>CM057457.1:53397500-55797500 GCA_016271365.2 Neoceratodus forsteri
CCTTCTCACCAGATTTTACTCCCTGCACCAGCCGTACTTCCCTTGTCGCCCTTTGCCTCTCTAGCCACTCTGCTTGCCGCCCTTGATTTAGCACTATAGACCTCCTTATCTTCCTCATTCTGAGCATGTTAGTACTTCTGGAAGGCTGCCTTCTTTTCCCTTGTCACATTTGCCACTTCTTTTTTGAACCAGCTGAGTTTTTTGGCCTTAGGTTTCTTGTTTTTGTTTTCGGTACACTCACTAATGGCCTCCATCAGTCCCTCCTTTATTATGGCCCATTTCTGTTCCACCTCAATGTCCTTACTTATCCCAGCAAGGTGCCCTACCAGAATTTCTCCCGCCTTTTTTACCCAGCCCTTCCCCGAGGGGTTCTGGTCCCCTGTTCTGCTCTCCACCCCCCCCCCATCCCCAGCTTACCCTCCTGAAAGAGCCACCGGGTGGGTGCCCCTCCCAGGAAATATGGATCTCTAGCCCTGGCTTGCCCCCCTCCAGGTGGGGTCTGTGGAGCGGAACCCTCCCAGTGGACCATTGTTGGAGTGGGAGTGGAGGCAGAAGTGGGGGCCATCATTAGTGGATGGCATTTTTTTTTTTGGCGGGGCGAGCTATTTTCCCTGGGGGTAGGGATGTGCAATAATGCCAGCATCTGCCCCAACCCCCTGACATATGGTGCCAGCCGTGGCAGTACCCCCAGCCTCTGCCTGAGGTCCACATTGCACTGGACACTCTTCCCTCTCCCCCAGAGAAGGAGAGCAGTCCCTGGGATGCTCAGTCCTTCTCCCCTTGGCCGGCCCTCGGACTCCAGAGTCTGTCCTCTATCTCAGGATGCTGGCTCCACAGATGGATGCCTTGCTGCTGCGCTGGTGGGCAGGCCTTCTCCCAGCTTATTAAAGTCTGACTTCCTGAAATCCAAAACCATTGTCTTGGTCCTGACCATCCCTCTGCCCATGTCCAGGTGGAACCATGCTGTGTGGTGGTTGTTCCCTGCAAGTGGCACTTCCACCTTTACATCCTGGACTTGCCCACAGTTAGAAAGGACCAGATCTAGTATGGCCCCTCTCCCTAGTAGGCTTCATGACACCCTGTGTCAGGAATCCACTCTGGAATGTATCCAGCAATACCTGCTCCCTGGTGCTGGAGTTAGCTGGGATTTTCCAGTCCACCTCAGGTGGATTGAAATCCCCCATTATTACTACTATCTCCACTTTGCCTGCTATTTCCATAATTTGGGACCCCAGTACTTTATTTAACTCCTTATCCTGTGAACGTGGTCTATAAACTACACCCATTCTTAGCTTCCTCTCCTTAGGTGATTGGACCTACACCCATAATGCTTCTGTCTTTCTATCCACCCCTTCCTCTTTGGTACAGGTTACCCCCTTCTTCACATACAGAGCCATTACAGTTGTTCCAAAAAATAAAGGAGCAACAGCCAGCCACCCAGAGGTGAGCTGCCGTATTGCAGGGTGCAACACGGCAGCTGCCAGCTGTGGGTGGCCAACCGAGCTCCGGCGGCACCCTCCGTTGGGTAGTGCCCCTTCCATGCCCGATCGCGGGCATGTGTATAATAATACAAAGTCCTATATCCCTGGTGGTCCAGTGGACCTCTTGCAGACCGATTGCGGGCAGAAGTCTAAGAAAGATTAAATCCCATCCTGGTGGTCCAGCAGGTACCCCCTCCCCATTGAGCCCTACTGCGCCCCGCCAGTCGGCCGGATGGCAGCTCCCCAACCGCATAGACCACCTGGCGTCCGCCCGATGACTGTGCCAGGTACATCTGTCGCCACATTGGTCCACAGCGTGGGCCCAATGAGCATACAGTGCTATGCCGTACTACATAGTCAGATATGCAAATTAATCATTCACATATCTGGACTGTATGAACAATGCGGTCTGCGGCCCGATAGCTCGCGACTGTGGACAGCTGTACTGTGCGCGGTCAGTCGAGGACTGGGTGGCTGGCGTGAGGCTGCCACCCGCTGGCGGGTGGCGAGCTCAGTAGGAGGGTGGGAGTGGTACCGCTGGACCGCCAGATGAGACATCTTTCTTTGAACTTCTGCCTGTGACTCGGGCTACTGTCTTTGGACTCGAGATATAAAGTTTCCATACATGCCCGTGAATTGGGCTAAACGGTCCACTGGACCACCAGGGGATATGGACATTTGTTTTTCATACATATGTCCTACGATTGGGCAGAGGGCACTTTGCCACTTGTGCAGGGGTGTCAGTCCTGACGGCTGCAGCCTGGCAGGCGCCAGGTGCAAGTCGCCGGGGATGGACGCACCTGCATGCAAATGGGGCCATAATGACATGCAAATGGCCCCATTTACACCTTGCATGAATTATGGCTCCATTTGCATGTGTACCTTTGAATATCGCGGTTGATGCGCCTAGTGCAACGGCACTTGCGCTAGCGCATCCCCCTGCCCCTCTCTGGCCACTTGTGCTGGTGCAGTGCCACTGTGCCATGCACAATGCGGGTGGCCACAGAGCGATATTCAACGGTGCTGAGCCATGGCGCAGCACTGTTGAATATCACCCTGTCAACGCCCTGGCTGGCACATCCCAGTTGTGCTGTGCCCAGGCTTGCGCCACAGCCTGGCGCAGTCTGAATATCCCACCCTCGGTGTTTACTTCTAATAAATAGAACACTGACTACTTTAGTTATTGTATTTTGATGTGTTAGTGATTACTTTCTACTTTTACAATAAAATATTTGTTAGTGCAGTGAAACAAGTGGATTTTTACCTTTGCTTTTCTTATTACCAGTAAAAAAGAATTCAGTAGAATGCTGGTTTTGTGATCTCAGAAACTGCCAGCTACTTAAGGCAGCAGTACTACGAAATCAGGAAGTGAGCTATCAAAATTCTCTTTTTCGGCTGTAAGCATGCGGCCAAAGTTCCAGTTTCCATACCTGTAAATGTTTTTTTTTTCGGTCATCTTTAGTTTTTTAGATATTTGCAATTTATTTGAATTGTTGTAGCGCTACAACAAATATGGCATCTGACAAATTTTCAGCTGCGCTTTTTCTACAGGTCACATCATGTCTTTTGACAAGAGCAGAGGGACTCTCTGCAGACCATTCCCGATGTCCCTGCAAGTCATACACATGTGCAGTTGGCAGCAGAGGGGGGTTCCAGTGCAACATGTTTAGTGGCAGAAATGTAAACAAAAGCAGAGAATAACTGAGCAAATTACTCAGCGATAGTACAATGCGGTGAGAAAGAGTACCAGGTATATGATTAGTAGGGCACAGGGAATAAACTGTCAGAAAAGCGCAATTTTTTTTTTCGTAGTACTGCTGCTTTAAGAGCCCCCATTTGCACCTAGAAATGAGCTTCAGTTCACTGTGCTTCTCCTGGTCAGTACATTATAAATAAATAAATGTAACCCCTCCTCAGTCTAGGGGTTCAAGTAGACACTCATATTATGGGGGCAGCATACAACTTACTTGATCTCCGAACTGAGGTGACCCTCCAGGTGCTTGAAGTCACAGGACTATAATAGCTGGGCTGAAAAGACGGTCGGGACCATTCAACAAGAACTACAACACAATAATCCAGTTCTACAAGGGTAGCATTAGAGTCTAATAAGGATCCTTTTTATTACAACAATTTTATAATTCAGTTATCCTGCAGTTAAGCTAGATCAAATAAGGTTACTTCTAGGCAAAGAAAGTCCAATTTTATTCTATGGTCCTGTCAATCTATCTCCATGGGGCAAGTACTTTTAAATGTGATAAAACATATTCCATTTTAAATTAAATTCATGGGGGAGCGCTGGCAATACTGAAGTTATAGTGACTTCAGCATTATATCTTTTTTTTTCTACTTGCATCCACAACTAGCACACACTAGCTAGGACATGTCACATTCTCAGTTTCCCATTTTAAAAGGCAGTCATTCTGTTTTCCAGTACATTCACCATGAACATGCTGTTCCAGACACAAGGAGGTGAGGCCTGTACTTGAGAAGGACCCAAGGTGGTCGAACCTTCAATTAAGGGGCTGCTCTGGAGGTGCTTCTGTCCTTCAGAGAACCATAGTTCACTGACATGATACCCACTGAATGGCAGGTTGCCCCTAACGCCGGCTGGGCAAGTGAGAAGATTACTGGGTTTCCTTTGTTCCACCTCACACACAGGTAAATTTCATGTTACAGAATCTTTTGACATGATGTGTTTGATAGCAGTGGCTGATGTTGCTTGCACTCCTTTGGAGATCTAGTGAAACTCGATAGTAGTGCCACTGTAACCCTGTGCTCAAATATCCAAAAAAATCAGATAATGTTTTACAAACCTTGACTACTGAGATCAACCTTGAAAAAACTGAGAAAATGGAAAATATCATCACAGAAGGACTTTTACCGGGCCCTCTTCCACTGCCACATGCAGACCCCAAAGCACCACAAGACAGAGTCCCTGATAGAAAATCCGCTTGACTCTGGCAAAAAAGAATTATTTCTGGAATGCCTTTTTAGTGAATTGGTCTCAGTTAAGATGGTCCTCATGAACATTGCCAGGGACTTTAAGGCCTTCGAGTCATCCATGCAAACCCCGACTTGGTGGCTAGGAGGCATTGAGGCCCTTGTCAGTTCCATCATAGACAGGCGTAGAAGAAGAAAAGGAGTTCATTTCTCTGAGGTGCAAAGTGGCCTAGCTAGAAGATATAGTCAATGAGTAGGAAGAACAGCATGGTTATACATAGATACATAGACAGTGTCGGCAGATAAGGGCCTATGGCCCACCCAGTCTGCCCATTTGAGCTTGTAAGTTCAGTTTGTTTTCCTAGAAGTCTGTTGCCCCTTACCCCTGACCTCCAGAATTCCTTTATGTCTATCCCATGCATTCTTAAATCCCGTGATTGTTTCAGCCCCCACCACTTCCTCTGGCAGGGTGTTCCACTTGTCCACCACCCGTTCTGTGAAGAAATTCTTTCTCATGTTTCCTCTGAATCGTCCCCCTCCAACTTCATCCCATGCCCTCTAGTCCTGGAACATCTTTTTCGCTTAAAAATAGTGTTTTCCTGCACCCTGTTCCTCCCTGTAAGATACTTGTATGTCTCTATCATATCCCTCTCTCCTCCTCTCTCTCCAGGGAGTACATGTTCAGTTCCTTCAACCTGTCCTCATAGGACTTGTGATGCAATCCATGCACCATCTTTGTTGCCCTCCTCTGAACCTTCTCTACCCTGTCTATGTCCTTACGTGGGTATGGTCTCCAGAACTGTACACTGTACTCAGGTGGGGCCTCACTAGTGTCTTGTATAAGCAGAATTATGACCTCCCTTTTCCTGCTGGTGATGCCCTGTCTCATACATCCCAGCATCCTATTTGCTTTACCTGCTGCCTTGTCACACTGTTTCCTACTTGAGGTCATCAGAGATGACAACCCCAAGATCCCTTTCCTGCTTGGTGCATGCTATATCCTCACCCCCAACTGATATATTGTGCCAGGGTTTTGTGCCCAATATGCATTATCTTGCACTTCTTTGCATTGAATTTCAACTGCCAACCCCTGACCATTCTTCAAGTTTCTGCAGGTCGCTTCTCATTCTGTCTATACCCTCCTGGTTGTGTCTACTCTGTTACAGAGCTTTGTGTCATCAGCGAACAGTGAAATTCTGCCTTCTAGGTCCTCGCGCAATGTCACTGATGAAGATGTTGAATAGGACCGGTCCCAGCACTGATCCCTGTGGTACTCCACTGGTCACTCTTCCCTCTGTGGGTGACAGCCATTTACCACCACCCTCTGTGTCCTGCCACCCAGCCAGTTACCTACCCACCACACTACTGTCCTGCCCACACCCATATTCCCCAGTTTGTGTAATAGTCTTCTATGTGGCACAGTGTCAAAGGCCTTGCTGAAGTCCAGATAGGCCATTCCACTGCCCTCCCGATCCACCTCCCTAGTCACCCAGTCAGAAAATTCAACGAGGTTGGTCTGACATGACCTCCCCCTGGTGAAACCATGCTGCCTTGGGTCCTGTAGTCCATTGACAACTAGATGTTCCACCAATCTCTCCTTCATTAGTGCTTCCATGATCTTCCCCACTACCGAGGTGAGGCTGACTGGTCTGTAGTTCCCTGCTTCCTCTTTGTTCCCACTTTTGTATAAGGGGACTACATCTGCTGTCCTCCAGTCTTTGGGTACCTCCCCTGTTTCCAGTGATCGGCTAAATAGGATAGCCAGAGGTTCAGCCACCACCACTCTTAGTTCTTTAAGGACCCTGGGGTGCACCTCATCTGGCCCCATTGCTTTATCAACTCTTATTACTTCCAGTTCCTTCAGGACCCTTTCTCGTGTAAAAGGACTTGTGTCCATTTCTGCACCATTCTCACCCCTTGTACTCCCTTCAGACCCATTACCCTCCTCTTCCTCAGTAAAGACTGGGCATCTCTGAAAAAGAGGGAGAAAGATATGATGGCCTTTCTTCAGAAGTTATTTTAACAAGTTGTGGGACCTCAAGGAAGCAACATAAATAGAATGGGCTCACAGAGCATTAAGAGCTATGCCTGCACAAGGAGAAAAACCTTGGGCAATTATCTGCAGAATTCTAAATTTCCAGGACAACCGGCCATCCGCAGCCAGCTCTTTACTGGGATAACACATGCTATTACATTCTTATTGAACTGAGCCAAAATGTGAGAGACAAGCAGCAAGTCTATGGAATATAAAACAAAAGCTACATACTGGCTGAGTTAAATTCCGTGTAGTGCTCCAAGCTAAGCTTATCATCCCTACTAAGAAAGGAACGCGTCAGTTTGAATCAGCAATTGCTGCAGCCCAGTGTTAGCCTGAAAGCCTGTCTATACTCTTTACCAAGCAACATGGGCAAAAGCCCAGTAACCTCATGAGGCAGTAAGGGACAGGAATTAAAGAGACAGAAAATGGACATATGGAACTCTCTTAGGGATAGTGTACTTACTGTAAAAAAGTGCTTGTAACTTTGCTGAGAACTAAGATGCCTTAATATCCTTTGTACCCACAGCCATTTCCTACTCCAGCTTCAGTTGTTGAAGATTGCAGATCGTATGCAGAATTATTTGGGAGATAAGATGGCAAATGGAAGCAACTGGGTTTCTCACCTCATGTTCCCAGACTCTGCCATAAACAGCAGCAATCCCCTCATATCATGCCAGAGGGGAACTAAAGACATGGCGATAGGTACCCGGACAACACCTTCCAGCTGATGCAACTAGGGACACAGACATGAGTGGCCCACAACAAGACAGCAAGCGAAAGCTACTGCAGACTGATAACAACACTCCCTTGCCATTTCCTCCATCCACTGCGCCCACTGTTTGGGTGCCAGTTTTGTGCTTTACTGCTGCCTCCTTTCCATCTCCTAACCCAAGCTGAAAAATCCTTTCTTCACATGAGACCTGAACTTGTGGTAAGTTATGGTGATAGCAGAAAATGAAATGCTTTGACAACTGGATACATTGACAGTAAATGTGAAACCACAGCCAACAATTAAAGGGAACTATCCAAATTTTTTTGGGACTGGCTGTGAACTTCGATGTCAGATACTATATCCTTCCCTGTGCTTAAAGGGACGAAATAGTAAAGTGACCAATGGTGGGACGCTGAGTGGGGATGCCCTGCATGAACTGCCTAGCAACAAAGAACACACTAACAACACAGCTGATCAAAGTGCTCTCTATGAACGCTGTAATTTTTGAACCTGGTACATTCCAGCTAGTGCACTTACCCAGTTACCAAAAGCAAATAAATAAACATTTAATATTACTTCAGACAAGGAACAGCTATTCCTGCCAGTCTGATCACTGTCTTTAGCTAGTAGTAGCTCTGCAGCTTGTTACCCACTTAGTGTAATCAAAATGCTGTTTTTAGGAGCGTGCTTGTTGCAGGCATGGAGTGGCCTTCTGCAGTATGGAAGTGGGATTGCTGGTAAAGTTAATTAAATATCTCATTAATGCCCAGCTAGAAAAAATTCATAATAGGAGTGGTTTAGGTCTTCAGTCAAGCAACTCCTTGCTATGAGCTACTTGCTCTGAGGGAAGAATGGTGTCAGCTGCTCTTTAATGTGATATGACTTTATTTTGGGTACTAAAATTTGATAATATTTGTGGGAAGGGCTAAGAATATGGCAAAAGAAAGTTTAGTTGTGTTTACATGTTAGAGACTAATGGTAGTAGGGGAAGGAGGAAAGGTACACATAGTCACTTAAAAAAATAAGGACAAGGAAGATAGATAGGAATAATTTACATAGACTTCGCACTGGCAAACCCTATCCTTAAGTGTAATGCAAGTATATGAGACATGACTATCTCACTATGACTGCTCTCCCTAGGAAATGTATTTACTGGAATGTTAAAGGAGTCAATTCTACAATTTAAAAGATTAAAAATGCTCACAGTAGGAGAATACATGGATTCCATGAGTTGCAGGCACTACATAATGGGTATGCAAATAATATGGGTTGAGCAACATCTCTGCCAGTCCCTGAAAAACAAAGTACTAAACAGTAGCACATAAGAAAGTAGTAAACAGTAGCACGTACATGGTCTGAAAAGCAGGAGAATGGTTTCAAGCAGGAATTACAGAGGAATTGCCCAAGAAAACCCACTTCCACCTTACATTTTCCAGCCTTGTGATTGGGCAAAGACTTTAAAGGGAAAAGGAGGAGAAAGGCGAAGAGTGGGAAGAATTGGGGGAGCATCAGGATTCTGGAGCTGTGACAGGTGGATGAGGGGTGCACCCCTGAAAGCTGTCTCAAAGCTTAGACTGATACCAATATATCTGCATGCTTTGCATGCAAACAAAAAAGAAACGGCTAACTCTGGAACTTCTAGGGATGGGAATTAATTTTTTAAATGAAAGCCTAAAGTCAGTGGGTTGTCTTAAGATACTGGTGGCATTCCATAAATGAGGACCACAGCCTTTTTTCTAGTTATTATGATTTATACTGTTGTGTCTTGAACTGAAAATATTTTCTAATTTTTTTTTATTTATTTAAAAGGTGCACGGACAACTTTTGGTTTTGAGAGCATTGGTGCTTGCTTATTTTTGCAGTGATATGGTTTGCTTTTCTCTGAAATTCTTTACTTGTGACATGCAAGTCACCAATTGAAAAACTTGATTGCTGGTTTCATGAGAACAGTACTCCATGAGATTTGTAATACAGATTAATTATTAGGTAGAAGAAAAAAAATATTGCAGTGCTTTGCTGTGTGACTAGAGAAGAGAGTAATTATATAGCAATTAAAAACACTAAATTGTTAAATAATTGTTTTCTTTTTCGGAGGTAATTGTGAGAGGAGCAGCAAGAGGCCTACCTATCAAATGGCCCTGATTTGCATCAAAAATTAATTATGTCCCTCGTGAAACTGAAGAGAGGCTGAGGTAGATTAAACATGGCTGCCTGCTACCACTCCTTTTAGTCTGAGGGAGTCGACTGACAGTGGAACAAGTTATTTTTAACTTCAGCAATGGAGCAAAAACCATACAGAAATTATTTGCAGCAAACAGGTGAACTGTCAAGTTGGGCAAAGCTGATACCCAGTTTGAGGTTTAAAGCTTTCAGGACCAGCTCAGCTGGAATCCCACAAGACAACTGAATAAACTTTGGACCAGGAAAGCACTATTTGGGCCGGGATGAAGTGTGGAATCTGGAGGAAAACAGAAAAAATGCCAGACACTAAACCTCAATATTTATTTATTATTTATTTATTCAGATTTTGTTGACCGGGTAATTGCACTAGACGAATCCTGCCTATTTTCAGGCATGACCTGGGGGAAGGGATACAGATGAATGCCGACTGACCTTGAGTCAGATTAAGCTGTTGGTGGTATTTTTAGTGAAATATAAGGCATATCTAGTCTCAAGTTCCCAAACAAAATTCAATATGCCTGTTTTGTACCATGACTGATAAGGCCAAGGCCGTATTTTCTTTTTTTTTTTTTGTTTTACTTTTCTTTTTATTAGAGTTTTTTTCAGTTTTTCATTGCCCTTGTAGGAGTGGCTACGCACGTGGTTGCACGGCGCGTAGCCACTCCGCAGGATTGTACATAGGGGCCAATGTAAAGAATCGGCTAAAAACTGACAGTGTCCCTTTAAAAACTTTGTTTCTGTTGCATGATGTCACAGTTGGGGGTTGCAGCACTGAGAAACAAATTCTGGTCAGATCCACCACGGCTGCATAATGAAGTTGTGTGGAATTATACAATGGCAAGAAAATTTCCTGGATTCTGATTGGTCAGTCTGGAGCTGGCCCCGTGATGTTATCCCAGCACAATATCACGGGTCTAGTCTCAGCCTCACTGTGAACCAATGTAGATGGCATTATGGAGCTTGCATCTCTTTGTTTTACATCTCCTCTTAAGAAACAAAAATATTTGTACACATTAATATAAACATTCTTTAAAATATTTTTTTTATTTTATGTATAACAACAAGTCATTGTATAATAGCAATAATGCCCTCCAGGGTGTGTGTCATTTGGGACAACGTCACACCTCAGGTATTGGACACACTCGGCCTGCAGCCACGTGCCCAACCACCTGAGGCGTGACATTATCCCAGCACGACACACACCCTGTTGGGCATTATTGCTTAATTGTTAAGGAGGTATGGAGAAACAACACAATGATTTGTAAGTAGTAAGATTTGTTTTAGTTTCTATGTTCTAAGGAAGGCATACACATCATTAGGAAAATATATGGAGGTGTACATTTTAATGAAAGAATAGGAAGCAGTATAGGTTTACAAAAGAACCCCAGAGCAAATGCCACTGAGGTATGTGTTATCCCAGATGATATTGGCCGGACAGTCACATTTGAAAGAAAACACAATTGCACATACCCCAGTAATGCAAAGCATCATGGGAAACATGCAACTCCCCATGATGGTACAGAAGGGGGCAATACTTCATTATAAGGACAAGTAGATGTTTTTAATACATTTACAGACAGTTACATAAACTTAATTTCCTTCATAGAATAATTTAAATTTAGTAACAGTGGTAGTACAAAGCAATTACTCAGACAGCTTGAAAGCTATAACTACTTTATATTGTACATTGACACCCCATAAGGACCTCCTTGAAATTGAGATGCAAATGTCACATATTTATCAGTTTTCTAACAGGAGTATTTTGAATGCATGAATGAATGAAGACTTTATTTCTAAAAAGCGCCTTTCCAAAACCAAGGCGCTTTTACAACAAATCAATACATAAAACTTAAATTCCTAAAAACAATCCATAAATATATTTAAAAATCCGGATATGCTAGGTTAAACAGATATGTCTTTAAAGCTGATTTAAAGCTTTGGACAGTAAGGCATTCTCTCACCCGATGAGGTAGAGAATTCCACAGGGTTGGAGCCATAAAACTAAATGATCTTGCCCCTGATGTCTTTAAGCGAACCCTGGGAATCTCTAGCAATCCCTCATCGGTGGATCAGAGCCGACGGGAAAAACAGTAAGGGCGAAGAAGATCTTGCAGGTAACTAGGTCCCTGATCGTGTAGGGTCTTATAGGTCAGCAGACCGACCTTGAAGGTGATTCGCCATTGAATTGGCAGCCAGTGCAGTCCACGGAGGACAGGCGTTATATGACTGGTCCTTGATGTACCAGTCATAAGCCTGGCCGCCGCATTCTGCACCAGCTGCAAACGGCGAATATCCACCCCCGGTAGCCCTAGGTACAGGGCGTTGCAGTAGTCCAAGCGGGAGGTAACGAAGGCGTGGACCAATGTTGGAAGGTCATCAACGGGAACCAGATGCTTCACTTGGGCTATATTCCTCAGATGGTAAAATGAGGTCTTGACAACAGCTGACACCTGATGTTTGAGGGTCAGACAATCATCAAATATAACGCCCAAGTTCTGCACCCAGTCCGAGGTCGTCAGCTGGGTTCCCCAAGCCAAAGACCTGAGGGTGACCCAGTCAACGAACCTACCCCTCGATGGCCTGGGTCCACAACCAACACCTCAGTTTTTTTCAGGGTTTAACCGCAACCAGCTCACAGTCATCCAATCCTGCATTTCGGTAAGACAGTTATTAAAGACCGAGACAGCATCACCCTGGCCAGGCACAAAGGACTTGTACAGCTGAGTATCATCTGCATAGCAGTGAAAACTCAAGCCGTACCACCTAATGATCACTCCCAATGGCAGCATATATACCGCAAATAACATGGGTGCTAAGATAGAGCCCTGCGGCACCCCAGAGGATAGGGGGAGTGATGTCGGGGAACAAATCCCAGGCACCACCCTCTGAGTCCTACCCTCGAGGAATGATTGAAACCAACTGAGGACCAAACCAGATAGCCCACAGATAACCCGCAGGCACTCCAAAAGAACCCCATGATCAACGGTATCAAATGCCACAGAGAGATCAAGAAGGACCAAGATGGAACGAGTCTTTCGATATCTCTCGCTCTTAGGAGGACATTTAGTACTCTAATAAGGGCTGTCTTGGTACTGTGTCTTTTCCTAGATCCTGACTGGAGAGAATCATAGACATTGTGGCTGGTCAAATGATCGTCCAACTGCAACGCAACCACCTTCTCAATAACCTTGCCTACAAAAGGCAGGTTAGAGACAGGCCTGTAGTTTTCCAGACATTCCAGGTCTAAGGAGGTTTTTTTAGGAGGGGCCTAATCGCGGCTTCCTTCAAGGGGTCAGGAAAGATCCCCTTCTCCAGTGACAACCAGATTATCTCAGCAAGGATCGGGTCGATTTTATCCACACATCCTACTAAGAGGTGGGTGGGGCCCGGATCCAAACTACAGTTGGTCGGTCGCAGTGATTGGACGATCATCACTATGTCATTGATTGTGGGTCGGTCAAAGTCAGACCACACAAACTGGGTGTCCGACATCTCCTGCCAACCACTACAATTCCCATTTGAGAGAGTTAGAAGGAGATCGGACCTGATTGTGGCAACCTTATCTGCAAAGAATCGAGCAAACTCCTCTCAGCGTTCCTGTGAAAATGCTCTCTCAGGCTGAAGACAAAGTGGATTGCACAGTCTGTCCACGGTCCGAAAGAGCTGGGCTGGTCGATTCTGTGCAGCAGCAATTTCCCTGGACAGGAATTCTGCCTTCTTACAGGTAATTGCTGATTGATAGACACGATAGTGGTCCATCAAATTAAGCCTGTCACACTCCAGACCCGATTTCTGCCAACATCTGTCAAGCCTTCTTCCCACTCTCCTCAACTCCCTCAAAGTCTCATCAAACCAAGGAGACTTTGGGCAAAGGGTGAGGGGTCGAACACGTTCAGGAGCAATGGAATCTAGGGCCCGTACTACTGCCTTATTATAGGCAAGAACCAGGTCCCCAGGATCCATGCATTCACTAGGCAAACTCGATAGATCCAGCACCGCCATCAGGTCTTCTGGGGTAACACCCCTCAAAGGGCGGTACTGGACCATCTCCGTAGAGACCGACCTACCGGGGTCAGGAAACTGAACCCGATGGTGTGATGGTCAGACCAGCCAACTGGCTCCACCACCAAATTGGATATCTCCATCCCCAGGAGGAATACCAAATCCAATGAATGACCATCTATATGGGTAGAGGAGGAAACAACCTGTGTGAAGCCCAGCGAATTCATTAGCTGGAGGAAGTCAGAACCAAACTGCAAGAGTTCATCGTCAACCCAGGCATTGAAGTCCCCCAGGATCAGCCATCTGGAGGATCCCAATGTCATGTCGACGATGAAGTCTGTGACTTCCCGCAGGAAAACATTCCCATTACCTGGTTGACGGTAAATGAGAAGAATCCTGTACCCCACACCCTCACCCAGGATACATTCAGAAGATTTTGGTAATTCCCACTGCTACCTCCATCAGACTCAGTTCCGTTCTAAAACAGATTGCCACCCCCCCACCTCTACGATCCAGTCTCGGACGGTGTATCACAGAGTACCCGACTGGTATAGCTGAAGCCAAAACAGGGCCAGCATTTTCATCCAGCCAGGTCTCGGTGATACATGCCAGGTCCGATGATCCGACAAGATCAGCTATTATAGCAGTCTTGTTTTTAATGGACCTGGCATTACATAACACCGTCTTAGTTGGATGAGTTGCCAGTGAAGACTGAGCTACCTGCCTGCTGAAAGCAGAGCCCTTGGGTATGGGAATCAGGCAAGGTAAACCTCTTTTCTGAACCCATTTCGCCCTAGGGTGTCTTCTTGTCCTCACTGTCCCAATCCATCCACTCTTTTCCATTCCCCCTCCAGGTCGGGCCCCCACCTTCCTCCTCCTCACAATCCCTAGAGCTCTACAACATCTGTATACCTCCGGGGATAATGGGGGGCAATTAAAAGGGTGGAGGTCCCTAAGCCGGGAGGGGGAATAATGCCTGACCGTCCGAGTAACTCCCCAACACATCTTCACACAAAAATATACACACTAAAACCCCAAAAAACCAAAAATAAAAATAAAAACAAAATTAATAAAACAAACAGTTATTACAACAAAATTATAAGAAAAAATTTGTACAATTCTCTCCAAAACAGTTTATAAATTCTGGGAGCTCTCACCTCACCAGAAATACATATCCCCCCACCAAACTCTCACTTCAGTAGTACAATTCGGGATATAAATAATTTATTTAAAGAAAGTAAGACACTTTCAATGTTCCCAATATCTTATTAAACTGTCTGCGAGAGAAAAACATTCACATTATCCTCCATGCAGGGAATAAAATAAATCTTTCAAACTGTCTTTAAAGAGAAGAACAGTTCATCCAGCAGAATAGGAAAGCATTCTTACTAGGCTGTAGAGATCTTATCGACTCACTTTCTAATAATTATCTCCACAAGCTCAGGGAGTCAATAGACTTACATATCGAAAAGCTGCTCCATTCAATGTTCTTTTCCCTCTCCAGCATCGAACCACAGACCATCCCCCGAGAGGAATACTAGCCGGGATCCGAATAAATCGGTTCTGACTGAGGGGCAAGCTCTTCAGCTCCCCCCCCCCACCAAGACACACGAGGTACTTGTGCCCTCTATCCGTCCTCCGACAACAGAGGGCGCAATCCTCACTTCAAATCCCCTCAGTAATACCCCCCAGGTTCAGGTTCAGGTACCAGTCCAAGAGAAGTCAATAATCAGAATTATACTTCGCGGGAGCAGATCTTAATCCATCTGTGTATTTGACCGAAAAGAGAGGGCAGAGTCACAAACAGAAGCAGCCAGAGAGCCCGAGGCTAATTCAGCAGATTCTTCACCCCACAAAATGGGCCAAACGATTAAATTTCCAGGAAACTTTCAAATCGTTTTAAAGAGTCTCACCCAGCCCCAACCCTTCTCCCAGACCCGTTCGGTATCGACGGCGCTACTTCGTGCCGAACAGACACACAAAAGTGCTGCAAAGCAATACACAGCTAGGCTTAGGCTGGGATCGGGAAACTCTTCTCCACCAGTTACCTAGAACTGCTACCAGGCAGAATCCTCTCCCCTTCCTTCAGTTCGGAAGTAAAACAAACAGTCGGCTCTTTCAACTCCCAGAGTCTTTTATTCCACCTCCAGCTCCAAACTCTAGTTTCAGTCACTACAGTTCCGACTACTGCCCGACTCAGAATATTTCAGGTGGCTTCTCAATATTCAGACAGACTTCTGAGCAAACGCCCAACATACATGGAGGGAATCAGCAGAGTCACAGCAAATCGCAACAGATCACAGCTGAGTAAAAATCCACAGATTCTAATCGGGACGACAGATGGCAACCGCAAAATAACGTTAAAACGATCATAATAATATAAAAGAAATAAATAAATGCAACAAAAGTAACATAAATAACGCAAAACGGGCAAACAGCCAGAATTCAAAACCACAGTGTTTACAGCCAGCCCAGCCTGGCGGCCATCTTCGTCTCCATCATTTTACTATCCTGAATACATTTCTTGCTTCAGTAACTGCTCAGCACATCTGTTGCATGACCTACTTATTGACATTTTACACCTGCTATGCAATGTACTGCTGCTTACAACACCGACATCATGAACCATAAAACAAATGACTGCCATAACTTGGGAGGCAGTATTGCACAGTGGTTTAAGGCTCTGAGCTGCAAATCTGGAGATCTGGGTTTGAATCCCACAGTTCCCACTTGCATACTAGGTGACCCTGAGCAAGTCACGTAACTTCCATATGCTCCCAGGGTGCCCCTGTAAACAAGCTTTGAGCTTAGTGTGCTACTCCTGGTTAAACAATTGAAATAAAAAAAAACACAATATATTATTTTTCTTGCTTTATTTTGCTACTTCAAACCTTGACTAATACATCCACCCTTAAATGTACTTTTTATAGCTTATGCGTCTGTGACCTAGGCAGAACTACACTTAAAATCTTACACATCAATACATAAATCATCAGAATAGCATTTAATTCAGTATGTATATATATTTATATATTTTAACTTCAAAGCACTAAACCTATTCAAATGCACAAAATGCAAGACTTTATTCTCTTCACACATTACTGTTAAACTTCAGGTCCCAGAATGGCCAAGAAACAATTTAGACTTCACTCTTGCATGCCACTGTCATGCCCACTTCTCATGCAAACAACAATCAATTAGGCAAACCCTTTAATTTCTGTGCTATGCACTCTTACATCAGAAAGACATAAATCTTACAGAACTGCTAAAAAAAAACAAATTTATCAAGACTGGATTTCTGAATTAAAACCCGTCATTTACAGTACCTTTGTTACTAATAATAGTTTACTGGCTACAAATGATGCTATAGACATGACAGTAACAACATTTCTCTTTACATGGAAAACATCCATATAATGAACTTGTCATACAGGATTTGTGACCTTCTGTCTGCATGTATCTGACAAAGGAAAAGGCACTTGCTTGATCCTTTTTTTTTTCTATTTTATTTGTATGCCCAACTTGCCTATACTGTTAGAGCCAAAGGGTGGAAGGGAGGGGCAGCTGCAGAATAAGGGGTGCTAGCTGCACATTCGAGCAGACTTGATAGACCTCTAGGCCTTTATCTGCTGGCAAATTTCGTATGTTCGTAAATAGTGACATGCTTAGAGTTAAAAAAAAAAAAATCATGTCTGTGTGTGTGTGTGTGGGGGGGGGTATGCCTAGATGCAGTTTCAGGCACTCTGTAGTTACTTCCCCAGGCAGCCCTGACAGTCAGTTGTTCCAGCATGATAGATCCACCTCATGCCCCACCCACATGAACCAAAATAAAGGTGGGGTGGATCTTTAGGAGCTTCTCTGGTGGAGGTGGGGGTGGATCTTACTCCCTCCAAAAAAACTAATGCTGCCTCCCACTACTCAGGTTCCAGTTCTTGTACCTCCCATTTAAGAAAGAAAATAGTGCCCTGCAACCATTGCCTAACATGAAAGCATATGTATTCGAGGGCGGAAAACATTTCTTGGAGGTGGGTAAGGCAGAGGAGACTATTTACACCTTCAGTCAGTTCCAAGGACAGAAAACATGACATCAGCCCTTTTATACATGCAAAACATTTGCAGGCTCTGCCCACTGCAGCCATAAAAAAGGGGCAGGGTTATGTAAATAAGGCAGAGCACAGAAATAAAATTATTTTTTTTTTAAATGGAAACAGCACTTTTTGGCAGTTTGAATGGCAGGAGACTGATTCACAACCCCTACAGGTTACTACTCCCATTTGCTATGGCAACCTTCCATAAATCACTTTAAGGCACAAAATCTGTTCTCTGTGCCATAAGATATACCACCCATCTCCTCCAAAATATTTCAGTTTTTTCATATACATGGTTATGGTTAGTTGTGATTCTCTCCATTCTGTATATTTCTATCATTAAGTTCTGCCACAGTTGTAGAGAGGGAACTGTGGTAGTCAACCTTTTTTCATTAATTGCCTTCTTGGCAGTGACAAGACAGATAGTCATTGTTTTCTAGTAGGGGGCACCAAGCCCAGTGGCATTATAGTGAAAAGGAGCATGTAAACATTTAAAGTCACATGTGTTTTGAATATCCCGCTAAGTTCCTGCTCCTTAGCACCTATGCAGGGTTATAATAATGGGCTGCCCCCCAAAATGGGTCAGTTTGTGATTCTCATGTATCCATAGTTTCTTGAACAGGAAGCTATTCTCCCCTAGAGATAAGGACTGCATTTTCAAATGACTTTTTCTATAAGGTCAGAGTGTGAGAAACCTTATACTCTGACCCTACAGAGCCTTGGAACAGTCTACCAATAGAGGTAATGGATACAAGAACCCCTTAAAGGAAACCTACACCCTCGTATCTTCTAAATTACATTTGTTTCCATCTCAACAGACAACTCTTTTCATGTAGCAGTTATAGGGAACATTGTTTAACCAGGAGTAGCACACTAAGCTGAAACTTGTTTCCAGATGTGACCTGGGAGCACAAGGAAGTTAAGTGACTTGCTCAGGATCACACAGTATGCACCTAGGTAGCTGTGAGATTCAAACCCAGGTCTCCAGATTTGCAGCTCAGAGCCTTAACCCACTGCGCTATACTGACGCCATATAGATGTATTCAACTGCTTTAGTCTGTTTTCACAGTTCATACTAGGCCCTGTAACTGTCCTGGAGGCTCCATTTGGTGGTTGTTGAAATCTCATTGTCCCTGAGAGCCACATTAGCATATAAGAACATGATGTGTAGGGTTGTAATTATTTCACAGGGGTCACAGATTTCACAGTTTCCGTGAAATTTGCCCAACTCTGTGAAATCAGAGGTTCCATGTGAAAATGTGTGTAAATGTGTCAATTTCCATAAACAGAGCTTTAAATCATCATACCCTCAATTCCATGCTCAACAGCAGGGTCGTAGAAAGGACAGAGAACTTGTGAGGCAGCTCCAGCAAACAGGGCGGTTGCCCAGGTGTGAGCTTTATGCAGGCAGTGGCTGTTGACACTACTTTGAAGAGCCGGGGGATGGAAGCACATCCCAGAAGTGCTAATGGGGCAATGAGGTGGCAAACTGAAAAAATGATACTGTATATTTATTAGAAGACAGCACAGATGAGCATAACACAAGCAACTACTCTGCGCTTTGGCTATCTTTCAGGACTGGGCACAAAACAAAAAAAAAGGCGTGCCAAAAGAAACGCAAATGGGATGGATGGGGAAGGAGAGGTAAAAATGGAGGAGGTAGGGAACAGTAATTTCTTGACAGTACAATTTCCTGGGGAAGATGAACAACACAAGAATGGGAAGGGGAAGGAGAAGAAATACAGGGAAGGAGACTAGTCCTTTGCTTGTACATTAACAGCAGAAAACCACTCCGATTTAGCCAAGCTGAGCCCTGTCCCAATAGAGCTTCACAACCTGCACCTCTGACCCTGAACACTGCTACTCGTGTACTGCCATGAAATTACTGTTTTTTTTACCAGGCATGTGCCATGAATTTGGCCTGTAGTTGCCATGAAAAAAATTATAGCCCTAATGATGCATAATCAACCTTCAAACTCCCCAGTATGCATGTCTGCTTAATTAGTCTTGAAAGAAACAAGCTGCAAGAAGGTGTGAAATACCACAATTACCTTCAGTGAGCTTTGCAAACTATATGAGTTGTAATGCAGGGTTTTTTCTTTTAAACTCCACTCAGTTTATGTGTTTCTGGAGAGATTTTGCAGGATATTTGTTCTTTTGGCATAGAGATACATGATATAAATGGTTGATCTGCCCTTCCGGCCATCCGTGCACTGGTCCGAGTGTGCCTGTCTATACAGCACCAAAATCCCAAATTTGCCACCCCTTCCCCAAGGTCTGCCCCTTCCCAGAGTTAGAATATTTAGTTGGGGGGGTGTGGGGGTGCAGCCCCCTGCATAAATACCGGGTGGTGAATTCAAATCCTGGTGCCCTAATGACGGGCGCATGTGGACTGGCGCATTCCAATGGTGGAACCGTTGATCTGACATCATGCTCTCATATGCTAATGCAGTTCTCATGGACAATGAGATTTCAACAATTATGAAATAGAGACCCCCAGGGCAGTCACCGGGGGCTACCATGAGCAGTGAAAACAAACTAAAATGTCAGCCAACTGGTGCAGAGGCATAATCGCCATCTGCGGCACCAACAACCTGGGTTCGGGAATGGACTCGGGAGTTGGAGGGCTGGCTGGAGGGAGTAGGATTGAGTGTAAAGTGGACTGCTCTCCTAGTCTGGGGGGAGGTGGGGTTGAGTGTCCAATGCATGACGGACCCCTGGTGGAGGCCTATACGTTTGGGGGCAGGGTGGACGTGGGTTGTCATTGCACGTCCCCACCCCGTGGGATTCACTGCCTTCAAAATATGCCGGTCCCCCGCTAATGAGCTGGCTCCATTGCCATCCCCTCTGGCCTCCAGAGTTCACCTTTTGGCAAGCCCGAGTATGAGGGGGCAACTGTCGGAGCCTGGCAAGCCCATTTGGGCTTGGGGAGCCAGCACAGAAAAAAATCAATAAAAAAAAGAAAAGGAAAAAAAATAAAGCTAACCATATAGCCTTAACAGCTATAGGAAAAGAGTTGTCTGTTGACATGGAAACAAAATTTAAATGATATGAGGGTGTAGTTTTCCTTTAATGATTTCAAACATGACTGGAACTAAGTTAAAGGCTTAATAGTTGCACAGGGGGAAAGAACTAGGGCAAGGGGAAAGGAAAGGGGCAATAATCTCAGTGAGAAATTAGTTCTCAAGGTAGGACAGGGTAAAACAGGGCAGAATGGATGGACCAATGGCCTTTTTTTTTTTTCTGCTGATATTTTTTGTATTTCATATAGAAAGAAGAACCACAGATATTTTTTCACTGATTTTAATGTAATATTACAAGTGCTTAAGCACATGCACATTTTAAGAGTCTAATGCTAAACGCACTCACACACACACACACGTTTCAGATTAGCCATTGAACAACATTAGAACATGTACATTCTTACTAGACAGCAAGTAATTATAAGGAAACAGACAGAGGATGCAGTTAAGTGCAGTACCTCGGGCTGAGGCAACTCACTTCTAATTGTTTGTTGTGCTCTAAACTTGTTTTTCTCCATTCGCTCAGTGTTTACATTTTACTTTTCTCCCCAACACCCCTGTTCTGTCAAACAATTAAAATATTTGTTCAAGGAAAAACAACTTTCTATTACCTTTCCAGTTTTTGCACATTGCAAATGTGAAGGAGACAAGACCCAGAGACACACTGAAAGAACACAGCTAGTACCAGCTGTATTCTCAGACATAATCACCACAGCTATTACATTCAATGAGGAAGCAATAAAGTGGAAAAACACCAGTGATGTGTGCCACTGACAGTAAAGCAACTGAATGGAGTTTTTCTTGAATTGGTTAGGGTGTTAGGAATTTGAGAGGGATCCAAAATATTTTGGAAATACAGAAAGCAGTAGAAAAGTGCATTACACACAGCATGTAAGTGACAATCTATGTACACTCAAAGCAGAATGACTATGATTGCAAGTTTCAGTGGGGAAAGAGAACTAGGACCATATTCACCAACTGTTACTTCCCCATGGGTCAGAAGGAGAGCATAGACACCAAACTCTTTGGGGGTAATTGGAAAGCCACTCTGGGTATGTTGCTCATGATGGGTGACTTAATCTTTAAGACAATGTCAGCATTAGCAAAGGAGGGACAGAAGTTAGTTTAGCATGTGTGGATGTCATCAATGAATGTCTCTTAAAGCAGCATGTGAGCAAGGGTAGCTGATGGGGCATTACTCAGTTTGCTGACAAACAAACTACTGTTCCATAAGTTAGAACTTAATGGAATGAGTGTAGCAGCAGTAGCTGGTGCAGATTGGGACAATACAATTAGATGGCAGGTATTGGGGAGAAATGGAAAACCCTCAACAAAACAGGTCTTGAGCTACAGAAATTCAGTGTCCCTTATGAGGGCAAGTACAGCAGGGTAAAAAAAAGAGACCTGTGGGATTGGTAACAAAATTATTGGAGGCACTCAAAATAAATGAGGGCATTCAGGGCCTTAAAAACATGAAACAACCTTGTGCAGAAAGAATTATCAAGAGGAGCGAATGGTTTAAAACAAACGCTGGCCAGAGTCAGTAGGGCTACAGGCGAGGAAGCTGGGGTAAAAATATTGAAAATGATCAAAGTTATGAGCCTGCGTTCACAAAATGTAACATAGAGTCATACATTTGCTGTTTTGTAATATTTTTATACCAGATTGTCAACATAGCCTTGTGATGACCCTGCATCATGAAGAAAGGCAGAGAAAATGTTCAACTCCTGGCCTAAAGGTGATTTCACACAGGGACTGTGAAATCAGCTTTTGGGATGCAAAAATACATTTTGGACAGGAGCTGAAAAATGACAGCTGTCATATTCATGGGGTGCTGTAAAGAAATGCCTATGTTAAAATTTGGGGTTAAGAATATTGAATATTATCAAACTTACAAGCCTGTGTTTGCAAAATTCAACACAGCCTAATAACTTAGTGTTTTTTTTTTTTATATATTTTTACACCAACTTTGGAACATAGCCTCCCTATGACCCAGCCCCATGAACAAGGGCAGAGAAAATGTTCAACTCCTACCTGAAAGGTGATTTCACACAGGGACCACAAAATCAACTTTTGGGATGTAAAAACACATGTTAGCCAGGATTTGAAAAATGACAGCTGTCACACTCATAAGGTGTTATAAAGATATGGCTATGTTATGAATTTGGGGGGAAAATATTGAAAATTACCAATGTTATGAGCCTGCATTCGCAAAAGTCAATGTAGTCTCATAACTTTGTTGACTTTTAATATTTTTACACCAAATTTTCAACATAGACTTCTTATGGCCCCACCTCATGAACAATAGCAGAGAACATTTTCAACTCCTGCCGGAAAGGTGATTTTGCGCAGGGACTGCAAAATCACTTTTTGGGACAGATCTGCCTAATGACAGTGCCATTGTTCATGCGGTGATGTCCCAAAGAAGGCATGTTGAAAATTTGGGGCAAAAATGTCCAAGTTATGGCGCTAAGTCCAAAGCCCCACAGAAATACATTGAATCGCATATCTGTTTACTCAGTTTGTGGTCCAGCTTTGAAGAGTGAAGACGTGTCTGCAGTTCAGAGAGGATTATGGCATTGGACCCCAATTGATAGGTAAGGGCTTAGGGGGTGGTGAGTGGGAGGATCAGGCGGGGGTGGAGTCTAACAATGCAAAAGACATCGATGGATGGTTTTCCTTTTACGGGTTTATTAAAAAAAAAAAAAGTATTCCTGCACTGGAGGATTGGGCACCCCCCAGTGTCACAAAGTGACAGTATTTGTGAGGAATTCAGTTTACTGGAGTGGGAGGGTCAGGTGGGGGGCAATTACGGCCACAAAAGACATCGATGGACGGTTTTCCTTTTACAGGTTAAAAAAAACGCACCGGATTCCTCATTGTGACACTGGGGGATTGGGTATCTCTAGTGTCACTGTTATGTTTCAGGGGGGTGCTGAGAGGGAGGCTAGGGTGGGGGGATATCTTTAATTTACAAAGAAAAAAAATCAAAAGAAATAATTGCACAGGCACAGTAGCAGAAAAAAAACACAGAGGACTCTTCATCGAGACACTGGGGGATTGGGCAGCCCAGTGTCACTGTTATGTTTCGGGGGTGCTGAGAGGGAGGGTCAGGTGGAGGGATATATTTAATTTAAAAAGAAAAAAATATATAAAAAGAAATAACAGTACTTGAGCAGTAGTGATGGTGCTGAAAATAAAACAAACCCACAGAGGATTCCTCATGGAGTCAACCAGATTAGGAAATACTCTAGACCTTGTGCTGTCAAATGGGGAGTTTGTCAGGGAGCTGGGGGTGGAGGATCTGCTGGCTGTAAGTGACCACCACACAGTGTGGTTCTCACTCACCATGGGGAGGGAGACTGGGGGAAAAGTGACCAGGGTGTTTTACTTCAGGAGAGCTGACTTTGGAAAGATGGGGGAAATAGTGTCTGAGCACCTAGCCAGAATACAACCACACATTGATGCTAACCAGAAATGGGAAGTTATCAAGCTAGGGCTCACGGAGGCCACTAGTTCCTATACCAAGACACAAAGCAAGAGGGCTAGGGCCAGGAAACTGAGTTGGCTAAGTGGGGAGGTGTTGACTTAGGTGAGAGAAAAAAGGACAGCCTTCAGGAGATTCAAGAGATCCAGGCAGGGGGAGGCTAGAGAGGAGTACCTGAAGAAGGCAAGGGAGGTGACCAGATTAGTAAGAGCAGCCAAGGCTGCCAGGCAGCTGCAGCTGGCACAGGGCATCAAGGATGGGGGGAAAAAGATTTCTTCAGGTACATAAGGGAAATGAGGGTCTGCAAGGATCAAATAGTAAGGCTCAGGAAAGGGGGGGGTCGGGCAGAGAAAGGGGCAGAGCAGGCAGAAGTGCTAAATGAATACTTCTGTTCTGTATTTACTAAGGAGAAGGATGGGGCACTGCCTCTGGGGTTAGGGAGGATAGGCACAGGGCGGAGGATGTGACAGATGAGGAAATCATAGCTGGCAGGGTACTATAAGGTTTATAGGCACTGCGGGTGGATAAAGCACTGGGACCAGACAGTGTACACCCCCTGGTCCTGGCAGAGCCATTGGCAAATTTGTTCAGCATCTTTCTGGAAATGGGTTGCATCCCCCAGGACTGGAGGATGGCTCACGTGGTACCCCTCCACAACAGTGGCCCCAAGGATGAACCGGGCAACTATAGACCAGTGAGCCTCACATCCATTGTGGGGAAGTTAATGGAGATGATCCTCAAAGAGAGGTTGGTAACCTGTCTGGAAGGTAATGGACTCCTGGACGGCAAGCAACATGGGTTTGTCTCGGGCAGATTCTGCCAGAACAACCTATTTGACTATTATGATTGGGTGAGTAGGAACTTGATAAGGGCGATGCGGCAGATGTCCTGTACCTGGACTTCAGCAAGACATTTGATTCAGTGCCACATGTGGGTCTGATTAGTAAGGTAGGATATAAGGGAGCAAGGTCAAAGATGGTAAATTGGATCAAGAACTGGCTGCAAGGGAGACAACAGAGGTTAGTCATGGGAGGGGAGCTCTCAGCTCCAAGGGCTGTAACCAGCAGTGTACCACAGGGATCGGTACTGGGCCTGGTGCAACATCTCGAATGGCATAAAGAACAAGATGTCTTTTTGCAGATGACACCAAGATTGGGGCGGTGGTGGATGACAAGGCAGAGTGGCAGGGACTGCAGGATGATCTGGCTAAACTTGAAGACTTGTTGGACACATAGCAGCTGGGGTTCAATGCCAAGAAGTGCAAAGTCATGCACTTGGGAGCAAGGAACCCAAGGGAGCGCTACCAGTTGGGAGGGTTGCAGATAGCCACTACAGAGGAGAAAAAGGATCTTGGGGTGGTTATAACAGGGCAAATGAATCACTTGGCACAGTACAGGAAAGCAGCAGCTAAAGCCAACAAGATGCTGGGGTGTATCGCTAGAGGAATCATCTCCAGGAGGGGGGAGGTGATCCTGTCTCTGTACAGGTCGCTGGTGAGGCTGCACCTGGAGTACTGTGTGTAGTACTGGCACCCATACTTAAGGTAAGATGTTATACTACTGGAGGGGGTCCAGCGCAAAGCAACTAGGATGATCCTGGGACTGGAGGACAGGCCCTATGAGGTGAGACTGGGGGAGCTTAACATGTACTCCCTGGAGGAGAGGAGAGATGGGGGGGATATGATTGAGACCTTTAAATACATGAAGGGAATTAACAGGACTGGTACTAAGGGACTGCTTAAGTTGAGGAGAGGGAGGGGCACAAGAAAGCATAGTCTGAGGTTAGAAAGTGGAAGATTCAGGAGAGAAATGAGGAAGCACTTTTTCACAGAAAGGATTGTGTCCAATTGGAACGCATTGCCCAAAGAGGTGGTGTCTTACAGGACAGTGGGTAGTTTTAAAAGGGGACAAGGTGAAGGGGAGGGTCACTGTGAGGGGGTGGGGAGGGAGGGGCAGCTGCAGAATAAGGGATTGCTAGCTGCACACTCAAGCAGACTTGACAGACCATATGGCCTGTATCTGCTGGCAGTTCATATGTTCATACGGAGACACTGGGGGATTGTTTAGTCGCCACTGTTCACTGTTGTTTCTGGGGGTGGTGGATGCTGATAGGAAGGGGAGAGTGGGGGGGGGGTATATGCATAACTGAAAAAAAAGAAATTGACCACGGACAGTAAAATAGTGCAGTGTGGGGTGCTTCACAGACATGGAGGTGACTATTGGCACCCAATATGTTGTTCGGTCGCAAGGAATGCGGGAGTCCTTTTCTGATAGCAAGAGATCTCCAAGGCTACAGCCACTGCAGCCCTAAAAAGACCTGAGGCATGACAAACTGAAGCAGTCTGAAAAGTAGCAAACAGTTGTGCTGACACACATCAAACAGAAGGAATGTGCAAAAGACTGTGGGCCCCTCAGCCTCTTCAGACAGTGGGGTTCTTCTGAATAGGGACACAAGCATGGTGGAGTCTGAATTACTATGCATCAGTGTTCACAAAAGAAAATCATTTCACATGTGGGGCCTGAATTTCAAACAGTAAATGGCATGCAAGCAGGATTAGCATCACACTCACTGTGAAGAGTGCAGCTGACAACAACGCAAATGGTGCTGTTTGTAAAAGTACAGTTAGAGTGGTGCTGACTGATTAGCACAGGAGCACTAACAGCAACCAGGCACCCATACAAATAAAGGGTGCTTACAGGGTGCACTGGTATTTTTAATGGTTCCTGAAAGCACGAACAGGCTGCCTTTGCAATGCCACTAATGCCCCCAGGAACCATGATTTAACAACACACTAATTATAGCATCAAGTCCCACCACTACCACCACCACACTCCCGCAGTACAGGTAATCATAAAAAAGTTAATCCCTGGTAGTTGAGTGGTCCTCCCTTTCTCCCCCAGTCCCAGTAATTATTTATTAAAAAAAAAATAAAGACTTGGCTGTGCAGTGGTCCATGCTGTCTCACCTAGTTCAGTTTTTTTAAATAAATTCCCCAGTTGTACCCCTCCCACTCCAAGTATTTCTGTTAGTCCAGTAGACCCCCTGTTGAAGCTCCAGCCCTGAGATGGAAGCTGGCACTTACACTCCACTCATCTCCCCTTATCCCCACTACTGGCCACTGTCTATGTCCTGCAACTACGTACACTTTTGGCATTCAAGTCACTTTATCCATATTGTACTGGCATGAGTAAACTATCGACAAAATTACTTGGATACCAAAAGTGTATGTACTTGTGAGACTTCGTAACTGGCAGCAGAGGTAAGTGCTGGCTGCATCTTGCAGTGGGGATTCGGGGCATGGGCTAACAAGGGTACTGGGAACAAGGGTGGATCTCACTGGGGAATTTATTTAAAAAATGGAACCAGGTGAAGGAGGTGGGGCCACTGAGCTACCAGAGATGTGCATGAGTTTAGAACCAAATATACACTATGAGACCCTGAGCACAACACTTAACCTCTTAGTTCTATAGTCTACCTAGCTGTGGACATGGGTAGAAAGAGAGCACCATTCTAAATGGTACTGTATGTTGCATCTCAGCTGGACCGCATGGGTCAATAGTTTGCAGACCTGAGTAAAACGAAGAAACAAGCTTGATCAAAAGAAATGGGCATGGTGTAGCTCTGGTTTGCAATGGGGCTTGTCAGGCCTGAAGGGATAGGGCACCCAGAGACTCCAGACAACAGTGCACACAGCCTGCATGTAATCCTAGAAGCAAGGTATTGCTACTTCACTAAAATGGGCCCATACAGACCTTTCATGGGGACTGAGGTAATTTGCAGGTAGACATTTAAAAACTGCAACTTAATACAACAGCACATACACCTTTAGAACACCGTAATTGCTCCTTTGCAGCCTGTTGTTTCTGCTGAGCATGCTAGCCTAAGGTTGACAGTGGGGGCTGTGCCTTTTGCCTTATCACCTGTTATGGCCCTCTTGTGTGTTGCTGTCTTGGGGCTATTTTAAACCATGCTTTGGGCACTCGAAGTTGGATCTAAGCTTTTTAAAAAATACCAAACTTGTGCTTTGTCTGAATTAGTGCTTAAGGAAGCGGCTTTTTTCATCTCAAACCTCAGCTTTTAAAAATCCTGCTCATGGTGACTGAGTGGGTGACTGTACTAGTGCCACACAATACATGTCACTGGGGACATGATGGCAAAGCAACTGTGTTCAGTGGATGGCAGTAAGAGACTCGACCCAGGAAGACTATACAGAGCCTGCAAAGAACTGGCAGATGTATCATCTACAGCACTGGCAGGTAGATATAAGCAACCTGGTGTTAAAATGTGATAATGACATTGATATAGGTAGAAAGGTAGAGTTTGGCTTCAAATGGCTGTGGAAAAGCTGGGCACACAGGCTGAACATAGTAAGATAGGGTTGATTGAATATAAATGTAATGCACCTTAGGGATAAAAATGAGAGGAATAGCTTTGGGCTTAATGGCAGGACCTGGGCAACTACAGAAGCAGAAAAGCACCTGGACATGATAGCCTGTAATCACAAAATCTTGCCAGCACTGCAAGGAACTAACAAGGCTAATAGGTTGTCTTTGGGGGATCAGGCAGGATTTTATTAGCATACCTCTGGAGATCATTCTACCATTTTATTAGGCAAGACCTCATCTGGAGTAGCACATCTGGTTCTGGCCCTGACCCTGTCAAGGATATGCAGGCATTAAAAAAGGTACAGAAAACTAGGGCTATTAAGGTTCTCTGAGGTTTAGAGGGAATGAGCTGGCTATCAGGGTAGGCTAAATGAGTTAGTCATGTTCCCACTAAAAGGAGAAAGCCACAGGGATTAGATAACAGCTAATGTAATCATGGATGGCAGGACTGACGCCAATAAAAGGGATTTGTTACAACTCCTTCAGGATAAGCACACCACTGTGAACACTCAAACTCTGAGGCATGGCAAGGGCAGGAAAGACCTGAGGAAGTAGTCAGACTGTCAAACAGCTAGACAACTCTCTATTTTTTTCCATAGACCCGTTTCTTTTTGTCAGTCATGGCCGGTGGCAACCCTTGAGCCCTGGTGCCGACCTTCTCATGGACTTACCAGTTATCCGCCACTTGCCCAGGACTGTTATGTGGGAGAACCATAAAGAAACTGGGCACACATCAAGGCTGAAATTTAAATTGATGAGCTGTATTTTTATTTAGATGTTGTAGCATGTCAGACACAGTGCTAATACCCCTACGTAGCTCATCAGTTTAAATTTCAGCCTTGGTGTGCCCAGTTTCTTTTTGGTTCACTTATGTTATGGTTATATGACTGGAGCACCTTTGGGGCATTTGTTTTGCATTCCTTCGCTAACTGTTCTATTACTGTTATGGTGGGTGGCCAGCCATGTCAGTTATGCGAGAGGCTACAGGATGTTCTGGCATGGGTGGCTTGGCTTTTCCTCCAGACCTACATTTTTTTCTCCCTTGTGTGCCAGCGTGCAGTGACGTGGTCAAGCATGCACACATTGGCATGCATATGTGAAGGGTGTCTGGTGGTGACCCCACCTGGGAGCTCCCAGCTGTGCCACCGGGTCTCTTCCAGGTGGCAGTCATGCTGCAGGAGAAGCATCCCCCCCTTCTTGAGGAAGGAGAGCTGTTCTTGGGATGTTCAGTCCTTCCTCCATTAAGTGGTCCTCAATGGCCTGTGCGCATTTCCAAACACAGGTCACTGGCATTGAGAGCGGTAGAGCTAACACTGTGCCAGTGGGCCAGCTAATTAATCCATTCCTCTCTTTTCCATTTTCTCTCTGATGTAGGGCTAGCCTCAAAATGTCAGTTTCTCTTTTTATCTTCTATCAGGCAGTCTCCACACCAGCCTTGAGTCATCCCTTGACTGTTCAGGGTTTTATTTCATACCAATCTTGGTTTCTTGTTTTGCTCCTTTCTGGAGCCTCTTGGTGATGTACCCTTTTTGGCCCCACAAGCCTTCAAACCCTGTTGCCCACCAGATCTACTACCTGATGCAGCTCAAGGCTGCTCAGTTCCCCCAGTTCCTGTTACCATTCCCACTATGGAGTATCCCTTCTCCAGTGGGCTTCCCTTGTCTGGAAATTGGGGGGGAAGAGAGGAAATGCAGACTGCTTGGGGATGCTTGAGCTGGGATAGTTGGGCACTGCATGGTGGGACCAAGTGGTATGGGAGAACATGACACCCTAATCCAGCACACCTAGTGAGGCCATTTTCCACTGTTCTCCTCATCTGTCCATTCTCTAACAGGGCTGCATCTATCGAGGCATCGGGCAACCTGAAGTGGAATGAGCAGCAGCATGTGGTCACCCATGTCACCAAGCACATCTCTGCCTGGCCACCACCAGGAAACATTCAAAGAGTGGTGCATGACAGGTCCTGCTCCACTCCCTGTGAAAAGAGAGTATGGAAGGATACTCTTGTTGCCCTCCCACTGGCTTCTGCTCCAGTTGTCCTGGGCTCGGGGCATGAGCCAGGGCCACCAGTGTGCTGAGTTGGTGTCTCACTGCTCAGCACTACAGAGTCAGCTGTTTCATTCTATTCTTTATTACTAGGGGTATTTGCATGAAGAGGGGATTTTTGATCCGTAAAGTTCATCTGTTTCTGTCTCTTATTCCCTAGCATTGGGTACTAATTCTCAGTTTGTGATGTCATAATAACTTCCACAGCGGCAAATTGTGATGTTACAAGCAAGAGCATATGAACTCAGCTAGGGAATAACTGTCAAAAAACAGAAGTTTAAGGGACAGAATTCCTGCTTTCTTGCAAGTGCTAATAGTAATAAAAAACTAATGGACTTACAAGTCAACGATTTCTAAATATTGTTTGTGGTTTGCCAATGCCAACTGAGACTTAATTGTTCATGTCTGGATGTCTGGATCCCCTCTATAAGTCCCCCATATATACATGTACAGACATACAGTACACCTCTGAAATAACCGCTATGGCATTCCAAAAACCCTACCTGAGTGCTTGCTGTGTAGAAATCAACTCCATACATACAGGAGAGGGAAGAGGCATGGGGCATATTCACTATATAAACGGTAACACATATTATGCAAGGCCTCAGAAAAGTTGAAGAGGACATTCCAGGGGTGTAGAACTTTACACTTGCCACCTGATTATTCTACAGCCCGGTTTGCTTTGTCAGATAAAGGGAACTTGGGGCACTCTGTCACAGTGGGCTGTTCTGCCATAAAGGACCCTTTCAAGTCTGTTGCAATGGCATTTCTCTTTTCCTTACTGTTCTATCCCTTTTCTTTCTGCAGGCTGACCACCTGCAAAAATCTCTCCATCTACTGTCTCTGTTTTTCAAGGTCCCCTCTGGTATGAACATGCCTCACTTGCCCCCACCCCCTGTTTTGGTACATTAGCCTAGTTAAAGAAATAAAGGTAAAATACACCTCTGTGTGCTCTAGGAGCACAATACTGTGCAATAAACCTTATGAACACTGCTGTAATAACAAGCATTTGTCAATGCTGAATGTTGCTTGCTTGTATGTGCTGTTTAGGTATTTGGAAGTGATAGTTCCATGCCTTCCTCCCAAGACATCCACTGTGTCTTTCCGTTCAGTATTCACAGAAGAGTGGGAGGGGCAAGGGGCACAGCAGTACAGCAGTTGCCAAGGGGGTGACGAGGTGGACAATAGTCCATTCAAAGGCAAAGAGTCTGCAGGAGCTCACTAAATTGAAGAGGTGGACAAAGCGATGGAACCAGATGGCGATGCCCATGATATAAGAGAACTGCAAGGGAGATAGCAGTACCCCTGGCAGCCATGTTCACTGAGTCATTCAACACGAGTGAATTGGAAGAGGGCACATGTGGTCCCTCTACACAAGTCCGGCAGCAGGGAGGAGGCAGGGAACAATAGGCCGTTCAGCCTCACCTCAGTAGTGGGGAAGATCATGGAGACATTGCTTAAAGAAAGGATAGTGGGGGGCGCTGATGAGCAGCCAGCAGTGAAGACGTGGTTTCCCGCTGCTCCCAACCCTGCATTAAATAAAACGTTAATTTTAATGGCACCCGACAGAGAAAACCCACCAAAGGTACAAGAAGCAAGAGGCAACATAGAATGGAGGAGTATCTGCTCCCAACCCCCGGGAAAAATCAGCGTTCGGCTGCCAAAAGCCAAGGGAAAAGGACAACAGCAAAATCCTCGGAAGCCATGGGTCCGATCTCACTCTCGGCTGCAGAAATGGTGGTATTAGGCCGCGAGGTATCCAAGCAAGTAATGGAGGCACTGGAAGGGAAGTGGAGTAAACTGGAGGATAAAATCGATAGCCGTCTACAAAGTTTGGTGGAGCAAATGTCTGCACAAGCGTCTAGAATCACGGAGGCAGAGGAGCGGATCTCGAAGCTGGAGGCGAAGTGGACCCTATGGCTGCTTGTGTGGCCAAGTTGGAAAAAGAGCTGGCAGAATTAGCAGAGCAGCACGACTATCAAGAGAACTATGCCAGGCGCCTCAATCTCCACCTTCGGGGGCTCCCAGAGGGAAAAGAAGGTCTCGATATCCTGTCTTTCTGGTCAGAAAAGCTTCCGTCCATGCTGGGCATGAAATTGAAAAGGGGAAAGCTGAAGCTGGAGCGTGCCCATAGAGCAGTAGCAGCGTGGCCGCCAGCGGGGCAGCCCCTGAGACAAATTATCTTCAGATTCCACAACTACCAGGATCGAGAAGAGATGCTTCGGGCCTACTGGGGAATGAGGGAGTTGAGGTACGAGGGTGAAAGGCTGTATCTGATGCAGGATTATTCAAACTGAATACTGAAGAAATGAAGGGCATTTAATCCTATGATGGCACAATTTAGAGAGCTCAAAGTGGAGTGCTTTCTGATTTTTCCTGCAATCCTGAAGATTAAGCATGAAGGGGCCACATATTCATTTTGGGAGCCAGAGAGGGCGACTGCCTTTGTGGAGGATCTTAAAAAAAAAAAAGGCGGGCTGAATGCAACCGGCGGAGAGAAGAAGCTAAGGAGGTGCTTGGTGTGGCCATGAAGGGTGTTTAAACGCTGACCGAAGTTAAAGTTGCTGGGAGTTAAATAACTGTTGCTGTTTTATATCTGAAGTTGGAGTGTGAGTTCCTTCTCCCCTCCCCCTCGTATTTAATCCATTTTATGATCCCCCTCTTTGGTACCTCGTTGGAGAGGCTGATGATCCTGTGACAGGCTGAGATGTGGAGGGCTATGGGATGCTAAAGTGAGCCCGGTGATATGAGGATGGCTGATTATGCAGATGGCTAACTGGGAAAATGTATCATCATGAAGGATGGACTGTGGGGTGATGCAGGACTCATGTGCGATTGGCTTCATAATTGCAGAAGTACCTGGACTGTGCTGGTGAAAGCAGGGGCATCACTGAGGTCTGGTAAGTGGGGGTCTGGGGGGTGGGCCGACGCTGTGTGGATTTCTAAGGCAGCGTCGGTGCCCCTGAGGCCTCTACAACTTTGTTATGAACTGTTCCCATGTGCTCTGGAGAAAGGGGGAGTAAGAGAGTTGCCTGCGGGGTGAAATCCAGGGAGGTTAGGGAGATGGAGGGGAAAGTACCAGGAGGGGGTAGTCAGTATTACTGTTAAACTGAACAAAAATGTTGAAATGTTAGTAATGGAGGGTTGTTGAATTAATAGCAGGATGGGGGGATGTTACTCTGTTATCTGTTTAAAATCGGGTTGCTGTGCGAATGTAGGGAAGCAGGGGTGGGGTGGGAACAGAACGTCTGCAATGCATGATGCGGAGCCATTCTAGGAGTTGAATGGCAAGGAAGCAGTTGGTTTATAGGTATAGCAGACGGGTAGGGGTTTATCTTTTGGATGGGGGTGGGGAGGAGGGAAGGGGGTTCACGTGGGGAAAGGGGGTTATTGAAGTTAAGTTTGTGTATTTTTGTTACGAGGATGCAATGTCTCTCATCTCTGATAACAGCAAAGTGTGCAGTGTCTGGGAATGACTTAACAAGGGTTTGCCATCCTGGGAGGTGGGGAAAATGGTTTAAAATGAATGCTGTAGAAAGGATAAAGGGAAAAGTGTTCTGGCCAAATGGTTAAGCAAACAACACTGGGGGTTACTTCCTGGAATGTGAAGCGGATCTCGTCTCCGGTCAAACAAGCTAGTATACTGACGGCTCTGCGCCAAAAGGGTACCCAGGTTGCCCTCTTACAAGAAACGCACCTGACTAGTCAAGAACATCAGAAGCTGGAAAGAGGGTGGGTAGGTAAATGTTATGCGCCCCTTCTAGCCGTCATAAACGAAGGAGTAGCGGTGTTGATAGGTAAGGCAATCCATTCACCTGCACAAGGGTAGTTACAGATAGGGGTGAGGAAGGTATATTTTTGTAAAGGGATGTTGTTGGAGGAGAAGGTTACTTGAGTGTATACGCTCCTCGGTTTATTCCGACCTTCTACAGGAGGTTTGGATGTACTGATTAGGAGCAATTTGAAGGGTTAATCATGGGTGGGGATTTAATGCAGTCATGCAAGGGAATTAGACCATTCAGAGGGAGAAATAGGCATGGAGGGAGGTTGAAACACTGGCAGGAGGGAGTGCTGGACCTGGATATGATTGATTGCTGGCGGGCATTACACCCAATAGAGAAGGAATTCACCTTTTATTCAAACCTGCATAAAACCTGGTCCAGGATAGACTATATGTATATACCGCGACCCTGGTTGAGTAGGGTGTGTAAAATTGATCATAGTCCCATACTCCTCTCAGACCATGCTATGGTCCAGATGGTGCTGAAATTAAAGGAGCAGAAAGAGAGCCCCCCACCTTGGAAGTTCCCAAGGTATTTGTTGGGTAAAAAAGAATTTACAGAATACCTTAAGCAACAGTGGCAGTTATATAAAGAGACTAATGAGGACTCGGTGGGATCCCCAGGAATTTATTGGGAAGCTGGGAAAGCCTTCATAGGGGGAGCTATTATTAGATATGTTGCACAATACAAAAAAAAAAAAGAAACCACTCGGGTGGAATTAGAGGAGGAAGTTAGAAGGTGGGAAAGGGCAGTTGTGGAAAGGTTAACAGAGGAGAGGGTGCAGAATTTGAAGGCTGCAAGGGAGGCATTGAATGCCTTCCTTCTGGGGGAAGCAAGAATGGCAGGGATGTTAGCCAGAAGTTGTCTGTATAAGTGGGGGAGCAGGTCTGGCCTGCTAATGGTCCAGTTAATAAAAGGCAGGCGTGTATATACACGCATTGTAGAAATTAAGGATAAAGAAGGGAAACTGTTGAGGGATAAGGACTCAGTAAGGACAGATTCAAACAATTCTATCAGCAGCTTTACCAGGCCGAATGTGCTGGCACGGGAGACATAGCAAAACAATTCTTGGGTGGAGTCAAAATCCCTCAAGTAGCAGAACAACAACGAAGGCTGCTGGGGGAGGAGATCACACAACTGGAAATCAGGCAAGCAATACAATGTTTGAAACAGGGGAAGGCCAGTGGACCGGATGGGTTCCCCATAGAATTTTATAAAACACTACAGGGGCAGATAGTGGATCCCCTGCTCCAGGTACTCTCTGAGGTTAGGTGGGGGGGGGGGGATCTTCCAGTCTCATTCATGGAGGCAGTCATTTGCTTGGTCCCAAAGCCAGGGAAGGATGGCCAGGAGTGCTCGTCATACCGGCCGATCTCCCTATTAAATTGTGATGCCAAGATACTAGCTAAGGTTCTGGCCAGGAGACTGGACCAGATCCTCCCAAGCTTGGTTCACCCGGACCAGATGGGATTTGTCGCCGGTAGAAGCTCATACCACAATATGAGAAAGCTTCTTAACATAGTGTGGAGAGCTTCGTCTGGTCAAAAGAATATACCGGTCTTAACAATGGATGCTGAGAAAGCGTTTGACCGTATAGAATGGGAATACCTGTTTGAGGTTCTCCGAGGGTATGGGCTGGGGGAGAGATTTATAGGATGGGTTGAAAGTCTGTATAGAGCCCCAGACGCAAGAGTACTAGTGAATGGAAGCCTAACTAAAAAATTCACCCTTCGTAGGGGCACTAGGCAGGGCTGTCCCCTTTCACCGCTTTTATTTGCGTTGGCTATAGAACCATTGGCGATTGCAATTAGGAGTCTAGCTGAAATTAAAGGGGTGGTGGGGAAGTCAGGGAGAGAACACAAGGTTACATTATATGCAGATGACATGTTGTCATATGTCCGGGATCCGGCTAGATCTGTTCCCCATTACTGGCCATGATGAGGCAATTTGCAGTATTCTCTGGGTACAAGATAAATATTCATAAGTCAGAAATAATGTTGTGGGGGGAAACTGAGAAAGAATTTGGAGATACGGCCTGGGGCCTTAAGAAGGCAAAGACGGAATTCACGTATTTGGGGATCCGAGTTGGCCATGAGTTGAGTCAATTATATAAATTAAATTTTGGCCCAATGGTTCAGAATATAGAAGAGGAGCTGAGACAGTGGAGAGACCTACCTATATCATGGCTAGGGCACATAAACTTGATAAAAATGAATACCCTACCTCGGATCTTGTACCTGATGCAAATGTTGTCAATGGGCTTAAATAGAAAAGATTTAAAGAGAGTGGATAGGGCCTTTGCTGGCTTTATATGGAGAGGGAAAAGGCCAAGAGCGAGCCTCTGCAGGCTGCGGGCAGATGGAGACAAAGCAGGCCTAAATATGCCCAATCTAAGAAATTATGCCTTAGCTATGCATTATAGAATTTTGGGGGATTGGGTGAATAGGCCACTGGAGGCAGGATGGTTAGATTTAGAGGAAGGAGAGGGAGGGGGGAGGATCTCTGCATTCCTAAGAAGAGGAGGGAAGAAAGCCTATAATAAGCAGGCGAAACCAAACCCACTAGTAGTATCAGTATTGGAGGGCTGGGAGCAGTTGCTAAAATGGGTGGGTGTGAAACCGGGAGAGAAGACGCTACTACTTCCATTAAGGGGAAATCCGGGGTTTGTGGTAGGCCTTGAGGACACAGACTTTCTACTCTGGGAGGAAAGGGGCGTTAAATGTGTAAAGGACCTATGGAAACAAGGGAAATTAATGTCAGGAGAGGAGCTATGGGAATGCATAGGATCAGGTATGTTCAGAATTTTTCAGGCGAGAAATTATGCTAAAACAATTGGCAAAAGCCGAATAGTGGACTCTCCCATAGAGCAGGTTGAGCATTTGGTGCTCAGTACTCTGGGGAGGAGGAGAGGGGTATAATAGATAGAGCGGCAAGAATGGGAAAACAGTATCTGCCTGATCTCACATGCAAAACTAGGAGGTCATGGAGCAGGGATTTAAAGAGGGAGATATCAGACCAGGGATGGGAATTAATGTTACGAATGCACAAGGGATTACTGGTTTGTAATAAATATCAGGAATCTTATTATAAGTTTCTACATAGGCTTTATTGCCCACCAAGTATGGTCCACAGGTTCCGCCCTGAGATATCCCCCGATGTGGAAGATGTAAAAAAGAGGAGGGTACATACATACACTGCTTTTGGGAATGTCTGTCCCTGAGACAGTTCTGGGAGGGGGTGGCCGAGGAAGTAGGCAGGATATGGGGAAGGCAGATGGAGAGAAGTCCAATGGCGATGCTGTTCAGGGTGGATGATTCAGAGGAGGAGGATTGGAGACCTCTCCCTAGATGGGTACGGATTCTGGTTGTTTTGGCCAGGCACTGTATATTAAATACATGGGTTACAAGTGAGACCCCAACTATACAGCAATGGAAAAACCCAGTTCTAGAGGCCCTTGGCCTGGAAAGTTATATTATGTGACTAAAACAGGAGGACCAGTTCTGGAGAGTTTGGGGAATGTTTATGTCTTCGTTACCCCCAGGAGAGATGGAAATGCTGGGGAAAGGGCTGCAAGGATAAAAGGGGATGGCCGAGGAAGATGGGGGGGGGGGAGGAGACTGCTGAGAGGTCGTTCTGGGATGGATAAGGTAGAGGGGGATTGAGTGCGAGATAAACTGTTTTGTTAATGCATTATCAGTCAGTATAATTAATTGTTTTTTTTTTTGTGAGGGATTTGTCATTATTGGGGGTAGAGCTTGGGGGGAAGAGGGTAATTCAATAAATTGATATAAGTGGGAGATATTAGAGGGGTATAGGAATAAGATGTATTAATGTTGTTACTGTCTTGGTATAAGTATGTTTTTACTTTTGATATTGTTGGAAAACTTAATAAACATATGATGCAAAAAAAAGAATAAAAGAAAGGATAGTGGGGCATCTAGAAGCCATCGGAGCCCAGGACCATAGACACCATGGATTCACAGTGGGGACATCATGTCAGACAAATCTGGTTGATTTCTTTGACTGGGTGACAAAGGAAGTGAATCAAGGGTGGGGCAGTGGACAACAGCTTACATTGATTCAGCAAAACCTTTGACACCATCCCATATAGGAGGCTGATAAACTAGCTGGGTAGGCTGGGCATGGGGGAAGGGTGGTAAACTGGGTTAGAAACTGGCTAACAGACAGGCAGAGAGTAGTGATAAATGGTGTGCAGTCTAGGAGAGGGGTCACCAGTGGGGTGCTACAGGGATCGGTCCTGGGGCCAGTCCTGTTCAATGTCTTCATTAGTTACATTGCAGAATGTCTGAAGGGAATTTTTCCACCAAATTTTCAACATAGCCATTTTAAGACCTCTGCTCATGAACAGTGTCACTGTGATTTTCTTAATCTGTCCCAAACATTGTCTGCACACACCGAATGAGCCATTGTGCGCTTCATGCATGGAAACACATTTTGGACGACATGTGAAAAATGACAGCTGTACTGCTCATAAGGAGGTGTGGTAAAATGGCAATGTTGAAAATCTGGAGTGCAAATATTAAAAATTTGCAAACTTACTGAGCGTCATGGAACTGCGCAATGCGCAGCTTGTAAAACAGTCATTTTAGAATTTTTCACCAAATTTTCAAACTAGCCATTTTAGACCTCTGCTCATGAACAGTGTCACTGTGATTTTCTTAATGTGTCCCATACAATGATTTCGCACACCGACTGCGCCATTGTGAACTACATGGGCGGAAACATGTTTTGGGCAAGATGTGAAAAATGACAGCTGTACTGCTTATAAGGAGGTGTGGTAAAATGGCAATGTTGAAAATCTGGAGTGAAAATATTGAAAATTCGCGAACGTACGAGCATGCATAGGATCAGCGCAACAAATGCTCATAAAACAGTCATTTTTGGGAATATTTCACCCAGTTTTCAACATAGCCATTTTAAGACCTCTGCTCATGAACAGTGTCACTGATTTTCTTAATCTGTCCCAAACATTGATTGCGCACACTGACTGCGCCATTGTGCACTACATGCATGCAAACACATTTTGGGTGACATGTGAAAATTGACAGCTGTACTGCTCATAAGGAGGTGTAGTAAAATGGCAATGCTGAAAATTTGGAGTGAAAATATTAAAAATTAGCAAACTTACGAGCGTGCGTAGGAACTGCGAAACGCATGTTCGTAAAACAGTCATTTTTAGGAATTTTTCACCAAATTTTCAACATACCATTTAAGACCACTGCTCATGAACAGTGGCACTGTAATTTTCTTAATGTGTCCTTACATTGATTTTGCATGCCGACTGCGCCATTGTCGCTACATGCGCGTGAGCCACATTTTGGGCGCGATGTGAAAAATGACAGCTGTACTGCCTCCATAAGGAGGTGTGGTAATATAATGTTGAAATTGAGTGCAAATTTAAAAATTGCCAACTTACAAGCGCATGGAATTGCGTAACGACACCGTGAAAACAGCCATTTTAAGAATTTTTTCACCAAATTTTCAACATAGGCTTTTGAGAGCCCACCTTATGAACACTGGCACTGTCGTTTCTGGGTAGGCTCCCAGTGGCACCTGGATGCTTTGGGGGCGTGGAGCCGATGGGGGATTGGGCACCCCCATCGGCCATAACAATATGCCACACTGGGGTGGGCTCCCAGTGTGGCACCTGGTAGCTTGGGGGCATGGAGCCAGCGAGGATTGGGCACCCCGTCGGCCATACAGCGTGTGCATGGGGGGGAGGGGGAAGGCCCATAAGCACGCAGTATGCATGCATGCGTGTGTGTGGAGGGGGAAGCTCTGCTCACTGAAATGGAGCTCCCCTTTTCAACTGTACGACCACTGCATTTTCAACTGCTGTCATAGACAGCTGCAGCAGTGATTGGGGAACTGGGGCCATGCCTGCAAACACAGTGATTGAATTGGAAGACGGGTGCCACACCTCCGAAAACTCGGATGATGGCACTATGTTTCTTGCACATGCATTCAAGCAACATGAAAAAGGAAAGTTTGTGGCAGGACAGGTGTTGTTTTTACCCTTGGTTTGCGATTCTCTGCACAACTGCACTGCCCCTCATCTCGTCCTTATATCCAGAGAGTCAGTAATGTTGTTGAAGAAACTTTTTATTTTAGTCCTAGGCTGTGCTTTATAAAATATATTTGTAGAGACTTTCATTTGGTTGACCCATTTTTGGTAGCTGAGGTGCTATGTGGTGCAATAAAGAACAGGGCGAGTTGTTTGGTCTGACTCCTTGTTCCACAAAACCATGCTCCCAAAATGTTTGCTATTGGTAAAATAAATAAAGAAAAGATAAAGGCAGGCAATTTAATCTATCTCTGGGACCGCATTCCTGAGATAGTACACAGTACTCCTGACTGCCTGAAAATAAAAAGCTGAACAATACATAAACAAATGCCAATACAAACAAGCATTTGTCAGTGCCGAATGTTGTCTCACTGGCATTGGCATTGGTAGTGCAGGAGTTAGAGATGCATAATAGGAATGGCAGTGAAGTATTGAAGTGACACCACCCCCACCCCCACCCTGCAGAGACCAATAGGCATTGGGATGTGCCTTTGGGTCATCAGCTATAACACTCAAGGCATTTTACCTCACTCTACCCTGTAGACACTGACAAGTGCTGTGGTGTGCTTTGGGGTCTTTGGGCATTATACTTACCCTATTCCATAAGGAAATACGCTGAGGTGGGTGCAGTATAGGAGAATGGGGTGAACTTTGTGGTCGAACACTCCAAGGCACACCACAATGTCAGTCATTGGCTGCAGGGTGGGGGTTGGGGTGGAATAGAGAGCATTACAGCCGATGATCCCAAGTCACACCCCTGATGCCTGTCAGTCTGCACAGGGTGGGGTGTCACAGTTGGAAACCCTCACGCCATAGGCATGTGTTGGCATTTTCCCTCCAGATTTTCAACATGGGGTTTTTGTGACCCCACCTCATGATGAGTGGCACAATCAGTTTGTTAGCTGAAAGGTGGTTTTGCACAGCGGCTGTGCCATTTTGCGACACAGGTCCGAAAACACATTGTGGGCAGTATATAAAAAATGACAACTGTATTGTTCATGAGGAGGTGTAAAATAAAGGCAGTGTTGAAAACCTGGAGTGAAAATATGAAAAACTGGCGAAGTCATGAGCATGCATAGAAACTGTGCAACACACGTCTGTAATCCAATTATTTTTGGGATTTTTTTAACCACATTTTCAACATAGGCATTTTGGGGCCTCCCCTCATGAACAGTGGCAGTGTGATTTTGTTAATTTGTCCCAAAAGTTGATTTCCCACAGCGACCACGCCATTGTGTACCACAGGTGCGAAAACACATTTTGGGCAGGTTGTGAAAAATGACAGCTGTACTGTTCATAAGGAGGTGTGAAAAAATGCCACTGTTGAAAATCTGGCTTAAAAATATTGCAAATATGCGAAGTTACAAGGGTGAATGGGAACTGCGCAACGCACGCTTGTAACATTGAATGGTCCACTCTCTTGAACCATGACAATATTGATGTTACATGGAATACTTTTTCTTCTTTCATTACAGATACTGCAAATAAATTAATTCCAAGAATTTATAAAAGAAAAACTCATGCACATCCAAAATGGCTCAATAGTAGATTACACAAATTAATTAAGAAGAAAAATAAACTGTATTAGAAGTATTGTTCATTCAAAAGTGTTAGAACATTAACAGCATTTTGAAAAAATACAAAGAATTTGCAAAAAGGAAATTAAAAAAGCAAAAGTTAGGATTGAAAGCTCATTGGCATTGCATGCACAAAAAGGAAATTGTAAAATGTTATATGGCTATATTAACTCTTTAAACGAGCAGGAATGCAGAGTGGGCCCAATTGCCACTACTGAAACCATTCTTCAACATCCAAAAGAAATGGCTGATTTTCTTAATTTACAGTTCTGTAAGGCATTCTCTCCTGATAACAGTACTGGTAATCCTTCATTCTCAGCTTGCCACTCATCCCATAATGTGGATATTCCTTTAGATACTATTAAAACTAAACTGAAGGAGATTAAAAAAGGATCTTCGCCAGGCCCTGACGCCATTTCTGAGGACCTAATATTGGCAATGAAAGAACACCTTTCTGTTCCACTCAAAATTCTGTTCAACAAAAGTCTAAATACTGGAGCTGTACCCTCTGGTTGGAGCTTAGCAAATGTTATTCCACTATTCAAAATGGGTGTTAAGAGTTCACCGGATAACTATCGCCCTATTAGTCTGACAAGTACTTTCTGCAAAATGTTGGAATGCATAATCAAAGATGAATTATCCTTGGCTATTACAGGTTTAGATCAAACCCAGCATGGGTTTATAAAGGGTCGATCATGTGCCACGAATTTGGTGGGCTTTTATGATCTCGTAAGTGATAATTTGGAAAAAGGCAAACCCTGTGATGTCATTTTATTGGATTTAAAAAAAGCCTTCGATTCTGCTCTTCATAGGGCTCTAGTTCAGAAGCTGCAGTTGTGTAATATCAATCCTATATTTACTCAATGGATTTCAAACTGGTTGTTGGATAGGAGACAAAGAGTAACTATTGATGGTCACACTTCTGGCTGGATAAAGGTAGAAAGTGGGGTCCCTCAGGAATCTGTTCTGGCCCCATTAATTTTTCAGATGTTTATATCTGATATCTCTACCAATATCAAAAGCAATATCATCAGATATGCAGATGACTGTAAAATTACCAACATATGTGCATCCACAGATCATTCAGTCATCCAGGAAGATCTAAGCAAATTAGAGGAGTGGTCCATCAAATGGAATCTTTGCTTTAATCCCTCAAAGTGCAGTGTTCTGCATTTTGGGGAAAAATAACATTAAAAAAACAATATCTTCTCTATGACAAAATATTGACTTCAAAATCTAGTGAGAGAGATTTGGGGACTATTGTTAATTCATTTATGAACTTTGACACGCATATTACTAATACTATTAGTAAAGTTAATAAGATATGGTGGGCAGTATGTCATAACATCACATCCAAGGACCCTGACGTTTTTCTACCACTATATAGAGCCTATGTAAGACCCCGCTTCAACTACATTTCACAATTATGGAGTCTCTTTAAACAAAAGGACATAGCTAGAATTGAAAGGGTACAGAGAAGAGTAACCAAATCTGTTATTTCTGATAAGACCCTGTCGTATGAGGATAGATTACTCAAATTCAGTCTAATGTCACTGGAGAATCGGAGAATCAGAAGCGATCTATTATTCACATGGGATATTGTACACAATTCCTATTTAACTGAACTATGCGGTTTGGAATTCAAGCTTGTTCATGTTATTACCAGAGGTCACCCTCTTCAGCTTGCCAGAGGCAAATGCAAGACAAAGAAAAGGGCCCAATACTTCTCTCAAAGAGTGGTTGGGCCCTGGAACACATTGCCCCTAAATATCATTGTTAGTAAAAATAAGATAGCATTTAAAAATAGGCTGGATAGTTATGTGAAATCTGGATTTACCTTAAAATACTGTATGTAGATATGAAGCATTATGGGCCTTGTTGCCTTTCAGCTTCTTTCTTTTCTTAGTATGATTCTTAGTAACACATTTTATAGACTTTCGTCACCAAATTTTCAACATAGGCATTTTAGGACCTCTGCTCATGAACAGTGTCACCGTCATTTCCTCAAACTGTCTCGAAAACTGATTTCGCGCAGTGACCGTGCTATTCTGCGCCGGACATGCGAAAACACATATTGGCCAGGATATGTAAAATGACAGATGTACTGTTCATAAGGAGGTGTGGAAAAATGCCAATTTTGAAAATCTGGAGTGAAAATATTACAAATCTCTGAGATTCTGACGTGCGTGGAAACTGCGCAGCGCATGCCTTTCGTAAAATGGCCATTCTAGGATTTTTCCACCTACAAATTTGCAACATAGGCTTTTGAGAGCCCCCTCATGAACAGTGGCACTGTCATTTCGTTAATCGGTCCTGAAAGGTATTCCTTGCAGTGACTGCGAAATCACCTTTCGGGACAGAATAATGCCATGACAGTGACAGAATTCATGAGGAGGGGTCCCAATAGCCCCATGTTGAAAATGTGGTGTCCAAATTCCCAAAAATGCCGAGATATTCACCAAAGTTGAAAAAACCCTATTTATGCCATTATACAGCTTACCAGCATTTCTTCAGTTAAGCGGTCAGCTTTGAAGAGTGCAAGCGTGTTCCCGGTCCACGAGGATCGCACCAGACTCTAAAGGTAAGTATGGGGTGGGGGTGTTGAGGAGGCAGGGTGTGCAGAGGGTGGGAGTGGGTTGGGGAGGGGCAGGGAGACTGCGATGGACCATTTTCTGTTTTATAGGTGGAAAAAAAGGGAACATCGCGGGGCTTTTTCCTGGGACATTTGGCATGCTGGGGTGGGCTTCCAGCATGCTACCTGATTGTTTTTTGGGAGGCTATAGCCGACGGGATTGGGCATCCCGTCAGCACATACTGAAGGGGGGTGAGTCGAGGGGATTGGGTACCTCCTTGCACACAGCAGATGGGAGACATTATGCCAACGGGGATTGGGCCCCTATCGGCAAAGGAAGATTGTTGAGAGGGGCGCATGATGCCAAGGGGAATTAGGCACCTCCTCGGCGAACATGGGGGGTCATTATGCCGTCGGGGAGTGGGCTCCCCTGTCAGCAAATGAAGTGGGTTGGGGCATGTAAAGGGAGATTGGGCACCCCTGAAGTCGGGCGGCAGCAGTCAGTGCCGGCATGTTTACGTTGGGAGGCATGTCATTGTGCCGCTGCTTCTCATTGCAGCGCACCTTTTCTTAGATCTGGTGGCCACATTCCATATTGCTGGTGTGACGCCTGCATGCTGCCTTCTTGGGGAATGAGGGACGCACCTACTGATGCATGTCCTGCATTCGCCCACAGTGACCGCACCTCCAGATCTGCTACTACTGCAATATGCTGACTTGTGCGCAAGCGAGAGCCAACATAAAAATGGGTAGTTGCATTATATAGATCATAAAAATACTGTTGTAGGTAAAATTAAACCCTGCAGGGAAAAAGTATTTTATATAACTGCATGAAAAGAAAGAATGTGGCTAAATCAATGTTACCTTGTACTACAGGTTGCTGCTGTTGCTAAGGTCTCACCTAGTGCCCTCCAGTGTCTGTATAAGAGCCAGCCCTGTCATCTGCCTTATTATACACTGGGTAGCCTTCTGAGAGGAGCCTAAGTCTAGCACCTGTAAAATATTTGTATATTTTGGATACTTTTAGAATGTACATACCCCAAACAGTTTGTGCTAGAAAATAAATTGATTGATTACATGTATATAGATGTAAAAATAATGCTGTTTGATAGAGAAATCACGTTCTGTCCAAAAAGGGGCAGAACTAGATGTGATCACCTGATTAGTAGCAGGTATAAAAGCAGCTCAACTTGGTGAACAGATTCAGATTTGTTGGAGGGTCACTGGTGTACTGACCTCAGTTTGAGTAAGGTTTGCTTACATTTCAAACCTGTCGTACTGTGCTAGGGATAGCCATCCAACCTGAAGAGTGCTAGCAGGAGTGCTAGAGGATTGAAACAGTGCTGTTAACTGATTATTTTTTTTATTTTGACGAACAAGTTCACTTGCATTTTCTATTTTTTTTTATTTTTTTTATTTATTATGCTTTTAGCCCGTGCTACCTGCGACCCGGCACCTCAGCCTGGTCACAGACTCTAACCTTCACCTCCACATTAGACCCTACCCTTTGGATACCCCCTGGCTTGCCCCCCAAGGTGGGGTGTGGCACCAACCCCCTTAAAGGCGCCGCACGACAGGACTAGGTCCAAGGGTGGGTCCTGGAGGCTGATGAAGGCCATGGCAAGCTTCATCTAGAGCCACAGGCAGCAAGTGTTTTTTGGTGCTGTACATGGGGGGGTGGGAACATGCAATGATGTCCAGCGTCCGTCCCGCCCCTCCAACTGCATTCAGATGTCGGTTGCTGTGGTACCCCAGCCTCCTCTAAGGGTCCGGTCAAGCACTGGACATACACCCTGCCCTCCCCCGCCCCAGAGAAGGAGAGCTGAGTCACAACATGCTCGGTCTTTCTCCCCTGGCTGGCCCTCCGACAACTCGGGTCCGTTCCCGAACCTGGGTCGCCGGCGTCGCAAGCAGAAATTCAACCGCTGCGCCAAAACATTGTCATTTTCGGGGCCTTCTAGAAGTTTTTCTGGAACTCACTTTAAAAACAAAAAATTATTCTGCCCAGATGCAGGTGACCTGTGGTCAAAAGTAGACAAAAAACACTGCCTGTGGTTGCACATCTATCCCTCTGTATCAGATCTCTATTATGCATTGTCACTGGTTTGCCTGCAGACTCATCATTGTAATTTGTACTTTTCTTTTGTTTGATTTTCTTTATCCACTAGAAGACTATACCACTGGTATATTTATGTATACAAAATCCTGTGTGGCAATGGCCTATCATAGAAACTTGAACATAAAAACGTAGACTTTGACAGCAGATAAGGACCTCTTGCCCCACCCAGTTTGCCCATTTCCCTACCTATTGAATAAGCTGCAGATCCTAGTTAACCAACAGCCTACTTCCTCCTACCCCCACTAGAATTGCCTTATGTCTGTCCCATGTATTCTTGAATTCCCCCACTGTTTTTGACCCCACAACCTCCTCACTAAGACTGTTCCATGCATCCACCACCCTCTGTGAAAAACTACTTCCACACATTGCCCCTGAGCCATCACCCATCTATCTTAAAATTTTGCCCCCTTGTTCTTGCACATGTAATCCCCCTACAAATGGGGGTCCCTAAAATGTCTTCCTGGGCTTGCCCAATGCCCACTGCCAGGCTGGTGTTCTGTGTTCTAACCGTTTAAAAGTGCTTGCATGTGAGTGCCCTATTATCCTCCGCTTCTGTCTCTTTAAGAGGCATAATTTTTGTGAATTATAATTATTCTGGGTGGGGGCCAAGTGGTTTCAGGCTCAAGTCTCGCCCGGGCTGCAATACAGCTGCTTCATTCTGCCCTTGCTAATTGCGCTGAGGGAGACTTATTAGGATCTGTGATTGTTTGCTGATTATCTGCTTTAATAGTAATGATATAGTAGTTTGTCTAACCTGCCTTCCTTTGCAGTATGGACTTGCTGTTTTGCGCCACCATCTTGGTTCTGGACTGCCAATATGGACCAATCAGTACCTTTGGGGACCCTAAAATGGAGACTGTCCAAAGGGGTCTTGTGGGAGTGAATTTCTGTAGGAATTGTAGTTTTTACTGTTTGGCGCCTAAATAGACCTGGAGGGGGAGCCCTTGCTGTGACAGATAGATGGATCAACCAACCAAACCTTTTGGATCACTGGGAAGTCCCAGAGCTGCCTGCAGCAGTGAGTCAGTGTGTAGTTGGAGTTGAGAGAGTGAACAGCTCGAGACATTCGAGCAGCTGCTCCTGCGTAGTAGCATGGGGGAGTCGGAGGGAAGGCTGTGTCTGGCCTCCTTGCTACCGTCTTCTCGAGTGAAGAAGCCTGCATTAATATCTTTGACTTTATCCAAATTTGCTGTGATTGTGACTGGAATCCTGAATTGTGACAAAGTGAAATTTGCCTGGTGTGGACCGAAGATTTGCCTCAGTGTGATCAGCCTGTCAGGAATCGAGACAACCGCAGAGCATACGGTTTGCACAGAGACACCGTTGATTGCAGCCAGACTGTCATCCAAACTGTGGTATTTGCCTATCCTTTACTATAATTGTGCTGAATGTGCAGTGTGGGTCGTGATTTGGTTCCCCACATTGCTTGAGTGTGTCACACTAGCTGGAAGATGTATCCAGCACTTTACCAGACTGTATCCGAACTGTTCACCTGGTCTGGTCCTCACCATCTCAGCCTAGATTGCTGTTCACGCTGCAGAGAATCATCTGATGAAAGACCCACTTGGGGATTCGGCTCCCTGCTCAACACCATCAGACAGTAATTGACCACCATGGTGTGTCATGTGGGCCCTGCTTCCCCTACCAAACCAGCAAATCATCCTGAGGTCTTCATTTTGTCCATCCTGCATCTTGGTCTGGTAGCGTGAGTAAACATCAGGGTAGCTCCCTGCAACAAAGCTCAAATCAAAGCGTGTCACCTGATTTAATTGTTTCGATTGATTATTACGAACTGAGCCCTCCAGCTCCAGAATACAAATTGTGGGTTAAAGTGCATGTTGTGTTTTTCCTTCCCTAAGGGCCCCAACAACAGCTGGAACACCGGCCTACCCCGGGCAGTGCTTCAGGCTAGCCTGCAGACCAACTGGGTACCCAGAGTGTGTGTGTGACTGTGTTAGAGGGTCTCTTAGAGGCATGCATGCTTAGCCTGATAAAATCAGATCCAGAATCAAACACCAGATTACTGTCCCTCCCTTGTTCACGTCCCCCCAACAAATCAGTTCAAAATCTTTTTGCATTTACACTGGCTATTGTGCACCTTTGTGGTAGGGATACTGTGTTGCTATTGCCTTTCTCCATTGCAGGTCTTGTTTTGCAGGGGGTCTCCAGGGTCAGTGCAGCTGATCCAGCCCTGGTGGTAAGTGTGCCAAGTGTGGGTATAACATTGCATTCTGGTGTTCATTGTAACTGTCTAATTGCTGACCAGTATAGGCCACTAGAGGGGTTAGAGGGGGTATCAATGTCCCAGAGGGCTGTACCCAGAGCAGCTATGCTACCCTTAAACTAACCCTCCGGGTGGAGGCACCTGTTCACAGAACTCAGGCCCTTCAACCTGCGCTTAGTCACGCAGGCAGGCAGGGGTAGTATCCCTTTGAATAGCATTACCTAGGGGTTACACACATCTCGTTTTCTGAAAGATGCTACCTTTTTTTTTCCCCCAATTGTTTAACCAGGAGTGGCACACTAAGCTGAAAGCTTGTTTACAGGTGCGTCCTGGGAGCACAGGGAAGTTAAGTGACTTACTCAGGGTCACACAGAATGCAGGTGGGGGCTGTGGGATTCAAACCCAGGTCTCCAGATGTGCAGCTCAGAGCCTTAAACCAGTGCGCTATACTGCCTCCATTTTGGACTTTGTTGATTCCCTTGAGGTACTTGAAAGTTTCTATCATGTCCCCCCTCTCCCTCCATTTCTCGAGGGTATACATATTAAGCTCCTTTAGTCTCTCTTCATATGTCTTCTGGTGCAGCCCCTGCACCATTTTAGCTGCACTTCTCTGGACTGCCTCCATCCTATGTTCTTGCGGAGATGGGGTCTCCAGAATTGGTCGCAGTACTCCAGATGGGGTCTCACCAACTGTCTGTACAGAGGGATAACAACTTCCTGTTTTCTACTGGTGATGCCTCTCCCTGTGCATTCCAGTATCCCCCAGCCCTCCTTACTGCTTTCTCACATTGCTTGCTTACCTTTAGGTTGTCTGATATGACTATCCCCAGGTCCCTTTCCATTTTTGTTGTTGTTAGTACCTCCCCTCCATTGTTTACTCTTCCCCAGGGTTATTGTTTCTCAATTGCATTACTTTGCACTTCTTTGCATTGAATCTAAGCTGTCATACATTTGACCATTCCTCAAATCTTGCCAAGTCCCTTCTCATCCTTTCCACCTCCCTTGTGTATCAACCCTGTTGCAGATCTTTGTGTTGTCTGCAAGCAGGCATACTTTTCCTTCCAGTCCCTCCGCAATGTCACCTATAAAGACATTAAAGAGGACCGGTCCCAGCACTGAACCCTGAGGTACCCTGCTAGTAACCACCCTTTATTTGGAGTGGACTCCATTTACTATTATTCTCTGTGTCCTGTTGTCCAGCTAGTTTTTTACCAAGGCTACCACCCTGGGACCCACTTCCAGGCTGGCTAACTTGTTTATTACTCTTTTGTGTGAGACTGTGTCAAATGCCTTGCTAAAGTCTAGGTAGGCCATGTCCACAGCCCCTCCCTGGTCTGCTGCTTTGGTCACCCAGTCAAAGGAATCTATTAGATGCTTCTGACGTGACCTTCCCATTGTGAATCCATGTTGCCTTGGGTCCTGTGCCCCACTGGCCTCTAGGTACTCAACAATTCTTTCTTTCAGAAGTGATTCCATCATTTTCCCTACCACTGAAGTCAAACTAACTGGTCTGTAGTTTCCTGCCTGTGCCTTGCTCCCACTTTTGTGAAGGGGAATCACATCCGCCTGCCTCCAGTCCTCAGGTACCACACCATCCTGCCATGATTTGTTAAAAAGGGTAGTCAGTGGTGTCACTAGTTTTCCCCTTAGTTCTTTTAGAATTTTGGGGTGAATCCTGTCAGACCCCATTGGTTTGTCCAGGTTCAGTTTTAGGAGTTCTTCCAGGACCCTTTCTTCTGTGAATGGACTGCTATCGACCCTCCTACCAGAGTGCTTCTATTGTTTGGTTTAGGTCCCCCCCCTTCTGTTATTTTGTGAATATTGAGCAGAAGCAGGGCCATTTGGAAATCTGGCTAGTAATACTCCAGTGAGCAGCCACTGGCAAACCAGATATGCAGGCAACCTGGATACTTTTCATTTCATGGATATAGACCACGTTCCAGCCCCCCGTACGTGGGGGAGATAGGAAAAGAAAACTTGAACAACTAGAAAGCAGGATTATTTATAAATTGGATGCCTGCACTCCATTTGGCCTTAATGATGACTGGGATATTCTCCCATTTCTCAGTGATAGATAAAAACTGCGCACAGTCATGTATTGATTAATTTGATTAATTCTATTGGTATATTTAGTATACCTATCTGTGTGATCTCATGTCACCAATATGGCTCTTTTTGTGTTTTACAAGCACTTATAATTTGTTTCTATGATAGGACCTATCATTATTTTTTATTGTTTTTGTTTCCTCACTTTCTATTTCCATTTTTGTTCCTTTGGTTTTTTCCTAGCTTTTCCTTTGGTATTTTATTAAAAAAGATTTTCCATTATTTCTTTTCTCTTTTATGAAAAGACATCTTTATTATTATATATAAAAAAAATTTGTATTTTTTTATACAGGTTCATCAGACGAAAGTCCATTCTCGATCTTACTTTGTCGGGACATCTCACCATTTGAATCAATTCTTTGGCAGGCTTTGTACTTGTCTGGACTAATCCAGTATACAGACATTATTTATTTTGTCCTTGAGTGAAAAAAATTTTCCTCTCGGACTAACTCAAAGTGAAATAATACTGAATATTTACTTTGATGAATTACTGATTATTGCCTGACTACTTTATTGATCAATGTAGATTTGTATGTTTAAAATGTCCCCTCTTATACAAGTTGCATGTAATATTGTTTATTTTTACTTGCACATATAACCTACTTTGTGTAGCACAAATTGATATTAGGGTTATTTAATAAGAGTTATTTATATGTGCATCAATAGTTTAAATGTTTAAAAGTATTTATTTAGCGTCTAACAGGAGGTCAGCAGTTTTGCTCAAGGTCACCTAAGCTAATGCTTCATTAATTTCAGCTGTACCCAGCACTATATAAAGCTGTGTGTGATTGAACACTACTGCCCCGCCGAGGAAGAATCTTTCTGATTCGAAGCGCTGGGGATTTTTTTCTTGACTGGATTACCCTTGGGTCTTACTTGTGTGAGCACCAATAAATTCGTATTTTGCACCCAGTCCCTCACTCACTGGTTTCTTGTCACCTTTCCTTTCCGCATGCTGTTTGCGTAGTGAATTTTTCTGTTTCTATTCGCTCAGTATCTCTGCTTTTTCACTGTCACCCTCTGCCCACCCTCTCCCCTTTATTAAGCCTCACTATCCCTCCCTTGGTCTTTCTTCGCTCCCTAATGTACCTATAAAAGTTTCTGTCCCCCTTCTTAACCGAGTTGGCTATCCTTTGCTTGGTTTAGACCTTTGATCTTCTGACTGCCTTTCCTACTTCTTTCTGCTTTAACTGGTACAGTTCTCTGTCTGGCTCCTTCTGTGTTTCCTTATACTTCCTGAATGCTAATTTTTTTCTCCCTAACCTTCCCTGCCACCTCTTTTGAGAACCATAGTGTTTTTTTCCTTCATTTTGTTTTGCTTATTTGCTTCACACAAAGTCTTGTTGTCTCTGTGATGGCAGTTTTGATTTTTCTCCATTGTTCATTCACCCCTCCTTCTTGCCCGTTTGCTAGTGCTTTTCTGAGGCACTCTTGCATTTTGTCCAAGTCAACCCTCCTAAAGTCCAGTGCCCTCGCTTTTGTATGGCTTGACTCTATGGCTATGTTTATGATGAACCGCACTGTTTGGTGGTCGCTTGTTTCCAGATGTCTACCCAGTTCTAATTCTAGGATCCTCTGTCCGCCCCGATTTGAGCATACCAGGTCTAAGATTGCTCCCTCCTGAGTGGGTTCCAACACTAGCTCTCTGAGGCATGCCCCCATAGGGTGTCAAGAATGACCCTGCTCTCAGATGTGGCTGCAGCAAACGTGATCCAATTAACATCTGCAATATCCAGGTCCCCCATCAACAATATCTTCCCTTTTTCTGGCATTCTAAGGATGCCTTCTATCATTTCCTTGTCCATTGCTTCCCCCTGAGATGGTGGTCTATATACAAGCCCTGTGCGGATTGTGGTTGCCATTTCTTGTCTCCAGAGTGATCTACAGTGCCTCCTCTCCTCCCTATTTACCCTTCAGTTCCATTGCTTTGATCCCTTACCTTACGTAGAGAGCTACTCCTCCTCCTCTTTTACCCTCCCTGCCCCTCCTATAGGTTGTGTACCTTGGTATATTGACATCCCAGTCATGGTTCTCTGTGTGCCATGTTTCTGTGACTGCCACAATATCCAGACATCCCTCTTCCATCAAGGCCACTAGTTCATCAAGCTTGTTACCCAGACTACGGGCATTGGTACTCATCGCCCTCCATTGTTTGATGGCCTTACCCCTTTAAGCCCTATCCCTGTCCTTATGGCCATTGTCTTTTTCTCCATTTACCCCTGTCTTGCACCCTGTTAATTTCTGTACCTTGGTGTTTATCTCGTTAACTGCTAACTGCACTGTTTCGGGGGAGAAAGGCTGGGATTTCCCTGCTCCTTTTCTGTGCCTCCCCCTTGGCTAGTTTAAATGCTTGCCAATGAAGCATTTAAACATATAACCTAAGATCCTGTTTCCCCACCCAGACAGATGCTATCCTTTTTTTTTTTTCCCGAATTCTGTTTTTTTCCACCCTGTCCTTATGCCCCTCCAAACTCTCTCCAGCGACCTTCCACTTGACAGAGACTACCTCCCTGCGTGACCCAACTCATCTCCACTTCCCGGCACCAGGCATCCCTTGGGTCTACCCTCCGGGGAAGGGCCGTCCCCGCCCAGGGCACTCTTTCTAATTGTATTGAGCTCTGGGCTGAGGAGAAGGGGTGAGGAGAGAGCCACGTCTGACTTCTGGGAGTGTGGTCCTTGGGTGGGAGACGCCTTCACCTATTGGAAGGAGGAGGGGAAGGTATTTTACTAGTAAGTCCCCTGTGGAGCCCGGCTGTCAAGGCAATGTACTGCTGCAGCTCCACCCCCAGGCATATGCCACAACGCTACTTTGGGCTACCTCCAGCCACCGCCAGAGGGTGCTCCTTGACTCCCTGGGGAAGAGAGAGCAGTCCTCCGGATGCTCAATCTCTTCCCTCCCCTACTGACCCCCAGCCCCCCCGGGGCTCGTTCCCAAACCCTGGTCACTGGCGTGGCACGAGGTGTTGCGTCCAGCGCTTCAACCCTCAGCACCACTGGGCCGGCCTAGCAGATGCTATACTATCTGGTTAATTTAATTCACAGGAAGGAAACTGGTAACAGTATATGTTCCCATGATCTTTTTTTCTGTTTCCCTTCCTTAACTCCATACTGAAGCTTGGTCCTTATCTCTTCTCTTTTCTGTTCCTCATGCATTAAATTAAAGACTATGCTTTTGGCTTCTCTTTTTATATAATTGATACAAACATATGAACATATGAAGAAGCCAGCAGAAGAAGGCCTTTTGGTCTATCAAGTCTGCTCATATTGCAGGGTCCATAGCCTGAGCTAATGTCCCTGCCCCCCCTCCCCACCTCCTATCCTCCCTACCCATGATCCTTACCTTCCCCTTATGCCTATCCCAGCCTCTCTTAAAGCTGCCCACTGTCTTCAATGAAATTACCTCTTCTGGCAGTGTATTCCAAGTGTCCACCACCCTCTCTGTGAAGAAGTGCTTCCTGACCCCCCTCCTAAACCTCCCACCCTCCAACTTAAGTTTGTGCCCCCTTGTGTTCTGGTTGCCACTCAGCTTAAAGAGACCCTCCTTATCAACCTTATTTATCCTTTTCAGGTATTTGAAGGTCCCAATCATGTCCCCTCTCTCTCTCTCTCCTGTCTTCCAGGGAGTACATTTTCAGTGCCCTCACCCCTCTCCTCATATGCCTTATCCTGCTGACCTACTATCATCTTTGTAGCTCTCCTCTGGGCCCTCTCTAGCAGGTTAATATCCTTTTTGAGGTGTGGGCACCAGTACTGAACTACATACACTAGATGCAGCCTTACCAGTGACCTGTGCAAGGGCAGTATAATCTCCTCTCTCCTACTACTGATTCCAACATCTTGTTTGCCTTTGCTGCTGCTCTCTTGCACTGCATGGGATGCTTCAGGTCACTACTGATCATCACTCCCAGGTCCTTCTCCTCCTCTGATGCAGATACTTGGACTCCACCCAGGTAGTACTCTGTCCTGGGATTCTTGGCTCCAGTATGCATAACTTTGCATTTCTTGGCATTGAAGCCAAGCTGCCAGAACCTGGACCACCTCCACAGCTTTTTCAGATCTTCCTGTAGGTCCTGTATCCCTTCAGCAGTGTCTATTCTCCCACAGAGCTTGGTGTCATCCTCAAATTGTCACATTTTGCTCTTAATGCCATCCCCAATATCATTAATGAAGACATTGAACAACACTGGCCCCAGCACCAAGCCCTGCGGGACCCCACTGGTTACCTCTCTGGTGCCAGATAACTCTCCCTCCAACAACCACCCTCTGGGTTCTGTCCCTCAGCCAGTTTTCCACCCATCTGGCAATCTTTTCCCCAACCCCAAGATCTGCAAGCTTCCTGATCAACCTTTTGTGGGGCACAGAGTCAAAGACCTTGTTGAAATCTACCGCTTGGCCCCTGTCTACTGTCTTAGTGACATAGTCAAAGAAGTCAATCAGATTAATTTGACACGATCTCCCCCAACCCCAATGAATCCATGCTGCCTCGCATCCTGGAGACCATGCTGCTCTAGATATTCCACCAACCTTTCCTTTAGTATGGTCTCCATGAACTTGCCCACAATGGAGGTCAGACTGAGTGGTCTGTAATTCCTTGGGTCATCCTTTGGACCACTTTTGTGGAGGAGCACTACATGTGCTGTTCTCCAGTCCTGCAGTACCATGCCTGACTCTAGTGAACTATTAAATAGGTCTGCCAGTGGCCCTGCCAGCTCCTCAGCCAGTTCCTTTAGTACTCTTGGATGTACTATGTCTGGGCCTGGTGATTTGTCCACCTTCAATGCCAGCAGCCCCTCCCTTACTCTGTCCTCCTCTATCACTACATCTGTGTTCCCCTCCCCCCCCGCTCCTCTTTTCCCTCCTGAAGGCACTGGTCCATCCTTCTCCCTGGTGAAGATGGAACAGAAATATTCATTTAGTATCTCTACTTTTCCCCATTATCCTCCACCCACCCCACCCCTTTCTTAAGCCTAACAGTCCCTTCCTTTTTGTTCCTTTTCTCACTTATATAGCAAAATAAAGTCTTCTCCCCTTTCTTAATTCCTTCAGCTATCTGCAGCTCCTTCTGTGCCTTTGCTCTTCGGACTTCCTTACTTGCCTCACTAGCCAACCTTAGGTAATTTTCCCTATCCACCTCTCTGTTGGTCTATCTGAATTTTCTATAGGCCATCCTCTTTTCCCTTGCTGGCTGAGCAACCCCAGAACTGAATCAGCTGGGCACTTTGGCCCTTGTGTTCTTCCCCCTGAGTCTAACTCACTCATCTGTGGCAACCAGTATTCCTTCCTTAATGATGGATCACCTTTGGTCCACCCCCATATCTGCTCTGATGCCCATCAAATGGCTGCTTAGCACTTTGTCCATTTTCCTGGAATTCACCCTCCTGATAGCCAAGATTTTGGTCTTAGTCGGGATGCTTTACCTGCCTATATCCAACTGGAACCACATTGTGCAATGGTCACTTCCACCCAGTGGCTTCCAGACCATTATTTCCTGTGCATGCTCCCCATTTGTGAGCACCAGATCAAGAATTGCCTCAGCTCTTGTTGGTTCAGTGATGCCCTGAGTCAGGAACCCACTCTGCAGTCCTTCCAGGATCACCTGACTCCTAGCACGTGTTCTGGAGGGTATGCTCCAGTCCACCTTGGGCAGGTTGAAGTCCCCCACAACTACCACTTCTCCTTTCCCCGCAGCATCCAATATTTGTGGGCTCAGTTCCCTGTCTCTCTCCTTATCCTGATTGGGTGGTCTGTAAACCACCCCCAGCCTCACCTTTCTCCCTCTATTGGACCTTAACTGAACCCACAATACCTGCACCTCCCCTTCCTCCGACTCCTCCCTCGTGCAAGTTATTTCCTCCCTGATATAAACTACTACTCCTCCCCCCCCCTTCCCAACTACCCTGTCCCTTCTGCATAGTTTATGTCCAGGGATCGCAAGGTCCCAGTCATGGTATGATGTTGCCCAAGTCTCGCTTATTGCAGCTATGTCCACCCTTCTGTCTGCTAATAGTGCCTGCAGGTCTTTCATCTTGTTTCCAAGACTCCGCACATTCAGAGGCACCACCCTCCACCTAGAATCTGACCTTGCTTCTCTTCCCTCTATTCTTCTATTCACATTTATTCCCTCTGTTTGCACCCCTCCACGTGCCCATGTTGTATGTAACTCACCCCTCCACCCTTTGCTAACTGTGTTCTCGCCCCTTCCACCTCCTCCCTCCATATCTCTTCCATCACTGTGGGGCGGGGGGAGGTTCACTGACCTCCTCCTCTCAGAGTCTGTGGGCCAGCATGCCTGCTGCCCCCCAGTAGTTTAAATTAAGTGTAGTGGTTATGTATTCCCCTAGTTTGTCCTGAGTACCCTCAAACCCTCCCTTCTGAGATGTAGCCTGTGTGGTAAAAGAGTGCTTTGTTTGACCAGGTCTAGTCCCAGTCCCCAATACAGATAAACATCTCCTCCCTTCACCATTTCCTCAGCCAGTCATTAAAATCCTTTATTCTTCTTTTCCTGACTGTGCTAGCCCTTGGTACTGGTATCACTTCTGAGAAGGCCAGCAAACTTTCTTCATCCCTGCAGATCTTCCCTAACTCCCTGAACCTACTTTGCACTACCTCAGCCTCCTCCCCAGCTAGGTCATTGGTTCCCAAATGTATAACTAAATTAGGTTTTCCTCCAACCTCCCTTACTGTTTCCCTTATTCTTGGGCCCATCTTCCCTGCTGTCATCCCTGGCATACAAATCAGCCTCCTACTTGCATATGGGTTCCCTTTCCTTCCCCTGTGAATACTCCTAATTATGGAGTCTCCTATGATTGCCACCCTTCCATCCCCTGCATCCGTGCTCCACGTCCTTCCTTTTTTACCTTCGGTACTAGCTGCTTCCCCACCTAACTGCTCCCTCTGCACCCTGGTGAACTTATCTCCATATCCACAATTTATCCCCTTAACAGTTTTTCCATCTCCCACTCTGCCATTCGCCTTCTGGCTGCCTGTATCTGCTGTCAGTTTTCCCTTCCTTCTTCCTTTCCTTTTCTCTCCCTTCCCGATCCTCCAATCCGTTTTGCCTGCCTCCTCTTCCCTGCCCACCCTGATTAGTTTCCTCTCCCCTTCCCCGTGCTCCTACTCTTAGCCCTTGCACAACCTGACCTCCTACCTCACCTCCTGCTGTCCCCTCCCTCCTTCTAGACAGTGGTGCAAATCTGTTCAATAAAGGCACCCCTTTAGAATTTCCCACCCCTGTTGCTACTCTCACATTCCCACTCCTTACCCTTACCATTTGCCATTCCTCCATACTGGGCTCCCTAGTCCTCTAAGGAAGAAATATTCCTGTATACTGGGTGCTCCTCCCCACTCCCATCCCCTGCCTGATGCCCTCACTCCCTTGCTTATTGTACAAGCACTGTGACTGCTATAGACGATGGCCATCATTTATGCTTCATGTGATGTGAAAAGTGTTTACTGTGTATCCTGATACTCTAACAATGTATTTTGTAACCAATATATTTGTATCTGTTGGTCACAGTTGTAAAAGAGGGCCTCCCTTCAATTTGCCAACCAGAATAAACTTGAAACGGTCCGGCCAAGGGAGGGTCAATGTCATGGTCAAATGCTACAGTGGTCCATCATAGTGGTCTGGGGAGGTAGAGCCCTTGTGAGGGGTAAATGCATCAGTCATCACTGTGTGAGGCCCATAGGTGGTTGTGTGTGGCACCACCAGGGAGTTGGGAGGGTCAAGGGATATCAGAGAGAATAAGGAAAAATCCTGTGTGAGATGAGGATGGTGGCCAGCACTCCTGGGCCCTGAGACAATAGATTCCTTTGTCCTCACCAGATATGTACTCTGGTATGAATTGGAGACCCCCATACCTTGCAACTTGGGGTAAGTTACATGGAAACAGAGATCAAGATGGCAGAAAATGACCAGAGGTTCGTCCAGTCTGTCCATATTCCATGTAATCCCTGGAACCTTCCCTGGAACTTATTATGCCAGGGTACTAACTCTCCCCATCCTATCCCATCCCCATTGTTCTCCCTGGTCTTGTCACCCCGGGCGACAACTATTCTCTTCATTCTATCCCATGCCTGCTTAAATCCTCTGACTGTGTCTGCACCCAGCACTTCAGCCAACAGACTGTCCCAAGGTTCCACCACCCTTTCTGTAAAGAAGTACTTCCTCATGTCCCTCCTGAACCTCCCTCCTGTTAATTTCTACCCATGACCACGTGACCTCGACTTGGTATTCAGGGTAAATAATTCCCCGAAGTTTACCTTGTTAATTCCTTTAAGGAACTTCAAAGAACTTAGAGGTCTCTATCATATCTCCCCTCGCCCTTCTGGCTTCCAGTGAATACATATTTAGTGCCTTGAGGTGCTCCTCATTGGATCTGCCCTGCTGGCCCTGAATCATTTTTGCTAATCTGCGCTGCATTGTTTCCAACCTGTCCCTGTCTTTTCTGAGGTAAGGGCTCCAGAACTGGACTCAGTACTCCAGGTGACACCTCACCAGGGATCTGTATAGGGGAAGTATTACCTCTTTTCTTCTGCTATCAGTACTCCTCCCAATACATCCCAGCATCCTCTTAGCCTTGCTATAGGCCTTGTTGCACTGTCTCATTTGCTTAAGGGAGCTGCTGATATGATAATTCTTAGATCTTGTTCCTCTTCTATAATGCTAAACCTCAGCCCACCCATCCGATAATCCATCATGAGGTTCCTTTCCCTACATGCATTAACTTGCATTTTGTGGTATTGAATTTTAACTGCTAGACCTTTGATCACCCTTCTAGTTTTTGTAGGTCTTTCCGCATATTCCTAATTCCTTCATCACTATCCATCCTCCCACATGGTTTTGTGTCATCTGTGATGAAACACAGCCTGCCCCGGGTTCCCTCACCAATGTCACTAATGAACATATTGCAGAGGATCAGACCCAGGACAGATACCTGCGGAACCCTGCTCATAATATCCATCCTCTGATTTAACCCCATTGACCACCACCCTCTGCTGCCTCCCTTCTAGCCAACTACACACCAAGTTCACTATGGTTTTAGCTGCACCCAAGTCTTCCATATTTTTGAGCATCCTTTTGTGTAGTACTGAATAAAAAGCATTGCTGAAATCAAAGTACAGCAGATCCACAGAGTGGCCCTTATCTACTTCCTTGGTCACCCTGTCAATTAAAAAAACCCATCAGGATAGTCTGACAAGACCTTCCTTCCATGAAACCATGTTGTTTACTATCCTAGAGCCCGTTGCTCTCTAGGTAGTCCATCAGGTCCTCTTTGATTAGTGATTCCATCAGCTTCGCCACAGTGAAGGTCAGACTGACAGGTCTGTAGTTCCCTGGTTGCTCCCTATCCCCCTTTATGAAGTGGTACAACATCTGCCATTCTGTAATCCCTTGGAACTTCTCCAGATGTAAGTGAGCTGTTGAACAGACCAGCCAGTGGCTCAGACAGTTCTGCTGCTAATTCCCTAAGTATCCTCAGATGCAACCCATCTAGTCCTGGGGCCTTATCTATCTTAAGGGCTGCCAGCCCATTCAGGACCCTCTCACTAGTAAGTATTGGCCGGCTTATTTCTGAGACTCCCTTAGTGGCTACTTTGATGTCACTTTCTGGAAGGTCTGGAGGAAACAGGCCATGGGCTGCTGTTTGATGGGGCTGTGATATCCCCTGTTCGACAGCAGGCTAGGACATGATGGATAAAAAGCTAGATGAAGCAAACATTTTTCAGCCACAAAGGAAAATCTTAATATACCACAACCCCTGAGAATGCACATTATGTCCCGACCATGTGTAGCACTAGGGAACAGCTGTGATTGAATCCAGGAATTTCAGTTGGAAAGCTCACTGGTCAGCCATGATTAACATCATCATGCATCAGGATTCCATGACCATGCTGTGAAATGGGGCGGGGGGGACAGAAAATTATTTGGAGTGTAGCATAGGATCAGCCACATAGGGGGTCCTGCACTGCCAGAAAATCACAAGGATTCAGAGAAGAGCAACCAGGATGGTCCCTCATTTAGCACGCTTAACTTACTCAGAGCTTTCATAAGACAGGCCTTCAGTCTTTAGAATTAAGAAGAAGTAGAGAGGATCTCTTGTTTCTTTTTAAGACTCCTACAATCACCAATACTGATGCAACAATGTGGTATCTCCTTCTCACAAAGGAAAATAGTGCCAAGACTTCATGATAAGCAACTAGTAACTAGAAGTTAGTAAAGCCAGAACCAACAAAGACTTAACTTCTATTCCATGAGATCACCTAGATTATGGAATAAGCTCCCCCAGGATTTAGTTGACTGTAAAAATGTTAACACATTCAAAAAGGGTCTAGATAACTGGCTGACATCTAACAACATTTAGGATCAATGACCCACAATCTGTGGGGGACAATCCCGATGGGCCTAGGCCTACGTTTGTCCCACTTTACCAAGTTACCAAGTTACCAAGATAGTAGGACCTACAGAGTTAGTTTTACATTAATCTTGTGCTGTAGCTATAAACTCTTTTGGCCCCCTTACACTTAAACTTGTTTTTTCCACTGGTCCCGTGGCATTGGAGGTTGAAGCGCTGGATGCCACACCTTATGCTATGCCGGGAATGAGCCCAGACCTTCAGGGGTTGGCAGGGGTGAGAGAGGATTGAGCATCAGGGAGAGAAGGTTTGTCATCCTGCCTGTTGGTTGCCCTTTAGTGGGGGCTGGCGCAGGCTGGGAGGCAGGTAGCTGGCGGGCATGGCGTGCACTTGCCCCCATGTACGCACGATCACACTGTACGTTGAGAGGGAGGGATCACCAGAAAATGGAAAATGGCGGCCAGGGGTTCCATGAAGCCTCACCCTGTCCCGCTGGTCCTCTGCCTCCCCAGATTTGGATTGTGCTCCAGGAATGGGGGAAGCTCCCTTCTCGGTTCCGCCATGGGGGGCAAGCCGTGGGCAGTTTCTGGGCTGGTTGATGGTTGTCGGGCTTGTGGGCAGGTGGTTCAGTGCAGCGTTTCCACCCTGGTGCACTCAGGAGGAAAAAATGTTGATTGAAAAAAAACAACCTTGTTTTTTTCCCTAAAAAGAAGCCTGTGGTAACACCGACTATGTAAAAGTAAATTAGATGCATCTTATTTTCATTTGTACTTGTACTTCTCTGTTTTGGTAAGGTAAAGTAGGTGATCTGTTACTTTATACTGGACCAGCAAGTATGTTTCAGTACATAGCATTTTGGGCTGTCCCCCTCTTCGAGTGATTTCAGTTTAAAAAAAAAAAAAAAAAGCATATCTTATATTCTTATTTAAATAGAGACATAATTTGTCACAGAAAAAGGCTGCTTGGCCACCCATTCTGTCCAGTTTTTCCATGCCTATTCTACATCCGCAGACTTGATGTAGTCTCCGGTGACCCCCCTGCCTCTGTTCTGATGTACCCCTATGTTTATCCAATGCATGTTTGAAGCCCCTCCACCATTCTAGCCCCCACCACTTTGGCTGGCAGTCTGTTCCAGGTGTCTAGTACCCTTTCAGTGAAGAAATATTTCCTCATGTCTCCTGAACTCCCCCGGAGCTTCATCACATGCCCTCTGGTTGTGGTGCTGTTCCTCATTTGAAAGAGACCACCCTCCCGCACTTTGTTCACACCTGTGTGGTACTTGTAGGCCTCAATCATGTCACCTCTCTCTCTCTCTCTCTCTCTTTCTCTTTTCTCTCTTACAGGGTGTACATGTTGTGATCCCTTAATCTTTTCGTAGGACTTTTGATGCAAACCCTGCACCATCTTAGTTGCCCTTCTCTTTATCACCTCTAGCCTGTATACTGTATGCGTTTTTGAGGTGAGGTCTCCAAAACTGGACACAGTGCTCCAGGTAGGGATGTACCAGGGAGCAATACAGCAGCATCACCCCCTCCTCCTGCTGGAGATACCCCTTCCTAAGCACCCCAGAATCCCACTAGCCCCACCCACTGCCTTGTCACGCTGCACTGCTACCTTGAGGTCCTCTGATATAAAAAACCCAAGGTCCCTGTTTGGTGACATTTTCACATAGTCACAAAATACAGGAGATGTTTAATTATATGACAAAATATAAGTGCACCTGGCAATGGTGCAAGTGGTTGCTCCACACAACTGAGTTGCGCTGGAGCAACAAAGGGATATATTCAAAAGAGATGTGCTATGGTGCATTTCGTCTGAATGTACCAAAAAATGCCTGCGGCACAAACACAGTGCGCCAGTGCATCCTCCAGACAGGTCTGAATGCCAGGAATGGGAAATGTGTTAACGCATCAGAGATATGCTGTGTGCAAATTCCTGATATTCAAACGCAAATATACAAATGGGGCCATAATGTTTATCACAGATTTTGGCCTATAAGTACCTAGGGGTTCTTGTAGACCATAAATTATCTTTTGAACAACATCTAAACATGGTAACAAAAAAAGTTAATTCTAGGATAGGTGTGCTTAAAAGAATAGTAAACTGGGCATTAAAGACAGACAGGTTACAGCAAACCAGTTAATAATTCCACTGATTGACTGTGGAAGTCACGTATATTCAAGTGCCAATAAAACAATATTACATAAGCTTGATATATGTTATAATACAGTAGGTTAGCAAGGTTTGTATTACGATGTAAAATATATACTCATCATTGTTATTTGTCTACTAAGCTAAATTGGGTCTCTCTAGAGATTAGGAGAAAACAAATTTGGACAAATTTGGTCTATAAAATTTATAAGTCCAGATACCCCACTGGCCTTGCAGAGAGACTTATTAGTCCCACTCATCAGTTTAATCTACATAAAAGTGGAGCTAGAGATTTAATAGTTCCCAAACATAAAAAGAGATTTGTATCTTTGACTTTCCAGTACAGAGCTGCTACTACTTGGAATGAACTTTCATTGCCATTGAGAACTCAAGACCTGACTATAGCTAAATTTAGTTCTGCTATGAAGCAAGAAATATGTTCTCGTTGTGTATGTAATAGATGACCTGTATTGCCTGAAGATGTTTAAGCGCCATGATATAAAACTGTTGTCTTGTATTAAGTAATTTATTGTACTGTTGAATGTGCAGTTTTTATTGCTTGTTTATTTTTACTGTAACTTTGTATTGACATCTAAACAGGTGCACCTTGTAAAGAGGGTTATTGTAACCCTAATGGTGCTTGAAGTTGTCTTCATATCCTGTATAAATAAAATGTTACTACTACTACTACTACTACTTAATGTATGCAAGGCACAGGTGTGGCCATTTGCATGTCATTATGGCCCTGTTTTCATGAGTTGTGCAGGGCTGGCCAGTGGAATGCACCTGGCGCCCTGCACAGCATGCGGTGCTGTTAGTGGAAGCCCAATGGTTTCTCCCCTCCCGCGTAACCCCGATCACCGGAAAGAAGTATAAATTCAGTCCTGGTAGTCTAGTGGTACCCTCCACCCGTAACCCTGATCACCGTAAAAATGTATAAATTCAGTCCCTGGTAGCTGTTGTTGGGCAGGCAGCCACAGAGTTATGCGGGTGGATTGCTGCCCACCAAATGGCAGCTTACAGTATCTGCTGCAAGCACATTGGTCCACACTGTGGACCAATGGGCTGCAGGAGCTTACAGTGCATACTGTAATAGTCATTCACAACTTTGTGAATGAATGACTCTTCACAAAGTTGTGAATGACTATTACAGTATGCAGCCTTGGAGGTATGTGGGTGGGTTTGCTGCCCACCCGATGACTGGAGTGGGCTGGGTGGGCTGAGGGGTCCTGTGTGGGTGGTGGGGTGGGGGACCACTAGACTACCAGGGCATGAATGTTTTCTTTTCTACGGCGATCGGGGTTACGGGCGGGAAGAGGGGTACCACTAGACTACCAGGGACTGAATTTATAAATTTTTATGGCAATCAGGGTTACAGGCGGGGAGGGGGTATCCACTGCACTACCAAGGCATATGATGGGAGATCGTGCATGGTTTTCGGGGGAAGGGGTTCCACCCATGGCTGGCGGCTGCTGTTTTGCACCCTGCACTACAGTGGCCCGCCTGTGGGTGGCTACCAGTTGAGCCTTTTTTTATGGGTTTAGCTTTGTGCCCGTGTATGCAGCACATCACTGGGATGTGCTGGTAGATGCGCTGCACATCCCAGGCTGAATGTCGGGATGTGCCACATATACAAGGGCATGCCCTCTGGAGATGTGCCACATACATTATCTTTGCGCTGCAGTGCATCGGGAATTGTGCAGCGCAACTCCCCCTTTTGAATATAGCCCCGGGGCGCATTTCTGGGGTTGCACTGGCGCAACTCCTTTGAATATATAGCCCACACAGTATGTCTGTGCATGTTCATACAGTAATCAAACATGCATATGCAGAAAAAAAACTAACTGTATTCATGTTGAATTTCACTTGATATAAAATATTGTGCATGTCCATGTTCCCTGCATTTACTTATGTAAATTATAAGCTGTGAAAGAAAGTAGAGCATATCCATTTACTTTCTATAATGGGTTATAAAACCAAAACCTTTACTTTTTCCAAAATACTGAATTGAAATTCATGTGTGTAATAATAAATATTAAATAATTAAGATAGTAAAGTTGTATGTTTCAGTTATGAACAATGTTCAGAGTTCTTAATACAGCAATGCTTGAAGCTGGAAACAGAAATAAATGTGAACCCTTAAATAAAACCATAGCGACTCCATATCCCCCAAGGGAGTGCAGAATCTTTAATTATGTACCTCTGGATAATTGAGGACTATACCAGGTATGCATTAAAGGGGAGCCATATCTTTTTATACCCTCCTATGTGTCCCCTAGATCTGTATTTAAGTTTTTCCAATTCAGCATACTGTATTCCTCCATAGTGTTTATCGAATCTTTTTCATTTGGTACCATAGGGCTTTTCCATAGTTTAAGAATACGCAGCTTGTCACAGAATATGGCTATATATAGAAGTTTATGCTGACATGCATTTAGAGCCTGGAATTCTTTTAGGTCCCCCAGTAATATAGCTCTGGGAATAGATTAATAACAGCGCATACAAACATATGAACATACAAAACATGCCGGCAGAAACAGGCCTCACAGTCTGTTAAGTCTGCTCGTATGTGCAGCTGGCACTGTTATATTGCAGCTGCCCCCAGCCCCCCATTCACCTCCTGGAACTGCTCAGTGTCATTTACCCAGCCCCTCCTTGCCCTGTCCCATGCCTTTTGAAACTCCCCACTGTCCTGCATGCCATCACCCCCTCTGGCAGAGCATTCCATTTCAACACCACCCTCTCAGTGAAATAGTACCTTTGATGCTATCACGTGTTCATTTATGAGCTAAGTCTTTATTAGGTTTTATTGAGTCCATTATTTTTTATATTTAGTACTGGATTTTTATCAATAAAAATTGTATTGAATTATTTCAACACAACATGAACAGTTGCTTTCTAAATGCAAGCCTACAGAAATACATCTTTCATATATATTATTTGCTACCAAAGTATATGAATTCTTCAACTCTTACATATGCTAATTAACCCCCACATATTGAAACTACCTAGTAGAAATAAAAAGTGTAATTTATGCCAGCACAGTGGCACTGAGGGTTGAGGCGCTGGACGCCACACCTCATGCCACACCGGTGACCCGTGTTCGGGAACGGGCATGGGCCACCAGGGGTTGGCAGGGTCGGGGAAGGATTGAGCATCTGATAGACTGCTCTCCTTCCCTGGGGAGGGGGAGTATTGCTGCATCGGCACCTGAGTGCCCTCTGGCAGAGGCTGGGGGGGCAAGGTGACGTGTGTGAGTGTGGGGGGAGCCGAGTGCAGACGCTTTGAGGAGAGCGCGCATGGGAGCATGTGTGTTCCTCCTTGGCTGGCGTCATTGCATGCACCTGGCTTCAGAGGGAGCAACATCAAAAAAAAAAAATCTGCCTCAGCGCCTCTATGACGCCACCTCACTGCCCCTCCATTGCTCTCAGGCTGGCTCCCACCAACCCGAACTATGTCCGTGGTACCTTGTCTGGTGCTGTGGCCCCGCCCTGGGGGGCAAGCCAGGGGGCTCAGGGAGAACAGCTGATATGAGGGCAAGGGGCGATAGGGGCCGTGACTGGGCTGACACCTGGCGCTGAGACGACAAAAAAAAAAAGTATAATTTATAGTACCCATTTTTCTATTCGGTCTAGAAAACAGAAGATACTGACAAAACTAGAACAAAGTAAGAAAGGAGGTAGAGAGGTGTAGAAAATCCTTTGCTTATGTTGCCAGCCAAAGAACAGAAGGAAATAGAAGATAAGGTACGGTAGCTCGGTTCGCTCTGCTACCACTTTTGAAAATTGGGCACCAGAGGACTGATACCCTCTGACTGGCTGGCTCAAATTTTGAGTACTGCTGATTGGCTGCCTGCTCTCAGAATTCTGCTCTAAGCTACGTTTGCCTGAAACTTTGGGTTTTAGATAAGGATTTACAGCTCTTTTAATGAATTGATGCCAAAAAGACCGTAATGCTTGTGAAACTGTGATTTTCTGTTAGGCTGCACTGTTTTTGAGATTTTTAACCCACAGCCTAGAGTTAGCGTGACTGGTAACTAGCCAGGAAAGCAGATAATTGCCCTCTTTAAGTCTTTTGTGCTCCCTACTATTTTACTATCTGACTGCCTTCTTCCCTCACCCTGAACCCCTGCTGATTCCCCCTTTGTTCCTCTCTAACCCTTGCTGTTTCCCTGTTGCCTTCCGTCTTCAGCCTGCTTTATTTAGCCCTGCTTCTCTTCCCCCTAGTGAGAAGCCCTGAACGGGCATTCTCCTGCTGCTACTCTGTGGCTTCTGGCTCTCTGGCAGCTGCCAGCCCTCCTGGACCTGAGCCGCTCTCCAAGTGGTGCTGAAGTAACACAGACCAGCCACAATGGAGATCTCCTCCCACTCTAAGGTATGGTAGCTAGGTTTTCTCTGCTACCACTTAAACTTGTTTCCACAAGCGCTGCGCGATGGCTCCCCGCCCTATCTGGACACTTTCTTATACAGTATAATGCTCCAGGGGTCACGTGGCTTCCCTTGTAATCTACTAAGTAACTGATCTCCCATTTGCAGCCTATACATCTTTGCCATTAAGGGTGCATAATTCCTCAACTGCTCCTGAAATCTGTACCCTGCCTTGCCTGAATCTGGATTCCTTCCACCCATAGTCTCTCACACTAAATGCCAACTCCTAGCAGCAATCCACTGCTATACCCCCCACATACTGCAATCCACTGCCATACCCCCGCATACTGCAATACCTCTCGCTAAGCTGTCGATGCACAATGCATCTCAAGGCCACCTGGATCCTTCAAGGTGCCATTCTACTATTTTATATCTGCCTTCTGGGGCATCACATTAATGAGTCCAACCAAAATAACCATCACTACCACATAAGGCTGGTGCTAAAAGTATATGGAACTGGGAGCGCATACTACATAGAGGTAATGTGCAGAACACAACATGGTTCCTACATGCTCTGGGAATTGCCCACTCGATCCAAAGACCCCTCCTTGGTCCCATACCTAGCTGATTTTGTGATTCAATATGGAGTAAAGAAAGGAAGTCCTCCCAGCAAGAGAACTCGGTCATGGATTAACAAGCTCCTACTGGACCTCCTCTTCCATTTGCTTCTACTCCTACTCCCACTGTCAGGCAATGTGCACCTGAACCCGGGCCCCTCACCTGCCCTGAGTGCACAGCCACAAAGAAAAGCTGATCTGGCACTAGCCCCAGTAAACATCTGTAACTTACTCCCCAAGATGGACAACTTGAAGTTTTGGGTTTCTTGGCACAACCCGGATGTGTTATCGGCTGTGGAATCCTGGCTGTCTACAAAGGTACTGGATACAGCCATCACATTACCTGGCTATACCCACTTTAGACAGGACCACTTGTCTAAAAGAGGCGGGGGCTGTGTCATTGACATCAAAGACCACCTGCAGGGACATGACCTACCGCCCCCCAGCAGGACTGACAATATGCAAGCACTGGCTGTTAAACTGATCCTAGGGTTGCACAATAGGGTGCTCATAATACTCTCTATCTACATCCCCTCTAATGTGACCACCGCTGGCACTAGTGACCTCATGGAATATACCAGTACCTTCAGCCTCAACACTGAAATTATATTGCTAGGTGACTTCAGCATCAACTGTCTCTCCCCAGTATCTGCAACTATTAAGGACACCCTGTCTGCCATCCACATCTCCCAAATGGTGGAATCGCCAACCAGAACCCACTAAAAAAACAGCACCAGCACATTATTGGATGGGATACTCACGAACCATCCTACACATGTTAGTAACATTTCTGTTCTCCCGGACTCTTTGAGCGACCACTCACCAGTCACATTTACCTGAAATAACCACTACTGCAAACCCTCTGTCAGAAGTATCACCAACTGTGTCCTTCTAAAAGGACACATTCCACAGTTAAAGCAGACCTCATGTACAAAGACTGGGCTGGCCTCTATGACAATCAAGACGTGGACATAGCCTTTGACCTCCTCATCAAAAAAATGAATGTGATAAGCATGCACACATAAAAACAAGTTCAGCCAAAAATAAAACCCACAACCCTTGGATTATCCCTGATCTACTTGAACAGCTCTCTACCAGAGATCATCGCTGGCAAATGGCACAAGTACACAGCACAGCTGCAGACATTCAGTGATATAAAAAAGCCCAAAATGACTGCACAAAAGCTATCCATCTGGTGAAAAGTTCTTACTACAAAGAAGCCCTCACTGGTTCCTGGAACTCCAGCAAGACTTTTTGGGACAACCTTAGTGATATCACTGGAAAGGATCCCAAAACCGCCCCAACTATGCTCACCATTGATGGAGTGAGATTCCTAGACCCGATTCTCATTGTAAACTCCCTGAATAATGCCTTCTTGGACCTGAGCAGTGTGCGCCCTGCCACCTTCTTCAATCCCACCACCACAAAAGATACACGAGGGGGAGCCTGCCCCTCACCACAGTCAGCCACTTTTCTACTTTAAGAAAGTCACTGAAATGGAAGCCAGAAAATATCTGGAAAAGGTGCTCAGAAAAGGAAGACATAGCGGGGACTTCCTAGACCTTAAATTTGTAAGACTAGCACTGGATGAAATCCTGGGTCCTCTGACTCACAATATCAATCTATCCCTCTGTCACTCCCAATTCCCCCAATGCTGGAAATCTGCTTCAGTCACACCTGTGCACAAAAGTGGGGACAGGACACTGCACAACAACTACAGGCCAATATCATTACTCCCCCCACTCTCCAAAGCCTCAGAGAGGATTGTGGCCGATTAGCTTCTGGATTGCCTTAATTAACATCAACTATTGTGTCCTGAACAACATGGATTTAGGAGTGGGCACAGTACCCTCACAACCTTGCTCGAATTCACAGGGTACATCCACCATGCATTAGACCATGGCCACCTGGTTGGGGCAGCTTTCATTGACCTATCAAAAGCATTTGATACGGTGCACCATGGGCTTCTCTTAAACCAGCTAACTGACATTGGTCTCTCATATGACACCCAGGATTGGTTCAATAGGTACCTGAGCAACTGTGACCAAAGGGTAAGGATTGATTAAGTCCTCCCCAACAGCAGACCCGTTAGATCTGGTGTCCTGCAAGGATCCATTTTAGGGCTGCTACTGTTCAGCCTATTCTTAAATAATCTCCCGGCCTCCAGCCGATGTTGAATGCTACTGTACACAGATGATGTGGTCCTCTTTACCAGCAACCAAGACCCTGAACTACTACAGGTGGATCTACAAAAAGGCTTTGCATCCATGGAGCAGTGGCTTAAGGAACATAGACTAGTTCTAAATTACAAAAAAACTAAGACTATGATGTTCTCTACCCCACAAAAGCAAACTCAAAACCTTCCCCCTTACAATCACAAATGACTGTGGTAACACTCGAGCTTCTTTGGCATTTTAAGTACCTGGGCATCACCTTTGATTCTACCCTGTTGTATGCCCAGCACATTGACAATACCGCAAAAGCAAACAGTACAAGAATTGAGATACAGACACAAGCACTGTCTTACTCATGAAGCCCTGAACATGGCAATTCATAGCTCCATTGTATCCCTCATTGTTTAGCGGTCTATGGATCTGCAACAGATACAGCCCTCCACCGCATCTCTATTGCCCTAAATAAAGCATGCTGTCTCCTCACAGGTGCTGCCAGACTCATGCACACCTGTGATCTCTATGCCATGGCAAGTTGGTTGCAATCAGATACCAGACCTGCCTACTCACCAAAAAAGTCTCCCTTAACCTTCTGCCCCCTGGAGTACAGAACCTTCTGAAAATACCTTAGGGCACAAAACAGATTGGAAGTGCCGTCTCGCAAGAATTCCATGTACCAAGGTGCCGCACCACACTGGATGAACGGGGCTTTGCTTATCGTGCCCCCGTGTGGACAAATGCGCTACCTCAAGGCATCTCGGACGCCGCAGCAATTGGCACATTCAAGCACAAACTCCGTCAACACCTACTTGCCATGAATACCTGTGCCTGCCCTCACTAACTCCCATCAATGACTTTACCTACAACTTCTGAAATCAGTAAAGCACTTATTCCTCCCCAGCTGTTGCTACCCCAGAGCAGCACTGACTCAGCACTTCCCTGACGCTCCCTTCCATTCCCTTATGGCACTACCTTACCTTACCTCACCCCAATTTACTACCCCACCATTACCTCCCCACCTTTCCTCTCCTAATACTGCTAACTCTAGCCCTCTCCTCTCTTTTCCTTCCCCTGAACTCTCTCACTGCTGTTGTATCTCCAGGACATAGGCATACATTGTACAATGCCTTAGTAGTGTCTATCTTGTATAATAAATGTAATGTGTTCCTCCACTTTTGTATATGTACCTCTGTCCTTGTATAATTGTACCAATCTGTAACTCAACTGACGTGGAACCAATTAACGAGCATCTGCTCACTGGTGTTATCCAAGATTTCAATAAATAAATAAAAATAAAAATTGATGAATAATTACCTATTGCTGCAGGGTTTCATGCATCATCTTTTATTTATTGCAATAAGAAGTTATGGTATAAACAAACAATTGATTTGTTCAGTAATTAATAAACATTTGTCAGCACTGTATGTCAGCACATTTCAGTTCCAAAGTTTGCCTTTCTTGTCTGTTTTTGAAGTTTTCTTTTAAGGACCAGTACAGAGACGTATACAATGGAATAGTCTGCTCAAAATGGTGTACTGCTGGCATGTTAGTCTTTATGTCCTTTAAGTTGTGCCTGTGTGAGTTCATCTGGGTTTTGACAGGTTGTGTGGTTTTGCCTACATAGTCTTAACTGGGAGCATTTCTTACAATGGTTATAATACGCAACACTCAGTGACCACCATGTGTAGATCTCATGTGGCCTGGGTGACTTGTTTCTTTTATTTTGGTGGGGGTGGGGTGTTGACAGCTGCAGTATATAGTACAGTATATATTGGATATACATGTTTTATATTTTAGATTATTGCTTGGTTTTGTGGTCAGATGTGAGTAATTCTGACAACCAGGTTGGTTATTAAGGGGTCATGTGTAGGAAAGTACTAGAGGCTTTTGGCGAACACATTTTAGGGTGTCATCTTCATTGAATATTGGTTGTTTCCTATAATCATTCCCTGTAGCAGCTCTAGTGCTGAGCTGTAAGGAGCAACTACAAGTGTGCAGTTTGTGGTAGTTTTTATATTGTAGTAGCTGTTCTCTTGCTGCTGTATTAGCATGCCATAGTCCACAGATCTGTCAATTTCTTATAGAAAGTTCCCTGCTTGGTAAATGATTTTCTCAGTAACATGTAATGTTTATCTCCTGTCTTCTTCATTGGAGCAGATTCAAAGATATTTGTTCTTGGCCTATTACTTTTCATGCTGTGCATCAGTGATCTGGGGACAAACATTAGTGAAGCCAGTTTGCATTTTTATGCGGATGACACTGCTCTGTACATATTAAGGCTGAACATTGGCACTGCCTGCTTTGACTTTCAAATTGCCTTCAGTAAACTACAGATCAATCTTTTTTTTCAGTCTGAATTGCTTCTAAATGCCGGTAACACCAAAATTAAGTTCTTTGCCTCAAACAATGCTTCCTCACTCGGTACCTCAGCCCCAGACTTCACTACGCTATTGGGAGATACTGGAAAACAAAAAACAGCTCAAGCCAACAGGAGTGTATGTGAAACAAACAAGCAGTTGTCAATGCCGAATGTTTGCTTGCTGGCATTGCCTTTGGTGGGGTGTGCCTTTGGGTCATCGGGCATAATGGCCACGCCATTTCACCACACCCTACCCTGCAGACACCGACAAGTGTTATGGTGTGCCTTGGGGTCTTTGGCCCTTATGTTAACCCCATTCCATCAGGAAATATGGTGAGATGGGTGCAGTATAGGAGAATGGGGTGTACTTTGGGGCTGAAGAGTCCAAGGCACACTTCGATGCCTCTCACTGGCTGCAGGGTGTGGGTGGGGGTGGAATTGTATGAGCATTACAGATGACAATCCCAAGTCACACCTGTGATGCCTGTCAGTCTCTACAGGGTGGGGCATTATGGTCAGAAACCCTAACGCCTCAGGCGTTCGTTGGTATTTTCACTCCAAATTTTCAACATGGGTTTTTTGTGACCCCCCCCTTATGAGCAGTGGTAATATCAGTTTGTTAGCCGAAAGTTGATTTTGCACAGTGACTACGGCATTTGGCACCACAGGTGCGAAAACACATTTCAAACAGGATGTAAAAAATGACAGCTGTACTGTTCATGGGGAGGTGTAAAACATGGCAATGTTGAAAATCTGCAGTGAAAATAGTAAAAACACTGGTGAAGTCACGAGCGTGCATAGAAACTGTGCAACGCACACCCTTAATGTAATTACTTTGGGGATTTTTTACAGCAGATTGTCAACAGAGGCATTTTGGGTCCTCCGCTCATGAACAGTGTCACTGTCATTTTCTTGATCTGTTCCAAACAGTGATTTCCCACAGCGACCACGCATTTCTGTGCTGAAAGTGTGAAAACACATTTTGGCCATGTTATGGAAAATTACAGCTGTACTGTTCATAAGGAGGTGTGGAAAAATGCCACTGGTGAAAATCTGGACTGAAAATATTACAAATTCATAAACTTACGAGGGTGCGTGCCAACAATGCAATGCTCGCTCATAACACAGTCATTTTATGGACTTTTGTCACCAGATTTTCAACATAGCCATTTTAAGACATCTGCTCATGAACAGTGTCACTGTGATTTTCTTAGTGTGTCCCAAACATTGATTTTGCACACCAACTGCGCCATTGTGCGCTACATGCACAGAAACACATTTTGGGCGAGATGTGAAGAATGACAGCTGTACTGCTCATAAGGAGGTGTGGTAAAATGGCAATGTTGAAAATCTGGAGTGCAAATATTAAACATTTGCGAACTTACAAGCATGCATAGGAACTGCACAACGCACGCTCATAAAACAGTAATTGTTGGGAATTTTTTCCCAAAATTTTCAACATAGGGCTTTTGGGGGCTTACCTCTTGAACTGTGACACTGTCATTTTGTACATCGGTCCTGAAAGGTGGTTTCTATGGTGACAGCGAAATCACCTTCGGGACCGAATAACAAAATGACAGTGCAAGAATTCATGAGGTGGGGTCCCAAAAACCCATTTTGAAAATGTGGTGAAAAATTCCAAAAATGCCTGAGATATGCATCAAAGTTGAAAAAACCCTATTTATTCCATTATACAGCTTACCGGCATTTCCTCAGTTCGCGGTCAGCTTTGAAGAGTGCAGACGTGTTCCCGGTCCACCAAAGATCGTCGCACTGGACTCCAGAGGTAAGTATGGGGTGAGGGCGGTGTGGGGAGGCAGGGTGCACAGAGGGTGGGGGGAAGGGAAAGGGGATCAAGACAGTAAGGGAATGTTTTTCTTTCTTTTAGGAAGACGATGGACGCTTGCCATGTTGGTTGGCCTCAGCATGGCAGCTGGAATTTTTGGGGGCAGACCGACGGGGGATTGGGCACCCTGTCGGCCATAGAGAAGTTTGCTACGCTGGGGTGGGCTCCCAATGTGGCACCTGGAAGGCTGTTTGGGGGGCACTGGAGCAGACAGAGTTAGGCACCCCGTTGGCCATACTGTGTGTGTGGGAGTGCATGATCACGCTGGGGAGGGCTCCCAGTGTGTTGCTTGTTTGGGGGGAGGAGCTGTCTATGACAGTTCTTTCACTACAGTGCTGGCGTGTAGGCATTTGCATACTACCGGCGCAGTATGCAAATGCCACTGCCTTCACGTCTTTCTTTCAGCTGTATGCGCTGCATTTGCAAACGCTGTTTTAGACAGCTCTTACGTTCATTGGTGCGGTGGGGCCACACCTGCAAAAGGCAGCAGGGCACTGGAAGTAGGGAGGCACACCTACGAATTCTCGTATGGTGGCACTATGTTTCTTGCACATGTGTGCAAGCAAACATAAAAAGGATCCAGAGAAAAAAATGAGTGCCAGCACACCTCCAACATCACTATATAAATCAGATATTTTATTGTTAAAAATAGACAGGACGCCAAGTAGCAACAACCGAATGGCTAACCCTCTACCTATTTTGCATGGTTCCCTGATGATGTACCAGTACATGCGAAACTGGTAGAGGGTTATCCAGTTGGTTGTTGCTGCTTGGCATCCTGTCTATTTTTAACAATAAAATATCTGATTTATATAGTGACCTCGGAGTTGTGCTGGCACTTGTTTTTCACTCACTATTGGGAGATACTCTTGAGGTAACAGACAGATACAAACACCTAGGTGTTTGGCTCAGTAACAGAATGTCCTTCTATGCCCATATTAAGACCATGTGCAAGAAGCTGCGGGCCAGACTTGGCTTCTATTACAGAAACAAGTGCTGCTTTCCACCCGATGCCTGGAATTGCTTGGTCCAAATTACCTTTCTACCCATTCTGGACTATGTAGACTTAATTTACAGCTGTTGTTCTGCTATATGACTATCAAAACTGGACATGCTCTACCATACAGCATCTAGGTTCATTACAGATTCAGGGACCCAGGACCCATCACTGTGCATTGTATGCGTCAGTTGGCTGGTCCTCTTTGGCTACTAAGAGGTCAATAAATCTGTACACATGGGCATAGAAGGTTCTGCTAAACAAACTCCCATGCTACAGTACATCACTGAACTGTTTCTCGTGTTTCTGTGGCAGCTACTCCAATAACTGTATTCTTCTGACATTACTCCCCAAGATATGCAACACAGTTCAGAAACTAGACAATCAGCTGTGTTATTCCAACAGCATGGAACTTGCTGCAATACTCCCCGAAACTTAACTCCCTGGTCAGTCTCAGCATCTTTAAAGTCCTCATTGGAAAACTATGCACTGAGACCTGCTCCTCTGGATGAACTATGTTTAATTTACTATTGCCCTCTTCATACTGGTCTCTGTTCATGTGACATTGCTAACACTAAGAATACCTGCTAGACGTTTGATCTTTTCTGTATTACTTACACCAAATTATAGTTTTACTATTCTTTTACTACTATTGTATTTTACTATTCCTATGACTGTATTTATTTATGTATGTATGCTGTTGCTGTACATTTGTGTATTACTTCGTACCCATTATCGCTGTTCCTGATTTTATGTATGCTGTCCTCCTTATACCTCCTTATAAAAGAGCTTGCTCAATGGGGCCTTTTCCTGGTGAAGTAAATAAATAGAAATACAAATCCTTTATTGTACATAACTGATATTTGTAGGTGTCAGGTGTGATTACTGGATTTGTGAAGATTTCTCTGTTGGTCTATTGGTTTTCTGCAAGTGTTTGTACACAATGTATGAGCTTGATGGAGAACATCTTGAGGTGAGCTGTGATGAAAGACTCATTTAGAACTGGTAGAATAAGGGAATACACTGGGATGCAAGAGTAGAAGAGTAAAGTCTTCAGAAGGGATATGAAAGGTTATAGGGATGGAGGGGTTGCTTTATGTGCCAAATAAGGGATTATAGCAAACAGGAAAAAGGAAGTGAGGCAGTATGGGAGCGAAGCAGAAAGTGTGTGGCTGGAATCTGGATCCAACCACAGGAGGCAAAAGACAATTCTGGGAGTATGTGCCATTCTACCAGGTAGTATAGCAGATCATGACTGGAAAATGGCAAACACAATTACTAGTAAAAGGCAACAGCTTAGAGCCAGTCATTCTCATGGTGTATTTCAACCTATAGTACCTAACAGTGATTGCGAGGTGGAAAGTGCCTAAGGGAAAGCAAAAAGAGATTTCTTGTCAATTGCTGGGGATTGAGGGACATAATAAACCCTCATTTCTCTACATAAGGAACAAAAGAAGAGTCAGGAATAAGGTAGGGCTCATAATCATTGGGGGGCGGGGTACCACAGAGAGAGAGAGAGAGCGGTGGAATAACAGAGGCACTGAATACCTAGTTTGTGTCAGTAGTAAGTCAACTAGTCAGGTGGCTTGGCCAGCTCAGAGGGGAAGCTATACAAATAAGCTATACTGTACAGTGCAGTTTATTTTTCAGTAGTGTCTTCCACAAAAAGAATAAAAAAAATAACCACACAAGTATAATGAAATTGAGGTGGGTAGTCTGCTCATACAAGCTACATTCTCAAGACAAGGTAGTCAGACTCACTCACTGTAACACCTCATATCCAAAAACAGATATATATTTTTTTGTTCATTTTTTATACTCCTGCAATTATTCAAACCACCACTGTTCCATAGGATTTATGGCACTTCCTCAGGGTATTTTGTTGCTAAGCTTTCACTATAATACATAGAAACATAGAATTTGATGGCAGATAAGGACCGCTTGGCCCACCTAGTCTGCCCATTTTCCTACCTAACAGATAAGCTGCAGATCCTAGTTAACCAACAGCTTACTTCCTCCTGCCCCCCACTAGGACTGCCTTATGTCTGTCCCATGCATTCTTGAATTCCCCCACTGTTCTTGACTCCATGACCTCCTCAGGGAGGCTGTTCCATGCATCCACAACCCTCTCTGTGAAAAAATACTTCCTCACATTACGTCTGAGCTGTCCCCCCTCTATCTTCAAATTGTGCCCCCTTGTTCTTGCATATCTCTTTTTCTGAAAGATGCTACCCTCTTGGACTTTGTTGATTCCCTTGAGATACTTGAAAGTTTCTATCATGTCCCCTCTCTCCCTTCTTCCCTCAAGGGTATACATATTAAGCTCCTTTAGTCTTTCTTCGCATTTCTTCTGGTGTAGACCCTGCACCGTTTTGGTTGCCCTCCTCTGGACAGCCTCCACTCTGTCTATGTCTTTGCGGAGATGGGGTCTCCAGAACTGCACACACAGTACTCCAGATGGGTCTCACCAACTGTCTGTACAGAGGGATAACAACTTCCTGTTTTCTACTGGTGATGCCTATCCTATGCATCCCAGTATCCCCCAGCCTTCCTTACTGCCTTCTCACATTGCTTGCCCACCTTTAGGTCATCTGATGTAATTACCCCCAGGTCCCTTTCTATTTTTACTGTTGTCAGTATCTCACCCCCTTGTGTACTCTTCCCCTGGGTTTTTGTTTCCCAGGTGCATTACCTTGCACTTCTTTGCATTGAATCTGTGCTGCCATACATTTGACCATTCCTCCAACCTTGCCAAGTCCCTTCTCATCCTTTCCAGTCCATCTTGTGTATCAACCCTGTTGCAGATCTTTGTGTCATCTGCAAAGAGACACTTTTCCTTCCAGTTCCTCTGCAATGTCACTTATAAAGACATTAAAAAGGACCGGTCCCAGTACTGAACCCTGCGGTACCCCGCTAGTAACCTTCCTTTCTTCACTGTGGACTCCGTTTACTGCTACCTTTGCATCCTGTTGTCACTTAATTTTTTATCCAGGCTACCACCTTGGAACCCACTCCAAGGCTGGCTAACTTGTGTATTAATCTTTTGTGTGGGACTGTATCAAATGCCTTGCTAAAATCTAGGTAGGCCATGTCCACAGCCACCCTGATCTACTACTTTGGTCACCCAGTCAAAGAAATCTATTAGATTCATCTGACATGACCTTCCCATCATGAATCCATGCTGTCTTGGGTCCTGTACCCCACTGGCCTCTAGGTACTCAACAACAATTCTTTCCTTCAGAAGTGATTCCATCATTTTCCCTACCACTGAGGTCAAACTAACTGGTCTGTAGTTTCCTGCCTCTGTCCTGCTCCCACTTTTGTGAAGAGGAATCGCATCCGCCCTCCTTCAGTCCTCAGGTACCACCCCATCTTCCCATGATTTGTTAAAGAGAGTAGTCAGCGGTGTCACTAGTTCTACCCTTAGTTCTTTTATAATTCTTGGGCGAATCCCATCAGGCCCCATTGCTTTGTCCACCTTCAATTTTATTAGTTCTTTCAGAACCCTTTCTTCTGTAAATGGACTAGTATCGACCCCCGTCTTCAGAGTGTTTCTCTTGTTTGGTTTAGGTACCTCACCCTCCTCTTCCTTTGTGAATACTGAGCAGAAATATTCATTCAGTATCCCTGCTTTTTCACTGTCACCCTCTGCCCACATTCCCTCCCCTTTATTAAGCCTCAGTATCCCTCCTTTGGTCTTTCTTCACTCCCTAATGTACCTATAAAAGGTCTTATCCCCCTTCTTAACAGAGTTGGCTATCCTTTCCTCAGTTTGGGCCTTTGCTATTCTGACTGCCTTCCCTGCCTCTTTCTGCTTTAACTGATAAAGTTCTCTGTCCTGCTCCTTCTGTGTTTCCTTATATTTCCTGAATGCTATCCTTTTCTCCTTAACCTTCCCTGCCACCTCTTTTGAGAACCGTAGCGTTTTTTTTTGCTTTGTTGTGTTTTGTTGATTTGCTTTACACAAAGGCTGGTTGCCTCTGAGATGGCTGTTTTGATTGCTCCCCATTGTCCCTCCATCACTCCTCCTCCTCCTCCTTCTTGCCTGTTTGCTAGTGCTTTTCTGAGGCACTCTCTCATTTTTCCAAAGTCAACTCTCCTAAAGTCCAATACTCTTGCTTTTGTATGGCTTGATTGTATGGCTGAGTTTGTCTTGAACCACACTGTTTGGTGGTCGCTTGTTCCCAGATGGCTACCCACTTCTATATCTGAGATTCTTTCTCCGTCCCCATTTGAGAGTACCAGGTCTAAGATTGCTTCCTCCCGAGTGGGTTCCAATACTAGCTGTCTGAGGCATGCCACTTGTAGGGTATCAAGAATGACCCTGCTCTTGGATGTGCCTGCAGCAAAGGTGCTCCAGTTAACATCTGGCATATTCAGGTCCCCCATCAACAATATCGCCCCTTTTTCTGCCATTCTAAGGATGCCTTCTATCATTTCCTTGTCCATTCCTTAACTCCGTCAGCTCACAATTCCCTGGCTCTGAACATATCCTTCTTGGTGACTTCAATATTAACTAGCTCGCATCTGATGTCTGCACTCATAAGGATGCCATTGCAGCTGCCAACCTCTCACAACTGGTTACTTCACCTACTAGGATTAATTACAGAACTGGCACCAGCACCCAGCAGGACTGGGTTCTCACCAATCACCCCGCCAGGATCTCCATCCCCTTCGTTCTCCCGGAATCTCTCAGTGACCACTCCCCGATTCTATTTGAATGGTCTAATAAATTTCAAAAACCACCCCCTTTAATCATAACCAGCAGAGTCCTTCCATGAGGAAAACTTACCCATCTCAAACAGCACCTATCCTTTCAGGACTGGTTGCCTATTTACAATGCGTCGGATGTTAACAAAGCCCTTGATTACTTCATAACCACCTTCAACAAGGCCTGTGACCTCTTTGCTCCCACTAAAAAATGGAAAGCAAAAGCTCTCTGTAACCCTTGGATAACTGCGGAGCTCTTCTCACAGCTGAAATCTAGGGACCACCTATGGGTGGTGGCTAAAGCCACAGGCAAACAATCTGATACCAAAAATACAAACATGCCCGTAATGCCTGCACCAAATCCATTCGTCTCACAAAAAGTTTATTTTGTAAGGATGTCCTCACCAACACCTGGGGAAAAGGCCATGCTTTCTGTGTTTCCCAGTGATGTCCTTGATATTGTCAATCAAAGTCCCCTCCGGCAATGCTAATTGTAGATGGGTCCACTACCCTTGCTCCTGTGGTCATTGCTAACACCTTCAACATAGCTTTTACTGACCTCAGCTCTGTTCTTCTGCCTGATTTCTTCCTGGTTAATGACACCCCCTCAAGCACTCCTGTGCTTTTTTCAACCAGCCATGCTTCTACTTCAGGGAGATTAAGATGAGTGAAGCCTGCCGCCACATCGCCTCGGCCATCTCTAAATCTAGAACCAGCAGTGACATCCTAGACATCAAGCTACTATCACTTTCACTTGATGAGGGTCCTTCGTCCCCTCACTAAAATTCTTAACCTCTCCCTCAACAGTAGTACATTCCCAGAAATCTGGAAAACTGCCACAGTGACCCCTGTCCACAAAACTGGGGATAAGATCAGCCGTGCAAACTATCGCCCGATCTCCATATTGCCACCTCTCTCCAAGGCCCTTGAACGTATTGTTGCAGACCAGCTCACTGACTACTTGGACAAGTACAACATTCTATGCCCCAGTGGCGGAGATTACGGGGTCAGGCTGCCCCCGAGCAAAGAGACCGGACTTTTCAGTTGCTTGCTTTTGTTTTTTTATTTTAGTTTTTTGCTCTTGGCGTGTTGGGCCTGGAAGACTGTGAGCAACGAGAAGGGGGGGGGGGTGATCTGAGGACTGTATATATTTTTTTTAAATTACAGTCTGTCTGACACTCCGACTCCTTTCCTGACAATTGTCCCGACTCCCAAATATCCCCATTTCCAATAGGCTGCAAGCATGCTGTAACCACAGCAACGTGCATTTTGCAGCCGATCGGAGAGCACTGCAGCCACAGTCGCGCGCGTGTCTGCACGGACAGGAAGACATTACGGCGTCATTTCTTGCCTAGTTGTCTGCCATTGAGAAACCAGCACACTGCCACATTCGTTGTCTGGTGGTAGGTTGGAGTGGTTAGACTACTGTGGGTTACTCGCTGTCTGCCACCTGTCAGTTGGAGGATTTCTCCTCTGTGACTCGCCATCACCGCACCGACTCTTCAGTTCGATAACTTATTCCTCTCTCCCAGGTCCCCATTGAAATGCCCATGGCCCACCCTGGCAGGAGAGTAGTACAGTCATAGTGAGTGTGACAGTCAATCAGTCTGAGCCAAGGGAGTGCCTGCCCACCCAACACCTGCACCCAGCAGGCCAGAAGAACAGATTTACCATGCCTGTGCCATCAGTGAGGCCTGCCCAGGCCATGCATGCCCTTCGCCCACCAGTTTCACCCGGATCATTCGGGTCAGTGAACAGCCAGGCCAGGCCCAGATTCAGAACAAGAAGCCCTGAAGCCGGCGGTGCAGGGAGGCTGCAACAAACCCGCAATGCTGGTGCTGGGGAAAAAAAGTTACTGTGTCGGCGGAGGATTCATCGGAAGAGGAATGGGATTCAGGAGTGATGGAGTCACCTGGCCTTCCTTCTTGGCCTTGCTGTGCCCTGCTGCATGCTGCCCTGTCTGTGCCCTTATTGATTTGGTAAGTAACTGTGCTGCAAGCTGGTTGTTAAATTATTGCCATGATTCACGTCCCAGAAATGTCTTTTGTTTGGGGGGGGGGCCCTGGGCCATGGCCATGTGTCTCGGAGGTAGTGGAAGCTTTGCTGTCAGCCTATCAGTATGTCTGAGAGGTGGCTTCTGGTTGTGTCTCTTGGGGGGATTTGCTGGCTGCTGAAGAAACTGTCCATGTCGGTGGGGTAGGGCAGGGGGCCTATTTGTTATTTTGGTAAGGTGTGGACACGGGCCATGTTGCTGGTGTGGGGACACTGACTTTGACTGTGCTGGTGTGGTGGGGTGTGTTAGGGAAACTCACTGGATGGTCTGTCTTTGGTGGGGCTGGGGGGGATGGTCTGTTTTCTGGGGTTGGGGTCAGTCTGTGTTTTGGGGCTGACTCGCCAAAGGGATGGTCAGTGTTTGGTGCTGGGGGGGTCTGCATTTGGGGTTGGGGGACAGTCAGTGTTTGTAGCAGGGGGGACGGTCAGTGTTTGGGGCTGGGAGGGTGGTCATTGTTTGGTGGGGCTTGGGGGATGATCTGTGTTTGGGGCTGGGGGACCGTCTCTTTTCTATTCTGGGGTGGGGACACTGGCCGTGGTGATGTGGGGACACTGGCTGTGGGGTGGGGACATTAGCCATTGTTTGGTGGTCTTGGCTGGCCATTTGTCTGGGGGGGACTTTCCGTGATGGTGGACAAGGGGGACATTCCATGCTTGCTGGCCAGGTGTCTTGGGAGGTATGTTCGTGGTGGTGGGAGGACTGTCCATGTTTGCTGGCAGGGTATCTGGTGGAGAGGGGGGGCAGTCTGTGTTTTCTGGCCAGGTGTCTGGAGGGGAACTGTCCTTGTTGGGTTATCGGGGGGATATCCATGATTGCTGATCAAGTGTCTAGGATGGACTATACATGTTGGTGGGAGGGGAACTCCACATGTTTGCTAGCTGGGTGTGATTGTTCATGTTGGTGGGCGGGGGACATTCCATGTTTGCTAGCTGGGTGTGGGGAGGGGGACTGTCCTTGGAGAGGCATGGATGGGGGACCATCCATGTTTGCTGGCTGCCTAGGTGTCTGGTGGGACTGTCTGTGCTGGTGGGGAGTGGCTGTCTGTGTTTTGGGAGGGGACATTCTGTGCTCACTGGCCAGGTGTCTGGTCGGGGATTGTCCGTGTTTGATGGATGGGTGTCTAGGGGGACTATCCATGTTGGTGGGGGGGGACTGTCTGTGTTTGCTAGCGGGGTGTTTGGGGGGACTGTCCTTGTTGGTGGGGTGAGGAGGGAACTGTTGTCCATGTTTGCTGGCTGGGTTTCTGGTGGGACTGTCCATGTTGGTTTGGAGGGGGGACATTCCCTGCTTGCTGGCCGGATGTTAGCATATAAACAGAAGTAAATGTTAAACTGTTATTTCCACCTCATCCTTTACCTGCCAAGGGATGTAACTCACTGACCTGCGCCAGCAGCTAGCATACAAACATTAGTAAATGTTAAAACGTTATTTCCCCCTCATCCTTTACCTGGCTGTAAAAGTAATCTTTCACTTTTTCGATTTCTCTGATCCTCCACTGTGGAGGGGTGAAACAGACTGATTTCTTGGCCTTGCTGTCCCTTTCTCCATTGCCTGGCAAACACAACCAAACGGGTTGTTTTTTGTGTTATCCCCCATGCAGTGTTACAAGACTAGCAAGAAATCTTGCACTGAAACATGCAGTCTAAAGAAATGATGATACTACTATCTGGCTATTGTTATAGTGACTACTGAGTGACAATGATTTTTTTGGGGGGGTTGAGGACACTGGTCATGTGGCGTGTGTATGGGGGGTTGGGAACACTGGTCGTGTGTGTGTTTGTGTGTGGGGTTGGGGACACTGGTGGGTGTGTGTGTGTGTGTGTGTGTGTGTGGTTGGGGATACAGGCATTGTGTTGGTGGGATGGGGCATTGGCATTGTGTTAGTGGGGTGGGGTGGGGGCACTGGCATTGTGTTGGTAGGGTGGGGGCACTGGCTTTGTGTTGGTGGGGTGGGGTTGTATTTGCATACCAGGCAGACTGAGCTGAACTGAACAGACTGAACTGAGAAATTAGTGAGTATTCAGTTAAGGGAATATCTGGACAATGCTAATCTATTAAATCCAGCTCAGTCTGGATTCAGGGCCAAACATAGCACTATCACTGCATTAGCCAAGGTCACCAATGATTGGCAAACCGAATTGGATAAAAAGAACAATGTCTATGCAGTATTCCTGGACCTGAGCAAAGCATTCGACACTGTGGACCATGAACTGCTACTCTCATCCCTACACTCCATTGGCCTAGATCCATCCTCCCTATGGGTTCAGATGCTACCCTCCAGTAGATCACAGCAGGTACAAGCTGAAGGTGACCTATCCCCATTAAGACCACTTTCAAGAGGAGTCCCCAAGGCTCTATTCTGGGTCCTATCCTTTTGCCATTTATATAAATAAAATTGATTCAACCCTTACCAAGTCCTCAGTACATCTCTTTGCTGATGACACTGTACTGTATGTTAGCAACCCTTCGCTAAAGTTGCTCATGAAATCCTACAAGCAGAATTCTCCCTGTTCCAACATCAGCTTCTCGAGAAAAAGCTTCTGCTAGATGCAAAGAAAACCAAAACAATGATGTTCACAACCCAAAACTCCACCAACACATCCTCTTCAATCAATCTCCCCCAGCTATGCACTATACTTGGAGAAAATCTGGAGTATGTTGAAAATTTCAAATACCTAGGTGTGTGGATTGACAACAGACTTGACTTTACTCAGCATCTAGAACAACTGCTGAAAAAGCTTCGCCTCCTCTACAGATTAAAACCCTTCCTTAATAGAGATTCAAAGATGAGATTAGTCCAGGCCATCTTTCTATCAGTCATTGACTATGCAGACTTCCTGTATAGTCACTGCCCCACTCCCTACCTTCAAAAGTTGGATACCTTATATCATAGAGCAATAAGGTTAATTACAGACCTGCCATATAATACTCACCATTGTTCTCTCTATGATGCAACTGGATGGGTTTCCCTTCATGTCAGGAGGAGCAGAAATGCAGCTCTATGGATCTACAGAGCTTTATCAAAAAAACTCCCAAGCTATATCCTGGACTGCTTCAACCCTGACCACTCCTAGCTCCTATGCCCTAAGAAGCAACAATATCATCCTGCTCAAATTGCCCAAAGTCAATACCAAAATAGGGAAGGCAGCAATCAGCTATTCTCTAGCCATAGCATGGAACACCCTACAAAAATCCCTTAAACTGTCCATTATCATTCCATTTACATCCTTCAAGCAGCACTATACAGCCTTCTTCACAGAGAAATGTAGCTGCTATCGCTAGAGATAGAATAGTCATCCCACAAAACCATATTCCAATCACATATGGCATATTCCTTCCAGTCAGACACGCCAGTATATGGCACCCAATATTCCTTCAGCATCCTTGTACTCATTATGTGAGTGACTGTCATGATCCTCATTGAGAATATATGTACTGTACATATTGTAGATGTTAGTTTAACTTTCTCTTAGCCAAGCTTTAACATGTGAATTCTCTGTATATTATTGTGTTATAAATAACATTTTCCTTTCTTCTGTATGTATAATTGTCTCATAAGTATGTGATGTAATTGCTGTGCATCAACTCGAACCTTGACCTTATCAGGTCCATCTTGTAAATGAGCCTTGCTCAATGATGATCGCCTGAATAAATAAAGATTTGATTGATTGATTGATTGATTGAGCTTCTGACCAGTAGTTCAACATCTCTTTTTCCAGACCAAGAAAGAGACATAAACAAAATGCAGTATAAAATGTGGTTTTATTTATTTTTGTAAGTCCGTCAGGGTGTAGAGAGTAGCCAAACTAGCCAATCTGGGTGGAGATAGTGGCCATGTAGGTCTGGGGTGGGGAGAGGTGGCTGTAGCTTTTTGCATGGACATTTAAATTCACTGTTGCTTGCTGTGCCTTCTGCTGCCCTGCCAGGTTTGTGCTGCTGTGCTGACCAGGGTGGACTGGTACACATGCTGAAAAAAATGGTTCTGGCTGCTGGTGATGGAGGAGGGAGGGGTGGATGTGCAAAGTGGCACAGAAACATTTTTTCCTTCATGTATACCAGTCTGCAGGGTCTGTGCCATGTTCTGTGGCTTGTCATTGATGGTCGGTGTAGGGATGGGCTTAGCCGACTGGCACATGTGCTTGGAAAAAATGGTTCTGGCCTCTGGTGATGAAGAAGGGAGGGGTGGATGGGCACACTGGCACAGAAACATTTTTTTCAATATGTATGCCAGTCTGCTGGGTCCATGCCATGCTTACCTCCTCGTACAAGGGGCTTCTGAGCACTGAAGATAGGTTTGTGTCAAAATTAGGGACTGTTGGGAGGTATGAAATCCTACAGTATAAAAATTGTATATGTTTATGTAGTTGCATCTTATTTTGTGGTTCAAGAAGTTCTGTGGTCTCTCCTCCTCATTTAGCACCCTAGCCTGTGACCCAGCCAGTCCCCCCCAGGGCAGGGGGAAGGTCCGTTGTTTGGTGGTCGTAATTGTAAAATTAATTATTTCATTTACTGTGTTGTACTGCCGGGACCTGTTACATTAATAATCTAATTGTGTTGCTTTTGTAACTACCCTGACTCCCTCTCTTCTCAGCAGTTACAGCTGTCCCTTTTCATACTGCCTGAACATTCAGGTGAATGGCATGGAATGGGAGTCTGTGATGTCACAGAATGTCTTAGAGATATGAAATTCAAGAGCAGTGGATGGTGCGGAGATTGGAACTCAATGTAGATCTGAGGGCACCCCAAAGCTACATTATTTATCAAAAAGTTATCAAAGCATATCAGAATACATAGCTGCTATGGAAAGGAAAATGGAAGGGCAGTTAAATATGCAAAAATAATTTCCTATCTAAAGGATATAGAAAATGATTTTTGCATATTTAACTGCCCTTCCATCTTCCTTTCCATGGCAGCTATGTATTCTGATATGCTTTGATAACTTTTTGATAAATAATGTAGCTTTGGTGTGCCCTCAGATCTACATTGACTTCCACTCTTCTCACCAGTTACTGCTCTTGATTTTCATATCTCTAAGACATTCTGTGACATCACAGACTCTCATTCCATGCTATTCATCTGAATGGCCTGGAAATGAGTTTATGATGTCATAGAATGTTCAGGCAGTATGAAAAGAGAGCTGCAACTGCTGAGCAGAGAGGGATTCAGGGTAGTTACAAAAGGAACAAAATTAGATTATTAAAACTTATTGACCTTCTTATCTGTGTTTCTGTTTGAAACTTTGGCAAATGCTGTCAACATGTAATACTTGTGAGGTATAAATTAGAACTAGAACAACCAGAACACATTTTATACCCTATGGTTTCTGGGTCCCCCCCTGTCGTGATGATCGCGAAAATCTGGACTTTTTGGTTCCTTTGCTCTCCCCCCGTAAAAAAAAAAAAAAAAACTACGTCCTTGCTATGCCTCCAGCAACATGGTTTTAGAAAAGGGCATAGTACCACCACTGCCCTACTCAAATTTACTGGCAAAGTGCACAGCTCCCTTGATAAAGGTCTTCTCACTGGGGCTGTCTTCATCGACCTATCGAAGGCTTTCGACACGGTCCATCATCAGCTACTGTTTGACTAGCTACTCATTATCGGCCTTGCACCTGACTTAGCCCTCTGGTTCAGAAGTTACCTTGAAAACCACTCTCAGAGTAAAAATCGCCAATGTTCTGTCACATACCTTGCCTGTATGCTCTGGAGTCCCCAGGGATCCATACTGGGCCCACTTCTTTTCAGCCTGTTCTTAAACTCCCTACCTCAATCCAGCTCAGAACAAATCATCCTGTACGCGGATGATACTGTTGTCTTCTTCACTCATCAGGACCCTGTACCACTCCAACTCAGCCTACAGCTTGGATTCAGTGCTGTTGAAACTTGGTTCTCCAATCATAAACTGGTACTAAATCACAGGAAAACCAAGTCCATGCTATTCTGTAGTTCTCATAACCGTCACAGGCATCACCCCCTTGCCATCTCCACCAAACAGGGATCCATCTTCGAACAAGAATCCTCCTTCAGATATCTAGGAATTTTGCTTGACCCCAAGCTCTCCTAATCTGCTCACATCGACAGTGTGGCCAAAGCTGCCAGTACATGCCTTGGATTGCTCTACAGGCATAGGCAACATCTCACCCCAGAGGCCCTGAAGATTGCTGTCCAGAGCTCAGTGGTATCAGTTATTAATTATGACCTCATTATCTATGGTTCTGCCTTGACATCCACCCTCCGTCGCATAACAATTGCCCTAAACAAATCTTGCTGACTCACAACTGGTGGCCACCGCCTCACCCACACCTGTTCCCTCTATGCACAAACCTTTTGGCTCCAACTCTCCAACCGGATAAAGTAGCTCACCTGTGCCATGGTGAGAAACATCAACCTTGGCCTAACTCCTCCTGGTGTTTCTGTCTTATTACATCAGACCACTAACCAGCAGAACACCAGGAGTTCAATAACTCAGAATCTACATGTCCCTTGCTGTCGTACTACTCAGGGCCAATGCTCCTTCACCTACAGGGCTCCTCTATGGCTGAATGGTCTCAGCGACACTGTCGCCTCAGCTACTACTCTAGGTCTGTTTAAAACCAGGCTCTGGACTCATCTCACTGCCTTTAGCTCCTGTGACTGCCTCACCTAGTCCATGATCTACACAGCTCCAGCCTACTGCTAAGGCCCTTGGCCCCCTCCCTGTCTCCTTCCCCCAGACTCCTGAGGCGACAACATAAAAACCCAGGTCTTCTTACCGCCTCTTTAGTATCTCCATGCCCCTTTTGCCGCACTTATTCTTCCCCCTCACCCTACCCCCTCTTCTCCTCCATCTCTCCTTCCCACTTTTTTTTGACAAATGCCTCTGGCTGCCTCTACCCTCTCTCCTCTCTTCAGACAGACAGTAGCACTGCTGTACAAGAATTGCGTTACTGTTAATTCAATGTTGTATCCTTGTTGTATGTTTATCCTTGACATGGAACCTTTGTAAAAGAGCCTTGGCTCAAAGGTACTTGTAGTCCTAGATTTAATAAATAAATTCCCTCCCCCTGAGATGGGGGTCTGTATACAACCCCCCATGCGGATTGTGGTGCCATTTCCTGTCTCCAGGGTGACCCAGAGTGCCTCATCTGCTCCCTGTTTACTCTTTAGTTCTGTTGCTTTGATCTCTTTCTTTACATAGTGAGCTACTCCTCCTCCTCTTTTACCCTCCCTGTCCCTCCTGTAGATTGTGCATCCTGGTATGTTGACATCCCAGTCATGGTTCTCTGTGTACCATGTTTCTGTGACTGCCACAATATCCAGGCAGCCCTCTTCCATCAAGGCCACTAGTTCAGGAAGCTTGTTACACAGACTATGGGCATTGGTACTCATCACCCTCCACTTTTTGATGGCCTTACCCCTTTTAGCCCCATCCCTGTCCTTACTGCCTTTGCCTTTTTTAACATTTGCCTCTGTCCTGCTCCCTAATGACTTCTCTACCTTGGTGTTTACCTCACTAATTACCGTGTTTTGTAGGGGATGGCTGGGATTTCCCTGCTCCTTTTCAGTGCCTCCCCCTTGGCTAGTTTAAATGCTTGCCAATGAAGCATTTAAACCTCTCACCTAGGATCCTGGTTCCCACCCTGGACAGATGCAGACCATCGCGCCAGTATAGGTCTGCATCCCTCCAGGTAGCTCCCCAGTACCCAATGAAGCCAAAACCCTGTGCTCCACACCAATTTTTCAACCATTCATTGAATTCCCTGGTGAGGAGTACCCTAGCATCACCCTTGCCATAGACAGGCAGCACCTCCGAGAAGGTTACCATATGCGCTACTTGTCTAAGGCCCCTCCCCAACTCTACAAACTCCTTTTGCACTGCTCTGATCCCATTCCTTGCCAGGTCATTTGTCCCTAGGTGGACAGTGACATCCAGCTCCCTCCCTCGTGCAGCTGCTCCCACGATCCTGAGGATTCGCTTCCTGTCCCTTCAAGCCGTGGCATCAGGCAGGCACCTTACCTCCCTCTCCCCTTCCTCCCCCACTTCTACCCCCCTAATGATTGAGTCCCCCACCAGGAGTTGTTTCCTTCCCCTGTGGGGTCCCATGCCACCCTTCTGTAGGTCTCCATTGTGCAGGTTCCCAGCATCCTCCTTGGTCTCCACTGCAGGTGCCTCCATAGAGGAACCACTATCCACCAGAAGAGTGTATGAATTATGGAGAGGTACAGCTGGAGGGATGCAACTCTGTTCCACCACCCTCTCCCTTCCTGAGCCCACCCTGGTCCAGCCTCTTCTCTTTCTTGGCAACCTCTGAGGTAGTGGCATTGGCCCTAGTGGTCCCTGGGTGGGGGAGGAGGTTTCATGAATCCTAGCCAGGTCAGCCTGGAGACGGGCAACCTCCTCCCTCAGACCAGAGAGGTGCCTGCAAATAGGGCAGCATCGCAGCCTCCAGAATGTCTCCCGGAACACTTATCATTAACATTAACATCATTAAGCAGTTGCAACTTGCACATTTTCAGTTCATCATTCATAAATTCTACAGCATCTGTCAAAAAATTTATAGCTCAAAATGCTTCACAGTGAAAATAAAAAAAATACACAGACTAGGTATAGGAAAAGCACAGGACTCCCTACAGACAGGGATAGTATCAGAGAGAACAAAAAACAGACAGTGTCATCACCCTATTCAAGAATGTCTGACCCAGTTAACTGCACACCCGTGAGCCTTATAGTCAGGCACCGAGTTTCTTCGCGATTCCGCTGGATGCGTAAACTCATGAAATATCCGTGAATTTGCCATCACCCGAAATTGCCAGTTCCATGGAACAAACGCCTGCTTCATTTGCCGACGGGCTGCCCAATCCTGCCGGCTTCACTGTCCCCTCCAATGCTTACATGCCACGCTGGGAGCCACCCCAGTGTGGCAAACGTGCCAATAGTTTTTTTTTGCCGACGGGGTGCCCTAATCCCCGTCGGCTGAACGCAAAGTCAGTAGCTACGCTGGGGCCCACCCCAGCGTGGCAAACGCGCTAATTATTTTTTTTTTGCTGACGGGGTGCCCAAACCTGTCGGCTGAACGCCCATGTCGTTGTGCCATGCTGGGAGCCCACCCTCAGCGTGGCAGGCGGTCCCGCGACGCCTTTTTTTTTTTTCCTGAAACAAAAGCTGTCCCACGCGTCTCCGAGCCCCCTCCCACATCCGCACCCACCCACTGCGCACTCCAGCCTCCCCACCCCCACCCCATACCTCCACTCTCCGGACTTCTGGCGCGACGATCTTCGTGGACCGGGAACACGTCTGCACTCTTCAAAGGCGACTGCGAACTGAGGAAATGCCGGTAAGCTGTATAATGGGCTAGATAGGAGGGGTTCAACTTTATTGCATATCTCAGGCATTTTTGGGAATTTTTGCACCAAATTTTCAACATGGGGTTTTTGGGACCCCTTCTCATGAATGATGTCACTGTCATGGCGTTATTCGGGCTCGAAGGGTGATTTTGCGCGGTGACTGCGCGGTGACTGGAAATCACCCTTCATGACTGAATACCGCCATGATAGTGACATCATTCATGAGAAATAAACTCTATGTTGAAAATTTGGTGCCAAATCTAAAATCACTGTTTAACGAGCGCATGCTGCGCAGTTCCTACGCAGGCTCTGTGAAGTTCATGTAAATTTCAATATTTTCACCAGAGTTTCAACATTGCCATTTCACCACACTGTCTTATGAGTAGTACAGCTGTCATTTTTCACATCTCACCCAAAATGTGTTTCACCTTGTAGCGCAGAATGGCGCAGTCGGTGTGTGAAATCAATGTTCCGGACAGATTAATAAAATCACAGTGATACTGTTCATGAGCAGAGGTCTTAAACTGGCTATGTTGAAAATTTGGTGACAAACACCCATAAAATGACTGTGTTATGAGCGTGCATTGTGTCAGATATGGCAAAAAAACAAAAAGGAAAAAATTGAGGTAAAAATGTGCATGAAATTGCCGCAGATGGTGGTGTTGAGTGCCGCAGAAGTTCTGCGGCAAATGAGAACCCTGCTGCAGAACTTTGCTCCGATGTGCCGCAGAAAGATCAGGGCCCTGCTTATAGTGCCTTGGTGTTTGGAAAAGAGTTTGAGTCAGTCATTAAAGATGTGGTGACTCAGCACGTGGAAGAGAATACATAGGTGGTAGAAGACAGAAAAAGACGAAAAGTCCATCAAGTCTGCCTTATTGTTCCTAGAAATCATCAATCCTTTCTCTGCCCACTCTTTTGCTTCTAATTACCCCCTCCGTATATATCCCATTTGATTTTGAACTCTGAGATAGTTCTAGCATTAAACACATTACTGGGTAGATTGTTCCTCCCCTCTGTAAAGAAGTATTTCCTTTAATCATTCTTAAAGTTTCCCTTGCTAGTTTGAGTCTGTGGCCTCTGGAGGTTGTGTTACTCTTTCATCTTAATGAAGCCAGTGAGTCCCGCATGTTGTGTCCATGCATGTATTGTATTTCTCAGTTCCTGTCATGTCCCCATCTCTCTCTCCTGTCATATTAGGAAGCATCACTTCATAAAGAGGATGATTAACATGTGGAATAGTGTACCTGGCAAGATTGTGGAAGCTAGCACTGCTTACGCTTTTTAAGCTGATCTAGGCAGATCCCTGAGAGAGAAAATAACATTTAGGATGATATGCTTGAATGTGTGTCAGTACTCATATTGGGTATAACCACTGCAGTGCATCAGGAGAAGCACACAAGATAGAAAAGTCATAGGAACATAGGCACATAGGATGTTTCAGACAAGAGGATGCAAGGCCAACCTTGCTTGTCTGCTGTTACCACTAACAGGGATAACCATGTACTCCCTTTCCTATTAGATATTTTTAAAATTTTCTCTTAAATATATTGACATTGTAACTTTCCACAACTGTGTCAGAGAGACTATTGCAAGTAGAAACTACACATTATGAACACCATTTACTTCTCCTTTCTGTTTTGAAATGACTCTCAACTGGTTGATGTTTATGTCCCCTAGTTATGTTCTCCAATTGTTTGAATGATAGATGCAAACATGATCTAAAGTAATTATTTGTAGTTGACTTATACACTGCTATTAAATCTCCACTATGTCTTCTCATTTCTAACATATACAGTCCTAAGTTGTTTAACCTCTCACCGTAACTCAGACTCTCCATTCCTGTTATCATTTTTGTTGCCTTTCTCTGTACTCTCTCCAGCTTTGCAGCATCACCCCTGTTTTGAGGGGCCAGAATTGTCCACAGTACTCCTGATGTGGTCGCACCATAGATCTGTACACAGGCAACATGACCTTCCTATCCTTACTAGCTATGTTTTTTTTCCTACCACATGCCAAGATTTTGAAGCATCTAGTAGCAACTTCATCACATTGCCTTGTATGTTTAAGGGACTCTTCTATTTTTATACCCAAATCCTTCTCACAGCTTGATCCTCTTAAAACTACTCCCTCCATTTTGTAACTTACCCTGATGTTATCTTAGCCAAAATGCATTGCAACATACTTCTCAGTGCTAAATTGCATTTTACTTTCTCTTGACTAACACCCCATACCTTGTTGGGTCTTATCACTTGCTAGTTTAACATTTGAATTTGACTGCTTTCCCCTGCAGACCACACCTGTGGCATTTTCTGTCTGAGTGTACTAGATGCTCAGTTTCCTAGGGACTGACTTGGTACTTGGCTGAGACAGGGACTGCGCTACACTGAGGAATCCCAAGAGGATGAAAGACATGTCTATAGTCTGTCATTCTCAGAATATACTATGTCAGGAGCAAGAATCACAAAGCTTTGACTGGGTGCAAACCCAGTTTGCGTGAAGCAAACCGGGCTTTGTGAATAGCTCATATTCACAAAGCTCAGTTTGCCCCCACAAACTTGGTTTGCACCCAGGCAAAGTAGTGAGGGGGGCTGCAATTCAAATGAGCGGGTGGGGTCCTGCATATCCCCACAATGCTAGTCACAAAAGAATTGTTCCATGCAAGGGTCTTTGTGAAGGTCCTTGCATGGAGGCACATTACTGCCAAAAAAATAAACCGGTGGTAATCCGCGCAACCCTAGTGGTTGGCGGATGTACTGTGGCCCCCCATCCCCGATCATCTCATTACCCAACTGTCAATAAATGCATTTATTTTCCATACAGTAGTGGTCCCACCCCCACTCTGATCACCAATCGATGCACTGTATAATAATAAACACCTCTTTTCCATTGAATAGTGTCCCCCCCCACCCTGATCACCGATCACCCCACTGTATAACATAAACCCCTTTTCTATAGTATAGTATCCCTCCCTCCACCCCGATCACTGACCGCCATACAGCATCCCCTTTTCCATAGTGTAGTGTTCCCTTCCCATCCCCGATCACCCACCCGTTAATATTAGAACTTTTTTCCATAGTGTAGGGCCCCACCCCAGTCCCTGATCACCCAATCATCCACCCATTAGCAAAATAATATTTTCCATAGTGTAGTGGTCCCCCCAACCCCCACCAACTCTGGTAATGTCCTACCACCCTGCTTCCCCCACCCCATCACAGCCGCCGATCGGTGAGCAGCAAAGCCCTCCTCACACCTCCATGGCTGCCTGCCGACTGAACTGTCAGTGACAGCTTACAGTATACACTACAAGCCCATTGGTTGACACATTCCAGTAGCAATGCTCTTATAATTATAGCAGTGGAATCTTTAGCTGCTTATAACATGGCTAGCCACTGAGCAAGAGATTAGAGAGTTGACACACAAAGCTTCTTTTTTTCCATACTGGTTTTCTCCCACCAACAGTTCATCTCTCAGGGATATACCCTGATAAGGCTAAACCCAGCCATCATTCAGTTGATTACTGGATTTTTCAACAACATTTTGTTCTCCCATCTTCCCTGGTGGGGGCAGTGCCTCTGTCAGCCTCATACAGCCACAGCTTACCCTGTGGCAGGAGCAAGCTCACTGGCCCAGGCACAGGGTTCACTGTGTTGACAGAACCCACCGCCAACCATCCCCAGCTAAGGTGAACTGCTGAGTGGGAGCTGTTTTGGCCATGGCCTGACATGATTTCCATGACTTGGTTCCCAATCCAGGTCGTCAGCATGGCAGTGTGACACTTTTCTGCTAAACCATAGGGTGGCCTCGATGCCTAATATTTAGGGTCAATGAACCTAACAAAATTGGTGATATTGTGTTCTCTACTTTTAAAGTTATAGGGGCTTAAAATTCAGCAGTTTATGTAATTGCAAAATGTAATTTTAAAATTCTGAATGTTTGGAGGCTTATAACTTGGTCACCTTTAAAGACAGAGATCTGAAACTTGACAAACTTCTGTATGGACCTTGGCAAAGTCAACATGCCAAATTCTGTGCAATATAGATGCATGTGTTTAATTTACATACTTGCAAAATGTAATTTTAAAATTTTCGAATGTCTGGAGGCTCATAACGCCATCATCTTTGAAGACAGATATCTGACACTAGGTACACCTCTATATGGACCACTGCCAACTCGTCATACCAAAGTTGATGTAATTTGGGAAAATACTTTTTAAATTAGATAGAAATAATCAAAATCACAGTTTTGGCAAAATCTCACCAAATTTTCATGGAAATTTCACAGAAGCGAAATTAGAATTTTGCCAGAATTTTGGCTGCAGATGATAAATTTCTCCCAGCCCTACCAATGGCTGGATAGTGGTGGGTGAAAAGCCCTTTTCCCAAGGGTAGGAAACAGAGCTAGCTAAGTATAAAAGCCAGCAGTGAGAGCAGCACTTCAGGGTGAATAGTAGAACTATTTCCCTCAAGGCTGACTCCATGACCCAGATTTCAGTGGTAGCCATGGGTGGGTGGACCTTATGTGAAGATAGGGATTCCCATTTTGGACACCCAGTCTGTTTTCCAAGTTTGCATCCCCCTTGATCCCTAGAAGAGGTTGTAATACGAGAGGGACCTATGTGCAAGCATAAGCATTGTGTGTACGGCATGAGTTCCAGGCCAATATCTTCACCTTCCCACTCATCATCCTCAACTACACTGCCACCTGTGGTCACCCAGGTGGCAGTATTACAGCAAGTATGGCAGCCCTGGCTCCCTCCTCAGAGGCAGAGAACATCCTCTGGGATGCTTCTTCCTCCTGCCCAGGGCCAGTCCCCAGTGACCCTGGCTCATTTCAGAACCCATGTTGCTGGTGTTGCAATTGCTAGCCCTGCCACTGTGTTGATAGTATTTTTTTTTTTTGATGTATTATTTCTTCTGAGCTCCCAGCTTCTGCCTTCAATTGTCCCCCAGCGCAGCCCTCCCCTGAAGGTTAGACCCCCTCCCTTGTGCACCCAATGACTTACCCTTTGTGGCAGGGTGGTGGGGAGCGACTCAACCCACCCCAAACGGATCCATGCCAGGGAGGTGCCTTCTCGGAGGTGGCGCCGCGGGGACCACATCATCCAGCTGGAGCTATTTTCTGCTTTTCTCCTATTGTGAGGAGGCAGGGCTTGCAATGATGCCTGCGGTGAGCACGCGCATGCTACCGCATCCCTCACCAAGCGCCTGCCTGTTTCCTCTTCAGCTGTAAGCATGTTGCTGCCCCAGCAGCCGCTTAGGGGCCAGTAGGAGCTGACAGCTAGTGTCCCCCACCCCAGAGAAGGAAAGCAGTCCAATGGATGCTCGATCCTTCTCCTCCCCACCAACCTCCGACGACCCATTCTCGTTCCCGAACATGGGTCGCCGGTGTGGCTTGAGGTAAGGTGTCCAGCGCCTTAGCCCTCAATGCCACTGGGCCAGCCATTGATAGTATTTTTTAATATTTGAGTACTTGTCTCTTTACTAGGTGGTTGGCATCTTTGATATTCCCCAAAATTACTTTATATTGGTATTTAAGTAGTTCACTTGGGTGGCCCCCTTTTGCTCGATACCCCGACAGTGAAACACAGAAAAAGATCACTACAACGACGGTCGTAATGGTCCATTTCTGTGTTTCGCTTCCCCAGTGTCCTGCTCCTCCTGACCAACTCTGACCTGGAGTTGAGAATCGAAAGTCTGGGGGGGCAGAGCCCCCACAGAAAACACTATGGGATTCGGCGGCAGAATACCTGCGTCGGTATTGTGCTGTCGCGGTGCGGGAGGTCGGCATTTTTACTGTCAATCTCACTTGGTGCTTCCATTCACTTAATAAATATTCATTTAGTTAGTATATTAGTTCCATGTTTATCCAAATGATTATTCTTATACAATGTGAGACTGAGCATCTAAATATACTGTATCCACCCCAAATTATTTTGAATGAATCCCTTTCCCTTCTTTAATTATGCTGCAGTTCTGAGTTCTGTTTTAGACCCCGTTTAACCCCCCCCTTCAAAATACATAGTATGATGTCTGATAACAAACAGAAGGCCTTTCAGTCCCCCTTCCTAAATCTTCGTACAGGATATATAATAATTTCTCTAAAACCAAATTGTTATTGAATCAGTAGCTGCATATGTCTGAAATATTTGTATACTATGGACTTGATTCTTAAAAGTTGGTGCAAGCCACGCCAATAGCAGCTTGCACCAATTGCCAGTGTACCATGGACCCTGCACCCAATTCTCGATCGGGTAGGATCCTGACTGTAAAAATCCCAAGGCTTGCGGCAACCATAGCAGTGCCCCAAGCAGAGGGCACACCTGGACAGGTTGCTGCAAGCCGTGGGTGGCTGTTTGGCAGTGTCCCCAAGTATTCCCCGGTGGTCTAGCAGACTGCCCCAGCCCCAGCCCCAGTCCCAGTCCCCCATTATTAAAAAAGAAAATCCCTGGTGGTCTAAAGGAATCTTCCAAGGCCCGATCCCCCGTTATTATAAATAAAGATCCCTGGTGATCTAGTGGTCCCCCTAAGTCCCGATCCTTGTTATTATAAATAAAGATCCCTAGTGAACTAGTGGCCCCCCCAAGCCCCTGTTATACATACATAGACTTTGATGACAGATAAGCCCACCTAGTCTGCACATTTCCCTACCTATTGGATAAGCTGCAGATTCTAGTTAACCAACAGCCTACTTCCTCCTACCCCCCACTATAATTGCCTTATGTCTGTCCTACACATTCTTGAATTCCTCCCATGGTTTTTAATCCTACGACCTCCTCAGGAAGGTGGTTCCATGCATCCACCACCCTCTCCATGAAAAAAATACTTCCTCACATTGCCTCTGAGCCATCTCCCCTCTATCTTCAAATTATGCCCCCTTGTTCTTGCACATCTCTTTTTCTGAAAGATGCTCCCCTCTTGGACTTTGTTTATTCCCCTTGAGGTACTTGAAAGTTTCTATCATGTCCCCCCCTCTCCCTCCTTTCCTCAAGGGTATACATATTAAGCTCTTTTAGTCTCTCTTCATATGGCTTCTGTTGCAGACCCTGCACCATTTTAGTTGCCCTCCTCTGGACTGCCTCCATCCTGTCTATGTCCTTATGAGGTGGGGTCTCCAGAACTACAAGCAGTACTCCAGATGGGGTCTCACCAACTGTCTGTACAGAGGGATAACAACTTCCTGTTTTCTACTGGTGATGCTTCTCCCTATGCATCCCAGTATCCCCCCAGCCCTCCTTACTGCCTTCTCAATATTGCTTGCCTATCATTAGGTCGTCAGATATGACTACCCCCAGGTCCCTTTCCATTTTTGTTGTTGTTAGTACCTCCCCCCCCCCCCCATTGTGTACTCTTCCCCTGGGTTTTTGTTTCTCAGGTGCATTACTTTGCACTTCTTTGCATTGAATCTACTCTGCCATACATTTGACCATTCCTCCAACCTTGCCAAGTCCCTTCTCATCCTTTCCACCCCACCTTGTGTAACAACCCTGTTGCAGATCTTTGTGTCATCTGCAAAGAGGCATACTTTTTCTTCCAGCTCCTCCACAATGCCTCCTATAAAGACATTAAAGAGGACTGGTCCCAGTACTGAACTCTGCGGTACCCCAGTAGTAACCACCCTTTCTTCAGCGTGTACTCCGTTTACTATTACCCTCTGCTTCCTGTTGTCCAGTCAATTTGTTACCCAGGCTACCACCCTGGGATTCACTCCCAGGCTGGCTAACTTGTTTATTAATCTTTAGGTCCACAGCCCCTCCCAGGTCTACTGATCATGCTCTGCCAAAATGGCATATGAGTTGTGGAAAGGTACAACTGGAGGCATGTGCCTCTTTTCACCACCCTCACCCTCTCTGAGCCCACTGTGGTCCAACTGCTCCTCTTTCTTGGCAACCTCTGAGGCAGCGGTGGTGGCACTGGTGTTCCTTGAGTGGGGGAGACTTCACTACTCCTTGCCATTTCAGCCTGGAGACGAGCAACCTCCTCTCTCAGAGCAGACAGTTGCCTGCAAATAGGGCAGCAATGCAGCCTCCAGAATGTCTCCCGGAAAACTGCCACCCCACAGCCAGTACGTTGCACCATTCCCCACGTATCTCTCTTCCTTCCTGCTTAATATATATACAATTTTTTTTAGCCTTTTTATGTTCGAAATATGAAATATAAACACATCATTGGTAGTCTAGTGGACTCCCACCCCTGCAGGCAGTGTCCCACCACCCCGCTCCCTCCATCCCCAAACCGAGCTGGCGACTGGCACAGCCCACTGCTCACCACCACGGCCTGCTGCTGACTGGGCTCTCAATAAGCGCTGTACTGTATTCAGTATGCGCTCATTGATTGACAGCGAGCTCCCATCATTTCAACTGTCAGCATGACTTCTGTCACTTTCAAACTGCATTTTTCAAAGCTGTGACAGGAGGATGGGCTGAAATGATGAGAATAGCTGTTCATGAGTGAGTGAAGCATTCAGATCTGTAATACCATAGTTTTGATGTCAGACTGATAATGTTATGGATTCCTGATGTCAGAACTATGGTATTATTACTGTCAGCCACTACTGACTTTCTATGGTAAAAAATGGAAACCATATATTATATATAGATATTATCCTTGCCCATTGTACTACACTGGGGGGGAGGAGGGGGGACATAAAGACGTTTTAATATTATATTTTTCACATACTGGAACCATACAAATTAGAATTACATTTTATTTACAAGGAGTGCATTATTCATATAGTGCAGTGCAGTGGAATGGTATTGAGAAAAGATAAGTGCCTTTGCTATACCCACATTTCCAGTTGTCCTGTTGGCACAGCTGGTAATGTAATGTAATGGTATTCCAAGTATGCCCTGGGTTCAAAATTCCCACTAGAGCACTTATTAGTTTCTCACTTCTAAATTGTATTTCAGATAGATGCATGTCATACTACTTGTAAATTCAACTTTTAAACTACTTGATATAGCCCCCCAAAAGGTATACTAATAACTATCTTACAACAATCGATCTGCTTTGCATTTTCTGTGTTTGAAACAACAGTATTACAATGACGAGTTTTTGCTGATGGGATGCACAGGTCAAAAGTTCAGACCTGCTGTAATATCTTCATTCGGAGAAACATACTAAAGCATATGAAATTTCTTGCCCTTTTAAAATAACTCCTTTTTTTCTGTTGCTGTTTTCTGAATGGTGACTTTCCCTTAAACATTTTTATTTTCTGTTGGATTAGGATCTGTACCATGATATAAACTTTATATTTTTAAAGGTTTCAGTCTCTACTACTACTAGTGTCAGTGTTCCAGCTGTTTGTGCCTCCCTGTCTTTTGGGCCCCCTGGAGGCATATTCAAATAACTTAACCCATTCATCTGTGCCTCCCTGTCTGATTATGCCTCTCTTGTTTCTAGTATGTCAATCTTCTTTTGTTACATTGTTGTTGGTATTCAGGCACCCATTATTATCATTGTGTAATATATTAACTCTTTAATACCAGGCTTACTGCTATTTTTTTTAAACATTTAAATTGTTTTAGAACCTTGCTTTCATATCAATTACTGTAATTGTGTTTTAGTGGAGGTGGTATAGGTACATACCCACATTCCTTTTTTTTATTGGGACCATCCTAGTACTAGCAGAATACATTAACCCTTGTAATACTGGGCTTATTTCAAGAGTTTCAAAGCTTGTGTTTTATAGTTATTCATGCCATATTGTTGTGGGCAATTACATTTTTAAAAATATTTTTTAAATTTGTATGGTTTTCAGTTCTCCACAGCTGATGAGCTTCCATTCACCCGGACCAGCTTTCCTTCCCCAGCTGAAAATGCTCCCTGCACCTGGACCACACTTCCAGCCCCTGGAGCAGTTTCCCCACCCCTAGCCAACCTGCCTTCCAGCAACATAATCATCCTTCCAGCCCCTAGATCAGCCTCTTCTACCCAGAAGATTACCTTCCCAGTAGCTGGACCACCCTTTAGACCCTCAGACCAGCCACCATCCCCAGCCGACCAGTCTTCCAGCAGTTGGTCCACCCTTCCAGCACCCTGACCAGCATCTCCTTCCCAGACAACCAGCCTGTCAGTAGCAGGACCACCCTTCCTACTCCCTGACAAGCCACTCTTCCCCAGCTTACCAGCCTCCCTGCACCAGGACCTGCTTTCCAGGCCTCAGACCAGCCTTCCTTCTCCAGGTGACCAGCCTCTTAGCAGTGGGCTACCATTCCATCCTTTAGACTAGTATCTAGCTTTCCCAAGTGACCAGCCTCCCAGCAGCAGGACCACCTTTCTCGCCCCAGGACTAGCTTTCCATCCCCAGTTGACCACCCTTCCTTCACCTAGAGCACTTTTCCAGCCCCTGGACCAGTCTCCCACCCCTAGCCTACCTGCCTCCCAGCAGCTTGATCACCCTTCCAGCCCTTGGATCAGCCTGCTGCCACAGCTGGCAAGCCTCCCTTCAACTGGACCAACCTGCCGGCTCCTGGACCAGCCTCTTCTCCCCAGCTGATCAAACTCCCTGCATCTGGACCACCCTTCTGGCCTAGGGATCAGCATCTCACCCCTAGCCTACCTGCCTCCCAGTAGCTGGACCAACCATTTCAGACCACTGACCAGCACCCCATCCCAACAAACCAGCCCCTCAGCAGAGGGACCACCCTTCCACTCTCCACATCAGCCTCCCACCTCTTGCTAACCTGAATCCCAGTAGCTTGACAACCCATCAAGCCCCCAGACCAGAGTCTCCTCCCCAGCTTGTAAAAGCACAAGGTTCTTGGCTAGTGGTCCCTGGTAATCCAATAAAGCCACCTGACACCAAATGTTGTTTTAAATCAGTCGCAATTTATTAATACCAAATAAGCCCTAACAATTTTACCTCCAACATGATTAAATCTAAACAGCTGATGGCCTTTACCACCAGGGCTACAGGTACAGAAAAATAAAGCAGACTGGCTCCCTCTTTCTGGGAGTCCAGCATCCATAGCAGCCCGTAGGGCTAGTCTTCTGGAACACAAGGGACAGGACATTTAGGTCCTGCATTTATACACACACACACACAAAAAATGCATAGTGGAAATTTCTAACTGTTACAGCAAATTTTAGCCTAGACATCACGTCATTTAATAACATCATGAGACAAGGTTTTAAAAGTACAATGGCATTGAGATACCTCTGTCATAAGATACATTTGACACTTTGCCGAGACATGTGGTCATCTTTAGATGGAAAAACAAGTGATTAGGGGATTTTATATTTATTAAGAATACTGGCTTTAGGATACAGAAAACATGTGAGGTGACGTGGCTGTTTTTAAAAATAATTGGCTTACACATAGAAACTAGACAGTGGCCAAATTACATATCTCATTATTTTTTATATCAATTCCTTGTAACACATATTTTTAAACATTAGTAATCACAAGATGAGGAACTTCAATCATCAAGACCAGCCATGGTTACCAGCAGCTGCATTCTTATCTCAGCCATAACCTTCAAAAAGACATGTTTTGGTACACAGTGTTTTTCTGCTGTATAGGTTAATTCCAAGTTAGACCTTGGCTTTGTGCTTCTTGAATTATTTTATTTTCTACATTTAAAGAATTTTAACCATTAACCTTTTAAAGTCTTACACATACATACATATTAACTGACATGGTGGTATCATTCATTTACTTAGCCACTTGCGACCTTTGGCTAGCCATACCTATTAATTCACATGTTGGCATCATTTAGTTATTTATTACTCATTTGCAGCCTCTACACTAGCCATTTTACACCTTTCTATCTCCTCAACCTTTTGGTTAGCCAATTATATATTGTTGATAAAAGTTTGGTCATGGTCACTAAAACCTTGGCCACTGGTCAGTAAACTCTGGCCACTGGCCACTTTCAACAATCCCTACCTCGAAGGTAAGAGGCTCCCGAGGGACTTGAACCTTCACAAAAATTGAGCTTAAATGTAAAGATGTTAGTTATTAACTAAAAGTAAAAAAATAACTAAATAAACATTTTTACTTTTAAACTGTTAGTCTAGGTGAATTGGTATATGATTTAAAACTGGTTGCCAGCATACAGATAGTCAAACATTTATAAAAAGCATCCTGTTTTGGAGTTGGTACAGGGGTGGTTACAGATGGAGCACAAATGGTGATTTTTTTAAAACATAGTGCAGAACTCAGGGATGTCAACACCACAATTGAAATATGTGAAAAGATGTTAACATGTGATACCACATGTAACACAATATGACATAACAATATTTGTTGATGAAGAAGAATTCATGGAATCCACTTTGAGAGTGGATAAGGTAGATGCTACCTTGTGTTGAGGTGTGGCACACCCTTGGATCTTGATTGAAAAAATCTGTTGATAATGTCTCTTGTTAGATAGGTAATTATAAGATGTAGATGACCAGTTTAGAAAGTTTATATAAATAACAGTCCATGAAATTAACAGTCCATAAAGTTCATATAAGTAACCACAGGTTGGTGTAGTTACAGTACAGGTGACTTGTCATTTGCAGAATGGTGGTAACCCCACAAGGCACATGGGGCAATGCAGACAGTAATTTAAAAACAAAACACCAGCATAGTAGAAAAGTCAGTGTTCATGTTGCTGGCTGCTGGATGGCTGATTGGCAGACACATTGGCCAGGGGTGCATTAGATTGTGCATTGAGTCCTTTTAATAGAGTAGCCACACACACACGGGCATGGCATTTGTATTGTGGTAGTTGATTACACCCTGGCACAAAGATTAACAGTCCGTAAAAAAGTAACAGTTTACAATAAACCATTAAGAACACAGTCCACAATAGAGCAATAGGTTTGTAGAAAGTACCAGCCATGTTTGAAACAAGCAGCAGTGAAGAAAATGGATGTCTTGCTTGAAGATCAATTGAAGAAAAATCTTCTTGCTGAAGTTAGGGGATTGCCCTTACCCCAGACTTAACTTTATACTAAGCAGAAACAATAAGCTTGATTGCAGAGTCTGAACTGACTGGATCTTTTTCAGTTGATTTAAAGTCCTACAAATAGGTGTAATTTTGCTGAAAACATTACACTTGCAGAGATAATAATATTCTGTTTCATGTAGTAGTCCTTATGTGGAACCAGTCAGGCACAAATATAGTGATGACACTGAAGCTTTGGCAGTTGTTTTCTTTTCAGGAAAAATATGAAGGTTTTTGCAGCTTAGATGAAGGTGTTACTGCTGTTGTACGTGGAGATGTTAAGTGTGCCACACCATGGACACCTGCAAACTTGCAAAGTGTGTTAGAAACTGAGTTAAGCACACATAAATAAAAAAAATTTTAAACCAATGCCTTTTTGTTTTGTAAAGAGTGGTGTGACAGAGCCTAAATTCTGGCAATTGGAAAGAGAAAAATAAAAATGGGACATCAACCGCATACCTAGGGGTGCAGGCCGAGGTCCAATTATACCATTTGACCATCTGTGAATCCATGACAATGTTATGGTTACACCCTGCTTTCAAATCACAGAAGAGGTTATGACAGTGATGAACATGATTTCCCTGTCTGTCGCTAGCAGGCCTAACTGAGACCTGAGTTATAAAATCTTGTAATGTTACAATAACACGCATCAAACATATAGTTGATAGCAATATGGCTGTTACACTATGCAATAGTGGGACAAATATATATTGTTGGCCTACGCCAACTCAATAATAGTGCCTATTGTACCTGTGACCAGTGAATGGGTCTACCATGGAATTTTGAAGCATAGGTTCTTTGAGCAGAATCTAAATTCTGCATATTATAATTGTTAAGATTTAAAATTACAAAACCTGCATAGAGTGCACTTTATTTTCCTGGGGTACCTGGAAAGGATGAGACAAACAAAGCATTAATTTGTCTGGGGTTTTGCTTGGAACATATTGTAGGGGTGGGTCAGCAATGTTGGCCCCAGTATTTAGGTTTGTTATGGGCCTTAAAAACTTTGATAAATATGGAGCAGTTTCTGAATACACACTTGATAAAATGTAGCAAGATGTATATCAAAACATTATAACATAAACGTAAACCATAAGCATTTTTGCAGTAGAGCAATTTCAGTATTGAGCATAATGCATAAAATACATTTTAAACAACAAATATAGACTGCAAATTTAAGTCAAAGTCCAGGAATCTTAGAGCATTGTGACTTTACTTGTTGAACATAACCATGGAATAAGTTGCAGAGGGTGTGTGGTACAGTTCAAGTTTATAAGTTGCAGTCCTTGGTAAAAATTACTTAGTTTTGGTTGAAAGAATTATTGGAGCAATCCACCACTCTGTTTTTGTTAACTTGTAAGACTTTTTCATGGTCTGCGATGCTTTAGAACTTTACAATTATAAAAAAAAAATCTTTGTTTGCACTTATATAAAGCAGATTATTGCATCCATTGCTCTAAGGCTATGAGAAGTTGTTTTACATTTGTTTTGACAGGATAAGAAAGCTGAAAAGACAATCAAAAGACATGAATATGTGTGGAAATACATACACAATCCCCCCTCCAGCTTAACTGATTACTTGCTGAGGGCAGAAGCCTTTGTACTAATAATAGGTGTGAGGTTTAACTGTTTGCACTAGAAAAAGCAGAAGGACTGTGCTGGGTTATACTGTTAAAATACATTGGGTCTTTTCATGACCTGTAAATAAAAAACAATTATTAGCAAATACACATTTTATTTTATTTACTCCACTGGGGAGACAGTGATGTACCTTGCACCCTTGTGGGTATTGCACTGGAAGGAAGGGTAGCTTACCCCCGAGCTCCTTCTGTGGTGGAAGAGGCAGCTCGAATACTGTAGCAATAAAAAGGTTAGTTGTGGATGGTGACATGGATATTAACCCAGAAATGATCTGGCAATATTAATAGCCAGTCGTGCTGCACCTTAAAAAGGTGTGCACTGGATAAATGGTAATGGGGTGGCCCCATTGCAGTCCCCACCTACCACACTTTAAATTATAACAAGATAATATTACAATTAGTTTAGTAAGTTTCATACCTTACTATAAAGATGGGGAACTTCTTTTTCTCTAGAAGAGAGAGAAGAAACAGACAAACAACAAAAACAAAAACAAAGATACACAAGTCTAAAAATAAAACAAGATTATTTTCATAGGATAAAAGAAGCCAAGTGTCCCTGGGTTCCCTTATCCTAAGCATGACAAAATGTCAGCTGAGTTTATAAAAGATGTGGATTGATGGTAATACCATACGTACATATCTCTTAGAATGCATTTTAAAAAGGAAAAAATTAATTATTACACCATGGTCACATATAAAAACAAAGTCATTGTTTTTAACTGTAGATGGTAAACTCTCTCAAAACAGCTGTAACGTTTCTTTTTTAATCAGTATACTATGTGCGTGTGTGTGTGTGTGTGTGTGTGTGTGTATATATATATATATATATATATATATATATATATATATATATATATAGTAAAAAAACAAAAGAAAATGGGGAGGTGATGAATAATTCCCCCCTTCCAGCTGGAGTGCCTTGCATAGTATGGGAATCATGTGATATTGTTCAGGAACAAAGGAGTTGTGCTTACAACCAAATGTTCGTGGAGGAAGGCCTTGAGCATTGCCTGTGTTGGCTGCAAGCCCAGAAGAAAGAAAAAAAAAGTTTGTTCCTTTTTATTCAGAGGACCAGTATTGTAAATAAAAAAGTAAACCTTGTAGGGTTCACCCTTGGTGTGCTTCCATGAAAACATACATTTTGTGTGAAAAGTTGTGCTTTAAGTAGGGAACACACATCAAGCTTGAACTGATAGTAACATAAAATGTTGAAACACAAGAAGGTCAAGTAACATGCAAAAGGTTACCTAGTATGAGAATGATGGCTGTTGAGAATGATGGCTGTTGGGAATGAAACACAGCCATTTAGGTTTGAAACAATAGTGCAGTCTAATACTGAGCTGCACTAAGGTACAGTACATACCTTTTGTGAGAGAACAACAATTAATACATGGGATGTGAATTAATATAGTTATAGTACTGTATCATGGAACCAAGTGACCATTAAAATGCAGTGCATTATAAAATGGCTCAATATGGAAATGGGGGATAAAATTCCTGTTCCATGAAATACAGTGTAATGGGACATTGCAAATGACATCAGGAGCAAAGAAAAGTGGATATACTTGTTTTTATGCCTTACAAACTTGACTGTAGAAGTTTGGATCCAGTCAGGAATAGGGTTAAGTAATTTGGCTGTTAGCCCAGAGGAGCTGGCAACAGTTTTAGCTTACATGTGGGGTTGCATTTAGCAGTAGTTGTACAAGTAAGCTTAAAATGAGAATATATTTTGTTTTAAATATATAAAACAACAAACCGTTGTAAGCTGAGCCCACATTAAAAACACTGATTTGTCATAAACACACCTTTAAAACACAGTACAGTACACATTCTAGTAAACAATAAATCCTTGTAAACAAAGAATTCTCCAGCGCATCTTTTTTCAAACACCATTCATGTTCAACTACATAAACAATCAACACTTTCGTTGCCGTCTTGAACAACTTCTGCCTAAGAAATCAGCTGTGACAACAGGATTTTAACCATAACAAAAATCTTGTACAGCCCCAAATATTACAGATAGCAAGACCCTGAAGCATAGATAACCATACCAATAATTAGGCACGGAGCATGAAACCTGTAGTATATACCACTGAGTCTGAATGTATCCTAAAGTGAATAGCAATAACAATTGAATAAACACAATATATCACACCCAAACTGTTGCAGATGACATTAGAACAGCTTTAAACATTTACATAAGGTAAGAAGTGGTTCTTGAACCATAAAAAAAATGTCAAAGACAAAAATAGGGAGTGAACTGTAAGAACCCTTACCAGATATCAATTTGAGAAGAAACAGCTGCTTGCCCTCCAGGATAAAACGGGACAGTTTTACATTTCAAAATCTCTAATTGTTTGGCCGCAAATTGAACAACATGCCTAACATCTGATATCTCGGATGTTTGGTGCATGAGTGGAGGTCTGTCAGCATTTCATATTTAACAGGAGGCATTTTTAATGTCTGTAAATCCAGTCTTTTTGTTAGAAAGGACTGTGTAGGGTAAGCTAATCTGACTTGCCTCCAATACTGGTATACAAATCTTTTAATGAAAAAAAAACTAATTAAAACAGTAAGATATGAGGTAAAGAAACTTTTCTTTTTCTTTTTATTGTAACATGTTCTGCGCCAAAGGCAGTCAATTCTATCTTGCAACCTTGACAACAGAACATAATTACAGAACACAGATATATGCTGGAAAATATGAGAGAGAGAGAGACAGACAGAGCATTACCTTGTTTAGTATATGTATCACAGAAATAAAACAGACAGACATAAAAAAAAAAACTTTAAATAAAAAAAATTCAGACTTACCCCGTGCCAAGGTATTTTCCTTCTTCTTTTCTGATACACCAGTCCGATTCAGAAAAATGACTGCAGGACCTTCATGATAATCTCCAAACACTGCAGCTATTAACCCTTTCAAAGGTTTTCTTTTGGCCACTTCAATAACCTGCCAAACCAAGTCTCTTCCCCAGAGCTCTGGTTTACAGTTTAAAAATCTGTAGCAGTACTAGGTACTAGGTTGAGATCCAACTGCAGCCACATCCAAGAGCAGGGTCATTCTCGATGCCCTACAGGGAGCACGCCTTAGACAGATAGTGGTGGAACCCACTCGGGAGGGAGCAATATTAGACCTGGTTCTCTCAAATGGAGAGAGGATCACAAACTTAGAAGTCAGTAGACACCTGGGAACAAACGACCACTACACAGTGTGCTTCACAATAAACACAACCATGGAGACAAGCCATACAAATACAAGGATACCGGACTTTAGAAGGGCTGACTTTGGCATAATGGGTGAATACCTGAGGAATGCATTAGCAAATGGCCAGAAAGGAGGGGTGGAAGAACAATGGAGAAAAATCAAAACTGCCATCATGGAGGCAACAAGCCTTTGTGTGAAACAAATAAAGAAAACAAAGCGGAATAAAAAACCACTATGGCTATCAAAAGAAGTGTCAGGGAAGGTTAAGGAGAAAAAGGCTGCATTCAAAAAGTATAAGGAATCACAGACGAAGCACGACAGGGAACTGTATCAATTAAAGCAGAAAGAAGTGGGGAAGGCAGTCAGAAAAACAAAGGCCCAAACCGAGGAAAGGATAGCCAACTCAGTTAAGAAGGGGGATAAAACCTTTTATAGGTACATTAGGGAACATAGAAAGGTTAAGGGAGGGATAGGGAAGATTAATAAAGGAGAGAGGAGGTGGGCAGAGGGAGACAGTGAAAAGGCAGAGATAATGAATGAATACTTTTGCTCAGTATTCACAAAAGAAGAAGAGGAGGAGTTACCTAAACCAAAAAGTAGAAGCACTCTGGATAATGGGGTTGATACCAGTTCATTTAAAGAAGAAAGAGTACCGAAAGAACTTCTAAAACTCAAGGTGGACAAAGCAATGGGGTCTGACGGGATTCACCCTAGAATCCTAAAAGAGCTAAGGGAGGACCTAGTGACACCACTAACCACACTTTTTAACAAATCATGGGAAGATGGGGTGGTACCTGAGGACTGGAGGAGGGCAGATGTGATTCCCCTTCACAAAAGTGGGAGCAAGGCAGAAGCAGGAAACTACAGACCTGTTAGTTTGACCTCAGTGGTGGGGAACATGATGGAATCACTTCTGAAAGAAAGAATTGTTGAGTACCTAGAGGCCAGCGTGGCACTGGACCCAAAGCAGCATGGATTCACAGCAGGAAGGTCATGTCAGGCAAATCTAATCAATTTCTTTGACTGGGTGACCAAAGTAATAGACCAGGGAGGGGCTGTGGATATGGCCTACCTAGACTTTAGCAAGGCATTTGACACAGTCTCGCACAAAAGATTAATAATCAAGTTAGCCAGCCTGGGAGTGGGTCCCAGGGTGGTAGCCTGGGTAGAAAACTGGCTGCACAACAGGACACAGAAGGTAATAGTGAATGGAACACATTCTGAAGAAAGGGGGGGGTTACTAGTGGAGTACCTCAGGGCTCAGTACTGGGTCCAGTCCTCTTTAACGTCTTTATAGGTGACATTGCAGAGGGTCTGGAAGGAAAGGTATGCCTCTTTGCGGATGACACAAAGATCTGTAACAGAGTTGATACACAAGGGGGGGGTAGAAAGGATGAGAAGGGACTTGGCAAGGTTGGAGGAATGGTCAGACATATGGCAACTTAGATTCAATGCAAAGAAGTGCAAAGTAATGCACCTGGGAAATAAAAATCCAGGAGAAGAGTACACAATAGCAGGGGAGGTACAACAACAATAATGGAAAGGGATCTGGGTGTAGTCATATCAGATGACCTAAAGGTGGGTATGCAATGTGAGAAGTCAGTAGGGAAAGCCAGGGGGATACTGGGATGCATAGGGAAGGGCATCACAGGTAGAAAAAGGGAAGTGGTTATCCCTCTATACAGACAGTTGGTGAGACCCCATCTGAGTACTGCATGCAGTTTGGAGACCTCATCTATGCAAGGACATAGACAGGATGGAAGCAGTCCAGAGGAGGGCAACTAAAATGGTGCAGGGTCTACATCAGAAACCATATGAAGAGAGACTGAGAGAGCTTAATATGTATACCCTTGATGAGAGGAGGGACAGGGGGACATGATAGAAACTTTTAAGGTACCTCAAGGAATCAACAAAGTCCATGAGGTAGCATCTTTCAGAAAAGAGATGTGTAAGAACAAGGGCACAATTTAAAGTTAGAGGGGGGACGGCTCAGGGGTAATGTGAGGAAATTCTTTTTCACGGAGAGAGTGGTGGACGCATGGAACCGCCTTTCTGGAGAGGTTGTGGGGTCTAAAACAGTGGAGGAATTCAAACATGCATGGGACAGACATAAGGCAATTATAGTGGGGGGTTGCAGGAAATAGGCTTTTGGTTAGCTAGCATCTGCAGCTTATCCAGTAGGTAGGGAAATGGGCAGACTGGGTGGGCTAAGTGGTCCTTATCTGCCATCAAAGTCTATGTTTCTAACTGGTGGCGGTCCCCAGTACCTGTGTTTGGGATCAAATGTTTCAGCCTCTATAGGAGGCAAGGGAACTTGAAATTGATACAAAAAACTGAAAGTTGTGCAGATAGTGAACTTTGGGGGTTTTTAAATCAACCCATCTGTAGTCACACCTACTGTGTATGCATCCACAGTGGTTTATTTTTATTTCTCTAAATGTTACTTATCAAACGTTACTTGATTAGACACCGCTTTTCTTCTAAAAGCAACCTGAACTGTGAAAGCCGTCATCGGCTCTAACAGTATATACTTCTAGCAAGGACAAATTACAAGGGCAGTTGCCCTTGCTTGTTTGAGAGACTTTTCCTTAATACATTTCTCCACATATCCTTAAACCTGGGGTCCTCGAACCCCCACATAAATATACATTATGCTTACCCAGCTTATAGCTGCACCATAGACCTTTTTCTGTAGGTTCAAGTCCACTCGAACACTCAGAGTCCATTAGACTCTTTTTCCCAGCCCCACAGTTAGGTTACTTATGACCCTTACCTGTGCGGACCCTGTTTAGAGTAAACACTAGGCTTTACCAGATTTACTAAGACCAGAACCAAAACCACCTCCTGGCTGGCTCGCCAATTTGTAAAAGCACAAGGTTCTTGGCTAGTGGTCCCTGGTAATCCAATAAAGCCATCTGTCACCAAATGTTGTTTTAAATCAGTCGCAATTTATTAATACCAAATAAGCCCTAACATTTTTACCTATAATATGATTAAGTGTAAACAGCTGATGGCCTTTTACCACCAGGGCTACAGGTATAGAAAAAGTAAAGCAGACTGGCTCCCTCTTTCTGGGTGTCCAGCATCCATAGCAGCTCGTAGGGCTAGTCTTCTGGAACACAAGGGACAGGACATTTAGGTCCTGCATTTATACAAACACACACACAAAAAAAATGCATAGTGGAAATTTCCAACTGTTACAGCAAATTTTAGCCTGGACATCACGTCATTTAATGACATCATGAGACAAGGTTTTAAAAGTACAATGGCCATGAGATACCTTGGTCATAAGATACATTTGACACTTTGCTGAGACATGTGGTCATCTTTAGATGGAAAAACAAATGATTAGGGGATTTTATATTTATCAAGAATACTGGCTTTAGGATAAGGAAAACGTGTGAGGGGACGTGGCTGTTTTTAAAAATAATTGGCTTACAGATAGAAACCAGACAGTGGCCAAATTACGTATCTCATTATTTTTTATATCAATTCCTTGTAACACATATTTTTAAACATTAGTAATCACAAGATGAGGAACTTCAATCATCAAGACCAGCTGTGGTTACCAGCAGCTGCATTCTTATCTCAGCCATAACCTTCAAAAAGACATGTTTTGGTACACAGTGTTTTTCTGCTATATAGGGTAATTCCAAGTTAGACCTTGGCTTTGTGCTTCTTGAATTATTTTATTTTCTACATTTAACAAATTTTAACCATTAACCTTTTAAAGTCTTACACATACATACATACATATTAACTGACATGGTGGTATCATTCATTTACTTAGCCACTTGCAACCTTTGGCTACCCATACCTATTAATTCACATGTTGGCATCATATAGTTATTTATTACTCCTTTGCAGCCTCTAGCCATTTTACACCTTTCTATCTCCTCAACCTTTTGGTTAGCCAATTATATATTGTTGATAAAAGTTTGGTCACTAGTCACTAAAACCTTGCCAACTGGTCACTGAACTTTGGCCACTGGCCACTTTCAACAAACTAACCACACTCCCTGCACTCATCCAGCAGTGTCTCCTTCCCCTAGCCAACTTTCCCCCCAGTAGCAGGCCACCCTTACAGTACACTGACCAACCTCCCCTCCCTAACCAACCAGAATTCTAGCAGCTGGACCACCTTTACATCCCCTGGACCTGCCTCTCCTCTCCAGCTGATCAGTACCCCAGCAATGAGATCACCCTTCCAATCCTGGATCAGCCTCACACTGCTAGTCGACATGCCTCCCAGCAGATGGACCACTCATCCAGCCCTTGGACCAGCTTCTCCATTCCAGTCAACCAGCCTCCCTGCACCTGGACCACCCTTTCACCCCTGGACTAACCTCTTCTCCATAGCTGGCAGCACTCCCTACATCTGCACCACCCTTATAGTCCCCCTTGTCCAGTCTCCCACCCCTAGAAGACCTTGCAGTCTGGAAGTGAGCCCACTGCTTCAGCCATGATGACTGAACAACAGAGGTTGTTAAGGATATCAGCTTTCCTCTTATCATCTTCCACACATTGTTCTCTTTGTTTCATCCTAACAGTGCCTTCTTTTCAGTTCTGTTTCTCTGTGATTTATCAAAAGAAGTTCTTGTCATTGTCATTGACTGTCATGGCTATCCTAAGCAATGCTGGAGGGGAGAGAAAAGACTTTCCAGAGAGTGGGGGATGAAGAGGAGTGTATTTTTAAGCCATTCTTGTGGACTACAATGTTCAAATAACATCTATATACCTTGAACTTGATGCTGTGCTTCCCTATGAGTTGAATGGTTGATGGACAAGCTGGGATGTCCGTTGTCACACATTCATCAGCATTGCATCCAACCTGACTTGATTGACCTGACAGCCAAAAAAGATGTGAAAAACATTTTTTTTTGTAGTTTACACTTCCAGTCTACTCTAGCCAACTCCCTTCTGATGGCCACCTAAATCATCTCATACCTTCCCTGGGACTTACCTTGCTACTTGCTCAGAACTACTATGTGGTGTGTGAGTATCACAGCAGGCAGTACAGGGTCTGCAAGGATGCCATCATCATCCTGACAGCTGAGGGTTTTTTCTTCCATTTTCTTTCTTTCTTCCTGATGTCTGCAGGCATGAATGGATGCACACATGCACTTATTTGCAGTGTACTATCAGTGACTACATCAGGGCCCTTCCCCCAGTGCGTGCCATCGATTTTCCAATACCAGACCTCTGCTAGGTGGTAAGAATGCAGTGGCATGTGCTTTCCCTAAAGCAAAAGAAATAAATATAGCAGTCTTTAAGTACAATAATCAATAAATATTTATTTGGACAAACTGCCATGAAAATTCCCCTATGCTTCGAGGCTCACTGCCTCTTTGTCAGGGCCCTCTCAGAGAAGCACTTACAGTTAAATGTAAAGTTATGGACAAATAAGTGGAAAAATGCCTTTCCACTGTCCTGTGGAATGGATATAAGAAATATGAGAAACAACTGAAGTATGTAGTATATGGGTATGTGCTATTACTCCCGCGTCACCACATCCTATTTGAGGGTATGCTCTGACAGGTGTCTGTCTACCTGAATGTGTCTCTGCTCTTTTCTTGCATTTACAGAATGTGAGAAGTGAGTACAGATGTGCTTTACTGTCCCAACAACATTGTCAGCTAAACAGTCGTTACTGAGCAAGTCATGAACCACTAAGTTGATGCAGTGTGCAGGAGTACTTTCCTTCAGACATTTCTTTGATTATGATTGCCCCTGGCAGTGATTCATGGCTCAAGGCCATCACATAACAACTAAGTTTCAAACACCTCTTGCAAGGTGATTTAGGCTGTGATCTTTCTGGAACCCGACTACACAGAGGGAAGCATTTTGATGGTACATGGCGATACCAGCAGCATGGGTGAGTGATGAAGGTACAGTACAGGGTTGGCCAAAGTACACTCAGTGTGCAGTCACGGCCATGTGATCAAGAACCTGGCCAATAGTCCACCTGTCGGATACGATGTGAATCCTCCTGCTTGCAGACTTCCTCAGAGAATTATGCACTTGTTGAGAAATCTAATCGTAAAGGTGTGGCATAGCAAGTTGTTTGAAGAAATAGCAGGATGGAATTTCATAATGTGATTGAACTACATATACGAATGGGCGGAAACCAGGGCTGGAAACAAAACTGAAGAGAAGGATATTCTTCATTATCATCTCAGTAAGGGCACTGTTAATCACCTTCAAGAGGGTAAACATTTGCGATTATGGTCCACAATCTCCGTCAGTGTCATCTGGGTATGAAATGATACTTTTTTCTTGCCTTTTGCTGATGTAACAGTCCCACCTCTGAACAGTAGGGGGAGGTGGTTATTCACAAGACTGAGTGCATGGGGACGGACTGCTCTGGTCTCATCCATTGAGGGTATAGATGGGGGAGGAGCTATAGAACATTATAGTATACTCATGTACACCCGGGGGTGGGGAGAGGTTGGAAGACTTGACTGAAGGAGTCAGTTGGAGTGCCGGATTGGTACCCTCATCTGGCAGGTACCCTTTGGTGCCTGCTGGGGGCCATACTGGGTAACTCTAAGCAGAATGCTAGTCTGGGTCAGCAGGCACAACTAACAAGAAGGCTAGGATGGATCTGGATTCCATGGGAGATTTCCAGAGTGCCTTGGAGGGAGGGCATTGGCCAGTGCCCACCAAGACACTCTTGTCTCACAGCAACAGGGAGAACTGGGGCCCAGATTTTGGCCTGGGTGATGGCTGGCTGCAGAACAGGACAGGATGTACCTGGAAAAGGCCTCATGCTCCATATTATGGGTAGAAGCTGGATGTCTGCCACTGTCTGGGTACCAAAAGTGGCAGAAGCCCAGGACACCTTGAGGCATTGAGGGTATCATGTCACAGGGAGCGAGACCCTGGTTGTTACCAGGTATGGACATCAGGAACTGGGGGCTGATCCCAAGCTGTTGGGAAACTGTGGGTTACATCAAAGGTGCTGCCTGTGCCGGGGATAGTAGATTTTTTGTATGAGTGCAAAGTGTGGGGTGTACAGGAAGCAGGAAGGAGGAAGGGGCAGGGATCTGTACTACAGTCTGTCAGAAAATGGCTACCTGAACTATAGAGGTGGTACACTGGTTAAAACTTTGCTAATTGGGGATATCCACCTAAACCTCACCTTCAGACAGGTTGAGGGAATAGTTTAAAACAATAAAAATGGAAACTAAAAGAGTTTTGATTCTCGAGGAGAACATGGAGTGGGTGTGACATAATTTCCAGTCTAAGCGGTATTTCAAGCAGCTCCAGAGTAAGCACCACTCTTTTTGCAACTCAGACCTCTGTATTACACTTTTGCAACACCTAAAAAGGGCGCATGAGCCTGTTCGGTAGCGCAAAAATAACGGCAAGTGATTATTAAACCGATTTTTTTGTATGAGTACAGTGTGGTGTGTACAGGAAGTAGGAAGGAGAAAGGGGCAGAGATCTATAGTTCAGAAAATGGCTACCTGAACTACAGGGCAGTACACTGGTTAGAACTTTGCTAATTGGGGATATCTACCTAAACCTCACCTTCAGGCAGGTAGAGAGAACAGTTTAAAACACTAAAAACAGAAACTAAAAGAGTTTTAATTCTCGAGGAGAACGCAGAGTGGGAGTGACATCACTTCTGGTCTAAGGGGTATTTCAAGCAGCTCCAGAGCAAGCACTGCACTCTTTGCAGCTCTGACCTCTGTGTTATACTTTTGCAAAACCTAAAAAGGGTGCATGAGCCTGTTCGGTAGCGCAAAAATAATGCCAAGTGATCATTAACCCGATTTTTTTTGTATGAGTACAAACAGTGTGAATTGTACAGGAAGCAGGAAGGAGGAAGGGGCAGAGATCTGTAGTTCAGAAAATGGCTACCTGAACTACAGGGCAGTACACTGGTTAAAACTTTGCTAATTGGGGAAATCTGCCTAAACCTCACCTTTAGACAGGTTGCAGGAACAGTTTAAAACACTAAAAACAGAAACTAAAAGAGTTTTCATTCTTGAGGAGAACACAGAGTGGGAGTGACATCACTTCTGGTCTAAGGGGTATTTCAAGCAGCTCCAGAGTGAGCACTGCGAGCTTGGCGAGCACGTGGAGTGGCATGTCAGGCAAGTCTGGCAGGGAACAGGGGACGAGGGCCACACTGTATACACTCAAACAACTGTAAGTAATAAAAGGGCAATATACTATTGTTTAAAACTTATACAGGGACCACCAGGGGACAATATTCTGTGCCACAGCACAAAGCAAAACATGGAGGTCATGGAAGGTCTGGGGGGGTAGCAGCATATCAAATTCCATAAAGTCAATAAATATCTCAAGCAAAATTAAGCAGGAAGCAAAAGAAATTGAAATCCTATGGATAAGGCTAGAAATAGGGACAAACCACTGTATAATTATCGGCTAAGCCAGAAAGATACTATCACCATATATAATGAGACTGAAAGGGCCTGCACTATGAGAGAAGTCATACTGAAGGGTGACTTCAACCTTGGGGACATAAAGTGGGAAGGATTGGAGGGCCAAAAAGTAGAGAGTAAATTATTAGTGGACATAGTAAATCAGAGAGGCATGACCCAATATGTAAACTGCCCTACAAGAGGGGAGAAGATACTGGATTTGGTTATGGCAAGCAAGGACATTAGGGTCACGAATTGTAGAGTACAAACTCCTGTAGGAAACAGTGACTACAACTGTGTCTTCTATACAATAAATAAGCATATTCTACTCACCCAGGGATGTAAAGAAATCTACCTCCTGAATACAGCTAATAAGGAACTTATATGTAGTGAACTGAAAAAAATACAGTGGGCAGTCATTTTTAAAGATAAATCAATAAATGACATGTGGGAAAGTTTTAAGCATCACGTAACTGTGCTATGCGACAACCATATCGTGGAAAAAGAGCAAATATAACAGTAGAGGTCCTAAACCTAAATGACTCACTAATAGAATAAAACAATTATTAAACAGAAAACAAAAACTCTACATAGCAAACAAGGAAGGAGGATTACTAGAAACATGGGAGAATATAGGATGGCACAAAAACAATGCAAAAGCCACATAAAAAAAGTAAACAGAACATGGAAAAAAGTCTAGCTAGGGGAGCAAGAAAAGATAATATGCAGCAGTTTTATGGTTATGTAAACTCACTTAGGAAGACAGATCCAGGCCTGTGTACACTAGCTGTTGACGGTAAAATGATAAATGATCCTGAAAAAATGGCAAACATATTTAATTCCTACTTTGGAACGGTGTTCTCCCAAAAAGCAGTAAAATGTAAACAAACAAAAATGACCCACCCCTTTATACAGATAACAGAAAGCGTCATAAATCATAAAATAAATAAACTAAAAAATACATTTTCTGCTGGGCCAGATAACATATCAAATGCTATGTTGAAGCTACTATCCCCAGAAGTAGCTAAACCACTGAAACTCATATTTTCAAAATCCTTGCAGCTAAGTGAGGTCCCAAGAGGCTGGCTGGCTGCAAATTTGCTGCCGATACATAGAAAGGGGGATAGGGTGGACTATACAGATTACAGACCAATCAGTCTAACATTAGTTTCAGGGAAACTGTTAGAAGCCCTGTTAAAAGATTACATTAATTCTCACCTGCAAAGTAGCGGACAAGTTGACCATGAGCAGCACGGGTTTGTGGCAAGGAAATCATGTGTCACAAACTTGCTGTGTTTCTATGAAAAAATATCATCAGCACTGGATGAGGGGAATCCGGTGGATTGAATATATTTGGATTTTGCAAAGGCATTTGACAAAGTCCCCCACAGTAAGATTATCAGTAGCCTAATAAACGTAGGACTGGACCTAGGGATTGTCAGATGGATAGATGCATGGTTGACGGGGAGAACCTAGAGAGTGTGTATAAATGGATTCTACTCCACCTCAGTGCCCGTGATGAGCGGGGTACCACAGGGGTCGGTCCTGGGGCTGGTGCTGTTTGGGTGTTTAACCCCCTTGTTCCCAGGGGTTACTAGAATCCCAGTTAGAACCAGTGTCAGGCAGGGAAAGGCAGCTAGTGAAATGTCAGTTAAATGGATTTCACACTGTCAAGCTCTAGTGCCAGTCTCAGCTGAGCCAGAAGGTGATGTAATCTTAGAACTCTCACAGCGGCATAAGCCACACTTGAGCTAGCAGCCGGGGAAATACCTTTAGAATGTTCAGTCAGTCCTAAGTAGGAGTTCCAGGAGGAGGCTGCACCTTGCTGTGCAGCTCCTCAGACAACTCTGACAGAGAGCTACCACTGTGTTTTGGGTAGTTTGTTCTCACCCTAGAAGAAGAAGAACATAGAAGACAGTGATTGAAGTGGTGGAGACCTTGCAAAGTGGGTTTTCCTTTGCCCCATCCCAGGAGGGATGGGGGTGATCTTCAGGGTTCAGGGGCAATCCCCTCACCTAGTCTGTCTTGTGAAGCTGCCTGTGACAACTGCAGAAACTGAGTACTTTTGTGTCAGCCCAGGAGGGGCACCTGCAAATGTTAGGTGAATTTTCTCTGACAAAGGGACCCTGTCACCTAGACTGTGTCTGTTTTTAAAAGTGTCTGCCTACTATGGAGTCTAGAGAGAGAGAGAGAGAGAGAGAGAGAGAGACTGTCCAAGTACAGAACTTTTAGTCATGTAGTATGTTAAACGTGAAAAACATTTCAAGATAGCATCTACACATTTTCTGAGAGGGTGTTATTAACCAGATGAATGGCCGAGTATAAACTTGGAAGCTAAAGATGGGAGACCCCCCCCCCCCATCTGGAGTAACCAGTTTACCTCTCCAGGTTCAGTCTGGGCACCAGTTCAATTTTCAGTCAGTGCATTTGGCCAGTGCCTGATGGAAATAGTTACCCAGACATGGGTTTTGGATTCTCTGTGAGCCTGTATATGCTCTTTGGTGGTCATGTGTGCCACCAGTATTTCTCATGAAATATGGGGAAATTGTCCTAGTACTGGCTGTGTGTGCTTAGTCAATGGGAAAACTCCCACACACCCCATTATGGGGGCTGTGCCCCCCACACAGCCCCCCCACTAAAGATTCTCAATTCGGGGGTCCAACTCGGAGAGCACACAGGTCCAGGCTTGCCATACTGTCGTATGCTATTATGCGTGCTACATTATGACCCAGTACAAATAAAAGTCACACTCTAGAATCCCAACCTGGTTTGGACAGTACTGTTATTGCTTCCACTGTGTCTGGATTTACTTGGTTGCCCCTGTCCAGAAGTACAAACCTAGCACAATTAGGAGCAAATGTTTTCTCCCAGGGACCTGGGTTGTTGGCCATGGTAAATGGTCCCACCAGGTGTGTGCCAGGTAGTTGCCACACTTGGGTTCCCTGTGTTGTGATAGCAGGCTCAGAGAAATATGTGTAAGATAAACTGTTCTGTAAACCTCCACCTCTCTCTTTTACCCCAGATGCTATGTGGTGAGAGGAGCAGCCCTGCTAGTTAAACAAGGGGGGCTGGTGGGGGGGTTACATGTGTTTATAGCTGAAATGGGGAAAGACACAGTAAACTGGCTAAGTAAATATGCAGATGATACTAATCTCACAGGGGTTACATCGGGTGAAGAAGGGAGCACCTCAATGCAAAATGATCCGGACAGAATGTATAACTGGGCTACCCAAAAGGGCAGGAGTTTTAACGTGGATAAATGTTGTGTCATACACTTAGGCAAGCAGAGTAAAATGGCAGACTCCCTAAATGGGTAAAACTTGAGACACTCAACTGAGGAGAGGGATTTAGGTGTAGTTATCGATGACAAATTAACATATAAGATGCAACACACAAATCAAATCAATAAACCAAAATATTTATTGCAGACAATAAGAAGAAACTTTAAAAGCAGAAGTAGGGAGGTGATTATGCCACTGTATAGAGCATATGTGAGGCCACTATTAGATTATGATAGCCCAGTGAGGAGTCCAATATCGAGGGGTGGCGTGGATGGTTTGGAGAGGGTGCAAAGAAGGGCTTCTAAGGTGATATGTGATATAAAAGATAAGTTGTACAGAGAGAGGCTACAGGAATTTAACCTTATGTCCTTGGAGACAAGTAGGATTCGGTGAGATCTGCTGATGTGTTATGACATCATGCAGGACGTTTGCTTAATAAATGAACTACAATTAGATTTTAAAAATACCTCAGTGTGCACTAGGGGGCACCCGCTGCAACTGCAACCCAAACACTTTAACACAAACACAAGGAAGGCCTTTTTCACGCAGAGAATGGTGTCCTCCTGGAATGGTTTATCTCTAGAGGTCATTATAAGTAACAGCCAATAAAAATTCAAAACTCAGATAGATATATACTGGATGGTAGTATTATGGGTGAATGGACAGGAGCACCTTAAGGGCTTGCCACCTTCTTGGCTCCTACATACCTTAGTATGAACCTTAGTAGTAGATTACAACTGAGAGTGTGTTGGAACCCTGGGGGGTTCCTCTGAAGGGAAACCAACCCATGGCTTTTGGGCCTGGTGTGGGTTTCCCAAAAGACTTCAAAGGATATCTGGGGGGGGGTGACCTAGGAGACTGGCAGAGTCATTGCACCTGAAGATAGCAGGTGAGGTATGCTGAAGCTTAAAGCAGCAAGATAAGGCAGGAGTTCCATCTCCAGGGCAGAAGGGAAGAAGTTGAATCCTTTATGGAGCTGTACCCATGGTCTGACCCACCTGGGAAGGGATCCAAGTGGGCTGGCCAGGGATTCACCAGGTAGCATACAGCTGTGTGTGTGTGGGATGTAACTGAATGAGCCCTTGATCAGATTGGGACTGTGGGAGTGCTGGTGGATTCTGGCAAGGGAAGTGCCAGTCCCTGATGTTACCTGTGGGATTAGACAGACTTTCATGCTCCGAGACATGCACATCTTTTTGGGATTGTGAAAGAATAAAAATGAACCTCAAAGCAGAGACCACCTGAATTAACAAATGCTAATGGAAATACCAGCAGGTAGAGCAGAAGGGGAAATAGGGATCCCCTGGCAGTGTCATGCTCTGATGGGAATGGAGAGGCTCTCCATGAAGTACACTGTCCAAATAAGGAAGTGACAGAGAGTGTCACTATAATGTCAGAAAGCAGACACATTAAATGGTGCTGGGGATGAGACAGGGTTAACATTTGCTCCAGTGGGAAGCTGCAAAAAGAAACAATTCACCTGTGGCAGCCTAAGGGTGGGGGCAGGAGGCTATCCATAACCCTGGAAGATGAATATGAGACTGCATTACTTACGAAATGAAAGAAAATGAATTAGGATTACTGGATTTGGTATTACCTGCACAAATGAAGTTTGGCAACACCTTACAGTAAAAATAAAAAAAAACTCACAATGAAAGTCAAGTGTTTGGACATTTGACAGTATGCAGACCTTTAATCTACAGCAGTCAGGGTCTCTGTAGTGCTCCAAACATTCTCTAAGATGGAGAAATAATATATGTGTGCAAGAAAGCAAACAAACTCCTACACGTGGGAATTTCCTCCCTGGGCCATGCTCACCCTCATTCCAGGGCAGTAATGCAGGCCAGTGTATGCTCCACCTGAAAAGGGGGAGGGGATTGCACTGATTACCATGGAACTTGTACTACCCACTGATGAGCTCCATGGCAGTGGTGAAAATGATGTTGATGACAGATGTAGAGATTCACAGTTTCTGGGGACAGCCTCTCTTGATAAAATTAAAACACCTCCCCTTCATCCTCTTTCAGGTTAATGGTGGGGTCTTTAGTTGCTTTTTTGGCTGATTCTTGACCAGTGCTATGCCCAACTGCTCATGTTGATGTCTGTTCCTTTAAAGGTTGCATATGCCAGATGTGTCCAAGGCTGTGGACACAGACCTGTAGCTCACACTGTGTAAATGAATCATGCAGATTGCATGTGAATTTTGTTTATGATTTTTTTTTCAAAACAGCCATACATTGGTCCTTTTATTTTGAACTGGACTACAGGCCTTTCCTCATTCTCATCACCAGGAGTTCCAGGTGCACCTCCTTTCCTCTTCTTTCTACCTGATGACTTTTCCTGGGACATGGAAGAATTTGCCTTTCCAGACCTTCCTTTCCTGACTGCCCAATTGTGTGTCCCTTTTTCTCTGATGGTTTAACTCTTGCTCCACAATTATCCAGATCCTGTCCCCATCCCTTCCTCCTCAACATCTTCCTCCCCCTTCTCCTCCTCCTCCTCATCATGTTCCTTGCGGTTATTTCAAGAAGAAAATAATCAAGGTCATGGTCATTACCGTCATCATCATCATCATCATCCTTCTGCTCCTCACCAAAATCCTCTCTCAGATGCTCTTCTTCCTCTTGGTTTTCCTCCTCAACTTCATCCTCTACACAGCCTAAAACTGTAGACTTGACTGTCTCAGAATGGATGCCAAATGTATGACACCCACTGAGGGTAACAGTAGCTGGTGCCTTCTCTACAAAGGTGTGGTACAGGTGGTTGAAATAGTGGTTGCAGTGGCCCTGGTACTATTAGCTGTTGGGACAGCAGGATGGAGTGAAGAACTAGTCTTTTTTGCTTAGCTGAAGCTGAAGCTGCTTCATCTCTTTTGACACTGTGACTGGAGTGACAGAAAGGCCAGCAGGGTCGTTATCTTCAGCAGCAGTTTGCACGTTATATCTTTTACTAGATACTTGATGAGCATGGCAAATGTTCTGGATACAGAAAATGAAAAATGTATTGCCAAGCAAAGGAATTATTTAGAAAAAGCAATCCTTACTATGTACTTATGTATTTATTAATTTTAGCTGGAAATCGCTCCATCAAAAAAACTGCATTTTTGCTTTAAGTAGATAAGTACTCAATCTGTGAAGAAAATAACACATCAAATTATTCTTGCGTGAGCTTCAGTATAGTTGCTGACCTTTTTAAATTTCAGAAAAAGAAAATAGGAAAATCTGTTTTGGAGTGTTTGAAGCATATATAATTGACACAGAAATGTTGCGTAGAGTAAATTGTATATTATGATTAAAGGGACACTGTCAGCCCATTTTACATCATATTGTTTCTAGCTGAAAAAACTACATTTTGTGACTGCTTACCTTTTCTAAAATTCAAAGACGTTATTGGTTGCTTTATCTGTTTCTTTTTTTAGGAAAACTGAAATGCATGGGAATGGTGTAATTATACCCAACTTTGTTTAGCTTAAAATCCGTGATCTACTCTTATTGCATCCATCCTGAACATTAGGAATACACACCCAAACAGTGCAGCAACTCATGATACAATAGTATCCTCTTCTTCCACAGCATCATGAGTGGCTAGATTGTGTTAGGGGCATCCCCACATCCAGGAAAGATGCAATTAAATTGATCAAAAAATGTAAACAAACATATTTGTGTGTGGTAACACCAGTATGGTGGGTAGTCTGTTTTTTACTTTTAAAAGGAAAAAAGGAATTAGAATCAAACTACCAGGTACATCAGCAATCACTACAGAATATAAGCAATCTTAACATGCATTTTTTTAAACTAGACACACATTGAAGCCTACGAGGAATGACAGTGTGCCTTTAATTATCGCTGAAACCTCATGTTTATTTATTTTTCCAGGAAGACGCTGCAGTGATACAAGGAGGCTTTGGGAAGGACAGAGTACAAAAACAAAATAGTCAGCATAATTTACACTGAAGACATATATGTCACGGAATTATAAAACAAAAACTAGTACAGGTTCAGGAGGCTAGCATAAACATAAAATAAGGTACATTGGAGTTCAGGAGTACAGATAGAAGAAAAAAATGGAAACATGATAAATGTATTCCATAGGGGTGTATGTTTGCTAAATGGTCTTTATTTCCAGAAGAAATGGTAAGAGAACCATGTTTAAGTAGGAAATAAGGCACAAAACAGTGGGGATTATTCTGTGCTAATAAACCACCTGGAGGTTTGTACCTGATGCGCATACAAGGGCCTTCAGCTATTAAGAGGGGGTCGCAGCATAATTTCCAACTCTGGAGTACATTAATTCCCAGTTTTGGAGTGTCTTATTAATTGTAAATGTATATTAGTGTTTTATAAGGGCACGTTTAATATTGACACCCCCTTTAAGAGTGGGGTCCTGTCTGTAGCCCATTTAAGGCTGTGGCTGTGGCTGATAACATTATCCTGTATTATTCTACATGTGGTCTACAGGTAAGGGCCTCATCTTACTTATTCCTCTGTTTTGCTGAGTGAGAAAGGATAATGTGTGCCAGGCCAGTGATGGGCTGAGGTGCTGAGTGCCACACCACCTGCGACACCGGCCAACTACTTATTTATTTATTTACATCTAGGATTAATACCTTTAAGCTAAAAGCTCATTTACAAAGGTTCCACATTACAGGACAAAAGACAAAGTAGAATAACAGGTTACAATGTGCAGTACAGAAGTTACATAGATCAGTTAGATGCAGCCATTACAATCTGTCAATACTTGAAACAGAGCATCCGTTGATAGACAACAGTGTGCAGAACAAGCAGTTCTGTAAGGTAGTTTGATGCAAACATTCTCAAAATCAAAGTATGACAATGTTCTAATAAGACATCCGTCAGCAGGTGAGGGAAGCAGGAGGGAGAGGGGGAGGGGAAAAGGAGGAAGGAGAGTAGTTCTGAGAGGAATAGAGGAATTTGAGAGCACCTAATTGTCAGGAATACAAGAACAAGGAGTTATGTGTTGTAGCAGCCCAGAGGGCCTTGTAGGTGTGAAAGTGGGAAGTAGTTGCTTGGAGCAGCCCAGAGGGCACTGTTGGTGTGAGAATAGAGAGTGAGAAGTAGCCAGAAGGGGGGGAAGGGAGAAGTGGTTGGTGTCGGGGAGCAACAGGGACGGGGGGGTAGATATATAAGTGCCACTGTAGACTGGAACTCCAGGAAGGTGGGGCATACAGTGTGGGTTATTAGTTGTCACAGTCGCAGGAGCTGGAAGAAGAAAGATAGGGACAAAGTTTAGTTTTGAAAGATCCACGTTTGGGTTCCAGTTGGAGGTCAGAGTTGAGCTTGTTTAGCCATTTGGGGGCCCTGTAAGTGAAGGATCACTGCCCTTGGGATGTTTGGTGGAAGGGGACTTAAAGTAAATTCCCAGTTGTACCTCTGGTAAACCTCCAGTGGGTGGAGGAACTGAGGAGGCCTTGTATCCCTGAAAGAGTAAGTCCTAACGTGGACTTTCTTTGCAAGGGTTTTACCATGTCGCAGCGACAGCAGACATGGAGACATCCCTGACAGTGATGGTCTCGGTGCTGACTTTCGGCAGTGCTGAGTCGGGGATGTCTCCGTGTTTCTATCGGGGGGGGCTGCGAACCCCGAACCCCCCATGTGGGAGGCTCTGCCCCAGACCCCCCGGTCTCTACGATTCCAACTCCGAGTCAGAGTTGGACTGGGGGGGGGCCAGACACCTTGTGAGGCAGTCTTGGGTGCTGCACAGACCATCACAGTGACGTGCGGGTTTTGAATGATTCTTGTCACTGTGATGGTTTTCGCGGCGGGGGAGTCGCTGCGGTAACGGCATACCCTTTGCAAGCAGGCAAACCTGATACTGGATCCTATTATGCAGACTGAGCAAGCCAGAATGGGTATAGAGCTCACAGGTATGGGTTAAACAGTGAGCACCTAATAAGAGGTGACAGGCTTTATTTAGGGCCAATTTGATTCTCTTGAGAGATGTGTCAGTACCCAACCCATAGACTACCAAACCAAAATCAGTTATAGACAAGACAGATCTAGTGACTGTGAGTTTGAGGGCATCATCTGTGAGGCAATGTCTGTGCCTATATAGTAGACTGATACATGAGTTAGCAGCCTTGGCTACATGGTCAATGTGCAGAGTGTAAGAGAGGGAGTAGTCAAGAGTGATACCAAGATATCTAAAGTTATTGACTATATCTAATGCAGATCCACAGTTGTTTAAGATCCTGAGGTGATAAGACTTGTATCTGTTTTGAGGGGAGGCAAACAGCATGACCTTAGTTTTCTTGTAATTTAGGAGGAGCTTAGACCTGCAGAACCAGGCCACTACTGCTGCTGTGAAGTTAGTCTGCAATTTCTGTTCAAGACCTTCAGGATTGGAGTGACTTGAGAACAGTAGTGTTATCTGTGTACAGTAGGATATTGTTAGGCCATGCCTTAGGGAGGTTGTGAAGGAACAAACTAAATAGCAGTGGGCCCAAGATAGAGCCCTGGGGTACCCCAGACGTAACGTTATGTTGGTCAGAGAGGACATCAAGTATTTTTACTTGTTACACTCGCCCAGTGAGGTAGCTCTGGAATCGCCCCAGGGACTCCAAGGATAGATCTGTGCTGGACAATTGACTGAGAAGAAGCTCGTGGTTGACCATATCAAAGGCTTTGGTCAGGTCAATGAAGGTTGCCCCCACCAAGAGTCCCTGATCTAGCGCTCATGGATAAACCTGGTGAGCTCCACTAATGCCATTGTAGTGCTGTGTTGTTTTAAAACTGTGTTGCTGCTGACATAAAAGCAAGTATTTGTCGAGATAGTCAATGAGTTGGTCGTAGACGATCCTCTCGAGCACTTTTGAGGGGGGAAGGGAGGGGGAGAGGATAGAGATAGGCTGGTAATTGGAGTGGATAGTTCTGTCCCCGCTTTTGAAGACGGGTTATAACTACTTTTTTCCAGATCTGAGGGAATTTAGTGGTAATGAGTGATAGGTTGAGGATTCTCGTTCATGGAGAGAGTAGTTCATCAAGGGCGACTGAAACTAGCCTAAGATCAAGTGTGTCACCACTGGTTCTAGATTTCCCAAGTGCTTGTGAGAGATATTTTTTAGCCTCAGATTTGGTGACAATTTTGAGGTAGAAAGGGGGAGGTGAGTTGCTTGGAGGTGAGGAGTTGTTAGGAGTGGCGTTGTTTTGAGGACAAAGGTAGTCAGGAGGGAGCACCCTGCTAAGGTCAGTAAATGCCTTGTTTAAGGTGTTGGCGATTTCTTTGGGATCCCTGGAAATGTTCCCGTTGACATTGAGCATAGCGGGTGGATCTTTACTAGGCTTACCACGTAGGGACTTAATGTTGTCCCAGAATTCGCGACTGTCGCCCCAAGAATTGCTAAGTTCATTTTTGAAGAAGAGGCTTTTCGCTTTGCAGATGACCCCTGTACATTTATTATGGGCCTCTTTATAATTTTAGATGTCAATCTCGGATCTGGTACACCTGGCTTTGTGCCATAGATAGTCTCCTTCTCTCATTTGGGCAATAAGCAATGGAGTGACCCAGTAATTGCTTTCCTTTTTTTGTGGGGTGCAACTAGGTTGCAAGCTGTGTTGAAAGAGTCAATAAAGAGCTCTAGTACTGTGTCAACATATGTGACGTTATGAATGTCTGATCAGTCTAGCTGACTGAGGAACACTTTGAATAGGTCAAGTTGCCCTTTTTTTAGGATCTTAGTGGTTACTGATTTAGGGAGATTTGTTGGTCCAAATACAGAAGCTAGGGGAGTCGTCACTAATGACGTCTGGCAGAATGGCTACTCTGGCTGTTCTTTCAGGTCTATTGGTTATTAGCCAATTGAGTCGTGTGCTGGTACCTGTTAGGTAGTTCACCCAGGTGGGGGATTCAATTAGTTGGCCATGTTGATGGAAGAGATGGCATCTTTGTAAGGTGCCACCTCTGGGGATAACCAGTCTATGTTGAAGTCCCCTACCATCACTACTTTGGAGTTGTTGCGGAGTTTGGAAAGATAATCCAAGGCTGACTTAAAGCCGGAGGCCTCATCTTTGGGAGGTATATACACTGATACTAATGTGAGGGATTTTTCATGTGACCCAAGTTGCAGTTTTATTGCAAGCAGTTGGATATTATTCACACTTGTAGATTCCGGAAGGACATGTCCCTGGAGGGTGTCCCTAAGGTAGAAGATGCAACCTCCACCACGCTTACCAGATCTATCCAACTTGAAAACAGAGTAACCTTCCAAGTGGATGGCCTGGTCTGGGACTCTCGGGGTAAGCCAGGTCTCAACTATAGACAGGACATCTGGCTTATGTTGGGAAACCCATACCTGAAGGGAGTCGTATTTAGCCATCAAGCTTCAATGTTGATGGAGGCGATAGTTAAGGCTCCATGTTTCCTTGAGGGTACTGATGTTGTTGGCGTGGGTCTAGAATTGAGATGGATATTTCCAGACATCATTAGTAGCAACAAGGCTAGACTTACTGTGTGCCATTTTAGGTGTTTTAAGGTAATTGAGTGAGAGCAGGCAGAGTCTCGAAGTTTACCAGATTCACCTGTGCATATGAGCATGTTTAGTTGTGTGGGGGGATAAGGGTTGTTAGTCAAGAGGCAACCAAGCCACATTGAGATCACCACCTAGTGCTGAGTTTGCTGCCTTGGGGATAGACAGTTGGTCCCAACTGGCACAAGGCAGACTGTCATTAGTGCCAGTATTCATCCTATAGAAATCTATAAGTGTGCAGGGCTGGAGAGCCAAGGCAAGGAACTGGGAGACAGTGAGTATGTGCAGCCCTGTAGTAGAGCACTAAGACTGATGTATAAAGGTGTACAGAAAAGTGCAGTGTGGATTAAGACAGATGCAGAGAGCTCAGTAGAAAAGTATTAGGTTTGTTTCGATTGGTTGAGGGATGTGAGTGAGAGAGGGGGAAGCTTAGATAAAATTAAAATAAGGATGGACCATACTCACTGCAAAAGAGTTCAGTAAGTTATCAGTTAGAATTGATCTGGTAGAGCTATAGTAGATTGAAAAAGAAGAGGAAAAGCTGGATATGATATTTTTATTATTATTATTATTATTAAATTTCGTTAACCGGGTGAGCCCACTGGGCCTCGAAGGTCCCTTTTTCCGGGCGACCCAGAGTTAGTTACATAGAGCTGTTCCAATACAATCAAGTAATACAGAGTAGGCCATGGCGTGCAGGAATACAATGACAGTGTACTATTTTTATAAAAGAAGGCAGTGACATACAGCACAATAGTGACAGCTGTTAGACTTAGGGCATTAGTTTTGAAGTATATACAAGTAGTACAACAATATATACAAGTAATACAGTATAGGACATAGGGTACAGGGTTACAATGGCAATGACCAGTTTTCATAGAAGAGGGCAGCTATTTACAGTGCATATACACAGATTCAACAGTGGCAGCTTAATGACTTAGGGCATTAGACTTTCTGTAGCCAAGTTACAGGGGGCATGATTAGCTAGCCTTCGGGACAGGTGCAGGAGCTATGGTTTAGGAGGTGAGTGCACAGTCCCATCTGATCTTGTAGTAGGCAGTCTATTTAGGAGTGGTGTGTGGCAGATAGCAGCATCAATGAGCGAGTTTGAGTAAGGGCAGGATGGGGTCAGCTGGAAAGCAAGCTGATTTAAAGAGTATCGGGGTAGGGATGGGTGGATGGGAGAAAAAAAATCAGAGTTACTACTGTGCACATCTAATTCAGAGAAGAGCAGAGAACTGCAGACAAGAGCAGTCTGGACAGGGTTAGCTGTTGAGGAGGAAGCATCCAATAGCAGGATAAGACTGTGGTGTGAGGGTGAATAGCATCAGAGGCATTTAAGTCCCGAGGTGGCAGCATACCTTGGTGAGCAGCAGGCGGGCGGCCAGTGAAGTGTGGCTAGCAGGAAATTCTGCCAGTACTGCCGATCAGGGGGATGCCCGATCACGGGCTGTTTGCTAAAAGGGAGGAAAAGAGAGAGGCAAAGATTAGTTAAAGTGTCCTTGGAATAGGCCTTCAGCTAAATTGGTGGGAGGGCAGGCTACAAGACAATAGAGAGAGAGAGAGAGAGAAGTGGAAGTAGTGTGGGTGGGGGCAGGCAAGGAAGTAACCTGGTGGGGGTGGGGTCGGAGCTTTGGCACAAGAGGGCGAGGGGAAAATAAGAATCAAACAGGCATAAAGGCAGGAAACACAGGGTAAATTAAATAAAAGAGACAAAAAATAGTATTAGGCAAAGAGAGATCAAAAAAGGGAAATAAAAAGCAGGAGATCTGGTTGGAAAGTAAGAAAGCAGATATTATGGCTATTAGGCAAAGCACTATTGTACAATCAGCAATAAATTGTCTCATAAAAAGCATATGACAAAAGTCCAAAAAGCATATAACAAAAATCGGAGTAACTACTGTGCACGTCTAATTCAGAGAAGAGCAGAGAATTGCAGAGAAGAGCAGTCTGGACAGGGTTAGCTGTTGGGGAGGAAGCATCCAATAGCAGGCTAAGACTGTGATGTGAGGGCCAATAACATCAGAAGCATTCAAGTCTCAAGGTGGCAGCATACCTTGGTGAGGAGCCAGTGAAACACGCCGGCGGGAAGTTCTTCCAGTACTGCCGATCAGCGGGATGCCCGGTCATGGTTCTAGGTTATGGAATGGACCAGTGTTGCCTGGGGGCCAGCCTGGTGAAGGAGGATTGAGTATTCAGAGACATCTCTCCTCCTCCGGGGTGAGGGGACAGCATGTGCTGCTGCTTGGCTACCATCTAGTGGAGGCTAGTAGGTAGCACAGCACACAGCTGCCTCTCTGAGGGCTGGGCCCAGGTGTTCAAGTATGTATGACATCTTTATGTCACACACACATGCCATTGCACTGCACCAACGTCGGGGGACAAGAGAGAAAATCGAGAAGGACAACCCCCCCCCCAAGGCTGACAGGATGACTTCACCTACCCACAGACTATGCACGTGGTAACTCAGGTGGCACTGGAATATGGTGAGGTGAGCACTGGGAGAAGTCAGTATGTCGGGGCTGAGGTGACTGGCATGATATGGGTAAACTGCAGGATGGGGAAAGTAACATAATTCTATAAAAAAAAGAAAGGTTAAGATGCTTCTCTATTAGTTCATGAGCACCACTGGCCTCTATGTGTGTTTTGGCTTCTTTAGGTCATTTTTCCTTTGCTCTCTAGGTTCTGGGGCTTTTTTTTTTTTTTAGATAGTGAGGGTATCTCTGCTTTAAGTTCTGTTTTTTTAATTTACAATTTTATCCCCATACTTGACTCCAGCCAGACAGTCTGGCTTGTTATTTGGGCCACTCCTCCACATGCTTTTCTAATCTGATCTACTGGCCACTTGCTAGCCTGCCAGACTGGAATTCCAACTACCTGTGGCCCCAAAAGCATGCCCCTGTGGTGGGGCCTGAGTTAGGATGCAGCAACCCTGGAGCATTTATGCACAGCGCAGGCATTGGGGAGGGGGAACATGGGGTGTGGGGCTAGCCATCATTAATGGCCTCAGTAGTACTTTGGGCCTTTTTGAAGCCTCTTTAACTATCTTGTGTCACTGCATTTCCCCTGTTATGTTCATGGTGACCTGTGTTGGGAGGGGGTGAGTTGACATTGCATAGTCATCCATAACTTCAAGACGTCCCACAATCTATAGAGGTGCTATAGAGAAAGCAGCTGCAACCCTCCCACCTTGGGCATGCTGCCTCCACAACATGCTCAGAGCCTCACTGGCCCAGAGTGAGGGAGTCAGCTCTCACTGCATGGCAGTGCAAAACACTTCCAGTGAGTGCCACCAGACCAGCCAAGTTGTATTTCTTGGTGCATGGGTTTGCAATGCCTGATTTTTCTGAATAATTTGAAATAATTTCTGTCTGTGTTTGTCTTTAGCCAGGGGGATGTCTATTTGTGGAAGCTTGTATATTGTAATTGTGTAACAATGTATGTAGGTTTAGTAAAATTGTGAAGTAAGTATGTAACTTAAATGTTTAGAGTATATCTTAATGTGCTTTTTTTTAAAAAAAAATGTATGTGGCATACAGGTACATTTTGAAAAAGGGTCAGTGACCCAATGATGTGTAAACCATCTTTACCTGTATAAAAATAAACTTTTACTACTACTACTACTACATGTATGAAGAATCATCATGTGGCTATAGAAACACAGAAACATAGAAAATAATGGCAGAAAAAGACCCAGGGTCCATCCAGTCTGACCATTTTTTCCTACCTCAGTTAGACAATATGTGCTACATATAATGACCCATTGACAGTGCTTAATTTGTGCTGTGGGCTCAGTCGCGGCACCTCTTCTGTCATGCAAGTAGTTCAGTTTTGGCTGCCTGCCCTTTAAATAATTGTGCACTGGGCTGGCAGTGGCACGTTGCGGGTTACTCTCTCGGCTGCTCGTACCTGAATCATTTGGTTCAGGTTGCCTTGGTAACTGTCTGTCTCTCTCCCTCAGAGTTGGCTCCTCCTCCCAGTAGCTGCTGCCTGCTGCTGCTTCCTGATCCCATTGCTTGCTCACTCCCTTGCTAACCCAGCTGCTCATTGTTCAGAATGGAGGGAGAGCAGCTGGCGGTGGTGAGCCTGCATGTGCTACTGTGCTCGCACCATTTGCTGACCATCATGGTATCACTTGACCAGCTGTTATATGGTCAGGTGGTGACATGGTGTGTCGTGGAAGATCAGACTGAGAGGAGGAGTCGGAGTATGTCTGTGCTGCATGCTGACTGAGCGCCGGGCTGTGCTTGCCTAAGTTGTTGCTGCATCATCTCTCTCGGGCAGTATTACAGTTGTTAATAGTGAATCAAAAAACAAGCCTGTTTATTGTCTTCTATTGGCTGGAGGTAGTAAACTGCAAAAAGCAAAAAATGAGAGGTGGGCAACCGAGGACCACTGGAAAATGACATCAGGAAAGAACAGGAGGGAGATCCCTGGCTGGGGGAAGGGATAAGCTAGGAAGGCAAGGGAGGAAGGGGCTGTAAACTAAAATAAGTTACAAAAAACCAAAGGCTAAACAGCAAAGCAGAGATTTTAGAGCCTGAGCTGTGTGAGCTTGTTGCATCAAGCAGACTGACTGGGTTTGATTCCCACAACCTCCACTTGCATACTGTGTGACTCTCCCCAGTGCTCCCGGGTTGCCCCTGAAAACAGACACCTAGTGGGCCTTACCTGGTTAACAAAAATTAAACTAAATAAATACTGGCTAAACTAAAATAAAAAAAAAAACTAAGGCTAAACAATGCAGAGGTAAGAGTAACAAGCTGTGTAAGCTTGGTACATCCAGCAGACTGACTGGGTTTGATTCCCACAACCTCCACTTGAGTACTGTATGACTGTCTCTGAGCAAGTCATCAAACCTCCCCAGTGCTCCTGGGTCATCCCTGAAAGCAGGCACCTGTGCCTGCTAGTGGGTCTTAACTGGTTAACAAGGAATAAATAAATACACAAATTAAAACAAACAGGAAAAAAACGTGCCTGAAGTATCAGGTTCAGTAGTTCACTGTTTCAAAGTCTCAGAGGGTTGATCTTGAGAAAGCAAGGCATCCTGAAGAACTCTCTTCAGTAGACTCCCCTTTCAACTTTTATTTCCCAACAATAAGTACTTTGTTTTTATTTAGTTTTCATCACTGCTGATTTTTAGTTAGCTTAGAGTAGATTAGTCAATTTCTGTACGTTGCTGCAGCTTTCTCCAGTTTCTTAGGGTTGAAAATTGTGGTTAAATGAAGAAAAATAAATGCAACACAAATAAAGGTTTTTCTCTGGCTTCTGCTGTCTGAGAATTAAGCAGTCAGTCAGTCAGGCATATTATAAATGCACTGATCAGTGTTTTAATACAGTGTTTGCATTCTGCAAGTTCTTGCATATGCTAAAGCTAGAGAGAGACAGTTCATTGCCAGGGACATTTGTTTTTGGTACTAGGCAGCTGACATGTGAGCGGAGGCAGAGCGTAGCTCGTGCCGAGTGATCTGTCATGGGTTAGTGCTTCCACACAGTGGTCGTTTAGTTTTGTATTGCTCTTGGTGATGACCGAGACATCATTAATTGGATAAAATGTCCCATGGTCAAAAGAAAATATGGTTGTACTTTTCTAAATCAGGTGCTAGTGCGAATGAGGCTGAGACAGTTAGCGGAAGAAAAAGGATACAGATGAAAACCACAGAAAAGAACCAGGAGGTTTACCAGAAGCTTCTGTTACATGTTTCAGCGGCAACAGCCTTACAGAAGAAAGGCAAGTTCACAAAAGTGCTTCTGTTGATAGTGATTCTGGATTGCAGAATGCTGGTAGCAAAGACGATGAATTACCTCAACATGTCGCGGCTCACAACAAAGATTTACTTCCTGCAGGATGGAAATGTGAACAAAAAAATATTTCCAAAGCATGTACCTGTAGTTAATCATCTCAATTACAGTGTGTGTCAACAGGTCATTAACCTCGGTCCTAAAAAATCAGCAGGAATGAAGTTGTCTAAAGAATGAATAGAAGCTGGTGTCAGTTCCTCTGGTGCCAATAAAACCAAGCAACAGAAAGCCCTCCAGAAAAAGATAGGAGAACATGCACAAATCAAGTCACATGTCACGGCTTCTCATATTTTGGAGCAGGCAAAGAAAGACACATTTCTGCAAATAGCTACAAATGCCCAGTGTGCTCACTTTTCTACAACAACCATAATCCTCCTACTGCCTTTAAAGAAGCAGTGCATAACAGGCATTTGCATGGTTTTGAAGTAAAAATTGACCACCAGCAGTTGAATGGACTGGACATGGAGTGGATTTTGCATTCCAATGTGGTATGCTCTAACACTCAACATCATATATCCTCTGTAATGAAGAAAAAGTTGTTTTACCAAATCATAGAATGTGCTCCTTAAGTGAGTCTCTTACTTAATGAAGCTACTGCCATAAACAAGAAAAGTGCTTTAATTGTGTACATGCAGATGCAGTAACTTGGCATGGAGTCTCCTGCTAATGTTAAGCTACATGATCTGTCTTCTGAGGGAATAGTGGACAGTTTATTGTCCACTCTCAAAAAGGTTACCATAACTGCAAACACTCTCGCCAAGTGCCTGGTAGCAGTTGCTTGTGATGGAGCTTCAGTGATGCTTGGATGCAATGCTGGTGTTGTGAAGAGGTTGCAAGACATGTTTCTAAATATAGCATGGCACTGCTCTGCCCATTGCCTAGAGCTTGCAGTCAGTGATGTTATGAAAGATGAAGCTACAAATCACTTTAAAAGCTTGCTAGACAAGCTGTATTCGATTTATAGCAAAACTGGAAAAAATTGATTAGAGTGCACTGAAGCTCTTGGCATTCGGCTTTGCAAAATAGGTTGAGTGTTAGACACTCAATGGGCTGCATCGAGCTTTAGAATGGTGGAGGCTGTTTGGAATGCTTATCCTACTCTCTTCCTGTATAAGCACTTCACGTCGGCAGCTGACGATGTTTCGCTTGACAGCGCAACATGCAAAACTTACTCAGTAGTGCTGTGTGGAATGCGGAATTCTGCCAGTGAAATTGGCACAGAATGATCATTTCTCTGGTTCTTCTGCAGAATTCCATGTGCTGCGGTCCACGGAATAATATTCAATGGATCAGCATTTTTTTTTTTGGAAGAATATTCTGCAAACATTTCAGCAAAAAATGTTGAGATCTGCAGAATATTACTTTTTGTTCCATGGTAAATCATTCCGCAACCATTTCATGCAGAAAATATTGAGATCCGCGCAATACAATTCTGCAGCAATATTGCAGAAAAACTAATTCTGCATTTTTTCTGTCATGAAATTGTGCCATTCTGTTTTTGGTGAAATTCAGAGGAATTTCGGCAGAATATAGAAAATTCCACAAAATTTCTTTCTGCTGGAATTTGAAAATTCTGCACAGCATTACTACTGAGGACTAAGCAAGTGGTTATCATTGGTTCAGTTTATCAGTACTCTTGGAATTATAGAAGATGTGCTGCAGGAGCTGTCTGAGTTATCTCTTGAATTGCAACACCATGATTGTACAATCATGATGCACACTGCGCTGTCTACCGCCAAATATCGGTGTTCGACACAATGGTAGAAAAGCAAGGGAAATATTCTGTGCTGTGTGAGAAAGCTTAGAAGAGAAGATGTTTCAGGTTCTCTTGCATAATGGAAAAGTTTACAAGAAAAATTACACGGGACAATTTTTTCACAGCTTAGCAGACAATTTGTGAAATCATATGCTTTCTACAGGAAGCACCACTGGTGACATGACTGGATATGAGAAACTGATCACTGAAATGAAAGTGTTATATAAGCAGTACTGGAGATACCCACACTGTATGGAGAAAATGAGAATGAGTCTCTTTGTGAAAGGTTCAACATTGGTAACACTCATGAAACCATTCAGGCATAGAAACATAGACTTTGACAGGAGATAAGGACCACTTGGCCAATCTAGTCTGCCCATTTCTACCTATTAATAAGCTGCAGATCCTAGTTAACCTATAGCCTACTTCCTCCTACCCCCCCACAAGAATTGCTTTATGTCTTTCCCAATGCATTCTTGAATTCCCCCACTGTTTTTGACCTCACAACTTCCTCAGGACAGCTGTTCCATGCATCCACCACACTCTCTGTGAAAAAATACTTCCTTACATTGCGCCTGAGCCATCCCCCCATCTTCAAATTGTGCCCCCTTGTTCTTGCACATTTCTTTTTATGGCTGTGGGTGGAGACTACAGCCATATCACTTTAGCTTGAAAAAGGGTTTCCATGGAACACATTTTTTAGTAGTTTTCAGTGTATCCTTCCATAACACTGCAAATCCCTATGGCAGTTAAAAAATACCCCTTTCTTTCTGTTTAGAATGATGGACACAGAACTCAAAGCTGCTTTTCTCTGAGAGCAAATGTGCACACCCTCCAAACAAATCTAAATATCTTTAAAACTATTCAAGGTGTGCAAAAACAACCAGTGTGAAAGTTGTTCAGGGCAAAAAGACCTTTCATATGACGGTAGTCACTAATCTGATTTTTTTTTTTATTTTGTAAAATATGGTCTTCCAAACAACCTCATTTTTTTTCTCTCTGAGTGAACACGGTAGGAGTCATGCCAAACAAATGTAAATATCTCAGAAAATATACACATTACAAATATACAACCCACATGAAAGTTGTTCAGAACAAAATGACCTTTTAAATGAGGTAGTCACTAATCTCAGTTCATTAGATTTTTTTAAATATAGCCATCCGAAAGGTGAAAATTGTGAAGAAAAATAAAAAAAAACAGGTAATCAGATGGCAAAAGTTTAAAAAGTATAATTAGTACAGATTAATGAATAGGCTCATTTAAAAGGTATTTTTGTCCCAAACGACTTTCATACTGATGAGTTATGGGTAACTCCTATACTTTTAGAGATATTTACATTTGTTTGGCATAACTCCTATTGAATTTCTGACAACCTGGTTTCTGAAACCACTATGCTGAGACCAGAACATAAGGTTTATATCTTGTCATGCCTAATTTAACAGCAGATCCTGAAGTTATTCTAGGAATGTAGAACACTTCAATGGAATTATTTAGTTCTTAATACGAAGAAAAAAAAACAGCTTGAAACCAAATGATCTGCTTATTGAGGCACATTAAATCTTTTCAGGAAAAAAGTAGCAAATTAATTTTAATAATTATTGGCCAGCGATATCTATATGTGAAGCTGACACTGATCAGATAGGGGGACGAAGGAAGACACAGAAGAAAACAATGCTCACACACATAAAGAAGACTTGGCTGTCTGTGAAACGTTTAGAAGCAAATGATTTGATACTTTTTGGGTCTCTATGCTACACCACTAATTTGTTCTTTTATTATGTCCTCTTTGGCAACTTCTACTCTTAAAATGCATTAAATGTATAGTTTACTAAATTTTGACATTGGGATAACACTTGAATGACTCCTAAATATGTTTTAAGCAATTCCCTTTACAGGAGGTCAAGATCTGTCCAAAAGGTCAAGTGTTATTTTTTCATATTTGTTTTACAAATTTCCAAGGTAAAAGTTTGGAGAAATAGAAAAGTATGTATATAATCTCCTATGCATTTTCAACTCAGAGAGAATTAATATTTGCGAAAAATTAAACCCAAAGTTTATACAGTTTTGTTCTAAAGTTATTTTACTCTAAATCTTATTGGACTGTTGAGTGTTATTTATTCATATATATATATATATATATATATATATATATTTTTTTACAAATTTCCAAAGTAAAAGTGTGGAGAAATACAAAAGTATGTGCAGCTAATCTCTTATGCTTTTTAAACTTGGAGAGAAGTTAATATTTGTGCAAAATCAAACCCAAAGTTTATACAGTATTTATTCTAAAGGTAATTTTATTCTAAATCTTATTGGATTATTGATGAACTGAGCAAATAAATGTTTAGATAAAACAAATTGAAAACTCCAGGATTGGGAGGTCATTGAAATTACAAAGGTCAAATTATGAAACCTTAAATGCACTCATTAAGACCATTCTTCTTAGTGTGTAATTATAATGAATTTAAGACATTTGAATATAGATCTACAATTATACAATCATTTTGATACATATTTTTAGGATCGGAGGAATGGTGCAAGGCTACCAAAATCGTGGTGATCTCACTGCTTCAACGCTTCGGTGTGTGTGGATCAAAACAAAAGAGCCGTAATAAAAGCTTCTATCTTCCCCCCCAAAAATATATTTTATTATATTTGATTTAACCTGAAAATACAATATAGCAATAAGGAAGTAAAACAATCAAGATGAGATTTCAGCGTTCTCCAACCATACATTGAAGAAGAGCCAAAATAAAGGCCTTTTTCTTCTTCGAAGCAATAATATTTTATTTTTATATATTTAATATTCTGTATCTAAAAAGACACTAGAGAAAAAGTATATTGGGTGTCTGGAAACAGGCAAATGCAACCAGACATGGAAGGAAGTCAAAAGAGAGTATCAGTTGCGGGGTCTAGTAACAAGTTGAGGAACTAATGACTGCTTGTGGGCACTGGTAGCAGAAGAGCAGCTGGGCAAGTGCTGCAAGCAGTCAGAAGAGGAGGAGGATGGCAGGCTGCTTGCCATAGTCCAGCTCTTGTTTTAAATCTCTGGTGGTGCCTAAGTGACTATAGCAATCATCTGTGCAGCAGCCCTTCATCTATAGGGATTAAGGGGACTCAGTTCAGCTGTCCTGTTGTATTCAGGTTGGCTTGAGCTCCATTACAGCAGTAGGTCCAACTGCAGCCCTGGACCCCCCAACTCTGCTACTTGTACAGGTCTGACCGCTTGAAAGCGAGGGATCCTCGTTGCTTGCAAATGAAGTGGGAGGCATAGCTGTTGGTGTTCATTTGTGTGACGGGGCAGGCAGGGGGGCTAGCTGGGCTGGGAGGAGTGCCTTTAAGTGTAAGGATTGCATATGTCTGAACTGTTGTGGATTGCATGGGCATAGGCGGGGGGGGTGCTCAGGGTGTTCAAACCCCGAAATGATTTCAGAAATTTTCAAATTCCTGTATTTTATTTTCAGGTTAGCTCAGGCTCAGCTGCTAAAACACTCAATGTCTCAGCAGTCTCCATAGTGGCTGGAGCTAGCTGCAACACAATGTGCATGCATGGGACCATTGATGACTAGGGGAGCTAGAGACAGCATCAACAGAGAGCGGGAGAAGCCTGGTAAGACAGACTAGTGAGCATGCTGCCATGCTGCATCATCTGTACAGCGCCAAGCAAGTTGTGGTGTCCCACTGACTGTCATGGTGGTAGAGTAGGACTGTGTGTAGCTCTTCTCTAGCCTCAGTCGAACAGCAGGAGAACTTGAAGTATGGTCTATCACAGAAAGAACCGACCCATCCAGGGCCGAGCTGCGAGTAACACGCGGTGCATCTTCTTGACTGTGCTGGAAGTTGGCTGGACTGGTGGTGTGATCCGAAGAGAAGACAGGAGAGGTCGAGGAAAAATCTGCCCTGGCCTAGTGGCCTGTAGTCCTGTCTTGGGAGGGGAGTGACTGTTAAGGCAAGTCAGTAGGAGGATAATCAGCAGAAAAGTGGCGAGTGGAGAAAAGAATAAAGATTGATTCAGGAGAGGGGACTTCTCTCATTCGGAGAGGTGGTGAGGGGTATTGGCACCATCTCCCAGGGCAATCCACTCATTATATCTCAACCCCACTGATGTTCTGCCCAACTTGGAGCTTATCATGTGGAGTGGGAATAGGTGTGGAAAGGCAGATGCCTGATTGACATCTTTGTCTCTGGCTGCTGCAAAGTGCTCCCATGTGCAAAGGTGGAATGGGGTTAAGAATACTCTCTCTATATGCAGAGGTGGGATGGTGATAGAGGAGTGATGCAAATGTGTGGAGATGTCCCCATGTGTTGCAGTGGGATAGATGGGGAGCATTGCCCCCCTTGTAAGGGCAGTGGAGTGCTCCCCATGTACAGGAATGATATGAAGTGGGAGGAAACTTCCCATGTGTGGAGGCTGAATGGAGGAGGAGGAGTGCTCTCTATGTGAAAATGTGTAACGGAGGAGAAGGACTGCTCCCCATGTGTGGAGGTTGGATGGTGGGAACAGTCACTTAGGAGCCACCATTCAATACTCCACTCCAGCCTGTGTATGAAACTGTTTGAAATGGGGAGAGTTTATGATGGTGCAGATGTGCAACCCACATCTCTTCCCTTGCTGCTGTAAAGTATTGGGTTGATAGATGGGGTGCAAGAGGGGGCACCAGTCATGCAGGAGCACCCATTGTATCCTGCCCTCCACCCACCCAGTAGAGTGGGAACAGTTGTAGATGGGCAGATACAGGATCCACATTTTTGTATCTCAGTACCTCAGAGTGCTCTCCATGGGCAGAATGCGTTAGGTGGGAGAGCCTCTGGCTGAAGCAGAGTGTTCTGCAAGTGTAGAGGTGTAGCATAGGGTGAGGAAGTGCCAGTCACCCAAAGCCCACTTCAACCTTCATGCTAGCTCTGGTGGAGCAGGGACGGATATGAAGGAGCAGATGTGCAACTTGCATCTCTACCCATGGCTGCTGCAGGATCCTACCCTTCCATGGAGGTGGGATGGGGGGATGGGGCATCATTCTCCCAGAGCCACCTGTCTGGAGCCCACCCAATGCCAGTTCCAGCTTTCATGGAACTCAGATGGGTAAAGATGGACAGATGTGTGAACCACATCTGTCATTGGCTCCTACAGAGTGCTCCACATGTGCAGGAGCTGGAATGGAAGGAGAAAATGCTTCACATGTGCAGAGATGCAGAATGGTGTGTTGGGTGCCAATGACCTCGGGCCACCCAGTGGATCTGGACCACAGCCCCGTTTCCACCCACCTGGAGCCCACCAGGTTAGATAGAAACAGGTGTGGTGTGTCAAATGTGCAGTTCACATTTCTGTCTCTGACTGGGGCAGCCAATATGCAGTGGTGGGACGGTTGTGGAGGGGGCACCAATCACCAACTTCTGCTAGGCCTCAGTCTACTATTTGCCTTGGGCTGCCCACCTGGAGGTCACCTTGTCACTGAGCCAACCTGTGTCGAGTGGGATGGGTGTGGAGGGGAAGATGAGTAACCTACATCAGTCTCTGGTTACTGCAGATTGTTCCGTTTGTGCTGATGCGAGCCGGACATGTGCGGGGCAGCAATTGCCTATCCAGTGCCCACCCTGCACTGTGCTAGTCAATGTGAAGGGGCAGATATGTGACCCACATATCTGTCTCTGTCTCTGGGTGCTCCTCTTGTGCAGTGGTGGAATAGATGCACCAAGTTTATTTTACACTGTGTCTCTCCAGGTCTCTCTCTCTATATATCTCTCCCCCTCTGACCTTCGCTCCCTCATGGCGAATGGAAAACTCTGCAGCACTGCTCTCTGTCCCGGTCACAGCACTCTTGCTGCCACTTTCTGTGCCTCTCTGTATGTGCTGCCTGCTTCCACTGGGTATCAGAAAGACAAGCAGAGAGTCAGCTGGAACAGTGAGTGGAAATAAAATGGATGGCAACTGAGCTCGAGCACGCACTGTACTCCACTTCTCTGTTTTAAGGGGGGGTTGACACCATCTCTGACTGGAACGGATTAGACCTGCACATATATGCTGCACTGGAAGTGGCTCTCGCTATTGCTGTGTCTGTCTCAGAGGGTGGGGGGTTTGAGTAGACACTGCTAGGGGAAGGGCCACCCATTGAAATGAACGTTTCTTCATTTGCAGGTCTGGGAGTCACCGGTCATTGTGGTTATGGTCACTGCATTGCACTGCCCCCAATTTCACACTGCCGAGGTGGTGCTGCAATAGTGACAACCTGTCACCTGGTGATCACTCTCATTATGCTTATTTACCACATCTCAGCATGTTGCTGTCACTGTTTGGGGACTATGTCTCCACTCTGTTCCTGACACTGGTGCCACTCACCACATCTTTCGATCCTGCGCTCTCTTTCGGGGGGGGGGTGCTGTTGCCTCTCCTCAGTGTTTGTCTTTGCAGCCCATGTCTCTCCCTGAAGTCCAGAGTTCTGCAGGCAATGCTGCCTCACTTCTCAGCACTCTCGCTCCGATCCACAGGGTGGGTCAGTGGGTACCATCACAGAGAGCAATGCTCAGTCTGGGCATTGTGGCACAGACGAAGCACCAGAGAGAGGAGCACTCTCATTCACACAGAGACACAAACAAGTTCAACGCGGACGTCTGTCGTGGTAAGTATAAATTATATTTATTTGTTCTTTACTGCTAGGACTATTTAATGTTTATGGCACACAGAGAGGGGATGCAGTGTATGGCTGGGTACCCGGACATCTGCAAGGTGGGTGGGGAAATAAACGGTAAGATCAGTAAGATGATGAATGAAAGGAGTGAAGCACTCTCATTGGAGCACTTCATTTCTTTCAACTAGAGAACGGCTTCCAGCTTTGAAACTGTGACTGGTGTCACAGTCTGGTTGCATGCTCATTGGTCTGCCAGGGACAAGCCCACTATAGATTGCTATGCATTGGACTTGCCCCTGACACACCTCTGAAATGTCGTTCTACCACAAGATGTTCTTGCGCACGCGCAAGGAAACATAAAAAAAACTATTAAGAAAATTTTGATTAGTGACTACCTTCACTTGAAAGGCCCTTTTGTCCTAAACACAAAAATTTAAAATAATGCACTTGGAGCACAGAAATCCAGGGGCAGAGTACAAACCGGTGCAGTGATACTGACAACATTAAGAAAGCACACACACACACAAAAAAGAGCTTTTACATACAGTTGATTACTGTTTAACAATATTATGCATTTATGGTTGCCACTGTACATCTGATGCAAACCCATAATCACGTTCCTCACTTGAAGCGAAAAGGGGAGGGGGTAGAGGCCATAACTGACTCCTTGTTTTTGTGTTAAAGGGGTCAGTTTCTTAACAGCAAAAACAAGGGAAGGCAACATTTCTAAAATGTGCAGATGAGCATGGGGATCACTTTTTTCCAAAGCATGCCACCACCGGCAGCTACCACTTCAAGACTGCTACTACCCCCGCCTAATGCAATCGGGAAAACCAGAAGTAGTCTACCAGCACTGAGATCAATATGGTTAAGGCACATTTGTCAGAAACTACTGCTTAGAAAAGTATGAGTAAGTGACTGTGATGACGGTCAAGTCCCAGACCAGATCTCTAGTTTGTTAATAGACTCCTCCTGAGTCTGACTTGTACAGCTGCATGTGCCAATCTCCACATATATTAAGCCGTCGTCAGATCTGAATAAGAGCACTGTGGAAGCATGTAACCAGGCCGCTGTCTAATGTGCTGCCACAATGTTCTGACATAGTTTCCAGTGATTCTGTTTATGCAGCCCCTTCACAGGCTGCATAAACATCCCCACTTCCCAGCACGCTATGTTTCCATTCCGTAACTGTAGGAGTGACGGCCACCATGTGCAGCATGGTGACACTGACTTAAACTGCACATGCATGACTATCATGCATACATAGTTGTCTCAGTACTGCCATGTTGAGCAGAGCTGACTACAGGGCAAACTGCACAAGTCTCTCTCTCTCTCTCTCTCCCTTCGAGTCCCCGACATGCACAGCAGAAGGTGTCTTACAGTCTGTCTGCTGCAATGTCCCCTGCACAGTAGTGTTTTCGCATGCCACCAGCACCCTGACAGACTGCGAGAGAGAGTGACTGAATAAACTATAATTAAAAAAAAAATTATTTGTTAATATAATTGGAAATTTGGCATGTGTTCAGGCTCCTTAATCTACCTTCTGAATTTTTTCATCAATTTACTTTGAAACAGTCTTCCATTTTCCTTTTCAGGGCCCCTTGTTGGTGCTGCCTGATATTCATCTTGATAATCATTGGTAAGTTCCCAAACAGCAATCTCGCAGTACAAGTTCCATTGCAGGGCCGACACACTGACTCAACTGATATCACAAAATTCTGGAACTATCGGTAATTATTTAAATGAATGGTTCAAGGAAAGATAACAGCAGCAAGACAACCTAAAGAAGAAAAAGAAAACCAAGATAATTTCAAAGCAAATAAAAGAAAAATACAGCAGAGAGATTATGGAAGCTTCACACTAGCCCTAAGACAACCTAAAAAGGAAGCCCTAATTTCCAATGTCATTAGAGAAAGGTTAAGGTTTATGGTCCCTTTAAAATCTTCACATGGAATGTGGGTCAGAAGCACCTCCTTTTGCAAAAAAGGGGTTCTGAGTCGTAAAGTAAGGGTCCGTAGTTGAGAGCTATAACAGGTCATGTGCATCCTATACCTGACTGTTCACTAGGTAGCTCAGATTGAAGAAAGCATTGCTGCCCATCGTGTCCATTCCTCATTTACCAGTAGTAATAGTGATCAATGAACCCCAAGTTCATGTATGCATCAGCATAGTTTTTGAAACCTCCTATAATCTAGTTTAAGATACAGGTATATGTTGTGGCAGTACATTCTATATGCCCACTATCCTTTAGCTATAGAAAAATGTTCATGCTTCAGTTTTAATGGGTTTTGCCACCAACCGAAAGTTGTACTCTACTAGATGCTTTGTGCTACATTTTGCTGCTTAATAAGGCCAGCCAGAATCTCATACCCCTGATTCCAGAGGAAAAAATATTTTTTTCCCCTGGAGTCAGGGGTAGGGTAGATGTAACAGAAGTGTGTTTTATCTTCAGTAAAAGCCCCCAGACTCACCACAGAGCATCTAAACCCCCAGAGCTTCTTCCCACAGACCCCCAACCTTTCAGCCCAGGCACCTCTTTCTTTACAAATTAAGCACTGCCCTTTGACTCTGCTAGGATAAGTTGCCTGTTAATATATCTCTAGCTCAGTTTTATCTTAAGAAAACCCTTCTAACCAAATATTGATATCTCAGAAGTCTGGACTGGCCAGACTCCAATTCATAAGATGTAATATGTCAGGTTTGAAAAGTCCAAATCTTATACTGCTGCTCCTAATGTGAAATTTTTTTAAAGAATTAAGGATTCCTGATACATAATCCTTTTCCCATCCTTTGAGCAGTGTTAGGCTGGCACAGGGCCATTATGTTTAGATAGTTGTACAAAACACAAATCAGTTCATTGCCAACTGTTTGACAATTTAAAGATGCCACTTCAGTTTCAATTATTGGACTGCTTGAATATATCCCAAAGTAAATGTTCTTGAGGGCAGGGGGGAATTTTTCTTTTTCATCCTAGTATTTGCTTCCTCTTTTAATAGTCTAATGTCTTTTTTGCAGCACAGATGAGTGACCTGCTGTAAAAGGTACACATAGTGATTGGTCCCCTCCAGCCCCAAGTGGGAAGGCCTCCCCCATTCCTTTTCCAGGGTTGACCAGCAAAGTGTGATGGTCTACAACCTGCATATTTATCCAGAGTTCTGTGGAGAATATCCTGCTCCATTACTGGAGTGGTTACACTGTGCTTCTGAGCAAGGGCTAGGGAGGACTGCTGCAGAGCCTTCTTCCTCAGGAGTCACCAACAGACAGATCTTGATTAGGGCATGTGACAGCACTGTGATCATCTACATTTCCTGGATTATGCGAATGTGACCTCTGTGATGAATTTTGACCTTCCAATGGCCTAAGAGGAAATTGCTTCTCCCTCTAACACCAGAACTCCCTTTTGTCTTGCCCTTGCCCATAAATGTTTAGTTAAAGGTATCTTTCCACTTAGCAAAAATTATTTTTCCTTTGCCTGACCAAACCAACAGGTGTTAACAGCCACTGCTTGTGTGTTATGTTCATAAGTGAATTTGTAACCTGTGAAAGTCTATATTTGAGCTTTTTTAGATAGTTCTGTGAATGTGAACATTTTTTTGTTAAAAGAGTGGACACTATGCATGTCTGGTGCAAGAAATACGCACGTGCTATTGAATCCTTGCTGGCAAAAATCTCACTACCTCACACAATCCCCATCTACATAGCTGTCTCCTACCGTCCCCCCAGCTTCCCCCCGTACCCTCTATCAAGGACCATTTAATGGCCCTTAAATCCCATGGCCTGGGTGGGGAACTGCATATCTTGGGTGACTTCAATGCGAATTAGCTTGACCCCTCCTACTCTAAAGTATGAAATGAAGTGGCCATACTAAACCTGGCCCAGCTGATCACAGAACATACTCGCCTGAACCCCAAGACTCAGAACCACTCTCTGCTAGACGGTCCCTTACCTTACACCCTGATTGGATAATCTCTGCTGGTCTCTTGCCTGACTCCCTAAGCAACCATCACCTAATATACTCAATAAGGAAAGTCTTCAGGCCAAAGCTCCCCCTCCGAACCCTGCTAGTAAGATCCTACAAATTTCTGGACCGTATGTCCCTCCTAAATGACCTTGCAAACACTGACTGGACTATCATGTCTCATACCACCTCCATAGACCTTGCGCTGGACTTTTTCAAGACAAAGTTCCTCTCAGTCTGGGACATCTGTGCACCTCTTAGATGAAACAGGGTTCAGGGGGCCCACCTGCCCTGGATCTCTGCTTTTGTCATGGCCTGTCTCAGAGCCTGGGACTAGGCGTGGAATGCCCATAAGGCTACCGGCACTTACCCTACTTAACAAAATCACCACGCTCTTCAGAATGCATGCACTAGGCAAATCCATTAGGCCAAAGAAAATTATTTCCGATACACCTTCCTATCTAATATAAACAATCCTAACAATTTCTGGAAAGTGGTCCAAGCCCTCTTCTCTCCACCCTCCCAACCCCCATCCCTGTGCTTAAGTCAACAGACATCACTCTCGTTGACCTGCTAGAGGCAGCGTCAGAATCCAACTCCTTTACAAACTGCATGGCATCTCTGCAGTCCTCTGTCCCTCCCTCCATACCTGCCCAACCCTCCCCACCATTGTCTGCTAAAGCCGCCTCCCACGTCTTCACCTTCCAACGAGTCACACTGTCCGATGTTTACAATGCCCTGCTTACTTTAAACCCCTTCAAAGGCAAACGCCCCTCCAGTTTGGATGCTAAAATGCTCTTCCATTCAGCCCCTGCTATTGCATCACCACTGGCCTCACTTTTCAACCTCTCCTTTTCCCTAGCTTCCATTCCAACAGAATGGAAGCACGCCACAGTTATCCCTCTTCCAAAGGGTGGTGACCCCTCCTCCCCAGCTAACTACCACCCTATCTCCCTTCTCCCCGCTCTAGCTAAACTGCAGGAACACCTAGTCCTTTCCCAGCTCTCCTCCCTCCTTGAGTCTACATCTTTTTCACTCTCATACCAGTCTGGGTTTCCCTCGTTACCACCAATGTCATCCTCAATGGTATGGATCAAGCCCACATTACCTCAGCCATTTTGTTGACCTTGCAAAGGCCTTTGACACTGTTTCACACCCTCTCCTCCTCGCCAAGCCTTCCCTAGCGGGGCTCTCCAATATAGCTACCAATTGGTTCCACTTCTACCTGGTGGGCTGGACTCAATCTGTAAGGATTGGAAACTCCACCTCCTCCCCACTCCCCATCACTTTGGGGGTTTTCCAAGGCTCGGTCCTAGGGCCACTGCTGTCCTCAATCTTCCTCAATGATCTGCCCTCTGCCTGCCCACATACATCCATTCATGTGTATGCAGATGACACAGTCCTATATACATCAGATCCCTCTACCTCGATGTGGTATCCAGACTGCAGCTCGACTTCAATGAAGTTCAGCTCTGGTTTCACTCAAATCAATTATTCCTGACTGCCAAGAAAATTGTCTCCATGACCTTTGGCACAAGGCAGAGACTATCTTGGCTCCCCTCCACACCCACCTTCCATAGCCTGGATGGGACAAAGCTGGAGGCTTGCTCCTCCTTTAGATTCCTTGGGGTATGGCTCAACCAACACCTCAATTTTTCTGCACACGTTGATGCACTCTTCAAGAAGCTACACCCCAAGCTCAGGGCCCTGTACCGGAACCACAGCTTTATCCCACTACTGGCCCTGTGGGACATTGTACAGAAAATGATCCTCCCTATCTTTGACTATGGCGATGTAGTCTATTGTGCCACTCCCAAAACTACCTTAACCAGACTGGACACCCTTTTCCATGCTCCTTCAGTCATTTTGCCCTTGACTGTCCTCCCAGCACACACCACTGCACTCTCTATCAGAACTTACACCTCCCTTCACTACATGATAGGAGGTTGTACGAATATATGAAATTTGCCAGCAGATAAAGGCCTAGAGGTCTATCAAGTCTGCTCGAATGTGCAGCTAGCACCCCTTATTCTGCAGCTGCCCCTTCCTTCCACCCTTTCCCTTCATTAACCCTCCCCCTTGTCCTGTCCCATCTTCGTTTGAAGCAGTCCACTGTTCTACTGCATACTACTTCTGCAGCTAATGCATTCCACCCAGCCACCACCCTCTCTGTAAAAAAGTGTCTCCTCATCTCCTCCTGAACCTTCCTCGCTCAGTCTCATGTCATGGCCCCTGGTGGCCCTCCCTCCTTACTTTGAACAGCCCCTCTGTATCCGCTCTTGTTTATTCCTTTCATGTATTTAAAGGTTTCAATCATGTCACCCTGTCTCTCCTCCTCCAGTGAGTACATGTTCAACTCCTTCAACCTCCTCTCATATGATAAGTCCCCAGCCCTTGATCATCTTTGTCGCCCTGCGCTGCACCCCCTCCAGTAACTTAATGTCCCTCTTCAGATACGGACGCCAGTACTGCACGCAGTACTCCAGTTGTGGTCTAACTAATGACCTATACAGTGGCAGAATCACCTCCTCCCTCCTCGAGGATATATACCCCGTGCAATACAACCCAGCATTTTGTTGGCCTTTGCAGCTGCCTTCCTACATTGTGCTGAGTTGTTCATTGACCCTGTAATGAGCACACCCAGATCCTCCTTCTCCTCTGTCTGGGCTAGCTGCACTCCCCCTAGCTGGTAACTCCTCCTTGGTTTCTTCATCCCAAAATGCAGCACCTTGCACTTTTGGCATTAAACCCAGTTGCCAGGTGTCTGACCAGGTTTCAAGCTTTGCCAGATCATCCTGCAACCCCTGCCATCCCCCTAGGTCATCCACCACACGCGCCAACCTTGGTATCATCAGCAAACAGACTGATCTTGCTCTTGATGTCGCATGATATGTCTGCAATGAATATCCCAAACAACACTGGTCCCAACACTGCCCTGTGGGACACTGCTCGTCACTGCCCTTGGGTGTGAGAGCTCCCCGCACCACCACCACCTCTGTTGCCTTCCCTGCAGCCAGTTTCCCACCATCTCACCAGCTTTGCACCCGCCTGTGCCTACTAACTTCCTCTTCCCAGCCTTCCATGTGGCACCGAGTTGAATGCCTTATTGAGTCCAGATACAGGACATCCACTGCATGGCCCCTGTCCAGTCTGCCTAGTTACCCAGTCATAGAACTCCGACTAGGTTGGTTTGGCAGGATCTGCCATGTATGAAGCATGCTATCTGCTGTCCTGTAGTCCTTGGCCTCTAGGAGGGCCACCAGCCTCTCCTTCAGGATAGTCTCCATTAGCTTACCCACAATGGATGGGAGGCTCACTGGTCTGTAGTTTCCTGTTCATCCTTAGGCCACTCTTGTGGAGGGTCACCACATGAGCCATCCTCCAGTCCTGAGGTACACACCCTGAAATGTAGTGAGGCATTAAATAGGTCTGCCAGTGTCCTGCAAGGACCTCTGCCAGCTCCTTCAGTACCCTGGGGTGGATGCCATCTGGGCCTGGTGCCTTGTCCACCCTCAGTGCCTTCAAACCCTCTCGAACTCTGCCCTCCATGATTTCCCCATCTGCCTTCCCCCCGCTTCGCCATTTCTCCCACCTTGATTGTCACCCCCCTCTTCTCTTTAGTAAATACTGAGCAGTACTCATTTGGCTTCCTTGTATGTGCCCTGCTTCCACCCAACCCCCTCCTTCCCTAATCCTTACTATGTGGTCCTTGCAGCTCCTTTTCTCCCTGATGTACTTAAAGAAGTCCTTCTCCCCCTTCTTAATGCCTTGTGCCAGCCTGAGTTCCGTAGATGCTTTGGCTCCCCTTACTGCCCTTGTCACCTGCTTTGATTCTGTCAAGTTCTCCTCTCTGTCTTCCCCCCTTCCTGTTTTCTTGTACTTCCTAAAGGCAGCTCTTTTCCTCCTTACCTTTTCCATGACCTCATTGCTCAACCAGCTCGGTTTCTTAGCCCTAGCCTTCTTGCTCTGGGCTTTGCAGCAGGTTTTGGTTGCCTCCACTATCCCCAGCTTTATGAGCTCCCACCTCTGGTTAGTATCCATACTAGATTGAATTCTGGCCAGGTACCCTTTTACCACTTCCCCCATCCTCCCAAAGTCAGCCCTCCTGAAGTCCAGCACTCTTGTGCCAGATTCCTCCTTCCTTGCCCATATCCAATGTGAGCCATACTGAGTGGTGGTCACTCCCTGACAGCGGTTCCTCCACTGTAAGTTCTCTCACAAAGTCCCATTTCCAGCACAAGGTCAAGGGTATTCCCTAACCTGGTTGGTTCACTGACCATTTGCAGCAGGAAGCTGTCCTGGAAGGCATCCAGCAGTACCTGCCCTTCTGTTCCTGGTTGTTGGGGTGCTCCAGTCCACTCCTGGCATGTTGAAGTCCCCACAATCACCACACCACCCTTCCCGAGGTCGTCCTGATCTGTCCCGCTAGTTCCCTGTCTAACTCCTCCGTCTGAGATGGTGGTCTGTACACCACTCCCATTCTAAGAATCCTATTCTTGGAATCCTGGATTTGCACCCAAAGTGACTCCGTACTACCCTCCTCCCCTTCCTCCCTCCCTTACAAACTTCAGTCCTTCCTTCACATATAGTGCTACTCCCCCTCCTTTCCCAATCACCCTGTCCCTACGGAATAACCTGTACCCTGGTACAGCCAGGTCCCAGTCATTATATTGGGGGGCCCATGTTTCCATGATGGCTGCAATGTCCACCTCTCCCTCTGCCATGAGAACCTGTAACTCTGCAGTTTTCCTCCCAAGGCTCCTAGCATTAAGGGTAACCACCTTCCACCCCCCCCATCCTGCCCTCCTTTCCTAGCATCACCAACAGTACTTGCCATTTGTCCTTTGTCACTGTTATGGGGGGTAAGCTCATATGATTTCCCAACCTGTGGTCTCTGCATATCTCTTCCCCAACTGCCACCCCCCACTCCTAGTTTAAATTCCCAACTTCCTCACTGCACCAGACTCATGGCCAAGTTCTGGACCCAGTCCCTGCCCCCGTACCTCTCTAGTGCCCTGTCTGTCCCTACCCCACCTTCGCACTCCCTCAGAAATGACTACACCTATTATTTCAGCATCCCTCGTATGGCCACTACTTCAGGACAGGCCACTACTTCAGGACAGGCAGCATTCTCGTATCGCATGCCCAAACTGTAAAATTCTTTTCTGCTGACCATTTGGCAAACCAAGTATGCCTACCAACTCAACTCCCTCCTCTGAGCCCACTTCTGCTCTTCCTGTACATGCATCTAGACTGCTTACCCAGTACCATGGTTAAGGACCCTAGCCAAGGACAATCTATTCCTGCGGCCACAGTGTAGCCAGCTCTGGCCCAGCTGCTGAACTGGTCATCTTCGCTCCACCTGGCTAATCTCAGTTGTCCATGAGCAGGCTTGCTCTGGTTCACTTCATGCGTTAACCCTGGACTAATGTACTGTACCTAAAAATTTTACTGCTATGTTACATACTGTTGTTTTATTTTATGTATCGTCCCCACTGTTCCATGACTAACTTGTCTCCCAATATTTTGACAACGTTCATTTAAGCTGTCTGAATGTATCTAAGTTCATGCCTGCATTTTCTGTGTTCAATGTGTCCTGTAATGCAGTAGTAAAAATCTTTATTTTTAGATAGGAAATAAATGGAATAAATACATCATTAGAACAAAGTCCTATTTACAAGACGGTCCTGTATAAAAGGGTTTCTCCAATTAACAACCATATAATACAATACATTTAAGTACAAAATACAGTTTTAAATAGAAATATCAGTTGACTATACAAACTCAGATACTCAACTATACTCAACATACTACAATAGTCATTTAAAATGCATAGTACGATTTTATAAATAATTATAAATTTATAAATAATTTTATAATTATGCATTACTGACTGTATTTATGTTCTACTGTTGTATTTATATGCTGTATTGATTCCCTTGCTCCCCACCCCCCCAGGTTGCATCTGGACTCGAGTGGTAGTCTGCTCAGTATGCTTTCCTGGTAAAACTTTTAAATAAATAAATAAAATACAAAATCAGTCTACATTTTCATGGTGATTTGCATATTTATCCTGTGCAGATTTGCATTGTGGGGAATGTGTGATTTTTGTATTTCTGTGAAACCTGGCTTTGTTGCCAGTACCCTTTTGGGTAACTCTTGCCTCTGTGCTTTTGTGCTGAAGTTCTTTGTCTCTTTGGTGAAAAGAGACACACCATTAAATTCATTGAAAAACCTAATTGCTGTATACAGTGCAGAGTTCTGTAACTGTATTTGCTATAGTAGTGCCTGTCAAACAAATGGACACCTAAATGTTTTACAGTGGAGAAAGTTACAATAACATCAAACACAAAAAATTGACGGAGATCTAATACCTGGCAAAGTAATAAAAGGAGCCCAGAGAACATGAAACTGGATATGAATAAGTGAGGCTGTTATTGTTACAGACTGTAATAGTGACTGACAAACCAGCACACTGTAGGTTAACAGCAGGTGCAGCTGAGGAGCTGATTACTAAAACGGGGTTCACGTTGTGATTATTTATGTGATTGCATTACCATTTTTTATACTTTCATGTTTATTCAGTTTTGTAATTTTTATACACGCAGAAAACACAAGACAGAACATTGTATCTGTAGTCTGTCCGTAGATGAAGCAATGGATAGAATGTTAACGTGTACCTTTCCATTCCAGAGTTTGACAGAATATCTGTACAGAATTGGGAGCCAGGTGAGAGACATTTTCTGAAGCTGAATAGAAACCACACACCTTTAGAAAAAGAAGACCCATTCCTCCTTGTAGGACAAAAGCCCCAAGACATTTCGTAATATATGCACAATATCCATACTTGCCAATAAGAGTGTAACAAAGACATTTGATTTCTCAAAGTGTGCGTAACTTTTTATTGATTTCTTTTAGAATGTATTTACAGTTGATGAGCCTTCTTTACCAGTGTGTCCCCCATCTGGTGGTCACCACCCAGCCTTATATGTAGCCATCACCAGCAATTACCCCATGGTGCAACTCCCTAGCTTACCACCCGAGACAGGGTTTGGATGGCAGGCCAATCCAGATGAGGTGTGGTCCTTTCAGCAGAGGACTTCCTGGGTAGTGTGGTTAGTCATCTGGGCTAGGGCCCAAATGTGCACCATCATCCTGCTGACACTGATGCTTTTTCTCAGTCTGCATTTCTCCCCCTGAGGACATCAGTGTGCTAGGGAGTTTTATCTATGTGCACACAAGCCTTGCAGCACTACGCCAACTGATGTCCTTCCCTTCTGCAGCTTACCTCCACTGCACTGCTACATGTGGTCAGCCAGGTGGCAGCATTGCAGCAGAGGCTGTGACTCTCTCTTCCTGGAGGAGAATAGTGTCCTCTGGGATGCTCAGTCTTCATTCCCTAATGGATCCCACGATGACCCAGACATGGTACTGAACTCAGGTCGCTGCCATCACAAGCAGTAGAACTACAACTGCACTGACAGGCCAGCAATGAAAATATTCTGCCATCATGTGAGACAATGAATAGTCTACTGCAGCCAGTATTTAGTGTCACCCTTTTTTTGCTGCAGTAATAAATAGATATCTTCATCATATACTGCTGTGATTTTGCTATGAGAGTTGTAGGAAAATGTAACAAGCATTTGTCAATGCCGAATGTTTGCTTGCTGGCATTGGCATTGGTAGTGTAGAAGTTACAGAGCTGCATAATAGGAATGGCAGCGAAGTATTGAACTGAAGCCAACCCCACCACCACCACCCTGCAGAGAGTAGCAGGCATTGGGGTGTGCCTTTGGGTCATCAGGCATAACGACCACGCCATTTCACCACACCCTACCCTGCAGACACTGACAGGTGTCACGATGTGCCTTGGGGTCTTTGGCCCTTATGAGCACCCCATTCCATCAGGAAATACGATGAGATGGGTGCGGTATAGGAGAATGGGGTGAATTTTGGGGCCGAAGAGTCCAAGGCATGCCTCGATGCCTGTCACTGGCTGCAGGGTGTGAAATGGTATGAGCATTACAGGCAAGAATCCCAAGTCACATCCCTGATGCCTGTCATTCTCTACAGGGTTGGGCGTTATGGTTGGAAACCCTAATACCTCAGGCATTCGTTGGTATTTTCACTCCAAATTTTCAACATGGTTTTTGTGACCCCACCTCATGAACAGTGGCAATATCAGTTTGTTAACCGAAAGCTGCTTATGCACAGTGACTATGGCATTTAGCACCACAGGTGCAAAAACATTCCGAACAGGATGTAAAAAATGACAGCTGTACTGTTCATGGGGAGGTGTAAAAAATGGCAATGTTGCAAATGTGCAGTTAAAATATTTAAAAAAATGGTGAAGTCACGAGCATGCATAGAAACTGTGGAACGCACACCCGTAATGTAATTAGTTTGGGGATTTTTTTACAGCAGATTGTCAACACAGGCATTTTGGGACCTCCGATCATGAACAGTGTCACTGTGATTTTCTTTATCTGTCCCGAACAATGATTTCCCACAGCGACCACGCATCTCTGCGCTGAAAGTGTGAAAACAAATTTCGGCCATGTTGTGAAAAATGACAGCTGTACTGTTCATAAGGAAGTGTGGAAAAATGCCACTGGTGAAAATCTGGATTGAAAATATTACAGTCATGAACTTACGAGGGTGCGTGGAAACTGGGCAATGCTCACTCGTATCACAGTCAGTTTACGGACTTTTGTCACCAAATTTTTAACATAGCCATTTTATGACCTCTGCTCATGAACAGTGTAACTGTGATTTTCTTAATCTGTCCCAAACATTGCTTTCGCACACCGACTGCACCATTGTGTGCCACATGTGCGAAAACACATTTTTGACGACATGTGAAAAATGGCAGTTGTACCGTTCATAAGGAAGTGCAATAAAATGGCAATGTTGAAAATCTGGAGTGAAAATATTGAGAATTCGCAAACTTATGAGCGTGCGTAGGAACTGTGCAACGCACGCTCGTTAAACAGTCATTTTTAGGAATGTTTTCACCAAATTTTCAACATAGCCATTTTAAGACCTCTGCTCATGAACAGTGTCACTGTGATTTTCTTAATTTGTCCCGTACATTGATTTCGCACACCGACTGCGCCATTGTGCGCTACATGGGTGGGAAAAACATTTTGGGCAAGATGTGAAAAATGACAGCTGTATAGATCATAAGGAGGTGTGGTAAAATGGCAATGTTGAAAATCTGGTGTGAAAATATTGAAAATTCATGAACTTACGAGCGTGTGTAGGAACTGCGCAACGCACGCTCGTAAAACAGTCATTTTTAGGAATTTTTTCACCAAATTTTCAACATAGCCATTTTAAGACCTCTGCTCATGAACAGTGTCACTGTGATTTTCTAAATTTGTCCCATACATTGATTTCGCACACCGACTGCGCCATTGTGCGCTACATGGGCGGAAACACATTTTGGGTGAGATGTGAAAAATGACAGCTGTACTACTCATAAGAAGGTGTGGTAAAATGGCAATGTTGAAAATCTGGAGTGAAAATATTGAAAATTCGTGAACTTATGAGCCTGCGTAGGAACTGCGCAACGCACGCTTGTAAAACAGTCATTTTTTGGAATTTTTCCACCAAATTTTCAAAATAGGCTTCTTGGGAGCCCACCTTATGAACACTGGCAGTGTTGTTTCATTAATCATTCCGGAAAGGTGATTTCACACAGTGGCTGTGAAATCACCCTTCGGGCCCGAGTAACGCCATGACAGTGCAAGAATTCATGAAGAGGGGTCCCAAAAATCCCATGTTGAAAATTTGGTGCAAAAATTCCAAAAAATGCCTGAGATATGCAACAAAGTTGAAAAAACCCTATCTATCGCATTATACAGCTTACCGGCATTTCAGTTCAGGTCGGCTTTGAAGAGTGCAGACGTGTTCGGTCCACCAAGATCATCGCGCCAGACTGGAGGTAAGTATGGGGGTGTGGGAGGCAGAGTGAGGTGGTGGGTGCGGGTTGGGGGCAGGGAGAATGCGAGGGAAGGTTTCTTCTTTACAGGGTTTTGGAATTACGGGACGCTTGCCACACTGGGTGGGCTCCCAGCATGGCAGAAGGATGGCTGGGGGACGTGGAGCCGATGGGGATTGTGCACCCCTGGGTCGGCCATGGCATCTGTTGGTCACGCTGGGGTGGGCTCCCAGTGTGGCACCCTGTACTCTGGGGAAGATAGTGAAGCCGACGGGGATTGGGCACCCACGTTGGTGACAGCATGGGGTGTGGGGAGAGACAGTGGAGCCGATGGGGATTGGGCACCCCCGTCGGCTGTGCAATGTGTGGCCACGCTGGGGTGGGCACCCAGTGTGGCCTATGTAACTGTGCTGGGGGCAGCACGCAGTATGTGTGCATGTGTTTGTGTGTGTGTGTGTGTGTGTGTGTGTGTGTGTGTGTGTAGGGGAGCTGCGCAGGAGCAGGCGATATCTGATCGTTGCTCACTGAGGCGTAGCTCCCCCTTTCAACTGTACGCCACTGCATTTTGGAGCTGTCATAGACAGCTCCAGCATGCATTGGCGGACTGGGGCCGCGCCTGCCAACACACTGACTGAATTGGAAGAGGGGGTGACACACCTCCGAAAACTCGGATGATGGCACTATGTTTCTTGCACATGCGTGCAAGCAAACATAAAAATAACAAACAAACACTGCTTTGGGTAATACAGTATCCAAGCTACCCAGTAATTTCACCAATGCAATATTTAACTGTGCCAAATAAGGACCCAACTTTGGGCACAATTTATTTTTTTAATTATTATTTGCAGTTTTGACCAGGAAAGGCACACTAAGCTGTGATAGCTTGCTTCCAGGTGCATCCGGGTGGGTGGGGGTGGGTGTATATGGACCTGTTTTGTTGGTCATGACACTGGGTAAACTTCCTACTCTTCATCAGTAAGTGCCATGGAATCTCTTACTTCCCACCTCGGCAATGACTAGAGGTGGGCAGAAGGGACCTTGGCTGAACATCTCATCTAAAGGACGATGACAGTCAAAATGCATGTGTGTGGGAAGCCCTAGATTCTTTGCAGCATCTCCAGTAAAGTGAATCAAACTATGGAAGATATTTATTTTGCATTATAAGGATGATAAAGTCCCATGCAATTGTTCCCCAAGAAATATCCCTCCACAGATGAGAAGATGTGACTGTGAGAGATTACTACTGCCTTAGACCATTCTGTATGGTGATGTGATGTCTGCATCCAATTCTGGCTGCCATTTTACCTTCATCTGATCAAAATTCCATTCTATGTGGGACTACAAGGAATTATGAAACTGTAAAATTAGGTGCATAGGGAAATGGCCCTTCAGTACTTGTGGTAAGAAAAAGAACCAAGGAGATTCCACTTCCCTCATTTTTCTTCTTGTTAAATTTTCTTAATACATAGGATTACATCTGTTGTTATCTATAAAAATATGAGCACTGCAAATTGTAAATTCTACAAAGTTCCTCGACTGGTAATATTATCCCTTTGGCTATCAATTGAAAAATGCTACAAAGACCCTGCTTCCCCCAGTAGCGATATATATTATCCATTACTGAAGGGTGAAGTTTGAATCTGTTGAGAGAGCCTGAAAAATAAAAAATAAAATGTGTAATTTAGGCCTCATGATCAGAACTGTCCAGTGTAAGTATCTCCAGAGTGTAAGGATTATTGAAGACCTGGAAGGAAAGAGTTAACTGTTTGGCAAATACCTAACCAGAAGAAGGAAGCAGACATTCTTCTGTAGTCAAAATGGATTTCCAGTGAGTGCCATATACTTAAGTAGTTGCATGGTTCGAAACTGCGCCCCTTGTAATAAACTCCAGATTAGGGAGGGTTAGTCCTTCTTTCACTTTTGGCAACTGTAGAAGTTTATACCTAATCCATGTCTCCCCTCAAATAAACTGGGGGATAATTTTATTCCAGTTTTGCAAATAAGCCTTAGAAAGAGAAACTGGAATAGTTTGAAACAAATACAGTAAATAGGAAAGAATATTCATTCTGACTATATCAATCTTTTGAATAAATACTATTGGCAGTGTTGCCCATTTTTGGAAATCCTGCTCAGTATTAGTGGCTAATGGTTTGCATTTAGTTTCCATTATTTGGGAAGGATCTCCTGGAATATGAATGCCTACTGTAAGTGCTTAAGGGAGGGAAGGTTTGAACGGAAGTTAAACCTAGTAAGAATTCCAAGAGAAAGTAAATAATTAAAATTAAACACCTCTGTCTTTGATTCTTTCAATTTGTATCCTGCAAGGGAACCCTAATTTCAAATGATACCCCATAAGTTAGACAGAGACTTATCCAGGTTGGTAATATAGATCAATAAGTCATCAGCATAGACTGCTCATTTTTGTGCTGTTCCTGCCAATGTATTTCCGAGGATTTCTGGTGCCTGTGTTATAGCTTGAGCTAATGGTTCCAGTGAAAGGCAAATGAAACCAGAAATACGTGACAAACTTGTTCCGTGCCCCACAACAGTTCAAATGGTTATGAGAAACATTCATTAATATAAATGTACAGTGAAGCCTGCCAGGATGCAACTCAGCTCGGCAGCATAGTCACTGCAGGAAATGAGACAATTTCAGTGGCAGCTAACCCCTTTTGTTATGCAGGAATCTGTGACACTGCATTGCCTCCTGGCAGGCTCCACTGGAAGGGGAAGAATACAGTGCTCATATGAATTTAATATATAATGGATCAAAGTTAAATGTGGCTACAGTGTAATGCAGAAAAGCCCCCAACACATAGTCAAGGGCCTTCTTGGCTTCTAAATTCAAATGTGGGAATGGAAAGTGGTTTTGAGAACCATGCTGCAAAATTTGGAATGTTCTTTTAATGTTACCTTTAGCTTGACAAGATGAGACAAAGCCAGTTTGATCCTGTAAGCTTGATCCTGTAAGGTGGGGTTGTATTTTCTATAACCTACATGCTAGAGTGGAGGTGAATGATTTGTAGTCTGTGTTAAGGACTGAAATGGAATAATAGGATTCAGGCCATAATAAATCTCTGCCTGATTTTGTAAGGGCAGACAAAGTAGCATAGTTATTAATTTATTTATTTAAAGATTAGTAACCGTGAGAGCCACACAGAGCCGGGGCTCATTTCCAGGTGTGGCCCAGGGGAAGGGGGAAGGAAGTACAAATACAGTGCAATAATACAGAAATTACAAAACTTCAAAGTGCTTGAAGACTGGCAGATAACAGATTATGCTGTCAGGTAAAACAATTGTGCCAGACAATGTGTATAACGACTACAGGTAAGCAAATAGCAGCGGAAAGATACACTCAGGTACATAAAAAGGAACATAATATATGTTTTACAAACATCACAATTGAGACTATATCAGCAGAGGGTATCATATAGGCCTGAGAGGGCAATAGGGCAAATGGGAAACTTCACCAAGAGCTGACTTAGGGAAAGCTGAGGACTTGGCACTGTGATACAGGTAACCAGGGATGATAACCAGGGATAATACCATGATGGCGTGGCTACTTCCTAAAGGTTAGTCAGGTTGTGGGCACATGCAAAGAGTATGAAGGGAGACATAAAGGGTGCGTTTAAAAAAATTTAAGGAAGGCAGCATGCATAGTGAAGCAGGCAGGGAGTTCCAGTCCCAGGGGAGTGGAAAAAGAAGGCAGCCTTGCCAGTGTTTGAGTGTGGGTGAGGTAGGGCAAAAGAGCATGGGTCATAGGAACGAAGACTATATGAGGTGAGGTTGGAAGGGGGATAGGAGGGAGGCTAGGTAGGAGAGGAGTGAGCTGAACCAGTATTTAGTAGTGAAAGTAGAGGTACAGTATGGCAATCTCTGTGGGACAGAAGAGAAGGGAGAGATAGTGAGGAGAAAAGGGCACAATGATGGGGTCTGGGGAGGTGTTCAGGGAGAAACAACAGAAGGCATTGAAGAGAATGTCCAGTCAGGAGAGTGTGGAGGTGGTGGTGGACCTGTATATGATGTTGGCATATTTAAAAAGCAAAAGAATGGTTTTAGTAAGGAGCATCTGGTGGACAGGGAGAGAGAGAGAGAGAGAGAGAAGGCATCTTTATTTCTATAGAGGGCCCCAAGTTTAGGGCAGAGCTTGGAATGAATATGATTAATGTGAACAGAGAAATCCAGGTGACTGTCCAACCAGACACCGAGGTATTTGTAGGCCGGGACTATGTCTAGGGTTTTACCATCAAGAGTCGTGAAGGAAGGGAGAGGGAGGAGTTTGGCAAGCTTCTGGGAAGATTTGAAGTTCATGAAGAGTTTTTGTGGTGTTGACCTTCAGTTTATTTGCCACAAACCAGTTCAGGAGATAGGTGAGATCCGTTTGCAGCTGGGAGGTCACCACTGAAGCAGAGGGGCTGGAGTTGTAGAGAACAGTGTCATCAGCATAGAGGTGTATATGGGAGGTGGAGCAAACAAGGGGGAGGTCATTAAAGAATATCGAGAAGAGGATGGGGCCAAGAATTGATCCTTGAGATATGTCAGCCAGAATAGGAAGGGGGAGAGAGTTTGTCTCCAGACTGGATGCGTTGGGAGCGGCCAGAGAGGTAGGAGCAGAACCATTTGACGGGGAGACCAGCAAGTTCAAGTTTGGTGAGAAGGATGGGATGGGAGACAGAGTCAAAGGCTTTGGTTAGATCTATAAATATAGCAGAGGTGAGATGGCTGTGGTGCATACCAGTAAGAATAGCGTCAGTTACCCTGAGAAAAGAGGAGACAGTAGAGTGATTTTTCCTGAAACTTGACTGACAAGAGGACAGTAAGTTAGTGGAAGTGAGGAAGTTGGTGAGCCTGGTTAGGGTGAGAGATTCCTGTAGTTTAGCTAGAGCAGGAAGGAGGGAGATGGGATGGTAATTACCTGGTAGCGAGTGGTCACCTCCTTTGTAGAACAGAATCACTTTAGCCTCTTTCCAGGCCTATGGCACTATGCCAAGGGAGAAAGAGAGGTTGAATAAGTGGGACAAGGGATGGGCAATGGCTGAAGCTGAGATCTTTAGTATGAGTGGATGGAGACCATCAGGGCTGGATTTGCATGGATTTAGGGATTGGAGTGCCTTAAGAACATCCAGGGCTGTGATAGGGTAAGGTGGACATGTGTATGGGGCAGGAGAGGGTGGAAGTGCTATGAGAGGGGATGCTGTGGGATCAGGGGTAAGTGTGGTGTCCTAGGAGGTGGAGGGATAGGTTGGGGTAGTGGGAAGGGCACAAGTTGTGAAAACATTATTTAGGGTAGAGGCAATGGTGAGAGGACTGGAGACAAGGTGGCTGTCAATTTGAAGGGAGGGGAGGGGAGGAGGAGGTGTTTGAGGGTTTGAGCAGGGAGGAGAGGATTTGTCAGAATTTATGAGGAGAGTTTAAGTTATCTTGGAGCATATTCTTAAAGTAGTTGGATTTAGCAGCCCTGGTAGCTTTGATGCAAGTATTTCTCAGGGTGCGATAGGTGGAGAGGTCATTGTGGGAAAATGAAACTTTGAAGCGAGCCCAGGCATGGTCGAGGGATTTGCAGAGTTTGTGTAGATCTGTGGATATCCAAGGGTGGTGGAAGTTTCTTAACCTCCTGCATCATAGAGGAATGTGATTGTTCCAGGTGTTGTTTAGTAAGTGGCAAAACAGGGAGAGAGCCGTGTTTATATCATTTGAGGTGTAGAAGGGGGATCAGTTGGCAGATGCGAGATCACGCAGGAACACCGAGGTGTTTAAGGAATGAAGGGAGCGGATTCAGTGATAGGTAGGGGGAGTGGGGTACCTGAAGTTTTCAAGTGCAGTATGTCATGAGGTGATCGCTAGAAATGTCGGGGAGTGTACCAGCTGACGTGAAACAGGGTGGGTGGGAAACCAGCATTCAGTTCAGTAGGGTGTGTTTTTGGGAGTGGTGGTTTAGTCTGGTGGGCTCATTGATTAGCTGGTAAAAGTTAAGCGACTCAATTTGCTGGGTGGTGGGTAGAAAGGTAGGGGAGGCCCAATTAAGGTTAAAGTCACCAAGTAAAATGAGCTTGCCTATGCTGGCGGTGGTGGAAATAGCTGATATGGTGCTGACCACCTTAGAGGGAGGGGCTTTGGGGGAGGAATAGAGTACTCCAGTGTGAATGGGGAGAGAGGAAGGCAGAAGCAGTTTAATGAGGAGGATTTCATGGGATTTAGGGACAGTCTCATTGGTGACAAATTTAGACCAACAGGTTTAAACAGTGGCAGATAGCTATACCACCACTCTCTTGGAATGGTCTTGTCTAAGGAGAATGTAGCCAGGTAGTGAGAGTAGTGTGTTAGAGACTCTGTATGATAGCCACAACTTGGTAAAGCAGAGTATGTCTGGGGAGTGCTGTGACACCCAGACTCATAGGAGGTCAGTCTTAGAGGTTAAACTCCTGGCAATGAGATGGTAAATGGTGAGGCCTTTTGCGGGTGGAGGTGATTGAAGGGTTGGGCCAGGGTTGGACTGGATGTCTCCCGCTAGCAGGAGGAGAAGATAGAGGAAGAATAGTCTGTTTGAGGGTTTGTGCAGTTTTAGTCTACAGTGGTCAGAGAGTAGGTGAGTGGGAGGCCAGAGAGGTGAAGCCTATGAATAAATTCAGGTCTCAGCAAAAGTGACTGCTGGGTGTCAGGTGTGGGAGGTAGGAGAGTGGTGAGTGGAGGGAGAGTGCTGAGAGGGGGAAGACAGCTGGTAATGGAAGGGGGCTTTGGAAGACCAAGTGTGGCATTGGTTACAGGGGACAATGTGAGGATAGGTAGGGGAATGGAGGGGGGGTGGATTTTGGATTGATGGATACTCTGTGAGGGGGGAAGGATAGGAGGTGGGTAGGAGTGCTAATAGAAAAAGCCATGGATAGACTAGGAGCATAGCTTGCATCCTGAAAGGTTGGCAGGTAAAAAGCTTTGTACAACTAGGAGGTAAATGTAAAATTAGAGATTTTGAAGGGGGGATGAGTTAATACCAACCTAGAGGTTACAAAATGCAAGAGTAAGAAACAGGCAGGGCAGTAAAGACCAGCATGTTGAGTGGCTACTATGAGGTGAACTACCACTTGAGGCCACTGGGTGTAAATGAGAGGAATAAGGGTGAAGGGAGAGTGCATACCATCAGGCTGAGTAGCCTAGAGATTAGAGTGGATGACTGAAGCAGGAGTGCAACCTCAAGATACCGGGTTCGAAGCTATCACCCAGAGAGAAGGTACCAGGAGAGATGAGAGGAAAAAAGAGGGAGGGGTGGAGCAAAAAGGGATTAGGGAGGGGTGAGGAGAGAAGAGCTGCTTCATTTAAAATGAGTGGAAGGAGAGGTAAAATGCTACAGCACGCAGTGGGGAACAGTAGTGACCTTTAGTGGCCAAAATGTATAATAAGTTAATAGAGAATTGGGGAGATAAAAACCGGCAGTAGGGTCATGTGACCAGATCACATGATGTGGATGGCTATAACATAAATGCCTGCCCAGGGTGAGGCTGGGGGTAGGTGGTGGGGCGGCCACCATGGAAGTGGTGGCGGGCATTCAGGATGCAGCAGAAACAGCCACTCAGTACCTTAGAGTTGGGCCCAGGCAAGTTGACTGCGGTGGGGGAGGGGGAGCAGCATCTGATTTAACTGAAGCAGCCTGTGGAGGACAAGACAAGGAGTAGGTCTCGGAAAACAAAGGAAAGGTTAAGGTGCGAATGGGGCAAAGGAGTGAGGGAGGGGCAAATGGCCCCTGCAAGAGGAACACACTAGGCACCGTAAAAGCCCCCCAAAGATACCGCTGTAAGATGCCTCCTCAGTGTGGCCACAAACACCCATGCACAGTTCACACAGTGCTGGTAGCAAACACTAGGCAGCCTGGAGTCACCTGCGGACAGTATCCTATGGTAAACTGCACTGACTCCCTTAAAGTAACAGCAAGAATATCACCACACAGACAGGTAGGCTACACAATCTTGAAGTACCTGATACAGCCCTACAAAACATCTTTCACAACTCCAATAATATTTGTTCATACAGTCTATCAGCTGTGGTCCACTGACAATGACAAAAACAACTTTTTTGTCATCCAGGATGCAGCAGAAACAGCCGCTCAGTACCTTAGAGTTGAGGCCCATGCGATCCGACTGCTGCGTGGGGTGGGGGCAGCGTCTGAGTTTACTGAAGCAGCTTTAGAGTTAAGGCCCATGCAATCCGACTGCTGCAGGGAGGGAGCGACATCTGATTTAACTGAAGCAGCCTTAGAATTGGGGCCTGTGCAATCCGACTGCTGCGGGGTGTGTTTGTCTGATTTAACTCAAGCAGCCTTAGAGCTGGGGCCCGTGCAATCCAACTGCTGCAGGGAGGGGAGCGGTGTCTGATATAACTGAAGCAACCTTAGAGTTGGGGCCCATGCAATCCGACTGAGAGTTCCATGAGGGTGGTGAGAAGCTTCCAGTTAGGGCATACTAATAAGTCCCTAGGAGAACAGATAAGACTGGTCTTGGAAAGAATGATAGAATTCACCAGGATATTCATCTGATACTGGACATTTCACCACCCTTAGATGAGAAATGGCCTCTTCAAGTTCTGTCAAATTCGCTGCTGCCTTGAGGGATTTTTTTTTCTCGGAGACCTGAGGCACAATAGTTTGTGAAAGAAACAGTCATATTTATTCTGACGTAGCTCAGATATTTGAAAGTACTGTATAAAGAACTATGATAATTCCAAAATATTTGTAAAATTTGGTCTGAGTCAGGATAAAGGGCTTGATTCTCAAAGATCAGCACAACCTGCACCAGTGGCAGTTTATACCAATCTCTGGTGTGCCAGGGACCCTGTACTTGATTCAGGTATGGGAGGGGTCCCGGCACCAAAGTTCTTCAGCTTGCACTAAGCACACCCGTGTGACAGAGGGAAGGTGCATGGAAGAGGAATACCACCATGCTGCAGGACAGTCATGTGGCACTAACAGCACCAGTAGATGTGTTGCCCACAGGGTGGACATGATGTCCACTGTAGTAGTCCAGCCCTACTGCTGGCACTGATGCAGTCTGCTAGCACTGGGACTCCTTTCTGACATGCCGGGTACATCCCTGCCCCCCAGCAAGTCAGGCAAGTATGCCTTGCATGTGCTTTTGGCATGATGGAAGGCACATCCCCTGACAGCATACCATGCCGCCAGCAGTGCAACTGGCCTGCAGTCCATGCCTGGCAGCAGTCCACCGCCATCAGTGCTGGTGGGCAACACTGGGGGGTCCGCAGGTGATACCTCTCTTGGTGCACCAGCTCAGGGCTGGTCTAACTCTCAGCTGGCCCAACAGACATTACTGCCTTTACAGAATTCCACCATAGGGGATATGGCAGCCGCCTACTAGCGCAACACACCTCAGCACCAGTGTGCTGCCTGAGGCATGCCACAAGCCAGGTGAATGGGTATCTGGCACACTGGGTCCCCTCAGTGCCACAGCTCCTCTTGTGAATTGGGAATGACACAAGGTGTGGCACAGTGAGCCCCTTGTGTCATGTTTCTGTGACGCAAGGAGCTTGCAGCATTCCTGACCCTTTGAGAATCAAGCCCAAGGTCTCTACAGGAGGTCCATAATTTTGTCACCCTTTCATTCATTGTTGCCTTAATCATAATGCCAGAATTTTGGATGCTCAGGGGTCCCCATCATAGTATTTTGGTTTTACATAATGCAAGGCTAACTTCATTTTGTATACATGAATTTTCTGTTTCTCATTCTTCAGTTTGGTAACATCACCCAAGACAGAATTGTTCCTCTCTATATGGAGTTTTTATTTATCATCTAGTGCTGAAATAAGACACAGAAGGCACCCTTCTCTCAATTTCTTTTCCTTAGATGCAAAAGCTAGCAATTCTCCTAGCAAAACAACTTTTTTTTTTTTCTTTTCATCATGTAATACTTTTTCGCCTGCTACAGCACACTCCGGCTCGGGTCATCCAGCTGCCAGCTCTGCCCTCCAGGAGAACTGGGTAGCTCAAACTGCACTCAGGAGGATCCGGGATGGCTGTCATGCCATCCTGCTGGAGGGCACCCCCTCTGCCTCAGCCAGCCAGGACAGCCCCGGACCCTTCCCGACAGGACTCCACCAAAGTCCTCCAGGTGGCTCAGAGCGCGGCCATCAAGCTGCACGGTCGCACCCAGCCATTTTCCTCCAGTTGGTCCTTTGGAATGTGGATGTGCAATGACGTCCAGGCACAGCTTGCCAATGTCCACCGCATTCCCCCTTCAGTATCACCAGCACTAGTAGTGCCCCCGAGCATCCCCAGGGGCCGCTACAGCACGGTGAGATTCCCCAACCCACCCCAGGACCAGGAGAGCAGTCTACAGGCGCTCAATCCCAGTCCTCCCCTGTTGACCCCTGATGGCCCAGGCTTGTTCCCGAACCCAGGTCGCTGGCATGGCACGAGGTGTGGCATCCAGTGCCTCAACCCTCAGTGCCACCGGGTCAGCCCTAGCAAAACAACCTTAACCATTTCCCACAGAATAGAAGGTGGCATTTTCTCAGTCTTATTTATTTATTTTTTTATTCATAACTAGGATTACAAATTCCTTTGAGACAGGGGTTCTTTTACAAAGGTTCCACATCAAGGAGACAGACAATGTATACACAGGTGGACAAAATAACAGTGAGGTGGTAGCAGTGTAGAATTACAACATTGAGTGGTACAGAAATGTTACAACTGGTGCACGACATAAAAACATACAATAGGTCAAAGACAAGACTGCAGTCCAATAAGGCAGAACTTTGTCCATCTAAGCGCCAACATGGTTGAAATAAGTACAGGAGAAATGCTGCAGGGGGAGTGGAGGAAAGAACAGGTATGACGAGGTGGAAAACTGAAAGTAGCAGCTAGGGAGGCAGGACAGAGGGTAAATATACATAATAGATAGACATAAATATAAATATTTAATATAATAGACATATAATATACATATACATATAATAGACATATAATAGACATAATAGATAGACATAAAGGAATTCTGGAGGTCAGGGGTAAGGGGCAACAGACTTCCTGGAAAACATAAACTGAACTTACAAACTTAAATGGGCAGACTGGGTGGGCCATAGGCCCTTATCTGCCGACACTGTCTATGTCTATGTAAATAGAGGTTGGGGTGGTGGCAACTAAGGTGGGCATGAGCCTAGGGGAGTGGCAGAGTAGATCTAGAGAGCATAGTCACATTTACCCAGTGTTGCGAGGTGTCTGTGGAGTTTGGATTTAAAAGTACCTAGTTTAGATTCAATGAGGACTTCAAGGGGCAGGTCGTTTAACCATGTTGGCGCCCTGTAGCTGAAGGTTTGCTGGACTTGCGAGGTCCGGCAGCGAGCATTGAGGAAAGGCTGCTTAGCAACGCTATGTGTGTGACATTAGTTAGCCGTTGGCAGAAGCAGAGACTGGGTGACTGGAGGAGATAAGGCAAGGCATATTTGTTTTTGCTAAAAAACAGGTTTGATATTTGATTCTACCCTGTAAGTGAAGCCATTTGGTTTGCACATAGAAGTCACAGGTATGGGTGCGTTTGTCATTACTAGTTACCAGCCTGCAAGCCTTATTTAGTGAAATCATCAGCCGTTTGAGTACGATATCAATGGCTGCACTGTAGATGATCATGCCGGAATCTATGATGGACAGGATTGAGCTGGTGACTGTTAATCTTAGGGCTGCAGGTATAAGACAGCACCTATGTCTGTAAAGGACCTAAAGTCTACTGTTTACCATCTTGGATATATGATGAACTTGTGGGGGCGCAAGAGAGTGAGCTGTCTAACGTAATTCCTAGGTATTTGAATTCACAAACCATCTCCAGGAGGTGATTTAAGTTATTACAGATAGTTAGGTATGCAGATTTATTTTTGCTGTTGTGACTTGCAAAGAGCATTGTTTTGGTCTTTTTGTAATTCATTAATAGTCTGTGGTTGGTAAACCAGGATTTGACTTTTGAGAAGTTAAGTTGGAGATTATTTGTGAGGGGGAGGAGGTCAGTGGTCTTGGGCTTCACTTAAATTACTCTTCATTCCCCCCCCCCCCCATCTCTATAGAAAGAGACAGCTTCGACTATTTAGGCTGCTTCTCGGTGCTCTTAAAAGCTCCTGCTGCTGCTTGTAATTTGTTCAGGTAATGTTGAGATGAAACCAGGTCCCATTGTCCCTATTACTGCACCCTCCGATTAGGTCCACCTCAAAGGGATGAGTATACTCCATATAAATACCTGTAGCCTTTTAAGGAAACTTGATGCCCTTCAATCTTGGATGTACCATACTAAGCCTGATGTATTGGTGGTCACTGAAACCTGGCTTAGACCCTTTACGTTGGACCACAAAATAAATGTCCTATCTTATAATCTTTTAACAGCAGTTAGGTATTCCTAAGGTAGTGGGGCAGCCATCTACATCCAGGACAAATCCACAGCCACAGTACTGGACCCCTCCACAACACCAAAGGAATTTGAGAGTCTGACAATAAGGGTTCAACTCTTACCCACTACTTCACTTTGCATTATTGGCTGCTATAGACCTCCTTTGACAGGGTTAAAGGTGTTGAACCATTTGGGAAATGTGCTCAAAACTTTATCTTCTGAGGTTACAATTCTGGGCGATTTCAACCTCAGTTGGTTTTCTGCTGCCTCCAAACCCCTAAAAGACGTGTGACTCTTTTGGGCTGACACAACTCATTATGGATGCCACCTGTCCAAACAAGAAAAACCCTGACAGTAGCAGCTTACTTGACCTTATTCTAATAAACAAACCACATCGTTTTACCCATTCTGGCATATTCTTTAATGACCTCAGTGACCACTGCTCAATAGCATGTGTCAGATCTGCCCCTAAACAGGTGTCTTCCTCTAAGTATATTTTTAAAAGAAATAAATTCAGTTTTGACCCCCTTGCCTTCCTCTCCAATCTGCAGTACTTGAACTGGCAAGAGTTCTACCTGGCTCCTACAGTGAACAAGGCTTATGAGGTTTTCCAGAACATTGTACTTGGGAATATTAATCGGCACATGTTTTTAGTGAAAGTTCACAAAGAAAAAATCGCACCCTTGGTCCACGGCCAATCTGAGAGCTGTTTTACTCAACAGGGATTTTCTTTGGAAAAAAGGCAGAAAAAACAAACTTCCTGCTGACTGGACATTTAGGCGAGCCAGGAACCAGTGTACGAAATTGATTAGGGAGGTGAAAGCTAAATACTATCACACAGAACTCGAATCTTCTACTAATTGTTCTGCCAGCTTCTGAAAAACCATAAGGGACCTTGAGGGTTGCACCTCAGCTAACTCTCTCTCTGCAAAAATTAGTTCTGGTGGCTCCTCTGCTACTGACAAACAAACGATTTTTAAGATACTCAATAATCATTTTGCGACCGCTGGACTGGAGTTTGACTCTTCTTCTGCCAATATCCTTTATTCCCAATTTTGTTACCAGAACACAGCATGCACACCAAGAAATGCCTCTTTTCCCATCACAGCTTTCTCCTTCAGTCCAGTCTCAGTGAAACAAGTAGAAGACCTTCTGTTGGGACTGGATGCCAAAAAAAGTGCAGGTGCTGACCAGATTGTTCCTTATTTCTTAAAACTCAGTTTCTATGTCCTGTCTGCCCCTATAACCCACCTTTTTAACTTATCTTTGACCCAGGGTATACTCCCTTCAGTTTGGAAAACCACCCATGTTATCTCTCTATTTAAGTCTGGCGATCCTAGTGACTTAAATAATTATAGGCCAATATCCTTGCTTCCCATCCTCTCCAAATTACTTGAGAGAGTAGTTAATATCCAGCTCAGGGATTACCTGGAGACCCTTAATCTGTTGAATCCAATCCAGTCAGGTTTTAGACTGCATCATAGCACTATTTCTGCCCTTGCTAAGGTCACTAATGATTGGCAGCTTGCCTTAGATACTAAAAATTACGTGAGTGCCTTTTTTCTTGACCTGAGTAAGGCATTCAACATGGAGGAGCATGACCTACTGCTAATCACTCTTAAAAACATTAGCCTTGATTCCGTGGCATTAAAATGGTTTGCCAGTTATCTTACTGGACGACAGCAGCAAGTAGAGGCAGATGGAGACCCTTTCTCCCTTGAAAACTCTCCTGAGAGGTGTGCCGCAAGGTTCCACTCTGGGGCCCTTACGCTTCGCACTCTATATAAATAATATTGACTTAAGTATTAAATCAGCAAGCATCCATCTCTTTGCTGATGATATGGTCCTCTACATTGACAGACCCAATCCAGAACTAGCCATCAAGGACCTTCAAGAGGAATTCAATCATTTGCAGCTTAATCTCCTGAATCAAAAGCTTTTATTAAATGCCAGAAAAACAAAGGCAATGTTTTTCTCCCCATTTGTTAATGTACCAAATCCCTGGACATTAGGCTTAGTGCCACAATTCCATAGACTTTGTAGCTAAATTCATATACCTGGGGTTTTGGATCGATTACAAACTGTCATTCGTCAATCACATTGAAGAGCTGTCAAAATAACTTAAACAGAGACTAGGTTTCTACTTTAGGATTACGTATCTATTAACTCAATGCAAAAACCAGCTTGGTTCAAAGCACATTTATCCCACCTTTGGACTATGCTGACTTCATTTATGGTCAGGGTGCTAGCTCGGCGTTATCAAAACTTGACACCCTCTATCATTAGGCAATAAGATTGATCACTGGTGCACCATACTCCACCCACCATTGTTTCCTGTACTCCTTTGTAGACTGGACATCCCTCAAATTCAGAAGGCAAAAAAAATGCTGCTCTCTGGGCCTTTAGGGCTCTTACTAAGAAACTGCCACAGTACATAGCAGAGTGTCTGCCTATTTGCACTGCAGGTAGATACTCACTAAGAAGCCTGTCATATACCTCACTTACCATTCTTAAAGTGAACACTGCTTTGGTCAAGCTTCAATAAGTCATGCTTTTCTCTGTCTGTGGAACAAACTCCCAAAAACCTTGAATATAGTGCTACCCATAAAACTGTCCACCTTCAAAATGCTATTTGAAGGCTCCTTTAAAGAGTGCTGTAATTGTTCCCAATGACTAACCATCTGTTATTTCAGACTAAGGTCTTTGCTTCCTGTGTCCCTCGGACTGTGCTCCTCGCCCCCACTCCTTCTTTCTCTTCCATTCTTGTTTTCCCTGCACCAACTGCACTCTCTGCCTTGTACATACTGAATATTTCCATCATATTCTTCACATACAAACATACGTACATACGCACATATGAAAATGCAAACTATAATCTTATAATTAATTTTCCTATTTTGGTACACTAATTTTATGTGGTTTGAACTTCCGGTGTTAAATCTTTTTTATAAAATGGCATGCCAAGTAAGACGAAAAAGTGGCACTACGATTGGTTAAGGCATGTCACATGACCATTGGTTAATGCCAGGCATACTTACACTTGGTATGCCATGCCGTGCTGCACCTTGATTTTATGGCATGCAAGAGCCAACGTTTCTTAAGCGCAAATCAGTGTGTTTAAGTTTTGGCAGTCAAACTGCTTCCATTGTCCGATCAGGCAAAGTGAGTTAAATTTACAAAAATTAGCAGGCTAAATGACTGAAACTTACAAAAGCAATGCAAACAATCCAATTCGCTTCATAAAATGGCATAGCAGCCTGACGCTGTCCATGATTACATGCCTCCACCTGTGTGACATGAGATGGCCACCAGGTATCCCTAACACACACACATACATACATACAGCACCCTTTTCAACTACAGCAAAACATAGTTCGATATTACATTTCCTCCTTTGGATGGGTTCAGATATGAAAGTTCAGATCACAGATAAGTGCTCTCTTTTGTGCTTGTAAGTTGATGCGGGGTCCCATGTGTCTTCCCCTCAGCCAGTTCCTGATCCAGGTCACCATTTTTGGTCCTGCCCCCACATACTCCAGCTTCCCCCCGATCTCCCATGTGGCACTGAATCAAAGGCCTTACTGAAGTCCAAGTACAGGAATTCCACAGCTTGGCCCTTGTCCAGTTTCAGTGTCTCCCGGTCATAAAACTCTACCAAGTTTGTCTGGCACGATCTGCCCATGACAAACTTGTGTTGCTGGTCATTCTGGATACCGTTTGCCTCCAAGAAACTCACGAGCCACTCCTTTAGGATGGTCTCCATGAGTTTGGCCATGATCAAGGTGAGGCTCACTGGCCTGTGGTTCTCTGGTTTATCCTTTGGTCCACTTTTATGTATGGGAACTACGTGGGCCATCCTGCAGTCCTGTGGTACACATCCTGTGTCCAGGGCATTATTGAACAGGTCTGCCAGCAGCCCCGCAAAGACCTCTGCCAGCTCCCTCAGTAGTCTAGGGTGAATGCCATCTGGCCCAGGCACTTTGTCCACTCTTAATGCCCTCAACCCCTCCAGCACCATGCCCTCTGTAATCCCTACATCTGTCATCCTCTCCCCCTCTTACCTACCTCCCCACTTGCCTGAGGTATTTGCCCCCCCTCCTGCATGAACACAGAGCAGAAGTACTTGTTCAGTGCCTCTACCTGCTCTGTCCCCTTCTCCACCCTCCTCCCTAAAGTTTAAACCCCCCTACCCGACAGGACTACATTTTATTGCGGACTGACACTGTGACAATAAATCACATTCTATAAGACTTAATGGTGCTTCGGGTATTTTTTCTGGTACAAAACTGTCAATTTATAAGTGCAATAACCCACTCCAGACCATGGGTATATCAGGCATTAATGCACTTCCCAGTTGGTTGGAGGTCATGCGGGCTAGCACCCTCGTGCCTCACAATGTGACTGGGGAGTGCATTAATGCCTGGTATACCCACGGTCTGTTGTTGGTTATAGCTTACACAACGGACTTACAACTTACAGCTACTGCAATTATTCTCGCAAAATGTTTTATAGTTCGTAGAAATTTTTAACTGCGTTTATGCATATGCATTCTATCTTTTGTTTAACTATTAATATATCACAGATACATTGAATAACCAATATCCTTTATGTTTGCTACCTGTGGGTGCTTAACACTCATGGAAAAGAAGAGAGGAAGGGCGCTGAAGTGTTACTGTACACTCAGAGAAACTTTGAGTAACTGAGTAAAACCCTATTGCTTCTCTATTATCTACACAAATTGTCAGGATTTACCACTTACAGTATTGTTGTTTTATACTGTTACAGTATTATGCATAACACTTATAGATATTTTAGTTAACCTACTTTTAATTAATTTTACCATGAACTTAATAGTTTTTTTTTGTAGGGAAAAATAGCGTAACCCTAGGAATTGATTTAGAAACAGAGAAACATAGAAACATGGACTTTGACGGCAGATAAGGACTGCTTGGCCCACGTAGTCTGCCCATTTCCAAACCTACAGGATAAGCGCTGAACAAGCGAGGCCCACTCGGCTGACAAACCACTTTTACCACGATGGCGCCATCCCTGACTGACCCCCTACCCCCCTTAGGCTAGACTGACCAACTAAATGGGTGAACTACAAGGCTGAACCCTATTTACCCTATCCTCTTCAACCTTTAGTTGGACATATAAGATTTCATTGGTATTTGAATGTCTGTGTAACTTTTTCTGTTCTCTGTAAACACTTATATTTGTAATGTTTGTTCAGCAATGACCCGGAACCTTTGAAAATGAGTCCTGGACTCAAAGGTATTAATCCTAAACTGAAATAAATAAAAATAAATAAAATAAAAGCTGCAGATCCTAGTTAACCAACAGCCTATTTCTTCCCACCCCCACAAGAATTGCCTTATGTCTCTCCCATGCATTCTTGAATTCTCCCACAGTTTTAGACTCCACAACATTAGCAGGAAGGCTGTTCCATTCATCCACTCTGTGAAAAAATACTTCCTCACATTGCCCCTGAGCCATCCCCACCTCTATCTTCAAATTGTGTCCCCTTGTTCTTGCACATCTCTTTTTCTGAAAGATGCTATCCTCTTGGACTTTGTTGATTCCACTGAGGTACTTAAAAGTTTCTATCATGTCCCCCCTCTCCCTCCTTTCCTCAAGGGTATACATATTAAGCTCCTTTAGTCTCTTCTCATATGGCTTCTCTTGCAGACCCTGCACCATTTTAGTTGCCCTCCTCTGGACTGCCTCCATTCTGTCTGTGTCCTTGCGGATATGGGGTCTCCAGAACTGGACGCAGTACTCCAGATGGGGTCTCACCAACTGTCTGTACAGAGGGATAACAACTTCCTGTTTTCGGCTGGTGATGCCTCTCCCTATACATCCCAGTATCCCTCCAGCCCTCTCTACTGCATTCTCACATTGCTTGCTAACCTTAAGGTCATCTGATATGATTACCCCCAGGTCCTTTTCCATTTTTGTTGTTGTTACTACCTCCCCCCCATTGTGTAATCTTCCCCTGGGTTGTTGTTTCCCAGGTGCATTATTTTGCACTTCTTTGCATTGAATTCAAGCTGCCATACTTCTGACCATTCCTCCAGTCTTGCCAAGTCCCTTCTCACCTTTTCCACACCTCCTTGTGTATCAACCCTGTTGCAGATCTTTGTATCATCTGCAAAGAGGCATACTTTTCCTTCCAGTACCTCTGCAATGTCACTCATAAAGACATTAAAAAGGACTGGACCCAGTACTGAACCCTCCGGTACCCGACTAGTAACCCCTCTTTCTTCAGAGTGGACTCCATTTACAATTACCTTCTGTGTCCTGTTGTCCAGCCAGTGTTTTACCCAGGCTACCACCCTGGGACCCACTCCCAGGCTGGTTAATTTGATTATTAATCGTTTGTGTGGGACTGTCAAATGCCTTGCTAAAGTCTAGGTAGGCCAAGTCCATAGTCCCTCCCTGGTCTACTACTTTGGTCACCCAGTCAAAGAAATCAATAAGATTTGTCTGACATGACCTTCCTGCTGTGAACCCATGCTGCCTTGGGTCCTGTGCTCCACTGACCTCTAGGTACTCAACAATTCTTTCCTTCAGAAGTGATTTCATCACTTTCCCTACCACAGAGGTCAAACTGACAGATCTGTAGTTTCCTGCCTCTGTCTTGCTCCCACTTTTGTGAAGGGGAATCATATCCACCTTCCTCCAGTCCTCAGGTACCACACCATCCTCCAATGATTTGTTAAAAAGCGTAGTCAGTGGTGTCACTAGTTCTCCCCTTAATTCTTTTAGAATTCTGTGGTGAATTCCATCAGGCCCCATTGCTTTGTTCACCTTCAGTTTTAGGAGTTCTTTCAGAACCCTTTCTTCTATGAAAGGACTGGGATCGACCCCCCCTATCCAGAGTGCTTCTGTTCATTGGATTAGGCACCTCCCCATCCTCCTCTTTTGTGAATACTGAGCAGAAGTATTCGTTCAGTATCCCTGCTTTTTCACTGTCCCTCTCTGCCCACACACCTTCCTTTCTATTCAGCCTCACTATCCATCCCTTTGTCTTTCTATGCTCCCTGATGTACCTACAAAAGGTTTTATACCCCTTCTTAACTGAGTTGGCTGTCTTTTCCTCAGTTTGGGCCTTTGCTATTCTGACTTCCCTCCCTGCTTCCGTCTGCCTTAACTGGTACAGTTCTCTGTCCTGCTCCTTCTGTGTTTCCTTATACTTCCTAAATGCTATCTTTTTTTCCCTAACCTTCCCTGCCACCTCTTTTGAGAACCATAGTGGCTTTTTCTTTCATTTTGATTTGTTTATTTGCTTCACACAAAGGCTTGTTGCCTCTGTGATGGCAGTTTTGAAGTTTCCCCATTGTTACTCTACCCCTCCTTCTAGCCTGTTTACTGGTGCTTTTCTAAGGCACTCTCCCATCTTGCCAGCGTCAGCCCTCCTGAAGTCCAGTACCCTCACTTTTGTATGGTTTGACTCTGTAGCTGAGTTTATCGTAAACCACACTGTTTGGTCGTCACTTGTTCCCAGATGGCTACCCACTTCTAGATCTAAGATCCTCTCACTGTCCCCATTTGAGAATATGAGTTCTAAGATTGCTCCCTCATGAGTGGGTTCCAAAACTAGCTGTCTGAGGCATGCCACCTGTAGGGCATCGAGAATGGCCCTGCACTTGGATGTGGCTGCAGCAAAGGTGCTCCAGTTAACATCTGGCATATTCAGGTCCCCCATCAACAGTATCTTCCCTTTCTCTGCCATCCTAAGGATGCCTTCTGTCATATCCTTGTCCATTCCCTCTCCCTGACATGGGGGTCTGTATACAACCCCTGTGCAGATTGTGATGCCATTTCCAGTATCTAAGGTGACCCACAGTGCCTCCTCTCCTCCCTGTTTACTCTTTTGTTCTGTTGCTTTTTTCCCTTCCCTTCCCTTACATAGAGAGCCACTCCTCCCCCTCTTCTACCCTCCCTGTCTCTCCTATAGGTTGTGTACCCTGATATTTTAACATCCCAGTCATGGTTCTTTGTGTACCATGTTTCTGTGACTGCTACGATATCCAGGCATTCCTCTTCCATCAACGCTACAAGTTCAGGAAGCTTGTTGCCCAGACTACGGGCATTAGTACTCATTATCCTCTATTTCTTGATGGCCTTAGCCCTTTTTGCCCCATCCCTGTCCTTATTGCCTTTGTCATTTTCTCCATTTACCCCTCCCCTTCTCCCAATTAACATCTCTATCTTGGTGTTTACCTCACTTACTACCCTGATTTTTGGGGTAAAGTTAGGAATTCCCTGTTCCTTTCCAGTGCCTCCCCCCTTGGCTAGTTTAAATGCTTGCCAATGAAACATTTAAACTTATAACCTAGGATCCTGGTTCCCCTCCTGGACAGATGCAGACCATCATGCCAGTATAGGCCTGCATCACTCCAGGTGGACCCCCAGTCCCCAATGAAGCCAAATCCCTGAGCTCTGCACCAGTTTTTCAACCACTGATTGAATCCCATCGTGTGGAGCACCCTAGCCTCATCCATGCCATACACAAGCAGCACCTCTGAGAAGGTTATCGTGCATGCTACTTGTCTAAGGTCCCTCCCCAACTCCACAAACTCTTCCTGCACTGCTCTGATCCCTTTCTCAGCCAGGTCATTTGTCCCTAGGTGGACAATGACATCCAGCTCCCTCCCCCCGTGCAGCTTCTCCAACGATCCTGAGGAGTCACTCCCTGTCCCTCCAAGCCATGGCACCAGGCAGGCACCCTACCTCCCTCTCCCATTCCTCCCCCAGTTCTACCCACCTAACAATGGAGTCCCCACCAGAAGTTGTTTCCTTCCCCTGTCGGGTCCCATGCCACCCTCCTGTGGGTCTCTTTGTGGAGGTTCCCAACATTTTTACTCATCTGCTGTATGTGGTGATTCTTATTTGATATACCTTGATTGCAATTACCCTACTTTTGTATGAACGTCACTGTTACTGGGTTTAAGCCCTTACATTCTATTAATTCCCTATGTTATTGCCTCCCTCATGTGGATACCTGTTTCTGCTGTATATGCTTATGTTGCTCTTCTACCTGTACTCCTGTATCTCTTCTACTGCTGAAACTGAGTTCTGTCATAATGTAATGTATGCGATATGTATTGCTCATCTGTGATGTTATCTCCCAGGTCATACCTGAAAAAAGGCAGTTTCTGCCTAGTGTACCTACCCAGTTAACAAAAACTAAATAAAATAAATAAATAAAATAAATATCTGAATTACACTGCCTAAGTATTACTGGTTTAGACACCCAGGAATGTAAGAAATGATTACTTTAACAGTCTGCTCATGGAACGTTAAAGGCCTGGGTACACCTATTAAGGGATCAGGGGGCCAGATATTCAAAGTTTTGCACCTGGCACAAATCTGATGCACTGGAATAGTGCTGAATTTGCACCAGGCTGCAAAATTCAGAAGCCCTCTTAGCGCTGACACTAAAAGTTAATGTATTCAGGGGAGGAGTGAGGGGAGTGGCCACGAATGCCATCACACCGGCATATCCAAAAGAATAGTGTCACACTACAGGTTTTTGTGCCACCTGTAGCATGGCACTAAATACTGCCTGCAAAAAGCATGCAGTAATGCGGCATTGTAACCTGAAGTAATCCAAAGTCAAAATTCAAAATAATTCAAAGTTTAGCCCTGGTAGTCTAGTGACCCACTGACCCCTGTAGGCTGTTATATAATTTCCCTGGTAGTTCAGCGCCCCCCCCAACTACCCCCGTCATGATCTCTGACCCCGTATGAAGGTAATAAATATTTTCCCTGGTAGTTCAGTGGTCCCGACCACCCCCACCCAGCAGTGCTGACCCCCACTCCCCCAACCATCCCTGAACTGGGCCAGTGACTAGCTCAATCCACTGCTCACCTCCGCAGCCAGCCACCGACTGATGAATGGACGCATACCCCAGTGAGTAATGAATGAGCACATACTGCGCTCGTTCATTACTCACTGAAGTACATGCCCATTCACAACTCAGTTGGCAGCTGGCTGCAGAGGTGAGTAGTGGGCGTACCTTGCTCATTCATTACTCACTGAGATACGCGCCCATTCATCACTCAGTTGGTGGCTGGATGCGGAGGTGAGCAGTGGGTTGAGCCAGTCACCAGCTCTGTTTTGGGATGGTTGGCGGGGAGCAGGGGTTTGCACTGCTGGGTTGAGGGGCTGCTGGTCGACCAGGGAAAAGATTTATTACCTTCATACAGGGGCTGGGGAAGCATGATGGGGTGGGGGCCACTAGACTTCCAGGGAAATATGATGGTTAAATGTGCTACGGTGTTCAGGGATCATGATGGGGGTTGGGGGATGGGACATAGTAATATTCTGTCACTATGCAGTCAAGCAGCTGTAAATATTGTAGCTGTAGGCCTCGCTGCCTGCTGCAGATGTGCTGAGTGTTTTGTTTTCTTCTTTAAACAGTCATGACATGAGTTGGGGGAGTGGCATGACATGGTACTACGATAGCGCCTAAGGAATTCTGGCTTCTTCCCTTCCTCCACTCTAGACTACAGCATACATGTGGCTGCTACTGCTGTTAGTGCCAGTTGCCCTCATCAGTCAAGCTGCAGCCAGCCCAGAACAAGTACTACTCCTCTTTGATTGTTTTGTGATCTTGTGACAATGTCACTGTTTGGTAGTGAGCAGCGGGCTAGCGGTCTTTAGATGGTGTATAGTATGAATAATTAGAGGACAGAAAGATTGCACTGGAGGAGTGGTAGGCAGCAGTTTGGCAGGTGTTATGATGAAATAGTACTGAAGGAGTGGTGGTTGGGCAAGGCATGCTGCTCACCAGTACGCTAGTGTGGCAGCAGGCAGGGCACACTGACATGGTGGCAACTGTCTTAGAACCAGGGGTCACACATTGAGGAACCCAGCAGGATGGATCTGTACTCCAAAGTCCTGCTTGAGCAATGGCAGCAGCACTATCTGTCAGCTAGCACAGGCAGTAAGTAAGAATGTTTTTGAAGACAATTAAATGTGGGATGCTACAACTATTAGATAAACATTAAAGCCTAGGTTGTTAGTGCTGGAGTTTGGTCATGGTTGGTGTGATATGGCAACCTGCCTAAGTAACTGTACAGCACACAGAGCATCAGCAGCGTGGGCAAAATAAAACTGACAAAAAGAGTGCCACACTCGCTCACCACCACCATTCATAAGGTAGAAAAAGAAATGGGCAGACTGGATGGGCCTTGTGGTCCTTATCTGCTGTCAACTTCTATGTTTCTATGTACTTTTGTATGCAAATGGTGTATCTTCTGTTATGCTGTGCAGACAAGAAAGGGCTATATGTTGGTAGTATTTGGGTGGGGGGTGTCAATCATCAACTATAGTCTCTTGACTCTCCACTCTAGTCCATATTCATTTTGGTTTATTATATTGTTCTCAGTGGAAGTTTGTTTACAACCTTGTGTTTCTCTCCTTTGTCACCTCTGCTTGTCTAATTCTGCTGTGCAATACCATGTGTATGTGTGGGGGAGTGTTGACACCGGGGGGGGCATGGTGAATGTTGTGCAGAGGGCCCATGAACATGTTAATCCAGTCCTGGGGACACTAGACTACCAGAGATGTGGTTGACTATGTACAGGATGGGATCATGCTTCCCAAGTGTCCCTCATTATGAGGGACATCCCTCATTTTACCCTCTAAATTGCCCTGTCCCTCCTCTGTTCCTTATGGAAAAGGTGCTGCATACACAGGGAATGTGCTGTCACATCATACATTCAGGCAGCAATTGCTAATATTCTATGATGCTACATAAATAAATATACTTTGTGCAAGTATTGGCAATGGTTCCACTGTGTTCTGGGCTTGTATCTCCATGTTTGATGCTGTATCCCTCATTATGAGAGTCAGTGTACCTTATAGGCCCCTCAGTCAGCATGTCTGTGTCCCTCATTGCTGTGCTGTATGGATGAGTGGTATGCACTGAATGGGCCTGCAAACACCCATTTCCTGCAGCATCCAGCCTGTACTTCCATTCCGACCAACAGGGGGTTGCTGTGAGCTCCATGCAATAGTGCAGGGCAAAGTACATGGGAGTGCATGCAGAGCAGGCCATAATGAGATGCAAATGTGACTGTTTGCCCACGGATTGCCTGAGTGGGCTCATTTGCATAGGATCTTTGAATATAGAAGACTTTTGTCCCAGGCTACCCTTTTTGCTCTGGGCAAATGTGTTAGCACTGTGCAATCGAGTTAGCCCCGGGCAAACCTCTCAAATACATAGCACAGGTCTGCAGTGTATGGTCTGTATTGTTTCCAGTTGTGCAACACATCATTGATATCACACACATTGTTCACCAACTTCAACTCTGCCCTTCTCCACCTCTGTGTCCACTGAGCTGCTGTTTTTTGCACTTCTCTGTCGCTATATTCAGAGCTGTCTTATTTCCCGGGCTATTATAGCACTGCACTCCCAGCCCTGTTTGCACTGCTTCCTTTGCATGTTATATTCAGGAGGCTTAGCCTCGGGGCTATTCCTTTGAATATAGCTTGCTACTGGTTCAGGGCTAATTTAGCATGCCGGGCAGTGCTAATTTAGCCCTGGGGCTAAGTTTTGAATATCTGGCCCCAGGAATTCTTCAAAAACATAATGATCAAAGAGCAGATATTGCATATTTGCAAGAGAACTGGAAGCTCCTAAACTGGTTAGATTGTGGGTGGGAAAAGAATACCATAGCACTTTTAAAGAAAACAAAAGAGGGTTTTTATTCTTATAAGGAACAACTTAAACTTCTCAGTGACCATACAAATTAAAGATAAGGAAGGGAGGTGGATCTTGATCTCAGGTACCCTTAATAGAAAACATATAGTGACATGTAATTTTTGAGGTCCATCTGAACCATCTCATCAGATGCTTCTTACCATATCCAACTATCTTACAAACTCTCCAAATGCAAACATAATTTGCAGAGGAGACTTTAATTTTGCTCTTGACCCATTCCTAGATAGGAGTACACATAAAAAGTCAGACACCAAAAACAATGTTAGAGAAATGCTCAACCAATTATTGAAAAACAAAGCCCTATCTGATAGCTGAAGAATCCTTAATCCTACTGGAAGAAAGTACTCATTCCACTCAGTACTTCACAACTCATGCAGTAGAACTGATTGTATATTCATCTCGAATGATTTGTATAATGGGCTGGACAATGCACAGATAATTGACAATGTGATCTCAGACTATGCACTCATATCCATAAACCTAAATACCTCAAGCTTAAGAGAAGGATCTCCTAGATGATCTTTCACCTTCAAAATGAAGACTTTGTTAAAGTCCTAATGAATGAATATAAACCTGTCTTTGAAATAAGTCAATCTCCAGGAATGCTACATGCTACAATCTGGCAGACATACAAATGTATCAATTAAAGCAGAAAGAAGTGGGGAAGGCAGTCAGACTAGCAAAGGCCCAAACCGAGGAAAAAATAGCCAACTCAGTTAAGAAGGGGGATAAAACCTTTTATAGGTACATTAGGGAGCATAGAAAGGTTATGGGAGGGATAGTGAAGATTAATAAAGGAGAGGGGAGGTGGGCAGAGTGAGACAGTGAAAAGGCAGAAATACTGAATGAATACTTTTGCTTAGTATTCACAAAAGAAGATGAGGAGGAGTTACTTAAACCAGACAATAGAAGCACTCTAGGTAGGGGGGGTTGACACCAGCCATTCACAGAAGAAAGAGTCCTGAAAGAACTCCTAAAACTCAAGGTGGACAAAGCAATGGGGCCTGAAGGGATTCACCCCAGAATCCTAAAAGAACTAAGGGAGGACCTAGTGACACCACTGACCATGCTTTTTAACAAATCATGGCAGGATGGGGCGGTACCTGAGGACTGGAGGAGGGCAGATGTGATTCCCCTTCACAAAAGTGGGAGCAAGGTAGAAGCAGGAAACTACAGATCTGTAAGTTTGACCTCAGTGGTAGGGAAAATGATGGAATCACTTCTGAAAGAAAGAATTGTTGAGTACCTAGAGGCCAGCGGGGCACAGGACCCAAAGCAGCATGGATTTACAGCAGGAAGGTCATGTCAGATGAATCTAATTGATTTCTTTGGGTGACCAAAGTAATAGACCAGGGAGGGGCTGTGGATATGGCCTACTTAGACTTTAGCAAGGCATTTGACACAGTCCTGCACAAAAGATTAATAATCAAGTTAGCCAGCCTGGGAGTGGGTCCCAGGGTGGTAGCCTGGGTAGCAAACTGGCTGCACAACAGGACACAGAAGGTAATAGTGAATGGAACACATTCTGAAGAAAGGGGGGTTACTAGTGGAGTACCTCAGGGCTCAGTACTGGGTCCAGTCCTCTTTAACATCTTTATAGGTGACATTGCAGAGGGTCTGGAGGGAAAGGTATACCTCTTTGCAGATGACACAAAGATCTGTAACAGAGTTGATACACAAGAGGGGGTAGAAAAGATGAGAAGGGACTTGGCAAGGTTGGAGGAATGGTCAGACATATGGCAACTTAGATTCAATGCAAAGAAGTGCAAAGTAATGCACCTGGGAAACAAAAACCCAGGAGAAGAGTACACAATAGCAGGGGAGGTACTAACAACAACAAAAATGGAAAGGGACCTGGGGGTAGTCATATCAGATGACCTAAAGGTGGGTAAGCAATGTGAAAAGTCAGTAAGGAGAGCCAGGGGGATACTGGGATGCATAGGAAGGGGCATCACAAGTAGAAAAAGGGAAGTGGTTATCCCTCTATACAGACAGTTGGTGAGACCCCATCTGGAGTACTGTGTGCAGTTTTGGAGACCTCATCTATGCAAGGACATAGACAGGATGGAAGCAGTCCAGAGGAGGGCAACTAAAATGGTGCAGGGTCTGCAGCAGAAACCATATGAAGAGAGACCGAGAGAGCTTAATATGTATACTCTTGATGAAAGGAGGGACAGGGGGACATGATAGAAATGTTCAAGTACCTCAAGGGAATCAACAAAGTCCAGGAGGGTAGCATCTTTCAGAAAAAGAGATGTGTAAGAACAAGGGGGCACAATTTAAAGATAGAGGGGGGACGGCTCTGGGGTAATGTGAGGAGATTGTTTTTTCACGGAGAGAGTGGTGGATACATGGAACAGCCTTCCTGAGGAGGTCGTTGGGTCTAAAACAGTGGGGGAATTCAGACATGCATGGGACAGACACAAGGCAATTATAGTGGGGGGTTGCAGGAAGTAGGCTGTTGGTTAACTAGAATCTGCAGCTTATCCAGTAGGTAGCGAAATGGGCAGACTGGGTGGGCCAAGTGGTCCTTATCTGCTGTCAAAGTCTATGTTTCTATGTTTTGTACGGGGCCTAACAGTAGAATTTTCCTGTAAAAAGAAAAAACAATTAAACGTTGAATGTAAAAAGTTGGAAGAAAAGCTAGAACCTTTAATTGCCCAACATAAATCAGATCCAATACAAAATCAAAATTTAACTCCGGAAATTACAAAACTAAAATATGAATAGAATAAAATACATACATACATACATACGAACATACATAGAAGCCAGCAGCAGAAGAAGGCCATTTGGTCTATCAAGTCTGCTTGTATTGCAGGGTCCATAGCTTGTGCTAATGTCCCTGCCCTCCCTCCCCACTCCTCCCATCCTCCCTTCCATGACCCTTACCCTCCCCTTATGCCTGACCCAGCCTCTCTTAAAGCTGCCCACTATCTTCAATGAGATTACCTCTCCTGGCAGCGCATTCCAAGTGTCCACCACCCTCTCTGTGAAGAAGTGCTTCCTGATCTCCCTCCTAAACCTCTCACCCTCCAGCTTAAGACTGTGCCCCCTCGTGTTATGGTTGCCACTCAGCTTAAAGAGACTCTCCTTATCAACCTAATTTATCCCTTTCAAGTACTTGAAGGTCCCAATCATGTCCCCTCTCTCTCTCTCTCTCTCTCTCTCTCTCTCTATCTCCTGTCTTCCAGGGAGTACATGTTCAGTGCCCTCAACCTCTCCTGATATGCCTTACCCTGTTGACTGGCTATCATCTTTGTAGCCCTCCTCTGGACCTTCTCCAGCAGGTTAATGTCCTTTTTAAGGTGCAGGCAACATTACTGAACTCCGTATTCTAGATTTCTAGATGCGGCCTTACCAGTGACCTGTACAAGGGCAGTATAACCTCCTCTCTCCTACTACTGATCCCCCTAGATATGCATCCCAGCTACTTATTTGCCTTTGGTACTGCTTTCTTGCATTTCATGGAGTGCTTCAGGTCACCAGTGATCATCACTCCCAGGTCCTTCTCCTCCTCCTCTGATGCAGATACTCAACTCCATCCAGGTAGTACTCTGTCCTGGGATTCTAGGCTCCAATATGCATAACTTTGCATTTCTTGGCATTGAAGCCAAGCTGCCATATCCTGGATCACCTCCCTTGCTTTACAGCTCTTCCTGTAGGTCCTGTATCCCTTGAGCTGTGTCCACTCCCCCACAGAGTTTGGTGTCATCCGCGAATAGACACATTTTGCCCTTAATGCCATCTCCAATGTCATTGATGAAGACACTGAACAACACTGGTCCCAGCACCGAGCTCTGTGGGACCCCACTAGTTACCTGTCTGATGCCAGATAACTCTCCTCCCTCAACCATCCTCTGGGTTCTGTCCTTCAGCCAGTTTTCCACCCATCTGGCCATCTTTTCCCCGACCCTGAGATCCACCAACTTCCTGATCAACCTTTTGTGGGGCACAGAGTCAAAGGCCTTGATGAAATCAAGATAAAGGATGTCTACCACTTGACCCCTGTCTACTGTCTTAGTGACACAAAGAAGTCAATCAGATTTGTGTGACACGATCTCCCCCCATGAACCCATGCTGCCTCGCATCCTGGAGACCATGCTCCTCTAGATATTCTACCAACCTCTCCTTTAGTATGGTCTCCATGAGTTTTTCCGCAATGGAGGTCAGACTGACTGTTTTGTAATTCTCTGGGTCATCCTTGGGACCACTTTTGTGGAGCGGCACTACATGTGCTGTTCTCCAGTCCTGTGGTACTATGCCTGTCTCTAGTGAACTATTAAATAGATCTGCCAGTGGCCCTGCCAGCTCCTCAGCCAGTTCCTTTATTACCTTTGGATGTACTCTGTCTGGGCCTGGTGATTTGTCCACCTTCGATGCCAGCAGCCTCTCCCTCACTGTATCCTCCTCTATCACTACATCTGTGTTCCCCTCCACCCCTGCTCCTCTTTTCCCTCCTGAAGGCACTGGTCCATCCTTCTCCCTGGTGAAGACAGAACAGAAGTATTCATTTAGTATTTCTGCTTTTCCCCCATTATCCGCCACCCACTCCACCCCTTTCCTAAGCCTAACAATCCCTTCCTTCTTGTCCTTTTTTCACTTATATAGTGAATGAAAGCCTTATCCCCCTTTTTAATTCCTTCAGCTATCTGCAGCTCCTTCTGTGCCTTTGCTTGCCTGACTTTTTTTACTTGCCTCACTGGCCAACCTTAGGTAATTTTCCCCATCCACCTCTCTTTTGGTCTTCCTGAATTGCTATAAGCCAGCCTCTTTCCCCTTACTGCCTGGGCAACCCGAGAACTGAACCAGCTGGGTGCTTTGGCCCTTGTGTTCTTCCTCCTGAGCCTAATGCATTAATCTGTGGCAATCAGTATTCTTTCCCTAATGATGGACCACCTTTGTTCCACCCCCATATCTGCTCTGATGCCTGCCAGATGGCTTCTTAGCACTTTGCCCATTTTCCTGACGTTCACCCTCCTGAAATCCAAGATTTTGGTTTTGGGATTCACTGTCCATCTCCAACTGGAACCACACTGTGCAATGGTCAGTTTCACCCAGTGGCTCCCTGACCATTATTTCCTGTACATGCTCCCCGTTTGTGAGCACCAGGTCAAGAACTGTCTCAGCTTTTGTTGGTTTAGTGACATTCTGAGTCAGGAAACTACTCTGCAGTCCTTCCAGGATCACTTGACTCCCAGCACATGTTGTGGATGGTATGCTCCAGTCCACCTTGGGCTGGTTGAAGTCCCCCACAATTACCACCTCTCCTTTCCCCGCAGCTTCCAATATTTGTGAGATCAGTTCCCTGTCCCTCTCCTCATTTTGATTGGGTGGTCTGTAAACCACCCCCAACCTCACCGTTCTCCCTCTATTGGACCTTAACTGAACCCATAATGCCTCCACCTCCCATTCCTCTGACTCCTCCCTCATGCAAGTTATTCCCTCCCTGATATAAACTGCCACCACTCCCCCCTTCCCAACTACCCTGTCACTCCTGTATAGTTTATATCCAGGGATCACAAGGTCCCAGTTATGGTGTGATGTTGCCCAAGTCTCTGTTACTGCAGCTATGTCCACCCTCCTGTCTGCTAATAGTGCCTGCAGGTCGTCCATCTTGTTTCCAAGACTCCACACATTCAGAGACACCACCCTCCACCTAGAATCCGATCTTTCTTCTCTTTCCTCTATTCTCATTTATCCCCTCTGTGTGCACCCTACATGCCCCCTTGTTATGTGTTCCTCATCCCCTCCACCCTTTGCTAACTGTGTTCTTGCCCCTTCCACCTCCTCCCTCCAGACCTCTTCCATCACTGTGGGGTGGGGGTGTTCACTGACCTCCTCCTCCTCTCGGAGTCTGTGGGCCTGCACACCCACTGTCCCCCCCTCAGTAGTTTAAATTAAATGTGGTGGTTATGTGTTCCCCCAGTTTGTCCCCGAGTACCCTCAAACCCTCCCTACTGAGGTGTAGCCTGTCTGGTGAAAAGAGTGTTTTGTTTGACTAGGTCTACTCCCAGTAGCCTATACAGATGAACATCGCCTCCCTGCACCATTTCCTCAGCCAGTCATTGAAATCCTCTATTCTTCTTTTCCTGGCTGTGTTGGCCCTTGGTACTGGTATCACCTCTGAGAAGGCCAGCAAATTTCCTTTCTCCCTGCAGATCTTCCCTAACTTCCTGAACCTACTTTGCACTACCTTAATCTCCTCCCCAGCTAGGTTGTTGGTTCCCAAATGTATAATTAAATTAGGTTTTCCTCCACCTTCCCTTACTATTTCCCTTATTCTTGGACCTAGCTTCTCAGCTGCCATTCCTGGCATACAAACCACCTTCCTGCTTGCATTTGGATCCCCTTTCCTTCCCAGTGAATACCCCTCATTATGGAGTCCCCTATTATTACCACCCTTCCATTCCCTGCATCCATGCTTCCCGTTCTTCCTTTCTTACCTTCGATACTAGCTGCTTCCCCACCTAACTGCTCCCTCTGCACCTTGGTAAACTTATCTCCACATCCACAATTTATCCCCTTAACTGTTTTTCCATCTCCCAATCTGCCCCTCCCCTTTTGACTATCTGTATCTGTATAATACAGTTTGTTTAGGCAGGAAACGCTCTACAGAAAGTAAATCAAAGATATTGGGAAGCAGGAGAAAAAAACATTATGGCTCCTAGGAAATAAGCTAAGAAAAGAGAAACAAAACAGACAACTGTGTCAGTTAGAAATGATAAGAGCACTTTAAAAACAACTAGTGCAGACATAAATAAAGTAGTTTATGAATTCTTCAAAAAAATTATACTCTTCCAAATGTAACACAAATGAAAAATCAATTGTAAAAATCTCTATCTCAATCTAAGATCTCTCCAGTACAAGAAACTATCATTAAAATGCTAGAAAAAACGAAATTAGTGGAACAGTGAAAAATCTAACAAAAAGGAAAAAAAAACGGATTGGATGGAATTCCACAGAATTCTAACAGACACCCTTGACACTTAAGCAATAAGCCACGAGGGGATGTGGGTTATCAGGGGATTTGCTATGGGTGGAGTGGTTTGCGCCTCGTGGGTAAATCCTCGCCAGCCGTGGTAAATCCTTCAATAACCCACATCCTCCAAGTGGCTTATTGCGATTATACCAATGTTCATTTTTTTACTGTAATAAAATACAAATATTAAAGAGGTTGCTTTCATTTTTATTTTTATTGTATTTATTCCTATGCTGCAGAGGATATATTGGATTATAGTCTCATCAGCAGCCACTGGTTATCAGAAGAGTTACACCGGTGGTAAACTGCCAGTCTAATGATTTCATTGGCTGTTCACTTATGTCCATGGGATAATACTAAATACTCACCTACTTAAAGTTTATAACAAGGCAGAGGAAAATGAGACACTTCCCCTCATCACTGAATGAAGCCTTTGTGGTCCTAATAAAAATGCAAAGATACCAATACTTGCACAAACTATGGTCCTATTTCATTGTTGAATAAGGATAACAAAATTGCTGCAAAAATCTTGTGTACTAAACTAAATGACATTCTCTAGGGAATAAAAGTCACAGACAAAGTGGGCTTCATCCCTTGTCGACAAGGTTCTGACAACATTAGAAGGATACTTTCCATTCTTTGGGCATCTCCCCAAAAAATAAAACCTTTATCTCTAGTATCATTAAGTGCTGCTAAAGTGTTTGATTCTGTTGAATGGAAATATCTATATGAAGTTCTGAAACATCTTTTGGTGCCCAGCTTCCTACATAAACTGGGTTAAGACTCTCAATAGCAATCCCAGGGCATCAGTTCTGACCAACTCAGTTAAATCTCCCTCTTTTAAGTTTGAAAGGGGATCATGACAAGAGTGTCCCCTTTTCCCAGGATTATTTGCACTGACGAAGGAACCATTAATCAGAACACTGGAACAGGAAAACGATATAGAAGGCATCAGAATTAAAAATCAAACCAGCAAAGTTCTAGCCTTTGCAGATGACCTTCTGTTGACTCTCCAAAATCCCCTGACGTCACTGCCAAAAGTCATGAAAGTTATAGACACTTTTATATCATTATCAGGTTTGTCCATTGATTGGAAAAAGTCCAGTATGATGCCAATTAATAAAGCCTATTCCAACTCCCTGCTATCCAAATTTACGGAAAAAATTCCCTTGATAATTAATAAGAAAGAGCTTACATATCTGAGGATAAATCTGATACCTGATTTTAAAAACTTAATTAAAGCAAACCTAAGGCTTCTTTTGGGAAAAACAGAAAATGAATTCCCCAGCTGGCAGACACTAAGTCTGTCAATTTGGAGAAGAGTGAACGCAATATAAATGATTATAGTTCCCAGAGTCTTATACATTCTCAATACCTTACCAATAGAAATAGGGAATAATTGGTTAAAACAATTAAACAAGTATTCTTATTGAACTATAGAAAACACTGTCTCTGTCTAAAGGAACTTTGGTTAACCAAAACAAAGGTGGATTTGCACTAAAATTTTGAATTATATCACTATGCCTTCTCCTTAAAACAAGTGAGTATTCTTTTGCAGTCTCAGAAAAATAATAATGCTCCTGTAGGGACTAAATATGAAACTGCACTTCTTGCTCCAAATTGAATTACAAACTTCCTTTTTCTATCTCCTCCTAAAATGTTAGATCTTACTTTGAGGAAGACTCTTGTAGCAGGCCACACTGGTATGACTAAGCTGCCAGGTGCTAGGTCTGCACGGAATACTTCTAGCTTGCAGCTGCCTACCGTCGACGTCAGCCTAGCCTATATAGGTGGGCAATCCCCCAGACCTACCTCAGTTCTTTCACTGCCATTGACCTGTGCATGTCAAACCTTAGCAGACACCATAGCTACAGTCGACTGCCACTTCCTGCGCTTACCATGCTTTTTTATTTTTCATTTTCTTCTGTGTAATACATTGAATTTTCAGTGTTTTCCTTGAAAAATTTATGTCTTATCCACCAGCCTCATCTTCTGACAATTCCTTGAAGTGTGCCTGTGGCAAACAGATCCCTGAAAAGGATGTCCACTGTGCATGTCTCATCTGCCTAGGCCCCAGCCATGACCGAAGCCTGCCAGTTTTGCCAGAAATTAAACCTGGCAACATTGTTTAAAAACTCTGGAGGGCCACCTTTTGATGCAGGAGTTGATTGCAATGGAAAAGGAGCTGTAGGCCAGGAGCTCTTGGGACTCACTGACATAGTCCTCAGGGGCCTCTTTGTCTTCTCACAAGGAGAAATCTGGGAAGCACAAGCACCAGGATAAACACTGGGACTGGCCCCAGTCAGCATTCCATTCATGGTTGCTCCACAAACCGTTGACCATGACAGGGTTGTCTCCCTGGGGGGGGGGACAGTTCCTCCAGCCCCACCAGCCCTCTGTTCTTCCAGGCTCCTGGTGGCTCTGCTGCCTGCCCTTATTTCCATTTTTGGATGCAGCTCTTTGGGGCAGGGGACTTTGTCTCCTGCTCTCCAGCCCTTGATGCTCAGGCCCATATTTTCCTTGAACTCTCAGGCAAGTGGCTCAGCCGATGTTGGTCTCCCAGGCATTGACTCCACAACCATCACCCCCTCCCCCCTGGCCATGGTGTTGCCTTCATTGGTTCCCATCGCTGTAGTCAACATCAGCCCTGCCAGTCATCGCCCGCAGCAGGCTACCACCATCTCTTCCTCACCGGCGTCACCTTTGCCTTTGACTCAGGGGTTTCCATCCCCTTAGGCACCAGCTTCTCCAGCTGGGCCAGCACTAGTGGAACCTTCCCTGGGTACTGCACCATCACCTGCTGGGCCATCACCAGTGCTGCCACAGCCCCAGCCCATGGGTCCATCTCTGTTGTTGCCCCTGCCACAACCTGTGCTGCAGCTGATGCCTACTAGCCCATCATTGGTCCCTCAACTGGCAATGGGTGGACCTATGCCGGGGTACCCTTCGCTGGCTCCTCAGCTGTTGTACCCTTCCCGGTGCCTTTTTTCCCATTCCTGCCGGTGTACAATATAACATCCTAGGTGGATTACAAGCCCTCTTTTTGGCATGGTGGTCCTTCATGCAAAAGCTGATCCCCACCCCACAGGGGCTGCCTCTGGTGTCTCCCCTTGGTCCTCCCCAGGACCCTCAGCCCCAGATCCCAGACCGGGCTGGTCTGAGTAAACCCTGCATGCCGGGGTCCTCAGGGGCTTGACCTGATGTTGGTTCAGGTTCTAGAAGGGACAATCGCCAGCCCCTGGCTTCGGTCCCGGATAGTGATACTACTGAGGATAACACCAATTCTTTTGGGACTTCCTCCTCTCCTGGAGAGTCTTTGGAGGGGTATGATACAGCTAAGGAGGTGCCAAAGTCCCCCTCAATGATCCATCCTTAATGGACATCTTGAGCCACATTCGGTCCATTATGGGCTGGGAGACGGAGGAGCAGGACCCAAAGAGATGCCATTTGGCCATCTATCTCTGGCAGTGTGATATCCTCACAGTGGTCATATCCCCTTTGATTGACTCCTATGAGGATGTCACCAGGGTGGCCTGGAATCACCCTTGTAAAACTTCTCCCCGCCTAAAAAAGGTGGACAACCTTTACCACACCCCCACTGACAAGCTTTTTCTGAGGAGTCACCCTAAAGCAGATTCAGTGGTAAATAATGTGCACATGACCATACTAGGAAGCCCAAGCACCTTAGTAACCTTTCACCAGACCAGGAGTCTAGGCAGCTGAATCACCTTGGCAAATGTGTTTTTGCCTCTACCACTCGGGCTATCTGGGCTAAACATTATTTGGCCCACATGTTACAATACCAAAATGTTCTTTGGAATCAAGCCAGGAACCTGGAACAGACTTTACTAGAGGACTCCAGTAAGGCACAGCTCGCCCAATGTATGAAGTCAGGCTTGGATGTTGGCAATCATGTCCTCTGGGCAGCTTATGATGCTGTAGATGCCTCCGGATACGGGGCAGCTGCTGGGATCTGTCTCCAGTGCCATTCTTGGTTCCAGGTATCCAGCATTGCCTCAGATGTGCAAGCCAGCATGTTGGATGCCCCCTTCCATGGTTTGGTCCTTTGGGGGATGTCCAGGACATCATTTCTACCCTGCAGGAGTCAGGGCAGGCCCTCAGTTCAGTCCATTCACGCTATCACACCCAACTGAGAGCAGGCCAACATCAGTCCTTTCGCAGATTCTCCTGCAAGCAGTCTCAGAACCAGCCTGACAAGGGTCAGCACAAGCGTAAGGTCCCAGCGACTCCAATTGCTACCACCGCCAGAGCCCTCAGGGCCCCCTCAGCTCCCCTGCCTGCACCCACCCCTACTTCCTGACTCCTTAGCTGACCCTCCTGCCCTCCAGCCCAGGATCCAAGGAAGGCAGTCAGGGATCAGTTCTCCTTCCACCTAGAGGGGTGACCACAGACAACTGGGTGCTCCAGATCATAGAACACGGTCACACTCTCGAGTTACTAGACTAGCCACCAAAGCTCCTCCTGTTCACTCTACATACCCCCCCCAAACACCTGTCTCTGGTCTGGGAGGAAATTCAGACTCTTCTTCAAAAAAGAGCCATAGAGTCCATCCCTCAGGCTCAATGGAGAAGAGATTTTTACTTCCCCTTCTTCCTTATCCCCCCAAAACATTAGGGATCTTCAGCTTATACTGGACTTGTGCCATCTGCATCTGTACATTGAGCACTTCAGGATGGTCACCTTCCAAGGGCTGTTACCCCTGTTGCACCAGGGGGACTGGCCCTTTTCTCTGGACATACAGGATGTGTACCTGCACATCCAAGTCTTTCCTGCCCAGTGCCACTTCCACTTTCAGGGAGTTCATTCCAGTTCCAGGCCCTCCCTTTTGGCCTTTCCTTGGCCCCCCATGTATTTACAAATGCCTGGCAGTGGTGGTAGCTGCATTGAGGAGACAGCATTTCTATGTGTTCCCCTACCTGGATGACTGGCTGCTAGTTGTCCCCTCCAGGAGTCGCTTAGTTCAGACCCTGGAATTCACCTTCCGGCTCTTCCAGGCCTTGGCGATCACTATACATTTGCAGAAGTCCTGCCTATTTCTCCTTGCCAGTGCCTCCAATACATACAGTAGAAGCAGTCCTGGACACCAGTCAGGGCAAGGCTTTTTTGCCCAAGGAAAGAGCGGAGCAATTGATGGAGCAGGCCCATCTGGTTTCCTCCAACCGGCAGGTCCCCGCTATGGTTTTCCTGCATCTTCTGGGCCATATAGCAGCGGCAATTGCCATGGTTCCCGGCCCATCTGCATATGTGGGTTCCTCAGTGGACCTTGAGTGTCCAGTGGGACCAGTGCACAGATGACCTGGATCAATTGGTCCTGGTCTCTGACCCAGTCTGGAGGGTTCTGTCATGGTAGCTGGATCCAGCCAACCTCCTTTGGAGCATCTTTTCAGCTCTTGAACCACTGGCACATTCTCACAACAGATGCATCTGACCTGGGATGGGGTGCTCATCTGGCTGATCACCAGACCCAGAGCACCTGGATGAACATGGAGCAGGGTCTTCATATCAATGTCCTGGAGGTGCGGGTGGTTCTTTATGCCCTGCAGGTCTTTCAGACTCATCTTCTCTCTGGTCCACTGCTGGTACAGATGGACAACATGTGTGTGGTGTATTACTTCAACAAGCGGGGAATGACGACCCATTCTTACCACCTGTGTCAAGAGACAATGAGAACCTGCTATTGGGCCATCAAGCATGGGCTAGAGCTATAGGCCATGCATTTTCCAGGTGTTCAAAACATCTTGGCCAACAGTCTCAGCCACTGCAGGTTGTGGGCTCACAAGTGTGAGCTGCTAACCTCGGTGGTCGAAGAACTCTTTGAGCGGTGGAGCCATCCAGAGCTACACCTCTCTGTGCCCCACTCAATGCAAAACTGCCACTTTTCTGCTCACTTGATCCCAGGCCTGGAGTTTTCTGGTGAGATGCATTGTCCCTCTCCTGGAAGGGGAGGTTTCTGAATGCCTTTCCTCTCTTCCTGCTCCTGCAGAGGGTTCTGCTCAAGTTCCAGTTGGAAGGGGCAGGGATGATCCTGATAGCTCCCTTCTGGCCTCATCAGATTTGGTTCCCCTTGTTGCAGCAGCTGACAGTGGAAAACCTCCAGTGCCCCTGCTCCTGTACAGCTGCTTGCTCTCCCAGGACCAGGGAACCCTCATCCATCTGAATCTGAAATCCCTGCATCTCCATGCGTGGCTTCTGCGGACCTAGCTATTTCCCACTTTGGGTGTATCCTCCAGGGTCACAGATGTTCTGGTAGCTGCCAGGAAACCCTCCACCAGGGCCACTTGTGCTATGAAATGGAAGTGCTTCTCCACTTGGGCTGCTGCTCACCATTTGGATCCTTTCCCCTACCTGGTGAATCAGGTGTTGGATTACCTACTTTCCCTTTTGGATTCGAGTCTTGGATACTCACTTAATGTGCACATTTCTGCCGTCTCTGTGTACATGCACCTATTCAGGGCAAAGCTGTTGCCCAGCTTGGGGTGTCCTGCACATTCCTGCTGAGCATTTTGCATTTGAACCCTCCCATTCAGGACCCAGTCTCTTCATGGGACCTCAACTTAATGTTGAAGAAGCTCACTTTACCTTCCTTTGAACCCACTGCGAGTTTCAAGCTGTGCTTTCTGTCATGGAAAGCACTCTTTTTAGTTGCTGTTACCTCGGCTCGAAGGATTTCCAAGCTACAGGCTCTTGTGTCATGCTATGACTCTGCCAGCCTTGAAGTATAAGCTTAGAAAGCACATTGTGGACAACAGTACCTGTGAGTGCCCCCCCTAGGAATCTAACCCCCTCAGGTCCCACCCCTTCACTCAGTGTCCGTGAAGGCCTACCCTATTCTGACTACCTCTCCTGGGGAATCTTTTAGTCCCATCTAAGCACTTTCCTCCCTTCAACTGGGGTCCACCTCTTATCTCCCAATCCTTCATACTAGCAGGCTAATCCTCCTAATCCTTTTCTGGATACCTCCCTTCCATCTCCCTTCCACCTCCCTCCCCACTATGCCTCCACTCTCCCCTCCTCACCCATATCCTTTTTCCCGTCATGGCTCAATATGAGATTAGATCAGTGCAGGAGGAGTTTGTGGAGTTGGGGAGGGGCCTAAGGCAAGTAGCACACACAGTATTCTTCTCAGAAGTGCTGCCTGTCTATGGCTAGGGTGAAGCAAGGGTACTTCACACCATGTGATTCAATGGATGGTTGAAAAAATGGTGCAGAGCACAGGGGTTTGGCTTCATTGGGAACTGGGATTTACACCTGGAGGGATACCAGTCTATACTGGCAGGATGGTCTGCATCTGTCCAGGATGGGAACAAGTCTTCTGGGTGGTCAATTTAAATACTTCATTGGCAAGCTTTTAAACTAGTCAAGGGGGGAGGCACTGATAAGCAGCAGGGAATTCCCAGCCTCCCCCTACAAAACAGGGTACTAAATAAGGTAAAGACCAAGGTAGAAAGGTCAGTAGGGATCAGGACAGGGGTGAATGAAGAAAGCAAGGTCCATAAGGACAGGGATGGTGCCACAAGAGGTAAAGCCATCAAAAAATGGAGAGCAATGAGTACTAATGCCTGTAATTTAGGTAACAAGCTTCCTGAATTATTGGCCTTGACAGAGGAGGAACATCTGGATATCATGACAGTCACAGAAACATGGTACACACAGAACCATGACTGGGATGTAAACATAACAGGATACACTATCTACAGGAGGGATGGGGGCGTAAAAGAGGAGGAGGAGGAGGAGGAGGAGGAGGAGTAGCTCTCTATATAAGGGAAGAAATCAAAGCAACTGAACAAAATGGTAAACAGGGAGAAGAGGAAGCACTGTGGGTTAATTTGGAGACAGGCAATGGCACCACAATCTGCACAGGGGTTGTATACAGACCCCCATCTCAGGGGGAGGACATGGACAAGAAAATGATAGAAAGTATCCTTAGAATGGCAGAAAAGGGATATTGCTGATGGGGGATCTGAATATGCCAGATGTTAACTGGAGTGCATTTGCAGCAGCCACTTCTTAGAGTAGGGTCATTCTAGATGCCCTACAGGGGGCATGCCTTAGACAACTAGTATTGGAACTCACTCAAGAGGGAGCAATCTTAGACATGGTACTCTCAAATGGAGATGGCGTGAGGATCACAGATTTAGAAGTGGGTAGCCATCTGGGAACTAGTGACCATCGAATAGTATGGTTCACGATAAACACAGCAGTAGAGTCAAGCAATACAAAGACAAAGGTACTGGACTTCAGGAGGGCTGATTTTGCCAGAATGGGTGAATGCCTAAGGAATGCACTAGCAAATGGGCAGGAAGGAGGGGTGGAAGAACAATGGTGAATAATAAAAATTGCCATCACAGAGGCAACAAGCCTTTGTGTGAAGCAAATAAACAAAACAAAACCATGTAAGAAACCACTGTGGTTCTCAAAGGAGGTGGCAGGGAAGGTTAGGGAGAAAAAGAAAGCATTCAGGAAGTACAAGGAATCACAGAAGGAGCAGGACAGGGAATTATATCAATTAAAGCAAAAGGAAGCAGGGAAGGCAGTCACAACAGCAAAGGCCCAAACCGAGGAAAAGATAGCCAACTCAGTTAAGAAGGGGGATGAAACCTTTTATAGTTACATCAGGGAGCAAAGGGAGACCAATGGAAGGATAGTGTGGCTTAATAAAGGGGAAGGGGTGGACAGAGGGTGACTGTGAAAAGGCAGAGATACTAAACAAATATTTTTGCTCAGTATTCACAAATGAAGTACCGAAACCAAACAATAGAAACCCTCTAGATGTAGGAGTTTATACCAACCCATTCACAGAAGAAAGGGTTCTGAAAGAACTCTTAAAACTGAAGGTGGACAACGCAATGGGGCCTGATGGGATTCATCCCAGGATTCTAAAAGAACTAAGGGTAGAGCTAGTGACACCACTGGCTACCCTCTTTAACAAATCATGCGAGGATGGGGTGGTTCCTGAGGACTGGAGGAGGGCAGATGCTATTCCACTTCACAAAAGTGGGATCAGGGCAGAAGCAGGAAACTACAGATCTGTTAGTTTAACCTCAGTGACTGGGAAAATGATGGAATCACTTCTGAAGGAAAGAATTGTTGAGTACCTAGAGACCAGAGGGGCACAGGACCCAAGGCAGCATGGATTCACAGTGGGAAGGTCATGTCAGATTAATCTAATAGATTTCTTTGACTGGGTGATCAAAGTAATAGATCAGGGAGGGGCTGTGGACATGGCCTACCTAGACTTTATCAAGGCATTTGACACAGTCCCACACAAAAGATTAATATACAAACTGGCCAGCCTGGGAGTGGGTCCCAAGATGGTAGCCTGGGTAAAGAACTGGCTGGAGAATAGGACACAGAGGGTAATAGTAAACAGAATCCACTCTGAAGAAAGGGGGGATACTAGTGGGGTACCGCAAGGTTCAGTACTAGGACCGGTCCTCTTTAATGTCTTTAAAATCGACATTGCAGAGGAATTGGAAGGAAAAGTATGTCTCTTTGCAGAAGACACAAAGATCTGCAACAGAGTTGATGTACAAGGTGTGGTGGAAAGAATGAGAAGGGACTTGGCAAGGTTGGAGGAATGGTCAAATGTATGGCAGCTTAGATTCAATGCTAAGAAGTGCAAAGTAATGCACCTGGGAAATAAAAACCCAGGGGAATAGTACACAATGGGTGGGGGTGAGATACTAACAGCAACAAAAATGGAAAGGGACCTGGGGGAAGTCATATCAGATGACCTAAAGGTGGGCAAGCAATGTGAGAGGGCAGTAAGGTGGGCTGGGGGGATACTGGGATGCATAGGGAAAGGCACCACCAGTAGAAAACAGGAAGTTGTTATCCCTCTGTACAGACAGCTGGTGAGACCCCATCTGGAGTACTGTGTGCAGTTCTGGAGACCCAATCTCCGCAAAGACATAGACAGGATTGAGGCAGTCCAGAGGAGGGCAACTAAAATGGTGCAGGGTCTACACCAGAAGACATATGAAGAGAGACTTAAGAAGCTTAATATGTACAGCCTTGAGGAAAGGAGGGAGAGGGGAGACATGATAGAAACTTTCAAGTACCTCAAGGGAATCAAAGTCCAAGAGGGTAGCATCTTTCAGAAAAAGAGGTGTGCAAGAACAAGGGGGCACAATTTGAAGATTGAGGGGGGACGGCTCAGAGGTAATGTGAGGAAGTATTCTTCACAGAAAGGGTTGTGGATGCACGGAACAGCCTTCCTGAGGAGGTTGTGGAGTCAAAAACAGTGGTGGATTTTAAGAATGGATGGGACAGTCATAAGGCAATTCTAGAGGGTGGGGGTAGGAAGAAGTAGGTTGTTGGTTAACTAGGATCTGCAGCTTATCCATTAGGTAGGGAAATGGGCAGACTGGGTGGGCCAAGTGGTCCTTATCTGCTGTCAAATTCTATGTTTCTATGTTTCTATATGTTCCTTCTCTCCGCTAACTTTCTCCTCACCTCCTCTTCTACACAACCATTCCTGCTTACTTCTCTTGCTGTAACTCAAGTAACAAAGCTGTCTCCCGGCTGCTCCTGATGCACTAAAATGACTCATTCAACCATCCTACTCTCTGTGGGATTGCTTTGTAAGCTTGAATTGTTTGCTGTTTTTTGCCAATTCATTCTGACTTGTAAGCTTCACTCTGTACTTTGATTTTCTGTGATGTTCTTATGTCCATGTATTGTGTTTGGCGTGGAACCTGTGTAAATGAGCTCTCAACTTAAAGGTACTTTCTGAAATATCAAATAAATAAATAAATGTGTAAGGAGCCTTATTTGTTTTTTCACAAAGACAGGGTGTCTTTGCTTACTAATCCTATATTTTTACCTAGGGCGGTGTCAGAGTTTACTTTACCCAAATCCATCCACCTGCCAGTTCATTTTCCTGAGTATTCTAATCAGGGGGAGGCATTGCTCCATATGTTGGATGTACCTAGGATGTTGTGGTACTATACAAACCGCACAAAACCTTTTAGAAAATCTGAACAGTTGTTTGTTTCATTCACCCCAAGAGAGAGGGTGCCCCTGTCTCCAAACAGTGTTTGTCTAAGTGGTTAGCAAACTGCATTGTTTATTGCTACCGCCAGTACAATGGACCCCTTCTGGAGGCGGCCAAAGGCCATTCCACCAGGGATTTGACATCCTCCATGGCTTGCTTTAGAAATGTGTCTGCTACAGACATCTGAGCAGCTGCCACCTGGAGTTCTGGCCACACTTTTATGAAGCATTACAGTGTGGATATCACCTCTAAGTTCAGTTTCAATTTCAGCCTGGCAGTTCTTCAGGGCCTTCTCTCCTGAGCTCTTGGCTGCTGATCTATCCGCTTCCTGGTGGTGGTATCCTGGTGAAACCTGGTACTGCTTAGGACTCTGTCCTACTGGTGTGTCCTGCTGCAAGAGTCTTCCTTGAAGTAAAATAGTACAGTTATGTAAGAACTTACCATAACAGTAGATCTTCGAGAGAAGCTTTTGCAGCAGGCCCTGCTTTCCCTTTCTCCCCCCTCTGCTGCTCTTTTTCTCTCACACTGCTTCTGCCTTTCTTTTGGCTGATGGGAAACCTCCTCAGTTCTGCTTTAGCTGCCTGTATGAGGTTTCCAGCAGGAGAACTGAGGTAGGTGTGGGGGACTGCCCTTCTATGTAGGCTAGGTTGATGTCAGCTGACTGACATCTGCGGTTGGTGGTCCCCCATGATAGACTGCTAGTTAGAAGTTTTCTGTGGTCCTAGCACCTGGTGGCTTAATCCCACTAGTGTGGCCTGCTGAAAGAGCTTCTCTTGAATATTTGCTGTAAGTTCTTTCATAACTGTACTTTACTTATCCTACAATCTGACACTCACTCATAACTCTCAAAACTGCCAAGAACTTATTGAATTGGAACCAATTACCTAGTGAAATTATACCCTATGAAACAATTTTCTTTAAAGTTCCAAGGGAGAACTCTTTCTGAACCCTCATGGAGAAAAAAGGAATTTGCATTTTGAAAGATATCTTTGACTTTCCCTCTGGTTCCCTAGTTTTTTTTTATATTCCAGGAAAAATATAGAATACCTAGAACTAATTTATTTCTTTATTTACAACTAAGGAACACCCTTGAAACTCACATAACTTCAGTGCAAAAGAAAAAGAGTGGAATGAATTGATTGAACAAGCTGGGAGGAAAGGAGCAGGATCTACAAACTTTTTAACAGACCAGATAAAGACCCTACAGAGAACTCAAAAAGGAGGTGGGAAATAGAACTTAATAGAAATTGAACAGATCAAGTGTGGTAAAGCCCTTGGCAAAATCTCTATGACCTTCAGCACTCAACAAAAGCTCTCTGGGATTGGCAGTCCCCCCTCCTTCCATACCCTAGATGGGTCCACCGTTGAGACTGTACTATCCTTCAAGTACCTCAGGGTCTGGCTTGACAACCACCTTAACTTCCCTGAACATGTTAATGCCATACGTAATAAAACTCCACTCTAAATTGGGAGCATTGTACTGCCACTGCAGCTGCATCCTGCACCTGGCCCCTAGAACTGTCGTACAGAAAATTATCCTCTCCATATTAGACTACAGCAACACACTGTAGTCTACAGCTCTGCCCCCAAATCTACCCTTTCCAAACTGGACTCTATCTTTAACTCCTTCTGTCACTTTGCTTTAGACAGCCCCACACATACTCATCACTGTACTCTTTATACATCCCTCTCCTTTCCCTCTCTTGAAGCTAGGCATATGGCACAGTGCTCCCCATTTATTGCCAAGTATTGGCTTGGCTCCTTTCCTTTTTTTTTGAAGTTAATTTGTTTATTAATTTTGAATAGACAGAAAACAGGCATAATATTACAGCATATAACTAGTAAAATACACATTAGGTAAACAGTAAAAAAAAGCATTCTGTGCTTGGTAGCAGTAAAGTAAGGGGGTAAAGGTAAGGTATGAGTTGTAGTTGTGCTTACTGTTAAGGAAGAGTAAAGAAAAGAAGAGTCACAGTGGTTATACACAGAGAAAAACATAACCCCATGCAGTGTAAAACTAGGAGAAGAAAAAATTGGAACTTACAGTAACAGTTTTAACATATTTTAAATAATAGAGAGGTACCATATAAAGAAAATATTGAGCAACAATAATAAATATTAGAATGGTAGACTAATGGTTTATAAAATACATTAATCCACTAAATCACACAGATCTCAAATAATTTAAATAATCCTGCCAACACAAATTGTATTCTTGCAGTTGGTCTAAAGCAAGGTAAGAAAGATGTTCCACAGAGGCAGTCTGGGTTAAGCTTTTAAGGATGTCTGCAATGTCAGATATTGTAGGGGACTTCCAGTACATTAAGATAAGGCACTTCACTTGCATAAGAATATGTTTAACCATCTATGCTGGAATTTAGGAAGTGTATTGTCATTCGAATTCACAATTCCCAGTAAGAAGTATTTAGGATCAAAAGAAATATTGTGGGCTACAATCTTAGATGCAAGATGCTAGACGGACTGCCATAATTTATAAATAGATTTGCATAACCATAAAATGTGTAATAAATCACCACCACTATTAATTAAGATGTCTCCCAGAATATATATTCCTCTATTCTTCCAGGAGAGGCAGAACAGTGGGTGGTTATCAAGGTTGATATTATGGTTTCCCCAGATGGGGGTATAGAAAGCAGGGGTAGGATTGGATTTTAGCCATCTGTGTAATGTCAACCAATAATAAACTGATGAGGCAATAGTGGGGTGTTTCCTTAGTTTAGGAGTTAGAGTATTATAAATAAAAGTAGTAGGGGTATTACCCAGGGTCAGTGAGGATTCCATATCCACCCTTGGGGGAGGGGTTGAATTTGATTTGGTGAACCATCTAATAGTTTAAGAGGCTTGAAAGGCCCATAAATAAGCTAAAAACTAGGGCAAACCAAAACTGCCTCTGGACCAATGGGATTGGAGCTTATTATGACTGAACCTTGGAATACAATCTTACCAGATAAAGTTGCCTATTAATTTATCTATTTTGGCCGGGGGGGGTAAGATTAGTGGAATATTGGCAAATAGGTGAAGTATTTTTGATGTTATAGACATTTTAATGGCAGCTATCTTACCAGAGAAAGATAAATTCAGAAGTTTCCATCTGTCTGAAGTCATTTTAATGTCAGATAGCAGAGGGTTGAGGTTCGCTTCCCAAATTCTGTCCAAATTCAGTAAAATCTTAATGCCTAAATATGTAATACCTTGAGGGGCCCAACAAAATCCTAGGGGGTCATTCATGTTAAGTTCACAGAAGGTATTCAAAAGTAACACTTTGAATTTTTTGTAGTTTACTGCTAACCCAGAAAGTTCAGTAAACCTATTAAGTAAATTAGCAAGGGGTTGGGCTGCAGAATCAAAATTTTCTAAAAAGATTAGAAGATCATTGGCATAAGTCAATGAGGTGTATTGAGAACCACCAATAGAAATGCTTCTTATGTTGCTGGTTTGTCAAAGGGTCGCCATAAAGAGTTCAAGGGCTAGAATAAATAGGGACAGGGATAGGGGACAGCCTTGTCTAGTACCTTTGGCAAGGTGGTATGATGGGGATAAAATAGAATTGATGAGGGCCTTTGCAGAGGGAAGGGTATAAAGTAAGTTAATCCAAGAACAAAATCAGTCACTGATACCCAAATGTAATAAAACCTGATATAGAAAATTCCAATTTAAAGAATCAAAAGCTTTTTCAAAATCAATGGCAATAGCTGCTGCAGGGGATTTGAGGGTTTTGGATTTATACATGAGATTATATAAAGAACATAGGTAGTCTGAACTGTACCGTCATAATGTCGTACGCTTAATAGTGTACAGCATTATGGTGCACTCCGGACCTGTGCGGTCTCCGAGTTGGATCCCCCCGGAGTTAGAATCCTTAGTGGGTGGGGTCTGGGGTGCACCCCCCCATAACGAGGGTGTGTGGGGTCGGAGCTCCCACAGAACAAAGAAGAAGAGAAATCGAACAATGCAAGTGCGACATTTTGACCCCGTGCCATCTGAACCAACCCTATCTTTAACTAAACCTGTCTGAGATCGATGAGCTAATTTTGAAATTAAGTGTTCCAGACGCAGTGTTAAGAGTTTAGCAAATATTTTACCATCAGTATTGAGTAGGGATATTGGGCAGTAATTGGATGGTAAAGCAGTGTCTTTATCTTTCTTTGGAAGCACTGTAATTGCTTCAGTCATAGTTGAAGGTAACTTACCGAAACAGGTGGATTCTTGTAACACGTTACAAAGTAGAGGGCAAAGTAAATCAGCAAGAGATTTATAAAAATCTACAGGGGAAACCATCTCCTCCAGGAGTCTTGCCAGTTTCAAGAGATTATAGTGCATTTTGGATCTCTTGTACTGTGAAGGGTTTATCTAATAGTTCTGTTTCATGTTGGAAAGATGGGGAAGGGTTTATTATGAAACAAAAACTCTTGTATTTGGGTTGTGTCCCAGGGTAAGAATTCTGGGTCTTTAAGTAGTAATGGCTCTAGATGCCAGGAGGTGGATTTAAGTGGAGGGGGAGCCCCAAATAAGATGCAATTTAACAGGTGAGTAATCTGATATGAGTAAAGGCAAAATAGTAGACTGAGTTATATTTTCAGTGATATTAGGTGAAGTGAGCCAGTAAACGATCCTACTGTAAGATTTGTGGAGAGAGGAATAAAATGTAAATTCTCGTTCTAGTCTCCAGATATCTGATAACCCAAAATCCTTCATTAACAATGAAAGGGCATCTATGCTTCTGGAATGTGCATCGGAAGATGAATTACTCCTATCTAAACATGCATCTAGTGTAAGATTTAGGTCTCCACCCATTAGGATAGGAGAGTTGTTTAAATTATTTAGTTATTTGTTGGGCTAAGTTATGAAAGAATTCAGGGGTATCAGAGTTTGGAGAATAGACATTAACTAAAGTCAGTGGTCCAGAGGGAGTATCAAAGGAAACAATCACCCATCTACCTTCAGTGTCGCTGATAGTGTTTAAAAGGATCCATTTTAAATTCTTATGAATCAGTATTGCAACCTCATATTTTTTAGAAGACGGTGATGATGCATATACGTGACTGACCCAGTCACGTTTTAGTCTGTCATTGTCCTCTGCTAACAGCATAGTTTCTTGTAAAAATGCTCTTTGTGCTTTGTGTTTTTAAAATGATTTAAAACTTGTTTACACTTGCTAGGTGCATTGAGTCCCTTTACATTCCATGTGTAAAGTAGTAAGTCAGTCATAATGACTTATATAAGGTCCAGTTATATTAGAGTTTATGGAATTATCAGGGACCAAAGTGCCGAGCAAAAAGGAGAGAATAAATAAAACATAGCAGAGCACAACTGCAGACCTAATACAGGTTATTAACCTGTAGATAAGGTTAAAATAATAACCTGAAGGTAGTCAGGACATAAGAAATATAGTGGATAAGAATGTTCTAAGGTACCAAAATGTGTATCTCTCTGTATTAGAACTATTTAGTAATAACATTGACAACTTTAACAACCAGAGTACTGTCAAATACCAAAATGTAGTCACCTTAGATGCATGACGAGATATGGGTTGGTTGAGTGTACCAAGACTCTCTCTCAAAACATCAGGGTGCGAGTAGTAAAAGCAAGCAATTAAGAAGTGTGGCTATAAATCGACTACTCCTTATACCTCACAGTACTGTTTATTAAAGTAGTATAATATTATGATAGTTAGATGCAGAATAAAATTCAAAACAAATAAGATCCTAATAGATTGTCTGACTAATACCTTATATCACACTAACATAATGTGTATCAGAAACAAAATAACAATCAAAGGTTTCTGATAGTTGCATTTTTAATGTTAATAATTGACTGGATTTTTGGTTAGTATTGATATGATATGATTGCTTATATCATTCATACTCCTATATATGGCATAAGTGGGGCTATAGATCATTTGTAAAGGTAGAGGGTAGTAGCAAGAAATAGTCTGCTCACAATACTATTATTTATAGGTACACCAAATTAAATCAAAAGCTCAGCAAGTCTAAATAGTTTCTGAACAGCTGCCCTAGCTGTTGGTAATACGAAACGGTTCCTTGAATATATGTCTCCCTAAGAAGTCATGCACATAGCAGATTTAATGGAGTCAGGCTTCAAACTTATAAGTGCATTCCAGAGAAAGTGGGGGTGGGGGGGGAGCAAAGTACAGGTGGTGTTTTGCTTGAACATAGCCATACATAGAAACTGGGGTTACGGAATCCATGATAATAGACCTTGAAGACCTCAGCTATAACAATGTTAGGTTGTTTACAGTGTGGTATATAGGCTTCGAGCAGCACCGCAGTTATAGGGAGGGATAAGTTTCAAATTTGACAAGACTGTACCTAATAGGATGCACCAAAATGTTTGAAAATGGCCTGTATAGAAAGTACTTATAGATGTGGTTTGATCATTTGTGATGACCTAAGAGACATCACCAAATTAGTATAAAAAGAAAATATTTAGATTTATCCAATAATGCTAGAAAGAAAAAGAGAGATAAAGTAGGGAGAAACAATCATATATAGGAACAAGTTTATGGGGCTTCAAAGGTGAATGAATTAAACCCACAGGTAGAGGTAGCTGTATCAGCTGCTATAAGAGCCCTTTGAATGTTTTATTGCTGGTTATTTGAAAAGAGTTACAGTGATCACCATACAGAATAGATCTGATATTGCTAGACTATCCTGTCTTAGAGAGAATTAATATTTTAATCTGTGTCTGAAGGAAAACACTAGCACATAATAGCATCACAAAAAATAAACAGTTTGAGATCGGTTGTGTCTCTGTAAACGATGTACAGCTTTGTCAGTTCAGTACATGTGGGAAACAATAGTTACTGCAGGAGGTTTTACCAATGGGTGTAAAAGAAAGGATGTTTGTCCATATATGGACACACTTCAGTGTCAGTATATGGGTTTAGTAATAAAATTTAACCCAGCAGAGCACAGTAGCAAGATACAGTTACCAGGGATCAAGAAGGCTTGTTCCTACGAGTGTCTAGCGGCGTTGCTATTGCTTTGTTTTTTATTTTGCCTTTGCTCTTCTTTTTGGGTGGTTCTATACCTTTCAAAGGTGAACTACCCACAATTTCAGCCCAAGAGGAATCGACTGAATTGCAGCTTAGCACGAACGTGGTTGCATGGGTGTTAGTTGCAGAGGGATCATCTTGGGTCTGGTCCTCTTGGCGACGAGTTAACGGTATCCTGTAGTAGTGAAAACTTATTGTCCAGAGGAATGGGTGAGCTGAGATTAGGTGTACAAGCTGCTGCCATCGAATAATTGCATGCAACCTCTGGACTGCAGCAAGTATTTCTGCTGGTGGTCGCACCCATGGAGACCCTCTCCTGAAGTCAAGCAGACTACCTTTGTATCGGGCCATCACAGCAGACCTTAGAGGTTGAGCTGGATTTGGAATTGACCCTGGGGGTAGGAGGGTTATCTAGATTGCTGTTTGGAGTGGCTGCGTTCACATTTTGAGTCAGCGATGAATTGTATCCACAATCTTGAGGAGGGTTTTGCTGCATACTGTTTAGAAAATATAGCGCTTCAGGGGAGTTAAGGTCCTTTGCTGTATTATTTAGATATATTCGCATAACCGCTGGGTATCTTAGAGCACATTTGATTCCCATTTGGTGGAGCATGCATCTCGCTGGAGTAAAAGCATGTTGTTTTGCAGATACTTCTTTTGAGAAGTCTTTATAAATAAATATGCGATGGTCTTGCCAAGTGAGTGTGCTGATCTCTGTGGTCTTTTGCAGAAGAAGTTCTGTATGTGCATAGTTGAGAAATTTAGCTTAGATTAGCCTGGGTCTTCGGTCTGGTGGCAGTTTAGGGCCTAGGGAATGGTGCAACTGTTCTGTGATTATGTCATGATCGGACGGCAGCTGCGGTATAATGGACAGTACATGTAGGAGGAAAGGGGTAGTATTTCTGAGCTCTACGTCCTCAGGAAACCCAATGAAACACAGGTTATTTCTACAACTGCAGTGTTTTATATCATCTAGATAATATTACAGTTGTTTTATGGTACGATCATGTTCCCTAATAGTTGCCTGTAGTTCATGCACTGAAGCTTCATTTTGCTTAGTTTTGTTCTCTGTCGATGACAAACGAGAATCAATAGTATGTAAAGTAACAGTATTTTGTTGAGTTGCTATTTTTAGCTTGTTCATGTTGTAGACTAGTTTTTCAAACATAACTTCTACCTTTCATAGAGAGGTGAGCTGTTGCACAGATTCAGCCATGCTTGAAGGCCTGATACTTGCAAGGATAGGGAGATGTTAAAGATCAAAATAGCCCAACATTAGAATCTTGAGGCAGAAAATAACTTACAGGGGTGCTGCAGCAGAGTTTGTTTGTTAGTATTCCATCAAAGTTGTTCTCATTTATGTCCTAGGTGGTAGCAGATGAAGGTGAATAATCAGGTTAGTCACAGAGAGAAAGATTCAGACATCCATCTTGTCCGGAGCCAGGCCACACCCCCCGGCTTCCTCTCTTTTTACCTGTCCTCTACCCTCTCCCTGCCTTGCCCCAACTCCTATGCCCTCTGCAGCTCACACTCCCGCTCCCTTTCACTCCCCCCAGATCTTCCACAGCTGGCCAGTCTGCCTTCTCCTACCACTTCCCTAAGCTCTGGAATGCCCTCCCTCTCCCAATCCATCCAGTCACCTCTCCCTACTCTCTATCATCCCTCCTATGTAGCATCTCCTCCCACACCTGCAACTGTAACCTCACCTAATTTCTCCACTATATCCAATCTACTATCTCCTCCCCCCATCTCTTACCCTCCTTCCTTTCTCTATACCACCCCCTCTCTTTCTGGTTCCTCCTCCCCCTACTCTCACAACCCTATTCTTCCCCAATCCTAGTCCTTCTACTATCTCACCCTACCCCCTTCTCTGCCCACCTTTCCCTACTTCACCCCCTTCTCCTCTCCTTTCCTCTTCCACTTTCTCTTGTAACCCTTTCCTTACTCCTAATCCTCCGCTCATCTCTCTCTCTTTCTCTCTCTCTCTCTCTCTCCCTCCCCACACCAAACCCACCTTTCTTAGTCCTTGGACCGTAACTCTGTTTCTATGTTCCCCCTCAAGACTGCTTTCTCCCTCCTCCTTTCTCCCCCATTGTAACACGTATTGTTCTGCTACTATCTGGTACTGGCACACATTCAGCTTTAGCAGCTATAGTTTTCAATGCAGTGGTGCTTGGTTTACGAGTTCTCACACTGTTTGATTATCTATTTATTCATTTGCGTGGGTTAAATTCATGTACACAATTTACTGTACATAGTTACTTTCATATTTATTTCTCTGCTGTTTACAGTTGTAACATGTTATTTTAACTCTATGTATTTTCAAGTGTACTCCCCTTTCCCTCCCCCCCAGGATGCATCTGGAAATGAGCTCTTGTTAGTTCAGTATATCTTTCCTGATGAAACTTTTAAATAAATAAGTTCTTGCAAAACCTCTTAAGAAATACGAGGGAGGGTGATTCAATTTAAAATCTTACACTGTGCGTATTAGCTAAAATGGGAAACATGGGAGGAAGGGACTCGTGCTGGAGACGTGGGGACTCGAGAGCCAGTCTATCTCATATCTTATTCTTCTATCCACATTTGAACGAGATATGGCAGAGAATCTTACACTTTTGTTCATCGCTGTTTACGTTTCAGATTATGCTTGATCCCTTGTTATGTATAATAGGAGACTGTTCAGCTATTTCTTCCTTGTCAAAATCAGAGCAGTTGTGGCTCCTGGCAGCGTGCCTTGCCTTGAAAAGATTAATCCTCTCCCCCTGGAATACCATAACCAATCCGACAGTCCATGATTGGGTACAGTACATGGGGTAATCTAGCTTTCAGTGAAAGAATGAGTTCTCTAGCTATTGACAATTTGAACATCTTTGAGAAAGTGTGGACTCCATTTCTTACTTATTTACAAAATGCCTGAATGAATTGTTATTTCATATGAAATGTGTCTCTGGTGGTATATTATTTATTGCAACATTGTTCACTGTTTATTTTGTACTGATATCTTAAATGGCTATTGGCCTAATAAGTTGCATTATCTTTATGTAATGTATTTTACCTTATAATCAATAAAGATATTGAAGCAAAAAAAAAAAATCACCCCATCCATATATTTTACTCCCTATCCTTTAGTTCCTAGCTCCCAGTACCCTCCAATAATTTTTGTTGCAAGGTGGCTTATTTATTTATTTGCTTTTGATGACTGGGTAAATGCATTAGGCAATAAGTCTGCCTATTTTCAGACACGACACGGGAGAGTACAAGATACAGTAATTACAAACGGACTCAGATACATAGATACAGTTTTTTTTTTTCTTTAACATGTCACTATTTCTCCTTGGTCAAAATGAACACCCACTGACCCCCGGCCACCGGCACTCGCACCCCTCGACCGGGTCTGGCATGCAAATTTATATGCTCCATCTACACGGGCCAGCCAATAGGCAGGACCCCCCCCTTTAGGTACCTGCAGCATGGACCTGGCGAAGACTCCTCTCCTTGTCCAGGAGTACAGGGCATGGCCATCAGCCGCCGAGGTCACCCCACCACCATTTTTCCACCAATGTTTCACCCCTCCTTGAGGAGCCGGACATGCAATGGCATTGCACCAATGCACTACCACCTACCACGCTCCTCCCCCCTGTGCACACAGCTGTGGTGCCCCCAGCCTCTGCTAGGGGCCACTGCAGCACAATACAATTCCCTCACCCACTCCAGAGCCGTTGTGGGATGCTCAATCCTTCCTCTCCCCTGCCAGCCCCCGGTGTCCCAAGTCCATTCCCAAACCCGGGTCACTGGTGTGGCATGAGGTATGGTGTACAGCGCCTCAACCCTCAGTGCCACTGGGCCAGCTCCTAGATAGAGTTTTAAACATTTACAACAGATATTCTCACAGGGATAGACAGTTATTATTCATCAAGCAGGACATTAAATCTTCTAATCAAGTGAATGGCATAGACACAATCGTTAAATATCTTTTATGTTACTGTTCTTCATATACCTGCTAATCAAGTTTTTTTTTATCAATAAAGTTAATTTATTCAGCTAGATACAGATATTGTTAGGCAATAATCTGTGTGACTAGAAGAAACTCAGTTGTATCATGTATGTCACCAACTGTGCTGCCTTATTCTAATGTACATTTTTTGACAATGTCTGTTATAAACTAAAAGCTTGCAATATACGTTAAATTATAAAAAGCTAAATAAATTATAATCACTCACCAACAGTCCCTGTAAAGGGTCCACATTCTTCCCTAAAAACAGTTTAATATCAGAAACATTGGAGCTGGGTTAGATATTGAGATTCTCGTAAGTTTTATTTATTTATTTAGTTTTTGTTAACCGGGTAAGTGCACTAGCCTTAAAATTATTATTTTCAGGTGCAACCTGGGAGAGTACAACAGATAGTTAGACAAATGCAATACATCAGTGCAATTCTTTACATAATAACAGTGTAGCTAATAGTGGAAAATAATACATACAGAGAGAAATAACATATGAGAAATACATACAGAGAGAAATAACATATAGGAAAGATTTAGAACATTTGTACAGTCCATTATGGGTGAGCAGTAGGCAGCAATGAATCAAACAGTTTGAGTACATAACATAGTGGAAATTCACAATGAAAGCAGCATATGGCATTGTAAGATATTACATGCTCCAAAGGGGTTCCCTACATCCGAATAAGCAAGCAAAACAATAGTACAAACCATAGCAACTGGTATAGAGAGAATAGGTTATAGCAGTGTAGAGAAAAGGAAAGACTAAGAGAGAGAGGGCTGTCCAACTAGGACCCAGTGGCTGAAACAGACAGAAAAAGGGTGACGCCCAGGGAGGTTGAATAAGTACAGAAGTATCCAGAAGGTAGAGGTGGGATATTGAAAGTGAGGGAAGAGAAAGGAGGGAAAGAGAGAAACGTGGGCAGAGGGGAAATATGGTAGGGTCAGGAAGGTGCTATGATTTTAACAGAGAAATGTTAACGTAGGCAAAGCAGAGCTAGGTGGGGTCAAAACAAGCACATTGCCCTACTGAAGACAGACAATGCTGTGCCATGTAGATGGCCAACGTCTATGGCAAAACTGCCTGATTTTATCTACATAATTGTCAGTTAATGAAAACCGTGTAGAGTAGGGGAACAAGATGACAATCATCTGCCACTTGCCATTATGATAGGTAAATGAGATTACATGGGAGAACCCAAAGTTTAACAATTGTTGACCCACCATTTCTGAAAGGTGTGTCTCCTGCATATATACCCTGTTATATCTGGCTTACATTTCATAGAGCTTTTTTCTGCTTGGTGAAATTGTCATCAGGGATATATATACCCTGCTCCCAGGAATATACCCTGTTCAGGCCTGGTATTACCTTGTCTCATTTGTACAGCTGCCACTCAGTGGCTCCCACAGCTTCCCCTTTATGGGTAGGGGCTTTGGGGGAAGGCAGTCCTCCCCCTGAGGCAGTCGATCAGGTGGAGAGGGTCCATTGATGGTGTTGCTAGGACTCAGGAATATCAGCCATCATGTAGACGGTCTTGGGATTTTATCCTGTTTTCCCTTTTGTCCACCCTCCTCCCCTGGTGTGGGCATAACCATCTGATGGCCCTGGATGTATGCAACAATGCCTATGGATGGAGCAAGCACCCTGGGCCCTCAGAGTTGCTGTGGCAGTGGGTGCCTGATGTCTTCACAACTGCAGTGCACTGTCACGTGGGAGCAACTGCAGCTTGGCCTGCCTCCTAACATGGTAACTTGAGACACAAGGACCTTTGCTCAAAACATTTGAAGAAAGCGTTCAGATGACTAGCTGTGTAAACACATGGCATTACTGTATGTTACCACCTCTACAATTCTCAAACCACAAAAAGTAAACAGCATATGCCTCACATCTCCCCATATCCGTCCTTAACATGTACTAAAAATGTTTCACTAGTATCCTAGCAAACAGACTGAATGACATTTTGCCTCACCCTGATTGATCCAGGCAATCCTGATTGAAATGAAACCAGCAGACGACTGACAACGTCAAATGCACCTTATTATTGATCAGCCGGGTGACCTGGCTGGACACCCTGACTATCATTTTAAGTCTTGATGCCCAAAAGGTGTTTGATAGGGTATCATGGGATTTTTCTACATAGAAAGCTGACCAAATTTTGTTTTCCACCTCAGCTCCTTGAACTCATTAAGGGACTTTATAGGGCCCCTCAGACCTCTGTTAAAAGTTAATGTATCACTATCACTGCAGTTTCTTCTTTTATGGGGGAGCCCGCCAGGGATGCTCCCTTTACTCATATCTTTTCATGTTATACATGGAATCTCTGGCCCAATATCTCTGACAAATGAAGACAATCGAAGGCCTGGTGGTGGATGGTCACCATCATAAGGTGGCATATTATGCAGATGATTTGCTGCTTTACATAACCAGTCCCGAGCAGTCACTTCCTCCATTATTGGGATGTCTCAAAACTATTGAAACATTGGCAGGGTATAATATCAACGAAGATAAAATGGACGTTCTTCAGATTAACTTTTGTCCTACCAACCAATTGAAACATCAGTACCCCTTTAAATTGGATAGACCCTATTTTAAATGTTTTGGGGCACAGATATGGTCAAATCTAACCAAGTTGTATGATACCAATGATCTTATCCTGGAACAGGACATGCAGGAAGGTCTTCAATGATGGAGCCTTATGGCAATGTCCCTTATAAACCGGGTACACTCCGTACCAATAAATGTGTTACACCATTTTCTCTATTTATATCAATTCCTCCCAGTGCTACCCATCCAGAAAGCATTCCAGAAATGGAATAAGCTAATTTCCAGATATCTCTGGCTGGGGCATCACCCCTGAATAGAATATAGAAACCTGCAGCTCGCAAAAACAAAGAGGGGACTGACCCTCCCGGACCTCTCCCTGTATGCATAAGTCGCAGTGCTTCAGTATGTTCTTTCCTGGTTGAGCCCCCCCACCACACTTGTGATGGGTAGGCTTGGAGCTGTTCTTACTGCAGCATCCCCTATTCAGACCCTTCTCAGTTAATGGGACCCTACAATGCAGGAACTACTTATGGCAGGCCCACTATAAGCCTAGAGGGTGATAATGGCCCAGGTCCGGAATGATCCTGGAGTCTTCTTTTTAAAAGTACCTGCTTTTGACCTGGCCTTTATCACCACCTGATTAGATCACACCTTTTGTACCAGGTATAGAAGAGACATGGGGCATGCTTTTTCTTTCTGTACAAATAAAGTACTTCAATCATTTGCTCATCTCCAGGCAGAATAAAATCTGATGCCAACAGATTGGTATAGATAATTTCAAATTCGCACCTCCTACAGTCCATATTGGGACTGATGATGGAGGACTCAGAATTTCTTCCAGTAATATGCTTCATCTGAGAGTTTGTGAGAGGTAAGTGGCCACCTCACTTCATCTCACTGTACTATAAAGCACTGATGATGGTGGTGGTGGTGGTGGTGGTGGGGGGGTACCACAACCACTGCTGAAGCATTAAAAATTACTTGGGAAGCACAATCCTCCATATCACTCATGCACATGGATTGGGCATTGATATGGTATTGACAACATATGGTAATGGGTTCCAATTAGTGGAGGGAGTTTGGTTGGAAAGCTGCCATTCATTATTTTAGAACCTTACAAATCACAGCTAAATTCCATCAGATCTGGGACCCTTCCTGTTGGAGAGGATGCACAACTGAGGTGGCAACACATACACACATCTTCTAGTCCACTTTTAATTCACTGCTGGTGGGCAATAGCGCACAATCTAAACATGCTTTTTTTTCTAACCATGGCTCATTTATACTGGTAGCAGCTATTTTGCTACATCCCCCCCAAAAAAAATTAAAAACAAAATCCATCAGTATCTGTTGAGCATCCTACTCAGTATGGCAAAAAAAACAATAACCTGTAACTGGCTGAAACCAGAACTCCTCCCCACTTTGACCCAGTGGGAAGACACAGTGTGGGATATATACAAAATGGAAAAACATATGGCACAACTTTAAAGTACATTACTGAAATACCAGAAAAGATGGAACAGCTGACTCCTCCATATTATATATCAGAGACCAGACATGGTCCCTTGACCCTTAATAAGGCACTAGACCTAGACTCACTCCCTAGTGGGAGAGGGAATGTGCAGTCCTACCTGGGAACAACTAGTTGAAGTGGACAGACCATATCAAATAATAGGGCACACATCTGCATTGAGATACCTGGAATGGACCCCAGGGGGGAATCTACCCCACCTCAACCCAGACCAAGATGCTTTACCCCACACCTCAATCCAGATCAAGTTGCTTTATCTACCTGTATGAGTAACAATGAAAAAGACAGTTGCAGGAGAATTTTGTTACAGTACCCTTGCAATTTATGAGATCCATGTACCACTGAGATTTGGTTCTCTGTACATATGTATTAAGCTGTATGTTGACTGGACATAAAAATCTGTTTAATAAAAAGAGAGTCTTGATTCTCTGTACATATGTATTCAGCTGTATGTTGACTAGACGAAACCTTTTAATAAAAATAACGTTTAAAAAAGAAAACATGGCTACTTGAGTTTACTCCTGAACTTGGGCTGCCTGTGTGACAGTGTGACACGCTACCACTGGGCCACTGGGGTGTCTGCCTGGCTTATCTTTTTTCACCATCCCAATAATTTTTGTTCTTTAGATCCAGTTATTGAGACCATTCACATTTTGGGAAAATATTTTGGCCAAAGATAGAGGAGCCATTAGTACATTAACAAAGAGATGGCAAAAAGGAACTTGGAAACCCTTGTAACCTTAGCAGCAAAACAAACATCTCTCAAGCATTTCCTCCATTGTATCCCCTCTCTTTCCAGGAGCAGCCCCTACACAGATCCCTGGGTAAACATTAGCCAGTGCTGGTATATATGGCAAACAAATTGTAACATCACAACAAGACAACAAAATAAAACCACACTGAAACAAAGCTGGAGAGCTGTATAAATGGTTCCCTAAATTTCTGGGGATATTATGGTGGAAATGACAGAATCACCCAAAAATGAGGAAATTTGTTAGGGGAAATCCTGGCAGGCCTCCATCATGACAATCCACGGAATTCAGGGTATGGTGGTGGAGGGGGCGGTGGTGGACATAGAGAGTTTGTCAGCTTTACCAGTAGTGGGCTGATAAAATTGTTCATCTTGTCTAATGGCCCAGAACCAAGGAGTCTCAAATGTCAGTGCCGAATCTGATAAAGATCATGCTTGATCCAAGCCCTTCTTATCTCCAAAAATCGTAACCAGTGCACTACTAACTATAACTGGGAAAACAAACAAACGAATCACAAATATAATGGAGCTGCCAAATATTTTCAATATCCATGACCATTTTTTTTGTAAATATATTTTTACTGAAATCAGTCTGTGAGTACGGTATACATAAATAAAGGTATTCAAGTTATACATTTGTGGTCTCATGTCCAGGGTCCCTGGAAAATTGCAGAAAAAGTTACCCAAAATTGCAAAGATTTTTTGCAAAAGTTGCGAGGAAGTTGCGGAAGTTCTACTATAGACCCTGGCCCAGATATTCAAACTGGGCCCAAAAAGTGCGCAACAGCAGGAGCAAGTGCAAGTCCACTGCGCCCATGTGCAAGAAGTGCGATATTCAAAAACTGCGCAGGTCAAGATGTGCCTACGGCCGATGACTGAATATCGCACCACCTGCGCCATAGTGCAACTAGGGAGGTGAAGCTGAGCATATCTGATGCGCCATAGCGCAACAAGGGATGTTCAGCTGAGCAGTCCAGATGCACCATAGCGCATTCAGGGATGCACCCCCAGCAGCAGGGCAGCAATGCAACAGCACAACCAGGGATGCAGGGGCCCACCACCCATGCCACAGATGGGCAGAGGAACACACAGCAGAACAGACATCATCCCCCCACACCCCATGCACTGCACAACTGGGGGAGGGCTTGAATAACCACTGGCCCATGGAGACCAGCAACCAACCCACAGCTGGGCCATGGTGCCGCATCACACCCCCTGGCAAGCTGTGACTGGCACACAAGGATGGCCGACCACCCCGTACCACACCATCCCACAAATGCAGAGCACACCCTGCACCATGATCCCCATACACCCATGCCCAGGAGTGGCATCCAACAGCAGGACACCCCGTGCATGCCACCACCGCCGCTGAGACAATGCAACCCTGTGCACCATGGAGCCAAGCAAGGCAGCCCCACCATGGACACTCTGCAGTGGGCGGCAACAGATAGTGATGCAACAGATGCATACACAGTGCTGCCCAGCACGTCACCCCCTGAGGTACAGCTGAGAGACCGACCATGCGTCAGCACACGAGGTACCCCACATGCGACAGGGCATGCCCCGGAGCCCACCTCCAGCGGTACAGCACCCTGCACACCCTCCCAAGGACACATCCCGTCCCAGCACTGGCCACAGCAACCACCACTGACATGCCAGCAGACTGTGCATATCACAGACATGCAAGGGTGTCAGCTGCATAGGCCGTGGACGGTCTGACAGGGGTGCCATGCTCACAGTGCAGGCCCCATGGACCACTGCACACAGGCATCCAGTGCACAGAGTACAACACACAAACCACAGACAGTGACTGATCTCCCTGCCCACACCTTAGGCGGTTCACCTCTGCACACACACACACACCCATGCGTGCACCACCCCTGACACCATGCACACCACTGCAGCTGAGCACCTGTAGCCCACTGCAAATCAGAGACCACCACAGTTGTTATAACAAAATGTATGTATTAAAATATAAGAACTCTGAAACATATTTACAAATATATACAAGGGTGGGGGAAAGGCCACAAACCAGGTGGGGGCGGGCATGGGGCAGGGGTGTACAAATGGGAGAGGGAAGAAGGGGTGTGAGGGTGGGTCCAGGGGGTATGGGTGTCAGGGGGTCATGGAGGGCCTATTCTCTGCCCTGCTCTCCACTCCTGTGGCGCCTCTGGTTCTCTCCTCTGGACCCCATGCCGCTCCATTCTCCAACGCTGCCAGGGACGCGTGCCAGCTGCAGAATCTCTTATGGCCATTCAGGACCATCCAGCATTGTCCACCTAGGACAAGGGAGCAGAGTCAATACGTGTGACTGTCCAGCCCCCTGCAGCAAACCCATTGTGCATGGCATACAGCCATGTGCCATGCCCCTGTGATGGTGTGCGACCACACACAGTGACCTTGTCCACAAGACCTGCCAACCCAGGCAGCCACAGCCATGTGGACCACTGCACACACCCAGCGCCCATGTCCTGCACAGCACCACTGTGGCCGTACAGTGACTTGGCTATGTGGTGTGAAGGCAGTGGCACAGCCATGTGCCCGGTGCATGCATGGACCACCATTGACGCACTCCCAGACATGCAGTGCCACTGGACAGTGCTGACTGTAACAAGCTGCGTGCATGGCAGTGGTGTCAATGGATGGTGGCCATGCCCCGCTGCCCGCCCTGTTACACAGCATGCAATAGTAATCATGGATGTAAGGCACTCACCATCAGCAGGCTGGTCCCTGCGCCTCTGTGGACCTTCACCCCTCCCGGCCTGCTGGTCCTCCTAGTGGCACCTCCTCTCTCTTGCCAGCCTGCACTCTTCTGGGCCTAAGGTGCAAACATGGAGAGAGGAACATCAGTGTAATCCAGTAGCAAAGTCCCCCTGCCCCTATGTGTGTGCAATCCCACACAGCCAGACCCACCCACCCCACACCCCACACCACCACGGCCAACACCGACGGCCCCCCATGTGCCGGACACATGCAACTATGATACCCGTATGGAAGATAAAAGCTTATGGATGTTGCACCTACCTGGCCGTGGCACCATGCCCCTCCTGCATGTGCCCGCGGGTGGGCAAGCAGGTCCGGATCCCTCCGCCTCAGGTCCCCATATCGGTGGCAGCACTGCTCTGCCGTCCGCCCTATACCAGTGGCCTCCTCCAGGGCGTCAGCCACCTCCTGCCACACCTGACTCCTGGCCCTGTCCAGGGGTGCCTCCCCAAATAGTGGGCTAACATGTGGCTCCACAATGGCAACAAGGTTTGCCAGCTCCACCTGGCTCCACTGCACAGCACGGCACGCCTCCTCACCATCTCTGCTGCTCAGTTAAGTCAAAATGGTGCTCTGCAGCGTGGTTCTGCCATGTGCAGATGCTGCGCGGTACAGCACGTCAGCAGCATGGCAGGGACCTACGTCTTCAACCCGGGTCATGCGCAGTTAGGTGTGTACTGTGCATGTCACAGAACTGTGCCCTTTGCTCAGCACGTTCAACACAATTGCGCAAAGCGCAACAGCGCGATATTCAGCCAGCATATGCAAATTAGCTAATCAGCCATTCAATGGCGAAGTCACTGCATTTGCATCCACTTAAAGATGCGCCTCGCCTCATTTGCATGGGTTGCGCTATAAAAGTGCGACATTGGGCTGCACTGGCCATAGTCGGTTACTGCAGTCTATTGCGGTGAGTTGCATGCTGTTTGGGAGTGTCTACTGTGGATTTTGGGACATGCATGGGACTGCACATTCACAGGTAACATTCTCACAGGCTGAATCATGACTGAGCATGTTGTGGAGGAAGAGGAACAGAGTCGTGGGAGGAAGAGGAGGCCAAATTTCATGAAGGCCGAGACGGATGCCCTGTTTGAGGCCTACCTAGACCAGGAGCCGCTTCTCAGCGGACACCAGGGAACACCACAGGCCCATGCTGCTGCATGGGAAGAGATGGCGCGTCCTGTAAACCTGCAAGGCAGCCACCAGCGCTCCGTGCAGGAGTGCAAGAAGAAGATGGGCACAGACAGGTGGAGTATTAAGGAGAAGGTGGCTGTCATCAGGGCAGCACAGTCTGCGACAGGTAGGGGACAGCCGGAGGTGCCACGCCTGACCCCACAGGAGGAGCGGGTTGCTGGCAGCATGCAGTGTTGCGCCATTGAGGGTGTTCCAGGTGGTGGGTTCCAGACGGGTGGTAGCCCGTCACTGCATGGTAGGTCATGGTCTGTCTATTGGGGGACAGGGTAGGTCACATGCAGTAACGCGACTTTGTTTTCCCTTACAGCTCCTGAGCATCTGCATGGGTCAGCGGTGGTGGGCTTCTCCACTGATGCCGGTCACATGGAGATGGAGGAGGGCCCATCCACCTCCACAGGAATACATGGCTCAGGGTGACAGTGGGCCCGCCTGGATGTCCAGACTGATGTTGGTGGAGCAGGTGCGGAGGAGACCCTGCCCATGTCCCAGCGTGCCAGCGTCCATGGATGACAGCATGCTGAGACTCGGGCTGGTGCCGGATCCGTCACCGATGATGATGTCACTAACGTCATGGGCAGTGACATGTGTGTGCCACAGAGTGGCCACGCAGCAGGTTACATTGCAGCCATGGCTGTGGGTGGTGCTGCCATGGAGGCCTGTGTGTTAGCACAGTCCCAGCCTGCGCCTGTCACCACTGGTGGAGCAGCACTGGTGTGTGTACAGGACAGTAGGACTGTTGCGGCCACTGCGGCAGCACCATTGAGCCCTAGGGAGCAGCAGCTAGAAGGGCAGCATCAGCAGTCGGCCAGTGGGCATGGGGATACAGTGTCAGGGGGCGGCATCAGTGCACCACCTGTGGACATGCCCAGACCTGGCCCTGGTATGCAGCGCCCACCCTCAAGGGGTGATGAGCATCAGGGCCGTGAACACCCTGAGGGACAGCATGCCGATCAGGCAGATGACCTCTTGGATGAGCACACCCGCATACTACAAGCATCAGTCAATCAGCAGATGCGGCTTGTGATGGCGGTGGATGCACTGAGTACAGCTGTGCACCAGGCAGAGGAGCGTCACAGCAGAGACACCGCTCTGCTCCTGGTAGGGATGGACTGGATGTGGGAGGATGTGACCACTTCCATTGACAGGCTGACACAGACAGTCACAACTGCCAAGGCCACAGTGGGCACACAGTTATTTGCCCATGTGTTGCAGACACCGCGCAGTGCAATGTCCACCCCCCATTCCCGGCATCGTGCGACACCATCCTTGTTGACACCGGGTTCAGCTGTGGGCATCCTGAGCACGCCTGGCACAGGCATGTTCGGTGTGCTGCAGATCCCTGTGTGAGCACGGGCGCGTTTACGCAGTGGAACCCCTGGGGGACTGTCAGTGCCACCCCATGAGGCCAGTGGTCAGCCTGTCACTGTTGGCGGGTCTCGGCGGTGCCACCCACATATCCGTGGTGGCCGTGGCACTGTGGCGTGTGACTGACCTGTCTCCCAGCACGGCTACTGTCTGATGCTGCCCTGTGTGCATTGTGTCATTCAGCGGGCAATGCATGCGGTGGGTACCCGGCCCTGCCGCACACACAGATCCATCTGCACACCTCCCGGCTGTTGTCCGCGAGTTGCGTGGTGCATGATGATGCTCGTATTGTGCTGTACGCCAATGTGCAATGGTGCCTAGTGCCTGACACACGCACCATGACAGGCAGTGGGCGTGGTGGTCTGTGGACATGTGTGTGGCTAGGGGTGGCATTCTGGGTTGGTGTGCCTCCTACCCTTTGTGCATGTCTGGTGAGTTGTGTGTGTGTGTGTGTGTGTGTGTGTGTGTCTGACTGCGTGCCATGTTAGACCTCACCCATCCCTGGTGGTGTGTGTGGTTCCATGCCCGGCCACTTCCCTTGATGGCATGCACCCCTGGTGTGTGTGTCCATCCGTGTTTGTGGGTTGTGCCTTTGCCACTGGTGGTTGCACATGGCCCCATGACTTACCTGGGTTGGCTGAAGTGCTCCTCCGTGATGGTGTCCCGGTGCAGCTGTGCCAGCCGGAGCAGTCGGGGGTCCAGTTGCCCAATGGGGGGCTGCCCATCACTATTGTCACCAGCGTCGTCCCCATCGCTGTCCCACTCTTTGACCTGTACGGCTATCCCACATTCACTGGCCATGTTGTGCAGGATGCGGCAGGCCAGGAATAGCCCACAGGCCTTTGAGGGGCTGTACTGTAGGGCACCGCCGGAGTTGTCCAGGCAACGGAAATGTGCCTTCAGCATACCGAACACTCGCTCGATGACATTATGTGTGGTGGCATGTGCCTCATTGTAGCATTGCTGCGATGGAGTCGCGGGCCGCCAGTATGGTGTGAGCAGCCAGGGACGGAGTGAGTATCCACTGTCACTTGTGTGTAGAAGGTGGAGGTTAGTTTAGTGATCAGCATCGCCCTGCCCTGGGCCATGTAGGCCACTACCCATGTCACCTATGACCATGCCCCTCCCAAGCCCTAAGTTTGTCCATATGGTTTGTATACTTACCCACTAAGTGGCCAGTGGGGATGTCCCCACTCTTGAATCTGTAGCACAGTGCTGACTGGTGCCAGATGAAGGCATCATGTGCTCCCCCAGGGTGCGTGGCACAGACATTGATTATGTGCCCCCTGGCATCACACACCACCTGGCAGTTGATGCTAGCATAGCCCTTCCGATTAATATATGCGGCCCCCTTGGGGCCAGGTGGTGTGCGGATGGCCACATGGGTGCAGTCTATTGCCCCTAGCATGCCAGGCATACGTGCTACCATGTGGAACTCCTGTATGTTTGCTGTGCGCTCCGCCGGTGTGCTGGGGAAATGAATGTACTCCGCAGCATGTGGCAGCAGTGCACTGAGGAATTGGGTGAGATGGCGTGACGTGGCCGACTGGGTTATGCTTGTGGTGTCCCCTGTTGGTCTCTGGAAGGTACCTGTGGTGAGCAAGCACATGCAAGCTGTCACTTTAGTCTCCACTGACAGAGCATGGCTCCGTCGTGTGGGTGCCTGCATCACATCACTGCGCAGCTCACAGAGCTGCCTCAGAATTGCCCGATTAAGGTGGTACCGGCCCACAATCTCTCTATCACTGTACAGCTCGAAGCTGGTGCGGGCTCGGTACTGCCTGTTAGAGCATACCGCCGATGGGCCCTTCCACGGCCACGCCCCCCTGCTGCCCGCCTTCTCACCCCCCCATTACTGCCTCCATCTGGATGGTGGCACTGGCCATGTCCCTGTCTTGTGTTCACCCCCTCTGGCAGCTGTTTCTGTGTTCCTCCCGCTGTCCTGGCTGCTACTTCCCCTGCACCAGGAACACTTAACTGTGGTGGCCTCAGTGCTATGTGGCACTTCCCCCTTCTGCACTGTGGCGGTGGCTGTGGCTCCCCACACCTTCCCTGTGCCTGTGGGTTCCAGGTGCCCTTTCTCTGTCCTGCCCTGTGTGTGTGTGTTGCCTGTGTGGCTGGCTATAGTTCAGCAACTTGTGCCTTCCCTGTAGCGTTCTTGCGCCTCTCCCTTGTTCCTTTTTATTTTTGCTCATTTCCGCTATTGCGCAACTTCCACTTGCTCCCTTATTGCGCATGGCGCATGTTGTTGAATATCGCACTGCGTCATTTATGCATGGTTCCTCCCCCTTCAATTGCTCATACATTCATTATCATTGCGCTTTTGCTCAGCGTGATTTGGGGGTGCAACTGCCTCCTGCTGAATATCGCAGAATGGCGCATTTTCAGACTTGTGCTGTCACAACCCTTTTGAATATCTGGGCCCCTGAGTACTCCACAATAAATCTTTTACTGTTTTCTCCAGCATGTATTAGGCAGCATAAACTGCTAAACAAATGTACTGTCACTTGAATATGTTTTGAACATGTGGGAAAGCTTGTGTTCCTAAACTAATCAATGTGTTGCCTGTCTTCCAAAATATAAAAACATCTGCCTCATACAGTGCTAAATAGATTCTATTTAGTGAGCCACGGCAAATCAATATTAAATAAATCCAGAATCCACAAATTTTGTCTGTTTCTGGATGTAGAATAATGAAGCCTGATCTACAGTTATTTACAGTGCTCTGTGAACTATTCACTCACTTCTGTACAAGAAAAAGGTAAGCAGACAGAGTGGCGGACAATCAAGTTTTAGTAAAAAATGATGTTGTTAAAATGTTTGCTGTTCATAATTTGCACTGTAAGTGTTGTGCAATATTTTTAAAATCACATATTAAAACATCAAATCTGGGGGTATTGGGGCTGGAAGTATAGCCTAGAGGTTAGAGTTACAAGCTGGGAATGAGCTTGGTACATCCAGCACACCTGGGTTTGAGTCCCACAACCCCCGCTTACATACTGTGTGACTGAGCAGGTCACTTAACCTCCCCAGTGCATCTGGTTCGCCCCTGAAAACAGGCACTTGTACACATTGGACCTTATCCTGGTTACCAAAGAATACAAAAAAACAAAAAAATACCAATATATTTTACTGCATCATACAGTAGTCAGGTACTCTGTAATATAACTTTGTTTTACTCTGGCTCCAATTATTTTGTTTAAAGATAAATGTTGAGATACATGTTATGTGTTTTATAAACTTGTTTTCAGACTTTAGTCAAGTTTTTACTGTTTCCAGACTTTAGTCAAGTTCTTATTGTAGTCTTTGCATGTGAACTTCTGTAGGCACCCACAGCACCCTCTCAGATCTGCCTCGCTGCCCCTACTTCTATTACCTAGAACTCAGCTAGGCGTGGCTCAGAGGTCCTTTGCCTTCTAGGCTGTGTCCTGTTGGAACTCGCTTCCCCCATCCATTCTGGCATTCATTCCTCTCCCTCTTTTCCAGTCATTTCTGCAACTTCTCCTTGCTGCCACACAATGCAACTGCTTTTGCCGACTCCTGTTGTCTGTCAACTTCTACCTGCTAACCTGTGTCTCCTGGACAAATTATGCTCAACTGTATCTAATACCTGGTTACTCCTCCTGCAAGTTGTAGTTGTTAATTGTAATTAGTGTATGAAATTTAGTGAACGTGTGACCTCCCGATTCTGACTTAATCTGAGATTTCTTGCTTAAGGTCTCCAATTACTGCCTGTTTTTTAATTTTTAATTACTTTACTTGATTGATCTAAAATTACTGTATTATTTTATCCAAATGTATATTGCATCAGTATTGGTAGTTTAGCCTGTGCTGTTTTTGTCTGTTGTCTGCTAGACACCTGCCTTGTATTTTTTGCTTTGCACATTCTCAGTGCTTTAGTGAAAGTATTGTCTTCAACGCATGGCACTGTCAATGTACTGCACTTCCTAGGTCGCCCCTGAAAAAGGGGCTGTCCTGTCTCAGTGGGCTCACCCAGTTACCAAAATTCAATAAATAAAATAAACATTTAGGACCAGGATATACTAAGAGTACTATCACTGTTACCAGCTAGCCTATTCAGGTTTATAATCAGAAGGACCACCCAAAATCCTTAGATGTTTGAATCAAAACTAGTCTGAATGAAAGTATGTTCACAAGGCAAACCTGCCCTACCACTTACAAAAAGACTTTGCAGTTAGCGCTCCATTTCGGAGAATGGGATAATTTGCACCTTTTCTCCTACCTACTGTTTCAGTCTCTGTGGCAACAAAAAGTTTTCTGATAGACTGCTTCAACACAAATCAAATGTTAAGTGCTTAAGTGTACTTATGCTTGGCCAGTGGATTTTGAAACCAAACCAGATAAGGATTTAAATGAAAGCAGTATAACATATAACACTTCTCCACCTTGCACTGCATTGCTTTGGCCAAACCCAAGTCTGCCTGCAAAACTATCAATATATTTGAGTCTTACATTTGAATCTGCCAGCAGATACAAGCCATGTGGTCTGTCAAGTCTGCTTGAATGTGCAACTAGCAATCCCTTACACTGCAACTGCCCCTCCTTTCCCAGCCCCCTCACAGTGACCCTCCTCCTCACCTTGTCCCATTCCCTTTTAAAACTGCCCATTGTCTTACAGGATACCACCTCCTCGGGCAGTGTGTTCCATGCAGACACACCACCCTTTCCATGAAAAAGTGTCTGCTCATTTCTCTCTTGAATCTTCCACCTTTCAGTCACAGACTATGCTTCCTTATGTCCCTCCCTCCCCTCAACTTAAAAATCCCCTCCATTCCAGTCTTGTTTATACTCTTCATGTATTTAAAGGTTTCAGTCATATCACCTCTATCCCTCTTTACCTCCAGGGAGTACATATTAAGCTCCCTCACCCTCCCCTCATAGGGTTTGTCCTCCAATCCATGGACTATCTTTGTTACTCTGTGCTGGACCCCCTTCAGTAATCTAACATATTTCTTTAAGTATCGGTGCCAGTACTGCATGCAGTACTAGAGGTGTGGCCTCACCAATGACCTGTATAGAGGCAGGATTACCTCCCATCTCCTGGAGGTGATTCTTCTAGCAATACACCCCAGCATCTTTAGCTTTAGCTGCTGCTTTCCTGCATGATCTGAGAGGTTCATCTACCCTGTTATTACCACCCCATGATCTTTCTCCTCCTTAGTAGTGGATAGCTGTATGGCCCAGCTGATAACACCTCCTTAGATTCCTTGCTCCAATGTGCATGACTTTGCACTTCTTAGCACTGAACTTCTCTGAGAAGTTCAAATGCATTCATAGTGATCATTTAAACTTGCCAAGGGGGGAGACATAGACAGTAAAGGGGATTATCATAGCCCTCCCCCCACAGGACATAACTGAAAGCAGTGATGACCCAATAACTAGCATAATATCTAACCATAAAACTACCATGGTTACAATGGGGGAGAGAACAGAAGGTACATCACTAATGCGGCGTAGGGCAAAGACCAATAAACAAGGGACACTAAGGGGGTTCACAGAGTGAAAGGTCATGTGCACAAATGCCCACAGTCTGAGAAACAAAATCCCAGACCTAACAGCACTGATGGCAGACACAAACCTGGACATTGTGGCTATTACAGAGACATGGTATGCAGGGAACCATGATTGGGATGCGGCCCTACAATACACTTTTTAGAATGGATAGGGAAGGGAAGAGGGGAGGAGTGGTTGCTATGTATGTAAAGGAAGGGATTAAAGCTACAGAGGCTCAAGGATCCATGGAAGAAGCAGAAGCATTGTGGTTCACTCCGGAGTCAGGGAACAAAACAACTATCCGTGCTAGAGTAGTTTACAGGCCTCCTGTGAAGGGGGAGGATATAGATCTAGTATTACAGAAAGCCATCCATAATATGGCAGCCAAAGGGGAAGTATTACTAATGGGTGACTTCAACATGCCTGATGCAGATTGGAATACCCAGACTGCAAGTACATTAAGGAGCAGAGACCTCCTGTCTGCCATGTATGGGGCAAACCTAAGGTAGCTGGTGGTTGAGCCCACCAGGGAGGGGACTGTACCGGACATAGTGCTGACAAATAGGGACAGAATCATGGATGTTGAGGTGGGCAGTCCCCTTGGTACCAGTGACCACAGAACTGTGTGGTTTAGAGTCAACACGTTGGCAGAAGAAAGTCATTCAAAGATTAAGATCCTAGATCTCCGGAAGGCCAACTTCGTGGAGATGGGGGAACAGCTCAAAATTGCCCTGGCAGCAGAAGATACGAGGGGAAGGGTAGAAGAACAGTGGCTTAGGCTCAAGAAGTCCATAGCAGGAGTGACAAGTCAATGTGTCAGATTGCTTAGCAAAAGTAAAAGAAAAAAGCAGCTACTGTGGTTCTCTAAGTCAGTAGCTGAGAAAGTGCGAGAAAAAAGTAAGGCATTCAGGAAATACAAAGAGACACAGAAAGAAGAAGACTGAAATATCTGGAGAAGAAGAGAGAAGCTGGGAAAGCTGTCAGAGGGGCTAAGGCAAGAATGGAGGAAGGAATAGCACAGGCTGTTAAGAAGGGGGACAGGACCTTCTTCTGTTATATTAGTGAGAGGAGGAAGACCAGACATTGTATTGTTAGGGTAAAGAAGAGAGAGGGTGGGTGGGTGAAGAATAACCTTGAAAAAGCTGAGATACTTGAACGGATATTTTTGCTCAGTATTTATCAAGGAAGAGGCAGGGGAGGGGCCAAGACTCATGAGGAAAGATGTACAGGGGGAGAGGTGGACACCAGCACATTTAATGTGGATACAGTCTTGGAGGAACTAGGAAAAGTAAAGACAGACAAGGCAATGGGGCCAGATGAGATTCACCCTAGAGTGTTGAAGGAACTCAGGGAAGTCCTAGCAGGTCCACTGACAAAACCTCTTCAACCAATCATTAGAGATGGGGGAGGTACCTGGGGACTGGAGGAGGGCAGAGGTGGCCCCCCTGCACAAGACTGGAAGTAGGGAGGAGGCAGGCCGTTACAGACCTGTAAGCCTGGACTCAGTGGGGGGAGCTGATGGAGTCCCTGCTTAAGGAGAGGGCAGTGAAGTTCCTGGAGTCAAGCTGAGCAAAAGACCCAAGGCAGCATGGATTCACTGAGGGTAGGTCCTGTCAGACTAATCATATCGATTTCTTTGACTGGGTGATCAGGGTGGTGGATCAGAGAGGGGCGGTAGATGTGGCCTACCTAGATTTCAGTAAGGCCTTTGACACCATTCCTCATAGAAGGTTGCTTAACAAATTGGGGGATTTGGGTGTGGGCTCTAAAGTGGTAAAATGGGTTAGAAACTGGCTAAACGGCAGGACCCAAAGGTGGTAGTAAACAACATAAAATCAGAAGAGGGGGAGGTGACCAGTGGGGTTCCACAGGGATTAGTGCTGGGTCCAGTTCTATTCAGTGTCTTCATAAGCAATATTGCAGAGGGACTGAAGGAGAAAGTATGCCTGTTCGCAGATGACACCAAGATCTGTAACAGAGTCAGCACACAGGAGGGGCTGGATAAAATGAGAAATGATCTAAGACTACTTGAGGAATGGTCAAGGGTTTGGCAGTTGGGTCTCAGTGCTAAGATGTGCAAGATAATGCACTTGGGACACAGAAACCCAAGAGAGGAATGCAGGATGGGGGGGCAGGTTCTAGCCCACCACAAGTCAGGAGAAAGACCTGGGGGTTATCATAGCTGATGACCTGAAGTCAGCTAAACAATGTGAAAAAGCAATGGGGAAGGCAAACAGAATGCTGGGGTACATAGGAAGGGACATAACCAGTAGGAAGAGTGAAGTGGTGATGTCACTGTATAGATCACTGGTGAGGCCTCATCTAGAATACTGTGTCCAGTTCTGGAGACCACATCTCAGGAAGGACATAGACAGAATGGAAGCAGTCCAGAGAAGAGCAACAAAAATGATACATGGACTGCACTGCAAACTATATGAGGAAAGACTGAAGGAACTAAACATCTATTCACTAGAAGAGAGAGAAGGGAGAGAGGGAATATGATAGAGACTTTCAAATACCTAAGAAGAATAAACAGGGTACATGAGGGGAGTATATTTCAGAGAAGAAATTGCACAAGGACAAGGGGACATAACATGAGGCTGGATAGAGGGAGGCTTAGGGGGAATGCTAGGAAGTATTTTTTCACAGAGAGGGTGGTGGATCCATGGAACAGCCTACCAGTGGAGGTGGTGGAAGTGAAAACAGTATGTGGATTTAAACGTGCATAAAGGCACCCTGCTGTACAGCAGAGCAGGGGAAAGGCAGTCCAGATAAGAGTAGGGATTGCCAAACCAAGAAGGGAAAAGTGCAGACTAGGTGGGCTGTATGGTCCTTATCTACTGACAGATTATATGTTTTGATGAACCCCAGGTGCCAATTATCTGACCAGTACTCCAGTTTAGCCAGATCATCCTGCAAGCCCTGCCACACTACTGTGTCATCCACCACTGCGCCGATCTTGGTGTCATCTGCAAAAAGACTAATCTTGCTCTTAATGCCATGTGAGATGTTGGCTATGAAGATGCCAAACAACACTGGGAACAGTACCAAGCCCTGTGGTACCCCATTTGCTACAGTCCTTGGAGATGAGAGAGTTTTCCTCCGACCACTACCCTCTGTTGTCTCCCTTGCAGCCAGTTCTTTGATTGAAAATGTTAATAGTTTTTACACAATTTGAAGTAAAAACTCAAAAAGTGCAAGAAATTGCAGAACATGTCAGTTTTTGAGGAGAATGGTGAAAATTGCAGGTTCTGCAATACAATTGTGGGTGCAATTTTCCAGTGCCCTGTGTCATGTCTTCATTATAGTTATACAAATTTTATTAGCCATTTTACAAGACTGACTTTCGTTAGCCATATCCTCTTCCCTTAGTAACAGTGAGGGAGGAGGAAGGATCAGGCAGGCAATAGGAAGCAGTTGTCTGTTTGGCTAATTGAAAGAACAAAAAAAATGGTATAGCTTTCGGGCCAGGGGCCTCCCAGAGGCAGAAGGCACATTAGAGAACTTAACTAAGTAGTTTCAAGGGGGGGGGGGCTGTGAATGTGATGGACACTGTCTGTATGGAAGGGGGGTCTTAAACTGTGGGCCTTTATTGAGGTAGCTAGGTAGACCATGTAGCACAAAACTTTCACTCATTACAGGAGCCAACCTGTTCACCTGGAAGTGCATATCTCCTCTTTGTCATTTAAGGAAAGTGTGATTTTTTTTTCCATATGGTATATATGGTTGCTTGTGTCCACCATGTGACGATACTCTTGTGTGTTTGAAGTGAGCCATTCTTATTTATTTATTTATTGAAAAGTTTCTCAATGAAGGCATACGGAGCAAATTGCTCATTTCCAGATATGTCATGGGGGAAGGGGATAGGGGGATAACAGATTACAATAAGTAACAACATTTATGCAATAGGAGTGGGCTCAAAACTCATTGAATAAATTCATTCATCTTCACAGCCGTTGAATAAATAAAATTTATCCATATAGTAGCTATGTCACAATCACTCCTGAATTCATTTAGGATGTTCGGCATCAGTAGCAGTACTACCCATATTCAAATGCGAATAACTTTAAAATGAAAAAAAAAAGCATGGTACTGTGAGCATGAAAGTTGTTCAGCACAAAATTATCTACAAAATGAGTGGTGTTTCATTTATAGATATGTTATAAATTTTTTTATAATTAACAAAAAAGAGCAGAAAATGCAATTTTTTGTTAACTTTTTTGACAAACATATGCAAAAAAAGATAAGCAATCAAAAGCAATGTCCCTGCACTGATGGAAATCATCCCTTTTGTATAAATGAAATATACAGTGGTGAGCTGTCAGATAAATGATTTATCTACACTTGTGCTGTTTGACCTTGGACACCTCACTCATGGCATACGCCACTTGTGAACTTACCTGAGGTCAAACAGCACTTGTGTAGATAAATCATTTACCTGACAGCTCTCCATTGTATATCACTTATATACGGCAGTATACATTAGAATAGCAGTACACACAGTTACAAGAGATACAGCACTGGGATCAAACAATTGCCATGGAATAAATGAATTACAAGTTACAGAAAACATGATGTCTCAATATGGGATCGCAGACATAGAAGCCATAGCCTAATGATTACTTTTTTAGCCACAGCAATCAGGATACCCAGTAGATAGCGAGAGTTAGGATCTTGCAGTCCCCCTGGAAGCTAGAGGAGGAACAGTTCAGCTGAAAGGGCTGTTGGTTTGATATACATCACTTGCAGTTCATTCTTCAAATCCTTGAAACGGGAGCCAGCACTAGGCAGGACCACGAGTGAGGAGGTAGGTAATGTGCTGTCATAACTGGAGTGTGAAAGAACCTTATTAAATGCTTTCAAGAACATTCCCTTCATTTGTGAGAACTAGTTACTCTGGGTGTAATCGGACATGTTTTGTCCCATGTGAGATCTGGTGGGGGGTGACCAGTTCCACTGCCCATTTCATGCTTATGTCTTGTGTCTATGTCAAGTAGTTGTTAAAGGCTTCAGTCATTTCCTTTTCTGATGTTATTTTATATTCTGCAGAAGTGACCCTATTCTGCTTCCACTACTTTATGCTAGATTTATGTACCCCTAGAACTCTTTTTTCCTGTCCCTTTTTAGATAACATTTTTTCTAATCTTCCTTTTTCTGTTCATATTGTGTTCCTGGTCTTTCTGTTCTTTCAGTTCTTTCAGGCTATTGGATATCTTACTCTGTCCTCCATCATACCTGTGTCAGAAAATCTTTTAAATGCCTTCTGCTTGACTTTGTTAAGGCCACATCAGCATACCTCTCAACCTCTCAGCATTAAAACTCATAGCACTGGCCTTCACACATAGAAGCATAGAAACATAGAATTTGATGGCAGATAAGGACCGCTTGGCCCACCCAGTCTGCCCATTTCCCTACCTACTGGATAAGCTGCAGATCCTAGTTAACCAGCAGCCTACTTCTTCCTACCCCCACCCCCTAGAATGGCCTTATGACTGTCCCATGCATGCTTGAATTCCACCACTGTTTTTGACTCCACAACCTCCTCCGGAAGGCCGTTCCATGCATCCACAACCCTCTCTGTGAAAAAATACTTCCTTAAATTACCTCTGAGCTGCCCCTCTATCTTCAAATTGTGCCCCCTTGTTCTTGCACACCTCTTTTTTTGAAAGATGCTACCCTCTTGGACTTTGTTGATTCCCTTGAGGTACTTGAAAGTTTCTATCATGTCCTCCGTCTCCCTCCTTTCCTCGAGGCTATACATATTAAGCTCCTTTAGTCTCTCTTCATATGTCTTCCAGTGCAGACCCTGCACCATTTTAGTTGCCCTCCTCTGGACAGCTTCCATCCTGTCTATGTCTTTGTGGAGACTGGGTCTCCAGAACTGCACGCAGTACTCCAAATGGGGTCTGACCAGCTGTCTGTACAGAGGGATAATAACTTCTGTTTTCTACTGGCGATGCCTCTCCTATAGCATCCCAGTATCCCCCAGCCCTCCTTGCTGCCCTCTCACATTGCTTGCCCACCTTTAGGTCATCTGATATGACTACCCCCAGGTCCCTTTCCATTTTTGTTGTTGTTAGTATCTCACCCCCATTGTGTTACTCTTCCCTGGGTTTTGTTTCCCAGGTGCATTACCTTGCACTTCTTAGCATTGAATCTAAGCTTCCATACATTTGACCATTCCTCTAACCTTGCCAAGTCCCTTCTCATCCTTTCCACTCCACCTTGTGCATCAACTCTGTTGCAGATCTTTGTGTCATCTGCAAGAGACATACTTTTTCTTCCAGTCCTCTGCAATGTCGCTTATAAAGACATTGAAGAGGACTGGTCCAATACTGAACCCTCGGTACCCACTAGTAACCCGCTTTCTTCAGAGTGGACTCCATTTACTATTACTCTCTGTGTCCTATTCTCCAGCCAATTCTTTACCCAGGCTGTCATCTTGGGACCTACTCCCAGGCTGGCTAACTTGTATATTAATCTTTGTGTGGGACTGTGTCAAATGCCTTGCTAAAGTCTAGGTAGGCATGTCCACAGCCCCTCCCTGATCTACTACTTTGGTCACCCAGTCAAAGAAATCTATTAGATTCATCTGGCATGACCTTCCTGCTGTGAATCCATGCTGTCTTGGGTCCTGTGCCCTCTGGCCTCTAGATACTCGACAGTTCTTTCCTTCAGAAGTGATTCCATCATTTTCCCTATCACTGAGGTTAAACTAACAGGTCTGTAGTTTCCTGCTTCTGCCCTGCTCCCACTTTTGTGAAGGGAATCACATCTGCCCTCCTCCAGTCCTCGGGTACCACCCCATCCTCCCATGATTTGTTAAAGAGGGTAGTCAGTGGTGTCACTAGTTCTACCTTAGTTCTTTTAATTCTGGGATGAATCCCATCAGGCCCCATTGCTTTGTCTACCTTCAGTTTTAAGAGTTCTTTCATAACCCTTTCTTCTGTAAATGGGCTGGTATCAACTTTGGTATCCAGAGTGTTTCTACTGTTTGTTTTAGTACCACCCCTCTTCATTTGTAAATACTGAGCAAAATATTTGTTTAGTATCTCTGCCTTTCACAGTCTCCTCTGTTCACCCTCCCTCCCTTTATTAAGCCTCACTATCCCTCCCTTGGTCTTCCTTGACTCCCTGATGTACCTATAAAAGGTTTTATCCCTCTTCTTAACTGAGTTGGCTATCTTTTCCTCGGTTTGGGCCTTTGCTGTTCTGACTGCCTTCCCAGCTTCCTTTTGCTTTAACTGATACAGTTCTCTGTCCTGCTCCTTGCGTGATTCCTTGTGCTTCCTGAATGCTTTCTTTTTCTCTTGAACCTTCACTGCCACTTCCTTTGAGAACCATAGATTCAAAAATCATAGCAAAGGTCCCGAATGTGTGGCACTTTCTTATTTTGAACAATAATATGTCTACAAATAGTGGACCCCATATAGTTAGTGATAAGGAATGTTTCTATCAACTTAGTTCAATGATTTAATAGTTTGTGTGTTCAGAAATACTGTAGGTCTAACATTATTAAAGGGAAACAATGGAAAAGACAAAGCGTTACTCAGACTTGCAGAAACTCTCAATTAGGGCTTTCAGACAGTAACAACTTTATTTAATGATTTAGAATAGCTACCCACAACTTCCACTTCCTGTTGCTGGCAGCAGCCATTTCATGAGCAGCAGTGAGCTTCCTGAGCTCACTGTATGCTAATATGCCTGTTTCACCTCAGCTATTGATTGGCAGGACATATTAGCATAAAGTGAGCTCAGGAAGCTCTCTGCTACTCATGAAATGGTGGCTGCCAGCAATAGAAAATGAAAGTTGAAGGCCACTGTTTAAATCACTAAAAAATCAATTAGAGTAATTTAAAAAAAAATGTTACTGTCTGAAAGCACTAATCAGGCATTTTTGTAGTGCCTGGGTAAAGCTGTGCCTTTTCCACTGTTTTGTTTTAAGAACATCAGTAAACCTATGCAGAGCAAGGATAAATTTGAGTGTGAAAATCATAGTGCTATGCGAAATTCATAGCAGTTGAGAGGTATGCACATCAGGGGGAAGGAGTCGAGACATGAGTTGCGTGTCAGCCGCCCAGGAGAGCTGTGCACCGAGGATCAGAGGGATGCACAGAGGACCTGTGAGCAGGAGGGAGTCGGGCCATTTCTGCATCCAGGAGCCGCACCGGGGACTGGAGTGCCACACCACCAGGGATCTGCAGCAAGGGCTCCCATAAGCAGCCAGTTGGAAGCACTGGAAAAAAGGCGCCAAATTTAAATCTGGGCAGCTGGGCTATAAAGGGCAGGAGCCAAGCCACACAACTTACTTTCTTTCTTTCTTTCAGCTGCATCAGGGGGAGGGAGTTGGGACGTGAGTTGCGTGTCTGCAGGCAGGAGAGCCATGCACCTGGGATTGAAGGGGCGTATGGGGGACCTGTGAGCAGGAGGGAGTCAGGCTATTTCTGTGGCTAGGAGCTGCACCGAGGAAAGGAGTGCTGCACCTCCAGGGATCTGCAGCAAGGGCTCCCATAAGAAGACAGTCGGAAGCACTGGAAAAAAGGTGCCGAATTTAAATCTTGGCAGCTGGGCTGTAAAGAGCCACAGTCCAGCCGCACAACTTTCTTGGATTTTTTTCTCTCACCCACCCGCCCCACACTACCACCATTTTAAAAGGACTCCAGGACCATGCCCAGCGGGGGTCTATCCAATGAAGTGAGGGACAGGGTGGATTATCAAGATGAGTGCTGGATGAGGGTTCAATTGGTGGCAAGAGAGATAATCTTCAGGTATTGTGGCAATGCATTGGTCATTGTACTAGGAGGCTAGAAAGTTAATACTCGATAGCCATATGGAGCTGTGTGCTACAGAGCTATACTGTGGTTGAGCTATATTGTGATTGAACTATATTGTGATTGCATATGGCAGTTGAGGGAGTATAAAATGTATTGTGGGTTCTGTTTCTATTGACTGTATGTAATGTATTGTGGATTCTGTTTCTATTGACTATACTTCAACATCTATAGAGTTAGTGGAGGGTAGGGGTAAAATCTTACCAGTGTGGGTTGTGCAAGGGGTAGGGCGACAGCAAGGTAGGCAAATGGAGCATGGTAGGGAAAGATATACAGAGGGGTGGAAGGGGACTAGTGGGGTGGATGGGGATGGCACAGAAGTGGGTGGCACAGGGAGCAGCAGGGTGCTAGGGGGACAACATGGGTAGCATAGTGGGCTGCAATGGCTGTGGGGTGGTGGTTTGGCTGAACATTTTGTGGAGGCTAGGAAGGAGTCCAATCTGTAGCAGGATGAGGAGTCTCGTGGAAGAGGTGCTGTGGCTTGGTAGGGAGTTGAGAAGGATTGGGGAAAGGAAGGGGGAATCTGGGGGGAGGGCCTCCTCCAGAGAGTTGCATGAGGATACCACATGGGAGGAGCATTGGCTCGAGGGAGGAGATGGGGAGGGGGTATGAGAGCAACATGAACAGGGGGCATAGCATGGGAGGGATGGTGCAAGGCAGGAAGGAGACAGCTCACAGCAATGCAGATGGGGCAGATAATAGGTTTGCAGTGCTGGCGGCATTGGAGGAAGAGGGGCAGGATCTCCAGGAGGGGTAGGGGAGGGAATGGGAGGAGAAGCACAAGGGACATTACTCAGGCAGAGGAGAATGGCAGGGCAAAGGGGAGGAGCACAGCTGGAGGGCAGACAAAGTGAGCAGGGAAGAGGGAAAGGAGCATTGCTGGGGGAGGACAAGAGGGACTTAGCAGAGGGAGGGTGGTCCCAGGGAAGATGGGAGGAGGTGAAGATAGGGAGACAGCAGGGAGAGGTGGGGGGGACAGATCGGGGTGGAGAACGGGAGCTATGGGGGAAGGGTAGTGCTTCAAATGGGGCAGATTCTAGAAACATGTACCTAGGCACAAGGGTGGGGTCGGGGATGTGGAATGAAGAGGGGGATGTATTGGTGCTGGGGGATTCCATATTAAAATGGATCAGATGTGGCAGTAAGGGGGAAAGGCATAGTTGAATTTGGGTAGAATCTATACTGGGGTTAACGGTGGGCAGGGTGGGGCAGTCAATTCTTAAGTGTGCGAGGAGGGGCAGAAAGAGACTGCACCTCCTGGTGCACATGGGTACGAAAGACCTGGTGGGGAGACTGTGGAGGTAGTGAGGGAGAGGTTTGAGGAACTGGGAAGGCTGTGTGGGGAGATGGGGGAAACAGTGGCCTTCTCAGAATTGCTTCCAGGACCCTGCGTGAGTATGGCAAGAAAGGGAAGGATAGGGGAGTTTAACACTTGGCTGGGGAAATGGTGTCAGTCCAAGAGGTTTGGGTTTGTGGGCAGCTGGGGCAGAACCTGGAATAACAAGGATCAGTGTGCAGGGGACAGGCTACACTTGAGCGGGAAGGGGAAGGGGGTATTGAAGCAGAGGTTAGAGGACTGCATAGCAATAAAGGTGGATTTAAACTAAGTGGGGGGTAGTGAGTGGACAGTCGGTAGGCAGGGATCCCAGAGAGGGGAGCCAAATGAGTCTACCCTGTAAGCTAGCAGGGAGGGACTAGGGGTGGAGGCACAGGGGGGATAGAGAAGGGGTTGATCAGAGTGGGGGAGGAAAGTACAGGCTGGAGGGTAGTCTTACTGAATGCAAGAAGCCTGGGTAACAAATCAGCTGAGTTACAGGCTCTCTTGGTGAGGGGGGGGTTTGACATTGTGGCCATCATGGAAACATGGGCACCCAGAAAAAGGACTGGGATATGATCCCAGGGTACAGGATATTCAGGAAGGATAGGGATAAAGGGAGAGGAGTGTGTGGCAATCTGTGTATGGGAGGGGATAAGATGTATAAGGGAGGAGGGGGAGAAAGGCAGGACAGAGGCCCTATGGATGCAGTTTCAGGACTCAAAAAGTAGGACACTGAGGATGGGGATAGTGTACAGGTCACCAGCTCAGGTGGATGACCTAGATAGGGAGTAGCCGAACAAATTAGAAGGGTCTGTAGGAAGGGGAACACAGTGGTGGCGGGGGACTTCAACCTACCAGGGGTGGACTGTAGCACCCCAATCACCACGAGTGCAAAGGAGCAGGTCATGTTGGAGGTATTTCAAGGCAGTTTCCTGGTTGGTCAATGAGCTGACTAAGGAGGGAAGGACTCCGGACATGGTACTGTCAAGTGGGTATGCTGTAAGGGATCTGGGGGTGGAGGACTCTCTGGCTGGGAATGACCACCACATGGTGTGGTTCACGCTCGATATGGGTAGGGAAACAGGAGGTACGGTACCAGGGTGATTGAATTTAAGGGGGCAGACTTTAAAAAGATGGGGGAAATCTTGGGGATGCATCTGGCAAAGATTAAATCACACATGGATGCTAGCCAGAAATGGGATATTATTAAAAAGGGACTGGAGGTAGCTACTGGGACATGTACAAGTACACAGAATAAGAAGGGAGGGGAAAAGAAGCCAAGTTGGCTGACTCAGAAGCTTTTGGAAGGGGAGAGGGCCAAGAGAAAGGCATTTCAGAGACTCAGGAAATTGGAAGGGTGGTTGACAAGGAGGAGTATATGAAGAAGTCCAGAAAGGTCACCAGACTGGTCAGAGCAGCCAAGGTTTCCATAGAGCTGAGACTGGCACAGGGCATTAAGGAAGGAGAAATGGACTTCTTCAGGTACATTAGAGAGAGAGAGAAGGAAAAACAAAGCCCAGATTGTGAGGAATAGGAAGGAAGGAGGTGGGTGGAGAAGGGGGTGGACCAGGCAGAGGCACTAAATGAATACTTCAGCTCGGTGTTCCTGAAGGGAAAAAGGGGGGCAGATACCTCATGGGAAGGGGAGGAGTGGGCAGAGGGGAGAGCAGGTGACCGATATAGGGATTATGGAGGACAGGGTGCTAGAAGGATTAAGAGCACTGAGTGTGGACAGGGCACCGGGACCGGACATATTCACCCTAGGGTACTTAAGGAATTGGAAGAGATCCTGACAGGACCACTGATTGACCTGTTCAATACCTCCCTGGACACAGGATGTGTGCCATAGGACTGGAAAATGGCCCATGTGGTTCCCATTCACAAAAGTGGCCCAAAGGGTGAACCCGGCAACTACAGACCAGTAAGCCTCACATCAATTGTGGGAAAGCTCATGGAGACAATCTTAAAAGAGAAACTGGTGACCTTTTTGGAGGACAGTGGTCTACAGGACGGTCAACAGTATGGGTTTGTCTTGGGAAGATCTTGTCAGACAAAAATAGTTGATTATTACAGTTGGGTGACTAGGGAACTGGATAAGGGCCACCCTGTGGCTGTCCTGCATTTAGATTTCAGCAAGGCCTTTGATTCCGTGCCACATGGGAGGCTGTAGGGGGAGCTGAAATATACAGGGGTGGGGACAAAGATGGTCAAATGGATCACCAACTGGCTGAAGGGGAGGCAAAAAAGGGTGGTAGTGGGAGGGGAACTCTCATCACAGAGGGAGGTGACGAGCGGGGTACCACGGGGGTCAGTACTGGGACTGGTGCTGTTTGGGATATTCATTGCTGATATCTCACAGGGGATCCAGAGTAAGATCAATCTGTTCATAGACAATACGAAGATGGGAGCTGTGGCAGATGACATCAAGGGGTGGAGGGTGCTGCTGGATGACCTGTCCAAGCTACAGGAGTGGTCAGAAACATGGCAGTTGGGGTTCAACGCCAAGAAGTGCAAGATGCTGCACTTTGGAGCAATCAACCAGGGAATGAGCTACCAGCTGGGAGAGGTACAGTTGGAAAGCACTGAGGAGGAAAAGGACTTAGGGGTGCTTACAATGGCAAGTATGAACAACTCAGCTCAGTGCAGGAAGGCGGCAGGAAAAGCCAGCAAGATGCTGGGATGTATAGAGAGGGGGATCTCCTCCAGAAATAGGGAGGTGATCCTTCCCCTGTTTAGGTCACTGGTCTGGTCACACCTGGAATACTGCATGCAGTACTGGTGCCCATTCCTGAAGAAGGACATCAGGTTGTTGGAGGGGGTACAGCATAGGGCAACAAAGATGATCCAGGGATTGGAGGGAAAATCCTATGAGGAAAGGCTGGGCGAGCTGAACATGTATTCCCTGGAAGGGAGGAGGGATAGGGAGATATGACTGAAACCTTGAACTACCTAAAGGGGCTAAAGAAGACTGACACAGAAGGAATTTTCCAGATTAGAAGGGAGAGGGACATGAGAGGGCATCATCTGAGATTGGAGGGGGGAAGATTCAGGAGGGAAATCAGGAGATATTTTTTCACAGAACGGATGGTAGACAAGTGGAATACCCTGCCCGAAGAGGTGGTATCCTGTAGAATGGTGGGAGATTTTAAGAGGAGATGGGATAGAGTGAGGACGGGGTGACTATGAATAGGGGAGGGAAGGGTGGGGCAGCTGCATGTTGAAGGGCTAGCTGCATGATTGAGCAGACTCGATAGACCGTGAGGCCTGTTTCAGCTGTCATTTTCATATGTTCATATGTAAATCTAGCAACTTTCTTAGTTAGCTGTGGCACACATAATGAGCCAGAAGAACTGTGGGTCACCCTGGAAACAGGAAATGGGACAGCCATAAGAACTGGGGTTGTCTACAGGCCCCCAGACCAGAGGGAGGACATAGACACATTACTGTTAGAAGATATACAAAACATGACAGCTAAAGGGGAGGTTCTGATAATGGGAGACTTCAACATGCCAGATACAGATTGGTCAATACCAGCAGGAACATCGGCCAAAACTAGACACATAGTGGATTCCCCTGCAGGGGGGCCTCAAACAACTGGTACAGCAACCCACAAGAGACAGGGCTATCCTAGATCTAGTACTGACTAACAAAGAAGGATCACAGATCTCCAGGTAGAAGGTCACCTGGGGGCCAGTGACCATCACATGGTATGGTTCAATTTGGCTACTACATCTAAATCATCCCATTCCAGGCAAAAATATGGGACTTCAGAGGAGCTGACTTTGATAAGATGCCAACAGAGTTAGCTAGCCCTGGCAAAAAGAAACACAGGTGAGGAGGTACAGGCAAAGTGGGCAAGCATTAAGGATACAATACTTGAAGCAACATCCCATTGTGTTAGACAGAAAAGGAAGTGTAAAGAAGAAGGAAACCACTTTGGTTCTCAAATACAGTAGCAGAAAAGGTCAGAGCCAAAAGGCTGGCCTTCAGAAAATATAAGGAACACAGCGGGATGAAGATAGGGAGGCATACCAAACTGCCCTAAGGGAAGCAGGTAAGGCAGTAAGGCAGGCAAAGTCCCAAACTGAGGAAACACTAGCACGGACAGTAAAAGAAGGTGACAAGACTTTCTATAGATACATTAGTGAAAGGAGAAAGTCCAGAGGGGTATTGCTAGCTTAATGGAGAAAAGGGAGCATGTGAGGAGGAGGACCCTGTAAGGCATCTATCCTAAATAGATACTTTGCTCAGTATTTACTGAAGAGAAGGTAGGGCAGGGCCCACAGCTCAGCATCATGGACACAGGGGAGGAGGGTGAGCACTACTCCCTTCACAAAGAAAGGGTCTAAGAGCTTGCTAAGCTCCAGGGTGGATAAGGCAATGGGACCTGATGGCATACATCCCAGGGTACTTAAGGAGCTAAAGGAGGAACTAGCAGAGCCTTTAGCAGAATTGTTTAGTGAGTCTCTGAGCACAGAGAGGTCCCAGAAGACTGGAGAAGGGCTTTGTGATCCCACCACAAGAGTGGTAGCAGGGAGGAGGCGGGAACTACAGACCAGGTCAGTCTTACCCTCAGTAGTGGGCAAGATTATGGAGGCACTCCTTAAGAAAGGATAGTGCAACACCTGGAATCCATAGGGGCACAGGATCCAAGACAGCATGGGTTTACAAAAGGAAGGTCCTGTCAAACTAATCTCATAGATTTCTTTGACTGGGTAACCAGAGTGGTGGACCAAGGGGAGCAGTTGATGTCGCCACCTTGACTTCAGCAAAGCTTTTGACACTGTTCCACATAGAAGATTGATAATAAGCTAGGTAGGCTCGGGTGGGTCAGAAGTTGGTCAACTGGGTGGCAAACTGGTTGACTGGCAGAAAACAGAGAGTGGTGGTAAATGGTATACAGTCAGAAGAGATGCAAGTCACAAGTGGGTACCTCAGGGATCAGTCCTGGGCCAGTCCTATTCAACATCTTCATTAGTGACCTCAGGATGGACTAGAGGGTAAGGGCTTGTCTGTTTGCAGATGACACCAAGATCTGCAACAGAGTAGATGATCCAGATGGGGTGGGCAGAATGAGAAGAGATCTGGATAAACTAGCAGAATGGTCAGAAGAGTGGCAACTGGGATTTAATGCAAAGAAGTGCAAAATCATGCACATAGGAAGAGAAACCCTGAAGCCACTTATAGGCTGGGAGGAGTTGCTAGCAGTCACAAAGGAAGAAAGAGATTGGGATCATCATCACTGATGACCTAAAATCATCCAAGCAGACCTCTAAAGCAGTAGGTGAGGCTAGGGGTGTTAGGGTGTATTAGTGAAGTATCACAAGTCGTAGAGGGAGGTAATAATCCCTCTGTACAAGACATTGGTTAGGCCCCATCTGGGTACTGCGTGCAGTATTGGAGGCCACACCTTCACAAGGACATTAACTAAATTGAGGCAGTCCAGAGAAGGGCAACCAAAATGGTGCAGGGACTGCATCAGAAGACATATGAGGACAGATTAACGGAGCTCAATATGTATACCCTTGAGCAAAGGGAGGAGAGAGGTGATATGATCGAGACATTTAAACACCTTAAGGGCATAAACAAGGTGAAAGAGTCTAACATGTTTAAATATAAGAAAATAGCAGGACAAGAGGACACAGCATGAGATTAGAGGGAGGCCGATTAAGGGGAATGTGAGGAAATTCTTTTCACAGAAAGGTGGTAGATGCATGGAATGGCTTACCACAAGAAGTGGTGGCTATGAATACAGTGCAGGGCTTCAAACAGGCATGGGATAGGCATAAGGGAGCAATACAAATGACTATGAATAGATAGGTCACTGACAGAGCAAAGGCCGATGGCACATTTATAAGGTAGAAAAAGAAATGGGCAGACTGGATGGGCCTTGCGGTCCTTATCTGCCGTCAACTTCTATGTTTCTATGTTTCTATGTTTCTATTATTTGTTACTTATGTTGTATTTCCTTCTTTTTGGTACACATTTTTTCACTTTGTTGCAAAATTATGTTTTTCACTGTTTCTGAGGCTTCTTGTGTTTCCCTCTGTTGGTTTCCCCAGTTTTTTATGCAAGTAATAAACCACGGTAGGGAGTGCATTATAGGATTTTAATGCACACCCCATGGGTATAGTAAGGCACAAGACCAAAGGCCAAGTGTCCTTCTGCAACAAATCAATAGTCAGCACTCCAAAAACAGGCACTCTTCACCGATTGATGCAAAATTAGATATTTTAATGTGAAAAGATCAAAAATATGACCACAGGCAAAACTCTACCAAATGCCCCTGCACTTCAGCCTTTAAGTCTTCCTCAGGGGGCAGGCACTGGTATCAAATGAGACACAATTTAAATAGGGAACCCAGACGTGACATCACAAACAATGAAGTATTTAAAGGCACATTGCTATATTCTGTTATGTGATATTACTACAGGGAACCTGCTCTTGTAACATGCATATTTCATGCACATTGATAAATTTCATGTATTTAACATTATAGACTCATTAAAAAATCAACTTCACAGGGACCAATAAAAAAGTGCCTGCTCAACCCTAACTATATATACAACAAAATGGACATATTGAATGCACGCTGAAAATTAGAAAATGGAGTTAAAAATCGATGTTTCAACCATAGGTCGTCTTCAGGAAATATCTAAAAGAGAAAAAGCAAAATATCTAATTTTGCATCAATCAATGAAGGGTGCCTGTTTTTAGAGTGTTGACTCTATTGATTTGTTGTACTGGATTCGGCTTGCTGCCCTGTCAGCACCCTACCGAACGCTGAGGAGTGCAAGCTCGCTTTTTGGTATCAGCAAGTGTCCTTCTGCCCCTTGGAAGTACTAGAAAATCCTGCAAACCCTGGAGGGGCTTATTACAGTGATAAAATGGCTCTAAGTAGGTTTTTGGAGGAGGAAACAGAGATTTGGCACCTGACCATGCATTTATAGAGATTTAATGCATGATCAAGTGATTTTTCATGGCCAATAACATTCCTATATTTTTTCTTGATATTTTATAAAATGTTTTAATTGATGTGATAATGGTCAAATGTATTGCACCTGCGCTTTATTGGTATAAAGCTGAACTCTAGCTGGATCATCAGTGCCCCCTTAGGAAGACCTGGAGCGAGGTCGAAGCACTTGGGCGTTAGTTTGTGCTTCCAAACCTGTTTTTTGTATAGTCCACTGTGGTGACAGGATGATGATAACAAATACAAAATAAAAAGAATTTCATGAGTCCCTCGTTGACTCTTGAATGCAAAGAGCTGCATTTTTTGAAGTTCTAGTGTTTCAGGAGTTGTAATGTTCTCCTCAAATTTCCATTTTGTTAGTTTTTTCTATTTTCCCATGCTGCTTCATTCTAATTATATGTGACTGTGTGCCCATTGCTTCTATACACTTTCTTGAGTCAAAATTCAAAACCTGTATTTAGCAAAAACAATGGCACAGTCAGTAAGCTAGAAAAGTTATACATCATTACTTTTCTAGCTCACTAGTCATGCCTATTGTTTTGTTAAGTACTGTTATTTCTCAGCCTTCCAGCAGCGGCAACAGTGCGGACCTGTTCTACAACTCAGAATTCAAAACCTACCATGTTATGGTTGCTTTTTGACAATGGTTACCCAGAGGGTGGTAGTCAATGAGAGTTTTCAGAGGTGATGGAGACGATAGTGGGGTACCTCAGGGGTCAGTACTAAGTTGTCCTCTTCAATATATTGATCTGTGACATAGTTAAAGGTATCAAGTGTAAGAGCTGCCTCTTTGCAGATGACACAAAGATCTGCACAAGGGTATTTTATTTATAAATTTGTTAACTGGGTAGGGACACTGGACAGGTCCTTTTTCAGGTCCGACCCAGACATATAGACAATAACAAACAACAATTAACATTAATGGATAAGGTATAAAAAGTGAATTAAAACAAATACAATTTGGCCAGCCTGGTGGTGCTGAGGGTTGAGGTGCTGGATGCCACTCCCACGCCACTCCTGGCAACCCAGGTTCGGACGCGAGCCTGGGCTGTCGGTTGGCAGAGGAAGGATAAGATCGAGTGTCTGGTGGACTGCTTTCCTATCCTGGGAGGTTTGTGGGCTCCCACTGCTCTGCAGGGCTTCTGGTGACAACTGGGAGCACTGCCAGAATTGATGCAGCAAGGGTGGAATCACAGTGGACGTTGGCATGTAGGTGCCTCGATGTCATTGCACGTCTACACTCCAGGGGGAATCTAGTGGAGGAAAAATGGCAGCATTGACCGTGGTAGCTTGATAGCCGCAGCTTTCTAGCCCGGTGGGGCCCGCTGCATGCAGACACAGGCCAGTATTGGTTCCTGGCCTGGCACAGGGACCGGGGGGGGTTCCTCTTGAGGGTACAGCTGCATATGCCAGCTGGTGTGTAGATGTGCCTCCGTCGTCGCTCAGGGGAAGCGGAACAGTGGCTGGATTACAGCAGGTCAGTGGCTACAAGGCGGAAAAAATAGATGTGATAAAAAAAATACAATTTGAACTTTGCATCAGTAATGACTTCAACTTCATTTTGAACCCTGCTAAAGATTGAGAGAGATGAAGAGCCTCTGATAATGCATTCCAAAATGAGGGTGCTGCAATTGATGTGCCAAGTTTCATTTCGATCGGATATGTGGATTTTGTGCAGCAAATAGTAAAAAAAATCGCTTTTGTAAATGTTTGCCAATTTTTCCTGTTTTTCCTTATCGTGTGTGGCCACACCGCTTGGAAGTTTGGCCTGAAATGTTCAGGGTAGAAAGAACTTACCCAAAGAACAAGCCATCATTGGTTTGGTGACAAAATATTAATCTTTTCCATAGTTATTCAATGTTGAAATGTTGGGTTCTGAGTATGCTCAGTTCAGTGTTTTGGATAGGTGTATAAATTGCAAACAAGAATTTGCCTCAAGAACAAGGATTTTGACAGCTCATAAAGAAGGATTTATAAAATCCCTGTTCGTAAGAAATCATTCTTTGTTCGTGAGCCGTCATCTTGTTTTCAATTTTTTGGGCAAACAAAACCTTGTAACTTGCCCCAGGGGTATCTTCTATGGAGATTAACATATGGGTTTTGTTCAGGGTGACACCTTCTACAAACCCATGGCTTTGGTTTCATTTAGTTTTGTCAAAAAACAGCCATTTTTAAATTTTAAAATCCTTCTTTACCCCTCACTTCCAATCCTTATTCGTGAGGTGTCAAAATCCTTGTTCGTGAGGAGAGAAACAGATGGCCCTATGTCACGAACAAGGATTTCTCACTAACAGAATTTTGACACCTCACGAACAAGGATTTGGCTTGCGAACAAGGATTTAGATACCTAACAAACAAGAATTATAAAAAGGAATCCCTGTTCATGCAGTATCAAAATCCCTGTTTATGAGCTGGCAAAATCCATGTTCATGAGAAATCCCTGTTCATAAGGTTTCAAAATCCATGTTCGTGAAGGGATGACCAGATGTCCCTATCTCACAAGCAAGGATTTTTCATGAACAAGGATTTTGACACATCATGAACAAAGATTCGACTTCATGAACAAGGATTTTGACAACTCATGAACAGGGAATTTTAAAGGTTGCTGTTTCTTTGCAAGTTCACTGCAAAAAAACGATTAGGACTTTTGGCTTGAAATTTTCAGGGTACAAGGGGGTTGTCCTACAGATGTGACTTATGCTAGTTTTGTGTAAAAATTTGCATCGGTTACATAGTTATGGCATTCCAAAGTTGAGACATTTTTCATAGATAACATTGTGGTGTACACGGTGGCTTTTGGTGGCTATATCTCGAAAACAGTTTAAGATATGGATTATTCACTAAGCACAGCTTAGTACACTGGTGTACTAAGCATGCATGCAGGTTGCCAGACCATGATTACAACTGCAATGGAATTTTTTCCAAAGTTGCTATGGTTACTGAGCTATTACACCATTTACAGCACAAGGCTTTCTTGGAATGTGTCTAGGGCTGCACTGCATCTCTACAATTACAGGTAGGCTCCAGGCCCTGCGCTCCCAAAACCATATAAGGGTGAGATTACACTTTCTCAAAAAGTAAGGAAATTAATTGCAAAAAACTTTGTTAATACATTAGTTAGGGTTGAAGTGACAAAAGTAGGGAAATAAGGCATTAGGGTTGACACCCTAACACCCCCCACACCCTACCACTCCACCCCCACTATCCACAGATCAACAGATGACGGGGTGTGCCTTGAGGTCGACAGGCCAAACTCTTGTCCCATTCTCCTATACTGTACCATGTCAGCTTTCTTACACATGGAATGGAGTGAGAATTAGGGCCAACAGCCCCAAGGCACACCCTGTCACCTGTTGGTCTGTGGAGGGTGGGGGTGGGGTGGTAGGGTGTGTGGGCTATTAAGGTGTCAACCCTAACGCCTCATTTCCCTACTTTTGTCACTTCAACCCTAACTGATGCATTAACAAAGTTTTTTGCAATGAATATAAAATAAAAAAAAAAATATATATATATATTTATAAAATGGGTAGGGAAATTGCAGCAATATCATTAGCTGAACAGCATCACATGACCGTGTGTATATTAGAGCACGACCGCATACGCTGCACTTTACCCCTCCAGAACAATTTTGACATTTTATAAGATAGATAAACCACTCTGAGTTGTGCAGTCGTCCCTCTGATATACGCGCCTTGGGTGGTTGTCGCACATCAAGGCATGCATATTTCAGAGCATAACTGCACACCTCAGGAGTGAGCTATTCATTACATATATATATATTTATATATATATGTAATCATTAGGACAGACATATACCATGATCCATGTTAAAAATAGCAGATACTCCTATAAAAGCACAAAATTCTGTAAATACAAATTATTTAGTTAGCAAACTAACCAAATTAGGTATCCACCAGTGGAGACAGTTATTAAGTTCCAAAGGTATGTTTACATACGATATTATGAGGAATTAACAGCGGAATATGATACAAAAACATTCAAACGGTATGAATACAGCATAATAAAAACATTGTTTTTAAAAGTCACGTGATACTTTCCTTTCAAAACTCAGACAAACTGGGGCAACTTAATGTTCTTACTCTGTAGATGAACAAATATATAAAAAGTAAAAAAAGAAAACTATAACTATATGTTACATGGACATGGTACAGAGACAATCTGCAAACATCATGAGAACAAAAAAAAACCCAACAGTTTAAGACTGAAATTGGAAAAGGAGATGGGTACTAAATTCGTCTATTATAACTGGTGTGCAATATGGCAAACTGCAAATAAAAGATACCTAAGTACCAAAAACATATCTTACAAAACAAAATCGTTACAAGAAAGAAACATAGAATTTGTTGGCAGAAAAGCACCGCACAGCCCACCCAGTCTGGCTAGATGGTTCCTGTCTAGTCTGCGCAGACTCTAGCTGGTCTCCCGCAACCCTCCCTCCTCCCTGCCCATTTAATAATATTCTTGTATGTCTTTCCCACACATGCTTGAAGCCCCCTATTGTTTTCACCTCCAGTACTTCCTCTGGCAGTCTGTTCCATACATGCACCGCTCTTTCAGTTAAGTAGCACTTCCTTACATCCCTCCTAAAGTTTCCCCCTCCAGCTTCATCATATGTCCTCTGGTTCTGGTACTCTTCCTTATTTAAAAGGGACTCCCTCCCTGTGCTTAACATAGCTTTCACATTAAATAGGAATTAAACAAGATCCGTGCTGGTGGCAATGCAGAGGCAAGCAAGTCACACTTTCCAATCAACTTTGGAAATGTCACATATTAGCAAATGCTAGGCAAGCACTAAAGAGCAACTACAGGTAGATTTGATAATGGATGTCTGTTCCATGAGATCCTAAAGTGATGACTTTAATGACTATACTGATTTACACCTTACAATAGAACGAGAAATTATTTTAGCAGTATCCTCTATGTGCTCCAAAGGACTCATTCTCCAGAAATGGAACGTTCTTTTGTTGCCTGTTTTCAAGTCTAACAAATGGTTATCGAATCTCTTTAATTATCTTTGTTCGGAAATGCTTTTATTAAATTACTCTGAATCACAAGACATACTTAATACAACATGGAATAGATTTGTCATTATCTTACTTCCTGCACTTGGGGATATAATAAAAAATTCTGTGTTGCAGCATCTCAGGAAAACAGCACCGTGGAGAGAATTGTTATTGACTTCCTATATATTTACTGTGTTTACTGTAAAATATATCATACTTACATTATTATTAACATGTATAATTTATGGTTATGTTCCAAAGCATTATATATTTTCCTGCTTTACATTGACCCAAACCAACTAACATTGCATTACTATATGTATAAGGCATTTAAATATATAATAAGGTTCATCTGCTTTATGAAAATGTAACAAAAAATATACATTAAATAAAAAAAGACTAGTACCAAAAACATTTTCCCTAAAAATGGAGCAACGTAATCAAAATGCAATCTCCTCCAAGGATTATCTGGCCATTCCCAGGGATAGAGAAAAAGAGGGCAAAAGCACCCACGGAAAAAATGCCAACATGAGACGCTACAAATAGCCTGTCGCCATGTAGTGGCGTTTCGCTCAGGACACTCCGCTTCAGCAACGACTGATGAAGCTTGGGGTGCCCCATGTGAAATGTCACTTCATGGCAATGGGCATTTTGGAACGTCTCAGAGGTTTTTCCGCTGCTGTTTTAGCTTGGATGTTAGAAACATAGAAACATAGAAATTTGTCAGCAGAAAAAGACCCCATGATCCATCCAGTCTGCCCAAGTTCTCTCCTCTAGGAACACCTCCACCCTCCATTTTCTGTCTACCCCCTGTTGGGTAGGCCCATGTATGTATCCCAGGCTCTTTTAACTTTGCCCACTGAATCAACCCCCACCACGCATTCCGTCAGTCTGTTTCATGACCCCACCACCCTCTCAGTAAAGAACTTCCCCCTGATGTCACCTTTAAATCTGCCCGCCTCGAGTTTTAATGCATGCTCCCTAGTGGATTTGTTCTCACTTAATCTGAAGATATTGTCAACCTCACCCTATGTATGCCTTTCAAGTACTTGTTTGTTTAAACCATGCCCCTCCCCCAGTGTGTACAGGCCCAGCTCACCCAGTCTCTCCTCGTATGACTTCTCCTGTAAGCCACTCACCATTTTGGTAGCCCTTCTCTGGACTCTCTGCAGCCTGTCCTTGTCCCCTTGTAAGTATGGCCTCCAGAACTGTACCCCATATTCCAGGTGTGGTCTGACCATGGTCTTGTATAGTGGCATGATCACCTACCTTCTCCTGCTTGTAAAGCCCTTCCCTGTGCATGCCAACATTCTGAGTGTCTTCCCCGTTGCCTTGTCACACTGACTCCGAACCTTCAGGTTGTCTGAAATGGTGATCCCCAGGTCCCTTTCCTGTTCTGTTGTCTCCAGTCCCCCCCCCAAGCCAGTATTTTGCCTTCGGGTTTCTACACCCTATATGCATAATTCTGCATTTCTTTGCATTAAATTGTAGCTGCCATCTTTCTGACCACTCCAGCCTCGTCAGGTCTTCTCTCATACTTTCCACACCCCTCGTCATATCCACTCTATTACATATTTTCATGTCATTTGCAAACAGACTCACCTTCCCATGCAGACCCTCCGTAATGTCCCCTATGTAAATGGTGAAGAGTATGGCTTCCAGCACTGGCCCTTGGGAACCCCACTCGTCACCCTTTCCTCCTTTGAGTGCACCCCCATTTACCACAACCCTTTGCGTCCTTCCCTCTTACCAATGTTCAACTCATTTTGTGAGCTTGCTCCCCACTCCCAAGCTGCCTACTTTGCCTATCAATCTCCTGTGAGGGATAGTGTCAAAGGCCTTCCTGAAATCCAGGTAGGCCATGTCCACCACCCCTCACTGGTCCCATATCTCTGTAACCCTGTCAAAAAATTCAATCAGGTTGATCTGGCAGGACCTATCACCTGTGAATCCATGCTGGTTGCCATCCAGGAGGCCCTCTGTCTCCAGATATTTAATCAGCCTTTCCTTTATAAGGGTCTCCATTAGCTTACCCTCCACAGAAGTAAGGCTAACTGGATGGTAGTTTCCCAGTTCCTCCCTTCCTCCTCCTTTATGCAATGGCACCACCTCAGCCCTTTTCCAGTCCCCAGGAACCCTTCCCTTGTCTAGTGACAGATTAAATAACCCCGTAAGCGGTGCTACCAACACCTGCTTCAGCTCTTTGAGCACTCTCAGGTGAATCCTGTCTGAGCCCATCACCTTATCCTCAGGCAGTTTCCCCAGTTCATCCAATATCCTATCCACCGTGAATGGACCTGAGTCCACTTTCCTGCCCTCCCTTCCTCTGACTTCCAACTCCACCGTGAAGACTGATGTGAAGTAATCATTCAGAACATTAACCTTTTCCATATCGCCTTCTGCCACTACCCCCCCTTCCCCTTTGAGTCTAATAATCCCCATCTTCCCCTTCCTTCTGTCGCTCACATATCTAAAAAATGTCATATACCCCCTTTTTGCTTCCCTCACTATATTCTCCTCCATATCAGCCTTTGCCCTTCTGATTATTTTTCCCATTTCCCTCAGTTTTGCCTTATATACCTCCCTGTCCACCTCTTTCTGAGAGGCTTTCTATGCCCTGAATGCCCTCCATTTTTACCTAACTGCTACTGGCAGCTCCTTTATGAATCAAAGTGGTTTCCTCCCCTTCTTTATTTTGCTCACCATCCTAACACATAGTTCTGTTGCCTTCAATATTCCTCTCTTAATTTCCCCCTACAGCTCCTCCACATCATCCATGTTTTCTTTTCCTTCTAGTTCATTTCTCACAATGTCTATCTATACACTTGTTTGTTAATTAAAAAATGGTAAGCATTTTATAACCGTTTACTGTGTGGACATTCTCTGTGGTGGGTGCTTTTGCCTTCTTTTTCTCTGTGTGTTCTATATTTTAGCACCAGCATGCATTTTTCTGGTGCTGCCTGTTCTTGTTTGCCTTCCAGTCCCAAGTATGAAGTGGAGACCTTTCCAGAGATTTGTGGCATTCTTGACATGCCTCAGCTGTTTGTGTCTTACGTTCATTGTCCATGTCCATTTTTTGCCACCACAAGTAACTTCTGGCTAACCCTTTCATTTTTGTGACCCCTGGATGGGTCTGAGGGAGTTCATTCAGGACTAACTCTTGGCCTTGTTTTGGAACTACAACTTCCTGCTCCGCATAATGCTTATGCATCCTGCGCAGTAAGTCCAGGTCTTCTTTTCAAATATGACATCAGGTTAAGGTCATTGGTAATATCAGACCAACCTTATAACACAAATTCTTTGACTTTTGGAGAGTGTTGGATCCTTACAAGTCCAGGTTTTCATCTACACAGCTGTCATAGGAGGTGTATCTAGGTAGTCTAACTCTCGGTTCTTTCATTGGAATTTCAGGTAAGGTAAAATAGCTCAAAACATCTGCATTTCCCAAGCACTTTTCAGCTTTGTATGCTATAGTGCATTCATACACTCTCAACGTTATGGCCCATGTCTGGATTCTGGTGGCGGCCGTATGTGGATTGGTCTTCATCTCATTAAATAAGGAAATCAAAGGTTTGTGATCTGTACAAATAGTAGAAGTCAACCTATAAATGTATGTGTGAAATTTTTGTACTCCGAATAGTACAGCTAATTGTTCATGATCCAGCTGAAAATAATTCTGTCCAGCAGGGCATGGTGTCTGGGACACACATCTTACTGTTTTTTTGAAACCATCTAATACCCTATGAACGAAAACCAATCCAACTCCATATGGATATGAATCGCATGTGAGGATCAGATCTTTGTCAGCTTGATAATGTACCTGGAGCTTCGAAGATTGCAACAGCTCCTTAGACAAACTGAAGGCTCTGTCCTAAGCTGTGCCACAATGTCACTTCACTAATTTCTTCAGCAAAAAGTAAAGTAGTGCTAGGGAGGTAGACAAGTTCAGTAAACATCTACCATAATAGTTCAACTGGTTGAACTATGCTTTCATTTTGGAAATTGTTTTAGGTGCAGGAGCATCTTGAACTGCCTGTACTTTCTTGTACTCCGGGTGCAACCCTTGTGCATCCACTTTATGGTTCAGGTATTGTATTTCAGGCTTTTTAAGTGTAATCCTGTTTCCATCAGTTTTGGTAACACAACCAAATTCTGTAAATTTTCCATTTCTGTTGTTCCAGTTATCAGTATATCATCCAGATATACTGCAGTGGGTTTAATCCCTTGAAACAACTCCTCCATGGTCCTCTGGAAATTGTGAGCTCTAAGAACACTCCAAATGGTAACCAGTTAAAATTAAACAGTCCCTCATGAATATTTATTGTTACACAGCATTCGGACTCTTCCTACAAAGATCAGTTGTTGATCAGTTTGACTCATGTCTAACTTTGTGAACAACTTCCATCCAGCCACAGCTACAAACAAGCCCTCATTTTTTGGAATAGGGGGCTGTTCCAACTGAGGATCTTGGTTCACAGTCAATTTATAGTCACCACAAATGCATGCTAAACTGTCCGGCTTCAGTACTGGAACTATAGGGGCAGCCCACTCCGAAATTTTTCAGGATAAATAATCCCAGTTTCCTACAGTCTCCCAGCTCCTACTCAACTTTTTGTTTCATGGTAAAAGCTACTGATACTGTAGTAGAATTTGGATCTACATTAGGAGTGTTTAGAACCTGCCAATTCAATTCCAACAAGCATTTTTCAAAAGTTGGAACATCCAGCATCAGCTAAGGAATTGGATCCAGAATTGGATCAGGAATTGGAAGTGTTGTATCTGATTGCAAATACAAAGTTACAATAACCTCTCCTACTCAAGTAAATTCTGAGGCCCCTAGTGGGCCAGGAGAACCCCACCCTTTACCCTTACACTACCTTGGTGTTGCAGACTGGATAAGAAAGGATCATACACTGCTGTAGTGTAGATAGTAGTCCTCTGATGCTGGTCCAGATGAGCCAACCTGGACCTTGGCCCCTAGTCTTTGTGTCTTGTCCTCCTCCATGGTCTATATAGCACATGGGCAGGTAAGTATCACTACTGCTGTTAAACATATTATAACCAGGCAACATCTTGCTTCAGTACACTGCTACCCCACAGCACCCAACCAACTCCAGAGAGTGCAGTCATGTTCCAGATGACCCATTACCCAGCAGTCCCCTTCTGGAGTGGTGGCCAACTGACAAAAGCCCTGGGTAGCAGGCACTCCTGATGCATTTATTAGGTGTCTGGTGGTGGTCCCAACCCAGGGCTTTCTATCAGCTGGCTACCACTTGGGGAGAAAGTTGCTGGGTAAGGGAAGTCTGGAAAATGGTCGTGGACTTGGGAGTCGGTCAGCGCCACATGATGGGGAGTGGAGGTGTTGGAGGAAGAAGCTGCCTGCCTATATACGTTTATTAACAACAGTGGCACTCCAGCTTGCCTGCCTGTGTTATATGAGCCATTAAGGAGGACAGGAGAGTCACAGAACACAGCGACTAGGGGCCAGGGACCAGGTTGCTTGGGGAAGTGCTGAACAGACAATGACTAGGGGTTGGGGATGGGGTTGCTGGGGGTGCTGAACAAGCTTACTGGGAGGAGGCATTTGCTGTGGATGGGGGTGACAGACACAAAGGCTGTCAGCCATCAGCACTTATTGTTAATGCCTACTGTACCTGCTCATCTGGACAGACACTGGAGGTCTTATGCTTATCCCATCTTACAGCAGCATCTAATCTTTCCATGCCCAGCCTGCAGCACCACACAGTGGGACTGCCTATAGTCAGATTTCATAATGTAAGGCAAGGGTGAGGAGGGATTTTCTCTGGCCAACTAGGGGCTCCTCAGGGGTTTTCTGCCAGGTGGGGAGGTAAAATGACAGCTCAGGTTGCATTTTGATATGGAATTGGATTCAGATTCCAGATCCACATCCGACTAGGTTTTTGGATTCTGATTTTTGGACTTGAATACCAAAATTCCAAATTCTGAAAAAAGTCTGGAGTCTGATGAATCCAATTCCACCTAGTTGATTCAGAGAAAAAATAGTCTGCGTAAATCTTTGCAGTCTTGTCCTTTAGTGTTCCCAATTCCTCTTTAAACAATTCTGCACATGAATTTAATAAATTCTCTAAAGTCCAATTTCCCCATTTTCAGCTGCTGTACTTCCCTGTCCAGCTTAGCAAAAAAGGTTTCCTAACCAATTTCTGTCAAGTATGGTTCAGTCCTGAGCCTGCTACAGCTACTAGTGGCAAGTTTTTAACTTGGTTTAAATAGTTGACTTGACAGCTTTGCTGAGCCTAGTATTTCTACCATTTTCCTTGTATAAATTTTCAAATGTATCTCACAGTTTTCCAACAATGCTACTCCTTCCATTGCACAAGTTATCATATATCTGCCAGTTTAGCATGATCACACTACATCCTGCGTCCAATTCAAATTGCACCTTTTTACCATTTATTGTTAGATCCATGTGACTAGGAGGTACAATCAGAATTCCCATTTTAGTTGTAGTATATGTAGTAAGAGTTATGTCTTCAGTCTCGTAAAGAGTACCCCTCTCTCCATGAACGTGATAGTCCTGTATTTTCAAGAGTTGTGACAGACGCAACAGCAAGTTGCGTCACTTTTACATCATAAATTGCAGCTGTGTCTGCATCAGAAGGTACATTATCATCAAAATATGTTTGTACCACAATCTGCTGCACTCAAGGCTTGAGTTCAGATTAGTGATGCAAAGTGATACAAACATGATACAGCCCTCAAATATGCCACAGTTTTGACACAATAATGACGGAAGTGTAAGTGTCATGTTTGACGCAGTTAAGAAAATATGGAACCATTATATGTTGCAGCTGTGTGATGCAAATGTGCATGGCTTGATGCAACTGCATCATTTCTTAGCAGTCTTAAAAATACCACCCCAGTACTCTGTGCCTTTTGATTGTGATGCACTTTTCCTTCCTTCAGTTTATACGTAGTCTGCTTAAAACTCTTGCCTTCATCTTTATATCTGCATGCTCTCTTACTTTGTCCCTTTAGGCCACAAACATGACATTTTTGTCCCTGAGACTGTATTTTGTGGGAAGTGCCTGCTACCACAGCAATAGCAATCCTGACCTGCCACCTTCTACTATTTTTCTGGGGCTTATTTTTCAAAGCTCTGGGAATGACGCACAGTGCTTGCATCTAAAAGAAGTGATGTACAGTAAGTGGTGCCTTGTGCCACACTGTGCATCATTCCTGATTTTTGGATACAGTCTGTGCCAATAGTGAGGCCACCTGTGGCAGTCAAGCTTGCACTGGCCCTATGACAGGTGCACAGCTGCTCCGTAGCAGAGGGGGCCATGCATCAGTGCACAGCTGCGATATTCCCATAATCGGGATTCTCAAAGGCCAAGCATCTCCCCAGAAGTTAGACTAGCCAGGGCAGGTCTAACACCCCATGCACCACACCCCAGGATGATTCATGGTGGGAGGTGGTACCATTACGCAAGGACTAAACCATTGCCCAGTGAAAATGGTGCCCATGGGAGCAACTGTATAATGATAGGCTACCAACAGTAATGCAACCTTGTTGTGTGGTACAGCAAACATGCTAGGTGAGTCTGTCCCTGAATGTAACAACATATAGGCCATGTGGCAGTAGCTGACGTACCACCCCTGCTGGAGCCAGTGTGTTGGATGCTGTCGGCAGGCTGTCTATCATGAAACATGTTGAAGGGGACACCTGTGCTACCAGTCCAGCGAACAATAACTCTAGCGATACTGTACCATCAACAGAGTGCCACCACACATCTGTGGTAGAATGTGGGACAGTGCACTTACAGCATGTTCTGGGTCATCCCCTGCTATGGATGGAAGTCTACAATCGAAATGGACACACCAGCCACAGCTGATTGCAGGTACTGTGCCAGGCTGTCACAGACCATACACACACACACACACACACACATATGGTATGGTAGGCAGAGTCCCTCCTGTGCCATCCATCCTTTGGGGGAGGAACCAATTGTGGTATGATCTGTGCACCCACCAATATGTGGAACTTTCTCCATTTGTTCTGTACCCTCTGTAGTTTGGTATGGAGGCAGTGATGAGTGCAGTGTCATTGACTGGCATGGCGGTGGCTACATGGCTCTGGACACTGTGCCACACCCCCACCTCACAAATGTCTGTTGGGTACTATGCCAACTACCTCAGTGCGGCCACAGCATGATGCCTGTGCTCCTTGGGCTGTGCACCACTGGGCATGCTAAGCTAACCACACACACCACCCAGACGTTAGCACTGTGTGGCCTCCAGGGGACCTCTCACCACTGATTCCTGCTCCATCCCATTCAGTTTGCTGTGCCTGCTATTACTGCTCTGGGACCTGTTGCTTTGCAAGTTGCAATGCTGCCACATACAACTGACTGGGGCACATGTGACACAGCAGCACTGCCAGGTAGGGCAAGCCGGGATATGATGAAGGGCAGTACTCTTCCCAGCTGAAATTCTGTGTCCTGTGCCATTGGAGTCCCTTGTAGTGCATGGTACACATTCTGGGCATCACCGGACCCATTTAGGATGTGTGCATCACTCAGTTCCCCACTCTGACAGCATTACTGTTGGCATAATAGGCCAGCTGTTCCCATGCCAGGGGCTGGTGGAAGCTTCCATCAACCCCCTCATGTGCACCACTTGTTTGATGCATGGGAGGGGTTGCCATAACTCTGGGGTGTTTGGTGCCGGGACCTCTCCTGTCAGAATCTTGTACAGGGTTCCTGGTGCAATAAGAATCCATGCAAGCTTCCATTTGCTGCAGATTGTGTCAGTCTCTCAGCCCTTTGAAAATTGAGCTGCTGGTGTCTTAACAAGCTTATGTATAGTTCTGAGGGTGTCCCATGAACTGCTACTCACCAAAGTTCCGTAGCCTGGCCTTATAAATCTAGTGCATTTTGTTAGCAGATTCAATTGCTTGTGCAAGGTTTAAAGCAGCCTCAAATGGAAAATCTGGTTCAGGCAACAATCTTGTTTGTGATCGGTCATCAGTAATAACAAAAACTCTTCTATCACATGGCATCTGTGTAAGTGTGTCTCAATAGTTATAATCTTGTGATAACTTCCGTAGTTCTGCCATACATTCACCCACTGATTGTCTCTTCCTCCGAAGGCATGAATGAAATCTGAACCTCTGTGCAATTTCACTAAACTTTGGGTTAAAGTGGTTCTTTAGTAATGTACCAACTTTGCAAAATGTGTTTTTTTTTCCTCCAGGCTTCTCTGGACTCAACAAATTCTTCATTAAACTATAGGCTTGTGCAAGATAATGCCCATAGGGCACAAAAACCCAGGAGCTACATATCAACTGGGGAGAGAAATAGCATGCTCCAAGCAAGAAAGAGACCTGGGGGTGATTGTCTCCGATGACCTCAAGGTAGGTAGGCAGTGTGATAAGGTGGCAGGAAAGGCAAACAGGATGCTGGGATGCATAGGCAGGGGAATCACCAGCAGAAAATAGGTGGTAATAATTCCACTATACAGGACATTGGTGAGGCTGCACTATGAATACTATGTCCAGCTCTGGAGGCCTGATCTACATAAGGATATAGACAGGGTGGAAGCAGTTCAGAGGAGGGCAACCAAAATGGTGCAGGGACTACATTGCAACCCCTATGAGGATAGGCAGAGGGGATTAATTATGTACCCCCTGGAGAAGAGGAGATAGAAGGGGGATACGACTGAGACATTTAAGTACCTCATGGAAAAATAAAGTACAGGAGAATACTATATTCCAAAGAAAAAGATGTTCAAGGATGAGGGGGCAGAAGATGAAACTGGGGGGAGGGAGGTTCAGAGGGAACATGAGGAAGTACTTCTTCACAAAGAAGGTGGTGGACAAGTGGAACAGCCTGCCAGCAGAGGAGGTGGTGGTGGCATAAATGATTAAAGGTTTTAAACATGCTTGGGATAGGCATAGAGGATTGTTGTTAGTCGTGGAGGGTAACAACCTAATGCCAGCACTGCATGATAGAACATAACTGTTAGTGGTAATAGGGCAGACTAAGTGGGCGAAGGTCCTTATCTTTGACAATTTCTGTGTTTCTATGTTTCACCATGCCACTTAACAAAATATCCTTTTCTTACTTTCCTCAGCATCATTGTTTACAATTAAGAAATAAGGCAGTATTTCACAGTGTTCTTCCTATTTTGGTTTGAAGACTGAACAGTAAAACTCTTCCAACTGTGCCAGTCATATTCACACACAGTGAAGACAGAGGAGGTCTTCTGATGCAAACACATAAGCTTTCGTCAGAGGTTGTCAGAGCTACTGTTCAGGTCTGCAATATCTCCAGAAAAGTCCTAATTCACCTTAATGCCAAATATAGTATCATAACCTCTCAAAAAAAAAAAGATGATGTCCAAATCTGAATCTTTATTCTGCAACATCGCAGGTTCTCAGCAGACATCATACTCTGCTCACTGCAGCCTTGCTCTGATTGTTAAGACAGCAGACAAGTTCTGAAAGAGTTATAAAACAGTGTTCATCAAATGAGGCCGCCGTGGCTGCTTGTGGCTACCAGCACAATTTTCTGTGGCCACAGCCTTTTTAGAACCCCAGTTACAAAGGGAATAGAATGAACAGATTCTTACCCTTTAAAAATCACAAGATATACATTTCAAGTGAAAATACTTCAGGGGCTTGAGCTAATGTACACTGTGTTGAAATAAATTTGTTATATCAGAGGGTTTGGTGTATAACAGGTGGTTGGGGTGAAAAAATATGGAGTGAGGCCACCAGTATGATCTGGTAGCCACACTATGAGGCCTTTAGGCCACTAGGGTTTGGGGCTTGAGAACCACTGTTCTAAAAGGTTTATTATGTACTAGTTCCTCTATCAGCAACTCCCACGTTATATTCATGCTATAACAGTAAGTAAGCCAGATTAAGGCAACCTGGGCCCTAGGCTGAGAGAAATCTGGGGCCCCCTCACTGCACCCATGCCCTTTGCTATGACTGTGCCCCTTCACCATGACTGCAGCTCTTGACCTTTGCATATCAGTTACTGAAACTTAAAACAAATTCTTACAATCCCTAAAAGTGGCATAAAACATAAATAACCTATCTAAAATGCTTCAAAATGAATGAAACTAATAATATCAGTATTGAGTTGAGTACCTAGAGGCCAGTGGGGCTGGGACCCAAGGCAGCATGGGTTCTGGCCAGGGAAGGTCATGTCAGACAAATCTAATAGATTTTTTGACTGGGTGACCAAAGTAGTAGACCAGGGAGGGCTGTGGACATGGTCTACCTAGACTTTAGCAAGGCATTTGACACAGTCCACACAAAGATTAATAGTCAAATTAACCAGCCTGGGAGTGGGTCCCAGGGTGGTAGCCTAGGTAAAACATTGACTGGACAACAGGACACAGAAAGTAATTTTAAATGGAGTCCACTCTGAAGAAAGGGGGTTACGTAGGGGTACTGAGGTTCAGTATTGGGTCCAGTCCTTTTAATGTCTTCATAAGTGACATTGCAGAGGGACTGGAAGGAAAAGTATGCCTTTTGCAGATGACACAAAGATCTGCAACAGGGTTGATACACAAGGAGCGTGGAAAGGATGAGAAGGGACTTGGCAAGGTTGGAGGAATGGTCAGAAGTATGGCAGCTAGGTTCAATGCAAAGAAGTGCAAAATAATGCACCTGGAAACAAGAACCCAGGGAAGAATACACAATGGGGAGGTAGTAACAACAAAAAAGGAAAGGAACCTGGGGTAATCATATCAGATGACCTTAAGGTTAGCAAGCAATGTGAGAAGGCAGTAGGGAGGGCTGAGGGTATACTGGGATGCATAGGGAGAGGCATCAGCAGCAGAAAACAGGAAGTTGTTATCCCTCTGTACAGACAGTTGGTGAGACCCCATCTGGAGTACTGTGTCCAGTTCTGGAGACCCCATCTCCGCAAGGACATAGACAGGATAGAGGCAGTCCAGAGGAGGGCAACTAAAATGGTGCAGGGTCTGCAAGAGAAGTCGTATGAGGAGAGACTAAAGGAGCTTAATATGTATACCCTTGAGGAAAGAAGGAGAGGGGGACATGATAGAAACTTTTAAGTACCTCAGTGGAATCAACAAAGTCAGAGGGTAGCATCTTTCAGAAAAAGAGATGTGCAAGAACAAGGACACAATTTAAAGATAGAAGGAGGGCGGTTCAGGGGCAATGTGAGGAAGTATTATTTCACAGAAGGGTAGTGGATGCATGGAACAGCCTTCCTGAGGAGGTTGTGGGGTCTAAAACTGTGGGAGAATTCAAGAATGCATGGGACAGACATAAGGCAATTCTTGTGGGGGGTAGGAAGAAATAGGCTGTTGGTTAACTAGGATCTACGGCCTATCCTGTAGGTAGGGAAATGGGCAGACTAGATGGGCCAAGCGGTCCTTATCTGCCGTCAAAGTCTATGTTTCTATGTTTATGGTACAACAGGCTTTGGTGCAAGCTGATGATTGACACAGCTGATGATAGCATAAGCCCTCTTTGAGAATCGGGCCCTCCATTGTTGCTTTATTTTTATATGCCCTTAACACCCTCCTCTTCCTCACATATGTGGTTCCATTTTTGTTTATAGAATGAAATGTTAAGGACCTCTCTCTAGCTCCCACTCTACTTCAAGATCAGGATCATATGGATCAGAACAGAAATCACTGCAGCCAGGATTAATATTCTCAACTGCAACTTCCCTCTCCTCCTTTTTCATCTCCTCCACTTCCTCATCTTCCTCACCCATTGCCTCTTTCTTCTTCAACTACTAACATTGAGCATCCTCAAAAATGTTCTGTGACAAGAGTCTCAGATTCAACAGCAGCCTGGCTCTGAGATTCCTCCTGTAATGACCCACCCTGTGATTGGGATGTTAGAAGCATTGCTGCTACATGATTCGCTGTTTGTTTTATGCGACTCTGCAGCACGGTCACGCTACTGCTGACTTCCCATTCCCTAACATTAGACTGAACAACAGGAGCCATTTGTTATATTAAAGCAGTGGATAGCATCTGTACCACAGAGGGCTGTGTAGCACACATATTGGATGATACCTCTGCTGCGCTAATGGCTGCACTCCTGCTCTTCCATTACCTCTGCCAGCTATGGAACTAGACTGAGCAGTACCATGCCCCGAGATGTACTTCTTTTATAATGATATTAATACAACAAAATATTTTTGTGCATCAAAAAGACTTCCCTTGTGGACTAAAAAAAATGCAGTAGTGAAAAAATAGTATTCCCTTCCTGCCCCCTCCACACCCTCTACCAAAGACATCACCTTACACCCTTCCCACCAAAACCTAACTCCCATCCTATGCCCTCTTTTTATGTGATCTCCCCCAGCACCTTACCACCCAAACTGATTTCCTGCATTAACTTTATTTGATGTTCCAGACACAGCATCCACCCTCAACACTACCAAAGGACAGAAACTCCCTGCCATCTTTTCTTTGTTTCTGCTCTCTCTGCTCACAGCCGGAGACATTAAATGGAACCCTGGCCCTCCTTTTACCCAAAAATTATCATCCTGTCACAAAGGCCTAAAAGTTATGCATATCAACATTAGGAGTCTCCTGCCCATACTGAACCTATTCAGCTGTTGGGTAACCAAGAACTCCCCAGACATCCTATGTCTCTCAGAGTCTTAGTTATTGGCTAAGACCCCTGACTCATCCCTGTCACTCCCTGGATACTCAATCATCCAACAAGAATGAGGGAGAGGAGGAGGCATCACAATGCTCATAAAGCAGCCCTCTCTTGCACACTAGTGAAGAAAGAATCCTTCTTCAGATCACACAAACTGATCCTAGCCCAATTTTCAATGCCTACCACTCTCCCCACTTTCACTGGGTTGGTCTATGCCTTCCCCGGCTTGGGCATGACACACTAGCAAATTGCATCTCTACTCTTATGACCTTAGCAAACATTGATGAACTGCTACTTCTAGGGGACTACAACCTTGACTGGCTCTCCCCTTCCTCCAAGCCCACCACCTCCAAAATAGAATCCTGCAACCTCACCCAGCTAATCACAGAACCTGCACGATACAATCCTCACTCCAAAAATCACTCCCTTATTGACTCGGTTCTCTCCTCCCATCCCCACAGAATATCTGCTTCTGAGTCCTTGACCCTGCCCTAAGTGATTATTGCATCACATATTGCCTTAGAAAACCCAGCTGCCCAAATCTGCCCCAAAACACATCCAAATTCATCCCTAAATTTACTAGACAAATATTCAATCTTTCTGACTTACACCACGAAACTAAGACACAGTATACTCTGCCACAGATGTTGACTCCACCTAACCAATTCTTACATTTCACAAGTGCCCTGCTACAAAAAGCCAGGGTGAAATGTTACCACCCTGGATCACTGCCCCATTAGTGGCACTCTGAAGCACATGACAAAGCCTGGTCTGCTTTCAAAGCCTTCCTACCCCAACAATCTAAACAAGCTTATAACACCTCCAGAAATGCATGCACCAAAGCCATACGGAGTGCCAAAGCTCAGTACTTTAAAAACCGTATCAGAAGAGCACACCCCTCCTCTTACTGGAAGATGGTCCAATCCATTGTTGACCCACCACCTCAAACCAATACCCTCAGTCTAAAGCACAATGGCATCACCATATCTGACCCCATCTAAGTAGCTGATACCTCAACATGTTTTTCCCTCTTGCACCTTCTCTGACCAGTCCACGCTCTGTCAACCTGCAGCAAAGCACCCAAAGCAAAATAAGCCCCACAACACTCTCCTGCTTGCCCCCATCTCCTCAGAAGAAGTGTTTGGTGCAATCCTATCCCTCAACCCATCTAAATCTAGCCCGAACGACATTCATCTTAGGCTGCTGCTCTTCTCTGCTCCAGCCATCACCCTCACTCTCATTTTCTTATTAAACCTATCCTTCTCCTTGGGCACTGTCTCCAAAGCTTGGAAGTCAGCCTGTGTCATCCCTCTTTATAACGGCAGTGATTCCTCTTCACCCTGAAACTATCTATCCATCTCTCACCTCCCCACCCTGTCCAAATTATAGGAACAGCTAGTGCAATCCAGACTAACTGATTTCCTCACATCCATTAATTTGCTCTCCCCTTACCAATCCAGAATCAGAAAACATCATTCCACCATATCCTCCCTTCTCTGTGTCACAGGTCACATCCAATCTACTGCTGACCAAGGCCAACTCACTGCTGCAGTCTTTGACCTAGCTGAGGCCTTTGACTCTGTGTTTCACTCACTGCTTTGAGATATGTTCAAGGGTGCAGGGCTTGCACCCCTGCCATAGAGTGGTTCCATCATACCTTGTAAATGAGCATCAATCGGCAAAGATGGCAAACTCTCATCCCTCCCTCCCTCCCCATTTTACCAGGCTTTCCCAAGTCTCAATTCTCAGCCCCATTTTCTTTTCCCTATTGATAAACAACCTCCCATCTGCCTGCTCTAACGCCCATATCCGCATGTACATGGATGATACCATCCTGTTCACCTCTGGCCCTGACCTACCCACAATCAAACTGCCTTACATCATGATTTCCACCCTGTGCAAACCTGGTTCCAGTCTAACAAACTCAAGATAAATACCTCAAAGACCATTTCTATGACTTTCAGAATCTCTCAAAGACTAGCCAAGTCTCCCACTCTCCTGACTATCACCTCCCTGGATGGCACTCCTCTTAATGAGGTCTCATCCTACAACTATGTAGGCATCTACTTATACTCACAACTAAACTTCTCAAAACACATTGACGCCATAACCTCTAAGCTTTGCCCTAACCTTGACATCCTCTACCATAATAGGCACTCTCTACCTCTCCCTGTATGTTATGAATCACTGACTAAATGATAATGACCATTTTTGACTATGAAGACATAGTCTACTGCACTGCTCCTGCCTCCACACTTGCCAGACTGGACTCCTCTATTACACCTTCTGCCGTTTCACCTCAGAATCCACCACTGCTCTTTTCTCTTCCCTGGATCTCTCCCTCTCCCATCATTGACTCACCCACTCTATCTCCCTTATCTCAAAGTACTGGTTCAATCTACACCCTCCTACCTCTCTATCAACCTCACCCTGTTCCCTCCTTATCCTAGTCCTACATTCTAGGGACTCTTGCTCCTCTCCCCTTCCAAAACCATCCTCAACACAGGCAAACCTGTTTAGTCCTATAGGCTCTCCTCACTCTGGAACTTTCAATTTCCTCTCCTTCAAAACTCATCCTCACACCTCCATTGAAATCCCAACTGTGCCACCTGCCCCTCCTATTCCCATAACATCGAGTAGCACTTGCTCTTGGCCCAATACAGCAATTTAGCACTTCTCACACCTCTACACCTCACCACGCTTATTCCATCCCTCCCTCCCCTCAGTATTTATTTTTACTGTCCCCCTTAGCCGTTTCCTCTGATCCAGCTAGACCCAGTCCCACTGTACCTCACCAGACTCACTGCTATCAGATCATAATTACCACTTTATTATTCTTTATGCATCCTGTTTGTTAGCACCACCTACCAAAATATAGATTGTTTTTTGCTACTTCTTCATTGCATCCCTGCTTACTAGTACCTACTACCTGACTGTATATTGATTGTACATTGTTACCTGATAATATTTTGCCTATATCATGCTTTTATTTTATCTTGCATATTTTTTTTCTTTTTATCCCATGTCCCTTTCCCCCGGGTCACACCTGGAAATTAGTCTTGGCTCAGTGTGCCTTTCCCGATCACCAAATATTTAAATAACTAAAAATAAAATAAAAAGATATCACAACATCATGTGCCAGACACAGATACATATTGCATCATTCAACTAACCACCGTAAACATCTGAAAGGTACTTAATATCACCTGCCCACACCACACCCAGACATCCCAGAAACACCCCTAATTACAAATATACACATGTACAATTCTTAATACCTCATCAGTAGCCTATGCCATCCACTACTATATTTGCAGCTGGCCCCTGCACAGCACAGTTACCAACCAACACCATTTTTGGTAGCCCTCCACCTATATCCACATTCTCATCAGTAGCTCTCCACCATCATCACAGTACCTCACCAATTCATCTCTGTTGCTATAACACCATCACCCCCAAAAGTGATGCAGAATTCCTCCAGTAACACTGGCCCATAACCTAAAAACAGAAAACAAATATATATTTTTTTCTGCATGGCCACAAATTTGCCTGTCTCCTGCAAACATTGTGTCAACCATTTTCATCTCTATGGAAACAATAACCTACCTAGACATTTGCAGTAATCCAATCTAAGAACACTGAACAAATAAAACAAAATCTACTCTTTCCCTTCATTCTGCAGGCAATAAAACAATATTCCATAAACTGTAAATGGACCAAAACAAAAGCTGAGGGAATAAAGCAGATGCACTCCACCACCTTTTATTGAGGAGCTTCATGCAACTGCCACCTTTATACTTATTGGGTAGTCACTTCATTGTAACCACAGATGGAGATGTGGCCCACCCCAGGACATCAAAGTACATATGTGCAGTGCATCCTTCGTACATGTGGAGTAGTCCGCTGCAAGCAAAAATGAAGATGCATTCTCCACACACCCCAAGGTATCGTGCATGACCCTCCTACCACCAGCTTAAGATAATATGGGTCCTGACAGGAAGGTCACTTATGGTAAAATAAAGCTGGTCAGCTGGCAGGGTGGTGAACTGAATTAACAAAAAAGCCCAAATGCTGAAAAAAGTATTTAAAATAATAAATAAAAATGGACTCCTGATTCCACCATCTTGATTGGTTGTGACCAACGTGAATACCACATGGTATTCATGTAGGGTATACCATCAGCATATACCCACTTCCCAACAGAACAATCAGCACCAATCGTTCTCTGCCCTAGCACTGCAACAAAAAGTCCTCACCCTCCCACTCAGCACGCTACGCCCTCCACCCCACTTCTAGCTTTCAAATATAGAAACATAGAAGACCCCCTCTTTACCAATCAGAAGCACTCTGTCCCACATCTGTCCCACAGTGAAAGGTGCTACCTACATAGACAATGTGCTGCAAACTCAGAATTAAAATAAAACATTCTTAATATTATTGCTGCTATCACAAAATTAATTTTAACCAGATAAAACATTGGTTTCTCATGCTCTGAGCTTGCATCTTTGCTTGATGATGTGTCCTTCATTCTCAGAGCAGTGTCCCCATTCTGGCTCACCACTATCCTTCATTTTGAGTGCCTAATATCTCTCATTTCAGTCGTGTAAGGTTGAGAGGAGTCATTTATTTTAAAAATGATGACATAGCATTGCAAGCCTGCTAGTAATGAATATCAGAAGCAGCCCTTCCAAATGGTGACCAGCAGTTTGATTTTCTTTTAAAGCTCTGCATGAACATAATCTCTGTATAGAAACAACCCCAGAAAACTAAATGATGTTTTATGGTATTTCAGTTCCTATCTGGACTATTAAGAAATGCTTTTCTAGGGCCCAAGGTGAGTTGTCTTTGTCTCTTTAAAGGTATAGTTCCAACTTACAGTACAAGTGAGAAGTGGTCTGATTTCCCTGATTACATTAAATAACCATATTTCTCAATATAAATTCATGGAGACAGAAATTTGGAATGTCAGGGCAGTAAGTTATCGGCTGCATATTAAGGTCTCCTGTTACCCTGAAAATATCGTTATCATTGCCTCATGCTACTCTCAGTTTACACTTGCCAGACTATAGAAAATGAACAACATCTAACTCCTGCAAAGCATGAGAACCTTTTTTTGGTTTTAAAAATAAACCTGAACTCCTATGCATAGGAGGAAAAAGTGAAGCACAGAAAAAAAAAAAGATCTTTTACATTTTACTACTCATTTTAGCTGACCATCACATCTGATGCTGCCACCATTCAAGGCCAATATTCCTGTAGAGTCTAGAGGCTACGTGCAATTAAATTGTGAGGCATACAATCAGTTTAGATTCCCAACCCAGATTCCAAGTCAGAAACAAACACAATTTCTGGCAGTCTGCTTCATTGGCTTGTTTTAACAGCCACCTGCCAAACAGTATTTGGTGGCCAAGTAGGTAGTTAACCATCAGTTAAAACTGAGCCTGTTTATAGTTTTCTGCATTTCTGTAGTTTTTTCTGCATAACAACAATCAGCACCTCCTCCATCTCCCATCCTACTCTTTGTGTAGCAGCAACCAATGTTGATTATGTGAGATGCCATTCCAACACAGTCCCAGCAGCTCAGACTGCAATCTCCCACCCCACTCCTACTATGGTTACTACCTTTAAGAAGCCCAAAGTGGGACATTTCTACTGAAACATGATTTTCGCAGGGACAAAATGTAACCTCTACCAATGCAATAGAAGTTTTTCTCTAAATAATAAAACATTCAGACTAAGTGTTGTAGTTTTTTAGGTGTTCCTAGTGTCATGTCAAGTTATTTTATTTAAGGTACTACAGTTTTTGCAACAAATAGAGGAAAGTCTGAAACTATTTTTTTCTACTGTAATTTCAGGACATGTAGTATTTTTCATGTTTTTTGGCAGGACAAAGTTGCCCAAATCAGGACTGTCCAGTGAAAATTGGGACAGGCGGTAACCCTAACTCACACCCATCCAGCCAACTCATGGGGGGGCCAAGGTAACCACTGTAATAGCTGACACCTACTAAAATATAAAAACTGCCTCCCCACCAGTATCCGTCTCACACCAAGAATCAGAGCCTTAATGTTTAAGTACCCTATTGTCCCAGCTGTGGTGTTTATTACAATATTTTAGATTGCAGATGTTTGTTGCAGGGATAACCATACACTCTCTCTGGCAGAGTGCAAAGTCCAGAGGAAGGGTTCTCCACTCATGGAGTCACTTTAACAAAATCTTCAGTTCTTGTAAAAACATTGCCACCATTTGTAGTACCCATCGGCAGACATGCACAGAACCTTTGAGTTGCAAAAGTTATCTCCATACAAAACTACTGGCACACTGGTAGCTTCTTTACATAACTCAAAGTATTTAGTTGTTGAGTATTAGGCCACATGACAGTCGAGGCCTCAGCATGCAGATGTCTCTCTCCATTACTGTGGAAAGAGTGACAGACATCATGGAGCACGCTGAGGCCATCACAGCCATATGGCATAACAGAACTAACATTTGTAGTCTTCATTTCTATCATGCTACATGGCTGTGATGGCCTCAGCACGCTCCATGATGTCTATCAGTCCATGAGTGTTACTGTGGATAGGTCAGCTGATCACTCTCACCCATGTACAGAACATGGCATGCCCCATCATACAGCATCTTTTCATAATTATCGAAGGTCAAGCCATGAAGAATGCATGCAGGTGTCAGCACCGAGGGAAATTGATTCTGTCCCACAAAAAAAAAAAATAATCCTGAAAGGCCAATATGGCCACTGATACACCCCCCATTGGTGTGTTGGGGAAAAAAATGTGTACAACACAAGGACCTATGTGCTGCCATGCTGGGTAAAAAGTTAATTTATTAAGCAGGTGTGACTGGTCATCCTATAGCACAACCCAGACTGGTCTCCCCTTCCCTCCTCCATCTCCCAACAAGGCCACCAGTCATCCTGCTTGTTGCAGATCTTAAAATCACTCACCAGCTAAATCACTGCCAACTGCTACTGAAGGTCTATTGCATTGGGCAACTATGTGAACCACTGCTCGTCAAAGCTCCATTTCAGAGGTACAGGTGAGTAAAAGGGGTATCCCATAGCACCACACTCCAGGAAACCCTACCATATTTTCAAGTCAGCAGTGGTCAAGGATATGCCAGTAGCTGCTGTGAGTCATAAGGTATAGCCATAGCACTAGGGATTTACCGCTGTTCATGACAGCCTCAAAGCAATGATATTTGGGATCAGGTAGAGCAACAGAGCTACCTCCCCCTCATCATCCAGGCCATAAAGCTAGAAATTAGATTAATAGGATCCTTAAGAATGCACCCAACCCACCAAAAATTCAGGCATCACACAACATGAGAGCACACCAATGTATAATACAGGGGGTGCTATCATGTTGTGTGAGGTCTCAATCTTTGGTAGATCAGGGGCATTCTGGAGGACCCCCCAGTTTCACACAGCCCATGCCATACATCCCAGCTGTCCCTCATTATGAGGGGCATCCCTCATTTTACCCTTCAAAAGCGCTCTGTCCCACATCCATCCCTTGCTGAAAAGGTACTATCCACATAAAGGAGGTGCTATAATCTTAGACTTTACTGCAAAAAATCTTAATAGTCTATTTAAAAGACAAAGAACCTCTGTGCGCAAACACTGAGGCAAGGGTTACCCCAAAGGGTATTTGGCTGGGAAGCCAAGTTTCAAGAAAATACAAAATCACACATGCCCCCATAATGCAAAGCATCATGGGCTGCATATGCAAATCACCACAATGCTTTGCATTATGGGGCATATGTGATTTTGTATTTTCTTGAAACTAACTTCTACTAATTAACTCTTGCCTCAGTCTTTCTGAAAGAGGTCTTTGTCTTTTAATATTTTATTTTAATGGTTCACCACAATATATCCAAGGCACACTGCCTCTAGGGTAGCTGGTCCATTCCACTGGGGTGTCAAACAGACGAGGCATACTGATGAGTCCTGGTAGGACGAAACACGTGTCTATGTCTTCTGTTAGCACCCTTTGCAAACTGTGTGAGAGGCCTTTCAGCACCATGAAATTCTGCTTAAAGTTAGACCAGCATAACATTCTGTGGTGATTTGCATATGCAGCCCATGATGCTTTGTGTTATGGGGGCATGTGTGATTTTGTATTTTCTTGAAACTTGGCTTCCTAGCCAAATACCCTTTGGGGTAACCCTTGCCTCAGTGTTTGCGCACAGAGGTTCTTTGTCTTTTAAATAGTTTTTTATTTTAATGGGTTCACCACAATATATCCAAGGCACACTGCCTTTAGGGTAGCTGGTCCATTCCACTGGGGTGTCAAACAGGCGAGGCATACTGATGAGTCCTGGTAGGACGAAACATGTGTCTATGTCTTCTGTTAGCACCCTTTGCAAACTGTGTGAGAGGCCTTTCGGCACCATGCAATTCTGCTTAAAGTTGGACCAGCATAACATTCTGTGGTGATTTGCATATGCAGCCCATGATGCTTTGCATTATGGGGGCATGTGTGATTTTGTATTTTCTTAATAGTCTATGATGCAAAAGCAATATAATTTTGAGCAAATTATTATACCTCTGGTTTCCAGAGTTTTTTGAGCTTGCATCTTCATTTTTCATAATATGCCCCTCATTAACATTTTGAGGGCCCCATTGTCCCTCATTTAACTTATATGTGACTCTCCTTCATTTCAGTGAGAAATGGTTGAGAGATATGGTCTGTGCAACTGGGCCCCACAAGAGCGAATTGATTTAATTGGTTATGGTCACAAGGAGCACTGCATGAACTAGCAGTGAGGCCACGGTGGTGTAACAGCAAGACAAGTGTGAGCTTCACTGGAGACAGAAAGTGTGGGGTAACAGATTAAACTGTGGGCTGCAGCACAATAGGTGTCTTTTTTTTTAATTTAGATGCAGCAAGCTTACTGGAAAATAGCAACAGACAGGCTAACAACCATGCCTGCTTAACATATTCCTCTCTGCTCATCTCTGCTGGCAGAACACTTCATATGCAGCATGGCACTGGATTTTACTCTGGTATGCATAAAGTCAGACTGTGGCTGCATGATGTCCATGTGGATTCACACTGATGGCCAGTCATGCTGATTTGCCAATCAGATGATCAGTTCAGTCAATCCTCAGGATGAGGGGTGTGGATTGGCAGTCAACCATTCACGTGGATTTAAAGGTATAGGAATACAAAGAAAACACAGAAAAAAAGGAAAAGTAGGGCCAATCTGCCAGTGCAGTGCAGTGCTGGCGCTTCTGCTTGCAGCACTGATGGCCATGTGTATGGAAGTGAGCACGGTGCATCAGAGGGCCAGCCAAGGGGAGGTTGGATGAGCATCCCATGAACAGCACTCCTCTGCCAGAGTGGAGAGTTGTGATTTCCTGGTTTGCCAGTGACACCCAGTGAAGACTGGATGTGCAATAGCAGGACCACCAAGCAGTGCATGGAGGCATTGGCGAACATCTGTGGGACAGGTGTGAGAGTATGCCTGTCCCATGCAGACATTATTGCACATCTGCACCTCCTGAGGGACCAAAGGAGAAAACCAATGGGCACAAAGCATCATTAATCCCCTGAACCACCTCCTGAATGATGCCCCAGGTGTAAGCCTCAGCTGAGGCCTCTGGTGGATCTCGGTCACTCCCCTAGGATTCACCACCATAGGGGGCACACTACAGCCCACCCAGTCCAGGTAGCCTTGGAAGGATGCCAAGAGTTTAGGTCCTGGGGCTGATGAGGGGGTACATCCCCCCAACCCTTGTCTGACTAGTAAAGAAAGTTGAAAAAAAAGGGTCAAGGAAAAATGTGAGTAATCAGTCCTATGCTGCTGAGCCCTAGTTGAGCCCTAGTTTGTCAGCACTAATACTAGCTGTAGGTGCAGCCCAGTAGCACCAATCCCTGATGCTGTCCAGCTAGGGTGACTTTGGACATGGCCCTGCAACTGGGCTCACTCCACTTCCTCAAGCTTGCTGTCTCTCTCTCTCTTTCTCTCAGGTGGGGGAAAACTTCAGATATTGCAGGGAGGAATACATTCCTGGCAAAATAAAGTGCCATTGATCTTGAACAAATGTGAAAAATCATTTAAAATAAGTCAGTATGTGTCTATATTTCAAACACAAAACACTTACGGTCTCATTGATTAAAGAGAAACAAAGCCGTTTAAAAACAGACAGGTGGCAGAAATTGGCAGTCACCTACTGTTTGGAAACCTCCAATAAAATAAATGATTAAAAAGGAAAAAAACATACTTTCTCCTACATTCTAAATTAATTTAAACAACTCTCTTGTTTTTCCACCCTAATTCCTTCTTGTTAGTCCTGGATTTGTAGCTGGATCTGCTCTAAGTCTACCTCTGCATTGTAAAGAGAAGAGCAGAGACAATAAGAGAGAGATTGCTGGCTCACTGTTGGCACCACAGCTGATAGTACAACTTCCAGTTGTGGCTTCAGCATTCAAGAAAGCCCTGCTGTTCTCATACAGAGAATGCGAGTGAATGACTTCTCTTGCTAAGCTGGGCACTCTGAAATTTGGGTTGCCTGGAAAAGGTATTTCATGTTTTCATTTAAAAACAAACAAACATCCGAATCTAGCTAAATGGGTGCAATTTAGCTATGTTCAGGTATTTGTTTTTAAAAATACAATTTTATGTATTATCCATGTGGTTTAGTTAGGGGAAAAAGGCAGAGATGGCGGCTGTCACAACACAAAAAAATAGTGCTGTGAGCAGCAAGTGGTAGAAACCCAAAACTGTCTTGCAGCATAGAATTGTGTGTGTTGCATCCAGAATGTTATCCCAAAAACCCTACTGAGCATGCTCGAACAAAAAAAAACTATAAATCTGTATAATTCTTGAACCGTTTAATTTTTTTATGGAACCCTCAAAGTCACTACCTTGGCACAGTATGGTTCTACTCTAAAGGTATCAGAAAAAATATCATTCCTTGTAAGCTGTACGTGACAGCAAACCCAAATCCCATGTTAAGTATAGTAAAATAAATAGACATTTACAGGAAAATGACATGCTGTATGTGGATCTCCGAAACTGCACAAGCTGCCACCATGAAACTTTAAAAAGATTTAGAACTTGTCTCCTAGACAACACATGCAAAATGTATGCTCAATTCATCAAACACTGCCAAAGCTATTAAGGTGTAAAGTTAGGGGTTTAACATTGAACACCCTACTCTGTCCTAACTATAGAGGATGCTACAGTGCCCCTTTTATATATAATCTGAAATCCGGTATTGTTGTCATGCAAAATTACATCCCTGATCTAATACTGTGAAACTCGTCTGTAGGTTGTATATAAAATTCTCTGCCACTTTTTAATGAGCACTGCATCATGCTACTGCTGTTGCTGTTGCAATGACTACAGATAAACTAGTGTTGTCACCTGTTCCAGCACTGGCACTGCCATCATTATTGCCATTGTCAGCACTGCCATCAGAGTCACCAAGGTTAACACCACCACCAGCATTGCTTCTTGATTGCTATAGAAGATGATAAATAGTGATATGGGTGGAGCTCAAGCAGACACACCATGGGAAGGCCCATTCCAATGCTTGTCAATTCTGAACTAAAATCTTTGGTGGCCTGTCCATGTGGTTGCAAAAGAAGAATTAGCTTTGTAGAACACATCTCTGCACCCATGACAGGTATCATCTGCACAGGCCACATTTATGAATTCCATAGCCCAGAACACAAGCTACTGTACCATGAATCTCAATACCACATAAATGATGTAGTGCCACCACATGGCAATATCTTTAGTTAAGTAATGCAGAAGAACATTGGGCTTCTGGTGGCAGTGGCCAAAGAGCTCATTGCATTTGTAGGAATGATAGAAATTTGTAGTGATTTGGCTTACAGTACTATTTGTTTTAGCCATGAATGTTTGTCAAACATGACTTACCACCAGATTCATGCAACTGTCTTTGACAGCCATTGTATTCCAACATGAGACTGGCTGAAGATCAATGGCCAAAAGCTTCTTAATAATATTTATGATTTTAATAGAATTTGGTTCAGTAGAGGGAAGCATAATGGGGACCGTGTAGTTTGTTTTGTTGCAACAAATGCAAGAGTTGTGCTGGTCTTGTGTGCACTGGGCCTGACTTTGGCTAGTGGCCGCTGGAATTTTTGGGAAGCAGCACTAGTACTGGGTATACAGCAGTGGTCTGCCGTATCTGCCATGGTGCATAATTTGGCTGCTGCAGTTACCATGGTGTCTAGATTACTTGAACAAACTGTTTTATAGAACCAGTTCCCATTCAAGACATCCCTGCTGCTGACTCATCTGAGCATAGAGGGACTAGAACTGGATGTGACTGTTGAGAAAATGCCATGTTCATGTTTTAAAGGATCAGCCAGAACACTGGTTTCGTAAGTTCAAATAGACTAACTCCAATTGACTTCTACCATCCTGATTGTAACATGCTTTCACTGGATTTGTGTTGTATGCAAAATACTCCCAATCTGCAGATGGTCTCTTTTGCTTTATAGGTACAGTGGACTTATGGGAGGGGTATATAATGAAGAGTTGTGTGGTGACCTTGACAAGATTCATTTTTAGCAGTCAGTCTGGCATGACGTGGCTGGGAATGGACAGTCAGAGAAGCAAAAACAGGTGACAGTACAATGAGGCTGTTGGGGATGGCACTTGTCCTTAGCTTTTCCTGCTTGAGAAATTTATTTATTTAAAATTTAGTAACCAAGAAAGGCACACTGAGCAGAGGCTTGTTTCCATGTGCAACTGGGGGAAAGGGAAAATGGAGCAAAAAAGAAGTAGATAATGGCAAAACAACATCCGAATAGACAGACAAGCAATGTGTTACAATAATAGAATTAATAGAGTTTACATGTACCATAATTAAAGTGCATTGAACTTTAGCAGTGCTTAGAATAATAACCAAAAATGTATATGGATTAAAATCAAGACTTCAAGGGTAACTGGAAGACAGGTAGCAGGAGCAAGTGGAGGGGTTGAAGTTTCAGCAGGTGTTTGATGGAGTTAAAGGATGGGGAGAGGTGGAGGGAAGAGGGGAGTTTGTTCTAGAGAGAGGGAGGCCTATAGGAGAATGAAGACTGTCCAGCAGAGTAGTGTGGGTGAGAAATGACACAAGTGCAATGATCCCTATAGAGCGGACAGAGCAGCAGGCAGGGGGGGATTTAGGATAGGACCAATGAGAGGTAGGAGGGAAGGGTGTTGAACCAATATTTGGAGATGAATGTAGCACAATGGTCCTGTTGGTGAGATAGCAGAGTGAGGAATACAGAGAAAAATGATGTGTGCATGGAGGAGAGTTAGTTTCAAACTGGCAGAAGGAGTTGAGGAGGGTTTCCAGTCTGGCAAGGGTAGTGGAGGGGGCAGATCCATAGACTACAGCCACATAGTCAAAGACAGGGAGCATTATTTTGGTAATCAGGTCCCTGCGGACATGTGGAGATAGGCAGTCTTTGTAACAATATAGGGCACCAAACTTGAGGCAGAGCTTGGCATGGATGGTATCAATGTGGGCTGAGAAATCAAGCTTACTGTCAAGCCACACTCCCAGGTACTTGACTGAACCCCTTCAAGTGCAGTGTCATCCAAGGTGGTGAAGACAGGGGCAGTGACTCTGGATAGTTCCTGACTGCTACCAAAGGTCATGAAGACTGTCTTCTTAGGGTTAACTCTATGATGGTTAGAATTGAACAAGTGGAGGACATTGTTGAAGTTCCACTGGAACATGTTTTCTACAGCTGCAGAGGCAGGACCAGAGGTGAAGAAGACTGTGTCATCTGCATACATGTGTATGTGAGTTGACACAGATGGAGGGGAGGTCATTGAGGAAGACTGAAAAAGGAGGGGTCAAAGGATGGAACCCTGTGGAGCCCTAGATTGGATAGAAGGGGAGCGTGACAAGAAACCACTAAAACCTGATCTGTTTGTAGATGGGAACCCAAGCAACAGTGGGGGCAGAGAGGCCAGCATTTCTAAGCTTGTCCAGGAGGAGCGGGTGGGACACACAGTTGAAGGCTTTGTCCAGATAGTCAGAAACTGCTGCTGTAATGAGCCTCTGGTCCATCCCAGAGAAGATGGCATCAGTTTCACGTAGCAGGGAATAGATTGTGGAACATTTCTTCTGGAAGTCAGACTGGAAAGGTGATAGGAAGTTAGTACATAAAGAGAAATCGAGGAGTCTGACATTGCCCCATCTCTCTTGCAGTTTAGGGATGGAGGGGAAGGGAGGGGAAGGGAGGAAGGAGATAGGATGATAGTTACCAGGAGAAGCTGGGACACTCCCTTTGTAAAGAGGAAGAACTTTGGCCAGCTTCCAAGACTGGGGAATAGTGCAAAGAAGGAAGAAAAAGTTAAGCAGGTGACTAAGTGGAACTGCACTAGGGTAGGGTAATAGGAACCAGAAACACTTGAAGAAGAAGAAGAAAAGGAAACCCTGTGAGCATCTAGATTACTGAGGGTGGTGTCATACCAGATGCACTGGATAACTATTTGGGAAGGCTGCTTGGAGTGGGAGTGAAACCAGTGGACATCTGGGGGCTCATGAACCATGGTCTTTTTTGTTAAACTATCACATACCCTGTCCTAGTCCTCATAGCCCTTTGACTACAACTCAAAGTCCTTGTCCTACCTGTGACTCTCTCCCTACACCATCATTGCTTGCTGTACTTTGAAATGGTGGAACTAGCACTAGGGACCCTTTTTCTGCTCTGCTTCTCCCCTGTATTCTTTTCTCATGTTTTTCTGCATACACTTTTCTACACACATACCCCCATGGCATGCATGGCAGATGATGACAAACACAGCCACCTCTGAATGCTAACTATGATGACTCACAATGGCTGTTTAGTCTGTGCATTGTATTGTTTTTCCTTTGAGTCACCCTGAGCTATGTGGAATCTACATCATACACTGTACATTCAGGGAGCAACATAATAATCCTGTATATATTCTTAAATGCGGCAATATACTGCAGGAAACAGTTCAATTCAATGACAATTAAGCCATTTTGTCATGCAGTATTTTGTGACATGTCATTTACTGCAAGTTATTGCATTGCATCATGTCTGGCTCTGCTGTACATAAAAACTGCATTGCCTGTTGGTTATTTTTGAAAGCACACATAATATGCACTTGTCACACAACTCATGAGGTGACAGAGTTGGAAGAAATGAGAAAAAGCAAAACCACAAAGCCCACTACAAGCAATAGCTTTCCTAGCCAGCCCTACTCATCTTGTGCATCTGGGGTGAAAGGACCCTAAGCAAACTAGAAGCACATAGGTCTCCTACTTTTCCACATTTTGGATATCCTACCTGTGGGGATAGCAGAAGCCTATCTCAATCTGTAAAATAAATCCCTCCTCCCCTGTTCATCTTGTATGGACAACATGATGCCAAGCTACCAGTGCCAGTGGCACCACCACAACCACAGCCACTTCTGCTTCATAGATGTGGACTAGAGATGAGCGAATTTAAATTCTGCCAGTGAAGTGCCCACAAAGTGGGCACTTCACATTGTCACTCTGCTACATGAAGTGGCAATGCAAAAGGCTCACTTCACCTTGTAATTATCACTTTGCGTTGTCATTCCACCTTAATGCGAAGTAAGGTGAAGTGACAACCGTATTAGCAGTCCTTCACACACACAGTCACCAGAATTAATGTGCATCCCCAAAATGCTACTGTCTTGTGTCCAGAAAATTCCCCAGTGCTGACAAAGTGAAATGAGCAGGTAACAAGAAATGTGAAGTCTCCCAGAATTAATGCCGCACTCAGTCATGTGCACAGTGGTCACACACAGCCACCAGAATTAATGTGCACCCCCAAAATGTTACTGTCTTGTGTCCAGAAAATCCCCCAGTGCTGACAAAGTGAAATGATAGTATAACAAGAAATGAGAAGTCTCTCAGAATTAATGGTACACTCAGTCATGTGTGCAGTGGTCACACACAATCACCAGAATTAATGTGCATCCCCAAAATGCTACTGTCTTATGTCCAGAAAATTCCCAGTGCTGATGAAGAAAAATGAGGTGTAACAAGAAATGCAAAGTCTCCCAGAATTAATGGTGTACTACAAACGCTGAACAGATTAATATTGCACTGTGCAATCAAGAGATGCAGATGCAAAGGCACAACAACACCTAACCAGTGCTCACAAGTCACAAATCCAAATTTGGAAAAGAATACCTTTTGCCAGTTGGGGGGTGGGGGTAGTGCATGGCAGTATCATTCCACCGCGAGTAAAGATACTGCAAAGTAGTATAACAAATTAATGCAGGTGCAGTGGATAGCAGGTTCACACTGCTGCAATTACTCTGTGGCACAATAAAAGGTATCTGATTTAATGGCACACCTCTTACACACACTCATACACACTACAAGTAATGCATAGCAAATTGAAAACCTTTAGTTATATTACCAAATGTTTTAAACAAACTGAAATTATACACTGCTGCACCACAACAATTGGCAAAAAAATGTCAAGAATTACCAAAAATATTACTGTGCGTACATTAACGCAGTTATACAATAAAAATATAACCAAAACAGAAAGACTGCCTTTTTCTCCCAGTTAATCTACCTACACCACAGATACACCCCTCTCCCAAAGCACACTTCACAGTATACAGACTGACTGTTCTAAATTAACATTCAAAATCCACACACAAACAATAAACATTCGATAATGTGAGCACAGGAGGGTTTCCTATAATCAATGTACTAAATTGTGAGCAAAAAAAAAAAATAGCTCAAAAAGTCTTTTTTAACAGCTTTTAGAGGATTTGAATCGCAGAGCTCTAATATGAAACAGTCTCCATCTTCCACTACATACACACTACACAGAACTGAGGCTGTGCAGAACAATCTAGAGCCCATGTGACCTGCAATCCCATAAAGCACTGTAAAATTCACTTTTGGAGTTCAAAAACAAGGCGAAGTGAGGCGAAGTACATAGATTTCAATGTACTTCACCTTAAAACTGGTTGAGAAGTGGTTTGCGGAAGGTGGAATAATGAAAAGTCATTGTTGCCAATGGACTTCGCGTTCCCCGTTATGACGCAAAGTACACCGCTTCGCGTTGCGGAGTACTTTGCAGATTTCACGTTACTCCATGAATCACTTCGTGGAGCAAATTTCAGATACTTCACCCACCACTAGTGTGGACAAATGTTTGTCTATTATAACAAACAATCTGATGACCCCTCACTGACCCAGCCATTAATCAGGCATTATCAACCGTAGCAGTACTAAGCATAGTGCTTTTTCTGAGTTACTGTTGGAGGAAGGTGATAGTGAGTCTAGGTCAGGCACAGATTCTGCTGTTATCTTGTCACTTGAGGAAAAGGTGGAATTGTTTGGGAGAGGGTGGGGATGACCAGCAAAGCCCTCCTATTGCCTCCTCATCTATTTGACTTCTGAGTAATAAATCACATGTCACTACTACAATTCTGACCTGCATTACATTGGGAAATCTCTCTCCATCTTTCTGTCCCATTCCCAGCACTCTCTGGTGGCTAAAGGTACAATATCTGCACCCTTCACTCTTATAAAAGGTGTCTGGTAAATGTGGTGAGATGACAGCTGGGATGATCACCATCTTGGGAGCAAGATGAAGGAAAACAGGGTATAACATAAGATTCTAGAGAGTGCTGGGAATTGAATAGAGAGAGGGAGGTGTGCCTGTAGACATCAGAGAGTGCATTGCATAGGATGACGAGAGAGTGCGTGCCATTGTACACTATGGATTTTTTGATGTGGGACATAATGAGAGGGGGGTGCCAATGTAGACCAATGAGTCTTTGGCATAAGACAGAGAGATTGATAAAGGAGACACTAGGCATGTTTCACAATGGACAGGGAGAGAGACAGTTTCTTCTGTGTGCCAAGGAGAATTTGGCATAGAATGTGAAGAGAGAGAGCGAGAGAGAGAAAGAGAAAGAGAGAGAGAGAGAGAGAGAGGTGCTATTGGATGCTAGAGAAAAATTGGATATAAACAGAGAAAGCAAGGTGGTGTCAGTAGGCACCGATGAATGTTTGCCTCAAGACTGGGAGAGAGAACTACTAGGTATCAGGGAGTGTTTGGCGAGGAACAGGACAAGTTAACAGTGTATAAGGACATCAGCAAGAGCTAGGATTGGAGAGGAGGGAATGCCCCTAGGGCATTCAGCATGGACCAGGAGAAAAAGAAAGAGAGGTGGTTCCACAGGATGCTGGGGGGGGGGGGTTAAATTGGATGGCAAGTGGGAGTGGGCATCACTGGAGGCAAAGAATGCATTGTACAGGACAGAGGGAGGTGGGCATGCCACTAAGACTGAGGAAGTTATGTGATACTTACAGTGAGTTTCCACTGCCAGACTAATCTTTTGGTGGAGGAGGAGGAGGTAGAAAGTAAGGAAATCTCTTGAAAAAGCTAGCTGAAGACAATGTCAGGACTGTGCACAAAATGCACCTCTCAGGAAATTCAGTGTTAGGATTCTGCATCCGTTGGGCCCTATGCACGATGGATACACACAGTGCACACGTGCATAGAGAAGGCTCACAAGTGCTACATGGCACCGACACACATGCCTGTGCAATGCAGCATGCATGAAGGGCATGTAGTAGGCATGCAGCAGGCATGTGGAATGGAACACCAACACACCATGCTGCTGATATGTGGAAGAATGGCCGCACACCCGGGTGCATAAGCACATGCTACATGCATGCATGATGGCCTGCATGACAGAAAGCCATGCAGGCATTGTGGCGTAGGATACTCAAAGGAAAAGGTGGCATAGAGTGATGCGCAGTGCCCCTCAGGATGCTGCAGAGGCAGGCGTGACATGAAACCAGCCAGGCACAGACATGCCTGCACACCCGCATCAGTGGCACACCGCAGTTCCACTACATCGGAAGCACTAGGCCCCATGACACAGCGGCTTCATAGCTGAGTAGCACCATGGGCACACCTGCCACCCACATGTGCCACGGTGTAGCCACTCTGGCCAATGGCACACATGACATGTGGCACCGGCCATACAGCACACCAGTTCACCATGCAGATGTCACAATGCCAGGGTCACAGGCCTGCACTGGTGTGGCACCGACTAGTGCAGAACAACATACCACACAACTGTCCCTGCATGTCAGGACGTCTTTGAATGTGCCCAAATGCCCCTCAGGCCCGTGAACACACCAGTGTAGGAACAAAACAGTGTGGATGCTAAGCAACAAGTAATGTCAAACACCATGGACAATGCAACTAACATGGAATCCCCAACCCGTCAACAGTCTGAGGGAATAAAACCAATGAAAACAATGTATCCCTGAATATGGGTTTGTGTCCCTGACTGGTGTAAGCCTCAAGTCCCAGATAGGTGATGTACGAGGTTGAGAGGTATGTAGGGCAGAACCCAGACACATTCCGAGGCCCCAGCACACCACCCCAACCAGCAAGGCGTGTAGCCCCCCACTGACCTGCACCCTGGAGACAGTGAACACACAGGGTATGGAACACAGTCATGTTTAATGCATGATGTAGAAATACAGTCTGGTACAGAACAGAACCACCCCCACCCCCAAACACCTACTGGCAGTACCAGCCAACACCTGGGACCCCACCCTGCTGGCCAGCACAAGACTCACTGGCGCACCCTGATGCACAGTCATCCAGTACTCCAGGTCTGCACACAGTCCACCATACAATGAACAGGGGCCACCCAACCCCCCCATCTCCACGGCCATCACACAGCCATGACTGGCCATGTTCAGGAACTCCCCATGGCTACCCACTCTGGATTCCTCCTACTGACATCCCCTCAGGCTATGGTGGCCATAGCCAGGGCCTGGTCAGTGTCGAATGTCCACTGTCCTGATTATCATACTCCTCCTCCATAGTAGACTGCTGTGACCTCCTCCCTCTGAGGCAGAGCACCATCATCCTCAAGGATCATGGTAATACTGAAAGGAAAGGAGACATCAGTCCAGCAACAATCACAAGCACGGCATACAACATACAGGATGTGAGCAGGCATACCCACTGGTGAGGAGACATAGATTTCTCAGTCCCTGTAGTCATCATCTTCATAGTAGAGGTCACCCCCGGCACCCTGCAGGATCATGTATCATAGCAGACACTCCGGGAACCTCAGATGCTGTGCTGCCCTGGACTGGACAATGACCTGCACCCCATCCGGCTGGACCTGTAGAGTGAGCTCAAGTCTGGCAGGAATTCCACCATGGTCCTGTGAAGGGGAAGGGATACACATGAGCCAGACACATGCAGTGATGGATAGACAACCCCAAACCCACAAGCATAGCACAGCATACATACCCTCTTGAATGCCCTCACAGCCCACAGGTCACTGTAGCTGCCACCATCTGCATAGTCCTGCTCAGACACCCGAAAGAAGTGCCATGGGAACATGACCCTGTGCTCAGCCATCCTTCTCACCATGATGATAACAGCATGCACCGCCACAGACTGCATGTTGCATTGGCACATGCCGGTGGGCATTCCCCCGCCATGTGGCCATGGCCACACAAGGGCGTACCTGTGGCATGATGCTGGTACAACAGAGGCCTGTGGCAGAGGTGCACCACTGCACAGGATGCTCGAACACAGTAGTGCAATGTGTCCAGGCAGGCTAATGCACATCCACCTAATTGATGAGCTAGTTGACCATAGAAGATGATGCAGACACCAACCATGCATGAGCCATGCATGCATAGATGGCTTGGCAATATGGCACATACATTGCATTGAGCATTTCCTTCTACCATGGGACACCATCAGTATGCTGTGTGACAGCATCCATGAAGCATTGGAGCCATAGACAAGGCAGTCATGCACCATGATGGTGGAAACAAAGGTGCTATGTGCCCTTGGTTATTATGCCACAGGGTCATTCCAGCATGTCACCAGGGACACTGAAGGTGTGAGCCAGTCCTCTGTCTCCATGGCCGTGGCACAGGTGACAGAAGCCTAATAGAGCTTGTGGTGAGAACATCACCTTCCCACATACACCTGCGGATGTCAAGGCAACTAAGGAGGTATTCTACGCTGTGCATGGCATGCTGAACATCAGCGGTGCCATTGATGGGACACACATTGCCATCCTCATGCCTGCTGCCCATGAGGAGGCATACAGGAACAGAAAGGGATACCACAGCATCAACTGCCAAGTGGTCTGTGACACGAAGAGCATCACCACAGACATGTGTGCAAGTACCCAGGTTCAACACATGACTCTTACATCCTTGACAGCTCTGCAATGGGTTCACACCTATGTGCTGGATGGCTCAACAGCTGGCTGCTCGGTGAGTCACTGCATCCAGTCAGGGTATGTATGTCTCATGTCACTGTATGCCTGCCACTGACATGTCGTTCTCCACACCTGCAGGTGACAGTGGATATCCACGGGAACACTTGATGATGCCATTCCATGCCCGCCACACCTGCTGAGGTCGGATACAACACGGCACACAGATGGACATGAGCTATCATGGAGAGAACCATCAGACAGCTGAAGATGCGTTTCAAATGCCTGGACCATACCAGTGGAAGATTCATGATGAGTCCAGCAAAGGCATGCAAGTTGTTCATGATGTGCACCATGCTGCCCAACATCGCGAAGTGTGAGAATGTGCCTATGCCAGCCAGTGCACCCAATGACCCACGGGAGATGGAGATGACAACCCTGGGGTGCACCTGTCCAGATACAGGGTACAGCGGGTGGCTGTGCAGCCCAGCAGGCACTTGTGGAGGGCATGTTCAGGTGTACAGCACACCATGCATGTGGCAGGTGAGTATTACAATGGCCATGGCACTGGGGATATGCAGTCCATGGTGCCAGGGTCCTGCAGTGGGGTGCATGGTATGATGGCTCAATTACAGTGTAACATACTGTCCTGCCAATGCATGATGATGATGACATGCCTGAGTGCACCACATCATGGGTGGGTGGGTTCGTGGGTGGGTAGGTGTTCATGTGGGGGGTATTGTGCATGTGTTCCAGTGGTGCACATGTGCATGGTTATCCTCCAGGGGTATGTGCACACCACTCCCAGTTTGGTGGCTTGTGTGAGGATATGCATGCCAGTGCCATATGGTGGTGCATGGTGTGCTACCCTCTGCCCCTCCAGCCTCATGACATTGCACGAGTCATGCTGAGGCTCAGCTGCTGAACCTGCATGCTGGTGGTCACATACATGGCCCAGTGCATCCACAACATCCACCATGGGCATCAACAATACAGGGTCCCTTGCTACTGGTGCCATGTGAACATCCCTGATGTGCAGCATATGCTGGTGTGGCCCCACTGACATTACTTGGTGGTGCTGTGTGTGATGGGTGGTTGCGACCCCTCAGCTGTGGCCATGACTGGGCATGGTGTTTTATCCACCAGCAGCTGCTTGGTGTTGCCATCCCCCTGGCCCAGTGTGCATTTGGGGGATGGTGGTTCACACTGCTTAGTGGTGTCAGTAGCCTCTGGACGTGTAGGTTGACCCTCATTGGCCCTACTGTGTTTGATTCACATAATTTCCTGTATGACCTCCAGTGCCACTGCACACCTCAGGATGGCCGTGTGCATGCTGTGGTTCACTGGTCTGTGCCTCCACGGCGGCGGTGTGTTCCTGTGCTGTGCCTCAAGGTGATCCTGCTCCAGCTGCTGCAGTTGCCGGTACTGCCCCTCTAGGTACATCTATGACAGCGCTGGCCAGTAACATGTTCAGGTGTGGTCTGAGGGCCTCTCATCCCCACTGTCACTGTGTGGCAGCACCACTGCATCTTGGCTTACTGTGCCAAGGGAGCCTTTGGTGCCCATGTGAGTCCCAGCGGCTGAGCGTGATGGTTGGTTTGTGCACTCCACTCATCCCGCTCCGTGAGTGCTGCATGTCCGTCCCCACAGCAGTGTCCCTGCCAGTCCCACTGTTCTCCTCCTGTGGGGCAAGTGTGCTTTCTTCCTCACTGGCCATCTCCACTGGGGTGTCTGGCTCCAGCAGCACACCTGGTGGGGAACAGAGGGCATGTTAGACCATCACACACAGCTTCTAACCCTCCCACCCCAGGGTGTGCATACATATCTTCTTCATCCGCTGACGGGTGGCCGGTCACCGTTGCTGACACTGTAGGAGTTGCGGGGGTCTGTTCCTTGATATACACTGGGCCACAATGCTCAGGACCTGCATCACCTGCCGGTACATTGCAAGGGGGTTACTGGGGCTGTGGTACAGCTGGGTTGTCATGGCCACATGCATGAATGTTGCCATTACCTGTCTTCTTGTCCACTCCTTCAGCCACACTATGGATGGTGACCTCTGTCAGAATCTCAGCTATGAGTTACTCCAGGGGGGGTCAGTTTTATGTCTGTACATGCGAGCCACCGCCCATGCTGCTAGGTGCCCTCCCACTGGTGATGAGCTTCTGCTTCATCAATGCCCTCATGTCCTGCCACTTATGCTTTATCACTGCCAGGGTCTGTGTCTCTGACCCGGCAGTGTTTATGGCAGTCTGTTTGTCCAGCCATAGCCTGGACTTGACTTCCACAGGTGTGTTCAGAGACTCTGCCCTGTACAACCTGCTGTAGTGCTGGCATATGTCGGTTACCATGGAGGCAATTTGATCACCACTGAAGTTAGTAGCATGGGACCATTTTCCACCACTTGCATGGCCACACCCACATTCATGGTTGGCACTGCCCCTTCCTCCATTGCCCTTCTCTGCATCCTTTGCTCCCACCTCCATGTCCACTGACTGTTCCACCATAGCGTACTGCAGTGTACTCTGTGTAGCATTCACAGCCACGTGGCTATGTGGGGGGTGTTCCATCGCCTTATATGGTGGGGTCAAGGGACATTCCTGTGTACTGTGGGCCTGCCCACTCTGCCTGCATGATGCGCTTCATGGCTCTACTGGTCATGCCCACTGCACACAACATCCTTCGTGAATGCTGTGTTGCTGCCATCCGCTGCATGGCGTGCAGCTGCATGTGTCCTCTACATCTGATTTCAGTGTGTTTTCTGTACTTTCGTGCATAGGGCCCAATAAGCCTAAATATGGCTATTCTCTGAATGCAACAAAAATGATTTCACATTTGGGTGTCTTACAGTTATAAACAGAGTACAGGGGATTATTTTCATGATCTCTAATAGCAACTATTAACCAGAGCACAGAATGGTTAAACAGAATTCTTAAGTATGCTTTGGAATGTGAAGTGAAGTCCGTGGCAGTATCCAAGCTCAACATAAAGGATAAATAAGGGTGTTTCCCACTTGAGTAACAAGGAAGGAGCCACTTCACTGCAAGCCCCTTACCTTACAAGGGTTGTGCCAAATTTGGAGTACACCTCTGAATGCTACCTTAAGGAAGACCAGTGTACTGAAAAACTGGGACTAACTGAAGTAAGGTGCCTACCTGGTGCCAAGGCTTGAGGGACAGGAAGCGTGTCCTTAGGATCACGAGAACAGTTGCACATGGGAGTCTGAGCTGGACATCATTGTCCACCTAGGGACAAATGACTGGCTCATCAGAGATTAGAGCAGTGCAAAAGGACTTTGTAGAGTTGGGGAGGGGCTTAAGACAAGTAGCACACACAGTATCCTTCTCAGAGGTGCTGCCTGTCAGTGGCATGAGTGAGGCGAGGGTACTTTACACCATGCAGTTTAACAAATGGTTGAAAAATGGTGTGGAGCACAGGGGTTTGGCTTCACTGGGGACTGGGGTTCCACCTGGAGGGACACCAGCCTATACTGGCAGGATGGTCTGCATCTGTCCAGGAAGGGAACAAGTCTTTTGGGCAATCGGTTTAAATGCTTCATTGGCAAGCCTTTAAACTAGTCAAGGGAGGCACTGATAAGCAGCAGAAAATCCCTCCCTACAAAACAGGGTACTAAATGAGAGAAAAGACCAAGGTAGAAAGGTCAGTGAGGGGTTGCCGCTACAGAAGGTAAAGCCATCAAAAAATGGAGAGCAATGAGTACCAATGCCCATAGTCTGGGTAACACGCTTCCTGAATTAGTGGCCTTGATGGAGGAGGAAGATCTGGATATTGTGGCAGTCACAGAAACATGGTGCACACAGAACCATGACTGGGACATAAACATACCAGGATACACTATCTACAGGAGGGACAGGGAGGGTAAAACAGGAGGAGGAGTAGCTCTCTACATAAGAGAAGAAATCAAAGCAACAGAACAAAAGGGTAAACAGGGAGGAGAAAGAAGCACTGTGGGTCAATTTGGAGGCAGGCAATGGCACCACAATCCCTAGGGGTTGTATACAGACCCCTCTCTCAGGGAGGAAATTGACAAGGAAATGATAGAAAGTATATTTAGAATGGCAGATAAAGGGGAGATATTGCTGATGGGTGATCTGAATATGCCAGATGTTAACTGGAGTGCAGTTGCAGCAGCCACTTCGAAGAGTGGGGTTATTCTAGATGCCCTACAGGGGGCATGCCTTAGACAACTAGTATTGGAGCCCACTAGAGAGGGAGCAATCTTAGACCTGGTTCTCTCAAATGGAGATGAAGAGAGGATCACAGATGTAGAAGTGGGTAGCCATCTGGGAACTAGCGACCATCGAACAGTATGGTTCACAATAAACACAGCAATAGAGTCAAGCCATACAAAGCAAAGGTACTGGATTTTAGGAGGGCTGACTTTGCTAAAATGGGTGAGTGCCTAAGGAATGCACTAGCAAATGGGCAGGAGGAATGGTCGAATGTATGGCAGCTTAGATTCAATGCTAAGAAGTGTAAGGTAATGCACCTGGGAACCAAAACCCAGGGGAAGAGTACACAATGGGGGGTGAGATACTAACAACAACAAAACGGAAAGGGACCTGGGGTAGTCATATCAGATGACCTAAAGGTGGGCAAGCAATGTGAGAGGCAGCAAGGAGGGCTGGGGATACTGGGATGCATAGGGAGGCATCACCAGTAGAAAAAACAAGTTATTATCCCTCTGTACAGACAGCTGGTGAGACCACATCTGAGTACTGTGTGCAGTTCTGAGACCCAATCTCCACAAAGACATAGACAGGATGGAAGCTGTCCAGAGGAGGGCAACTAAAATGGTGCACAGTCTGCACTGGAAGACATATGAAGAGAGGCTTAAGGAGCTTAATATGTATAGCCTCGAGGAAAGGAGGGAGGGGACATGATAGAAACTTTCAAGTACCTCAAGGGAATCAACAAAGTCCAAGAGGGTAGCATCTTTCAAAAAGATGTCAAGAACAAGGGGCACAATTTGAAGATAGAAGGGGCGGCTCAGCAGTAATTTAAGAAGTATTTTTCACAGAGGGTGGTGGATGTATGGAACAGCCTTCCAGAGGAGGTTGTGGAGTCAAAAACAGTGGTGGAATTCAAGCATGCATGGGACAGTCATAAGTCAATTCTAGGGGGTGGGGGTAGGAAGAAGTAGGCTGCTGATTAACTAGGATCTGAAGCTTATCCATCAGGTAGGGAAATGGGCAGACTGGGTGGGCCAAGCGGTCCTTATCTGCCATCAAATTCTATGTTTCTATGTTTCTATGTTTCTAAACCACAAAATGTAGGTGTGTTTATTAAATGGTGGCACTAAAATTTCTAATAAAACTTATTTGATACTTGTGACAGAGTTCAGTTTTCTGTTTTCCTTTCTGTGCTCTACTAACATACAGTTATAGCCAGTTATAAGATGCACCATACAGTATATACTGTATGAATATATCATAAAATATCATGGAAATCCAATGGATATGAATTGGGATTTGCTGCAATATAGTATATCAAGATATATCTGAATATTCTTCTTCATGCCACTAGCTACCTGTACAGATTAATAAATCATCACTATCATTAGAATTTAGCAGAACAGTTTGGGATATTTACTAAAGGACTGTAACTTGGTTTAGAGATGTGAAAATTTGCCTAAATTCATTCTATGAAAAAATCTGTGAATTTCAGGAAAATAACTAGTGAGTGTAACACATGTAGCTGGGGACTGTAGTTTGTGTTGTTATTCACCAGGTAGATTGGCCAAAATGTGTGTGGTGACTGGTTAGTTCATTGATGAATCCTAAAGTGAACTTGGTTTAAGAAAGGGTTACACCATCCAAAACACCCTAGTACCCTCCTCCTTCCTCCCCCCACCCCTGCCCTGGTGTACATCATGCTGGTGCCTTTCTGTAACAAAAGTTAATCCCTCCCCCCCATCTGCAGGTCAAATACACTCCCCCCACCTCCCCCACTCATGTCCCACTGTCTTTTAACAGTTGTTATCAGTCTGCAGCACAACCACCTTCCTCCCTCACCAGAACCCTCAAAATATAACTTGCAAATAAAGAAAATGATCCCTCAGTGCCAAGTGTCTGCTCTGGTCAGTGCTCACTCCTATCTTGTAATGACTTGAATAAATGAATGGTGAAATATTAGCTTCTATTGAAACCTGATTAGTTGACATTTCAACCAATCAGGTTTTACTAGAAGGAAAGATATCACCTTTCTTTCATTCACACCATCACCAGATGGGGAGTTGGGCTCCATACTGAACAGAGCACTAGAGCAGATGCTCTTTATTGGGGGACTGTTTTCTTTATTTGCAGCCTTATGGCATATTGTGGGTGCTGGTGGGGGAAGAGGGTGAAGACCAGAGTGGGGTTGGGTGAGGGACTGAGAGTACTCTACTAAAGACAGAGGGGTGAAGTTGAGGAGAATAATTGATTCATGGATGGGGAAAAGATTCCATTTGTTAACTTAAGAAAAGCAGGGATTATGTTTACCAGGAGTACTGTAGGTGGGAGGAGGTGGAGGGTGCCAATGTGGGGTTGGGAGGGGGGCATTTATTTCCAAGTTCTTGAGTTGTGGGAGGGGGTTCTGTCACAGAACAGTGGTGGGGAGGATTTTTATAAATTAAAAAATCTGCCTGTGATGTTGGCAGTTCAGCTGCTGAATTTGCCAGTTTCTTTTTACAAATGCAGTGTCGCAGAGTCATGCCTGCTTCAGCAGCAAATTAAAAAGTTACATCTCTGCTTGGGATTTCCTGACATTTTGTGTTCTGCTTAAGAACCTAAAATTTTGTTAACATTTTCTGTGCAAAACATTATTACATATTTGAACATTTTGTAGTAAACCAAATACTAAAATGTAATCATTTTAAAGTATTTATTGCTGCGATTTGAAATGAAGTATTTGCCCATCTCCATGCTTCACTCTCCACAACACTATGGCGCAGCTAATGGTGGTGAAGTTAGAAAAATTTGCTTCACAGAGAATTTCACTAATTTTCAGCAATTCACAAAATTAATCTACAAAGAAAGTTTCCACTTTGCCTTAATGGACAAATTTACAAATTGTAGAAAATGCTAACTTTGTCAAATTAACTATGTATTATGATTCTAAGGGGAAGTTAGCAATGATCCATGGGATAGAAGGTCACATGGTGCTGCCATGAACTGTTTTGCCATGCATAGGCTGAAATCAGTTCAGTGTGAGAAAGAAAGAGTTGGAATTAGCTCTGTTCTGGAGTTGTGTGTCAAAAAAACCTTATCAAACTGTTTAAAATACAAACTTGTTTTCCCAGAATCATTCTATTAATTGTCTGCTGTGCCTTGTACCTCTAGATAACCAATTATTTGTGGAAATTTCTTTGATTTACCTAGTTTGATGTAGTAGTTTCCTTTTCTGGTTTGCAGACTGTATAATGTGCAGTGGGGGAAGGGAGTTTGTCTGCTGCAAATTCCAGCAATAACACACTCTATTCAGAGCCAACATGGCTGCAATGCATTGCCTTGACACAAAGTCAGCTTTTCTGTTTTTCACAGAGGTCCTTCAAAAACTGGGCAGACTATTGACCAGAGTTGCTGTTCATGCTCAGTAAATTACAGATAAAGTATTTTTTAGTTGTCTTTGAACTATATTACTCTCTCTATTTATTTTATTTTATTACCCAAAAATGCCATCCTCAGCACTGTGTCCTGCTCCCTTGTCTCCCCATTCACAGGGTTAGTTGTACACACCTAAAAATGTGAGGTAGAACCCTAGTCCTTAGTAGTAATACATTGCCAGTTTGACATTAAAAAATACAAATGCAATACTGAAATGTTGTAAGGTCCTTCATGTAAGAAAAAAATCCTTTGTATTTGTCTACTTAGTGAACAGGCATTGTATATACTTTAAAGCACAGTCTTGGTCATCAGCCATGGCATCAGAGGTCGTACAATATGTGTACATCTACCCTCACTTTAATCCATAGGATCTGAAGCCTTTCAGTGGAGTTATGATGACATGCTGTATTGTATGTGACATCTTCACACCTACGCATAGCTGTGCCACAGAACAAACATATTTCCCATATAGAAAAACACCACTGTAGCATGGAATTTGAATGAGTTAGCATGAGGCAACAAGTGAGCAGATAAGACAGTGCCGAGGATGGCATTTTTTGGTAAGAAACTGAAAACACTGCATAGTACTTAATGCAGTATACTAGCACAACGACAACTAAATAACACTAAAGAGAATCTAATGAGCATGAGCAAAGTTACATGGTTTGCTCAGTTTCACTTAGTTTCAGTTGGCAGAAGTGCCCAGTCTTATCACACCCCTCAACCACCATCCCAAACTTTCATAAGTTTAAAAGGCAGATAACAAATCATGTCACAGGGTGTGGTCCCAAGAGCCATAATTGCCCATTCAGCTCAGTCAGGGCTCAGTTTGGCCGAAAGCCTTTTTCAAATAAGTACCCCCACACCAATGGTTCCATGGCCTCTACCGAGTGACCAGACCAGTCTCCGATTTTAAAATGAAGCTAAAGCATTTTGTTTCAGTCCATCCTGGGATTTGGTGCAATTTCAAACAAAGAGAAAGCATCAAGTATGTTCTTAATCAGTTTTCTTTAGTCCATTTTTTTTTTCAAACTCATTTATCCAACTGGCCAACTGGGCTCCATCTTTTCCTGTATTTTCTTCTCTCTCTCCACACTCAGCCACCCTCCTTTTCTCCTTTCACAGGAATTTTATGACTCCCATATGGAAGCTAATGAACCATATGCAAAATTCCTTCAAAACCCCAGTAGAAGGACGCCGCTGACAACACACAAATAAAACAGCCCCAGCCCAACTCACTTGGGCAGGTTATATCCCCAGACCTCTCATGTCCAGACAATCCCACACTGGTCCAGCCTACATGTGCAGAGAATGTACAGATGATGTTCATTTTTGGTAATCTCAAAGTGTGAGTACACTTACTTAAAGGGGAGGGGGGGACCACGCAACAAATCAAAATAGTACTCCAACAATCTCTGCCAGTGTCACAGTAGCAGCTACAATGCCAGTTTCCCTATCCTGTCCCATCCAACAGGTTCAAACTTTGTTTAAGTTAATTAATTTGCTTGAAAAAAGTATCAGTTGTAAGCTTGCTTGAATAAGTGCAACTATGTTAATCAGTCATGTAAGAAAGGGTCATATCCATCATAGCGTCGGTGAGCTGTGTAAAAGGAAGAAGCATCAATCAAAAGAAAACTAAGTTTGGTAAAACAAATTAAGTGACTTTGATAATTTGACACAAATTCAGGTGTGATAAAGATATCAGTCACAAGATTATGTGCAGATTGGACTACTTACATTTTATTTTGAGGCTGTGTCCAGTCAGCACTTTTGGGAAGCCCTATGGCTCAGTGTGCATCTCCTGATCAACAAATTTTAAAATAAAAGGAAAGGAAACAGGACATTGTTTAGCCAGGAAAGGCACACTAAGCTGGAGCTGGTTTCCTGGTGCTACCAGGGAGCACAAGGAAGTTAAGTGACTTGCTATGGGGCACACAGTGTGCAGTTGATGGCTGTGGGATTGAATCCCAGGTCTACAAGTCTGCAACTCAGCACCTTTAACCACTTCCTCCAATAATGTTCATAATATAATAATAACAATAATGATAATCATCATCATCATTATAAATATTTATTAATATAATAAAATCAGCCTAGTGTACTTACCCCGAAAACAAAATATAAGTAAAGAAAGAGGTGTAGCTCTCCTCTGCATAAAAGAAGCATCTTCTGAGTCTGTAACTTTAATGTCGCACATCATTTTGTGTTTGAATCCCCATATTTCCATGCACAGAGCCATCATGTTAAGAACAACAGGTGAACATTTTGAGGCAAAATCAAGGTCTTCTCTGAAAAACAGGGACTGTTGAGTGGCAAGGAGGAAATGTTCATTATCAATTGTAAATTCTAGCTTCTCATTGTTTCTACCTGAAGGTGATAAGCAGTCAAGAAGGTAACACCATCCTGACACCTTACTGCTGCCATCATATTTGTCTCTCCGTGATCAAAGCCTGAGTAAGATCGCCCACTCTGCAAACACCCGCTTGTAGCCTGCCTCAAGGCAGCTCTCAGATCCTCCTTTTATGAGTTTGACTCCTTCCTGACTTTCACAAAACTTATCTCTGACAGCTGCTGCTGCACTGTGACCTCAGAGGGAGGAGCTATTGTCCAGTGTGTGTGTGTATGCGTGTGTGAGAGAGAGAGGCATGTTGAGAGCCTAAGAGCTAGCATCTAGTGTTGTACTAGAGGGACAACTTCACATACACATATACAGCTGGATTTGTGAGAAACTTACTTGGATACACTTAGGATTGCTTTTGGAACATACTGCATTGGATTGCCAATGGCTGAATCTGGAGTTCATTTCCACCTTTCTTGCTTATCTAAATGGATAAACGTAAAGGTACAATTTGTTTTCAGACATGTTTTCATTTATTTTTATTTATTTATTTATTAAAATCTTGAATTGAATACACATTTGAACCAAGGGCTCTTTTACAAAGGTTCCATGTCAGTAATGGAAACAGGACAAGTGACATATATGATAATACAGTTGATGACACATATTGAAAGGGTAAACAAAGTAAATTTAAAATACAGATTATGGCAATACAGTACCCAAAGGATTCAATACAAACAGGTTGCATAGCAATACAATCAAGGTTACATAATCATGTTTACTAGCTTTACACAGGGGGCTAGGGCAGTGTGAAAGTCAGCCAGAAGAAGCATTGTCAGAGAGAGGGAGGGGGGTTGAGACGATCAGGCGCACAACGAGGGGGAGTGGACAGAAGAGAATCAGCCTAAGTGGGCTTAGTCAAATGTATGACAGGGACACATAGGGAGTGGGGGTATACGAGCAGAATTTATTTCAGGTCGGATGTAAAAGAAATAGGGGGAGAATGAGGGGTTTGGTAGCGGAGAAGAGAAGGAGAAGGAGAACAGAATAGCTGGGGAGAGAAGCAAGGGGGAGCAGGAGAGATAAGGAAGTGGGGGAAAGAAATGGTGGGGAAGGACAGTGCAAGTGTGATTTCAGTAGCAAGGCTGCCTGATGATAAGTGCTAGAGGAGGTTCTAAGGTTCCATGCTGCTCCAACAGTGGCCATCTTAGAAAAACAGTCACAGCTGCTTTGTTAGCTGTAAGTATCTATTAGCTTATGCTTAAAGAAGTCCCAATTTGGGTTCAGTAAGGGCATCACTGTGTAGGGAATTAAGCCAAGATAGGTCTCTATAGTCCAAGGATCTTTGACCTTGTGCAGTGTGGCAAAGTGGGACTAGGAGAAGTTAGCTATAGACCCTTTTTGTGCAGTGAGGTTTACAAGCTTAGGCTTAGGAACTTCTGCACCCCCCCCATGGAGTGAGCCCAAGACTACTGTTTTTTCAGCTAGTATGCAGGTTTGGTATTCGATCCTACCATTCAGGTGGAGCCACCCTGTCTGACAATAACGATCACGTGCATGTGTGAGTCGGTGTGAGCCAGTCATAAGCCTGCAAGGTTTGTTTAGTGCTGTTGAGAGCAACCTCAGAGCAGCATCAGTAGCCGCACCGTAGACTATCAGACCATAGTCAACAAAGGAGATGATTGAGCTTTGAACAGCTGCTCTTAGGGCCTCAGAGGTTGAACAATGTTTATGTCTATACAGCAGTCTTGATTATATAAAGCTGAATCTACTGTAATATTCTCGAGACCATGTGTAATAAAGAGATGATTTAATCTATGTCAGTTTACCAACTTCTAAGAATCCTCGCATCTCCTGCAAAATGTATTTTGTTGAATTACAAAAACTCAGTACTGAGATGACTTTGTGTTTTACAAGAGGAGATATATCATGTTTTGCAGTATAAGTTTCATGTAAATGAAACCATTCAATCAGGAATCTAATCTTTGTTTTAATGTTGTGTAAATGATCATAGGTTTATGGGAGTCAGCTAATGTAGCATTTTGTTTTCAGAGATGTGGTCAGTGACACCAGTCTTCCTGCAGTTTTAGATACAGGGATGGTATGCCTGAGCTGAGAATCATGGCTAACTGTGTGTGGTTGGAACAATATTGTGAATGAGTATTCTATAAGTAGTAGTGGCATGTCCATGCTGTTCATCATCCTGCAGCTGTGCAGTGTGCACTGATCATGATAGGAAAAGCAGAGGATGGAGGAGGAAGCACTGAATAGATAATGAAGGAATAGAGGGGATCTAATGTAGGGAGCTGAAGACAGGGTGTAGAAGCACTGAATAGAACACTAAATGGAATCTAGTGAGCGTGAGCAGTGGTGCATAGTTTGTTCAGTGTTGCCCACTCTGCACCAAACTTGGAAGTGAACTGGAAGGGAGTCCGGAGCTACAAAATAGTGCACGGGGAGGAGGGGGGGTAAACAGCACTGTGGTCAATGGCCAGAACTGCATGTGCTTCAATTCCACTGTGGGAGGACACAGTCTAGTTGTCCAGTAACATGCTTTCACAGACCTTTCTCTCTCCTACATCATAGCAGTATGTCAGTATGGCTCTGCCCATGCAGCCATAAAAAGGGAGGCTTGCCTTATAGCTTAGGTGCTGTTTAGCAGTAGTGTTGTTCATTGTTTTTGGTGAATATCTTTTCCTGTTTTTTTTTTGTGTTTTGTTAGTTTACTTATTTAGAGCAGTTAGGTTTGTTTTACTGAATTATTTTTGTCACTATAGTCTAACTATATTGTCTTCATTGTTGTTACTTTATAGAAGTTAAATTTAGTTTCTGTATCTTATTGCATCTTGCATGTGTCCCCTAGTCCTTTAAATCCCTGTTGTGTATTGTTCTTCTTGAAAACCAAAAACTAAAAAATATATATATTTCTGTTGTTGTTGTTGTTTACTGTCTGTGTAAAAGTCTTGTAAAGTGTGTTGTATAGGCTAGTGTGTGTCTCCTTAGTCCCCTAAATCCCTGGTGTGTATTGTTTGCTAAAAATACTTTATATATGTATATATATATATATATATATATATGTATATATGTATGGGATACATGATGGGCATGAGTGTGATATGGAAAATATTTTCACTCCTCTAGAATGACCTCTGAATACTCACGAGTGGCGAAGCCATGAGTGAGGTTTCAGAGGTCACTGTACAGGACTGAGCATAGTTCCCATACCACATGAGTGCACATCATGTATCCTATTTATACAATGGGGGCCTCATTGTTGCAAAATGTACAATTTGTGCGGCTTTGCATGGGTTTAGCGTGGGTTTCGGGGTTGTAATAAATGGCATTTATTTTAACTCTGCTGATGTTATCAGGATTTATTTCACTGCAGTGAAAACAACTTGTTTTATCTCACTGGAATATGTCTCACCCCCATTGTATATAATATATATATATATATATATATATATATATATATATATATATATATTTCTGTGTTGTTGTTTCTGTGTAAAATCTCATAAAACATGTTGTGTAGTCTTGTGTGTGTCTCTAGCCCTTAAATACCTGTTGTGTACAGCTTTTCTAGTAAAAAAAGGAAAAAGAAAGAAATATTTCTGGAATTGTTGTTAGTGTAAAATCTTGTAAAGTGCTATGTAGTCTTGCATGTGTCCCCCTAGTCCCTTAATCCTTAGAATCCCTGTTGTGTATAGTTTTTCATAAAAAAATTGTGGTTTTTTCTGTTGTTTACTGTTTGTCTATGTCAGTAGAGAGTTGTAAGTGTTGTGTTGTTGTGTTCTGAAATCTACACAAAAAAGAAAATACCCGTAAAGTGAGACTCTGCAAAAGGAGTTTCTGGTAAAAGGCACTGCTGACAAGAAGAGCATAGCTACTGTGGTTCCAAAGGGAACTGTGAGCAGTTGTGATGATGCCGGTTCATCAGGGGTTGGTACTGGTTGTAGTACTAGTCGACAAGGAGTAGTTGCAGCAGGTAGGGGCATTATTGTGGCCAAATTGTTCTTCTTAAATCTGTGGCATCAATGCTGGTGGGTGCTAGTGGTGTCAGTGTAGGTGGCGCAGGCAAGGACCACAGGAGCAGTGTAAGAACACAAAAAAAAGTCTTCCTCTGGGAATGTGGATGAGGACAAGGAGGGAGAGGTGGCTGATGTCCCCAAAAGTGTTGAAGAGCCTGGGCTGGAGTTACAGTGTGATGTGGTACTGGCAGATCTGAATGTTTATTCTTGCAGGGTCATGGAATCATATGCTGCTGAGTAGGAAACTCAGGGTGATTAAAGCTAGGTGAGGATGAGGAAGAGAAAGACAGATCTCAGGAGGTTTAGCACTGTATGTGGGGAGGGGGTAATGATATGGACCCTCTATAGGAACCAGAGAAAAAGAAAAGATATGGCCAGGGACAGGGAATCATTAAATGTCCCCCCACCACCCAGTTCTCTAACTGTTGTTGTTCAGTAGTAAAAATAGACAGTGACTCAATGGTTGCAGTAGAGCGGAACTCATGCCCCCAAACACCCATTTCTAGCCTTCCAATAATGTCCCAGTACCCGATTCACCACCATCATGTGACAACAAGAGGTACAAAATCCCTAGTTTGGGATTTTCATTCTGGACCTGAATGTTGCAACAGTGGCTATCTGCCAGCTATGCCAAGTGCATGTGTGTGGGAAAAAGGATAGCCACCTCAGCACTGGTGAGCAAACACACACACACACACACACACACACACACACACACACACACACCTCAAGTCCAGGCAACTGCTACACTGAATTCAGCACAACAGGGAATCTGGTGCAGGTGGGCCTTATACTGATCCCAGTGGGATTCTGAAGTAACCATGGAGAATTAATGCAGACATGAGGATGAAGACTTTGTGGGATTTCCTAGTAGTGGGCAGAGTAACAGGGGTGGTGTGAGTAGTAACAGCCCGAGTCTGAGAAGCACATCAGCTCTTGTCCCTAAAACATCCAAAATCACATCCTTCATTCCTTCAGCAACTGAGACCTCTCTGAGTCCAAAGCTATGCCATCATCTATGCCACCAGTGCACACAGCCCAGCTATTTGGTGTCTCAATACCAAAACCCTGACAGGTGCAGCCTACACTACACAGCACATTTGAGTGTCACATGAAATACCCACCAAATTATGCTGTTGCATGTGAACATAATGCAACAACTGCAGAAATCCTGACAACTGATCTGGTGCCATTCTCTTTTGTGGAGAGTGCAGGGTTTCATAGGTTGAAGGCACGTGCCTGCTCAAAATGGAAGATTCCACCATGCACGTATTTCTCCACCTGTGCTGTTCAGAAACTGTACAGCACTGTGACATGCACAGTAAGACATGACCTGAAGCAATCTGTATCACCATACATTCACATTAGCTTGGATATGTGGATGAGTGGTCAACCAGCTGGTAGCATTCATCTAAGTATTATAGCCCATTGAGCACAGGTACCCAGGGTAGTATTTGATGCTAGGATGGGAAAAAACATGTATAAAGCCCAGCTGTGGTGTCAGCAACATTTTGGGTATTTTCCAGCATGCCACTCTGCATTGAGGAGTGTACAAGGCCCATACACCAGTCAAAACATGCTAGAAGTGCTCTTGATGGAAACTGATGAGTAGCTGCACCCAAAATCCCTGAAAGCAGTTTTCATAGCAAACGATAATGGCTTGAATGTGGTGACATGCATCAGTGATGGTGGGTTTCTCAGGTTCCCTGCATGGTACACTGTCTAATCTTGCAGTGCAGGAGTTTCTGGCATATCCTGAAATCAAAGCAATGTTGGCTGTGGTCTGCCACATCTGTGCCTACTTTGATCATTCTGGAAAGGCCCGTGACCAGCTTATGCAGCTGCCAATTCAAAGACAAGCTGCCTCAGCACTGTCTCAAGCTGGGAGTTATCATGAGATGGAATTTGACACTGTACATGAATGAGCACTTGTACAAACAGTACAAAGCCATTTTGGAATACCTGCTGCTGCACAAGCCATGACTGTTTGGAAGCATCCATGTGTCTCACAGCCGAGTAAAGGCAACTCATGGATGGCCTGATCATAATTTTGAGGCCATCTGTACATGCCACACATGCAGTGAGTGGGGACACTGCCTCTATCAGTCGGACCATCCCACTGCTAAAGGTGTTGAGGCAGACCTTGGTAAATGTACAGCAGGTGCTAGAGGCAGACAAAGCTAGAGCTTGCTATGCATTAATGGAAGTTTACTCACCTGGTAAACATAATAATGGAAGTACCTTTTAACAGCACTCCAAGTCTTTAATACTTGGTTCTTGTGATATCTTCCTGTAGGCTGATGCACAATGATTTTGAAATTTGTAATCTGACCCACTACACCCCTTGTCCAACCCTGAATAGCCAGTATGATGACTTCCTAAGCTGTGTTTCTGAAATGTAGACAGTTAATTCGACAGTGAAAAAGCAGTGGCACAATGGCCAACACAGTTGTTATATGAACATGCACTTATCGGGGTGAAATGAGTTTGGATTCTAATTTATTCAAACATGTAACAACACCCATATACACATGCATAGTAAACCACAGATTGTCATTTGTAAAGTACTTTAATTGTCCCATACTCCAAGTTACATAGACATACATTGTAAGGCAACTATTTTGGAGTCAGGTTCCTCTCTTTGTCAGGTGGGATATGGAGTGCTGTGAAAAGATGCTTTCACAATCACCTTTACCAGGTGAGTAAACTTCCTTTATACTCAGTGCCTTTTCACAGCACTCCAAGTCCTTACCACTGGTTGATTAAGAAGCAGTGCCCTTTTCAATTTGGATGGGAAGAGGAGAGACTTGTGGGAATGTTGCCTGTAAAACTAACCTTCTGAAATTGGACTTTTCCTGACACTAAGTGTCTAACCTATACAATCTTGTAAATGTATGCAGAGACAACCATGTGGCTGCTGAGCATACATTGGCTACTGCTGCCAAGTTGCATTCTGCCCAAGAGGTGGCCACTGCCCTTGTGATATGGGCCTTGAAGTGATCTGGATGTGGGTGACCTGATGTTCTCTATGCCATGTCTATCTCCTTTCTTAACCACTGAACTATATTGGACCTTGAGGCCGGCAAGCCTGTGTTTGGCCTTGCTCTGTGAATAAACAGCCTCTCCATCTTCCAGATAGGAGCTGTTCATTCCAAGTATGTACTTACTTACCTAGTAGGAGCTAACAACTGCAAGAGCTCTTTCTGTATGTCTTCTGCATGGGGCTGGACTGTCGGCAGGGAAATTTCCTGGGCCATATCAAAAGGGGATTCTGCCTTTGGTATGAATGAAGACAATGTCCTCAGTACCTTCCTGTGTGGCTGGATGGAGTGTATTGGCTCCACACAGGCTAGCGCCTGTAGTTTGCTAGTTCTTCATGCAGAACAATTTGCCAACAGGAACATCACCTTTCAGGTAAGGAGGTATCGGGGAATAGCCTGAATGGGTTCAAATTTGTCTCTTGTAAATGCTCAAGTACTAGATCTACAATCACCTTATGCATGGGTCTAATGTTTCCTACCGCTTTTAAGAAGGACTGGACTAGAGAGTGTGACCCTGGGGAGTGGTCATCTGCCTTCTGACGTACTGCCCCGTGGCTGTGTCTTGTACTCTTAAGGAAGTGGGAGACAGTCCTTTATCAAACTCTTCTGGTAAAAAATCTAAAATGTTCACAATAGAACAGTGTTGAGGGTTGAGTTCATTTGCTGCACACCAATGGTGTAATCTTGCCCAGTGTCTCTGGTAAGCTGTGTTGGTTAAGGGCCTTTTGGCTTGCAGCAATGTCTTCGTAACCTTGGGGGAGACACCCAGAGCTAACAGGCTGTCCCTTTGAGTAGCCATGCTGTCAGCTGTAGCGCATGAGGGTTTTGTTGAAGAATCAGTCCTTGTATGAGAAGGTCTGCCCTGTGTGGTAATGGCATTGGGTTGTCTATCATCATCATCCATCGGATGGATGCATAACCACATTCATCTCAGCCACTTTGGTGCAACTAACACTACTGTAGTCCTTGTTGCTTGTATCTGTTGGAGCACTAATGGAATCATTGACAGGGGAGGGAACACGTAAGCTCTGGCAAAGTTCAATGGCATTGAGAGAGCATCCACTCCAGCTGAATCCTTTTCTCGAAAAATTGGAGTAGAACCTATGTTGTTGCTTGTTGCTAGTGGATGCCATCAAATCTATCTGTAGTGGTTCCCTAAAGTTCTTTATCATTTGGAAAACTTGCGGGTGGAGTTGCCATTCCTCCCAATGCAGAGCATTTCGACTGAGCCAGTCTGCGTTATGTTTACTTCTCCTGCCAGATGCACCACTGTGATACTTTTGAGGTGTTTTTTCTGCCCAATCCAGTACAATTGATGATACTCCTGTCATTTTCTGGCTTTTTGTCCCCCCCCCACACTTCTTGAGGTAGGATATGGCTGTAACATTGTCTGTTCTTATTTTTACATGCTGCTATCTAATTTGGTGGAGAAAGTACTGCAGTGCTAGTCTTATTGCCCTCATTTTTAGTATGTTGATGGACATGCCTGACTCTTCTGTGACCATTTTCCCTGTACAGTGAGTATTCCCATTACTGCCACCCAGCCTGCCAGGCTGGCGTCTTTGCACATGGTCACTGTTACCTCTTTGTCTATTGATGCACCCTGATTCAGGTTTATTGGGTCTGTCCACCAGAGGATGGCCTGTCTGACTGAGTTTGGGATGACCACTGTTTGATTGTAATGCTGTGTTGTGTAGTTCCAGTGGTCTAGGAGCAGGCGTTGTATCGGTCTCATGTGGAAGCGTGCCCAATCATGTAGATCTAAGCATGCGGTCATGAGGCCCAGAATTTGTATCAGTTTCCAAAGTGTGATCCTTGGGCATGACAGTATGTATTGGCATTGATCTTGTATGTGTTGGATCTGTACTCTGTGGGCCTTACTATCCCTAGCTTTGTGTTGAACACCACTCCCAGGTGCTCCAGTGTCCTTGAGTGAGTTGTGTGGCTCTTTTCTGTAATTACTACTCATCCGTTTGTGTGAGCAGTTGCTTTGTCCTGTCTGTTGCTCTAATAGTGTTCTCCCTTGATCTTGCCCTTATTAGCCAGTCGTCCAAGTAGGGAATGATATGAATGCCTTCCATGCACAGCTGTGCTGCTAGGGTGGCTATTACGTTGGTGACTATCCTCGGTGCCGAGGCTAGTCCAAATGGCAGACACTGATAATGGAAGTGTTGACCCAAGACTTGAAACCTCATGAACTTGTAGTGGGCTGGTCTGATCGGGATGTGTGAGTATGCATCCTTGAGGTCTATTGAGGTGAGCCAGTCTCAGTTTTGGACTGCTGCTATTGTTGAACGCAAGATTTCCATCTTGAGCATGCGGTACTTTACAAACTTGTTCAGGAATTTTAAGTCCAATATTGGCCTGAGGTCTCCTGTCTTCTTTGGGACCAAAAAGAATACCAAGTATATCCCCAAACATCTCTGAGCAACTGGCACTGGTGCTATGGTGCCTTCTGCCAACATGTAGCTTACGAGTGCCCATACCTTGTGTATGGGAGTTCTGGTTGGGGAAATCTTTGAGGGCACAAACCAAGATCTCAATGGGATTTTTGAAAACTTTATGGCATAACCCAGTGTTATTATCTCCAGAACCCACTGGTCTTTTATTGACTTTGCCCAGGTGGTTTTGAATTGTTGCAGTCTGCCCCCTAACACCTTTTGTTCCTCCTGAGGCTACCTCATCTCTTGCTTGACTATTTCTAAATTTGTTGCCTTGTCTGAAACCTCCTCTTGATCTGGAATGATTGTTTCTCCTTTGGTTATTGAAGCTGCCTCTCTGGTTGAAGTAGTTCTTCTTGAAACCACATCCGTAACTGCTCCTGTCTTTACCCTGAAAAAAATGGTTATGCCTATCTCTGTTGTTGTGTGAGCAGAAGCAGTTTGAATGAAAGGAGGGTAGGGTGGCCAACTTTTGTGGTTGATCCTTGTTGTACCCCTGCTTAGAGGCAAACTCTTTGATTCTGGTACTGGATACCTTGTCCCCTTCGAACTTGAGCTTCAGCACCTTGTTCTTGGACTCTTGATTCCCATTCCAGATTTTTAGCAAGACATGTCTTCTAGGTTTGGTTGCAGTAGCTATGGCTCTGGAGGACATTTTGAAGGCATCTATAATGGCATCAGCTACATACTTGATTGCCTGAATAATCTACTGCATAGCTGGCCTGTGGGCACTATTCTTGGACATGTCAGCTTGAATGTCCTCCGGCCATCTTAAGATGGCTCTGGATATATACATGGCTGTAGCTGAGGCTCTTATGGACATCATTAATATTGCATGGAACTTTCTGGTTAGGTCTTCCAGCTTTTTTGTCCATGGGGTCCTTCAGAGCTGACACACTCTCTGAGGGCAATACAGTCTTATTGGAGAAGGAGGCAACCTCAGAGTCTATTTTAGGTGATCTGGATCCCCTATACTGTGCATCTTGTTGTAGTGGGTGCCTACTAGTGAAGGTGGCCTTCTCCCTTGTCTTTGATGTGTTGGAGCCCCCCCATTCTGCAATTAGGATACCCTGCAGTGACTTGCATAGTGAAAACACCAGTTCTGAACACTTTCTTTCCCTGACCAGGGGGTCTAGCATCTCCTCCTCTTGTGGATTGGAATTCAGGAATTTAAGGGTCTCTCTCACAACGTGGATTATCTCTTCAATGGTGTCAAAAGGGCATAATATGGCTGACATATCCTCCTTTAGATCTTAATCCCCCCTCTGAGTCATTGTCTTCTGAGTCTGACGAGGTGCCCTCTGATTGTAAGTCAGCATTCTCATCCCAACTTGGGTGCTTGGCCTTGTCTTTTTTTGTTTGCAGTGTGCTTCTTTCTCTTTTTATCTTCCAGTGCCTCTATCCTTTCCAAGAGTTTGTGGAAGGCTGTCAGCATTGACTCTTATGATGAGGTACAGTATTTATGGAGTCTTCCTCCAGATCCTCTGGGGATGAGCCAGGGGTTGCTGTATACTCAGCTGGCCCTGTCTCTACTGTGTACAGTGCACACAAGTCACCTGTGGACCTCATTAGGAGCCTGTTGGGGCATTTGTGGCAGATTCTCTTCTTCTTCCACATGGCAGCAGAGAATGGCTGTAGGAGACATAATTGAGGAAGGGGGAGAGTAGCTGTTACCTGTGCTTGCAGTGGATGGAAGAAAGGTAACATGTATAGCAATCTTCCCTTTCAGCACCTTCTGCCATCGTATATAAATCCTTTTCTTCTTGTCCCCTTTATATTTTATTAAAATTTTTATTATATATTTATCTATCTGTTTAAATATCTATGTCTATTTATCTATATCTATGTCTGTATCTATATAGACATATAATAGTCCTAAAAACTTCCTTTGTGGTTTTAAATCACCAGTGGGGTCCCTGGCATTACCCAGTAAGAGCTGTTCCTCTTGTGTGCAGTCTTTGGTATTGCCCTTTAACAGTGCTTGTTCTTTGTTCCCCATGATTCTCATGTGACATCCTTGTATGTGTCAGTAGCTGCCTGAGAATGTTTCTTTGCAGACCCTTGCCTCGGGGCCCCTGCAGTGCAGTTGGCATACAGCCATGGAGAAAGAATCCTTTGTTGGAGGTGATTCTCCTCCCTTCAGAGTCATGGAACTTGGAATTCTTTCATTTTATTTTTGCTTTGCCTGGATAGAGGAAGGGAAAAATGTCTCTCTGGCTTTGCTGAGTTATGGAAAGGGCAGTGAAGGTAACCCTGCTCTGTGAGCTCACTGCAGGCAGTGCTGGGTTAGTCTGCCTTTCCGAGGACAATGTCTACATTTGGCTACATTCTGGATGAGCAAGGTAAGCAGGCAGAGCCTTATAAGTGTCTTTAAACTCACTTGGCATTTACAGTAAGCTTTTTGGGTGCCCTGTCTGAACCCCAAGCCAATCAAGGTAGGCTGGAGGGAGCTCCTTAAGCCAGCAACCTTCCATATATCATACCTCTGCTAGTGTTGCCTACCCCAGGCTGAATGAGGTGAGCCTGGGGTTAATTATGGGAGTTTACTGCTGCTAGCTTTTTTTTTTTGTGGCAGTGTGGACTCTAACAATATGCCTTACACTACACCATCAAAAGCTAGACTGCCTGACTTAGGAACCTATTGATTTAAGACATAAGGGTACAATCTGACCTATCATCACCTTAAACAAGTTAATTACCATTGGAGTATTGTAGCCCCGAGTGATATTCATAGAGATTTTCAAAGTTGTTTCAGTGTCTCTGTTTTTTTTTTTGCAAACTGGCATTTTTAACAGTGCTGATAAGGAACTGTGCCCCATGAACCATATTTGTAAAGTGGAAAGTAAACCTACCTTATGAATATTGGGTCCTATTCATGAGAGCAGATGGAGGTACATGCAGTTGCACGTATTCCCCAGTGTAGCTCTGCAGCCACAGAAGAGCTGCGTGGGACTGCATTCATGAAAGTGGTCTCACCCAGCTCCCTACACAGCCCTGCCCCTCAGCAAGCAGGGTCATGCAGTGGTCCAGTGCAGAGCTGCAGACCTGGCAGCACAGCCAATCAGCTGCTCAGACTGGGTCCTGAAATGAATCCCTTGTGGCCGCAGGGGTGCCATGTTTGTCCTGGTGTGCAGAGCACCAAGCAAGATGTTGGGGCTGAAGTTATCAGCCAACCACCCCAGCCCACCTAGTGTGCCCTGAAGGCAGGGGCATCCATGTTGGGGGTGCCGATGCCCCCTGCTGTGTCTTCTGTGGCCAGTGGTTCCATCCCCATGAGGTGCTGCTGTGGCCACTGCCCCACACCCTTGCCCACCCCAGTGCAGAGCTGCATGCATGACAGATATTGACTGGGGATCAGGCACATAGGCAGGGGTGGCCCTGCATTGTGTATCACATAGATGGGGTGAAGTATGTGTGGCCAGGTGTGGGTTGGATATGCACCTGGGTTACGTGGTGCATAGCCCATCTGCACTTTTGTGAACAGGGCCTTTTGTCTGTAGTTGGTAGAGATCCAAGAATGCATGACCAGCCTTGAGAAGATACACAAAGAGAAATGGCTTTTCAGGGTTGGACAAGGCATAGTGGCATTGGATTACAAATTTCAAAATCTTTCTGCATCAGCCTACAGGAAGACATCACTAGAACCCAATGGTAAGGACTTTGAGTGCTGTTAAAAGGTGCTGAGTATAATTGAAAACATGCTGCAAATATAACAGTACAACACCCATATTTAAATCATGCTTCAGTCTCCTGGTTTTGGAATTGTCACCCTGCAGGACCCACAATATAAAAGGGCCTGTCATCCATATTTTAATGTGGGTATGAACAGGTAAAAATGATACTTATCAGCTCATAAGATGGGTTCATGGGGCACTGATGTCACAAACTGTTCACAGGAGGAAAAATGACCATCAATCCACTTTGAGATGCTTCACAGGTAGGATTGCAGATGTGGAACAAAAAGAGGAAGAGATCCATGCATTGGCAGGATTGCATGTAGTGCAGTGCATTGTGAATGCATATTTGGCAGACACCAAGATTTCCCATGCTATGCAAGATTCCAAAATCAAATAACAATGAGCAACACCTATGCAGCTGCAGCACTGAATCACCATGATAAATTCCTGAAAGGAGAGAAATAGTCGCAACATATGTTTACAAAGATTTACAAACACAAAGGTTTCAAATATACTTTTACTCCCACAGAACCTGAGAAAACCAAAAAATAAAATATACATACCTTTGCTGGCATGTCAGTACAGCCGAACCAGCTATCAGTCAGCAGCAGCAAAGCATTTTGGATTTGTGTCCAAGAATTTCTCATTTCTGGGCATTGGGCGCATTTTCCAAGACAAGACAGTGAACATTTCATTCTCATTCACTTTTTTTCCTGCATTTTCTCAACAGCAGCACCAAGTAGCAGCAACAAAGCATTTAGGACTAGACTTCTCATTTCTGGATATCAGAAGAATTTTGTAAGACAAGATGATGAACTTTTCCTTCCCATCCACTTTTTCCCGCATTTTTCAACAGCAGCAGCAGTGGCATGGTAGCAACAAAACATTTTGGACATGTTTGTGAGAAATTCACATTTCTGGATATCAGGATAATTTTGCAGTGTCAGTGGCTCAGCAGGTAGCACACTCACCTCTGAGGCCAGAAGAGCAGAAGGTGGTGTGTTCTAGCCCCACACCAGGAATGTGGGATAAATCCCAATACTGACACTGTAATGCATCATGAGGAGGGTGCTGCACTCCTGAGGTGCTGTCTTTTGGATGAGATGTTAAACCGGGGTCCCGTCTACCTGTTCTGGTGGTTGTTCAGGTGGACATTAAAGATCTCATGTCACTTCTCGTTAAGAGTAAGGGAATTTTTATTAGAAAGCTGAAGGACATTATTCAATATACAATAAACAAAGAAATTAGTTCAGCTCACTATCAGTTTATAAACACAGAAGTAGAGTGCTCAAAACAAATCATAAAGCCACTGTAGCATTGTCCACTTGTCAGAATATGTAGCAGGAATAAGCCCCTTTAATTGAATACCCTGAATCACAGACTCTTCATGGAGTACAGAAAACAACAGTTCATCTTGAGACATTGTAAGCTGCTGGAGAACTAATCTACAGTGGGCTTTCCAAATCCAGAACTTTAGACAGGCAAAAAAACACATTTAAACTGCTGGCATTAAAAGCATGCTAAGCAGCTGGGAAGATACCGAAAAAGAAAACAGCAGGCTTGAGCTGCAAAACCAAGGAAACATTCCAGCAGTTATACAACATATTCCAAAAATCAATAATAAATGGACGTTCGAAAAAAAGATGGTCCATAGGTTCAAGTACTTTGTTACAAAAGGAGTGGGGACAGTAATCTTCTTCTATGCCCTTATGTCATAAATTTCCCCTCATGTTTAGTTCACCACGAGCACAGAGCCACACTGTATCCCACATATTACAAGGAATCCAAGGGTCCACTAATAGGTCTCCTATCAAGGTCAACTCTTGTGGTGGCCTTAAACCAAAATGTGGAACTTCATGAAAATGGTTTTGCATAACAACCTCATATACTGCTTTTCTAATTGTAGAACATATCTGACCAGGGGAAATTTGCCAGTTTTTAATGTAATCAAAATAAATTGTGAAGGTGGGGTCAGTTTCTGCATCCTATTGTTTTTGTGGACAAAGGAATCCAAATGCCATTCAGCCAAAATCTCCAAAAGCTAGGGGCCTAACCAACTTGCCCATGGCCATGGTAAAAAGTAGTAACAGAAGAAAATTCATATAGACAAATATACAATGAAAACCCAGCGGGTTTAGCATAACCAAACCTCTCTGTCATTCTTTCAATTAAGTAATTCCTCTGTTGAGAGGATTTAAATGGTTTCCCCAAAAACACTGGAAAATGCAACTATATAGATCTGTCTCCAGCTGTCGGGGGATATATAGAAAAATAAAACTCGAAGCAGATAAGTTTTGATCAAATAGATCATTTTCTTTTTATTCATTCTCCATTTGTTCCAGATTGCTACAGTACCTTCTGTTTGTCCAAGGAACTTTTAATATCCCAGTTGTGGGCTGCCATATCCCCATTTCCAAAACAAAGTCCCAAATTCTTACCCATGGTATTGTCAACGACTATATCAGCAATGGAAAGCATGAGGACAGAGGGTACCAATTTGCAAACATCTACAATTCGAAAAAATTCTGCCCCAGTAATCCTATGAAATATGTCAATATTGTCCACTGCCAGAATTCCAGAATTGCCATCCTGGACCAGAACACAAGTCATCTGCATAGGCTACTGCTTTCACCTATACTAAGGACTCAGTGTGGATGCCAGCGATCCAAGGGGAAAAATATAGTACTCTCAGTAGAGGGTCAATTGTAAAAATGTATAAAAGAGGGCTCAGAGGGCAGCCCTTCCATAAGCAATGCTTAAGAAGAAAACTCTGTCCTAGCCTACCATTTTCATAAGGTATAATATATGCAACCTGATAACACAGTTGTGTCCAGGAAATGAAGGAATAGGGAATCCCGTAAGCCCTCAAAACGTGCCATAGATAATCATGGGATACTTTGTCAAAGGCTTTTGCCTGATCATATTTAACTAAAACCCCTAAAACCCAATGTGTTGTACTTTGCTCGAAAATTTATCATAGTAATATCAAGGCATCTGAGATTTTCTGACCAGATATGGAACAAAACTGGGTATCGTGTATCAAATCTGGCAACACCTGGGAGAGCTGGTGACCAAGAAGTTTTGTTAGGATTTTAAAATCCATGTTCAATAAGGAGATAGGTCACCAATTTGCCAAGTCCTTCTTATTTCCCTTTTTAAATAAATGTATTAATAACCCTTCGTACATGGAATGAGGTAAAGCTGTAGATTCTAGTAGCTCTGTATAAACAGCCACAAGCTCTTTAGGACAAAGGAACCATGACTGCTTATATAACTCACTGGGAAGCTCATCTGACCCACGTGCCAGCCCCGGTTGTAGGCTACTAATCACCTCACCTAGTTCTGTGATGTGATAGGGGAAAGTAACTATTTGTGGTTGAAACCTGTGGTACCGTAGCTGCCTGTAATAATGTGTTCATATGCACATTTTTGGGACTGGGTCCTCAAACTGGGCTTTAATGTATCAGTTTCCGGCTAAATATAAGTATGACCTGTCACCTTCGGTCCAGTGGGTGTAACTAAACTGGTGATACCTTTCTGTGCATTCTGTCTTTCGCAACAGAATGTTATGCTGGTCCAACTTTAAGCAGAATTGCATGGTGCCGAAAGGCCTCTCACACAGTTTGCAAAGGGTGCTAACAGAAGACATAGACACGTGTTTCGTCCTACCAGGACTCATCAGTATGCCTCGTCTGTTTGACACCCCAGTGAAATGGACCAGCTACCCCTAAGGCAGTGTGCATGGGATATATTGTGGTGAACCCATTAAAATAAAAAACTATTTAAAAGACAAAGAACCTCTGTGCATAAACACTGAGGCAAGGGTTACCCAAGGGCATTTGGCTGGAGCCAAGTTTCAAGAAAATACAAAATCACACATGCCCCCACAATGCAAAGCATCATGGGCTGCATATGCAAATCACCACAGAATGTTATGCTGGTCCAACTTTAAGCAGAATTGCATGGTGCCGAAAGGCCTCTCACACAGTTTGCAAAGGGTGCTAATAGAAGACAGACACGTGTTTCGTCCTACCAGGACTCATCAGTATGCCTCGTCTGTTTGACACCCCAGTGAAATGGACCAGCTACCCCTAAGGCAGTGTGCATGGGATATATTGTGGTGAACCCATTAAAATAAAAAACTATTTAAAAGACAAAGAACCTCTGTGCATAAACACTGAGGCAAGGGTTACCCCAAAGGGCATTTGGCTGGGAAGCCAAGTTTCAAGAAAATACAAAATCACACATGCCCCCACAATGCAAAGCATCATGGGCTGCATATGCAAATCACCACAGAATGTTATGCTGGTCCAACTTTAAGCAGAATTGCATGGTGCCGAAAGGCCTCTCACACAGTTTGCAAAGGGTGCTAACAGAAGACATAGACACGTGTTTCGTCCTAGTTTTTTATTTTAATGGGTTCACCACAATATATCCCATGCACACTGCCTTAGGGGTAGCTGGTCCATTTCACTGGGGTGTCAAACAGACGAGGCATACTGATGAGTCCTGGTAGGACTAAACACGTGTCATGTCTTCTGTTAGCACCCTTTGCAAACTGTGTGAGAGGCCTTTCGGCACCATGCAATTCTGCTTAAAGTTGGACCAGCATAACATTCTGTGGTGATTTGCATATGCAGCCCATGATGCTTTGCATTGTGGGGGCATGTGTGATTTTGTATTTTCTTGAAACTTGTCTTCCCAGCCAAATTCCCTTAGGGGTAACCCTTGCCTCAGTGTTTATGCACAGAGGTTCTTTGTCTTTTAAATAGTTTTTTATTTTAATGGGTTCGCCACAATATATCCCATGCACACTACCTTAGGGGTAGCTGGTCCATTTCACTGGGGTGTCAAACAGACGAGGCATACTGATGAGTCCTGGTAGTATGAAACACGTGTCTATGTCTTCTGTTAGCACCCTTTGCAAACTGTGTGAGAGGCCTTTCGGCACCATGCAATTCTGCTTAAAGTTGGACCAGCATAACATTCTGTGGTGATTTGCATATGCAGCCCATGATGCTTTGCATTGTGGGGGCATGTGTGATTTTGTATTTTCTTGAAACTTGTCTTCCCAGCCAAATGCCCTTTAGGGTAACCCTTGCCTCAGTGTTTATGCACAGAGGTTCTTTGTCTTTTAAATAGTTTTTATTTTAATGGGTTCACCACAATATATCCCATGCACACTGCCTTAGGGGTAGCTGGTCCATTTCACTGGGGTGTCAAACAGACGAGGCATACTGATGAGTCCTGGTAGGACTAAACACGGTCTATGTCTTCTGTTAGCACCCTTGCAAACTGTGTGAGAGGCCTTTCGGCACCATGCAATTCTGCTTAAAGTTGGACCAGCATAACATTCTGTGGTGATTTGCATATGCAGCCCATGATGCTTTGCATTGTGGGGGCATGTGTGATTTTGTATTTTCTTGAAACTTGTCTTCCCAGCCAAATGCCCTTAGGGGTAACCCTTGCCTCAGTGTTTATGCACAGAGGTTCTTTGTCTTTTAAATAGTTTTTTATTTTAATGGGTTCACCACAATATATCCCATGCACACTGCCTTAGGGGTAGCTGGTCCATTTCACTGGGGTGTCAAACAGACGAGGCATACTGATGAGTCCTGGTAGGACGAAACACGTGTCTATGTCTTCTGTTAGCACCCTTTGCAAACTGTGTGAGGGGCCTTTCGGCACCATGCAATTCTGCTTAAAGTTGGACCAGCATAACATTCTGTGGTGATTTGCATATGCAGCCCATGATGCTTTGCATTGTGGGGGCATGTGTGATTTTGTATTTTCTTGAAACTTGTCTTCCCAGCCAAATGCCCTTAGGGGTAACCCTTGCCTCAGTGTTTATGCACAGAGGTTCTTTGTCTTTTAAATAGTTTTTTATTTTAATGGGTTCACCACAATATATCCCATGCACACTGCCTTAGGGGTAGCTGGTCCATTTCACTGGGGTGTCAAACAGACGAGGCATACTGATGAGTCCTGGTAGGACGAAACACGTGTCTATGTCTTCTGTTAGCACCCTTTGCAAACTGTGTGAGAGGCCTTTTCGCACCATGCAATTCTGCTTAAAGTTGGACCAGCATAACATTCTGTGGTGATTTGCATATGCAGCCCATGATGCTTTGCATTGTGGGGGCATGTGTGATTTTGTATTTTCTTGAAACTTGGCTTCCCAGCCAAATGCCCTTAGGGGTAACCCTTGCCTCAGTGTTTATGCACAGAGGTTCTTTGTCTTTTATTCTGTCTTTGACAATCTTCATATGGATATACCTGAAAGGATTTCCATTTCTTCCCAAATTTCTATTCCTACTCCAAGGATTTAAAACAATCATCAATCAATCAATCAATCAATATCTTTATTTTGCCAGGTGGAACACCATTGAGACAAGCTCATTTACAAGATGGACCTGGGAACAATACAGTAGTCCGATGGGCCATAAGCTAAGTATTAGTAAGCATATGTAATGACAACATTATCATGCAAGGCATACACAAGGCAAGGAAGTACATGGAAAATGCGGCAGGCTAAGCATCACTAGCAAGCTATAAACATTAACACTTATGAAGGACAATAATTCAATGCATTTAAACACATTTCAAACACATTAAGTAAAGATTACTTTGTTTCAGTTTAGAGAAGTACTCATTTTGTGTAACTGTCGAATGACAGGGTTTATATGACCTAAGTGCAGCATGCTGGAGAATGTGGCCTGCTCATGTATGAGTTAGGAAGACCGAGTGACCAGGCATGATGGAGCACTGAAGGAGGATAGGGTAGAGAGACAAGTATGAGCAGTCCAGATGTAGTAGTGACAAGACAGAGTAGAAGAGGAAAAAGGAAAAGGGGGAAGGTTAGATGAGAGCAGGTAAGGACAGTGCAGAGGTAGGAAGGGGGGAGGGATGTAAAGAATGAAGCAGACAGGGGGTGAAGGTTGTCAGTAGGTGGTGTACTAGTTAGAAACAGTATCTCATAGGTCGATATCCTATTGGACAAAGTCTGATGAAGCATAAGCAATACAAAAGGTGGTTGGCCATAGGGATACTACTTCCCATATTTGAAACAGTGACAGACTTAGAGATTACATGTTGCAGATAACCTGGTAAAAGCTCCATTTTCTAGCTCCAGCCACCTGATCACTTTTTTGGTTAATTATCAGAGCATATAACTAATTAAACTCACTACAACTGGCTTAAGAGACTTCTGAATTGCTGTACTACAATTGACTCATAAAATTTCCTTTATGGAGGTCAAAATGCGAAGAGCTTTACCTAAACAAACTCCGCCTGCAACACCAGAGAAAGGCTCAAAGAAACCAAGGACTTCTCATACTGTTGACTCTTTGGATGCTAGTAGCCATTCCTCAGACCTAGAGCCACTTACCTTAGCAGACTTCCTGGCTGAGTTTAGACTATCCCAGGAGGAACTTTTGTTCAATCACTTCGGAGATTAAAACTATCTCCAATGCTCTAGAAGCTATCTCCAGATGCACTACAGACTCAGAAGCGCGGATCTGTTAGCTGGAAAAATGCTGCAATAAACTCAACCCCGAAATAGTTGCTGCAAGGCAAAAGACTGTTAAAATGGAGCTAAAGATATAGGATTTGGGGGGCTGCAGTCACAGAAATAATGCGGTCCTCATTGGATTGCTGGAGGCTGAAGAAGGGCAAGATCCTATCCTTTTTGTGCAAAAGTTCATAGAAAAGTCACCGGGCCCTCTTCATTTGGCTCCAAATGTGTGATTGAGTGGGCCCATAGAGCCCTCAGAGCAACCCCACCAGCTGGATTCCCCCCAAGACCGCTCATTTTTAAATTCCTTAACTTTTTGGAGCATCAGCATTTCCTGGCAAAGGTGAGGGAAATACAGGAGGTCCACTGGGAGGGTATTAAGATTAGAGTGGTGCAAGATCTACCAGCCACTATACAGCAACGGAGGACAGCATTCCATCCCCTGGTGTCCAAACTTAATGCAGCTTGGGTCCGTTTTCGAATGTCCAACCCCGCAAGGCTCCAGGTATTAATCAAAGGTGCCTGGCACAGTTTTGAGGACCCTGAGGTGGCACATAAAGATCTCAAGGAAGCTTTGCCTGACCTCTTCCATGACACTTGATTTTTCTGTGGGTGAATGCCCTCGGCCATAAATCATAAGAACAAGGTACTGTAATCTTCTTTATCAGCTGGAGAAAGGAGGATTATGTTTGGCAACAACAGACTTTTGACCTGAAACTACCTGAGCCCTCTGATTTACACTTCCGCAGTAGATTACTAAATTTCTTCAATTTGCAGCATCACTGGGAGCTTCGATCTACTACTGGACTAATTTGGATTCCAGTACATGGCTCCAATTTTATGTTAATACTTTTCGGGTACCTTTGTCTCTCTACTTAGGGAGAACTTATTATTTTTAAACAACACTAGAGGGCGTTTGTCTGTCTCTTTTCTGGGAGCCATTGGTGCCTCTTTACTCTGGCAGAGCTAAGGTTACAATGCTAATTATCACTTAGAGTTTTTGAAGGGTTAAATATGTTCTAACAGGAAAAAGTTTCATAGTTAGATTTTAGAAACCCATGTTCTTTGTCTGTGTTCTTGCTCTGGCTAAGATTAAACTGCAATTTGCTCAACAGTGAATTTAATCGCTGACTTAAGTTTTTTAAAATAGGGAGTCTACTATCCCTGCCTAATGTTATTCAACCGAGTAGTATTAAGTATTTTTTTTCTCTCAGCGTATTAGATTACAATAATTTGTTGGGATAGAATCTGGGGGGAATTTCTGAATAACTTTAGGATTAAAAGTTTGCATGTTACCTTTGGGGGCTTCATGGATTTTATTTTACTTGTTTATTCTACTGTGTTTCACGTCTTAGCCCCCAGCTTGTTTGTTTGCTGGTTTGATGTTTGTTTTTTCTCTGGGTTGTTTTGTTCCTTGTCCTCTGTTCCCCATTGTAGGGAATAGGATCTGGCTGCATTTAAAGGCGGCTGGAGAGAAGGAGCAGAAGGAAGGAGATCTGTGGAATGCAGTCTGTAATAATTAAAGGATTGGGGGAGTTGGGTTGGTTTGTTTGATCCCACTTCACTATTTGATTTTTTTGGGCTTGGGAGATAGGGGGTCAATACTTGGGATTGGGGAAGGGTGGGTGGGAGGAGACGCAGCACGGACCCTTGGAAGATTATAATGCTGGCAACTTCAATACCAGCTCTGTACTACTGGGCTAAATCTATGTATGGTATAAAGAATAATGAATAATACTAAATTTGTTACCTGGAATGTTAAGGGGGTCAGACAGAAATTGAAGCAATATAAAGTACTGAAACATTTATCCTTGTTATCAGCAGAAGTTATATTTATATAGGAATCTCATTTACTGTATTCAGAAGCCATTCGGATGAGGAGACTGCAAGTGGGTCAAGTGTTTTCAATGGAGGGTTCCTCACAAAGCTGTGGGGTCAAGGTTCTAATATCCAGAAAGATCCTGTTCTCCCTCATCCAGATAGTTAAAGATCCACAGAGATTTGTTCTAATACATGGCACTTTACATACCACAGAGATTTTGTTGGGCAGTGTTTATGGGCCAAATTTGGATTCATCAGGGTTCTTCGTTCAGCTGGTTGTTGCTCTTACCCCTTTTCTTTCCCTACCAATAATACTAGGTGGGGACATGAACCTCATATTTGACTCCTCTCTGGACCATTCTGGCTGCTCTTGTATGGGGTTCTCACCAGCACAATGGGCCTTCCAGGAGCTTATTGATCAAATTGGCCTATGTGACGTATGGCATGTACTTAACCCAATGGAAAGGGGTTATACTTTTAGGTCACCAGTTCACAACTCCGCCTCCCGTGTAGACTATATTCTGCTTTCCCATACATTAATGCCTGGTGTTCTCGCTTCCTCCATTGAACCAGGTCCCCCCTCTGACCACTCTCTAGAAACTTGCCAATTTTTTCTCTCACCCCCTCTTACAAGAGCAACTCGTTGGAGGATCAACAACCAGGTGCTGAAGGACCTTGAGCTGGTCACGACCATTTCTATGCATATTGAGCAGTTTATGGAAGTTAATCTTCAGTCCACTTTTAGACCAGATTTAGAATGGTGTGCATTCAAATCTTATATTAGAGGGATTCTCATCAGTTCATGTGCTCAAAGGAAAAATAAAGGAACCAAAGACTACCCAGCCTTCTTTCTCCAATTCAAACAGTCAAAGCTACCTTGACCCCTCATTCCGCTGATACTGTTAGACAGGAGCTAGCCAAATTAAGAGATGCCTATGTAGAAATGTTAAGAGAAAAAGTGGAGTTTGCAATTTTACAGACTAAGGCATCATATTCAGATCAGGGTGAAAGGGCAGGGCACCTTTTAGCATTTTGGATCAAACAGCTGGAATCAGCTAGATACATCACATCTATCTGCTCCCAAACCAATGGTTCCCTGAAAACATCCCCCTTCAGATATAGTAACAGAATTTTGTAATTACTATAACAACTTATATAGTCCCATGATTGACCCACCCCCCCCAATCAAATCCTCGATGAATATCTGCCTACAGCTAATCTTCCTTCTCTCTCTGTAGATCAGCACTGTGGCCTTACAACCCATATCTCCTCAGTTGAACTGATCAGAGTTATCCAAGGTCTTTCTTCTGATAAATCCCCTGGTCCGGATGGATTTTCTGCCAATTTTTATACAAACTTTCACAAGCAACTTCATCCCTTATTATTGCCCTTATTCTAATACATCTTGTCAGAAGTATCTGTGGACTCCTCCTTATTTGAAGCCCTAATTGTCCTATTGCCCAAATCAGATAGGAATCTGGAGCTAGTTTCTAGTTATCGTCACATCTCCCTATTGAATCAGGATAGCAAAATTTTAACTAAATTAATTGCTGATCGTATCAGCATTATATTACCTGAGATTATTGGCCCAAGACAGGTAGGTTTCATGAAGGGGTGATCCTCGGTTGATCACCTCCGAACTTTTGTGCATGTCCTCTTGGTGACCAGAGATGCCCCCTTCACTGCAGTTTTGATTTCTCTGGATGCTGAGAAGGCCTTTGACAGAGTGGATTGAAACTTTTTGTTTCATACTCTTCATGTCTACAAGTTTTCTTTGCAATTTCAGCTTTGGATACAAGTGTTATACCACTCCCCTATAGCTCGGATCATGGCTAATGTGGCAATATCGGGCTCCTTCCCTTTATTGTGTGGTAACAGACAGGGCTGCCCCCTATCCCCATTGCTATTTAATTTCTATTTGGAGCCTCTTATTTGGTTACTGACAGCATGCAACAGGATTCAAGGAATATCCATCCTAGGTCATGAAGTTAAGGTCTCTGCTTATGCAGATGACCTCCTTCTACAAATATCACACCCAACTGCCTCAGTTCCTCCCATGCTATCTCTCATCGAAAAATACAGTCAAGTGTCCGATTATAAACTAAATCTGGATAAATCTGTAGTATTCCCTCTCAATCACAATGTGCTCAAAAGTTATATTGCTGCTCTGGGCCTTTCCTGGAAACAGGGTTCATTCCAGTATCTGGGTATAGAAATATCGAGGAACCCAACACTTACCCAGAAACTGAATCTGGATTCCTTCGTGAAAATTATCACTGGGGATCTTGAGAGATGGTCTAAACTTCTGATCTCTCTCTGGGGCAGGATTAATCTAGTCAAGATGAATGTTTTCCCTTGGCTTTTTTATCCTCTTCACTTACTTAATATCTGGCTACCTTTAACTTGGTTCCGGAATATTCATGGTAGCATTACCAAATTAATTTGGTCTAACAAACAACCCAGATTAGCCTATTACAAACTTGCTGCACCTAAGGTTAAGGGGGGTTATGCTTACCTCACTTAGCCTTCTACTACTGGGACAGTCAAGCCACCAAGTACCTTCGATGGCTATCTTCCCTTGAGGAAATAGTTTCTCCCCTTCTACTACCCGACTGGCTTAGAATTGAGTTGGCTCATATCTCGGCCTGTGCTATATCCTCAGTCAGTCTTTTACATACTAAAGCTAATGCTATTTCTTCCAGCTTAAAATCAACCCCTATCACAATCTCAGTCAGGATTCATGCGCAATTGTGTTCCTTCCTTAAAAATAAACACACTCTAGACTTAGCACAATCCATATGGGGTAATCCTAAACTCAGGATAGATAACAAAAAGCCTTAATGCTCCTTGGCTGCTACACTTGGGGGATGATAACCTTTCCCTCTTTGTGACTGAGGAGGGGTCTTGGCTCTCCAACACTGAGATTATAAACAAATTTAATGCCCCCGGCCCCAATGTTTTCAAGATTTTTCAACTAAGAAATCTGATTCTGAAGGTGTTTGATTTAACCCCTCCCCAGCCAGCTAATAGTTTTTTCTCACAGGAACTGAAGTCTTTGGTAGGTGCTCAACAAGCTGCATCTAAGACCTATGGGATCCTGCATTGGGCCTACCCAAATGGTTTTGCTCCCTTAACATACTGGTCCATAGCTTTCCCCATTCGAGATCTAGATCGGGTCGCTCTATGGCACACTTGCCATAAATACATTACCCAAGATAGGCTGCACATTACTCAATTCCATATATTACATAATTTATATTATTCCCCACAAACGCTATTTAAATTTGGTCTTCCTCCATCCCCTACCTGCGTCTGTTGTCACCAAGAAGGTTCCCCGTTCCATATTTTTTGGACTTGTCCCAAAGTCTCAGTACTCTGGACTACCGTTCAACAAGAATGGATCCCTTGCTGGATCTGAATACCCTATTTACCCCAGAGATTTGTCTACTCATTGATTTTTCTGAGATCTAGGTACTCAATCACAGATATCACATGGCTCTCATTTCCATGTCTGTCAAAAAGGTGACACTGCATCACTGGAAGAATGATATGGACATATCTTATTCTGAATGGCTTCAGGAACTTCTTGCAAATCTCAGAACAAAGAAGGCCATAGCTAGTCTCAATAATAGGCTGAAGAAGTATAGGAACATCTGGGACTCCCTGCACACTCTTTATTCTATTTAACTTCCTTAGGCCAGCATAATCTCAATCCTGTGTCTCAACTGTTTTGTAGGTGTTGTGTGGGGTGGCGGTGGGTAGGAGGTGGGTTGGGATGGGGTTGGTGGGGAGGGGAACAGTCCTACTATTTTGTTTTGTACCATATGTATGTATCTTCCATTTGTTGGTTCTGTTCTCTGTATTGTTAAAATTTAATAAACTGTGGATTGAAAAAAAAAGGAAGCAGTGACAGACTTAAGAGAAGATCTTTAGGAGCATGGCTTTAAATTGGGAGAGTGTTACAGGGTGAGTGAGCCTTAGAGATTTTTGTATCTTGTTCTAGAGCACTGGAAGGGCATAGCTTATGGAGGCTCATCCAAAATGTGTTCCAACTTTAGGAATGACAAGGGATATGTAGGTGAGATTTCTAAGGGGATAAATACTGGAGGGGGCAGGTGGGTAGGCAACCTATGAGGTACTGAGGAAGCTTATGAGTAATGGCCTTGTAGGTCTAGAGTACAGCATTTTTTTGCCTCCTCTAGCTAGGTGAGCTCCACCTATGGAACCATAAAGGGGGCAGTGGTGAGTGGAGTAAGGCACATCAGAGATAAACCTGAGTGCTCTGTGGTAAAGGGTGTCAAACTTGGAGAGAGCTGAGCTAGTACTGTAGCTATACAAGAAGTCAGCATAGTCCAGAAGTGGCATAAAAGTAGCCTGGACAAGGAGTTTTCTAGCCTCCGGAGTCAATGAGTATTTGATGTGGAAGAAGATACCAAGTCTTTGTCTCAATTTCTTGGTGAACTCGTCTAAGTGGTCTAAAAAGGACAGCTTGGAGTCAATCCAGACCCCCAAGTATTTACATCTCTCCACAAACTCCAGTTTTTCACCCAGGAAGGTACTTATTTGGAGGTTCGTGCCAGCTAGATTGTTTTTTGTAGAAAGGAATAAAGGAGAGAAAAGCATGGCTTTGTTTTTTTTTTGCATTTAGTAAGAATTTCAGGTCAAGCAAGTTTTTCTGTAGGACTTCAAATTTGTTTTGGATGTCCACACAGACAAACTCCAGTGTTGGTCTGTCAATGTAGAGTACTGTATCATCAGTGAAGCGGTGTATATTCACCGACTGTAGGCCACTATTTGGTTTGTGTAGAAAGCAAAAAGCAGTGGGCCAAGTATTGATCCTTGAGGCACTCCTCTTAGGAGTGTTTTTTTGGGGGACACAATGCCTGCAACCTTTACTTGCCGATCTCTGCCTGTAAGGTAGTTGGCAAACCAATTTAGCACCAGGTTATCCACCTCAACTTTTTTTAGGGTCAATAGGAGCAGATCATAATTCACTGTATTGAAGGCCTTACTAAGGTCCAGAAACAGGGCGCAGACATGATGTTTGTTGTCAAGAGCAATCTGCCAGTCATTTATGACCTTGGCAAGTGAAGTTGTGGTACTGTGAAGTGGATGGAAACCAGACTGGATCGGGTTTAACAAGTTGGAATTTTCTAGTTGCAATCTGAGCTGCTCATTAACTACTTTCTCCAGTAGTTTGGACAAAGCTGGGAGCAAGGAAATAGGATGATAATTATTAAGGTCACAGGGAACCCCTGATTTAAATAAGGGAATAACATGTGCTGTCTTCCAGATCTTGGGAAGGGTAACTTGTTTGAGAGCCAGGTTAAAAAAGATGGGTAATGGAAGGGGCTAGTATAAAGTAGGTAAATTTTAGAAAGAATGGCTCAATCAGATCTGCATCTGCACTTTTCTTCATATCAAGATTAAGGAGAAGATCCTCGACTTGTCAAACACTAACTGGTTGGAATGAGAAAGCAGTGCATGGCACCTGAAAAGCTGAATTTAGGCATTAGATCTGATGATATTTGCTGGAGATGTGTCAAAGGCTATCCTTGCTGTAGCAAAATGGTTGTTGAGGAGGTTGGGGATCTCATACTTATCAGTGGTATGAGTACCACTAGAAGAGATTTTTGTGGGAAGTGTGCTAGAAGTACTATGGCCTTTGACCTCCCTTAGGGTTCTCCAGAGACTAATGGCGGAGTTGGTGGATGCATTTAGTTCTGTATGGAAGTAGCTGGATTTAGCAGCTCTAATGAGCTTAGTACAGTTGTTTTTTGTGGTTCGGGAGGCAGACCAATCTGTGGCTAACTTGGACTTCCTAGCCCTTTTTCACAGGACATCCCTATTCCATAGGGCAGCTTTTAGGTATTCAGTAAATCAAGGGCAGGATTTCATTTTTGTTCTACTCCTGACCACAAGGGCATGCAAATCTAATGCATTAGTCAGTACAGATTGGAGGACCTCAGATGCCTAATTCACAGAAGGTGCAAGGTAAACTTTTGCCAGTTAGCATACTGGAGGTCACAAAGAAAAGCATTGGCATTAAAGTTTCTTTTGCATCTCTTAAAGATGTACTTTGAGGTAGATGAGGCTGGGTGTTGCACCGATCTTACACATGCAATAGCACAATGATCACTAAGGTCATTAAAAAATACTCCTGAGTGGGAGAATAGATGGGGCTTACTTGCTAGAATTAGGTCAAGCAGTGTGCTATGCTCGGGTTGTTTGGTATTGGGATGGATCGCTTAATTTATCAATTGAGTGAGTCCATGTATGTCACATAATTCTTTTAGTGGTAGTGAAACTGGGGAGAGCCAGTTCAGATTCAGGTCACTCAAAATGATTACTTTTGTCCTCATGGTGCCTATTAGGTCACTTAGGTGCTTTAACAGTATGAGGCCAGCCGAGGGGGGCCTATAGCATGCAATGATACATATGGAGGTGGATTTGGAGAGCTTGATCTTTAACTTTAGGCACTCAAATTCTTTTGAGGCTGAAGTTGAGTCAACAACAGAAGCAACAACATTATCACGGATATAGATAGCTACCCCCACACCCCTGGATGACCTATCTGTTCTAAGCAGTTTGTATGATGGAATGTTCACCTCATAGTCCGGAGTATTAGATCTTAACTATGTTTCAGTAAGTACATGCACATCTGGGATACAGAGTGAGGACCAGGTTTTCATCTCATCAAGCTTTTTTAGGAGACTGCATGCATTTAAGTGCAAGAAGGACAGACCCTTTAAGTTAGGGAGGTGAGCAGGGGCATTAATATGGAGTGGAGGTCCAGGATTTAACTCAACATTGCCTGCACAAATAAGAAGTAGCAAGAGCAGCTTTTTTACTGCAATCAGAAGCAGTCAGAAGGGCCGTGGCTTGCCCTTGTTACGTGCACAGTTGCACATTGTGTGTGTAGAAGCCATATGACAGGGCAAGGGGTGGAAAAAGGCTAGCAAAAGGCTGCTAGCCTGGAGGGAATATAAGAATGGGAAAAAAACAATGGGAACATACAGTGATAGCTGGGTGGTATAGTTGTGAAGCAGCCAGATTGGTTGTAAGCTGCAGGAAAGGAGACATTTTCAAGATTGAGAATGGTATTTGCATTGTCTAGGAATGTCCCCGTGTGATGCTGAAGAGCAGCAGTAGAAGATCCACGAGGTCTGTCACAGAAGCAGAGGAAGAAAAAACCTAGAGCAATTAACAGAAGTGACATTTTAGATGTAGATGAGGCAAGCATGAACCTTCTAGATGTAGATGATCATATTGGTAGAGACATGTTTCCTGCTTAATAGCTGTAATTTGAATAGAATAGTCTAAGCCAGTCCTATGTGTTAATGAAATTAAATTATAAAATTGCTGTCTAAGCTCCCCATATCTTCTTTTGTTTTGAAGTTGCCTTTTGTTTAGCCTTAGTTTGAAAAAAAAAATAATTGAGACAAATTTTACAGTCCTTCCACCAGGCTGAAAAGGAATCATATAAACAAATAACTGATATTCCATCCTACAGTACATCAGTTTTGAGGTCGTCCAGCACTGCATCATTCTCCAACAAGCTGGCATTCATCCTCCACAGGTCTGGACTGATGGAGTGCTCCTCATCAATGAATAACTGGATGCAAAACATATAGTGGTCCAAAGATCCTATAGGGACCACTTGAGGTTTAGAGAGGGGTATCTGAGGTGAAATGAAGGACAGAGAAGCTTTATAAAATGTATGGACAGGCTTCACTATTGTGTTGGCATGTGCATCCATGAAGTCAACCTTTTGCAACATGGTTTTTAAGAAAGAAACATCACAGTATGTTTTAGTTGCTTTGGGACTCTTGTCTGAAGCTAACAGCCAAATGTTAAAGTCACCACCTAAGAGAACTGTTTTGGTCATGTGGAGATAGGGCTGTACCAATTATTACAGATCAATTTGAGAAGCCTTTGCTTTTAATGCTGAACATACACATTTACTAATCTATACTGCTGAGAGTGACGAGGTGTCCAAAACCTGAGCACGGCCAGGGAATATATCCACTATCTTTGTAACTTGAAAATCTGAAGATCTGAAACAGATCCTGAGACCACTACACACATCTTTCCCTCATGACCAACTGGAGGCACAGCCATCTCCAACCCTCTTGTGCTTTTTGAATGTTAACAATGGTACTTAAATGTGTACCCTGAAAGAAAAACACATCCTGATTAAATTGCTCTAAAACAGCAAACACAGTGATCTGTTTAACATCAGTCTTTAAGCTATTTACATTGAGAGATGCTACCGTAATATGCAGCTCATGCTTTATTTAATATAGCTTAAGTAAGTTTCTGTTTTGGCAGTCAATCTAGTAATCCTTGCCTGTTTTGCTGTAGTGCCAGTGGAGAGGTTAGCCTCCTCACAGTCAGAGCTCACATCCCTTTGGGATGATGAGGATGAAACATCAAAATCCTCTTCATCCACTGAATCCCCTCCAGTTCTGAAGGGTAGAAAACCTATTGTCCAAAGGCAGTAGGAACGTGAGATACACTTTCTTCCTCAGGGGCCACCCATTCATCCCCTTGCCAACTGGTTGAAAAATGTCATCATCTGTGGGAGGGGAAGGAGGGGGAGTGGGATGCATATGAGAGACAATAACATCTGTAGACAGAGGCAAAACCTCAGAGGATTGTACAGGGGTGAGTACAGAACAGTCTGCATCCAGCAGGGCAAATGTGACCTCCATGTCTGGAACAGTGTTAGGATAAAGAAGAGAGGAAACAAGTACACTCAGTGTAGGACCAGGGTGGGATGCCCTAAAAGGTTTGGTTGCTTTGTGGATATAATAATCCTGCTCACCTAAATCTGAGGTGTTGTGAGCAGACATGGGGCAAGACTGGTAGGTGTGCTTAGTGGAATCACACAAATTACATTTGTGGTTACTGCTGCAGAACCTGCTGGAGTAGCCAAAAGCACCACATAGAGTACATTTAAGTTGGTTGCACATATTGTTTAAATGGTCAGGAGAACCACAATGGTAGTACATTTTTGGCTGTCTGGGGTAAAACAAGATGCCCCTATCACAGACCAAGAAAAAAATATTTGTCAGATGGGATATTCCAGAATCATCTTGGTGGAGTTGAACTCAGAACTTTCAACCTATGGTCCAAAACCCTTCATCATCGATGATGCGATCCAGTGTTCCCTCTACTTCACACTGTTGCCCCAACCAATAAACAAATGGCAGGTATTTCGTAAAATTTCTAAAGAGTTTCTCTTTGCTGCCCCTACTGTGGAAATGCAGAAAGCAGGAGATTTCTCCAGAAATATCACAGAAATTTCGGGATATAGCTGGTAATGTCTGTGGCTGCCACTGTACATTTACCCCTTTGTTTCTGAAAAGTACTATCACAGTTTTGAATGTGGGTTTTGATAGGGGAATAGCAAAAAATGGTAACCATAGGGAGTGTCCTTAACTGTAGCATAGATTTTCCAAAATTTATTCAAGAGGGCTAGGGATAAAAACTTAAGTCAAAATTGGAATCCTCTGGAACATGAATAAAAGCATAAACATCTGATGGGGAAATGTGTAGGGAGTTTCATAAATCAGCTCCCTACCCATATAGTGTTGGTCTGGATAAACATCTAATCCCCTTTTATACTGCAAGCGGCCTACATTCCTCCACTTAGTTGATTCTATGGGTTGCTGAAAAAGGTTAGCATAGCTAGCAGGTTTCACCATTTGTTGTGGTTCAGAACCACCAGAAGTACCAGGCAGCAGAAATGGATTAGGGCTCGGGGCCACAGGAGCCTTCTCCTGTGCAGACTGATCAGAAAGTGTAAGATACATCATATTAGGCATTTTGAAATTCTGCTCATCTGAGGAAGACTGGAACGGATACCCTGAGTCCCAGGATGTTGCTCAGCAGCAGCATCAACAGCATGAAAATTGCAGTACTGGAGCTTCCCCTTCAGCAGTTTGAGGAGATAGTAACCAGAAATCCCTCAGTATTGGAACTGAAGCATCGGGAAGCTAGTGGTCATCTGGTGTTTGGATCCATACAGCCCCTTGAAGGGCTTCTTCTGGTGACCATGGATGTTCTGTTGATGTGGGAGGTTCTAGTCCTTAACATGAAGCCTTTGGTTTCTCCCATTTCTCCCACAGCAACACCCACAGGCAAGTACAGTAAGCCTGATTTTTTCCCCCAGAATAGCCATAGGGCTAACACACATGTGTTTATGTTTCTTATACTCCTCCAGTTTTTCCTTTTCAATGGCATATTGTTTTTATGCATCTGATAGCATAGAGAGAAGCTGTTTTTTTCTTGTCTTCAAGTTCCTGCTGCCAACGCTGTTCTTATTCCGGCAAATCCATATCAGCGATGTCACTAAACCCAGAGATAGAAATCTGTGAATGCAAGTCAGTTTGCTCAACCTCTGTGCTGAGCACACATCCATCAGCAGAATCTGGTCAACTGGAGTTCTCCATTCTGTTCTTAGGAAGGACAGCACCCCCTGCAGCAGAGTACGGGAATTTCCCTGGTAACCTGTCCAAATGTCCCCCCATTTACTAAAATACCACTAACAGCTTAATCTAGTTCTGTAAGTCAGTTTACATCTGTACAAATATTTCCCTTCCCTTGCCCACGAGTCAAACAAGGAAATGAGCCATGGCTCAGTGTGCCGCTCCTGGTCACAAACCTTCAAATAAATAAATAAATTACAAGACAAGAGAGTGAACTTTTCTGTCTCAATCGATTTTTTCCTGCATTATCTCAACAGCAGCAGCATGCACCTAGCAGCAGCAAAGCATAAACTTATAGCATGAACTAAGGTGCAACAGCATGGTGTAGCAATCTTCCCTATTTTTACCACAATCAAGAACAATTCAGGGAGAAGACAATATATGTAGTTTGTGATTTTGCCACACTTCACATTAAATAAACAGCACAGCACAACAGTGTTTGGGCACTCCACAGACACTCAATACTGCATAGTACCATGTAGCATTACCAGTAGCAAAGTGTGATTGTATTCTAATGGTTGAGAAAAATTAAGAAAATGAGACTGGTAGATACAGGCATGAATGTTACACAAGTCATATAGGTAGGAATTTAAGAAATATAAAAGACAGATAGAAAAGATAGAATGTTTTGAATTTTTACACTTTTTTTGTTTCTGTTTTTTCTTTATGGGAAGTAGGACAAAGGAATATGAAACTTGCAAAGTTGGAACGAGTATATAGTGGATAGGACTATTTTTTTTGATACTTTTATAATTTTTTTAAGGGGTTACAAGGGAACAGACATAATGGAACAGAAACAGAAAGGAATATATTAATAAAAGAAAGTGATCACACAGCCCTGCTGATGCCATCACTACCAGCCACCAAAAATGGCAAACCTCCTCCAGGACTGCCAGCTGCTTTTCCTGGTTCATGAGAATCACTTTTGTGTCCTGCTGGACCTCAGTCAGCTGGTAGCAGAGGTCCCCCACTTCCTTACTAACTGAGGACAGCTCAGCTGGCTTTGCTGCTGGTGGTGGTGTGGGTGCTGCTGTTACTTCTACACAAGGATGAACTGGAACCATAGGGGGCACAGCTTCTTCTTCTTCTGTCCATCCCCATGGTCCATGGCATGTGATGTTGTACACTCCCATACACCATGGCCATGATCAAGTATGAAGGGGCCACAATCCTCCCCACCCCTTCATGCTGCTTCCTCAAGCCTGGCCTCTGACTCCACACAGTGGTGTAGTCTTAATTGTGTCCTCTGCCCCACTCAATGCCAACATGGCTCCCCTTTTTGCCCCTGCAGACCCAATTTCCACAAAATTTATAAAAGGCAAGACAGGGTAGGTCTTAGGATATGGGTGGCAGCATAGGTGGGGTTATGAAGATGGATCTGACTCCTTGGGGTATATGGTGCCAGTGATGTTGCAACCACAGGAGTGGGCCTTGGGCTGCAGCTGTTGCTTCTCCTCCTCCTCCTGACTTTCTAGGACTGGAGTCATTGCTGCTGCTGCTTCACTAGGGCCTGTGCAACACTGAGGTATGATTTGGTAGGGGGTGTCCCTGGACAAAAAAAATGGTTGCCAATTCAGGCGGATGGCCACTGACTGACCACGGGTCCATACACCATGATGGCCAGATCCATGGACTCAATGAATGTCCGATTGCTCCACTGAATTAATTTGGAACACTGAAATTAATAAAAAAAATGAAGCAGACAGAGAAGCAGAAACAAAACAGGTTCAAAAGAAATTCAAAATAAAAAATAATTACTTAGGGACTGAAGAACAGAAGGATAAACAGGAAAAGATTGCAAATTTAGTTTTTCTAATTATTAAATTCAAACTGGATTGCTTCTGGAACCTCTCCACCCAGTCTGTCTACAACTGAGAAACTGCACTTCCTGCCCTGGAAAAGGACCATGTGATCTGCAGAAAGCTCTCCCATGTGACCAAGCTTTTTTTTTCTTCACTAAACTTCACCTTTTCAATGTAAAGGCAAAGTTTTAAAGGAAAACACTGGAAAAGACTCAGTTTTCCCCAGACACTACAGAAACTCTTGATTAATGCTTGCAGTCAGTAACAACTTTTTTAATGATTAAAACAGCTACCCACAACTTCCACTTTATGTTGCTGGCAGCCACCATCTCATGAGCAGACGTGACATTCCTGAGTTCACTGTATGCTAACATGTATGTTAGACCTTTGCTATTGGTTGGCAGGACTTATTAGCATAAAGTAAGCTCTGGAAGTTCTCTGCTGCTCATGAGATGGTGGCTGCCAGCAATAGAAAGTAAAAGTCGATGGTTACTTTTTAAATCACTAGAAAAGCATTTAGAGGTCATTTAAAAAAAAGTTACTATCTGAAAGCACTAATCAGGCATTTATGTAGTGACTGGGGAATGCTGTGCCTTTTCTAGCGTTTCCCTTTAAGGTCAAGTTGAAAGGCAAAGTCATTGACCTTGATTCTCAAAGGTGCACTTCCCACAGAGAACCTTGAAGAGTGACCACGCTGCTACACACCTGTGGACAGGTATGCAGCAGTGGTATTCACAATCAGTGGGTGCCTGTCCATGGTCCCACCTGCCCAGCATGCAGGTGCACAGATGGTGGACATGGGTGGTGTACTGGACCCAGGCAGGCATCCAATCAGATGCCCATCAAGGTCCCACAGTGGATCCCTTGCACTGTGGAGTGTGTCTGGGAGGTGAATGCCACATATGGGTATCAGCTGCACCTGCCCCTGACTGGCATATACAGAGTACACCTCCATGCTCCAGCCCAGTCCTGAATGTCAGTGACAACCCCCCCAGCACATCCACATGGCCTGTTGGGCAGGAGTTGATGTATGGCAGGGGTCTGATGGTGATCTGCCCCAGCTGGTGTCTGGTTGGCTGGTGGCATGGGGGGCACATCCCATGTATGGCCGGTTTACTTTTATATACCCCTGTCAGGCACTCTGCTCTGCTTCACACCTATTTGAATGGCATGAAGAGTGGGTATGTGCCCTGCTACACCCGTGGTGCATGGCAACAGGATCGGGCAGAGAATCGTGTGTGCATGGGGCTGCGCTCCTGCAGTAAATGCAGCCAGTGGGTCTGCAGGACCACACTGCATGACATTCCAGTGTAGAGTGGGGTGCATCTACCCTACACCCCTTTGAAAATCATGGCTAGTATGAGAGAAATTCCTATTGATGAGAAAAAAAATTCACAAAAGTATCCACAGAGGCAAATTGGGCAACTTCGATGAAACTTTGCCCTTGGAATAAAATGTTACAATGCCTCTAGGTACAACCCAACCACTATGAAACAAATTCTTCAGAAAACTTTCTGAAAAAGAAACAAAAATGTTGCAGTTCTTGGAATACTAAACAAATGTTTTTAATTGTTTCTTCTCTTAGGCAATATTGATGTTTCCATATTGTTTTTTTTAAATACAGAAATGTCATAATATTGTATGTTGCAGTCTATCAAAGTATTATTGAACCAAATGGGGTTATAGACATTCATGTCTTAATAGGATATGAACTCTTCAAGCGGAGTTTTTCAGACACTACCTCTCAGAATAAAGATATAATTATAAATGATAATAAGTATTGCAAACAAGCACGGAAGATGGGCAAAGTAGGACTGCAGAAGTAAAGAATATTAATTAGGGAATACTGCAAATAATTCATTATTTATAATTCCAGGCCAAAGAAACAATAGAATATATGATTTGGGGTTTTCGTATTCAAAAATATATTTTATACTAGTCAAAATTAGAAAAAAAATCCCATCCTCCAAGGGGCAAGCATTAGTCCAGTGGCCATTTTCCTTCCCTCAGTCATCTCACAGCCCCACCCCTCTCTGGCCATACTGTGGTCAGAAAAGAAAACTTAACTAGCTGGCATCTTCCCAATCCTTATCCCACTTAATACTGTTTTTTTTCCAACCTGTCCCCCTCATTAGCTTCACTCCATGGGCATATTAAGGACAAAAATCCTTAATGACAAGTGTATTTATTCTAACCCTCAATTCATGATTGGGAGCAATATACTTAGGCTTTCCAGTTTGCAGTGTTTATTTTTTCCTAATTTCAGTGTTTTGTTTTTCATCATTTTTCATCATTTAAAATTTTTTTGAAAGATGTGTATTTTTTCTGGTGTTTATAAATGAAAGCAGTCAACATGAGATAAAACAATGATGTTTTTAGTGTTTGTTTCAGTTTATTTCTTGGGAAAAAAGGTTAAAGGTCATGTTCAATGATTAAAATGCTTACACTGCATTTTCAGAAAGTGACAGTGCTATGACTGCAACACTACTACAGAATGTGCTAGGATTCACAGCTGGACTTGTTTGTAAAAAATCATACAGTATATTTTAATGAGTCCAGTAGGACAGAGCCACCTTTATAAAGTGGTTACTGTGAACATCACAGAGTGAAGTGGAGTTTCATCTTAGCCATCAGCATCACAGAACAGGTATTGAAATGGGTCAGTAATTAACCTTCAGTCTAAGTTGTCCGCTTTCCGGTTTTAACTTAATGACTTAATAAACTTCCAGTGTTGTTTCTTTCAGGCATTATCAGTTAAATCCTAAAACTGGATAGATGCAATATACTTAATAAGGAAAAAAGTCCAGCCACTCCATAAATGTCCATAAAGTTTTTTGGTTATTTTCTTTTCTTTCTTCTTTTAGAAATAGATCCTCTAGCACTGAAGTTTCACCTGTGTAGGCTTCTTCAGGGTGGGGATCTAATGTTTAAACATTTTTGTACAAGTTTTAGACATTGTTCATAAACTACTTTCATTTATAATTTAAATATGTTTTTAGCATCTATTATTCCTATTGTATACCGCTAGATGGCATGTGACCACTACTGTTATTTAACTCTGGTTTAAGCATAATCATACTATAGTTCTCACATTCTTAAAAATAAAGCTAAAATAAATTGACACATGTACAATTTACATGAACAACATACTGCCAAGGTAGAGGTGTAGAGACATTAGACATCCCGTAACATTGTTCTGTCAGTTACATATCTATTGCTTTTCTTGTCATATATTCAGTAACTGCTATAGTATTATTGTTAAGCATACATTTTCCTCATAATTTTAGTTTCAGCATCAGTCTGTATATACATTGTTAACATGTTGCCATATAACAATGGCTAACTGTCTTGATTCTGGTATTCAGCACACTGCTTTATTAAAAAAAAAACTGCCCTATATATCTTTCTTAAAAGTTTGACTAGCATAGTTCCTTTCTTCAGATAGATGTCTTACTGATTCAAGACCTTAAGGGTACTGTGTGTACAGTTAGAAAGATTATTTGTAATGGATATATCTTAATGGAAATGATTGACTTATTTGTATGGCTTAAATGCTAACCTGTGAATATGACAGACTGCCACATTTCCTCCTGGTTAGTGATACTGTGAATGCCAGTTTTGGTTCTGAAACAGGTAAAAAGAATGAACTGGGCATAGATTCCATTGACTGATATATATTCCTAATGAGTGTTAGGCTTAAACTGTTTCTACTCACTTTTAATTGGCATTATGTGCTGCCATTTCCCTAGCTGTGCTGTCTTTTGTGGGGAATTTCATAGCTGTGTGCACAAGTTTAAAAGTATGTTTAGTGACAGTCTTAACAAGTAAGCATGTTTATATATTTGTTTGTTAAACATAAAATAGATACCAAGTGGCTTTACGGCTATAGAAGGGGCTTTCACAACTAATTTAGTATCTGCATCACATATGTTTCATCTAGGTCTTAGTATGTAGAAACAGGAAACTGTGTCTATAACAACATAAGACATCGTATTCAATGAGTTACTTTGTAAATGTATATCAAAAGTTAAGCTGACAAGGTTGCTTACCCCCAGTAGTCTCTTAGTGTCTGCTTCCAAAAGCAAGAACTGCACTGCGTATATAGAGTACTGGCTTTTTATCTCAAGAGGGACCAAGGGGCTGGACCCTGAAGAACCACAGGATTTAGTCTCTTTCAGGCTGAGAATACAGTTGCTTGGCAACTGTATACAACACACCTAGCCATGCAGTTTGGTGGGTGCTTTCCACCACACCTCTGCCTCAATGTATTTCATTTATATGGTGAACCTGCAGGATGATTAGCCTGACCAGCATCATGTGTTAGAGTTAAAGTGTTAGATACAACTATAAGGTATTCTATGGCTATATATAGGTTATAGATACATGGGGGTGACATGAAGGGATGTTGTATTTTGTTTAGAATTTCTCTATTTGACAAGATGCCACATTATTACTGAGGGCTTGTTTGTTTGTATTTTAAGTATTATATCTTGGTCACTTTGTAGTTTTTATTAGAGATGGATTTCTGACTTCTAGTCAATAAACAATCCTAGGCTATCAAGTAGTACGGTCAACAATTAGAAATGTAAAAAATGTTTAAAAACACTTTTTATCTCAGTTCAATTATGCACTTTCATATGTGTAGTGCACTTTATAATAATTATGTGTTGTTCATTGGTGTGTGTTTTGGGTTTTTGTCGGAGACATATTAAGGAGGTCAATCAATGTGCAGGAGATCATGGTGGAAAAAACTGCACTCATATGGGCAGAGGCTGTTGGCACATTCTTAGATAAATGTTTTAGTTGGTTCTGCATCCTTTAGCTGTGCCAAAAAAAGCAGAGGATGGCGAGGAAGGACACATGGGGGGGTTCTTTAGCTATCATGACTAGGTTTTAATTGCTGGAATTACGAAGTGGCACTCCAGTTTTCCTCTTCATTAAGTCCATATCTATCACTAGTCATACTGAGATTGTAGATCCAGTACATCTCTTGATGATCTAGTGCCTGTGTCCAGTTAACATCTCTAGTGGGTTGTCCGACATGTTCTATGTCCCAAAATTTTAAGTTTAAGACTTGGTGTCCAGCCTCTGTAAAGTGGATTGCTACAGGGGAGACTTTGTTCTTGAGTTTTAAGTTACTATTGTGCTCAGTCACACTCTATTTGAGAAGTCTAGCTGTCATGCCCACATACAGTTTGGAGCAAGGACAGGTGAGGATGTATACTACATGGTCAATATTGCAAGTTATGTGAGTTTTGATGGGGTAATTTTTGTTGCCATTTGGGTGAGTAAATTCAGTTTTTTTGGATGTGTTGTCACAATGGCAACATCTGCCACAAGGAAGGGTGCTCACTAGAGGCCTTTCTTTCTCACCCTCCCCCCCCGATAGATTCAGAATAATGAGTGATCTCCAATTTACAGTGGCTGGACACTACTCGTGAGGTTACCTGAGCTCAAACAGCACTTGTGCAGATGAATCATTTATCTGACAGCTCACCATTGTATAGCCCTTATATTTGACAGTAAAAGCAATAGATATGTAACTGACAGAGTAATGTTGCGGGATATCTAATGTCTCTGCACCTCTGCCTTGGCAGTATGTTGTTCATGTAAATTGTACATGTGTCAATTTGTTTTAGCATTATTTTTAAGAATGTGAGAACTATAGTATGATTATGTTTGTACCAGAGTTAAATAACAATAGTGATCAGATGCCATCTAGTGGTATACAATATGATTAACAGAAGCTAAAAATATATTTAAGTTACAAACGAAAGTAGATTGTGAACAATGTTTAAAACTTGTACAAATATGTTTAAGCATTAGATCCCCACCCTGAAATAGCCTACACCGGTTAAACATTTGAGCTAGAGGATCTATTTCTAAAAGAAAAAAGGAAAGAAAATAATCAAAAAACTGTATGAGCATTTATGGAGTGGCTGGACTTTTTTCCTTATTTACGTCTGTGACTTTGCCCACCAGCCCCACGAACTTCACCATAACTTGAACAAAGAGAGGGAACCCACATCCCACCACTGCTTTGCAGTAGGTGCAATATACTGCAAGAAATCCAAGGAGATCAACTGGTTCCCCTTTCCTCTAGCTGTCTTGAAATTTTCTGTTTCTTGACCCTGAACCCCACCTGGCCCTCCACAGGCAAAAAAAGCAGAAGTGGCAATCGTGCCCCAAACCCTCAGTACATGATGTGTAGGGGAGGAGGGATAAGCAGATTTTTTTCCACTTAAGTGGATGCATCTCTCCAGTCTAATAAAAGATGAGCATGCAGAGGGTGCAATCTCCCTACCTTTAATGAATGATGCTAGCAGACTGTCATAGAGGATTGCAAAAGAGCTTGCTGATGGAATACATCATGTATAGGGGCCCAGATGGGTACACCTGGCACTATGCAAGCCATGGGAATACAATTTAAATTTGTTTGGCACCCTTTCCAAGAGGCTCAGGGTGCCTTCCAACAACATATGTAAACCAATAAAAATAAATAAACTGTATCAACAATAAATCCACTATGACTAAAAGTGCATAGTTCATTAAAAATAGTCTATGCTGGTTAGGCCTGTGCAAATAGAAAGGGATTTATCACCATCTTAAAATTCTCCACAATTCAAGCTGAATGGACTTCCTCCAGAAGGGCATTGCTAAGGGGGCTGTGACTCCAAAGACCTTTTCTCCTGATTGCTTCAAACTGGAACAGGGACCTGAAGTAGGCTGGTATCTGCGGAGTGGAGTTGAGAGGGAGGTGTATAGGACAACAGAATGTCTTTCAGCTAGCTTTGGCCCAGACTGTTTAGTGCCTTTAATGTTACAAAGCATATTTTGAAGGTGATACACCACTGAATTTGAAGCCAATGCAGAGCAATGCAACACTAGCATAATGTGGTTCTTCTGAGAAGTGTCCACCACTAACTTGGACACAGCTTTCTAGACCTCCTGCAGATGGCACAACAGACCTCCAGATGATGTAAGTAAAGAGCATTGTAGTAGGACCAATAGGCTTACAGCTGCTACTGTAAGCTATCATTCAGTGGGCAGCTGGGTGGTATGAAGGTGGATTTGTGCTGCCCGCCGATGATGGGGGGGAGGAGCTGGGTGGACCAGGGGTCCTGAGAGGGTGGGGGTGCCACTGGACCACCAAGGATGTTAATTGTGGGGTTTTCTGGTGATTGGGGTTACAGGAGAGGTGGGGGAACCACTGGACCACCAGGGATTTACTATACTTTTATTATCAGTGATCAGGGTTATGAGGTAGGGGGTGCTACTAGACTACCAGGGACATCTGTGGGTGCTTCTGCATGGTGTTGAGGGGATCTTTGCCACCCAGGTCTGGCAGCTGCTGTGTTGCACATTGCAGTACAATAGCATGCCTGTGGGTGGCTGGTACTTGAGCCTTTTATTTCAGGCTCAACTTTGTGTCCAAGTATGTGGTGCACCACAGGGTTGTACCAGCAGATGCGCCGCACATCCCGGGCTGAATATCAGGATGCACTGCATATGCATAGGCACGTCCCCTGGAGATGCACTGCATACCCTTACCATTCCACCCCGATGCATCAGGACTACCACTGCACAAGTCCCTCTTTTGAATATTGCAAAGGGGCGCATTTCTGGGGTTGTAGTGGTGCAGCTCAGTTGTGCCAGGCACAATCCCTTTGAATATCTGGGCCTATATGTATCTATTTATTGGTCTATTAATTAATTAATGTATTTAAATGTATTGTCCAGGAAAGGCACACTGAGATGGAGCTTGTTTCCAGGTGTAACATGAAATAGGGTTCTCATGCAGGGAGGAAGCAGTTAGTGACATACTGTACATACATAGCAATAAGATATTTTTTATTTTATTTTTATTTAGTTTTTGTTTACTGGGCAGGTGCACTAGCCAGAAAGACTATTTTCAGGCATGACCCGGGAGAGTACAGAGACAAACATTGAGAACAATGATACATAGTGCAAAGTACAGGAACAATATGATACATAGTACAAATTACGTATCAGCAGCAGTGTGACAAAGTATTGAGGTAGTTAGGTCAGAAATAAGCATTTAAGCATTTAAGTTAATGTAAGACAAAATACAATCAGGTCAAAATAGGAGATTGAGGTAGAAAGACAAAAGTACAGCATTAGTATTTACACAAGACAATACATTAAGGTCAAATTATCTGACCAGGTAACTGTGCAAGTATGTAAGGAAATAGGGAGCAGTGGGAGGGCTAGCTACCAGGCAGAGATAGATTGTGGGAGAAGCTTGGGAGAGAAAGAGGGGATGGATGATTGGATAACCTAGAAAGAAGAGGAGGAAGTGGGGGAAAAGAAAATGAAAGAAATGAGGAAGTAAAAGTTGAGAGGGAGAGTTTCACTGACAGGGGTGGGCCCTAGGCTCCTTGGTAATGACAAGTGAAGGGCAGGATTAGAGGGTGTGGACTAGGGTGGTTTGAAGCAGGAGCATGTTTAGGAAGAGAGGAGATAATGTTGAAGTTCTTTCTTAAAGGAGTTGTGAGATACAGATTGGCGTAGGGTTACAGGTAGTGAGTTCCAGAAATTGGAAGCATAACAGGCAAAGGCACGACCACCTTTATTGGTGCGATGTCTCAGGATAAGGACAGGGATATTTGCTGTGGAGTGCAACACATAGTTTGTTTTCTGGTGGGGAAGGAGACAGGCCAATGACTTTGGGATATGGGATCGGATAATGTTGTCAGTAATGGTCCCAAGCGCGTAGGACCTTTGTTCCCATAGTGGAAGACATCCTAGATCTGAGTATAGGAAACAGTGATTTTTGAGCGGGGGGCTGGATGCAAAGCAACAGATGTTATTGTAAGTAACGTCCCACTTACAGAGACTTGAATTGCTGGCAGAGGCATATGTAGCAACCCCTTAAGTGAGAGAGGAAAGTAGTATCCCATGGACTATAGCAAGTCTAGCTGAAGGTGTGAGCGCATAGCTTGTTCGGTAAGTGATCCCTAGTTTGGAGTGAACATGCTTACAAATAGTATGAATGTGGAGGTTGAAACTCAGGGATGGGTCAAGAGCGACTCCAAGATACCTGAATGAATTTACCACCCTGACAGAGGAGCCATCAAGGGAGGAGACATTAAAGTGTATTTGGGAGTGTTTGAGCTTGAGGCTGGAGCCAAATAACATACCTTGGGTCTTTGCTGTGTTCAGTACTAGTTTGTGATTTATAAGCCACTGTTGTAAGAGCTGATAATCACTGGAGAGTTTTGTGTTTATGTCCTTGATGTTATTTGAACTGCAGTACAGAACAATGTCACCAGCATATAGTAGGGAGGAGGTGCTGAGGAGATTTGTGGTAATACTATTAATGAAAATAGTGAAAAGCAGAGGACCTAAGATTGACCCTTGAGGTATGCCAGTGCTGACGGTAGCCTTGTCGGAGAGGGTGGAGTTGAATTTCACATATTGAGACCTATCAGATAGATATACTACAACAACAAGAAGTACTAATTATCTTAAAGTATCAAAACAAATGTGAGAAGAAGTAGTGATTACAGCACATAAAATTAACTGTCTGGAAGGATCAGTACCAAAGTGCAAAGAGGCAATGAATTCACAGTAGTGCAGTTACTACAGTATATGCAAGTAATAAGCCACAACAAGGTGTGCATTATTAGAGATTTAATGAATGGCCAGGTGATGTCTCTTAGCTAATTAAATATCTAGCTTTTTCCTTGTTATTTTACTAAGTGAATTGTTCCTGCTGATATGTGCTAAAGTAACCAGTATTTGTATCTGAAATTAGTAATTACGTATGTATACAGTCTGGTACTGTACTCAGTCCTCAAGATGCTCTGACAAAATGTACCTAAATGTGGCTATCCTGAAGTGTAAAAATAATAAAATAAAAAATAAATAAATAAAATGAAGCAAACACATTAGACAAGGGCAATGCGAGACAAATTTATTTTGATAGTGCACTGTCCATGGGGCATATGGGACCTTACAACAACAAGATCTAGCCAGAGCCAATACAGTTGTGGTGAGCTTCTGAAGCTCCAGAGAGCTAGTGCCACTGAATGTCATCTGCAAGATGTGGGCAGTGACACAACTGCACATGCACAGCATCTGTGCATGCACAGTTGCAGTGAATGGCAATATGCAATTCGCAAGATGGCAGTGCCAGTGGAAATGTGTATATGCACGAGGTGCACATGCGCAGTTCTTGTCCCGGAATGTAATAGTGCAGCTGTTACCCCATAGCAGCTGATCGTGGAGGAGTGTTGCAAACTCCGCTGAACTTTTGGAAGGGTGCCACAATCAGCGATTTTGAGCCACAGAAAGCAAAACATCTGTAGGCTCTGCCCACAGCTGTAAAAATTAACAAAAATATTTAAAAAGCAGAGCAAACCATAAAGCAAAATTATAATTATGTAAGGGATAACACATGATGGGGCTTGCAGTTATAAGGGAATAACGCATGCTCTGGATGGTTGTTAGACATGAGGCATAGCTGAGGTAACCACCTGAGAAGAGCATTATTCCCTTTTGACTGCACACCTGGAGTCTGTTATCCCATTTATAAAATGGGCATTTATTTGTTAAAAATACTGTGTAGTTAAGGTGAGGTGTGCAGTTGTCAGAAAATAATAGTCATGTGATGTGTTTCAACCAATAAGTTACTGGATTTTCATGGCCCATTTTATAAATCAGGTTTCTGTAGTCTTAAGTGTAATAACTGATAAATATAGTATGGGGCAAGGACAGAGGGAAATAAACTAGGGCATAAGGGTGCAATGTGACACAACTGAGGCAGAGTTACGGCCAGGAAGCAAATATCAGTATAAATAATCACTTTAGGGACATTTAATAATATACGTATAGCATGAACCAATCCAGATATATAACAAGAAAAAAAGGACATGCAAAGTAGGTTTAATCAGATGAGTAATTCTGTTCACATTCTCTTGCTCTAGCTGTCAGGATTCGTAAAGCCCAGGTGAGGACGTGAGTCTAATTAGAAAAATAAATTACAATAATTTGAAGTAGTTTAATATTACTTGTTTGAAGAAGCTCCTAGTCAAATGACAGAATATCTAGGGAATTGTTTTAATATGAACTGTTTGAAACTTGCTGTGCTGTTTGTGGCTATTAATGCTTAATTTTGGAGTACAGTTAGTAGGCAGTAATAAACCTGAAATGAAGATTTTCACTGTGTGGTTTCACATAATTTGTTTAATTCATGCATCAGTATAATTTGTTATGCAAGCTAAAGCTTTTTGTTTGAAAATTATGATTAAAAAATAAAATATTCATAAGTTTATAATACCTGTGCATATATTGAACTACTTCATTACCAGTCCATTAAACTTCATGAACCCTATCATTTCTGAAAAGAACTTTGCTACCAACAAAAATATTCACAGAACATAATGATTACAATAACCTTTTTAAAAGATAATATAAAATAAAAAAGCAACATTTCAATCTTCAATTCATAAAATGCAGGCATAATACAAAATACAAATCAACCTGACACTCTACACAAACCATAGCTCTTCTGTCACCAGCCAGAGGTGAAGTACTGTATGCTATTTGCTATGTAACATATTTATTATATGATCACCAAGTATAAATAGACTTATTCATGAAATTAATGATGTTGGTCCCAATATTTTTAGTTTCCATGCTTTTAGGGACATGGCATGTGCATCCATTACAGATTTACAAACAAACAAAAAAATCAACACAAAAATTCTTCTTCAATTTTCTGTGTTTTGTTATGACATCTTGTATTGTGCAATAATGCCATACCACCTAGCATCTTACATGGAGTTATATGTTGATCTTAGCTGAACAATTCACTGGATATAAACACTAATGTTTCATATGCCAACTACTGTATGTTGTTATACACTGAAGATAGTTGTCTTATTTCAATATGCTATAAACTGGGGGGGGATTGTTTATCCAGGAATGGCACAGTAAGCGGGAGCTTGTTTACAGGTTCGACATGGGAGCACAAGAAAGTTAAGTGACTTGCTTAGGGTCACAGAGTATGCAAGTGGTGGCTGATGGGATTCAAACCCAGTTCTCCAGATTTACAGCTCAGTATCCTTATTCACTATGCTATACTGCCTCCTAAATATGAGCCAGCCACAATTTCCTCATTTAAGGAACACAAGAAAGCATGCTTATAAAAGTGGATGACAGATTTATGGTTTCTAAACATGTTTAAATAACAGTAACATTAAAACCTTTAAAATATAGGGTTCAATTTTTATTCTGTTATGTGATATTACTACAGGAACCTGCTCTTGTAACATGCATATTTCATGCACATTGATAAATTTCATGTATTTAACATTATAGACTCATTAAAAATCAACTTCACAGGGACCAATAAAAAGTGCCTGCTCAACCCTAACTATATATACAACAAAATGGACATATTGAATGCCGCTGAAAATTAGAAAATGGAGTTAAAAATCGATGTTTCAACCATAGGTCGTCTTCAGGAAATATCTAAAAGAGAAAAAGCAAAATATCTAATTTTGCATCAATCAATGAAGGGTGCCTGTTTTTAGAGTGTTGACTCTATTGATTTGTTGTACTGGATTCGGCTTGCTGCCCTGTCAGCACCCTACCGAACGCTGAGGAGTGCAAGCTCGCTTTTTGGTATCAGCAAGTGTCCTTCTGCCCTTGGGAAGTACTAGAAAATCCTGCAAACCCTGGAGGGGCTTATTACAGTGATAAAATGGCTCTAAGTAGGTTTTTGGAGGAGGAAACAGAGATTTGGCACCTGACCATGCATTTATAGAGATTTAATGCATGATCAAGTGATTTTTCATGGCCAATAACATTCCTATATTTTTCTTGATATTTTATAAAATGTTTAATTGATGTGATAATGGTCAAATGTATTGCACCTACGCTTTATTGGTATAAAGCTGAACTCTAACTGGATCATCAGTGCCCCTTAGGAAGACCTGGAGCGAGGTCAAGCACTTGGCGTTAGTTTGTGCTTCCAAACCTGTTTTTTGTATAGTCCACTGTGGTGACAGGATGATGATAACAAATACAAAATAAAAAGAATTTCATGAGTCCCTCGTTGACTCTTGAATGCAAAGAGCTGCATTTTTTGAAGTTCTAGTGTTTCAGGAGTTGTAATGTTCTCCTCAAATTTCCATTTTGTTAGTTTTTTCTATTTTCCCATGCTGCTTCATTCTAATTATATGTGACTGTGTGCCCATTGCTTCTATACACTTTCTTGAGTCAAAATTCAAAACCTGTATTTAGCAAAAACAATGGCACAGTCAGTAAGCTAGAAAAGTTATACATCATTACTTTTCTAGCTCACTGAGTGCACTGTTGTTTTTGTTAAGTACTGTTATTTCTCAGCCTTCCAGCAGCGGCAACAGTGCGGACCTGTTCTACAACTCAGAATTCAAAACCTACCATGTTATGGTTGCTTTTTGACAATGGTTACCCAGAGGGTGGTAGTCAATGAGAGTTTTCAGAGGTGATGGAGACGATAGTAGGGTACCTCAGGGGTCAGTACTAAGTTGTCCTCTTCAATATATTGATCTGTGACATAGTTAAAGGTATCAAGTGTAAGAGCTGCCTCTTTGCAGATGACACAAAGATCTGCACAAGGGTATTTTATTTATAAATTTGTTAACTGGGTAGGGACACTGGACAGGTCCTTTTTCAGGTCCGACCCAGACATATAGACAATAACAAACAACAATTAACATTAATGGATAAGGTATAAAAAGTGAATTAAAACAAATACAATTTGGCCAGCCTGGTGGTGCTGAGGGTTGAGGTGCTGGATGCCATACCTCACGCCACCCTGGCAACCCAGGTTCGGACGCGAGCCTGGGCTGTCGGGTTGGCAGAGGAAGGATAAGATCGAGTGTCTGGTGGACTGCTTTCCTATCCTGGGGAGGTTTGTGGGCTCCCACTGCTCTGCAGGGCTTCTGGTGACAACTGGGAGCACTGCCAGAATTGATGCAGCAAGGGGTGGAATGCAGTGGACGTTGGCATGTAGGTGCCTCGATGTCATTGCACGTCTACACTCCAGGGGGAATCTAGTGGAGGAAAAATGGCAGCATTGACCGTGGCAGCTTGATAGCCGCAGCTTTCTGGCCCGGTGGGGCCCGCTGCATGCAGACACAGGCCAGTATTGGTTCCTGGCTCCGGCACAGGGACCGGGGGTCCTCTTGAGGTACAGCTGCATATGCCAGCTGGGTGTAGAATGTGCCTCCTGTCCGCTCAGGGAAGCGGAACAGTGGCTGGATTACAGGTCAGTGGCATGGCTAGAAGGAAAAAATAGATGTGATAAAAAAAATACAATTTGAACTTTGCATCAGTAATGACTTCAACTTCATTTTGAACCCTGCTAAAGATTGAGAGAGATGAAGAGCCTCTGATAATGCATTCCAAAATGAGGGTGCTGCAATTGATGTGCCAAGTTTCATTTCGATCGGATATGTGGATTTTGTGCAGCAAATAGTAAAAAAAATGCGCTTTTTGTAAATGTTTGCCAATTTTTTCCTGTTTTTCCTTATCGTGCTGTGGCCACACCGTTTGGAAGTTTGGCCTGAAATGTTCAGGGTAGAAAGAACTTACCCAAAGAACAAGCCATCATTGGTTTGGTGACAAAATATTAATCTTTTCCATAGTTATTCAATGTTGAAATGTTGGGTTCTGAGTATGCTCAGTTCAGTGTTTTGGATAGGTGTATAAATTGCAAACAAGAATTTGCCTCAAGAACAAGGATTTTGACAGCTCATAAAGAAGGATTTATAAAATCCCTGTTCGTAAGAAATCATTCTTTGTTAGTGAGCCGTCATCTTGTTTTCAATTTTTGGGCAAACAAAACCTTGTAACTTGCCCCAGGGGTATCTTCTATGGAGATTAACATATGGGTTTTGTTCAGGGTGACACCTTTCTACAAACCCATGGCTTTGGTTTCATTTAGTTTTGTCAAAAACAGCCATTTTAAATTTTAAAATCCTTCTTTACCTCACTTCCAATCCTTATTCGTGATAGGTGCAAAATCCTTGTTCGTGAGGAAAGCAGATGGCCCTATGTCACGAACAAGTTTCTCCTAACAGAAATTTTGACACCTCACGAACAAGGATTTGAGCTATGAACAAAGATTTAGATACCTAACAAACAAGAATTATAAAAGGAATCCTGTTCATGCAGTATCAAAATCCCTGTTTATGAGCTGGCAAAATCCATGTTCATGAGAAATCCCTGTTCATAAGGTTTCAAAATCCATGTTCGTGAAGGGATGACCAGATGTCCCTATCTCACAAGCAAGGATTTTTCATGAACAAGGATTTTGACACATCATGAACAAGGATTCGACTCGCGAACAAGGATTTTGACAACTCATGAACAGGGAATTTTAAAGGTTGCTGTTTCTTTGCAAGTTCACTGCAAAAAGACGATTAGGACTTTTGGCTTGAAATTTTCAGGGTACAAGGGGGTTGTCCTACAGATGTGACTTATGCTAGTTTTGTGTAAAAATTTGCATCGGTTACATAGTTATGGCATTCCAAAGTTGAGACATTTTTCATAGATAACATTGTGGTGTACACGGTGGCTTTTGGTGGCTATATCTCGAAAACAGTTTAAGATATGGATTATTCACTAAGCACAGCTTAGTACACTGGTGTACTAAGCATGCATGCAGGTTGCCAGACCATGATTACAACTGCAATGGAATTTTTTCCAAAGTTGCTATGGTTACTGAGCTATTACACCATTTACAGCACAAGGCTTTCTTGGAATGTGTCTAGGGCTGCACTGCATCTCTACAATTACAGGTAGGCTCCAGGCCCTGCGCTCCCAAAACCATATAAGGGTGAGATTACACTTTCTCAAAAAGTAAGGAAATTAATTGCAAAAACTTTGTAATACATTAGTTAGGTTGAAGTGACAAAAGTAGGAAATAAGGCATTAGGGTTGACACCCTAACACCCCCACACCCTACCACTCCACCCCACTATCCACAGATCAACAGATGACAGGGTGTGCCTTGAGGTCGACAGGCCAAACTCTTGTCCCATTCTCCTATACTGTACCATGTCAGCTTTCTTACACATGGAATGGAGTGAGAATTAGGGCCAACAGCCCAGAGGCACACCCTGTCACCTGTTGGTCTGTGGAGGGTGGGGGTGGGTGGTAGGGTGTCATGTAAGGTGTCAACCTAACGCCTCATTTCCCTACTTTTGCACTTAACCAAGTTATAAAATGAATATTAAATAAAAAAAAAAAAAAATATATATATATATTTATATAAAATGGGTAGGAAATTGCAGCAATATCATTAGCTGAACAGCATCACATGACCGTGTGTATATTAGACACGCGACCGCATACGCTGCACTTTACCCCTCCAGAACAATTTGACATTTTATAAGATAGATAAACCACTCTGAGTTGTGCAGTCGTCCTCTGATCTACGCACGCCTTGGGTGGTTGTCGCACATCAAGGCATGCATATTTCAGAGCATAACTGCACACCTCAGAGTGGTTTATCTATTACATATATATATATTTATATATATATGTAATCATTAGGACAGACATATACCATGATCCATGTTAAAAATAGCAGATACTCCTATAAAAGCACAAAATTCTGTAAATACAAATTATTTAGTTAGCAAACTAACCAAATTAGGTATCCACCAGTGGAGACAGTTATTAAGTTCCAAAGGTATGTTTACATACGATATTATGAGGAATTAACAGCGGAATATGATACAAAAACATTCAAACGGTATGAATACAGCATAATAAAAACATTGTTTTTAAAAGTCACGTGATACTTTCCTTTCAAAACTCAGACAAACTGGGGCAACTTAATGTTCTTACTCTGTAGATGAACAAATATATAAAAAGTAAAAAAAGAAAACTATAACTATATGTTACATGGACATGGTACAGAGACAATCTGCAAACATCATGAGAACAAAAAAAAACCCAACAGTTTAAGACTGAAATTGGAAAAGGAGATGGGTACTAAATTCGTCTATTATAACTGGTGTGCAATATGGCAAACTGCAAATAAAAGATACCTAAGTACCAAAAACATATCTTACAAAACAAAATAATTTACAAGAAAGAAACATAGAATTTGTTGTGAAAGCACCATACAACCCACCCAGTCTGGCTAGATGGTTCCTGTCTAGTCTGCATGCAGACTCTAGCTGGTCTCCCATAGCCCTCCCTCCTCCCTGCCCATTTAATAATATTCTTGTATGTCTTTCCCACACATGCTTGAAGCCCCCTATTGTTTTCACCTCCAGTACTTCCTCTGGCAGTCTGTTCCATACATGCACCGCTCTTTCAGTTAAGTAGCACTTCCTTACATCCCTCCTAAAGTTTCCCCCTCCAGCTTCATCATATGTCCTCTGGTTCTGGTACTCTTCCTTATTTAAAAGGGACTCCCTCCCTGTGCTTAACATAGCTTTCACATTAAATAGGAATTAAACAAGATCCGTGCTGGTGGCAATGCAGAGGCAAGCAAGTCACACTTTCCAATCAACTTTGGAAATGTCACATATTAGCAAATGCTGGGCAAGCACTAAAGAGCAACTACAGGTAGATTTGATAATGGATGTCTGTTCCATGAGATCCTAAAGTGATGACTTTAATGACTATACTGATTTACACCTTACAATAGAACGAGAAATTATTTTAGCAGTATCCTCTATGTGCTCCAAAGGACTCATTCTCCAGAAATGGAACGTTCTTTTGTTGCCTGTTTTCAAGTCTAACAAATGGTTATCGAATCTCTTTAATTATCTTTGTTCGGAAATGCTTTTATTAAATTACTCTGAATCACAAGACATACTTAATACAACATGGAATAGATTTGTCATTATCTTACTTCCTGCACTTGGGGATATAATAAAAAATTCTGTGTTGCAGCATCTCAGGAAAACAGCACCGTGGAGAGAATTGTTATTGACTTCCTATATATTTACTGTGTTTACTGTAAAATATATCATACTTACATTATTATTAACATGTATAATTTATGGTTATGTTCCAAAGCATTATATATTTTCCTGCTTTACATTGACCCAAACCAACTAACATTGCATTACTATATGTATAAGGCATTTAAATATATAATAAGGTTCATCTGCTTTATGAAAATGTAACAAAAAATATACATTAAATAAAAAAAGACTAGTACCAAAAACATTTTCCCTAAAAATGGAGCAACGTAATCAAAATGCAATCTCCTCCAAGGATTATCAGGCCATTCCCAGGGATAGAGAAAAAGGGGGCAAAAGCACCTACAGGAAAAACCAACATGAGACGCTACAAATAGCCTGTAACGCCATGTAGTGGCGTTTCGCTCAGGACACTCCGCTTCAGCAACGACTGATGAAGCTTGGGGTGCCCCATGTGAAATGTCACTTCATGGCAATGGGCATTTGGTAACGTCTCAGAGGTTTTTCCGCTGCTGTTTTAGCTTGGATGTTAGAAACATAGAAACATAGAAATTTGTCAGCAGAAAAAGACCCCATGATCCATCCAGTCTGCCCAAGTTCTCTCCTCTAGGAACACCTCCACCCTCCATTTTCTGTCTACCCCCTGTTGGGTAGGCCCATGTATGTATCCCAGCCTTTTTTAACTTTGCCCACTGAATCAACCCCCACCACGCATTCCGTCAGTCTGTTTCATGACCCCACCACCCTCTCAGTAAAGAACTTCCCCCTGATGTCACCTTTAAATCTGCCCGCCTCGAGTTTTAATGCATGCTCCCTAGTGGATTTGTTCTCACTTAATCTGAAGATATTGTCAACCCTCACCCTATGTATGCCTTTCAAGTACTTGTTTGTTTAAACCATGCCCCTCCCCCAGTGTGTACAGGCCCAGCTCACCCAGTCTCTCCTCGTATGACTTCTCCTGTAAGCCACTCACCATTTTGGTAGCCCTTCTCTGGACTCTCTGCAGCCTGTCCTTGTCCCCTTGTAAGTATGGCCTCCAGAACTGTACCCCATATTCCAGGTGTGGTCTGACCATGGTCTTGTATAGTGGCATGATCACCTACCTTCTCCTGCTTGTAAAGCCCTTCCCTGTGCATGCCAACATTCTGAGTGTCTTCCCCGTTGCCTTGTCACACTGACTCCGAACCTTCAGGTTGTCTGAAATGGTGATCCCCAGGTCCCTTTCCTGTTCTGTTGTCTCCAGTCCCCCCCCCAAGCCAGTATTTTGCCTTCGGGTTTCTACACCCTATATGCATAATTCTGCATTTCTTTGCATTAAATTGTAGCTGCCATCTTTCTGACCACTCCAGCCTCGTCAGGTCTTCTCTCATACTTTCCACACCCCTCGTCATATCCACTCTATTACATATTTTCATGTCATTTGCAAACAGACTCACCTTCCCATGCAGACCCTCCGTAATGTCCCCTATGTAAATGGTGAAGAGTATGGCTTCCAGCACTGGCCCTTGGGAACCCCACTCGTCACCCTTTCCTCCTTTGAGTGCACCCCCATTTACCACAACCCTTTGCGTCCTTCCCTCTTACCAATGTTCAACTCATTTTGTGAGCTTGCTCCCCACTCCCAAGCTGCCTACTTTGCCTATCAATCTCCTGTGAGGGATAGTGTCAAAGGCCTTCCTGAAATCCAGGTAGGCCATGTCCACCACCCCTCACTGGTCCCATATCTCTGTAACCCTGTCAAAAAATTCAATCAGGTTGATCTGGCAGGACCTATCACCTGTGAATCCATGCTGGTTGCCATCCAGGAGGCCCTCTGTCTCCAGATATTTAATCAGCCTTTCCTTTATAAGGGTCTCCATTAGCTTACCCTCCACAGAAGTAAGGCTAACTGGATGGTAGTTTCCCAGTTCCTCCCTTCCTCCTCCTTTATGCAATGGCACCACCTCAGCCCTTTTCCAGTCCCCAGGAACCCTTCCCTTGTCTAGTGACAGATTAAATAACCCCGTAAGCGGTGCTACCAACACCTGCTTCAGCTCTTTGAGCACTCTCAGGTGAATCCTGTCTGAGCCCATCACCTTATCCTCAGGCAGTTTCCCCAGTTCATCCAATATCCTATCCACCGTGAATGGACCTGAGTCCACTTTCCTGCCCTCCCTTCCTCTGACTTCCAACTCCACCGTGAAGACTGATGTGAAGTAATCATTCAGAACATTAACCTTTTCCATATCGCCTTCTGCCACTACCCCCCCTTCCCCTTTGAGTCTAATAATCCCCATCTTCCCCTTCCTTCTGTCGCTCACATATCTAAAAAATGTCATATCCCCCCTTTTTGCTTCCCTCACTATATTCTCCTCCATATCAGCCTTTGCCCTTCTGATTATTTTTCCCATTTCCCTCAGTTTTGCCTTATATACCTCCCTGTCCACCTCTTTCTGAGAGGCTTTCTATGCCCTGAATGCCCTCCATTTTTACCTAACTGCTACGGCCAGCTCCTTTATGAATCAAAGTGGTTTCCTCCCCTTCTTTATTTTGCTCACCATCCTAACACATAGTTCTGTTGCCTTCAATATTCCTCTCTTAATTTCCCCCTACAGCTCCTCCACATCATCCATGTTTTCTTTTCCTTCTAGTTCATTTCTCACAATGTCTATCTATACACTTGTTTGTTAATTAAAAAATGGTAAGCATTTTATAACCGTTTACTGTGTGGACATTCTCTGTGGTGGGTGCTTTTGCCTTCTTTTTCTCTGTGTGTTCTATATTTTAGCACCAGCATGCATTTTTCTGGTGCTGCCTGTTCTTGTTTGCCTTCCAGTCCCAAGTATGAAGTGGAGACCTTTCCAGAGATTTGTGGCATTCTTGACATGCCTCAGCTGTTTGTGTCTTACGTTCATTGTCCATGTCCATTTTTTGCCACCACAAGTAACTTCTGGCTAACCCTTTCATTTTTGTGACCCCTGGATGGGTCTGAGGGAGTTCATTCAGGACTAACTCTTGGCCTTGTTTTGGAACTACAACTTCCTGCTCCGCACAATGCTTATGCATCCTGCGCAGTAAGTCCAGGTCTTCTTTTCAAATATGACATCAGGTTAAGGTCATTGGTAATATCAGACCAACCTTATAACACAAATTCTTTGACTTTTGGAGAGTGTTGGATCCTTACAAGTCCAGGTTTTCATCTACACAGCTGTCATAGGAGGTGTATCTAGGTAGTCTAACTCTCGGTTCTTTCATTGGAATTTCAGGTAAGGTAAAATAGCTCAAAACATCTGCATTTCCCAAGCACTTTTCAGCTTTGTATGCTATAGTGCATTCATACACTCTCAACGTTATGGCCCATGTCTGGATTCTGGTGGCGGCCGTATGTGGATTGGTCTTCATCTCATTAAATAAGGAAATCAAAGGTTTGTGATCTGTACAAATAGTAGAAGTCAACCTATAAATGTATGTGTGAAATTTTTGTACTCCGAATAGTACAGCTAATTGTTCATGATCCAGCTGAAAATAATTCTGTCCAGCAGGGCATGGTGTCTGGGACACACATCTTACTGTTTTTTTGAAACCATCTAATACCCTATGAACGAAAACCAATCCAACTCCATATGGATATGAATCGCATGTGAGGATCAGATCTTTGTCAGCTTGATAATGTACCTGGAGCTTCGAAGATTGCAACAGCTCCTTAGACAAACTGAAGGCTCTGTCCTAAGCTGTGCCACAATGTCACTTCACTAATTTCTTCAGCAAAAAGTAAAGTAGTGCTAGGGAGGTAGACAAGTTCAGTAAACATCTACCATAATAGTTCAACTGGTTGAACTATGCTTTCATTTTGGAAATTGTTTTAGGTGCAGGAGCATCTTGAACTGCCTGTACTTTCTTGTACTCCGGGTGCAACCCTTGTGCATCCACTTTATGGTTCAGGTATTGTATTTCAGGCTTTTTAAGTGTAATCCTGTTTCCATCAGTTTTGGTAACACAACCAAATTCTGTAAATTTTCCATTTCTGTTGTTCCAGTTATCAGTATATCATCCAGATATACTGCAGTGGGTTTAATCCCTTGAAACAACTCCTCCATGGTCCTCTGGAAATTGTGAGCTCTAAGAACACTCCAAATGGTAACCAGTTAAAATTAAACAGTCCCTCATGAATATTTATTGTTACACAGCATTCGGACTCTTCCTACAAAGATCAGTTGTTGATCAGTTTGACTCATGTCTAACTTTGTGAACAACTTCCATCCAGCCACAGCTACAAACAAGCCCTCATTTTTTGGAATAGGGGGCTGTTCCAACTGAGGATCTTGGTTCACAGTCAATTTATAGTCACCACAAATGCATGCTAAACTGTCCGGCTTCAGTACTGGAACTATAGGGGCAGCCCACTCCGAAATTTTTCAGGATAAATAATCCCAGTTTCCTACAGTCTCCCAGCTCCTACTCAACTTTTTGTTTCATGGTAAAAGCTACTGATACTGTAGTAGAATTTGGATCTACATTAGGAGTGTTTAGAACCTGCCAATTCAATTCCAACAAGCATTTTTCAAAGAGTTGGAACATCCAGCATCAGCTAAGGAATTGGATCCAGAATTGGATCCGGAATTGGAAGTGTTGTATCTGATTGCAAATACAAAGTTACAATAACCTCTCCTACTCAAGTAAATTCTGAGGCCCCTAGTGGGCCAGGAGAACCCCACCCTTTACCCTTACACTACCTTGGTGTTGCAGACTGGATAAGAAAGGATCATACACTGCTGTAGTGTAGATAGTAGTCCTCTGATGCTGGTCCAGATGAGCCAACCTGGACCTTGGCCCCTAGTCTTTGTGTCTTGTCCTCCTCCATGGTCTATATAGCACATGGGCAGGTAAGTATCACTACTGCTGTTAAACATATTATAACCAGGCAACATCTTGCTTCAGTACACTGGCTACCCCACAACACCACCAACCAACTCCAGAGAGTGCAGTCATGTTCCAGATGACCCATTACCCAGCAGTCCCCTTCTGGAGTGGTGGCCAACTGACAAAAAGCCCTGGGTAGCAGGCACTGCCTGATGCATTTATTAGGTGTCTGGTGGTGGTCCCAACCCAGGGCTTTCTATCAGCTGGCTACCACTTGGGGAGAAAGTTGCTGGGTAAGGGAAGTCTGGAAAATGGTCGTGGACTTGGGAGTCGGTCAGCGCCACATGATGGGGAGTGGAGGTGTTGGAGGAAGAAGCTGCCTGCTTATAATACGTTTATTAACAACAGTGGCACTCAGCTTGCCTGCCTGTGTTATATGAGCCATTAAGGAGGACAGGAGAAGTCACAGAACACAACGACTAGGGGCCAGGGACCAGGTTGCTTGGGGAAGTGCTGAACAGACAATGACTAGGGGTTGGGGATGGGGTTGCTGGGGGGGGTGCTGAACAAGCTTACTGGGGAGGAGGCATTTGCTGTGGATGGGGGGGTGACAGACACAAGGCTGTCAGCCATCAGCACTTATTGTTAATGCCTACTGTACCTGCTCATCTGGACAGACACTGGAGGTCTTATGCTTATCCCATCTTACAGCAGCATCTAATCTTTCCATACCCAGCCTGCAGCACCACACAGTGGGACTGCCTATAGTCAGATTTCATAATGTAAGGCAAGGGTGAGGGAGGGATTTTCTCCTGGCCAACTAGGGGCTCCTCAGGGGTTTTCTGCCAGGTGGGGAGGTAAAATGACAGCTCAGGTTGCATTTTGATATGGAATTGGATTCAGATTCCAGATCCACATCCGACTAGGTTTTTGGATTCTGATTTTTGGACTTGAATACCAAAATTCCAAATTCTGAAAAAAGTCTGGAGTCTGATGAATCCAATTCCACCTAGTTGATTCAGAGAAAAAATAGTCTGCGTAAATCTTTGCAGTCTTGTCCTTTAGTGTTCCCAATTCCTCTTTAAACAATTCTGCACATGAATTTAATAAATTTTCTAAAGTCCAATTTCCCCATTTTCAGCTGCTGTACTTCCTGTCCAGCTTAGCAAAAAGGTTTCTAACCAATTTCTGTCAAGTATGGTTCAGTCCTGAGCCTGCTACAGCTACTAGTGGCAAGTTTTAACTTGGTTTAAATAGTTGACTTGACAGCTTTGCTAGCCCTATATTTCTACCATTTTCCTTGTATAAATTTTCAAATGTATCTCACAGTTTTCCAACAATGCTACTCCTTCCATTGCACAAGTTATCATATATCTGCCAGTTTAGCATGATCACACTACATCCTCAGTCCAATTCAAATTGCACCTTTTACCATTTATTGTTAGATCCATGTGACTAGGAGGTACAATCAGAATTCCCATTTTAGTTGTAGTATATGTAGTAAGAGTTATGTCTTCAGTCTCGTAAAGAGTACCCCTCTCTCCATGAACGTGATAGTCCTGTATTTTCAAGAGTTGTGACAGACGCAACAGCAAGTTGCGTCACTTTTGCATCGCAAATTGCAGCTGTGTCTGCATCAGAAGGGTACATTATCATCAAAATATGTTTGTACCACAATCTGCTGCACCCGCGCTTGAGTTCAGATTAGTGATGCAAAGTGATACAAACATGATACAGCCCTCAAATATGCCACAGTTTTGACACAATAATGACGGAAGTGTAAGTGTCATGTTTGACGCAGTTAAGAAAATATGGAACCATTATATGTTGCAGCTGTGTGATGCAAATGTGCATGGCTTGATGCAACTGCATCATTTCTTAGCAGTCTTAAAAATACCACCCCAGTACTCTGTGCCTTTTGATTGTGATGCACTTTTCCTTCCTTCAGTTTATACGTAGTCTGCTTAAAACTCTTGCCTTCATCTTTATATCTGCATGCTCTCTTACTTTGTCCCTTTAGGCCACAAACATGACATTTTTGTCCCTGAGACTGTATTTTGTGGGAAGTGCCTGCTACCACAGCAATAGCAATCCTGACCTGCCACCTTCTACTATTTTTCTGGGGCTTATTTTTCAAAGCTCTGGGAATGGCCTTAGTGCTTGCATCTAAAAGAATGATGTACAGTAAGTGGTGCCTTGTGCCACACTGTGCACCATTCCTGATTTTTGGATACAGTCTGTGCCAATAGTGAGGCCACCTGTGGCAGTCAAGCTTGCACTGGCCCTGTGACAGGTGCACAGCTGCTCCGTAGCAGAGGGGGCCATGCATCAGTGCACAGCTGCGATATTCCCATAATCGGGATTCTCAAAGGCCAAGCATCTCCCCAGAAGTTAGACTAGCCAGGGCAGGTCTAACACCCCATGCACCACACCCCAGGATGATTCATGGTGGGAGGTGGTACCATTGCACCCAGGACTAAACCATTGCCCAGTGAAAATGGTGCCCATGGGAGCAGCTGTATAATGATAGGCTACCAACAGTAATGCAACCTTGTTGTGTGGTACAGCAAACATGCTAGGTGAGTCTGTCCCTGAATGTAACAACATATAGGCCATGTGGCAGTAGCTGACGTACCACCCCTGCTGGAGCCAGTGTGTTGGATGCTGTCGGCAGGCTGTCTATCATGAAACATGTTGAAGGGGACACCTGTGCTACCAGTCCAGCGAACAATAACTCTAGCGATACTGTACCATCAACAGAGTGCACCACACATCTGTGGTAGAATGTGGGACAGTGCACTACAGCATGTTCTGGGTCATCCCCTGCTATGGATGGAAGTCTACAATCGAAATGGACACACCAGCCACAGCTGATTGCAGGTACTGTGCCAGGCTGTCACAGACCATACACACACACACACACACACACATATGGTATGGTAGGCAGAGTCCCTCCTGTGCCATCCATCCTTTGGGGGAGGAACCAATTGTGGTATGATCTGTGCACCCACCAATATGTGGAACTTTCTCCATTTGTTCTGTACCCCTCTGTAGTTTGGTATGGAGGCAGTGATGAGTGCAGTGTCATTGACTGGCATGGCGGTGGCTACATGGCTCTGGACACTGTGCCACACCCCCACCTCACAAATGTCTGTTGGGTACTATGCCAACTACCTCAGTGCGGCCACAGCATGATGCCTGTGCTCCTTGGGCTGTGCACCACTGGGCATGCTAAGCTAACCACACACACCACCCAGACGTTAGCACTGTGGCCTCCAGGGACCTCTCCACCACTGATTCCTGCTCCATCCCATTCAGTTTGCTGTGCCTGCTATTACTGCTCTGGGACCTGTTGCTTTGCAAGTTGCAATGCTGCCACATACAACTGACTGGGGCACATGTGACACAGCAGCACTGCCAGGTAGGGCAAGCCGGGATATGATGAAGGGCAGTACTCTTCCCAGCTGAAATTCTGTGTCCTGTGCCATTGGAGTCCCTTGTAGTGCATGGTACACATTCTGGGCATCACCGGACCCATTTAGGATGTGTGCATCACTCAGTTCCCCACTCTGACAGCATTACTGTTGGCATAATAGGCCAGCTGTTCCCATGCCAGGGGCTGGTGGAAGCTTCCATCAACCCCCTCATGTGCACCACTTGTTTGATGCATGGGAGGGGTTGCCATAACTCTGGGGTGTTTGGTGCCGGGACCTCTCCTGTCAGAATCTTGTACAGGGTTCCTGGTGCAATAAGAATCCATGCAAGCTTCCATTTGCTGCAGATTGTGTCAGTCTCTCAGCCCCTTTGAAAATTGAGCTGCTGGTGTCTTAACAAGCTTATGTATAGTTCTGAGGGTGTCCCATGAACTGCTACTCACCCAAGAGTTCCCGTAGCCTGGCCTTATAAATCTAGTGCATTTTTGTTAGCAGATTCAATTGCTTGTGCAAGGTTTAAAGCAGCCTCAAATGGAAAATCTGGTTCAGGCAACAATCTTGTTTGTGATCGGTCATCAGTAATAACAAAAACTCTTCTATCACATGGCATCTGTGTAAGTGTGTCTCAATAGTTATAATCTTGTGATAACTTCCGTAGTTCTGCCATACATTCACCCACTGATTGTCTCTTCCTCCAAGGCATGAATGAAATCTGAACCTCTGTGCAATTTCACTAAACTTTGAGTTAAAGTGGTTCTTTAGTAATGTACCAACTTTGCAAAATGTGTTTTTTTCTCCAGGCTTCTCTGGACTCAACAAATTCTTCATTAAACTATAGGCTTGTGCAAGATAATGCCCATAGGGCACAAAAACCAGGAGCTACCTATCAACTGGGGGGAGAAATAGCATGCTCAAGCAAGAAAAGAGACCTGGGGTGATTGTCTCCATGACCTCAAGGTAGGTAGGCAGTGTGATAAGGTGGCAGGAAAGGCAAACAGGATGCTGGGATGCATAGGGGAATCACCAGCAGAAAATAGGTGGTAATAATTCCACTATACAGGACATTGGTGAGGCTGCACTATGAATACTATGTCCAGCTCTGGAGGCCTGATCTACATAAGGATATATAGACAGGGTGGAAGCAGTTCAGAGGAGGGCAACCAAATGGTGCAGGGACTACATTGCAACCCTATGAGGATAGGCAGAGGGATTAATTATGTACCCCTCTGGAGAAGAGGAGATAGAAGGGGATATGACTGAGACATTTAAGTACCTCATGGAAAAATAAAGTACAGGAGAATACTATATTCCAAAGAAAAAGATGTTCAAGGATGAGGGGCAGAAGATGAAACTGGGGAGGGAGGTTCAGAGGAACATGAGGAAGTACTTCTTCACAAAGAAGGTGGTGGACAAGTGGAACAGCCTGCCAGCAGAGGAGGTGGTGGTGGCATAAATGATTAAAGGTTTTAAACATGCTTGGGATAGGCATAGAGGATTGTTGTTAGTCGTGGAGGGGGGTAACAACCTAATGCCAGCACTGCATGATAGAACATAACTGTTAGTGGTAATAGGGCAGACTAAGTGGGCCGAAGGTCCTTATCTTTTGACAATTTCTGTGTTTCTATGTTTCACCCATGCCACTTAACAAAATATCCTTTTTCTTACTTTCCTCAGCATCATTGTTTACAATTAAGAAATAAGGCAGTATTTCACAGTGTTCTTCCTATTTTGGTTTTGAAGACTGAACAGTAAAACTCTTCCAACTGTGCCAGTCATATTCACACACAGTGAAGACAGAGAGGTCTCTGATGCAGCAAACACATAAGCTTTCGTCAGAGGTTGTCCAGGCTACTGTTCAGGTCTGCAATATCTCCAGAAAAGTCCTAATTCACCTTAATGCCAAATATAGTATCATAACCTCTCAAAAAAAAAAAAGATGATGTCCAAATCTGAATCTTTATTCTGCAACATCGCAGGTTCTCAGCAGACATCATACTCTGCTCACTGCAGCCTTGCTCTGATTGTTAAGACAGCAGACAAGTTCTGAAAGAGTTATAAAACAGTGTTCATCAAATGAGGCCGCCGTGGCTGCTTGTGGCTACCAGCACAATTTTCTGTGGCCACAGCCTTTTTAGAACCCCAGTTACAAAGGGAATAGAATGAACAGATTCTTACCCTTTAAAAATCACAAGATATACATTTCAAGTGAAAATACTTCAGGGGCTTGAGCTAATGTACACTGTGTTGAAATAAATTTGTTATATCAGAGGGTTTGGTGTATAACAGGTGGTTGGGGTGAAAATATGGAGTGAGGCCACCAGTATGATCTGGTAGCACACTATGAGGCCTTTAGGCCACTAGGTTTGGGGCTTGAGAACCACTGTTCTAAAAGGTTTATTATGTACTAGTTCCTCTATCAGCAACTCCCACGTTATATTCATGCTATAACAGTAAGTAAGCCAGATTAAGGCAACCTGGGGCCCTAGGCTCCAGAGAAATCTGGGGCCCCCCTCACTGCACCCATGCCCCTTTGCTATGACTGTGCCCCTTCACCATGACTGCAGCTCTTGACCTTTGCATATCAGTTACTGAAACTTAAAAAACAAATTCTTACAATCCCTAAAAAGTGGCATAAAACATAAATAACCTATCTAAAATGCTTCAAAATGAATGAAACTAATAATATCAGTATTGAGTTGAGTACCTAGAGGCCAGTGGGGCACAGGACCCAAGGCGGCATGGGTTCACAGCGGGAAGGTCATGTCAGACAAATCTAATAGATTTCGTTGACTGGGTGACCAAAGTAGTAGACCAGGGAGGGGCTGTGGACATGGTCTACCTAGACTTTAGCAAGGCATTTGACACAGTCACACACAAAAGATTAATAGTCAAATTAACCAGCCTGGGAGTGGGTCCCAGGGTGGTAGCCTGGGTAAAACATTGACTGGACAACAGGACACAGAAAGTAATTTTAAATGGAGCCCACTCTGAAGAAAGAGGGGTTACTAGTGGGGTACCGCAGGGTTCAGTATTGGGTCCAATCCTTTTTAATGTCTTCATAAGTGACATTGCAGAGGGACTGGAAGGAAAAGTATGCCTCTTTGCAGATGACACAAAGATCTTCAACAGGGTTGATACACAAGGAGGCGTGGAAAGGATGAGAAGGGACTTGGCAAGGTTGGAGGAATGGTCAGAAGTATGGCAGCTAGGATTCAATGCAAAGAAGTGCAAAATAATGCACCTGGGAAACAAGAAACCCAGGGGAAGAATACACAATGGGGGGGAGGTAGTAACAACAAAAAAGGAAAGGAACCCGGGGGTAATCATATCAGATGACCTTAAGGTTCGCAAGCAATGTGAGAAGGCAGTAGGGAGGGCTGAGGGTATACCGGGATGCATAGGGAAAGGCATCAGCAGCAGAAAACAGGAAGTTGTTATCCCTCTGTACAGACAGTTGGTGAGACCCCATCTGGAGTACTGTGTCCAGTTCTGGAGACCCCATCTCCGCAAGGACATAGACAGGATAGAGGCAGTCCAGAGGAGGGCAACTAAAATGGTGCAGGGTCTGCAAGAGAAGTCGTATGAGGAGAGACTAAAGGAGCTTAATATGTATACCCTTGAGGAAAGAAGGGAGAGGGGGACATGATAGAAACTTTTAAGTACCTCAGTGGAATCAACAAAGTCCAAGAGGTAGCATCTTTCGGAAAAGAGATGTGCAAGAACAAGGGACACAATTCTAAAGATGGGGAAGTGGTCTAGGGCAATGTGGGAAGTATTATTTCACAGAGAGGGTAATAGATGCATGGAACAGCCTTCCTGAGGAGGTTGTGGGGTCTAAAACTGTGGGAGAATTCAAGAATGGAAGGGGCAGACATAAGGCAATTCTTGTGGGGGGTAGGAAGAAATAGGCTGTTGGTTAACTAGGATCTGCGGCCTATCCTGTAGGTAGGGAAATGGGCAGACTAGATGGGCCAAGCGGTCCTTATCTGCCATCAAAGTCTATGTTTCTATGTTTCTAGTATGGAAAAATAACAGTAGTCTGAGTTTTGATCATTTGGAGAAAATAATGACTAATTGACCTTGTAAAAATAATTGTTTGGGTGTGAAATGTCATAATTTGCACTTCTCCAAAGCCCCCCCAACACATATGTGTGTGCTTGTAGTCTGGGTGTTATCTTTTGTCCTGTCAGGTAGCATGAACCAGGATGTGGGGGTTTTGTTGGGCAGAGTAGGGACCCATCTCTAAAAGTGGCTAGGTCCTGGTGGTGTAGGAGTTAAGTTGGTGGTGCACTAGAGGAGTCATGAACTTTAGAGATCATATTGCAAAGTGAGTGACTGTTGGAATAAATCATTCCCAGGATCAAACATTTCTGTTATTGATAAGCACAGGTAAGCCTACTTCAATAAATGGCAAGATTTACTGATGGGGATCTGGAAATCTGTCCATTTGTTTACCCTGAAAACAGAGCTATATCAAGGTCAGAACTTTCAATATCAGTGAGATGAGGGAATTAAACAAAAAGAGTACAATTTTTATTTGTACCATTGAAATACATTGAAGATTTCTTAATTTTAGGGGCGAGATTAAATGTAAAGCATATACACTGAATTGCACTGTTAATCTTTTGATTCTAAGTGGGGAGTCTAACTGGGAGTGGGAGACAAAGCAAAGAAAATAGGCCTGTTCACACACCTGAAGGGTCAGCCTGGCCACAGCCCCCTGGAGCTATCAGGTGCACTTAACACCTAATCAGGGAGGTAAGTAAGTAAGTAAATCTTTATTTATATAGCACCTTTTCAGAACCAAGGTGCTTTATAGTTAAAATACAATACAAACATATTAAATAACAATGAAATGTAACAGATGCATAATTTACTTAAAATTCATCTGGGAAGTGAGGTGAGGGTCATGTCACAATTCAGTCCCTGCCTTACTCAGATTACACAGTGGCTGGGTCCTTTACAAAAAACTGGAGCACAGGCAGAAAGAAAAGGATATACAGTAAATATATGTTAGGGATTGCTGGGGGCCCCCTGGCAAGCAAGGGCCATAGGCATGTGCCTGTGTTGCCTATGCCTTAATCCTACCCAGGGCCTCTATGATTTCTTCAATTCCAAAGCCGTGGATATAGCTGCAGAAGTTAAGACTGCAGAGAAATTGTCACAGAATTCTGACTATTATATGGCTATAAAACCTGGAAAATGACTGTCTGGTTCCTGAGGTTCCATATCCTGCAGCTTATAGCTGTATCCATAGAATTACACCAATCCATGGTGCTACCTCACAGCATGTGGCCACTTTTTAAACTCACTGACCAGTCAGCCAATTCAGGATGGTGCCTGCTATTATGTATGTTGGGGCGTATAACCAAATTTGTTAGTGCCAATAATCTATTTTTTAAAAATCATCAGCTAGCTGTCTGCTCAGGATGGTAACCTTGGTTCAATGTCCTGCAGTGCACAGTCATATTCATACAGTGGACTGTGTCTATGGTGCTGTCCAATAGAAACCAGGTACTTTTTTTTTTTAATCTACAGCTACTCTTATGGTTCAGGATGGCAACCATGGTTTTGTGCTCTTTGGTGCACAGCCACATTTATGCATCAGTGACCACCTGTGGTGCTGTCATGTGGCAAGTATCTGTATCATGGAAAGGGTGCCCAGCAATGGTAGTCTAGCAAACCTACTATGGTGTACAGATACCAACAACACATTAAATGCTGCACATAACCCCCACCCACCCACCAGCACAAACTATTAGATAGAAGTAAACCTCAGGATCCTGTGGTTCCAAGAATAGGTATCTAGGTTGCTTTGGTACCTAAGGGCTGAACCCTGGCTTCCCATGGCATGGTTGTTGAGAGATGTTAGTGCCAAGGTAAGCAGGGCTATCATCAGTCACACATGTGCTAAGCTGCTGGACTTCTAGACAGGGCTGTTCAACGGAGTTCCCCAGAGGGAGAGAACCATTAATCCCTTCCCTCTGTCCAGAGACCCAGTTTTTCTCTGCAGTGAGGATGCACTGCAGGCCTGCTCTAAAGTGGCAGAAGCCATGTTTTGCACAGGTGCTTACTGGGTGGGTGGAGTGAAAATCAACTAGAAACTCCTGGAGGTACTTGTAAATACTCATGAAAATCAGTCCTGTAGAACAACAGAACATCAGATGCAGTGTTGGAAGCTCCATGCCTGTGTGCATTTTGAACATTAAGGAACATCTGTTATGATATGTTTTCTTGTGTGACACATACTATGCATTTTGAAAATTCAAAATATTCTGTTACAGATGATATTGGGTGGTGGGGGAACCCAATAACTTCTCTACTCCCAGCCCTGGGACAGATGGAGAATCCAAGCTCAATGGAAGTAATTCTGTGGCTATTTTGGAATCTGTGGATTGTGGACAGATGGATGGATGACCACTTCCAGAGCACATCTTAACTGAGGGTCGGACTCACATTGGTAGTCTCTCCTGAGTGCAGGTCTTCTCCTGTGGCATGCTAATGCTTAGGGTGAGTAATTTGAAATGGACAATTAGATAGTTATCCCATTAAATATTGTGTGTCCTGTGTGTTCCTTGTTGGAGCTTGCTCCACCTGAGACGAGGGTGGAGGTTAATGGGCACGTTCATATTCTCTGGCAAATAGTGCCCCTAGGACCTTCCCTTTGTGGGGCGGGCAGAGTGAAAGGGGGTAGTCTGGGACCTGACTCTGCTGCAGTCCCCCAGCAGAAACTAGATACCCCATAAGCCCAGTGATGACAGCTACAGTATGGATAAAGGTTGCGTGAACAATGATGTGTCTTTCTATGTTTGAAAAATACTACTTCGGTATTGATGTGTGAAGATTTAATGACATCAAATCAAAGCCAGCTACTTGATGCTATTCATGCTTGTGGACATTGTTTTGTGTCCCCATGTGCTTTCGTGGGTCTCCCCTTGTGCCCTTGTGCTCTGTAGATCCTGTGTCCTCAGATCCAGAGTAAATATAAATATTCATTGTGAACACTCTCCTTGGAGAGATTGCAGCTGCAAAATCCTAGTGGATGAGGGGGTTACACACAGAACTAGAAACTTGCTAGCACAGCCCATGTCTGCAGGCGAAGAAGCACTCATAAATATTTTAAACAGGGAGGAGTCTTTTTGCCAATCTGAGGTGATGCTTTATTGCATCCAAATAGAGAAACCCTCAAATTGTGAATACAGATAAGTGTTGCTTCCCAGACCTGGTGGTAGGCAGAAAAAGTGTGCTCACTTAACGTGTGCACTTTCATGACTAGGTACTAGGTATGCACACCTTCCTTCTGTCTGCCATTCAATTTTCAGAGCCTGTAATATTTGGATTTTCAGAAGTTCTAAAGAATTGATAGGCTTGCTGTACTGTTTGAGGGTTTTACTGTTTGGGTGCAATAAATGATTGCCTTGCTGGCTGGGTGAGAAGCATGCTTCTTGTTTGAATTACCTGAATGCTGCAGTGGGGATGTTGCTATGATAAGCACGGTTGTGTATGCCCTTTGCAATAGCATGTTAAAAAGCTTATGCACACAGTGTATGAGTTTTTGTTCTCTGTGTTTTCATGTGTCAGGTTCTTCTGTTTTTGATGAGTACTGCTCCATCCATTGACTTGGGCTGGGTTAGTTAGTTTGTAGTTTGTGTTTTCCCCAGGCACTGAGCACCATCAGCAGTTTGTAAGCAGGGACTGTCTGTTTCATATTAAATGTGGAATGCTGTATCCCCAGCAAACAAACAACAAAAGGGACAATAAGAAATGTTGACCGTGCTCACAGCAGGGAATGATTCACAGCACAACAAAAGATGGGCACCTGCTGTACCCTCAACAAAAACAGCATTGTGGCCATAGGATAAGGTGCAAAGATGTACTTTATTTAACTAGTTAAAATGCTTGGTTCACGGCAAAGCACAGGAGGGGTGGGGTTCTCACTGTATTGCTTTTTGTTAAAGTACATCTTTGCACTTTAGAAACACAGAAACATAGACTTTGAAGGAAGATAAGGGCCGCTTGGCCCACCCAGTCTGCCCATTTCCCTACCCATTGGATAAGCTGCAGATCCTAGTTAACAAACAGCTTACTTCTTCCTAACCCCCGACAGATTTGCCTTATGTCTATCCCATGCATTCTTGAATTCCCCCACTGTTTTTGACCCCATGACCTCCTCAGGAAGGCCGTTGCATGCGTCCACCATCCTCTCCATGAGAAAATACTTCCTCATGTTGCCCTTGACCCGTCTCCCCTCTATCTTCAAGTTGTGCCCCCTTGTTCTTGCACATCTCTTCTTCTGAAAGATGCTACCCTCTTGAACGTTGTTGACTCCCTTGAGGTACTTGAAAGTTTCTACCATGTCCCTCCACTCCCTCCTTTCCTCGACGGTATACATATTAAGCTCCTTTAGTCTCTTTTCGTATGGCTTCTGGTGCAGACCCTGCACCATTTTAGTTGCCCTTCTCTGGACTGCCTCCATCCTGTTTATGTCCTTGCGGAGATGGAGTCTCTAGAACTGCATGCAGTACTCCAGATGGGGTCACACCAACTGTCTATACAGAGAGATAACAACTTCCTGTTTTCTACTATTGATGCCTCTCCGTATTCATCCCAGTATCCCCCCAGCCCTCCCTACTGCCTTCTCACATTGCTTGCTAACCTTAAGGTTATCTGATATGATTACCCCCAGGTCTCTTTCCATTTTTGTTGTCGTTACTACCCCCCCCACCCATTGTGTAATCTTCCAATGGGTTTTTGTTTCCCAGCTGCATTATTTTGCACTTCTCCTGCTTGAAAGCTGAAAGCCTGATCAAAAAATAAGGAAACTTCAGCCTTTTTTGTGAAGGTAGTACAGCTCTTCAAGGTAAACCTGGACACATTTTTACTTAGAAAGGGAATTACAGAGTACTCTGGGTAGCAGAGTGAGTTGGGAAAGTCCTATATATTAGTACATGTATGTACTTATGAAGAAGGCAGACATGACACAACTAGAGTTCCTTCTGACCTTAACTACTAGGAGTCTGTGAACAATGAACAGCATTTCCTGAATACCACAAATAATAGGCTATTCATTACTCAGGAAGAAAAATGAATAATTGGCGCTGTTTGGCATTTTGTTATTTAGAGGGAGTTCAAGATTTCCTGAGACTTCCTGTCTAATCAGAAGCCACTTTGGAAGCTCACTGATGGCAAGCCATTTGATATAGTACTCGCAGAAGCTTCAGGCAGGAGAGACAGACAACTGGAGCTGCTGCAGAGAAAGAATCTACTTCCATCCATATGTTAAAACTAGGCAAATATCAAAAATCTTGACATTTTTTGTTCCCACTCTAAATCCCAAGCTAGAGGGCTCATGTTTATGTTTGTACATGTGCACAGTGCAAAGTGAACATTTTGTGGCAATAAAGTCATTTTAGAGGTTTGTCACTGTCAGGTCCAATAAAGTTAACGCTGCAGTGGGCACAGCAGTGACAAGCCAATGATCAGCGAAAGTGATCATGACAGTGCTCTCAGCTTGCTGGGCAGAAACTTCTCATAGTTTAAAAGAGTGAGCTGCTCCTATTGACACCCAGCAAGCAGAGAACACCCCCCCAACCCACAGCTGGCTCAGCTGCTTGTCCACCTGCCACCAAACCAAGTGACCTACACCTCTTGTGTGTGTTCTTGGTGCCTGCTTTTCTCTGTATTTTTGCTGCATGTTATGTTCTCTGACTCTGCCCTGCTACAGGAGTACTTGCAAGCCATGCCTATCTGATTGGAGGCTGACAAGGTTCCAGGAAAAGAAATGGTGGCTGGACTTCCTACAGTGACTCCCTGGCTCAGAGGTGGCGGCAATTGGATTTAGCCCCTTCTGGCTGGCTGCCTGGCCTTTGCTTTTCTCTCTCCCACTCCAGTGCTTCCCCACATTTTTTTCCTTACCTGGTCCATTTGGTTGTCTCGTTGGCTCCAAGCCTGTTCCACTGCCTGCCGGAGGTGTTGGTCCCGCCCCTTCTCTGGCAGTCCTTCTGTCTCCTTTCTCTGCTATTGCCATTTTCTTCCCTCTTTGCTCGACGCACACCACACACTGTTCTTTAGCTTCCATGGCCCTCATGTCCTGGTGTCTGCTTTAGCACCTCCATGTCCTTTGCCCCCCTCCACCTTCTCAGCCATTTTCTCTCTTTCCTTCACATGTTATTTTCCACCAGTCCCCCCCTGCATGGCCTGGTTTGCCCCACACCTGTTGTTTTACCTGCCCCACTTTTGCTTCCCCTTTCCTCTCCTAATGCTGTATTTTCCCATGTAGCTCTTTTATCCCACCCACTGCCCCCTTTTGTCCAGTGGCCCTCAGTAAAGAAAAGGAGCTGGGGAGTGCACTGATAAGAACACTGGATGAGAAAATGATGGCCCTGGTGATGGCCCAATTGGCAGGAGTTGTATAGCAGTACGTGTGGTTGATTTGGGGGAGAGAGAACCGAGAAGAGAGCCTGTCTGAGTTGTGGCTCAGAGACAATATGGCCTGATGTGTTGGGATGAGTCCAGAGCTCGGTACACTAGGTGACACAGTAGGGAATGCAGAGACTTAGCAACAACAGGATGAGCAACAAGATTGACTGGCAAGTCTGGGTAGGTCCAGTGGTAGATCACGTATCTTATCTTTGGATCCTGTCCCTCATGCACCATACTGCTGACCCTTCCTTTGCCCCCCCTTGTCTTTTCTTTGGGTGTTAAGAACAAGACAATGTGACTTTTCTTTACAAAAGGCTTCAGAAAGCTCTAGGAGACAATTCTTTTGTAGTTTGTCCCATGCCAGGGTACCAGGTTAAGGATCCTGCTGAGGACGGAGAACTGCTGTATGACATGAGGGGTGTGGGAACTGTGTGGGAACTAGGCACTCCACTGATTTAGCCCTAAATGTTTTCTTTCCATGCTTAATCTGAAAGATGCTGCTGTTTCCATTGGATTCAGGGATTTTGCTCTTTTTTCAGTGTTGCAGTCCTGGCTGCAGTCTGTTACTTTGAAAACGTGCCCCCTAGTAGTTAGTTTCTGAAGTTGACAGAATTTAGAACATTTTTATTCCTCAGGATAAGAAAGAGAGTTTTAATTGAGAGGGAAAAACAGGTAAAGTTGCCCCACGGCTGGCTATTCCAAGGAAAAATGCAACACACTGAACAAAACATTCCAGCACCACCTGCCAACCAAAACAGCACAAACACTAAATAGTTTCAAATTGGTTCAAAATTTATTCACAGTAAGCCAAGACATGAGTAAGGGGATCTCTTAGCAGCGACAACAGCAGGACCCCCAACGAGACAAGTAGGAACAAAAGTCAGACTTTTATGCAGAACATTCTCCTGTGCAAGTGTGAGATCAAATGAAGACAGATTGATTATATTAATTTCTTCCATCTGTATGACTTTGTAGATTGTCTCCTGCATTGAGGCTTTCTGTGTTTTCTGTTTTGGCAACTTCTGATAAGTCTGTTTTGGTTTTGGTTTTGGATCCCCGACCTGTTTTATCCCTCCTTCCATCCCATCTTGTCCATCTCTTCTGTCCTCCATTCCCTGAAATTGGACTGTTTTAACATAGAAACATAGAATTTGATGGCAGATAAGGACCGCTTGGCCCACCTAGTCTGCCCATTTCCCTACCTAACGGATAAGCTGCAGATCCTAGTTAACCAACAGCCTACTTCCTCCTACCCCACGCTAGAATTGCTTTATGTCTGTCCCATGCATTCTTGAATTCCCCCACTGTTTTTGACTCTACGACCTCCTCAGGAAGGCTGTTCCATGCATCTACAACCCTCTGTGAAGAAATACTTCCTCACATTACCTCTGAGCTGTCCCCCCTCTATCTTCAAATTGTGCCCCCTCATTCTTGCACATCCCTTTTTCTGAAAGATGCTACCCTTTTGGACTCTGTTGATTCCCTTGCGGTATTTGAAAGTTTCTGTCATGTCCCAACTCTCCCTCCTTTCCTCGAGGCTATGCATCTTAAGCTCCTTTAGTCTTTCTTCATATGTCTTCTGGTGCAGATACTGCGCCATTTTGGTTGCCCTCCTCTGAACAGCCTCCACCCTGTCTATGTTTTTGCAGAGATGGGGTCTCCAGAACTGTACACAGTACTCCAGATGTGGTCTTACCAACTGTCTGGACAGAGGGCCAACAACTTCCTGTTTTCTACTGGTGATGCCTCTCTCTGTGCATCCCAGTATCCCCCCAGCCCTCTTTACTGCCTTCTCACATTGCTGGCCCACCTTTAGGTCATCTGATATGACTACCCCTGTGTCCCTTTCCATTTTTGTTGTTGTCAGTATCTCACCCCCCATTGTGCACTCTTCCCCTGGGTTTTTGTTTCCCAGGTGCATTATTTTGCACTTCTTTGCATTGAATCTAAGCTGCCATACATTTGACCATTCCTCTAACTTTGCCAAGTCCCTTTTCATCCTTTCCACCCCACCTTGTGTATCAACCCTGTTGCAGATCTTTGTGTCATCTGCAAAGAGACATACTTTCCCTTCCAGTCCCTTAGCAATGTCACTTATAAAGACATTAAAAAGGACCGGCCCCAGTACTGAACCCTGCAGTACCCCACTAGTAACCCCCCTTTCTTCACTGTGGACTCCATTTACTATTACCCTCTGTGTCCTGTTGTACAGCCAGTGTTTTACCCAGGCTACCTCCCTGGGACCCTCTCCCAGGCTGTCTAATTTGTTTATTAATCTTTTGTGTGGGACTGTGTCAAATGCCTTGCTAAAGTCTAGGTAGGCCATGTCTACAGCCCCTCCCTGGTCTACTACTTTGGTCAAAGAAATCAATTAGATTTGTCTGACATGACCTTCCTGCTGTGAATCCATGCTGCCTTGGGTCCTGTGCCCCACTGGCCTCTAGGCGCTCAACAATTCTTTCCTTCAGAAGTGATTCCATCATTTTCCCTACCACTGAGGTCAAACTGACAGGTCTGTAGTTTCCTGCCTCTGTCTTGTTCCCACTTTTGTGAAAAGGAATCACATCCACTCTTCTCCAGTCTTCAGGTACCACACCATCCTCCCATGATATATTAAAAAGGGCAGTCAGTGGTGTTACTAGTTCTTCCCTTCGTTATGTTAGAATTCTGGGGTGAATCCCATCAGGCCCCATTGCTGTATCCACCTTCAGTTTTAAGAGTTCTTTCAGAACCCTTTCTTCTTTGAAAGGACTGATATCAACCCCCCTGTCCAGAGTGCTTCTATGGACTGGATTAGGAATCTCCCCCTGCTCTTCGATTTTGAATACTGAGCAGAAGTATTCGTTCAGTATCCCTGCTTTTTCATCATCACTCTCTGCCCTACCACCTTCCTCTTTATTCAGCCTCAGTATCCCTGCCTTAGTCTTTCTTTGCTCCCTATTGTACCTATAAAATGTTTTATCCCCCTTCTTAACCGAGTTGGCTATCTTTTCCTCGGTTTGAGCCTTTGCTATTCTGACTGCCTTTCTCACTTCCTTCTGCTTTAACTGGTACAGTTCTCTGTCCTGCTCCTTCTGTGTTTCCTCATGCTTCCTGAATGCTATCTTTTTCTCCCTTACCTTCCGTGCCACTTCTTTTGAGAACCATAGTGTTTTTTTCTTTCATTTTGATTTGTTTATTTGCTTCACACAAAGGCTTGTTGCCTCTGTGATGGTGGTTTTGATGTTTCCCCTTTGTTGCTCCACCCCACCTTCTTGCCTGTTTGATAGTGCTTTTCTGAGGCACTCTCTCATTTTGACAAAATCAGCCCTCCTGAAGTCCAGTACCTTCATTTTTGAGTGGCTTGACTCTACAGCTAAGTTTATCGTGAACCACACTGTTTGGTGGTCGCTTGTTCCCAGATGGCTACCCACTTCAAGATCAGAGATCCTCCCTCCATTCCAAATTTCAAAATATTCTTATATTTAATCAGGTCTAAAAGGGTAATGATTCAGCTTTGAAATGCATTTTTGGTTGTGAAGGATAAATTGATAGAAGTGAAGACACCATTAATAGACAACATTTTAGCAAGTGTATACCTTTTGAATTCTTCATGCCATATCTTCTGCGTAAACAAAAATGCAAAGGGTAATGCACACAGTGGCGCTGATGGGAATGCTAATGGAAATGGAAATGTGATCGTGTACGGAAACCCAACTGGTAATGCGCATGGTCACAGTACTGCAATAGGAAATGCAAATGCTAATGGTAACAGCAACGATGATGCAAAAGAAATGCAAACGAAAGCGCATATGCAAACGCAAATGGTAATGCACACAGTGACACAAAACAAAACGCAAACAAAACAGTAATGGGAGCGCAAATGTTAACAGTAATGCAAACGCAAGCGCAAATGGAAAGGCAAATGCAAGCACATACGGAAACACAAATGGTAATGCACACAGTCACAGTACTGCAATAGGAAATGCAAATGCTAATGGTAACAGCAACGATGACGCCAAAGGAAACACAAATGCAAATGGAAGTACGTATGCGAACACAAATGGTAACGCACATGGTGATGCAAAATGAAATGCAAACAGAAATAGTAACAAAAACACAAATGGTAACAGTAACGAAAATGCAAGCACAAAGAAAAAGGCAAAGGGTAACGCACACGGTGGCGTAGACGGGAACGCTAACGCAAACGGTTACGGAAACACTAGTGGCAACGCTAACTGTGACAGTAAAGAAAGCATGCACCCTTTTTTTCACCAACAGCTGCATAGAGAAACACAGTGAATACAAAGAATGTGTGCATAATAATTGGCCTTGGAGCAGAAAATTAGCATTTGGAATACTAAATTGCTTATATCTCAGGAACCGTACGACGTAGAAATAAAATGAAAATTTCATATAAATTATGACTTTTCTGGCTAGTTTTGTATTTTGTTTTTCTGATGAAAAGTTCATAACGTGAAACGTTTCCGAGATACAGGCCCCGAAAGGTGTGGTGGACACCGCAGTGTTAGTCTATGGGAAAAAGCATCAACTTCAGAGCACCATAAATTTCCTTCCATGCAATATTTTGTCTCCAAACTACAAAAAAGCACATCTGTGGGACGTTGGCTTTCTTCCTTCCAAATTTCAGCCCAAAAGATCAAACCGTTGTTTTGCAGCAGGGTGGCAAAGAATTCCTGTTATTTTGGGCATAGTGTCACAAAATAGTGTTGCAAATTACGACACTTTCACAAATGAAATCACGGAAGTGTCGTGAGTGTGACACTACTTTTTACAACAATTTCAAAAACATATTTCTGGGGTGTTTAACCCCCCAAAAAAGACATGGCTAGCATCCTCAGGGTCTGACTAGGTGAACACAAAAAGAATTGTGTCCCTAGAGGGTGCCAAAGTTAAATGCCAAGCATTTCTGTGACTACTAACTGGAAAAAAAATGGCTGACTTATGACACTACAGGGGTCATTTGCGACACTAAAAACTGCATTTGCAAAACTGTTGAACTTTTTATTAACTTTTCCCATTGACTATAATGGGAAACTTGTTTTGTGAATAAATTTTGAACTGTTTAAATTTTTTTCATGAAATCTTTGAAAGGCACATCGGGGACCCTGGCTGCATATTTCCTGAAGTTTTCAGACCGGCCGCACAAACCGTGCGATCTGTAGGCGCGAGCAAAGAATGTGCAAAAAGTGTAAATGCACAACGGAATGTTGCTTTATAACTCCACGACTGTATATCTGTCCATTACAAAACTTGGCAGATCCAGAGATCTATGATACTGCTTCATGCCTGCCAAATGTCAGGCAAATCCATCATACAGTGGCAAAGTTATTAAGGTGCAAAATTTCACACTTTAACCTTAAATGGGGTACTCAACCCTATACCACTATTATATGTGTATATATATATATATATATATATATATACACACACACACACATATATATATTTTTTTTTGGCAAAAAACTCCGTTAATGCATTGGTTAGGGTTGTTCCCTGCGACAAAAGTAGGAAATTTGGTATTAGGGTTACCACCCTTGCACCCCACACCCACTCTGCCCCCACAAACAGGCATTGGGGTGTGCATTGGAGTCATCGGGCCTAACTCTCCTCCATTCTCTTATACTGCAGTACCTCAGCTTCTTTACATGGGATGGGGTGAGAGTTGGGCTTGTGCTAATGCACCCCGATGTCATGACAAATATGTAAGTGCAAGGTGGTAACCCTAACACTGAATTCCCTGCTTTTGTCACTGTGGAACAACCTTAACTGAAGCATATATATATATATATATATATACACATACATATATGTAGCTTTATATTCATGGCAAAAAAATCCATTTAATGCATCAGTTGGGATACTTCCACAGCAAAAAAAGTGAGGAAATTTGATGTTAGGGTTCCTACCCCCTTGCACCCCACCCCCACTCCACCCCTACCAACAGGCATCGGGGTGTGCATTGGGGTTGTCGGTCCTAACTCTTACCCCATCTGATGTGCAAACAAGCTGAATTGGTGCAGTATAGAAGAATGGGATGAGAGTTAGGACTGACAACCCCAACACACACCCCGATGCTTGTTGATGGGGGTGGGATGCAACAGGGGTGGGAACCCTAACATCAGATTTCCTCACTTTTGTTGCTGTGGAACAACCCCAACTGATGCATTAAATGGATTTTTTTGCCATGAAATTCCCTTCTTTTTGAGAATGTGCACTATAAATAGTGAAGTAATGGCAACACAAACGCAAGTGCAAACGCTAACGCACATGGTGACGCAAACGTAGATGATAACACAAATGGTAATACAAACACAAGTGCAAATATTAATGAAAACTGAAACGCAAATGCAAGCGTGTATGGAAATGCAAACCATAACACACACGGGCATGGTAATGTAATTGGAAAAGCAGACAGTTATGGTAACAGCAATGATGACATCAAAGGAAACACAATCAGAAATACAAACACAAATGGAAGTGTGTACACAAATGCAAATGGAAATGCACATGATGATGCAAAAGGAAACGCAAATAATAACAGTAATGGAAATGCAAATGTTAACAGTTATGCAAATGCAAGCGTAAGCGAAAGCACCAAGGGTATGTACGGTGGTAGATGAAATGAAACTCAAAGCATAATCATGTGCCGAAATGCAAATGGTAACGTGCATGGTCATGGTACCAATAGAGAATGCAAATGCTAATGGTAACAGCAATGATGATGATAAAGGAAATGCAACAGAAGCGCAGCGCAAACGCGAAATGATAATGCACATGGTGATGCAAAATGAAATGCAAACAGAAACAGTAATGGAAACTAAATGGTAACATAAGCATAAATGCAGGCACAAACAAAAAGGCAAAAGGAGTAACATACGGTGGCGTGAATGGAATGCTAGCATAACGGTTACGAAAATGCAAGTGGAAATGCTAACTGTGACAGTAACAAAAGCGCACACCTTTTTTTTCACCAACAGCTGCATAGAGAAACACAGTGAATTCAAAGAATGTATGCATAATAATGGGCCTCAGAGCAGAAAATGAGCACTTGAAATACTAAATTGCTTATATCTCAGGAACTGTACGACGTAGAAAAAAAATTAAAATTTCATATCAATTATTTTTTTTGAAATTTCTATTTTTTTTCCTCCCACTGCCCCACAGAGCCATTCCATCTAGAGCACCCATGAAGCCTGCCCCTGCCAGCACCTATCTGCACCCTCCGGTCCCTCCATCAAGCCACGGAACCCCCCCAGGTTGGGGTGGGGTCGGGCAACTCCCGATTCTTGAAATCTTGTCAGGGTCCTGGGTTGCAGGCAGGTGCTGGCACATCAGGACCCAGCTCGATGCTCCGTCATCCTGGCTTTGTGTTTCTTTTTCCCCATGTTCCTCAGGGGACGCTACATGCCTGAGCATCAAGGCTTCTGCTGGCATCTGCAACATCCCCCCCTTCCGCAAAGGAGCAGCCTCAGTGGCTGATTGGCTGCTGGCCTATGCCTGCAACCAATCATGCCCCTGAGACTCCAGCTTGCCATCGCTTCCCCCAGCCTCCGCCAGGGGTCACCGCTAGCTGGCATGGAAGTCCCCCGCTCCCGCCAGAGAAGGCAAGCTGCCCCCGGACACTCCAGTCTGTCTCCCCCCGGCCAACCCCTGACGATCCAAGCTTGCTCCCGAACCCGGGTCACCGGCATGATGCGAGGTGTGGCGTCCAGCACCTCAACCCTCAGCACCACCGGGCTGGCACATTTCATATAAATTATGACTTTCCTGGCTAGTTTTGTACTTAGCCCCCTATTGGGGGATAAGCTTTTTTCAGATGAAAAGTCCGTATCTCGAAGCATTTCTGAGATACAGGCCCTGAAAGGTGCAGCGGATGCTGCAATGTTAGTCTATGGGAAAAAGCGTCAACTTCAGAGCACCATAACTTTCCATCCGTGCAATATTTTGTCACCAAATCACCAAAAGGCACATCTGTGGGATGTTGGCTTTCTTCCCTCCAAATTTCAGCCCAAAAGATCTAACCGTTGTTTTGCAGCAGGGTGGCAAATAATTCCTGTTATTTTGGGTGTAGACACTTTCGCAAATGAAGTCATGAAAGTGTTGTGAGTGTGACACTACTTTGTGACACTACTTTTTATAAAAATTTCAAAAACATATTTCTGGGGTGTTTAGCTGCCCCAGAAAGACATGGCTAGCATCCTCAGGGTCTGACTAGGTGAATACAGAAAGAATTATTTCCCTAGAGGTTCCCACATTTAAATGCCAAGCATTTCTGTGATCACTAACTGAAAAAAAAAATGGCTGACTCACGACACTACAGGGGTCATTTGCGAAACTAAAAACTTGCATTTGCAACACTGTTGAACTTTTTGTTAATTTTTCCCATTGACTATAATGGGAAACTTGTTTTTTAAATAACTTTTGAACCATTTAATATTTTTTCACAAAATCTTTGAAAGGCACATCAGGGACCCCAGCCACATGTTTCCTGAGGTTTTTGGACTGGTCGCACAAACCGTGTGACCTGTAGGTGTGAACAAAGAATGTGCAAAAAAGAATAAATGTGCTACGGAATGTCACTTTATAACTCCACAACTGTATATCTTACTGTTACAAAGCTTGGCAGACCCAGAGATCTGTGGTACTGCTCCATGCCTGCCAAATTTCAGGCATATCCATTGTACGGTGGCAAAGTTATTAAGATGCAAAATCTCACACTTAAACCTTAAATGGGGTACTCATCCCTAACTATAGTGGCACTACTGTGCTACTATAATATATATATATATATATATGGCAAAAAAACTCCATTAATTCATCACTTAGGGTTGTTCCACAGCAACAAAAGCAGGGAAATTCAGTGTTAGGGTTCAAAACCCTAACTGCGCATTTCCCCCCCACCTCCAACCACCACCACACACACGCATACATGCAAGTAGGGGAAGGACCAAGGCAACACAACCAATCTTACACAACCAGCAGGAGGTGTATACTTGTGTTACCATAGCAAGTAGGGTAAAAATTCAACTTTAGGTATCATACAGTATTTCCAAACTTGTTCAACGAGGTTAGTTCACCTTAAGGTGAACCAAGCTGCCAGTTACGAAAACTGTATACCTCGCTTCGTTTTTGACATGTGGGTGGCAAAAGGCGTCATGGGCACCACAGTGTTAGTCTATGGGAAATTGCTCAATTTTGGAACAGTGTAACTTTGTAATCCTTAAGTATTTTAGCAGCAAAGCAGAAAAAGGCACATCTGTGGGACCAGGGCTTGCCACCCTGCAAATTTCAGCCCAAAGGACCGAACTGTTTGCTTGCAGGATGATGGAAAAGATGTGCAGTTATCAGGAGCATACTTTTGCAAAATACTTTCACAAACATGAAAGTGTCGCAAATGGAAGATACGACACTTTCGCATTTGTGAAAGCATGTAAAATACTTTCACAAAATACAGTGCGTGTATATATATATATATATATATATCATGGCAAAAAATCCATTTAATGCATCAATTAGGGTTGTTCCACAGTGATAAGCGAGAATCGATGTTAGGGTTCCCACCTCTGCACCCCACCCCCACCCCGCCCCCACCAACAGGTATCGGGTGCATTGGGGTCATCAATCCTAACTCACTCCATCCGATGTGCAAACAGGCTGAGATGGTGCAGTATAGGAGAATTGGGTGAGAGTTAGACTGACGATCCCAACACACACCATGCCTGTTAGTGGGCGGGTGGGTGAAGGGGTGGAACCCTAACATCGAATTTCCTCACTATAGTCACTGTAGAAAAACCCTAATTGATGCATTAAATGGATTTTTTTTTGCCATGAATTTCCCTTCTTTTTGAGAATGTGCACTATAAATAGTGAAGTGACAGCAACGCAAATGCAAGCGCTAACACACATGGTGATGCAAACGTAAGGGATAATGCAAATGGTAATACAAACAGAAGTGCAAATGTTAATGAAAACAGAAATGCAAACGCAAACGCAAGTGCATACGGAAACGCAAACCGTAACGCACACGGGAACGGTAACGTAATTGGAAATGTAGACAGTTACGGTAACAGCAATGATGACACCAAAGGAAACGCAAACAGAAATGCAAATAGAAATGCACACGGAGAGGCAAAAGGAAACGCAAACAAAAACAGTAATGGAAATGCAAATGTTAACAGTTACGCAAATCAAAACGCAATGGGTAATTCACAAGGTGGCGTAGACAGGAACGATAATGCAAACAGAAATGCAAGCACGTACGGAAACGCAAATGGTAAAATCCACGGTCACGGTACCGCAATAGGAAACAGTGTTGTTGTTCACTGTTGCCCATATCTTCTCTCTCTCTCTCTCTCTCTATATATATATATATATATATACATATATAGTGTGTGTATATATATATATATACACACACACACACACGCACAGTGGTGTCCCCCAGGATGAAATCCACTTTTAAAGCACTCTGCAGTATGCTGCAGCAGACCTACTAAATGAAGCAATGTAATTTCAATGACAATTAGTCCCTTTTGTCATGCAGGAAACTGTGTCATTCACTTCATCCTGGCAGTGTCACACATTTTCCTGAATGACAAAAGGGACTAACTGCCATGAAATTACATTGCTTTATTCATTAGGTCTGCTGCAGCATTCTGCAGAGTACTGCAAAATGCTGCAGAATTGGGTTTCATCCTGGGGGATGCTATATATATATATATATACAGTATATATATCTATCTATCTATATATATATATATATATATATACAGATATACCCACTAACACAACATTTCTTTTTATTTCAGACTCTTCTTGGATGTCTCTAAACTTTTCTGTCAAGCGGAAACGTGGAGAGGAAAATCATAGGACCCTGCAGTGTGTAGTGCATTCCCCTGCCCTGACAAAAGACTCTGAAGTAACTCCTCTGAGAGACAAAAGTTACTGCCCACTTATAGAGAGCAATGATATTGAAACCCAGGTAGGTGGTGATAATCATCATGATGAGCAGTGTGCGTCAATTCCCGTGCCTAACTATGACCCCGCCAAGCATAGCTACCATAGACAATGCTGTCAAAAGTTCACAAAAGCCAAGAATATCAGAAGATCTGGAGAACATGCAGATGCTGGTGAACATAGCTCACATCATCATCTCAGGGGTGGTGTTCCTTGTGCCTCATCATCTAGAGTGTTATTTCCTGATACAAGTGGAATCTGTAACAAATAAGTAATCAAAGTGAAAGGGAAGAAGCAATATCCAACTGCTATTGTTACAAAAACAGCTGAAGCCACAATGAAAAGACTGGCAGAGCTATGTGATGACCAAGATATGCTCACAAAAGTTAAGACATAGGACCTCATTGCAAGGGAATTTCGTAAACATGACAAGTGCTACCTAAATTATACAGTAACCACAAGGGACACGGACCCAGATCATCAGAATAGAAGTGATGATGAGGATGACAATGAGCAGTCTGATGGAACTGGATTTGAGGCCGTTTGTCATGTAATTGAAAACAATTTGCTTCAAAGACACCATGCCATTTCAGTGAAGGCATTGAATGAAATCTTGGGCGTCGGAGTAGGAGATCGACAATACTGTTATAAACTTAGAAACCAGCTGAAAAAGAAATATGGAATTCACTTCTATTTTTAACAGTTGATCATCAAAAACCACTAGTTGTAATCAGTGCTGAATCATTAACTGGCGGTGCATCAGTCACAGAGCTTTTGAGAATGGATGACAAGTCATCATGCATGCTACTTCCTTGCTGCGTGAACATATCTTAAGATTAGAGACAGCATCTTTACTACCATGGCCACCAACAGTGGATGCTCTCCTGAGCAAAGAATGACAGCTCCCAGAGACAGTTCAATCATTTTCTGTCATGTATTAAAATCCCCCAAACATACAGAGAGTGAACAAGTCTCCCAGCTGTTAAAGTCCTACTCAGAAGACCTAATTCATGGAGTCACAGTGGCAAGTTTCTCACTAGAAAACATGCACATGTTGGAGTTGTGCTACACAATATAACTGGACAAAAAAGGCTTGTGAACATCCTGTTTCATTTAGGAAATAGTTGCAGTTATGATCAAGTGTGTGAAATTGGTTTAGCGGAACTTTCTCAGTATTTTCAAGAGCAAGGTCTCTTACTGCCACTTCAGCCAAAGTCAGAGTCTTCTGTTGTCTTAACAGTTTTATGGATTGACAACTTTGATCAGAACATTGAAACAGTAACTGGATATGGAACAATACACAATACACATGGTGTTGCATATCAAGAAGAATCTGAAGGCTCCATTTTCTGAGAAGATTCTATTGAAATTCCTCACCCAAAAAGAAGGACAGTTGTATCTAACAAAAAGGAATTAGAACATCGACAGATGAACTCAAAGAAGGAGCCAACCACATTTGGCAATATGCCCAAGTCTGCTGTGCCAACATCAGTGGTAAATATTGACAAGGCAAAGCTAATGCTATGGAAACTCAGTCGGGAAGCACACAAGGAAGATCAGCTTGTTCCAAGGTTTACTGGTTGGCTGATGCCAGTTTGTAACAATCATTCAAGTTCACCAAAGAAGACAGTTATCACATATGTGCCACCCATCCACAACCCCATCACTGATTATGCCACCGTAGTTGAATACCTCACACAAACAGAAGAAATAGCTCAGCAAGTAAATATGCCCTATGTTCACCTGACACTTGATGTTGGAACAGCAGCAAAGGCATGTTGTGCGGAATTTCCCTGATCAGTTCCACAGTATCTAAATTCATTTGGGAGATTTCCACCTATTTCTGGAAAACTTTGGCATTATAGGACAGTTAGTTGGTGGCAGCAGCTTTGAGGACCTAGCATTTCAGGCTGGTCTTTGTGTCTCTGGTAGCATGGGGGAGTTTTGTATAGGAAGCATTACAATCGGGTATGGACTGTACATGAACACTTTGCAGATGCCTTAGAGTGATTGCTTCAGGAAAGATTTCTAGAGTATTCAACAGAAATGAATGCCACCCCGGCAGTACTGCTTGACCTGATCAGATCATCACCTCAACCCATAGACTTCCATAAACTGCTTCAAGAAGATGAGATTGTCACTTTCCAGACTAAGTATTAAGCCTTCAGGCAGTGGATTCATTATGGTGAGCTGGGGAAAACCCCACAGCTCTGGATGACATATCTGGATATAGTGGATCGCTAGCATTTGCTCCACACAACAATAAAAAAAACAAAAAACTTTGATCTTAGACTATTGTGTTGGAAATATTCACTGCCCCTGTTCTTCACCTTCAACAAGCAAAATTATGCTTGATATAGGGCTTACTATGTGCACAGACTTGACACTCTTAAAGCAGCTCATCCAGGATCCAGGACATTCATTGAAAAGCAAGGGCTTTCAGTTCAAAGGAGCCATCACAAAGCTTGTAGGGAATCAGTTGACCAAGTTGGTGAGCAGACATACAATCGAAGTGCTAAAATTCCAGGTAGAATCAAACACTTTGCTGCAAATCAAATAGCCTATGATAGATGGGCTTTAAATTGTCCACATCTAACAAAATTCAAAGAGGCACTTTTGGAGATGACTGACCTTCATAGTTCAGTCAGTAATCCACAAAAAGCACACATGACATCTGAAATCATCAAGTCAGCACCTGTCAAAGCCATATTGACTCTTCTCAATCAAGAGTTTATCAACCCATTCAGTGCTACTTTAAATGCTGAAAGATTGTATGATTTGTCCTCAGGAACACCTGTTGCACCTGATATTGAAGAGCTCCTCACCAGTATCATTGAACGAGGTGCAGAAATGTATGAACAGTTTGTCAAAGAAAGACTAAAAAGTGGTAAAAATAAATATTTTGTTCCAATTTCAAAAGCCCCAGTGAAAACCTTCAACGATGTAAACAAAAACGTGCAAGTAACTACCAAAGGAAAAGTTACAGAATTTAAATTTGAAAGAGATATATTGGGAAAACGTTCGGCCCTTTCAAACAAGTACAACTTCCCTGTAAATACTGTATTAACAAGTTATTAATATATTGCCTGGGCCCAGTCCCACTAAGTCTGGCCAGTGCAGATGGAACTAGATGGACAACAACAAAGAGCAAGTTACTTGAGGTGCTAGCAGAATACTGTCCAGTGAGACACTTTGGAGCTTCCCCCAGGAAAAGTGTCTCAGCATACATAGTTGATCTAATGGCAGCAGTGCGGGTTTTAGCAGAAATCTCTGAAATCTTCAGTGATCTGGCAGTGAAACTCCTGAATAGTCTTTCAAAGGAATTTGCCAGAGTAGATGTTGTTGCAGATACATACAGATAGCAGTCAATCAAAGAGGCTGAGAGACTTCAATGAGGATTTAGTGAGAAGCATATCATCAAAGGTCCCAACACCAAAGTGCGAAAGAGTTTCAGTTACTTCCTTTCTAATGGATCTAACAAGGAGCACCTGATTAATTTGATCATGCAGGTCTGGGGAGAAAATTGCACAAGTCTGCCAGAGGACCAAGTGATCTATTTTTCAAAGGGAGACAAATGCTACATGATCACCAAAGAAAGGACTGTAGTTGTGGATGATCTCTGCACTGACCAGGAAAAAGCAGACACAAAAATTATAATTCATGTGCAACATGCCATCACAACATGTCCTGGCCATGTCATCATCTGTTCACCATCTGGGGATACCAATATACCAGTACTTTTACTGTCACTATTTTCAGAATGCGAGCAAAGTATATACCTGGACAATGGCCACGGTAACAGTAGGAAAATCTTCAACATTAGCAAGTGTGAAATGACCACTGCAACAAAGAAAGCCTTAATCAGTTTTCTTGCATTCACAGGCAATGACTATATTTGTACGTTCTTCAAAAAGGGTAAGAAGATTTGCTGGTACATCCTTTAAAAGTACCCCAAATTCCTAGATGTCTTTCAGAAACTTGGGAGTGACTGGCAGGTGGATAAAGGTGTTGCATCTCTGTTGGAGGAGTATGTCTGTAAACTGTATGGAAGGAAGCAAGTTACTAGTGTAAATATAGTGAGGCAGCAGATCTTCTGGGAAAAATATAACAAAGACAACAGAATAACTGATCTGTCTCTGCTACCACCCTGCCAGGAAACACTGAAGTCACATATTCTATGAGCCAACTACATCTGCCGATTCTGGAAGCTTTCTTCTGTTCCAGTTATCAATGCCCCAAATGCAGCTTTGCATAGTTGGACCGATGATCTTAATGTAAAGTGGATGGACATACCATTTCCAGATGATGTTATGTCTCTGCTCTATAATGCAAATAATGAGGACTTAGAAGAGGACCAGGAGGTATGTGTTACCAAGATGTTATTGGCCTATCTGACAATGGTGAATATTTTTCCTAGATGGACAAGACTAAGTTCCACTACTTTGTCAACAGTCATATTTTAAATTTTACATTTTTTGAAATAAAAATATTTTGTGTAAACAAAGGTGTTTTTTTTCTTTTAGATAAATTTCCTTCTTTAAAAAAACTTTTAAAATTAATGTGTGAGGCACCTTATGGGTATGCATTTTAAAGCTCTAACTCCCACTTATTCATTGAGATCACAGTTGAATGTAGATTTAAATTAGTCTCGAAGTAATGGCCCAAGAATCTGCATTAAGTACATGTAGCTGAAAATTGCAAAATTTGACAAGGTATAAACCTGCTAAAATTTCATCTATTAATGGTGTCTTCACTTTTATCAATTTATCGTCTTATATTACCTTAAGACTTCAAAACCACATATGCATTTCAAAGCAGAATCCTTACTCTTTTAGATGACATAAAATTATATTATAAAGTGCAATAAATCCTGTCTGACAAGAGTAAATATAAGACTATTTTGAAATTTCACAAGAAATTAAGGGGTGGTGGTGGTTGGTATTTAACCCTATAACTTTTAACGTTAATCTTCTAAGGTAACATATGGGTATGCATTTTAAAGCTGCAACTCCCACCTATTCATTGAGACCACACTTGAGTGTATATTTCACTCACTCTCAAAGTAATGACCCAGGAATCTGCATTAAGTACGAGGAGCTGAAAATTGCAAAATTTGTGAAGGTATTACTACAAAAGTGATGCAAACTACCATTTTGCCCCATCGTTCATGCAATCAACAGACAGATCATGAATTTTGGGTATATCTGCTACATTAAACAACCATTGGCATTTATTTAGCTCTCAAGTGATATCTCACCTCATCTACACATGGTCTATTAGGGCTGCAAGTGTATATTGATCAGTGGTCACATGTTCACCTGTGTCCTGTTGCTGTTTCTTCCTGTATTTACTTTTATTTTTAGTGCCCTTCTGTTCTTTCAGGTAAAGACATAGTCAGCCAGACAGTACTGCCTATCAAGCTCAAATTTGGTGAGTTTAATTTCTTTAATTCACTGATCCCCTGTCATAATTACCTGTACCAACTCACTTTCAAAGTCACTGAAACTGAGATGTTGTTTAAACTCAGAAACTTTTTCTTAGTAGATTTTCAACTGTGTCTCAAGTCCTTCTCCTTGGGCTATGTAGTCTCTGATCAAGCAGTCAACAAACAGCATGGAGGCTGCCTGCATTTGCTTCCTCCAGTCCTCCATAAATACAGGGCATTCGTATCCGTAGCCTGGCCATTTACCCTTTTAATCACCCTCAGACCATGGGGAGCCCTTTGCACCTGGACCTACGCCTCCAAAGTGCAATGATGCCAGTAATTTCTCCTGGCTTTTAAGGCTGCCTGTTCAAGCTGCTGAAATGCAACTGCTATATCTGGAATAGATGCTGTTTTGGCATTAGACTGCTGGGTCACAATTGAATCAGGTGTTAGGGCTTCCACTCCAAACAGATTCTCATTACCCGTATCACTGAAAATAGCAGCTGTGAGGATCCTGTTGGTGCCCCCCAAATGGACGTCGTTAAAATAGTAGACATCCCAGTTCCCATTGACATTCAGCCACAAACTGGGAACAAAGACCCCCACACAGTATGGCTAACAGTAAAATATTAGAAATGAACCAGGCTTCTGTAAAGGTGGCTGCCGTGGGTGAGCTAATCATCCAATCAAGAAAACAAGTAAAGCCCCCCCCCCCACAGCTGGGTGTGCCAAGGAAAAATGCAACACACTGACCTAAAGATTCCAGCACCACCTACACAGTCAAACACCAAATAGTTTCAAATTGGTTAAAAATGTATTTACAGTAAGCCAAGACACGAGTAAAGGGATCTCTTACCTGAGACAACAGCAGGACCCCCAACCAGACCCCTCACCGGTTTCTCTAATGCATCATCAGGGAGTGTCCATAGTTTGGAATCTCTACCTTCTAAGCACAACATTTAAAGTGACACACACTAATAACTATAAAACATGTGTTGAAAAATAAAACAAAATCACATGGTACAAATACATAAAATATCCAAATCTCTGTGAAAAACCAATGCACAATGTGGAAATTTCTATACAAATGCATGCGTATACCATCTCTACATCAACAACTTTACCACGACCGACACTACAGCGACAACAGCGCCAGGCCGCTGTAGTGTCAGCGTGGGACCCCGCCACTGCTTTCTGGGGGTATTGCACCCCCTTCCTGAAGCAAGTTTGACTCAGAGTTGATTATTTAAGTAGCAGGGGGTGCAGGGGCAGAACCCCCTGAAGAAAACAAAGTCTGGTGTGACTCCCTTTATGCTGACTGCAAAAGCGGTCAACATATAGGAGTCATTGTAACATTGGTTGACAACAAAATTGTCGACCGACTGTCATAGATCCCAAATAAATGTAAGGACTATCCACTAGTGTCCATAGCATTGAACTGCTGCACAGTGACTCACAAAAGGGTATCCGTAAATACTAAACATGTTTTTGTTTCACTATTGAATAAGAGTGAGACCTTTCGGATCTTCACATTGAGTGCACTGAATCTGCCAGGTCTCAGTGATGGTCTTGAGCTCTCTGCTTTTCTTAAAAAATAAAAAGTAGAGAATGAATTTGGTCTCTGATCATGCCATTGGGTATCATGGTATGCCTATACTGGATGGGCAGAATATTAATTTTAATGTCATGGATTTTCAAAATATTCCACCACAATGGACATTATTGTGATATCTCCTGTTTCAGTTTTAGGTATCCATATAATATAATTTTATGAGTTATGGAAACAAATCATGTTTAGTATTTACAGATACCCTTTTGTGGGTCACTCTGCAGCTATGCAATGCTATGGACACTAGTGGACAGTCCTTACATGTATTTGTATAGAAATTTCTACATTATGCATTCCATGTTACCATTCCGTGTGTGTGTTTTGGGTGGGGCATTCTACTACTGGAATAATGCATAATTTTGAATTCTATTCCATGGTAAACAATCACACAGTGTACTGTATATGAAGAAAGACAGATGACTGACAGGTGAGAAACATCTGTGGAGGGACTATTTTGCATTATTTAGCAACATTTTATTATAGTTTTTGTGGGTTTGAAAGCCTTTAGTGTTTATTTTTTAAAAGTTGCCTCTGGGCCCATTTTAAATAAGCAATAAGGCACTTCAGGAACATTGATTGTACTAGGTTTACCCCACCGTCAGGGGCTGAAGGCACTCAGCTTTGACTTGTGCCTTATAATGCCCCTGACCGTGGGGTAAATCTAGTACAACCAACGCTCTGTCATGCCTTATTGCTTAAATAACCAATAAGGAGCGATCTATTTAAAGTTTCCAAAACAGTGATATAACAATAAGTAAAGGCCAATCAAAAGAGAGATACCTATAAAATAAAGATTGGGCCAGTCCAGTAAAAGCAATAGAATACATATTGCTACAGCATATGCAAATGACGACAGCATTGTCTGCTATGAATGAATGCTGGACTCCAGTCTCAAACATAGTATCAAAACCTAAAAGAAGCATATCTCCATAGAGAATACATATAAACGCAATAAAAAGATAACAGTTTAAAGGCAATAGCATTCAAACTAGCAGAAACAGTAACATCACGTAAGTTTAGGCAAAGTATACCAGTCAGCCAGAACTGGAATTTAGCAGTGTTCAGAGAGTTGCTGGCAGGACCAGGAAAAAAAGAGAGCAATGCTACATGCTGAAAGCTATAGCAAAAGTCTGCACTGCTCATCCCATCCAACCATTTGAGGAGCTACACTAGTTATGAATAAAGCCTTAAAGCTGCTCCGGTGCATTATTACAAGACTTCATTGTTCAATTCTTTTAAGCACTGTGGAGCTATAAACACTATATTTAGAGATTCAAAGCTGTTCCAGTACATCATTACAGGTACCTAAAGCTCCGATTTATTTTGAGGGCAATAACATCGAAACTAGAGTACCAGTAGTAACATGTAAGCTCAGACAGAACATACCAGTCAACCAGGATTGGAATTTTCATCAATACTGTGAAAGTCACTGACAAATACTGGAAAGAACATGAGCAGTGCTACAAGCCCAAAACTGTACCAAAGGTCTACATTGCTCGTCCTCTTTAATCATTCGAAGAGATACAACATCTACTGTATGATCAAGGTCTTAAAGCTGCTCCAAGACAATAATATAAAACAACATTGCTTGTCCCTTGCAAGCTTTATGGATCTATAAGCATTATACTTAAATACTTAAAACCACTCCAGTACAATAATTCAAGTACCTGTAGCTCCAGTTTATTTCAGGTTAGGCAATTTTGAGGAGTGGGAGTTCAGATTGGAATGGGATTTGTTTCAGTATTTCTTGGGGGGGCTCTAGGCTTTTCCTTGGGGAACTTGCTACAACATCAGCCCAGGACACATCCATCGATGTTCTGGAAGAAGTCTCCATAGCAGGTGACGAAGTGGATCGAACCTCCATGGCTGTAGGCTGTTCTTGGTGAGATGTGTCTGATGTTGGAGAGTCAGCTCTTAAAGGAGCAAACCTATTGTGTAGGGGAAGCACTGGGGATGAGTCGGCTGTGGAAGCTGGATACCTGATGAGAATCTGGCCTCTAATAGTACTGCAGCAGCGACCTTTGTTGTAGGTAAGAGAGTCATTGGACATTTCTTGCACTCAGACAAACTGTCTTCTAGGGAGTGAATTAACCAAAGCTCCTCTTTGGGACCTATCAAATCCTCTGTTTGTGGGGTTGCAGAAGAAATGGCTGTGGAGCATGCAGAAGCAGTATCCATAACCTCTGACTTGTTGGAGACAAAAGAATTAGTGTTAAATTGAGTTATCTTGTATTAACTTGTGGCCAGTTATTAGTTAGAAAAGCCATCAGAGATTCTGGAGTGCTAAATCCTTTTGTATTACTGTTGTGATTAATTTGCATGATTGCAGGATAGTGCAAACTGAACTTTATGCCCAGCCAATGCATAATACATCTAGCATTAGTATGGGTGCACCTTTTAGTTGATAGATCCTTGGAAAAGTCTTTATATATATATATATATATATATATATATATATATATATATATTATATATAAGTGGGTTGTGCCACTATAGTTAGAATTTAATTGATTGTTTAATGTTAAACCCCTAAATTTGAACTTTAATAGTTTTGCCCCCTTTTAAAGAGCTCCTGACGTAGTTGTCTTCTTCTGTGGATCCTAACTCCTTGAGACATGTTTTTTAATAAGGCTGTTGTTATTTTGTCATTTACAGTTTGTGTCCCCACTTCTGACTGCAATGGCCATGTTACTCACTCCCTGTATAGTTTTCCCGCGGTTTGCCTTTGGCTGCCAGACTACATCACAAGTGATGTCATTTGTAGGTGAGCGTTTCCTGAACCGCGACTGAGTGCTGAATGAAGAGACCCTTCAGGCTCTGAACTCGTTTTGGTCCCTGCCCAGCAGATCACATTACTTAATTCTAGTTCAGGTTGTAAAAATAAAAAAAATAAAAAAAAACACAGAGATAAATGAAAACAAATCGGGGCAAACAAGCGCAGTTTGTGAATGCTCCTTCTACTTCAGTCTAAAAAAAACCAAACCGGGCTCTTCAATTGTATGCACTGACATCTGCTCCCACTACCCTTCTTCTAATATGTGCTATTGGTAACAAAAAAAAAGTACCTTGCCCAGAAAGTGTTTCCTTTGGGTGAATGTCTGTCCCTGTCGTTTACTGAAAACAGTAGTTTGAAGTGCAGCAACTGGTTTTCCTGTCAGCTGACAAGATGGAGATGCCCATGGAGATTCACAAAGCAATCACAAGAAGTGCTGCTGCGCTTCAAATGCCTGCTTAAGTGACGAGGACAGACATTCGCCTGAAGGGTTTACTGAAAACAGTACTCAGCGCAGCAACTGGTTTTCCTGTCAGCTGACAAGATGGAGATGCCCATGGAGATTCACAAAGCAATCACAAGAAGTGCTGCTGCCGCTTCAAATGCCTGCTTAAGTGACAGGGACAGACATTCGCCTGAAGGAAACACTTTTTGGGTAAGGTACTTTTTTTTTGTTACTAATAGCACATATTAGAAGAAAGGTAATGGGAGCAGATGTCAGTGCATACAATTGAAGTGCTCCATTTTTTTTTCTAGACTGAAGTAGAAGGAACATTCACAAACTGTGCTTGTTTGCCCCGATTTGTCTTCATTTATCTCTGTGTTTTTTTTTTTGTTGTTTTTATAACCTGAACTGGAATGAAGTAATATGTTCTGTTAGGCGGAGACCAAAATGAGCTCAGAGCCTGAAGGGTCTCTTCATTCAGCACTCGGTCGCGGTTCAGGAAACGCTCACCTACAAATGACATCACTTGCGATGTAGTCTGGCAGCCAAAGGCAAACTGCGGGAAAACTATACAGGGAGTGTGTGGCATGGCCATTGCAGTCAGAAGTGGGGACACAAACTGTAAATGACAAAATAACAACAACCTTATTAAAAAACATGTCTCAGGGAGTTTGGATCCACAGAAAAAGACAACTACGTCAGGAGCTCTTTAACAGATTTGCACAAACATTTGCATGCATGTTCTTGGGAAAAGGTCTCTTGATGTGCCAAGTTTTATTCTGGTCTGATGTGCACATTCTGAGATTCAGATAGTGAATAAGGTGAAAAAATTGGGGGTTTACCTGTTTTTTTTTTGTCATCACCTAGTGCCATATGGTTTTGAATTTTTTCTGAAATTTTGAGGGTGCAAAGGGCTTGATCCAGAATGGGGCCTTTCATTTGTTTGGTGAAAAAATATTTAATCTGTTCCAGAGTTATAATGATTTGAAATTTCAGTTCTGAGCATGCTTAGTACATTCATTTGGATAACTGTTTCATACAAAGGAAGAATTTTGCCATATGAAACAGGATTCTGTTTCGTATGGGGGTTAATCCTGTTTTGTGAGAAAAATGTCTTGTTTTGCATGTTGGCCATCTTGTTTCTGTTAAAAAAATTGAAAACCTACAAAAATCATATCCTGCAGAGACACCAATATATGTATCTTGTAAAATGGGACCCCATCAGCTGGATTCTGCAGTTACGTTTTGCAAAAAGAACACATGGATGTGCTCACTCGCATCCTGAAGGGATCTGTGTGAATAACGATACCATTCTACTATCTGAAAAGGTAAGGAAATTCTGTGCAAAACACTAAGTTAATGCACTAGTTAGTATTCATATTAAAGTGACAAAAGTAGGGAAATGTGGTGTTAGGGTTTCCAACCCTAACTTCCCCCACCCACCCCAAGCAGCCAAAGGAAATAATATTATGGTTTTCATTGTCCAGTAACAATTAACTGTCCTATAACTGTAACCACTGTAAATATTGTGAAGTTATTGAGAACACTTCCACTTTTTTAAGTCCCAGGAGTGGAAGCATATATAGAGTTAAACAATTGATCACTTGTGATATAACAAATGTAATCTATGTGGCTGTCTGCAAATGAGTTTTTTTTGTTAAGTGGGAAGGTCAAAGAGGAGATTAAAGGACCGAGACAGAGAGCACATGAGGGCAATTTTGAATAACAATGAAAGATCTGCTATTTGCTCAACATACAGTATTAATGGATTAGGTAACAGAGATGCCCATGGCCCTACCCTTAGGGATTGAACAGGTGTCCTTGGCTCCAAGGAGAGGGGATATTGAGAGGTTACTGGGCAAGCATAATTGGACTACAGTGGGCTCAGGGAGGGTGAGGGTGGTGGAACAGAGGTGCATCCCTCCAGGTGTACCTCTCCATAATTCATATGCCATCCTGGCAAAGTGTGGTTCCTCTATGGAGGCACCCACAGTGGAGACCAAGGAGGATGCTGGGAACCTCCACAAAGGAGACCCACAGGAGGGTGGCATGGGACCCCACAGGGAAAGGAAACAACTCCTGGTGGGGGACTCCATTGTTAGTGGAGGAAACTGGGAGAGGAAGGGGAGAGGGAGGTAAGGGGTCTGCCTGGCGCCTGGCTTGAGAGACAGGGAGTGAATCCTCAGAATTGCCGGAGCAGCTGCACGGGGGAAGGAGCTGGATGTTATTGTTCACCTAGGGACAAATGACCTGGCTGAGAAAGGGATCAGAGCAGTGCAGGAAGAGTTTGTGGAGTTGGGAAGGGGCCTTAGACAAGTAGCACACATGGTAACCTTCTCGGAGGTGCTGCCTGTCAATGGCATGGGTGAGGCTAGGGTGCTCCACACCATAGGGTTCAATCAGTGGTTGAAACACTGGTGCAGAACTCAGGGATTTGGCTCCATTGGGGAGTGATTCCACCTGGAGTGATGCAGGCCTATACTGGCATGATGGTCTGTGTCTGTCCAGGAGGGGCACCAGGATCCTAGGTGATAGGTTTAAATGCTTCATTGGGAAGCATTTAAACTAGCCATGGGGGAAGCACTGGAAAGGAGCAGGGAAGTCCTAGCTCCCCAAAAATAAAATCAGGGGAGTAAGTGAGGTAAACACCAAGATAGAGATGTCAATAGGGAGGAGGGCAGGGGTAAATGGAGAAAATGACAAAGGCAATAAGGACAGGGATGGGGAAAAAGGGGTAAGGCCATCAAGAAATGGAGGGTAATGAGTACCAATGCCCATAGTCTAGGCAACAAGCTCCCTGAACTGGTGGCCTTGATGGAAGAGGGATGCCTGGATATCATAGCAGTCACAGAAACATGGTACACAGAGAACCATGACTGGGATGTTAACATACCAGGGTACACAACCTACAGGAGAGACAGGGAGGGGAGAAGAGGGGGAGGAGTAGCTCTCTATGTAAGGGAAGGGATAAAAGCAATGGAACAAAAGAGTAAACAGGGAGGAGAGGAGGCACTGTGGGTTACGTTAGAGACTGGAAATGGCACCACAATCCACACAGGGTTGTATACAGACCCCCATTTCAGGGGGAGGGAATGGACCAGAATATGATAGAAGGCATCCTTAAGATGGCAGAGAAAGGGGAGATACTGTTGATGGGGGACCTAAATATGCCCAATGTTAACTGGAGTACCTTTGCTGCAGCCAAATCCAAGAGCAGGGCCATTTTCAATGCCCTACAGGTGGCATGCCTCAGACAGCTGGTTTTGGAACCCACTCATGAGGGAGCAATCTTAGACCTCAAACTGGCAAATGGGGACAGTGAGAGGATCTCAGATCTAGAAGTGGGTAGCCATCTGGGAACAAGTGACCACCAAACAGTGTGGTTCACAATAAACTCAGCTACAGAGTCAAGCCATACAGAAGTGAGGGTACTGGACTTCAGGAGGGCTGACTTTGGCAAGATGGGAAAGTGCCTTAGAAAAGCACTAACAAACAGGCTAGAAGGAGGGGTGGAGCAACAATGCGGAAACATCAACACTGCCATCACAGAAGCAACAAGCCTTTGTGTGAAGCAAATAAATAAATCAAAATGAAAGAAAAAGCCACTATGTTTCTCAAAAGAGGTGGCTGGGAAGGTTAGGGAGAAAAAGATAGCATTTAGGAAGTATAAAAAAACACAGAAGGAGCAGGACAGAGAACTGTACCAGTTAAGGCAGAAGGAAGCAGGGAGGGAAGTCAGAATAGCAAAGGTCCAAGCTGAGGAAAAGATAGACAACTCGGTTAAGAAGGGGGATAAAACCTTTTATAGGTACATCAGGGAGCGTAGAAAGACAAAGGGAGGGGTAGTGAGGCTGAATGGACTGGGCAGTGAGTGAGCAGAGAGGGACAGTGTAAAATCAGGGATACTGAACGAATACTTCTGCTCAGTATTCACAAAAGAGGAGGAGGGGGAGATGCCTAACCCAATTAACAGAAGCACTCTGGATAGGGGGTCAAACCCAGTCCTTTCACAGAAGAAAGGGTTCTGAAATAACTCCTAAAACTGAAGGTGGACAAAACAATGGGACCTGATGGAATTCATCCCAGAATTCTAAAAGAATTAAGGGAAGAACTAGTGACACCACTGACTATCCTTTTTAATAAATCATGGAAGGATGGTGTGGTACCTGAGGACTCGAGGAAGGTGGATGTGATTCCCTTTCACAAAAGTGGGAACAAGACATAGGCAGGAAACTACAGACCTGTCAGTTTGACCTCAGTGGTAGGGAAAGTGATGGAATCACTTCTGAAGGAAAGAATTGTTGAGTACCTAGTGGCCAATGTAGCACAGGACCCAAGGCAGCATGGGTTCACAGAGGGAAGGTCATGTCAGACTAATCAAAATGATTTCTTTGACTGGGTGACCAAAGTAGTAGACCAGGGAGGGGCTGTGGACATGGCCTACCTAGACTTTAGCAAGGCATTTGACACAGTCCCACACAAAAGATTCATAATCAAATTAACCAGCCTTGGAGTGGGTCCCAGGGTGGTAGCCTGGGTAAAACATTGGCTGCACAGCAGGAAACAGAATGTAATTGTAAATGGAGTCTGAAGAAAGGGGGTTACTAGTGGGGTACCGCAGGGTTCAGTACTGGGTTCAGTCCTTTTTAATGTCTTTATAAGTGACATTGCAGAGGGACTGGAAAGAAAAGTATGCCTCTTTGCAGATGACACAAAGATATGCAACAGGATTGATACACAAGGAGGCATAGAAAGGATGAGAAGGGACTTGGCAAGGTTGGAGAAATGGTCAGAAGTATGGCAGCTTAGATTCAATGCAAAGAAGTGCAAAATAATGCACCTGGGAAACAAAAACCTAGGGGAAGATTACACAATGGGGGTTGGGGGGAGGTAGTAACAACAACAGAAATGGAAAGGGACCTGGGGGTAATCATATCAGATGACCTTAAGGTTAGCAAGCAATGTGAGAACGTAGTAAAGATAGCTGGGGGGCTACTGGGATGTATTGGGAGAGGCATCACCAGCAGAAAACAGGAAGTTGTTATCCCTCTGTACAGACAGTTGGTGAGATCCCATCTGGAGTATGGCATCCAGTTCTGGAGACCCCATCACTGCAAGGACATAGACAGGATGGAGGCAGTCTAGATGAGGGCAACTAAAATGGTGCAGGGTCTGCAAGAGAAGCCATATGATGAGAGACTAAAGGAACTTAATATGTATACCCTTGAGGAAAGAGGGAGGGGGTGGACATGATAGAAACTTTTAAGTACCTCAGTGGAATCAACAAAGTCAAAGAGGACAGCATCTTTCAGAAAATGAGATGTGCAAGAACAAGGGGACACAATTTGAAGATGGGGGAACGGCTCAAGGGCAATGTGAGGAAGTATTTTTTCACAGAGGCTAGTGGGTGCATGGAACAGCCTTTCTGAGGAGGTTGTGGGGTCTAAAACTGTGGGAGAATTCAAGAATGCATGGGAAAGACATAAGGCAATTCTTGTGAGGGGTAGGAAGAAATAGGCTATTGGTTAACTAGGATCTGCAGCTTATCCTGTAGGTAGGGAAATGGGCAGACTAGGTGGGCCAAGCGGTCCTTATCTGCCGTCAAAGTCTATGTTTCTATGTTTAAGCGAGAAGATTTTTGGATTTATAAATTAGGTACTTTAGAGTGTCCAGGAATTAATGATCACATTGAGTTGGTTGAGTTGCTGTAGTACTGTATAATTTGATGTCAGATTTTATAGTCCTGTGAGTTATGGTTCATGTAAGAAAACTTTTTTGCATTACTATTTGGTGGTTTTAAGATCTAAGCATATTTAAGAGGCTATTTATGCTGCTAATACAGTATGTTCCTATTGAACTCAATAGTGCTCTGAATTTTTTTTAGATTAACCCACTTATACTAGGGTAGTTTTCCAAAGTAGAGTAGCCCTGTGGATGTATAATAGTGGGCTTTATCAATTCCTAATGTGGCCAGTTTCAAATTAAATGAAAATATATTGGGAAATATGCCTAATCATTAGGTTCTGATTGAGTCACATGATTTCTTGAAAGTGGGTTAACTTGAGCTAATTTGTGTTTCTATTACTTTGTCACATTTTGCACGTGTTTAATGGTGTATTAGCCTGCTTCCCCTAATTATGAGTGACTATAAAAACAGGTTCTGAAGGGGGACCAAACTACCTTTACAAAGCTCCCATGAATTGAGTGTGAAACATTGGTTATTAGTGGGTCCTCCTTTTGGGAGACAGCTCCAACATGCTGTTCCTGCTTAAGAGTGTTTTGTATAAGTTTTTCACTTATGCACTGAGCTGCAGTGTAGTGTCATTTGTGCATTGAGTAATAAGCCCTGTCAGCAGTTCTGCAAGAGAAACTGACTCATTCTAGACACGTTGACATCCTTTCATCCTCCAACTTCCTCCAACCCTTTCAGTCTGGTTTCAGGAAGCACAACTCTACCGTCTCCTCACTGCTGCGTGTCACTGATTCTGTCTTCTCTGGATGGATTGTGGCACATTACTGCTTATTCATCAATCTACCCAAAGCCTTTGATTTGTTGGCCCATTCACTCCTCCTGGACATGCTGAGCTCTGCTGGCCTCTCAGCTCCCACTGTTGCTTGGTTTTGTTCCTACCTAATGGGCTGACAACAGTCAGTGCAGGTTGGAGGTGCCCTGTAACCTCCCTGCCCTGTCCAGGCTGGGGTCCCACAGTGCTCTATCCTGGGGTCCTCTTCTCCATCTTCCTGAATAACTTCCGCTCTGCCAGTGTCAACTCAGATATCCACATGAATGCAGATGACACAGTCATCTTCACCTCTGGTCCCTCCACTGCAGCTGTGGAAGAGCTACTCAAGCAGGATTTCATCAGTGTCCTGCACTGGTTTCAATCCAACCAGCTCAGAGTCAACACTACAAAAATGGTGTCCATGACCTTTGGTACCAGTCAGAAACTGGCCAGACTCACTGCCCCTCCTGTTTTCACCACTCCGGATGGCATACCACTTGAAACAGTTTAGGCTTTAAAGTACCTTGGAGTGTGGTTAGACAGTAAGCGTGATTTCGCAGCCTACCTCAAAGCCAGCCATGCAAAGCTCCATCCCAAGCTTGGTGCCCTGTCACAACAAAGACTACTTATCTCTGCATGTCCACAGAGAGCTTGTTACCAAAATGGTGCTCCCTGTCTTCGACTACATGGATGTGGTTTATGGCATGGCTCCATCCACTTTCCTTGCCAGACTGGACACCCTGTACAACTCCTTCTGCACTCTGCTACCAACTCCACCCCCCCCCCGTAGACACCACTGTTCACTGTACTTATCCCTAGCTACCCTCCCTCTGCCCTCACATCACCAGACTCACTGTACCTGCTTCATATCCAAATACTGGTTTGGTTTCCTTCCTTCTTGCCTCTCCTCTCTTCTCTCCCAACTCCCTCCGCTTCCTGTTCCCTATGTTCAAGGGACCATCACACTTTTTCTGCTCCTCATCCCTGCTCCTCTGGTGGGCAATTTACCTTCACCTGTTGACTTCCCTTTGTCTGGAACCAACTCCCCATCTGCCTCCTACTCTCTCTAACCCTTGGCTCTCTCAGGCACCAGTTAAAACTCCAACCCCTTCCCAGCTGTTCCTGCTACCTTTCCTCCTGATACCCCCTAAGCCAAGCCTTAACCATCCTGGTAAGCAGAGGGTTGGTTCCCTGCTCCTCCCTTTGTTTTACTACCATACCAGTACAGCCTTCTTCCTCCATTAGTAGGTCAGGCAACAACTCGCATTTCATGTAATCACCTGTTGTCTGCAGTGTTCTTGTTCACCACGTATTGCTGCCACTTCTGAATGTGCACTTGTTAGTTTTTTTTAGCTGTACTGCACTTCGTTCTCTGTACATATCATTTTTTGTATTTATTCTAATTTTGTAAAATGTATCAAATGTTGTTCCACAGTTTTATATATATGTTTTGTGCTGTTGTTCTTCCTCTGTTCCCATCCCCTGAGTTGCTCCTGGAAACAGGCTTCGTCTCAGTGTGCCTCTCCCAGTTACCAGTTTTCAAATAAATAAATAAAAATGGTCTATTCTCCTTATTGCTTAATTTTCTGATAGTGTACAATTAACTGGTCAGTCTGAGTATTGACAATGTGCAACATACATTGACATTTTTAAAAACAGCTGCTGATGTTGCACGATATAACTACATGACTTACGTCATTGCTCTTCTTAAAGAATGTGGCTCCGTGGAGATACAGTATTATGTGTTGTATGGAAATTTCTGGAACTTGGGAACTAGATGACATGCAGGGAATTCCATAGCTGAAAAATAAAAGATACTCTCTGTTTTGAGGTGTTTCATTTATTTGGTCTGAATTCAGCAATGACGTGATAGTTGTGTTGGCCAGTGTCCAGTTTCCTGCACTGTACTCATATCACGTAGCAAAAATCACCCCAGTCATTCTCTCACCTGCTCTGGAGATAGATGAAGAAGCCAGCTGCAGCTCCTGAGTCTTGTATTTTGTACATTAAAATAGGCATAGTATTTAATGTGCCATGGCTTCTTCTTACTTACTGATCTGTTACATTGCTGGTATCACTAATGGGCACTGATTTGTGGATGGAATTGGTATCACATGGTAAACTCATTTTATAAAATGGGCAAAAAAAAATCCAGTGATCTGATTGGTCAGTAGCTGCCCAGACCTGAAGGGCAATTCACCAATAACCTCATGGGTCTGCAAAGTGTCTTGCAAGTCTTGGAACTACCCTGCTTCAGAATTCTCAGTAACCGTGACACTCGGGTAAACTAACAACATGAGTGACTTACCTGCCTGGCAAATTTACCTCTTCGATGAGGAAACTCTGCTGTTTGACTAATGCCTCCTGCCTCCAACCTATGGAGTTGGGTGTGTGCAGTAATTACCCAATAACAGCATGCCCTGTCATATGTTATTGATGACTTTATAAATTGGGCATCCAAAATAAAGAAGTCTCAATGCTCAAAATATATCATGTGACTGTGCATGAAATTTGTTTCATGCACAGTCATCCTGGTCCTAAACCACATCACACAATGAGCAAATCAGTCCTCCTACAACCAGAACTATCTTCAATTAGTCCCCCTACAACCATACTTGGTCTTCCATCACAAACATGGCTGCTACTTTTACACTGTAAAAACCTACAACTGGTCCCTAAAAATAAAACTACCTTAAATAAAAAATGAAACAAATTAATTAAACGTTGTTTCCCTGATGATCACACTTTCCTTACACACATAAACAACTTAGAAACATACTGATGCCTCGAAGAAAACTTTAAAAAACATAATAATTAGGCACAATTCTGCTTGCATTCCATTTATATGTTGTATATTTCTCCTTCCCATAATTTATTACTAAAGAAATGTGTACAGTATATGATTGTTGTCGATTACAGTTCATTTTGAGTTAATCTGCCTCTATAGCTTACTCCCTACCTCAAGTCATAATCCTTTGTTGTGACATCACAGTCTGTTGCTATGGGAGTAACTGTGAGGTCAGAAGCAGTGCTCTATGTCTTCAGGTAGGGAGAAAGCAGCAAGAATAGATGAACTCTTCAGGAGCAAAGATTCTGTTTTCATGCAAATTACCTCACTACTAAATAATGGGGAGGAGGAAAACAGAACTAATGAGAAATACAAGCTGGACAGTGCCTAAATATTATGTTTTGTTAAAGTTCTCCTGAATGTGTCACCAGCTCTTTAAGTATTGTTTATAGTTTTTATTACAACTGTTTCTTTGCTGACAATGAAAAACCCCCCTTCTGTCTTTACCTGCTCATCAGGGAAATCTCTTCTGCTTGCCCTGACAGTGAGATAATTGAGTCTCTGGCTGTAGAAGCAGCCTTTTTTTTTGTGTGTGCGTGTGTGTATGTGTGTGTGTGTGTGTGTGTGTGTGTGTGTGTGTGTGTGAATGCATATGTATGTGTGTGTGTGTGTGTGTGTATATACAGTATATAAAGAGGGGAACATTCTGCCAGTGGAACCGAACAGAATTTTGAATCCATATGTTCCATGGTAAACATTCCATGTTAAACATTCCATATCTTGAATCTTGATACCAGCAAAGGACAAATTTTGTCCAGCAGTAATACAATGACATCATTAATGACATAATTTGCAGTGGGTGGAAGGACTGTTTTATCATAAATGAACACAAGTAAATCTATTGTTTCTACATATAAACATGCTTTTTCCAACTATAAAATGTTTCTAAAAAGGAGCCCATTTTATAAGTGCAATAAGACACTCCGGGGGTGTGATGGAACAGATTTTACAGCACTCCAGGTGCGGAAAGCACTCGGCCTGTGGCCTCGTGCCTCACTACACCCTGGGCATGCAGTCAAATCTGTTCCATGCACACCCCATTGTGTCTTATTTCTTTCTTATGTTTGCATGTATTTCAGATATGTCACAAGCCACTTCTCTCATTCCTGACTGCCATTACAAACATGTATACTACCTTTACTCACTAAACACCTGCTACAAGGCCCTAAAAAGTAAAACTCCCTATAATTAAAAAAATAAATAAATAAACATTTTTGCCTGTCATGATAACCTCCTTACACACATAAACAAACTTAGTAAAGCAGCACTATCCACAGTTTTAATTCCTGGTATTTGTTTAGTGACCATGAGAAATCCCCCTCCTATCCTTACCAGCTTGCCAGGTAATCTCTGCTGCTTACACTACTTCAGATACAGTTCAGAGCTTGGCTCCATACACACTCTGCCCAAGGAATTCTGCAGCACTTTGAAATCCTGTGTTCCATAATAAACACATATCCCATCTGTTAACTTATGGAAAGGCAAATGATTGATAGGTGGGAAAGGACTACATTGTACTGTTCACTTCTAGTAAAAGAAAATATTTGTTTTTAATTTAAAAATTTGGCATTTTTTTAAATTGTTTCTCACTTTACTCATTTTGTAAGCGCAATGAGACATTCCAGGTGTTTGTTGGGAGTTAATGCTCTTCAAGGTGCTAAAGGCACTTGGTGCAAGTGCTCATGTCTGATTACATGCCTGAGCATGCAATAATTACTGACAACCAATGCCTTGTCATGTCTTATTTCTTATTTATAAAAATGGGTTGGAAATTTCCTGTTTCCTGATTGGCTAAATAAGTTCTGAGATCCATATGGCAATTCCCCAGAAATACACAGGTTGGAATAAGTTCAGGCAGTTCGATTTGGAATTTGGGACAGTCACATACAGAATTTGTGAGCCACTTCACACATCCCTGACTGCCTTTACAAACATGGCTACCCCCTTTACTCATTGAGAACAATCAACAAAGCCCTAAAAAGTAAAACTTCCATAAATTAAAAAAAAGAAACATTCTTTCCTTTCATGATACCCTCCTTAAGCACATAAAAACACTTAAAAAATGAAGTATTAGTCATAGTTTAATTCCTGGTGTTTCTTTGGTGACCACAAGCAATCCCTTTTCTGCCCTTTCCAGCTTGTCAGGGCAATCTCTGATGCTTACACTACTTCAGATACAATTGAGACCTTAGCTCCATATAAGGCCTTCTGTTGTGTGTGAGGGGGTGAACATTCTACCAGAAGAATTCTGCAGGAGTTTGAAACTCTGTGTTCCATACACACAGTCCATCAATTGAATGTATGGAAAGACAAGTGATTGACAGGTGGCGAAGGACCATTTTTTTACTAGTTACTGTACATGTAACAAAAGAAAATATCTGTTTCTAATTTCAAAAAATGGCATTATTTCATTTTTAAATCATTTCGCATTTTACCCATTTTATAAGCACAATAAGACACTCCAAGTCATTGGTTTCTGGGGTTAATGCACTTTCAGGTGCTAAACTTCCAGGTGCTAAAGGCACTTGGTGCAAGTGCCTCATGCCTCATTATGCATATAAGTGTGCATTAACCCTTGACAAACAATGAGCTGTTATGTCTTATTGCTTACATATATCACTGAGTGACATCAGCTACCTGAGAAGTACCATTATCCCACTACAAAGCCCACCCTGGAGTGTCTTATTGCTATTATAAAATGGGTCAAGATTTTTTTGAATGGGCGAGAAAATGCACAAAAATTAAAAAAATAAACTTTTTTTGACTTTATAAGTCCATCCATCCCAGCAAAATAGTCCTAGCACAACCCAGCATTGACATTTCATCTCAGGTTCACATATACACAACAAAATACATTTACATAGAAACTCAGAAATTGTTGGCAGATAAGGAATGCTAGGCCTATCTAATCTGCCCGCAAACCTCATACTTGGTTTCAGTCTCTGACCCTATCTGGTCAGTGGCTTCCCCTCCCTCTGCCCTACCTCCAAGATTCCCTTATGCCTGTCCCAGGCATGCTTAAATCCCTCCACAGTACTCACTGTCAACACCTGCTGTAGCAGACTATTCCATGTGTTCACCACCAACTCCAAGAAGAAAAACTTTCTCACATTCCCTTTTAGCCTGCCACCTTCTAATTTCATAGCATGCCCACTCGTTCCTGTACTTCTCTTATATTGGAAGATGTCTCCTCCCTGCACCTTGTTAATGCCATTAAGGTTCTTGAATGTTTCTATCCTATCCTCCTCTCCCTCCTCTCCACCAGCGAGTACTTATTGAGGTCCTTTAATCTCTCCTCATAAGTTTTGTGGTGTAAGCCCCATAACATATTAGTCGCCCTTCTCTGGACCGCCTCAACCATGTCAATGTCCTCATGAAGGTGTGGCCTCCAGAACTGCACACAGTACAATATTTATTTTTAATTAGCCCTTAAAGCCTCTATTTTCCCCAACCCACCCCCATTTACCTGTATCCTCACCTTTCTTTCTTCTTTATACTATTCCTTCTCTTTTCCCCACCTTGTTTCTTTTCTGTCTTTCCTACATTCAAAAGATGGAATGTTTTCTATGGATGGAATACAAGAATTCAAATCTCTGCTCAGTTCTACTGGCAGAATGTTCACACCCACAATCACACAACAGAAGGCTTTAGATGGAACCAGTGCTTTTGTTTTATCTGTAGCAGGTTAAATAACAGAGATTTCCCTAATAATGAGGTAAGGACAGGAGAGGGATTTTTCATGGTCAGTAAAGAAACCAAAAATTAAAATTGTAAGTACTGTAATACTTCATTTTTTGCATTTGCTGTGCTTGTGCACCAAACATCTTGTGACAAGTACTACGGGACTTGGGAGGTGATTCACTGCCGAACCCATTGCAGGTGCAACTGCAAGGGGCTTGACAGTCTGCACCAATAACAACACACTGTGGTTCTGACATCAATCAGGCTGCAACTTCTTGTCCTTCAAAGGACTGAAGCCGCTCCAATCAGAGAGAGCAAACAGCTGATCGGCTTTCAAGTAGAGGAGCATGAGATCTCTCTCTCTCTCAACCCCTCCTCCCCAAACTGCTTCACTAATGCATGAAGCCACATCGGCAAACAGCTGGTTGGCTTTCAAAACAGTTGCAGCTGCACACCAGAAGTTTGCTGGACCTTAGCGATGTGCTGCTGCTATTTGAAGCCCTACAACAACGAAAACCATCCATCGATGTCTGTTGCTGGCACCACTGTAACTCTCTCCCACCCCACCCTCCCTCTCAACATCCACCACCCTACCCTCCAAACATAACACTGACAGTGGGGTGCCCAATCCCCCAGTGTCCAAACATGAAATAAAGAGAACCTTCACTCTGTATTGTTTTGAATACATTGTAGAAAAGAAAACAGTCCATTGATGTCTGTTGCAGCTGCTACTATTACTGCAACCCTGCCTCCTATTTTTTTAAATACTTTGTAAAAAAAGAAAATGGTCCATTGATGTCTATTGCAGCCCACAGTAAGTACACCCCCCACGCCATTTATGACACTGACAGTGGGGGTGCCCAATTACCCAGTGTCCACTGCCGGCACTGCTGTAACTGTCATTTCCACCTGACCCTCCCACTCAGCACCCACCCCCCAACCCCCAAACATAACACTGACAACTGGGAGTGCCCAATCCCCCAGTGTACAAACCTGAAATAAAGAAAAGCGTCCCTCTGCATTTTTTTTAATACCCTGTAAAAAAGAAAACAGTGCATCAATGTCTGTTGCAGCCATAACTGCAACCCCCACCTATTTTATTTTGTTTTTTAGAATACTCTGTAAAAAAGGAAACGGGCCATCGATAGGTACCCAATCCCCCAGTGTCCACTACTGGCCCCCTGTAACTGTCACCCCCACCCAACCATCCCACTCAGCACCTACCACCCCACTCCCGAAACATAACACTGACACTGGGGGTGCCCAGTCCCCCAGTGTCAAAATCTGAAATAAAGAAAACCTTCCCTCGGTGTTCATTTTTTTTTTTAAGCCTGCAAAAAAAGAAAACCATCCATTGATGTCTGTTGCACCTTTAGTTCCTCACCCCCACCTGACCGTCCCAATCAGCACTTCTCCCAACCCCAAGCTCTTATTTACTCACTGGGGGTCCGATGCCATAATCTTTTCTGGACCACATACACATCTTCACTCTTTAATGCAAACTGAGGAAATCAGGTATGCAGTCCAATGTATTTTAATAGGGGCCTGAACTTAGTGGCATAACTTGGCAATTCTTCTATATTTTTGCAACAGATTTTTAACATACCTTTTTGGGGACACCACCTCATGAGCAATTCAAGTGACCTTAGGTAAATCTGTCCAGAAAGGTGACTTTACGGTTGCTGTGAAAAATCATCTTTTGGGTAGGAGATGAAAGTTTTCTCTGCAGTTGTTCATGAGGTAGGGTCATAAGAAGCCTATGTTGAAAATTTGGTGTAAAAATATTAACAAAGTTATGAGCCTATGTTGAACTTTGTGAATGCAGGCTTGTCACTTTGGTCATTTTCAATATTTTGACCACAAATTTTCAATATAGCCATTTCTTTTATAGCACCTCATGAATGGTACAGCTGTCATTTTTCAAATCCTGGCCAAAATGTGTTTTCGTGCCCTGAAAGGTGATTTCACAGTTGTGGCACAAAATCACCTTTCGGGCAGGACTTGAACATTTTATTTGCACTTGTCCATGAGGTGGTATCATAAGCAAGCTATGTTTAAACTTTGGGGCCAAAATATTAAAAAGCAACAGAGTTATGAGCCTACATTGAAATTTATAAACGCAGGCTTGTAACTCTGGTAATTTTCAATATTTTGATTTCAAATTTTAAACAGAGCCATTTCTTCACAGCACCTTATGAATGTGGCAGCTATCATTTTTCAAATCCTGGCCAAAATGTGTTTTTGTACCTGTGGCACGGAATGACGTTTCAATGGCACAGAATGACTTTTTGGCGAGGATTTGAAAATCTTCACCTGCTGGGTCCATTAGGAAGGGTAAATAAGAAGGCTATACTAAAAATTTGGTGTACAAATATGGTAAAATGCCCAGGTTATGACTGAATGTTACACTGTTTCAGCGTCTACTCATAACTTTGCCAATTTTGAATATTTTGACTCCAAACTTTCAACATAGCCATTTTTCCACAAAACCTCCTAAATGTGATGTGTTATTTTTTGTGTTTGTTGCACTTGTGCCCAAACATTTTGGTACAAGTACATCGGGATCTGGGAGGTGTGTCACTGCCGAGCCCATTGCAGTTGCAACTGCGAGGGGCTTGGCAGTCTGGACCAATCATGATGCATTGCGGTTGTGATGCAACTCTCAGCTCGGTGAGCTGAAACTTTGTGTACTTCAAAGGACTGAAGCTTCTCCAATCAGAAAGGGTTTCAGTCCTTTGATGTGCCTGAAGCCGTGTCAGCAAACACCTTTTCAACTTTCAAAAGAGTTGCAGCTGCAAAGTGAAAGTTTACTATGGACCTTTCCAGCGTGCAGCTGCTATTTCAAGCCCTGTAACAACAGAAACCATCCATGGATGTCTGTTGCTGGCACTCCTGTAACTCTCTTCCAACCCGAACCTCCCTCTCAGCACCAACCACGCTACACTACCCCCCTAAACATAATGCTGACACTGGCGCTACCCAGTTCCCCAGTGTCTGCCTTGTAGTTTTTGTTTTTTTTAAACCTACAACTGAGAAAACCATCCATCAATGTCTATTGTGCTACCGTAACTGCAACCCCCTGCTGTTTAGAACACTGACACTGGGGGTGCACAATCCCCCAGTGTCCACTGCTGCCTCCTCTATAACTGTCACCCCACCCGACCCTCCCACTCAGCACCCACCACACAACACCCCCCCCCAGACATAAAACTGACACTGGGGTGCTAAATCCCGGAATGTAAACCCTGTAATAAAGAAAACCTTCCCACTGCATTTTTTGTATACCCTGTAAAACAGAAAATGGTCCATCAATGTCTGTTGCAGCTGCCACTGTAATTGCAATTCCGCCCCACCTCCAATTTTATTTTTTTAATACCCTGTAAAAAAGAAAATGGTCCATTAATGTCTATTGAAGTCCATTGTAACTGCACCTCCCTGCCATTTATAACACTGACACTGGGGGTGCCCAATCCACCAGTGTCCACTGCTGGTGCCCCTGTTACTCTCACCCCACCCTCCACTCCCACTCAGCACTCACCCTGCAAACATAACACTGACACTGGGGTGCCCAATCCCCCAGTGTCGAAACCTGAAATAAAGAAAATCTTCCCTTGGTACTTTTTTTTTAAAGCCCGTGAAAAAGAAAACTGTCCATCAATGTCTGTTGAGCTGTTAGTACCCCAACCCTACCCTCCCACTCAGCACCCACCACCCCACACCCCCCAAGCCCTTACTTACCCACTGGGGCTCTGATGCTGTAATCTTCTCTGGACCGCAGACATGTCTTCACTCTTTATAGCCAGACTGCGAACTGAGGAAGGCATGTATGCTGTTCAATGTATTTCAATGGGGGGCTGAACTTAGTGGCATAAGTTGGCCATTTTCTATATTTTTGCCCCAGATTTTCAGCATAACTTTTTTGGGACACTGCCACATGAACAATGCAAGTGACGTTAGGTAAATCTGTTCCAAAAGGTGATTTCACAGTCACTACGTGAAATCACCTTTTGGGTAGGAGTTGAAATTTTTCTCTGCCCTTGTTCATGAGATGGGATCATAAGAAGGCTATGGGGGAGAAACAGACTGAGGGAGGAGGTTTCAGGAGGAGCAGAGGGAGGATGGAAGTATAAGGAACTTGGGTGGAGTTCGCACAAAGGGATCAGGGATAAGGGGTGGGGGTGGTGTTAGTAAATGCCAGGAGCTTGGGAAACAAGTTGCCAGAGTTCCAGACCACACTGTTCGGGGTGGATGGCAGCGGTCACGGAAACGTGGGCCAACAAAAACCATGACTGGGACCTAAACATGCGGGGGTACACTATGCTTAGGAAGGATAGAAAGGAGGGCAGAGGGGGTGGAGTGGCTATGTTCATTAGAGATGATGTAGAAATTACTAGGGTAGAAGAGGCAGAGGGAAATGTGGAGGCCTTATGGGTCACCTTACGAACCCCAGCAGGAGGTAAGGTCAAGCTGGGTGTAGTATATAGGCCCCCTGGGATGGGTGATGTTCTGGAGGATGGTTTGCTGGACAACATCATTGCCCAGTGTGGACCAAAAGGGGAAGAAGTGGTGTTGATGGGGGACCTTAATATGCCAGATACAAACTGGGGAACCATGTCTTCTAAGGTGGCCAGGGAGCAGAGGCTGCTGGACGGCTTCCAGGATGTGTTCATAACACAGCATGTGGTGGAGCCCACAAGGGAGGGGCATGTCCTGGATGTGGTTCTGGCAGATGGGGATCTGGTAAGGGACCTGGTTGTAGAGGATCCGCTGACTGGGAGCGACCACAATACTGTCTGGTTTCAAATAAGCATTGGGGAGGGGGGAGAGATCTAGGACACTGGCAGTGGACTTCAGGGGGGCAGACTTTGTGGGCATGGGAAATATTCTCAAGGATCACTTGAAGGGGATTACATCAATGACAAATGTGGAAAAGAGATGGGAGGTCATAAAACAGGGGTTTCATGAGGCAGTCAGGACCTGCAGTAAGGTGAAACGTAAGGGAGCTTGGTCACATAAACCATGCTGGTGGTCCAGTGAGGTTCAGGTAGCGGTCAGAGGAAAGAAGGCTGCCTACAAAAAATATAAAACAACAAGAGGGGATAGGGAAAAGGAAATTTACCATCCTGCATCTAGAAAAGTCACCCGGATGGTGAGGGGGGCAAAGTCCAGTAAAGAGCAGTGGCTGGCACAGGGGATACGTGGAGGGGAAAAAGGGGTTCTTCTGGTACATTGAGGAGTGGAGAAAAACTAAGGGCCATCTCAGCAGATGTTGAGATCAGAAGGAGGGTGGGTGGAAGAGGCGAAGGACCAGGGGGAAGTATTAAATGAGTACTTTGCCTCTGTGTTCACTGGGGTGGATGGGATATCTACAAAACAAGGCACGATGGGGATAGAAGCGGTAGTGAGTGGGATCAGGGGAGCAACATAAATGGAACAAGAGGGAGAGAGAGGTATCCCAGGGGTGTCACATCAAGATAAGGATAAAAAGGCCAGTAAGGTGGAGGGGACAGATGATGCTATCTCCACTGAAAGGGTGTGGTTAGCCCTCAAGGCCCTAAAGAAAGATAAATCTCCTGGGCCGGATGGCATTCATCTGAGAGTACTATGGGAATTGGTGGACATACTGACTGCACCACTGGCGGAGCTCTTCAACAGGTCGCTTGAGACAGGGAGGGTACCTAGGGATTGTCGAGAGGTGCATGTGGTGCCAATCCATAAAGAGGGGTTGAGGGAAGTACCAAGTAACTATAGACCCATCACTTTAACCTCGGTGGTGGGAAAATTAATGGAGAGTATACTAAAGGAATGATTGTGGGTGTACTTGGAGGAGGTGGGAGGGCTGGATAGTCGGCAACATGGGTTTGTGCCAGGTAGATCGTGTCAAACCAATCTTGTGGAGTTCTACGAATGGGTAACATCAGAACTGGACAGGGGAAAGCCTGTGGATGTATTATTCTTGGACTTCAGCAAGGCGTTTGACTCTGTCCCTCACAATGGTCTGGTGGAGAAACTGATGGGGTTGGGAGTAGGCCCTTTGATAGTCAGATGGATTGAAAACTGGCTAGCTGGATGCACCCAGAGAGTAGTGGTCAGTGGGAAGCTCTCAAACCCTAGAGAGGTCGGTACTGGGGTACCGCAGGGCTCGATCCTAGGTCCGATCCTGTTTAATGCATACATATCGGACATCAGGGAGGGTATAGGGTGTGAAATGAGTCACTTCACTGATGACTCCTAGATGGGAGCCATAGTTGAGGGGGAAGAGGGGAGGTTGGCCCTGCAAGGAGACCTGAACACCTTGGAAAGCTGGGCTCACACATGGAAATTAAATTTCAATATCACCAAGTGCAAGGTGTTACATCTTGGGCGGGGAAACCCTAAACATAGGTACACTCTGGGAGGGGAGGTGCTGGAGGCCTCAACAGGGAAAAAAGACCTAGGGGTCATGGTGGATGCATGTATGAATAACTCTGAGCAGTGCAGGAGGGCGGCTAGCAAAGCAAACAGGATGTTAGGATGCATCGTAAGGGGGATCACCTCTAGGAGCAGGGAAGTGATTCTGCCACTGTACAATGGACTGGTTAGCCACACCTTGAGTACTGTGTACAGTACTGGAGACCACACTTGAAGAGGGACATACAGCTCCTGGAGAGGGTACAGAGAAGGGCAACTAAGATGATACGAGGACTAGGGGATTTGACGTATGAGGACAGACTTGAGGAGCTCTGCCTGTTTTCATTGGAGGAGAGGAGAGGAGAGGAGAGACAGGGGGGACATGATTGAGATCTTCAAGAGAATAAATAGGGTAAACATGGAGGGGATCTTTAGACTAAAGCAGGGAGGTATCACCAGAGGGCATGGTTTGAAGTTGGAAGGTGGAAGGGTGAAGGGGGAAAAGAGGAGGAGGTTTTTCACTGAGAGGGTGGTGAACCCTTGGAATGCACTGCCTGGCGAGCTGATTCAGAGATCCACAATGGAAGGCTTCAAGAGAGGGTGGGACAGATACAGAAAGCGGATGTGTCAGATGATGGCCTGGCCCAGGAGGGTGGGGATGGATGATAGGGGTTTCTGGAACACAAGGTGGGGGGGAGGGCCTCGGCACCCAACTAGGGATCTGAGGTTCGAGCAGACTCGATAGACCTGAAGGCCTAATCTGCTGGCAAATAGTATGTTGAAAATTTGATGTAATCATATTAAAAAACAACATTATGAGTCTACGTTGAAATTTGCAAATGCAGGCTTGTAACTTTGGTAATTTTTAATATTTTGACCCCAGATTTTCAGCATAGCGATTTCTTTACAGCGCCTCACAAATTTCACAGCTGTCATTTTTGCAAATCCTGGCCAAAATGTATTTTTGCACCCTGAAAGGTGATTTTGCAATCACCGCACAAAATCACCTTTTGGGCAGGAGTTCAATATTTTCTCTCCACTTGTTCATGAGGTGGGATCATAAGAAGCCTATATTGAAAATCTGGGGCAAAAATATTAAAAAGCAACAAAGTTATGGGCCTACAGTGAAATTTATGAATGCAGACTTGTAACTTTGGTAATTTTCAATATTTTGACCCCAAATTTTAAACATAGCAATTTCTTCACAGCACCTCATGAATGTGGCAGCTATAATTTTTCAAATCCTGGCCAAAATGTGTTTTCGTACCTGTGGCATGGAATGACATTTCACTGGTGCAGAATGACGTCTTGGCAAGGATTTTAAAATCTTTATTTGACGGGTCCATTAGGTGGGGTAATAAGAAGGCTATGCTGAAAATTTGGTGTACAAATATGGTAAAATGCCCAGGTTACAACTGAATGTTACACCATTTCAGCGTTCACTCATAACTTCGCTAATTTTGAATGTTTTGACTCCAAACTTTCAACATAGCAATTTTTCCACAAAACCTCATAAATGTGACATGTATCAATTTTTAAATCCTAAACGAGATGTGTTTTCACACCTCTGGTGCAAAATGACATTTTGGACAATATACCATAAATGGTACATGTCATGTCTATAAGAGGAATCCTAAAACAAGTATCTTCAAAAGCTGAGGTAAAAATTAGAAATAAAAACCCAGGTGCATACCACTTGCAAACGTTCAGCATTGACAAATGCTTGTAATAGCGTGCAAGTAGCTGAAATGGATACATTTGGCAGGCTTTTCCATTTTTCCACACTGCTACTAACACCAAACTGCTGCAAGTATGGCACATGATATAAAATGTGTCAGTGTTGTGTTACTACATTTGTGTTTCACAGTATGTTTCTGCATAATGGTTCTCAAGCCTCAAATTGTGGTGGCCTGAAAAGGCCATAAAATGCAGTCACCAGAACCTACTGGTGGCCTCACTCCTTATTTTTTTTACCACAGACCTGATACACACTGAAGTTCCTATGACACATATCTTTTCATGCTGACCTGCTTGAGACTGTCCTGCACATCTGTCCACTTGCCGGGAGCCGTGGAGCCCAGCTGACAAAACCTGAACTGCATTTACCATCCTGATACCGCAGTAGATCATCAAGTGTAGCAGGCTTTTACCTGTTAGTGACTTTTAAATCATTGTGTGGTTAGCTTACTGTCTTGGGGTGTAGGGAGCTTGGGGGAGCTGACACCCGTGACATCACTTGGGAGGGTGGGCTTTCTGCATTTAAAAGCTCGCGCCGCCCGCTAACTCGAGCGTTAGTGGTGCGAGTGCCACTTGGGAAAAGTTTTATTGAATAAGATCAGCAAAGAAGTACGTTAAACTGTATTTTCTTGGCATATGTTATTTATATATGCTTGGAAATTTGGATAGAAATTTATTGATCTGCTAGTATTATTAGTAGTTTTGATAAATTGCACTGAAGTTGCTAGTATTTGTTGCCTTCAGCTTAATTAAATGTGAGTCTGTTTCAGGGCAGTGTGAAGTACCTGTATATGTACTTTTAGCTTAGCAAGTTGATTATATTCTGAAAAATCCATATCCAGAAGAAAATTAGTTTTTATAGATTAATAAAAATATTATATTACTATTTTTAGTTTTGTTTTGTACTTCTGTTTACATTTTAAAGTACATGCAGCACCTTATAGAAGAGCTCTTTGTTAGTCATAACTATGGACACACCACTGAGAGGTAGTATGATGCTTATTAAGATCATTTGCCTTGCTATAATATGTCCTGAGATTGGAAATACAAATGGATCTAGTTGGGGAATGGAATCTATTAAGATTAGGGGGTACTTTGACTTCTTCACCTGGTCTTCAATTTGGGTCTCAGAGGGGCAGATTTGAAATAACTCCACATTTGATTGGCCATTCCCAAATTTCAGCTTTGAGCAAGCTGGCAGCTGTTTTCCTGTCAAAGGAAATCTAAAAACATAATGAACTGTAGACAACGTTTTGGTATTATAGTAATAAAGTTCATTTGGAAACATAGTGGAGTAGTGGCTAAACTGAGAATATTGATAATATTAAGTTTGATGCTGTCTGGCGATGTCCAATTAAATCCAGGCCCAGGTGAAGAACATCTATTTACAGCTGATATTTTGAAGGGTAATAACATCATCTTTGTCCATTTTAATGCCAGAAGTATGCTGCTCAGGATTGATTTTAAAAGGGAATGGGTTCTAGAGTATTGACCGGATATACTAATAATAATGGAATCCTGGCTAAGTAAGAAAGTACTAGATGATGATGTTCAGATCCCTGAATATCAATTATGGAGGCATGACAGAGGGAAAAGGGGAGGGGGAGTTATAGCATATGGGACTTTGGCCTTGGAAATTAAATACCTGGTATGCAATATTCTTACACCAGGCATGGAAAGAGTAATATTGGAAATAAAACTACCATACTGTAAGCCTATACTATTAATAGGATGCTCCCTCCCCCAAACGGGAGATGAGCAAAATCTCTTAGCTATACAGTTTTTTTTGTTCCCATTTAGAGACAGTCATGAACTCATTGTCCTGTGAGATTTCAATATAGACTGGGTAAAGGTATCTCCTACTAGTACAATAATGGATTTTTCACTGTCTCTGGGGCTGTCTCAGTTAATTGATAACTTTACCAGATTAAATTCTAAAGATCCCACTTCTTCTACTATCCTGGATTTAATATTTACTTCCGCACCAGATACATTTTCCCTCCGTGGTGTGTCGCCAGAATCTTTTAGCGATCACCAAGTTATTTTGTGTATTAGAGAAAAAGACAAGAAAGTTAGGCTACCACAAGTCAAAACATTTCGAAACCTAAAAGATTTAAATTATATTGCCTTTATGGTGGAGCTGGAAGTAAGGAACTGGGGCAGGCTGTCCCTAATTCCAGACATTGATAGTGCTTGCCAGTACTTTCAGAGTGAATTTCTTTCTGTCTGTGATGCCTTTGCCCCAGTTCAAAGTAAAAAAGTTAAAAAAAAATTCTCCCTGGTATTCTGCGGACCTTAGGATGTACTGCAGAGCAAAAGATAATGCATGGAAATTAGCAAAGAAAAATAGTAGAGAAACTGCTTTGGGATAGATATCAATTTGCAAGCAATCTTGTATGTGAAAAAAATAAGGAAGGCAAAAACAGATTATTTTATCTCTGGCTTTAGGTCAGAAAAGGCTAAAAATCCCAGAGATTTTTGGAGCATGGAACAAAAACTCCAGGGCAGTAAAAATTTGGAAATGCCAGCAGCCTTCACGATAAATGAAGTTTCACATAGTATCTCAGACAAAGTCGCTGACATGTTTAATGAGATGTATATAAATATGGGATCTTACACGGCTGATGCTCACCCCTCCCCTGGGGTACAAGAATACCATAGGGATTATAAGATCTGGGGAAAAATGTGGGTCATTTCTCTTTTAAGAACATAACTGTAGGCCAGGTCTTTAGGGCTTTATTAAAACTGGACACAAAGAAAGCTCAGGGTCTGGATGGTATCCCTTCCTATCTACTTAAAATAGCAGTGCCTGTGGTTGCCCCTGTATTAACAGACATGTATAATCTTTCTATAAAAGCTGATACCTACTTCCTAGCCTGGAAACACGCTAATATAATTAAGTAATAAGGCACAACAGGGTGTGGGTTATTGGGGATTTACCCACGCCTTGTGTGGTGTGTCACGAGACGATCCGCGACTTAACCACACAAGAAGTGGGTAAATCACCCAATAACTCACACCCTGGAGTGCCTTATTGTGATTATACAATGGACCCATGTGTAAAATAAATGTCAAATGTGTTTAATTATGATTTTTATAAATGCCATTTCTCAGCCATGGGTTATGCAGGATTTACCCACGGTCATGTGACATGTTTTGATCAATGAGGTTACAGGATTTTATACACCATTGTATAATTCCTATTTTTAAGGGTGGACAGAAGGGTGCTATGGGAAATTATAGACCCATATCACTGTTGTCGGTTACCTGTGAGATCTTTGAAAGGATTACAGTAGGCCAACTAAAGCGATATTTGGAAGTCCAAAAAATATATAACCAGAATCAATCGGGTTTTAGGGTGCTGCACAGTATGACTACAGCATTGGTTAAAGTGGTCTCAGATTTTCAGGAAGCCATGGACAAAGGCCTCCAGATTGGGGCCATATTTATAGATCTATCAAAGGCTTTTGATAATTTAAATCATGAAATGCTTATTGAGAGCCTGAGATCTGCTGGCTTCAGCCAGGAGGCTTTGAAATGGTTCCATGGCTACTTGATAGGGAGACAGCAGTGTGTAACACTGAGTAACAGCTACACCTCAACATTTTTAGATACAAGAACTGGGATCCCTCAAGGTTCGGTGTTAGGGCCTGTGTTGTTTAATATTTATACAAATGGCATCGGACAGCTGTTGGGTGATGTCCAACACCATTTATATGCAGACGACACAGTCTTATACACAGAAGGTAGGTCTGTTGATCAGATTCAAGAAAGGCTTCAAAAAGTCTTTAATATACTGCAGAGATATTATTGTGACCATGGTTTCGTTCTGAATTCTTCAAAATCACAAGTTATACTATTGTCAGGGAAACACATTCAGAATAATTTACCCTTAGATATAAAGACTCTAGATGATTGTAGCCTAACACTTGTTGACTCATATAAATATATGGGAGTCTGGACAGACTCTCAGTGTAAATGGGATATACATGTTGATTTGTTAGTTAGAAAGTTAAATAAAAAACTGGGGATTCTATATAAACACAAAAACTGCCTACCTTTGGATGTTAGACTGAAGATAGTAAACTCCATGGTAATCCCTCTGTTGGATTATGGCGATGCTGTTTTGGAAAGAGCACCTGGGGGAGTCCTGCGCAGGCTTGATGTTGTATATAACAGATATGCATGGTACATCCTGGATGCACCCAGGAACATGCATCACTGTTCCATGGATAGAGCTTTTGGCTGCATAGAATTGACGGAGTGACGTAAATTACATGTGTTACACCTAGTCTATTAAAGTAGACAGAAGAAAGCGCCCCAGTATATTACAGATTTGTTAACGGTAAGAAGTGTTAGAGAGGGCCTGCGTATATCGGGGATCCTTGAGTACGTGGTGCCAGTCATGAAATCTGTTAGGGGTAATTCCAGTTTTGTATGTATGGGCCCCAGGTTATGGAATAGCCTACCTGGTCATTTGAGGAAATAAAAAAGTATTATATTCTGGAAGGCTATTAAAACTTGGATTTATGACACTGCCAAGCTGTTAAAAACTTGCTGTACTGATATGGTTTGATAAATTGTTTATGACATATTTATATTATATTGTATTGTATGTCTTTACTACATATTGTTGTAAATTTATTGTGAACTAGCCTTTGTGTTGTTAAGGGATCTCATTAAAAATGAGCCTCAGCTAAACTGGGCTATCCTTTTCTGGAAAATTTTCTCAGAATAAAACTTTTACTACTACTACTACTACTACTTTCACACAACATACATGAAATCAAGTCCCTGGTGTATTTTTATTTGAAGTGTGTCTGTTTATGTAAAGTTAAGAAGTTTTGCATTCCATTTAATTACCTTTGTGACTGGGGTACTAATGAGCTCTGTGGCAGTACAGTATTTTATTGGTGGCTTCATGCAGCCATGGTGACCTCATTTGAGAAACATTGGGCCTGATTTTTAAAAGGTTGGGACTGGGGCATGGTGCTTGCGGCAAGGAGAAATGGCGCAAAGGGCTCCTTCCAACAGTCTCAATTTTGTAAGGGACTGTGTGCCACTGGGGGGACTGCCTGCATCAACCAGGCTTATGTCATCCTTTAGACAGCTGCACTGGTGTGCCATGGCAGAAGAAAGCTTGCGCAGGAACAGGGCTGAAATATCCCTTTCATTGGAATTTTGCAAGCCCCCCCCAGGGGCAGACAGACCCTACAGTTATACCAGCCCAGAACTGGTCTAAACTACCATGCACCACTGCTGCAATCCTTGCTGGGGGGGGTGACCCTGTGCCTCCATGGGCAAGGTGCCCAGACAGCCCCTCACACCTGCCAGACCACCCCTGGAGTGGCTGAAAATCCATGGCAGATGAGAGCCTGCAAGTTGGAGTCCCACCCCCCATTGTGGTGGTGCTGCTGCATCCAGACACACCTATGGACATGCACTGTCCCTGCTGTTCCCCCAGCTAGACCTGTCCCACCCCCACAAGCCAGGGCATTCTCCAGATGACCCATCAGCCACCAGGGTGACCATCCAGTGGGTTGCCTTCACTGGCCACCGATGCTGCAAGCCTGTGCTGCAGCTTGCAGCACTCCCCTTCGGTGTAATGTCTGATTGGTGCATGGGTTGGCTTACTGCAAATTTGGGGACTTTGGTGCTGGGAGCCTGTTCTTGTAAAATCTGGAGTGGAGACCCCGGCACACCCGAGTTTGCCGCAGGTGATGGTTCGCCGCACAATGCACTGATGTAAAGCGGCTTTTAAAATCAAGCCTACTGTTCTAGAATCAGGCTTCTGAAAATATGCTGTAGTTCTAAATACCAGCTTGAGTGGTGGTGCTAGGAATCAAAGCTATAGCTACATATGATAGTATCAAAAGCATTGGTACATTAAGTACTTACTGTGACAAAAATTTAAACATTGGGTCCGATATTCAAATGCCAAAATTTTGCACAAGGTGCCTGTGCCAAAAGGTTTTGATGCAACTGGCACCTTGCACCAAATGTTGCAACAATCTTGATTTTTGAATGCAGGCTGCGTTGAAATTGGGATGCCCTGTGTCAAAACCACTGTGCACCACCCTTGCACTAGAACAGGTGGTGCACCATGTCGTAACAGGGCTTGCACCACTGCGGAACTGCAGCTTATACTGCAATACCACAGATCCGACTCCATCTCTGTCTTTTACCCTTTTTTTCCTACTGCTAGGATTCTCTTGTGCCTATTCCATGCATTCTTCAATTCCCCTACCATTTTTTCCCCCACCACCTCCACTGTGAGGCTGGTCCATGCATCCGCTACTCTTTCCATTAAAAAATAGTTCCTGCTATCCCTGAGTCTCACCCCCCGCAGCCTCATATCATGACCCCTTCTTTTGAACATCTTTTTTCTGAAAGATGCTACCCACTTGTATCTTATTTATGCCCTTGAGGAATTTGAAGGTCTCTATCATATCCCCCACTCTCACTTCCAGGGTATACATATTGAGGTCCTGTAGTCCTTCCTTATATGAAAACAAAAAAATAAGAGGGTGCATACTGACAGCAAATGTTCAACATTGACAAATGCTTGTTTAATTTATGTATGTGTGTGTAATAAGAGAATTATGAAAGTAAATAACATTGAAGTATTATTTTTTAAATTTAAGGCAGTTTTATTTTTAGGGCCTAGTTGAAGGTTTTTAGTGAGTAAAGCTGACAGCCATGTTTGTGATGGCAGTCAGGGATGTGTGGTTAGTATTGATTCTAGTGTAAAGAGACTGCTGGATCTTTATCCAGTTGTGTTGTGCTGAAATAACAGCTCTGGTAAAGATGGCCCTCAGCCAATCAGGTTTCATGATTTTGAAAACCTATTTTGTAACTAACTTTTATCACTGGGTTCCAGAACTCATAAGTAATTACAAAATGAATATTGTGTAGGAAAAGCATCATTAGTAAGGGCCCTTAAATAAAGAACACTAAGTCTATTTCAAAACAAACACACTGGGGAGGGGGAGGATTACACAGGCTTCACATATGCCACATTTCTAACTCTATGAAAAAAATTAGAAAGCAAGGTTTAAGTTCCCTTTAATAGAAAGATAGAATTGCGGTAGGTCAGTAGTTATCTGCTAGGGTACGATGGCCACCCTTGTAGACTGGGACAACCCTGGCTTGTTTTCAGATGCTAGGCATTGACTGGATGACTGAAAAGAGAGTAAAGCAATAAAGTATGACCAGGGGTTACATAAGCAGTCAGTTAATCACCCAGTAGGAGTGTAATGTGGCACGAGGCACAGCTGAGTTTCACATGCCCCTAAAGGGGTGATTACCTGTTTATGTAACCATCATGCCTTATTGCTATTATGAAAAGCAGGCTGAGTAAAAAAAGGATGTGCCATTTAATTTGACAGTCATTTGATGTTTTTGTGTTATTAGACTCTATAGGTATATTAACAAAGTATTAATGGTAAGCTCCTGGAATGTGGGGAACCAGTTAGGACACTATATTGTATATCCCCTTAGTATAAATAAATTAAAGTAAGGGGAAAATAGATTGTACAAGCAACCAACCTCAAGGAACTTGAGTTCCAGTCAATCAATTCCAGCACTTTTGTTTGCTGACAAACCTAACAACAATTCAGCATTTTCACTGGGAGATAAGTAAGGGTTAAAAATATTTCACATATTTTGGAAGACCAAGGGTTCAGAAGATGCTAGTGTTTTTTCACTAAAGGAGAACCACAACCTTTTTCTAGTTTGAATTTCTCTTTGTAATAATAACACATTTTATTCATAGCATACTTTACATACAGTAAGATTGCACATCTCTGTACAAAAAGAAAAGCAATCATTCTCACTGGGCACGCCATCATTGGGCTCCAAATAAACTGCAGTGCACATACAATTTCAGTGTAGCAGGGTCTGATGGTACAAACCCCTGTAGTTTATTTAAAGGGCCTATGCTACATTATGTCATCACTTTTTCCTTTACACTGAGACTGTGTAGTCCCTGTTGTCTTTTGTAATTGTCTTTGTTTTCTTTGCTTTTTTAAAAAAAAATCTTGTTTCAAAACTTCAGGTCCAGGAAAAGCATTTCTTAACATTCCAACCTCCAACCCAAACAACCCATACTCAGAGCTGGCCTGTTCAGCATTCTGCTTACCCTGGAGACCCAAGAAACGCAAAAAGAAATGTTAGTTTTAGATTGTGTTGATGATTATGAAAGGGATAAAGATGATATGTGCCTGCTCTGGTTAACATCAGTCTTGCCAAATGTAAAACGGTAATGCCATGCAACGTATAAACAAGTGTATCTCTCCAGTGTTGACAAGCTGTATAGTGCATAAACCAAGTAGTGGGAGTGGGGGTTCCAGTGCTAGTGGAGAAAGTTCTAACAAAACTTATTACTGCTACAATGTGTGATATAGACACACTGTATTGCATATTCCTAGTCTATCTGCATATTTGTCATGGATTGTGCTCTATCTACCTTGTATACCTTTTAATCTGTTTTACGTTCACTGACCAGTGTCACTCTTGAAGGTGGGCACCTGTTGTTCAAAGGCTGTCATGGTACTCCAACAAATAAATAAATAATGGAAGCACTGAGTAAATTTATCACATGAGTAACAAGAGGATTGGGGGAGGTCTCTATGGTTGGCCAAAGAACTCCAGAGAAAGTTAAGGGAGAAAAAGAGGGTTATGGTAAGTGGAAGGATTCTATGGACAAAGCAAGGTGAGTGGAGAATTACAAAAGCAACATAGGGCTATTAGTGCACAGGCCAAAGCTGGTCTGAAAGTCAGAATACACAGGGGTCAAGGATAATAACAAAAACCTTTTTCAATAAATAAGGGACAAAAGAAGAATCAAGAAGAAGTGGGATCCCTGATCATTGGTGGGGGGTGGTGGGGTGGGGAGGCAGGGGATCATTGAGCAAGACATCGCAAATAGCAAAGGCATGTAGTAACTAGTCAGTTTTATTCCGGAACTGGGGGGGGGGCATGGCCAGCTGGGGCTGAAATTAGGCGATATACAGGTTGAACAAAGCAATGCTGATCATACAAGAATTAGAAAGTAAGTAAAGAAGTCTTATGGTTAAAACATTGATTCAAACTTTATTTTCTATTTTCAGCAAGCTGATAGATGGCTTTGAAGGTAAAATGTCGAGTTATTGGACACACTCAAATTATTCAACCTAGGAAGAGGAGTCTGAGAAGGGACATGATCACGGTATCTGTATACTGCAAGGATGTACAGGATGGAGTACTCACTGATGTTTGAGTTGGTAAGTGAAAGAAGAACTCAAGGATATCCACTAAAACATGGAGGGGGGAGATTGGGGGGGCAGGATAGGACAACGCATCAGAAAGCATCACTTCACACAGAGGATGGTTCCATGTAGAATAGCCTACCCAGTGAGGTTGTGAAGCTGGGCTTCTTCAGGCTTTCAAAGCAGGACTACTCAGATTCCTAAGGTTGAATGGTGCTGAAATAACACAGCACGAGTAGGTGTACCATTCTGGCTGATAAGCTTGGGAAACTTTTGGAATTGCAGAGACATTCCTTGACCCACTTGTCTGTGGTGATTTTTTCCCCCATTCCTGGTATTAATGGGTCTGCCTTCCTCCTAATGTCAGTGACTGACTGGTGACCTGGGCAAAACTGTCAGGTGTTTTGTTTTGGCTAAGGTTTTGGGGATGGAGTTGCAGCACGCCTTGAGCCCCTTCTGCTCCTACCTCTATAGTACTCACTCTGTGGCTGGTATTCATGGTCAGTGTATGGTCTGGGGTAGTAAACTCTGCCCCTGCCCTCCTTCTATAAGGCATGGTGGAAGTGGAGGCCTTGTCTTTCTTAGTAGAACTTTAAAAAGTGGCTCTGTACTCATCTGCTTTTTTCATGCATGCCTCAGTTTTGTCACCAAATAAAGAGTTTCCCTCGAAAAGCAAATCAGTGGCTTTCATCTGAATGTCCTGGGTAAGGATGGTAGTCCTTTGCCAGGCAAACCACCTCAGTGCCACTGCATAAGCCAAGACTCTTGAGACAGAGTCACTGGTATCTACAGGCATATGAAACTCATATTTTGTGGCATACAGTGCTGATTTTGCTGTTGCTACAGGGTCCCATGGCCTTTTTGCCATCTACTTCTCACTCAGAGAAGAGGTGGTAGGGATAGGGGTGAAGACAGTGGGGAGCTTCAAACAAGTGTGGGATAGGCACATGGGGTAATAAACAGAGGTAAGACAGGAGGGAGGGACACCTGTGACCAAATAGAGTCAAGGGTGTAGGGTTAGGGAAAACTGGGCAGACTAGGTGGGCCTACCAGTCCTTTTCTGTGAACATATTCTATGTGTCTATGTTTTAGAGCCAGTATTGCATTCCACAGTGCTTTCTGGTACTGAGCTGTATAGGCCAAATAAGCTGCCTGTCTTAGGAGCAGGGAAGCTGGTGTGTACTCTTTTTTGGCCATAGTATTTAGTTTCATGGAATCCTTTTAAAGGGGCTGTGCAAACAGGGTCACTTTAGCCTTCTCACAGGTGGCCACCTCTACCACTCCTTCGTGGTCAGGGTGGGCACACAGTACCCCCATGTGTACACCTGATACTTTTTCTCAGTTTTCTTATCAATCCCAGCTGCTGAATAAAGTGCTGACATGATTTTTGATGTTACTTTTCATGAAGGATTTGTGGATAGGACCATTAGTATCCTTGTTGGGGCTATCCCAAGCACGTCCATGAATTCCACTTCCTCCTTATCTTCCTCTGTTTCATGAGGGGGGATGTTGAGGATGTCCACCGTTTGTCTGATGAAAGAGGAGTAAGGTATAGTGCTCAGTAGCTCTTGGAGGGGAAACATACTGTTGATCAAGGGAACCATCAGGTTCTATAGGTTCACCCTCTGCCTCTTCATAATACAGGCCCTCCTCCTCCACAGGTTGCTGGTCAGGAGTCAGAACCTGGGGTGGCGGCATGCACCTTAAATAAATTTCCCATAGCCTGGAAAAACTGCCACACCTTTGTTATGTCCTCTGTCAAGGACATTTGGTTCTTGTTCAATGCCTTCTCCTTTTCCTTTTCAGGAGGAGTGGCAGGGCTATGTTTTTTTTTTCTTGGCAGGCAGCAGTACAGGCACCTACTCTGAGGCTCTTTTACTTACATTTTTACCATAATTGTAATCAGGGGTCCCCCTTTTGGAGACCCTGGTATATTTGCCATCCATTTCATGCCTTTCTGATGGCTGAGCAGCTTTATCTTTCTTGTCTTTCACCTGTGAATGGGACTGCTGATTATGGGAAAAATAACCCTCTGATGCATTCTTTCCACCATCGTTGGGACTGGGAGCTCACTCACCAGGACTAGCATACTAAGCTGAAAGCTTTTTTACAGGTGCGACCTGGGAGTACAGGGAAGTTAAGTGACTTGCTCAGGGTCACACTGTATGCAAGTGGAAGCTGTGGGGTTCAAACCCAGGTCTGGTCTGCTGGATGTCACCAGATTTGGAGTTCAGAGCCTTAAACCACTGTGCTATATTGCCTCCCTAATCTGGTTCTTTATTGTGCTTTGGCGACATAGAGACAGACTAGGAAGCCATAAATTCTTTTCTTTTTAAAACCCTTTTCTTTTGGGTTTTTGGGCAAAACATTTTACAAAGCTCACAATTTTTAAAAATCATGATCGGACCCCAGGCACTTTATGCAATGCTTGTGGTAGTCTGCCTTTGCAAGCAGCTGAAAACAGTGCTATTTTTAAAATCTGTGAGCCCTGCTCTCTTTTTAGGCTTCTAAATTATGCCAAGTACAGATATGACCTACAAACGTAAGTATTTGGTTCCCAGTCACAAAAGTGGTAGAAATGGATAATTTCTAACTTAAAAAGTGCCAACATCACTTTAAAAAGAAGTAAAAATAAAAGTGATGTAAACGTTTTAACACAGAAAGTGCTTGGGTCCCATACAGATCGTAAAAAAATATTAAATTATTAAATAAAACACCCTAACTAACACAGAGTATTCACAAACTAACTTTTAAAGAAAAGCAATAAACAATATGAGTAAATTATTAAGACAGAAGACCAGAAGGCTGGAGATGACTTTGGGCGAATGCTGTATTCAAGTGGAGAAACAAATCTGATATTAAGCCAGTTGGGGAGTGTAACCACAGTGCCGAGTCTGAACTTGTATTCTAAACTGTAACATTTACATAAGGTTCTGTCTCCAGCGCAACACACTTCTGATGCACTTTTGTAAGGCATCATTGATGGATTCCTGTTTTGAACAAATGTTAGTAAATGCAAGATGGTGTCGCTCACAAGCCGCTGTAACTCTGTGTTGGCTGGCATCTAAAAATAACCTGAACAAGATGGCAATGTGATGACTGGCATCTAAACTAAACAAGACAGTGCCACTGGACTGACTGACTGGCATATGAAAATCCAAAGGCAAGATGGGGTCAAAGTGAGCATACTGGTATCTCGATCCAAGAACAACATGGATAAACTAGGGTCTAAAAGCAATCCCAGACAAGCCAAATGTAAGGTACTGAGCAGTATGTGACTTCTTTGCACACTGGTCATTTGTGATCATGCTCCATGCCTAGAGCAGAAATAGTAGACACCAGCAGGGACCGACTGAGTATCTGATTGATGGATTTCCTTCAGAGTCAAGTGCAAATGTACACAAGACCATGCAGCCATACTGCATCAGCCAGGGTCTCCCCTCTATGAAGGTGTGTCACACCTGCAACTCTAATTCCTGTGGTCACACAGGGAGTGCTGCTGTTGAGATGGCATCCTCTCTACTTCCCAGGAATATGAACACCTCTCCTGGGATGCCAAATGCTCCCCTCATCCAGCCCCTGACAACCTTGGCTTGTTTCTGAACCTGCGTCACAGATGTTGTGAGTGGTGCTGCATTGATAGGTTGGCATTCAGGCATAATTCCTTTCTTTTTTTTTCCTTAATCTATTTATCCCCCAGTGCACTGTGCATACCCTTCGTGTTGGCCACCACAGCCCCATCACCCTGACTTCCCCAGGACATATCCTTTCTACGTCTTCCTCCAGGGCTTGCCCCCCCAATGTGGGGGCAGTGGGCTTCCCCAACCACTCTTGCTGAATGGATCCAGTTTCATGGTAGTACCTAGTTGTCAGTGTGGAGCCTCCAGGTGGCCGGAGTGATCCTGCTGACCAGGGATTTTCATTGCTTTTCTGGTTTTCTCCCCACTGGCATGGCAGAGCATGCATGGAGTGACATCAGTTGAGGCACCATGTATGCTTCTGCATGTAGCATGCCAGACACCTGCCACTCTGCTACTGCTCCCTGTGATCCCTGTACCCTGCCACCCAGCCACCGCTGGGGCCAGGCTAATGCCAGGCTCCACACCACCCCTACCCCCGGAGGAAGAAATGAGCTGTCCACTAGATGTTCACTCCCTTTCCCCCAGCCGTCCCTCTGATGTCCTGTATTCACACCCAAATGTGGGTCATCAGTGCTGCAATTCTTATTGAATTTACTTTTTGAAAGCCTCCACCACTGGGTGGTGGTCCACATTCTATAATCACTCCTGTTTGACAAAAAGGCTCAAATAAACAAATGTACTTATACAGGAAAGACCATCACCTCATGATGATGTTTTAAAAGGTAATGTCAATAAACATTATCTGTTTTGGTGGGCGTAGCCAGAGAAATAGCAATGCTCTTTCCGTGTGCCACTCAAATGACTATCATAGTTTATTTCAAAACCGTATACTATATAAAATAAAATATGTGTAACCATGGACAAAAAATAAATACAATTCAACCCTGCGTTTACCTCCTGAATGCATCACCAGGTTCTTTTACATACTTGGCACATCATCCTTTAGTTCTGCCCTCCTGTGTGCATTATGGAAACCTTCATCTGGACGGGATTTAAAACAAGCATTTGTCAATGCTGAATGTTGGCTTGCTGGCATTGGCACTGGTAGTGCAGGAGTTAGAGAGATGCATAATAGGAATGTAAGTGAAGTATTGAACTAACACCACCCCCTGCAGAGACTGAAAGGCGTTGGGAGTGTGGCTTTGGGTCATCGGCCATAACACTTACACCATTCCACCTTACCCCACCCTGAAGACACCAACAGGTGTCGCAGTGTGCTTTGGGGTCTTTGGCCCTGATGCTCACCCCATTTCATAAGGAAATAAGTGGAGATGGGTGCAGTATAGGTGAATGTTACAGCAACAGACCCCAAGGCACACCTCGATGCCTGTCAGTGACTGTAGGGTGGGGGGTGGGGGTAGGATGCTGCGAACATTACAGCCGATGAACCCAAGTTATGCCCCTGATGTCTGTCAGTCTCTACAGGGTGGGTGTACTGTACGGTTGGAAACCTTAATGCCCCAGGTGTTTGTTGGTATTTTTTACTCCAAATTTTCAACATGGGTTTTTTGGGATCCCACCTCATGAACAGTGGCACTATCATTTTGTTACTGAATCCTAAAAGGTGATTTCGCACAGCAACTGTGCCATTCGGAGGCATAGGTGCAGAAACACATTTTGGGCAGGATGTGAAAAATTACAGCTGTACTGTTCATGAGGAGGTGTGAAAAAATGGCATTGTTGAAAATCTGGAGAGAAAATATGAAAAATACTAGCGTGCGTTGAAACTGTGCAAGGCATGCCCATAATGCGGTAATTTTTTTCAATTTTCTCACCAGATTTTCAACATGGGCATTTTGAGACCTCTCCTCATGAACAGTGGCACTGTGATTTTGTTAATCTGTCCCGAAAGTTGATTTTGCACAGTGACCACGCTCATTGTGCGCCACAGGTGCGAAAACACATTTCAGGCAGGATGTGAAAAATGTCAGTTATACTGTTCATGAGGAGGTGTGAAAAATGGCAATATTGAAAATTTGGAGTAAAAATATTAAAAGTTGGTGAAGTTACAAGCGTGCATAGAAACTGCTCAAACGCACGCTCATAACAGTCATTTTTTGGAATTTTTCCACCAAATTTGCAACATGGGCTTTTTGGGACCCCACCTCATGAACAGTGGTAGTGCTGTTTCATTAATTGGTCCTGAAAGGTGATTCCAAGCAGTGACTGAGAAATCACATTTTGGGACCGAGAAACAAAATGACAGTGACATGTTCATGAGGTGGGGTCCCAAGAACCCTATGTTGAAAATTTGGAGCCAAAGTTCCAAAAAATTGCTGAGATATCAACCTAAGTTGAAACACTCCCCTTGCTTTCCATTATAAAGCTTACCGACATTTCTTCACATTGCAGATTGGCTCTTTTGAAGAGTGCAGAGGCATCTCAGTCCAGAGAAGATTGCGGCTCCCGACCTCCGGAGGGAAAGTATGGGTGAGGGGGGAGTTGGGAGATGGGTACACAGAGGGACGGTAGGGATGGGGGGATAGGGGAGACATTGGTGGACCGTTTTCTTGTTTGCAGGGAAAAAATAAAAAAAAAATGCTGAGGGAAGGTTTTCTTCATTTACAGGTTAAAAAAGAAAAAAAAAATAGGCACACTGGGGTGGGGTCCCAGTGTGCTACAATTCTGGGGGGAGGATGGAGGGAGCAGGAGAGCAGCAGCAGTGGGGGGTTGCGGGAGGGTTTTAATGTCTGTTGGGGGACAGGAGGAAGCAGGGAGGGCAGCAGTGGGAGGTTGCGATGTGGTGGGCGCGAACATGCCGACATAGGGATTGGGTACCCTGATGTCGGCCTTCTGTGGATTGTGTGGGGGATGGCAGGAGCCACCATTTTTACTGAAATGTTTTACCAAGAAAGGCATGTAATGGAGGCATGCCATCTGCCGCTGCAATGGCGAGCCTGTCTCTGATTGCAGCAGCACATTTGTTTAATCTCCATGGCTCTCTTTGAAACTGTGGTCATTGGCAGCATGCTCACTCATTGGGGGATGAGGGAAGCACTCACTAAAGTGTTCCCTGCATTCGCCAGCACTGACACACCTCTGCATTTCTGCTACCATCACAAGATGTTGCTTGCGCGTGCGCGCAAACCAACATAAAAATGGTTATTTCCTTCTTAGTTGGCAGCAATAGCCACCAGAAATTTTAAAAATACGTTTTGCAAAACAACCACTACCCGATCATGGCAAACAGGTGATGGCAATCTTCTTCATACTTTGTGTGATGGCATAATCTGTTTGATCTTCATTCTCATGGATTATGGGCATCACACAAAGAACTCAAAAGATTACTGCCCCGTTTATTGCTATTGGGTAGCGGTTAACATCTATGCATTTTCATCATGGGTTTCTGATTACATCATAGACCTCAAGAGCAAGCTGAGCAAATGAGATGGCTGTAAGTTTTTACCTTAATAGGTCTGTGCTCCTTCAAGGGGACCAGAAATCTGAATTATTTTGCAGCTACGTGTAATTTCCCTATGTTCAGAAATTATCTTCATACCCCCAAATGATCCATATTTAACTGTAATTACTGTGCATAAACAACTGAAGACTGCGTTTGTATTGTTTTCATTCTGTGGACAACATTCTGTATAGTTCTCTTCCTTGAAGCAGTAATTTGAAGTTTTGACTATATCTGTGTATGGGTCCAGGACTCCAAACATGAGCGGTTGGTGTGTTTGGAGCTGTGCTCAGAGTTCTGTACTCATGCAGTGACGCAGTTAAAATTCCAAAATCCTAGAGCCATATATACAGATACAATTGTGTGCTGCAAAGTGGTTGCAAGGACCACATTGTGACTTATTTCTAACCTGCACATCACTGTGCTATACACAAAGGGTTCATAAGTCCTTCTCTGCCCTAGCACACAGGTCAGTACACCCTTAATGAGGGTGCTGGTATATGTGTATATATATATATATATATATATGTATAGAGAGAGAGAGAGAGAGAGAGGTGCTTTTCCATGCATTGTGTCTTCCCCAGTGCCCTCAACCTCTGGTTGCAAGGCACATCAGTGACCTTTGGTCAAGAAGACTGCTGAAAGTCATTCCGGATGGGGTTGGACCTTGCAAGCTGGAATCTTCATTCCAACAGGGGACAGACTGGTGGCGCTGTAGTACTGGATAAGGCTGGGGTGGGGTGGCTATCCACTGGATGCTGGGGAAATGGATGATGGCCTCACAAGATTTCAAGGCTACCAGAAAACCAAATAGGACCAGTGAGGGATGGCATAATTAGTAGTGTAAATGGCCAGAAAATGGCCATTAATGTATGGGGACTGGGGATTGGGGGGACAAATCTGGTAGAAGTACCATGTGCCTACAACACAGGCCATGGCATGGCATTGAGCTCCTGGAGCCATGCCATGGGCTGACCCATGTGGCTACCACAAATACAGTATTTTAGTGGTCCCAGTACCTGTGTGTGACCACTAACATCTGAAATGGCCATTTATACAACTTTATGCACTGCCATTGTCATAAGAGAGAACAGCCCCTCTCCCCGCAGACAGTGACACACTTTTGTGAATAGCAGCTTTGGTGGGTGGTGGTGTGGGGAACCCTTTAAAACCCTGAAAACTGCCACCCCCATGACTGTGCATAGGGCATTATGTTAAAGAGAACTGTACAAAATGTTTTCTGTAAAGAAAAACAGTATAAAAACAGCTCAACTTTTATTTAGGTACAATAAAATATGAAACATTTGGAGGCACAAATATCATTTCTGACAATAGGAGCAGTACAAACAGCTGCAAAGTAACATAGATTACCTGTCTTCTTTGATGGACAAAACAATAGTAAGTACTGTACTAGGCACTTAACCCATTCCAGTAAATGAAACTGTTAGTTGTTGTAGTAGTAGTAGTAGCAGTAGTAGTATTAGTAGCAGTAGTTGTAGAAGAAATACTGCTGAACAATCATGCTGGCACTAGCATAATTAGAAAAAAAAGCAACACAACGACCAAAGCACAGATTCTACAAAATGAATACTAAGGTACTGAGCAGTGTCTGTCTCGACTTTAGTATAGCAGGGCTATCTAAATCTACCTACTTTTTATGGCTGTGGGCTGAGCCTACAGCCATCTTGATCTCTGTAGCTGGAAAAATGGAATACCGTGGAACACATTTTTGGAGTTTTCAATGTATCCTTCCACACCTACAAATCACTATGCCACTTGAAATAAAATACTCCCTTCTTTCATTTTAGAATACTGGAGACAGAACTACAAGCTGCTTATCAGATGGCCATTAGGAAGCTGAAACAGCTTGTTAAATATTGGTTGCCTATTAGACCGGGGATTTGTTTACTCCCTTCGAAATGCAACAACTTTCACATTTAAATACTTAGCATTTAAACATTTTCTTGCTACTAGCTTCAGTTGGGCAGGTATTGTCTTACAAGAAAGATTCACACCTCATAAATGTCACCCTTTCCCAGCAACAAATCTTAAAAGATTTACACTGTTATTTTAACCTCTTAAGACACTATTAGACATGCCACATCTTCTGTGAACTATCCAGGATACATATATAGTAATCAGCTGGCATTTTTTACTATGCTTTTTAGGAAAAAAAATATATTGAGCTACAGCAAACACACACACACAATCCTCATGGCCACAGCATTCAAAATAAATTCTGCAATCTAATATGTTATAAAACAATAAAGAAACTGTTGGTTTATGTCAGTGAACACAGTGAAGTTCAGTTTACAGTAGATTTTCTTTAAATATTTCTTATCCTATATTTTGCATCCTGGATAGTGCAGGGGCGATGTTACATCTCATTGTCATAGGGATCTTCATTTTACACATTTTTGCTCTGTATTTACTCAGGGTGTCTCAGATTAGATGTACTATCTTGTTTTCAGTGCGGTCATGATTTTACCAGTTTTGTAATATATTTATTCAGGGTAGCCTAGTCCAGATGTAAAATATTGTTCTCAGTGTGTTCTGATTTTACGCAATATAACATAATATTGTGTAGATATAGAACCCCACTGAAAATAAGATGCCACATATTCTGTGAAAAATCCAAGCTAAATATATAGCAATCAGCAGGCATATTCTAGGAAAACACACTGCAAAAATGTATAAAAGGAAGACCACATTGAAACTGCCTCTCAGCAGATCTGCATTTTGCACATTCATTAGAAATAATGGGTAAAAGCATCCCAAAAGCTCTCCACAGCCATATCGGCTCTAACCAGAGTTTGTTGACACAGATATAGTAAGTCTGCTCCTTACAAAGGGCTCTAGAATCAACAACCAGCATCACAAAACACAGATAAGCACCAGCAAGGGCCTAATCCTCTATTCGGACATGTATGCCTCCACAGAATAGATTAAGGCTCAGTGCCGTGGGCAAGCTGCTGGTATAGCATGTCTCCAAACCAAATGTCTCAGATGTGATAAGGGACACTATACCAGTCTTAGGTAACAGCATGGTAGGGTTGCTGCATGATATTAGCCCTTTGGGCTTGGCAAGTCAAGCAAAAAAGGAATCATTCATAAGCATTATTCAAGGGTTGCTAGGGTTGGTAGTTGACCCTCTATAATTTCCAATGCAAGCCCTATGATTATAGTTAAAGACAATTTTGATGACCTAAAAGAGTTTCAGTGGCATTTTGTTTCTATAAATGTTGACAGGTAATGGTACTATGCAGCCTCTGAATATGGTGAAAAGGGATTTTGCAAACCCTGTGATCCTGCAGACTTTGAGGCCCCTATGGTCCTGCAGAAATTGGGCTTTGGAACCCTTTGATCCTGCTGAAATAAGATTCTGCATACAAGGGGCATTATAACCCTTATGATTCTGCTGAAAAGCATCTTAGCAACCCCCTGTCCTATGATCCTGCTGAAATTCCACCACTGGAGTGACTGCTTTTACTCACCTCCCCCAAACTCCAAGGGAAGTGTGAGTTCTGACCAGCAGAGAACTTAGACCCAGCAAAGTAGTTACCATTCTTTTCATGTTCTCGCTTGCAGTGGTGCTTGCACAATGCAAACAAATTGCAGTGATGGTTGATTATGAGAGGTGTGTCACTGTCAATGCAGTTCAGAGAATCTGAAGGGGGCTCGACAGTGTCAGACCAATCATCAACCAGGCTGATCATGACACAGACTTCATAAAGTTCAATGAAAAGAGCTGCCCAAATCATATGGCATCTATTTTATTTGATCTGCATAATGCTACACAGCAAGCAGAACTGATCAGCATCATGATCAGTCTGCTCTGGTCCTCCCCACAGTATAAAAACAATCCCTTCCACCCTCTGCCAAGTATCCCTCCCACTTCCAGTTGCTTCACCCTTCCTTCTTTAATTTTCTGACACCGAAGTGCCCAGTCCCTAGTGCTGGCCAGTACCCTCCACTCCATCTGTTTTCACCATGCAACAGTGGGGAGCCCACCCCTCATGCAGCTAAGCATAACACCGACAATGGGGTATGCAATCCATGGTATCAGTATCCCAAAAAAAAAGAAAAGAATCCCATGTAGTCTTTTTTTTAAATTCCTGTAATCCTACCCTCTGCCAAGTATCCCTCCCCACCTCCCTTTTTCTTCCCATGCTCATAGAGATTAAAATGACACTGGAGTGCCCAATCCCCAGTGTCGGTACCTGAAAAAAAGAAAACTGTCTCTCATAGTCTTTTTTTAATTTTTATAGACCTATAAAAAAGAAAATGGTCCATCAGTGTCTGTTGCTGCTGCTGCCCCCTGCTGCTGTTACCCTCCCTCCCTCCACCCAACCCCCACCTCACTCAGCACACACCATCTCACACCCTCCTACCCATTACTTACCTACTGGGGGATCCAACGCCATATTCCTCTCTGGATCGGAGACACGTCTTCAATCTTCAATGCCAGACTGGGAACCGAGGAAATCAAGCATGCAGTTCAATGTATTTCAATGTGTTTTGAACCTGAACTCATAACTTGGCCATTTTTTATATGTTTCCCCCAAATTTTTAACATGGCCTTTTTGTGGGGCCCCATCTCATTAACAATTGTGGAGAAATTCTTCAAATATGGCCCAAAAGGTGATTGTGCAGTCACTCCATGAAATCAACTTTCAGGCAGGATTTGAACATTTTCACTTACTGGGTTCATGAGATGGGGTCATAAGAAGACTATGTTGAAAATCTGGGGTCAGAATATTAAAAAAACAAAGTTATAAAGGTGCATTGAAACTTTTCAATGCTTGCTCAAACATTTTTTTGCTTGCTCATACATTTTTTCAAATGTTTTCACCCCAAATTTTCAGAATACCCATTTTTCACACCAACTTATGAACATGACAGTGTCGTTTTTCAAATCTTGGCCACATTTTTTTTTTTGCACTTGTGGCATGAAATGTTTCAGCTAATTTCTTATAAGTGACACCTGTCATTTTCAGAAGGAGGGTTAATAAAAAAACTATGTTGAACATTTGGGGTCAAAATGTGTAAAAACAACTAAGTTATGAAGAAATGTTGAATTGTTCCAATGTTTACTCATAACTTTATTTTTGCAAATTTTGTCCTCCTAATGTTAAACAGATCTCTTGTGTTACCCAACTACTGAACATGACAGTTATCAATTTTCAAATCCCTTCCAAAACATGTTTTCACAATCACACTGTGAAATCACCTTTCAGATAGGATGTACAGAATCCCCCCTGTCTTGATCATAACGTCAGAATATAAAACAAGCATTTGTCAATGCCTGATGTTCGCCACTGGTATTGATGTTGTACTAGGTCTAGGAGCAGATCCCTGCATCAGAAGACATATGGGCTGGGCATGGGGGGGGGGACAGTTACGGAGGGACAGCAAGAGACTCTCATCTAAATCAGAAATGACATGCATAAGTCTGAAACTGATCGAGACAATGGGAGAATGTATACTAGCAATTTTTACACTAACCACCGAGCCACTTAACTTCATTTTCTAATTGCTGTGATACACACATGCTAATATATGTACACATATATGTGTATATACAGTGTGTAGATATATATATATATATATATATATATATTCCAGTAGTATAACAAAGCAGTGCACCTTCTACACACATGTTTACACATTAAAAGGAAAGTCATCAAGGGACCATGTTCTTCTTTTCAGGCTCTGAGGGACATCAGAGGGCGGGGAGTTTCCACTAGACACCTCAGTTAAAGAAGCAATGACATGCAGAAGGCTGAAGCTGATCTAGATATTGGGGAAATGTAGACTAGCAATTTTTGCACTAACAATATTTGCACTAACCAAAGAGCCACCTACCTGAACTTTCTAACCATTGTGATACATACATGCTGACTTATACAAATACACACACAGTGCAACATAGCAGTGCATTGTCTGCACACATAAAGCATTCACACACACACACACACACACTGCCTTATATGGGGTATACCATTCGAACATCAGAGTTTCGACATCGACTCCCTGACATCGAGACCCTGATGTCAATGGACTTTGCATCGATGGGGAGATTTTTTTGTTGACGGGGGATAAGCCACTAACTCCACTGTCTGTGTGATGTGGAGTTAGATATTTAAAAGTAGGGTTGTTGCAGGGGCACAGCCCCTTACATGGGGGTGAAGGGGGGGCGCAGCCCCCCCATTGATACAGGTAAGTGTGGCGGTCTGTGTCGGTATTTTGCAGGTTGTTGTTGGGATGCATCAGTGATGTCAGCAGGATTGCATCAATGTGAAGGATTGTGGCAAAATTTCCATCACTGTGGCTTGGTGTAACCATTATATGACATTTATTTACTTATACATCTAAGCTTAATGTTTTCTGTATTTTGGATAAACACTCTGTTTTGCACTAACTCGTTGTATTAATCTACTACATGACTGGGTAACTAAGGTAGGACCAGGGAGATGTGGTGGTTGTGGCCTATTGGACTTCAGAAAGGCCTTTAACACCATCCCCCCAGAAGGCTGATTAACAAACTGCACAGCCAAGGGGTGGATCCTAAAATAGTTCTGTGCATGGAGAACTGGCTGAATGGCGGGAGTCAGAGGATTGTGGTAAACAAAGACTACTCTGGAGAAGAAGAAGTGATGAGCAGGGTGCTGCAGGGGTTGGTGTTGGGGTCAGTCCTCTTCAATGACTTTGTTGGGGACATTGCAGAGGGACTGGAGGGGAAGGCATTTCTCTTCGCAGAAGATACAAAGGTATGCAATAGGGTGGACATGCCAGGGAATGTTAAAAGAGTGATGGAAGACCTTAAAAAACTGGAGAGATAGCCCAGTGGCACTGAGGGTTGAGCCACTGGATGCCACACCTCATGCTACACTGACGACCCAGGTTCAGGGGCTGGCTAAGGGGATGGAGGAAGCAGGACTGAGCAGCCACAAGGCAGCTCTACTGTCCTGGGGAGGGACCCTGTTGCCTCTTGCAGTCCAACTGCCCCCAGGTGGAGATCTAAGGGTAGTGCAGGCAGATAGCAAGCAGAGGGAGGGTGCTGCAGAACCACAGTATGCGTATGCCTCCACAAGTGCACGCATGGCCGCGACATGGGGAATTGGGCGAAAACAGGGAAAAAATGGGGGCATAAACACAACAAAAAAACCTGGAGAAATGGTCTGAAGAAAGGCAGTTGGGATTCAATGCAAAGAAGTGCAGGATCATGCAGATAGGGCACAAGAACCCAGGGGCAAAGTACAGACTATGTGGGGAGGCACTGACAGTCACAAAGCAGGAAAGGGACTTGGGAGTTATCATCTTGCAGGACCTAAGTGTGATAAGGTGGCTGGAAAGGCTAGCCAGAAACATAGAAACATAGACTTTGACGGCAGATAAGGACCACTTGGCCCATCTAGTCTGCCCATTTCCCTAACTATAGGATAGGTCGCAGATCCTAGTTAACCAACAGCCTATTTCTTCCTACCCCCCACAAGAATTGCCTTATGTCTGTCCCATGCATTCTTGAATTCTCCCACAGTTTTAGACCCCACAACCTTCTCAGGAAGGCTGTTCCATGCATCCACTACCCTCTCTGTGAAATAATACTTCCTCACATTGCCCCTGAACCGCCCTGAATCGAATCTCAATTCGACTCTCAACTGGCATATCCTATAAAATATAACTTACAGTGTGGTCATGCTTTTACCCATTATTTCTAATGACTGTGCAGAATGCAGATCTGCTGAGAGGCAATTTCAATGTGGTTTTCCTTTTACACATTTTTATAATCTGTTTTCCTAGTATATGCCTGCTGATTGCTATATATTTAACCTGGATAATTCACAGAAGATGTATCATCTTATTTTCAGTGGGGCTCCACATCTACACAATAGTATGCTGCATTGTGTAAATTCAGAACACGCTGAAAACAATACTTTACATCTGGACTAGACTACCCTGAATAAATACATTATAAAAATGGTAAAATCATGACCCCACTGAAAACAAGATATTGCATCTAATCTAGGTCATCCTGAGTAAATACAGTGTAACAATGTATAAAATGAAGATCCCTATGACAATGAGATGTAGCATCTCCTCTGTGCTATCCAGGATACAAAATATAGGATAAGAAATAAAATCTACTGTAAATTGAACTTCACTGTGTTCCACATAACCAAGACTTACATAAACAGTTTCTTTATTGTTTTATAACATATTAGATCGCAGTATTTATTTCGAATGTTGTGACCATGAGGATGGTGTGTACAGTGTGTGTGTGTGTGTGTGTGTGTGTGTGTGTGTGTGTGTGTGTGTTTGTTTGCTGCAGCTCAATATAAATGTCTTTTTTCCAAAAAGCATAGTAAAAGGAGTAAGAAATTATACCATTCCTTACTTGTCATACGGGTTAAAGTAGTAGCTATCTTCTGCTATACTAACATGCATTCTAGATACTACTGGTTATGCTATGCACTTAGATTTGAAATCAGAAAAGGTGGCTGTTTTCTAGGCTGAACGTTTCATAATGTGTTTGCCATCTAAAGCCCAATATAATTTTTTTTTTCAAAAAGCACAGTAACATTAGTAACAAAACATAACAGTTCTTTACAGATGTCTTCTGCTATAGTAAACTATGTCTGAGACAGGTCTTATCAGATAGTTTCTTAAGAGGTTAAAAAAATGTAGATCTTTTTAGGAGATTCCTTTCTGGGAAAGGGTGATATTTATGAGGTATGAATCTTTCTTGAAAGAGAATATCTGCCCAACTGAAGCTAGTAGGAAGAAAATGTTTAAATGCTAAGTATTTAAATGTGTAAGTTGTTGCATTTTGAAGGGGTAAACTAATCTCCAGTTTAATAGGCGACCAATATTTAACAAGCTGTTTCAGTTTCCATTGCTGTAAGGTTGAGGAGGAAGGGAGCAGGCAGGCTAAGAGCACATGATGAGATCAGCTGTGTTTGCTGAAAGAACTGATTTATGACTATGGCTGTTGGCATATTGTTTTGAAGTTCATAGAAACATAGAATTTGATGGCAGATAAGGACTGCTTGGCCCACCTAGCCTGCCCATTTCCCTACCTAATGGATAAGCTGCAGATCTTAGTTAACCGACAGCCTACTTCCTCCTACCCCCCACTAGAATTGCCTTATGTCTGTCCCATGCATTCTTGAATTCCCCCACTGTTTTTTGCACTTTCATGTCTGATCAGTGTCATGATCAGGCTTGCTGGTTTGACACACCTCTCAAAACGCTGTACATAGTAAAATGTTCAGCTTGCGCTAGTGCTCACAGTGAATTTAATGACTGTTGGAAATTTGGGGGCAAAATGTGGGAGCCCACTGAAAATTAGATATTGCCTCTCAGTTGGCCTATCCTGGGTAAATCCAGTCTAAAAATGTGTAAAAGCAGGATGCCACTGTTAATGAAATGTTTCATCTCATCTGGTCTATCCTGGATAAATATTTAGTAAAAATGTGTAAAAGCAGGACCCCAGTACAGCACAGCCCACACTGAACTGCACATATATGCTGCTTTGTCCTGGGAAAAATACATTGCAAAAGCTGAACCCCACTAAAAATGTAACTTGCCTTTCAGTTGAGCTATCCCAGCAAGATTCATTATAACAAATGCAAAAGGCAGAGCCTCATTGAAACAATGAGATATTGTATTTCAGCTGTGCTATCCTGGGTAAATACAGAGAAAAAACTTGAAAAAGCAGGATCCCACTGAAAACAAGATGGCATCTGTGCTCTGCTATCCTGGTTAAATACAGTATAAAATTGTGTCAAACAGGACTCCATTGAAAATGAGCTGTTGCATATCAGATGGGTTATCCTGCATAAATAAATTGCAAAACTGTGTAAAAACAGGACCCTACAGCAGAACTGCAATGAAAAAGGGATGTTTAATCTAAAATTATCTGTCCTAGAAAAATATAAAAGTAGGACCACACTGAAAATGAGATATAACATTTCACCTCTACTATCCTCGGTAAAATGCAGTATAAAACTGCGTAAAATCAGAATCCCATTGTAAATGCAATTGTAACAGGGTTGAATAAGATTCTGTCCCGTTTGTTATACAAAAAGAGTTTAAATGCAAGTATCTGTTCTATCCTCTCCTTTTCTATCTCTTGTCTGTTTGGTTGCACAACCAAATTTTCTTGTGAGCCCTAAGAACTGATCAATGTCTCTGACTTCCCTTGCTGTTCTGTTTTTTTCTTCCCCCTTGCATATCTGCGGGTATAAAAATATATGTGAATCTTTATGTGGAAATGTCACTGATACTGGGATCCCTTTGTTTAAAACTGTATATAATTATACTGTTGAAATGATTGCAAAAAGCTGTTTGGAGCTCAAGAGGTTAACCTGAGATGCCGTTTGTAAGCCTTTTGCAGAGTTGTAAACAAGAGGTCAGTTCTGGGTCACTATGTTCTTTTTGCTGCACCTGCATTGAAATTGACAAGAACATTCTACAAACTTACAAGAACATTTTGTGAGAAGCAAGCTCTCTTAACGAGTTCCCAGACAAAGACTTATAAAATGGCAGCAATACTTTTGCTGGAGAGGCAAGGAGAGTGAGAGACTGAGAGATTGAAACTTGGAATTAAGAGATGAAACACTCAGAAGAAGGACTTTGTTTTCCCTGTTTGCACTGCCTTTGTAAATAGTTATACTGAACAATTTTATGTTTATGTTGCTGTTATTGAGAAAAATAGAATGCGATTTGTGAATTTTAAAACTGCCTCTGGTTTTCCTATGCTTCCTGACCTGTGCCTTGATGACAGACATATTTATTTATTTATTTAGATTTTGATAACTGGGTAAGCTCACTGAGACCAGAAGTCCCTTTTTCAGGAGCGTCCCTGATTAGTACTACATCTCATCTGGTCTGTCTTGGGTAAATATATAGTAAAAATGTATACAAGCAATACCCGGTACAACAGCAAAGCAAGAGGAAAACATTCAGCATTTACAAATGCTTGTTTTGTACTGTGCTCCATACTTCAGGTGTACAAAGCAGGAGACCCTAGAGCTTATGGCTAGTAGGCATACTATGGTGTATTCTTAAAAATGGATATAGACCTGTGGATTAGCACAATACCATGACACAATGGGCTGTGGTAGAATAGTTTTAAAATGAAAGGATGCTGTCCATAATGCATTAAATTAGTCCTGTACAGTGCACTAAACAAATGGAGGGTGGGGGTCCACAGGTTAAATGTTACTAGCAATGTTCAGCACAAGTGTGCCTACTAGCACAAGTATGTCTACTAGCAGCAGGATGTTAAATTCCTCCAACTATCCCAACTAATTACAGACCCACAGTCTTAGTCATAAACCTTCAAACCGCACTCTTCTGGACTGGTTACTCTCCTCTCACACCACACTGTGGATGCAGACATCCTTCCAGACACACTCAGTGACCATCATATGGTCTACGGTGTGCACAAGATCCATTGACCTAAAGATCCTCCCAAAATCTTCCTTCTGTGGTCCTTCAGGTTGCTGGATTTATCCTTCCTCCATGTAGACTTGTCAACCACTGACTGGTTCCACATCTCTACAGCCACCCACATCAACTCAGCGCCCATCTCTTTCCAAAACAAATTTATGGCTGTCTGGGACCACCATGCCAAACTCAGGAAAACCAGAGTCCAAGGTTACCACCTTCCCTAGATCTTTGCTAAGCTGCTGGCCTGCTGTCAAACTCATGATCTAGTCTGATAGTCCTATAAGGTTCCCCTTCCACCCAGTTGAATTACCATACCCTTTGCAATGCTTGCATCAAAACCACCAGGCTTACAAAATCCAAGTACTTCACATCCACACTCCAGAACAATGTTAATCACCATTCCAGGTTCTGGAAAGTTATCCATTCCCCACAACCCAGTCCTCCTTACCTGTTCTCAAAGTTGGCAATTCCCACATTCTGACCCTGCTACTGTTGCTGCTTCTTTCAACTCTTGTTTCACCACCCGCACCCTTTCTCTCCACCCCTTCTTCCCCACATGAATTCCTTTTTTTTCCTACCACTCCCTCTGCCTCTCTTAAGGCCCTTATACCTCTTATCCCTCACAGGAATATGAGCCCAGATGAGCTTGACACCAGGCTTCTGCACTTCTCTGCATCAGCCATAGCCTTTCCGATTACCCTCCTCCTTCACCTCTCCTTCTCCTCCACCTCTGTCTCTGATGCCTGAATGTGGGCTACTGTCATTCCACTCCCAAAAGGGGGTGATTCTTCCTCTCCTGGAATTTTTCATCCCATTTTTCTCCTCCCCACACTGGCCAAGCTCCAGGAACATCTTGTCCTCTCTCAACTCACACCATTCCTTGAGCTCTCCTTATTCACTCCTTTCCAGTCTTGCTTCAGGAAGTCCTACTCGACATCTACCTCTATTCTTTGGCTCACCAACTCCATTCTGTCTGGTATGGACCAGGGCCAAATTACTTCCACCATCTTAGTCAACTTGGCCAAAGCCTTCAACACTGTATCACAACTCCTCCACCCAGACATGATTAAGGCAGTGTCGCTCTATGCCTCCTCAATAAGCTGGTTCTACTCTTACCTAGAAGACAGGTTACAAGCTATCCATATTGGAGTCATCCTTTCCCCTCCACTCCCCATCTGCTCAGATGTTCTCCAAGATTCTATCCACACTTTTCTCCATATTCCGAAATGACCTCCCCGCTGCCTGTTCCTCTGTGTCCATCTACATGTAAGCAGACTATACTGTGCTGTTTGCTTCTGATTTCTCTGCTGCTGATCTTACTGTCCAGCTCCAACAGGATTTTGAAAGTGTTTGGTGGTGGATCCATAGATTTGAGATGGTATAGGAATCACAAAAGGAAAGAATGAAAGACAGGAAATATTGATCAGTCCTTCCTTGAGATCTATACATGCACCCAATGCAGCTGCATTAGGCCACCTGTTCCCATGCTTTTTCTTTCACTCATGTCACAGGCTGCCACAGTCAACTATTGTGAAGATTAAAAAGGAAAAGAAAACATTTGGTCAGGCCTCCCTTGACACCTATGCATGCTCTCAATACCACTGCCACTGTCTTTTGCTGGGCAGCCAAATCCTGCACTCCCTCAGACTTCAGTGAGGCAGGTAGTGAGAGGTCAAGGGCGGGCAGGGGGGATCAGAAACATGTGCTGGTTAAGCAAAGAACTTGTAGTCTCCACCAGAGCACAAAGTGAAGCCGTGAAAGTTTGGAGTGAATAAACTAAATACTAAGCATGCATTTTGAAAGCAAGTGATCAGCAACTCTTGGTGTCACCAGGGGAGCTGGTAAGCTAATAGCTAACCTTGCAGGTAATTGGTGGTGGTGAGATAAGGGGGCAGGGCATGAAGTGTTGCTGAAAGGTTGCTGATTTATAGCAGCATAAAAGCGAGCCACTTCTCCTGTTAGGGTTACCACCTGTCCCGATTTTCACAGGACAGTCCTGATTTGGGCAGCTGTGTCCTGCAAAAAAACATGGAAAATACTACATGTCCTGTCATTATAGTAGAAACAACTATCTTATTACTTATCCTAAATGTTGCAAAAAAACTATAATACCATAACTAAAATACCTTAAAATGATAAGAAACACTAAGAACAACTAAAAAACTATAACATCTAGTCTTCATTCTGATTATTAGAGAAAACAAGTCTGTTGCATTGGTCAAGGTTACATATTGTCCTGCAAAAAATCATGTTTCAGTAAGAAATATCCCACTTTGGGCTGCTTAAAAGGTGGTAACACTACTTTCTGTGCCTGTAGGGAAGGATCTTCCATTGAGGTGGGAGCTCTGTGCTGACAGACAGCTGAGTTGGGCAGGGGGATACTGATAGGATTAAGCACCTGCTGCTGGTGAAACTTGCAGATGGCTGGAGGGGGATGCTGCTTTGGTGCCTCATGCCAGCACTATGAAAGAAAGCAGCCACACTGTGATTGGTGCAGCTGCACCCTTTAACATGTGAAAAGTTTTGGCCCATCAGCTAGCAAAGCAAACATCAGCAGCAGCCTTGTCAGGATTGGGTGTTGATTTATACACTTCCTGTGAACTAATTTTGCATTGGTTGCTTACAACATACGCCTCCCCAGTGCCTACACTGCTGGAGCAGCACCAATATGTTTGCTTGGCACATGCATGCAAACTAATTTAAAATAGGTATCTTCTAAAAAAAAGGAGCTATATAAGTGGATTTAAAGTAGCAGTACTAGTTAACCAGGAAGTGTTGTCAGATTTTTACATTGTCTGGTAGTTTAAAAATTCCAATTTTACTTTTGCTATTTTTTACTGTTTTCTGATAATTGTTTGCCTTGGTTTCTAATAAATTTATAATGTTGTGTGGATCCACAGAAAAAAATTTGTCAGCCCCCCCATACCATTTCCTGTTTTCACCCTGTGTTTGCATTGCATGTTCTTATGAACACTCAGCAAGCAAAGAAAGGAACAGTGCATGCCAGTAACATCAGAAAAAAATAACCAAGGAGAGAATAGCACCACCCTTTTTCAGGGACCCTGGTTTTCCATTTTTAACGGTAACACCAGTAACAATCACGGAATCCTGCTTGGTTTGCGGATTTTGAATTCTTGTACCGTTGCCTCACGGAAATTACATGTCACTGCACAGAATCTCTAAGATTTCAGTATTTTTTTTTAATTTCTCTTTCTCTGTCCCCTTCTCACAGCATCAGTCTCCACTTTTCAGGCTGGGTATTCCTTAGCTTCACCCCAGGTAATGCTCAGGAGCTCCTGTGGTCCTGCCCCTATCCTGCCTGGGTTGTACCCCTGCCAGGTGGAAAGGGAGGGGAACCCAGGACCCTTTCACACTCCCTTAGGGTGTATTGAGCAGCTCAGTGAGTATCTCATGGAGCCTGGTTATGAAGTCTGAGGCACCTGGGTCCCTTCTGCCAGTGGCCAATGTGGGGGGTGATCGTTCCTGGTTTTCTGGTCTCTGTCCCTGAGGGCACTGCCAGTAGAAGAAGAAACCGTCTTACTACTTATGAAAATACTTCACATTTAGTACCCCATTTAGGTGAATTGGATCATTTGCAGCTTTTCTCCCACCTATTGTTTCAGTCTCTGTGACAACAAAATGTTTTCTGATAGTCTGCCTCAACAAAAGCAAATGTTAAGTATTTAAGTGTACTTATGTTTGGCCAGTGGATTTTGAAAGCACCGTCCATGACCTACAGAGAGGTAAGACCCCAGGGGCTATATGATGCTGGTGGGCAGAGTAGTGCTCAATTCACATCTGAACAAAGACATAAAACTGGGAGACACTGTTTCATGGACAATAAGGGGAAAAAAGCATCCACATGTCTGGTAGATGCATAAATCCATTTCAACGTCCTCCACTAATCACTTGTGGATTTTTTAGGTGAAGACACTTTATTTCAAAGAAGCAAATTCAAGTATTTTTTTACCCCCTGGCCATTCACTCCTTCAGGCCTGCCAAGGCCCCCACCATCACTGCTGAGTGCCAACCACCATCCACTGCCTCTTACTGCTGTGCTACCAGGTAACCCAAAGTAACCCTTCATCGAGTGGGCCCCTACCCCTGTGGGTGGCTACTAGGGGAGGAGAATTGCCCTAACGAGCTTCCAATGTATCCTGGGTATGGCAGGGGTCAGAACGGACACATGTCTGGGAATTCTGGCTTATGGAGGGACCAACAGCTGTCCTTCAGTTGGGTCAGTGGGTGTTTTCCCATTTTCTGGGAAGTGTGACAGGCCACACGATGTCAAGGCACAAGCCAATGTCCGTCACGCTCCCTCCTGCAGTGAGGGCTGACATGTTGTCATGCCTATGGCCTCCACCACGGGCCAGCAAATGCTGAGCCATGAACCCACCCTCCCTCCCAGGAGAAGGTGAGTGGTCATTGGACACTCAAGCCTTCACCCACCAGCTGGCTCTCCAACACCCAAGTCTGCTTCCTAACCCTGGTCAGCGGTGTCACAGGCAGAAATCCAATTTAGGCAGTTAAATTATAGATAGGACAAAACAAAGGTAGTCCACCTTAGTGGTGATGGTTCAGATTAATTCACATCTGAATTCTAACAAGCAAATAGACCAAGTCATTTGTAACTTGTGCATGTGGGGTGTGGGTGCTGAAGAAAGGGGATCATAGTGCTGTCACTACTGCCATCACCCCAGAGGGATGTGGACTACATTGTTGCTACTGGCATCACACCAAAGGGGTGGGGGCTATAGTGCTTCTGCCATCACCACTGGAGGATAGAGAATATAGTACTGCTGCTGTCCCACCTGAGGGATGGGGGCCACAGTGCTGATATTGCCATCACACCGGAGGAATCATGAACATAGTACTGCTGCCATCACACCTAAAAGGTGGGGGCCACAGTGCTGCTGCCTCTGTCACACCTGAGGGATGGAGGTTGTAGTGCTTTTGCTGCTGCCATCTCACCAGAGGGATGGGGGCCTGTAGTGCTGTTGGTGCTGCCATCGTACCTGAAGGATGGGGCCCGTGGTGCACTTCCATCACACCTTAGGGATGGGGGCAGTAGTGTTGTTGCTGCCATCACATCTTGTACCTAAAATAACTTTAAATTGGTACAAGGATGGAAGGATGTGTAATAGTGGAAATCAAAATTGCTAAACTGCATGTTAGCAGAGTTAAAAATTGTTAAATAAAGTACACAAAACCAAACACCGGTAAAAGCGGATTTTGGCTTAGCAGTCACTGGTGACAGTACCAGTTTTTACAATGTGCAAAATGGAATATGCCTTTTCTCAATCCCGGTAAACCAGTGTCCCTGCCCTTTTTCCTTCAGAATACAATATGGCACTCCAGGCAAATATCTGTTATAAGCTACTAGAAAAAAATAAAGAACATAAAGAAGCCCCCCAAAAACTGAAAGCAAAGGATTACATTCTTGTTAGCTGTGGGGCTTATCTGACAATGAATACTAAACATTGTATTAACTAGTACTGCTGCTTTAACTGTAGTGTGTAGAAAAAACAACAACAGGAGAACCCACTTAGGGAGAGAAATGTTTGTTTTGGGGGATACCCTGCTTTGTGCTGGGTATGAAGGTGACCTTTATGAAGTGCATAACTACATTAATATTTACTGGTAACACTATAAGTTTCCTTAACTATGCTATAGTTACTGTGTAACTACACTGTAACTGCATTACAGGTGCAGTGTAGTTACATGCAACAAACGTAAGTACAGTGTAATTACCCCTGTTGCATGTAATTAATGATTACAAACCCCACAGTTTCTTTGACACTGACACTTAAAGTGTAACCACCTTATTTTTCCTAATAGTGCTTTTAGAAGTCTGAATGTTCCATTGCTTAACCTTGATACCAAATAGCCACCTTGGTGAACTTGAAATACAGAGTTAGACATGCAACCCTAATATGATACACTATGGGTAATATATGCAACTCACCATGAATGAATTCTGACAGGCTATGCTTTAAGTGGGACTATACTGTGTCGAAAGGCCTCACAAACTATCTGCTAATGCTCAACACAGAAAAAGGTTTTTGTTTTACTATATTGCTGCATAATCAGTTTGATTTAAGGATGGAGAGCTTCTTCTGTTCTATCTTCTCATTTAGCCAGGTTCTTTTTGGAGACTCAATCCCAAATGGGACCCAGCACTAAGTATGCTCTGCTAATAATGATGCTAAACACTTTATATCATAGCAGGGTAGAGTTAGAGTAGATCAGGAAAAATGGGGGGCCTAGAGGTAAATGGAGTATAATACATATTTTCTTGGGATACTCAGCATTGTTGCTAGAGAACAATTGTTTGCATTTACTTAATGCTTTCCATACATACAGTGGAGCCTGCCAGAATGCAATGCAATACTGCAGAATTCTATAGTATTTATTTATTGCAGGAAATAAGACCATTTCAATGGCAGTTCATCCCTGTTGCCATGTAGAAATCTGTGATACTGCATTGCTTTACAAGCAATAATAGACTAGTAGTGAAGTGACAGTAATGTGTAGCAGCAGGCATTTCACACATCCGGACCCACACACGGCCTTGGACAATTGTCTGAACCAGATTTATGGGTTTGGGAATATTGGTCAAGACACTGGGGAAAATCCCCTACTCTTCGGGTAGGGGGTACTGCTGTTCTGCTGTTCACAATGGTGGAGAAGGCACTTGCCTTGCAGGCAGCTACTTCAGGACTGGGAAACCTAGTCCCTTCCTCCTCTGCTGAATGTAACCGGACTGAAACTCGGACATCGACGATGATGGCTGCTAGCCACACATTACCTACAGCAACAAATGCCATTTTTTTTTTTTTTTTTATGCTTCCCCAACCACACACTGGCCATTCACTCCTTCGTGTTTCTCAAGAACCTATTCTCAACCCAGGCTACTCCCAACCACCCACATCGCAGCCACCCAGGGTACCTTGATGTATCACTTCATCGGGTGGGTCCCCTTCCTGCAAAGGGAATTGGTCCCCCATGGCTCCTCTCATTCAGAACAGAAGAGATGTACAAAGTACTGACTTTAATTCAATTCCTGTATCTTCACCTGATCTTTCTCAAGAGAGCTTAAGACAAGTCTTCAATATGCATAAGGAGTTTATGAAGCAACTGGTACAAGAGGAAAATGCCTCAAATGTTGCTATACCAGAAGCAACTTATCCTGCTGCTGCAGGACACTCTGCTGAAACTATTCTCTCACCCTGTAATGCTGAGACAAACTTTTCTGATGAGACTTCTAATCGACCTGCCTCTTTAAACCTTAGGCAAAATCAACACGACTTCTCTACTGCTTGGTCCCCTGCAGCTGCATCAAAAGCAGCTGGATGGCAAAGATCTAGCAAAACAGATCCCTGGTCCTCACCGGGACCTGTCAGCACTGCAGAGATAATCTCTGCAGTTCAACCAGCCAGCCAGACTTCTCGCTCAACAGCAGCCTCCTCGCAACAACCATCTAAGGCTTCCGGGAGTGCTCAGGACTATTCTAAAACAGAAGAAGGATATTTACAGTCTCAGGATTTGCCTTCCATAGGCCCCAGCAGTGCACAACTCGAATATTTTGCTTCTGAAGATGAACTGCCTCCTGAATTTATACAGAGAGACTTATTCCCTCAAGCAGGAACACAGACAAACCATTCATGTTTACAGCTGTAGGACAGCCGGCTCAGTGGCGTAATGCTGTAAGGCTGAAGTTTTTAGGAGATGTGTCCACTGCTCCAACCAGGAAAACAGTTCTCCACAATATGCTGAAGGACATGTTAGGTATTAGCCCATCTGAACTGTTTGCTTTTATTCATGTACATGGGGAACTAACTTATGATATTAGTTTCAAATCTGTGACAACTTTGGAATCATTTTGGGGCAAAGTATGAGCTAGTGAAAACCTCTCCTTTATGGTCTGCTTTTCTCCTTATTCCCCTTACAAAGCTTGCAGTGAAATGTATCACACTGTTGTTTAGGAGTGAGGGGGGTCAGCATTGCTGATGTGCAGTATTAGCTGCGCCAGAGGTGTGAGATTCTAGATACCCCCTACTTATTTTGGATGATGATTTTGTGTGGACCGGTGGGTGGAAAATTAAGGTCCAACTGCACCAGAATGAGAGAGGCATTGTACATCTCCCCAATAGTTTTTACATCTGGAGGGATAAGGGCATTTGTTTCTACCCAGGGCAGCCCCGAACTTGCCATAAGTGTGGGTCTTGGGCTCACCTAAGTTACTCCTGCGACAAACCTCGTTGGACTTTATTCTTGGCATATGGACATGTTAGTTTAGGCTGCCCTAACCCCCTGCTCTGCAATCTGTGTGATGAGCAAGACCACACATATCAGCAATACCCATGGGCTGACCATAACAGGTTAGACAGGCCCCCACAGGACCAAGTGGCTGTCATCTCAGATTCTCAGACACAGGCCCTCAAACACAGAGAAGAGATAGCATCTCTAACTATAGCCCCTCCAGCCCAGCAAGATACAGAGACACCTGGCACCTCGGCTTCTGAACCTGTGGCTCTACCCCCTCCCCTCCTCCCCTGTAGCAGTCATGGAAACAGAAGAAGATGGCCCCCCATTGGCAATGAATCAACCCCCATAATAGAAGATGCTGTTTCAGATCAGGGTCATATGTAACCCCCCCAGCCCAGGGATTTACTTCGGTGAAGAGCTCTAGGAGAGGGAAGGGGAAAAGGAAATCTGATGCCCGCACCCCTAGGAAGACAATCCTAACGAGAAACAAATTCCAGGCTCTAGCAAAAAAGCATAAATAAAGGGGGGATACTGAAGAGGAAGAGGACGCTGACTCTTCCAGGGCATCCTGTTCCAAAATAGAGGTCTTCCTGGAGGAACAGGATAAAACTTCCAATGCTGAGAAAAGACTCCCTGCCAAAAGGTGAATTTTCCTTTTATTTTCTCCTCTCTGCCTAACCCCTTATGCATACTGCCATTAAAATAAGGTGTCTCACTTTAAATGTATGCAGTACGAAGTCCTTCCGCAAACAACTTACCACCATACAATTTTTAGCAGGCTTGCCTCATGACATCTACCTGCTACAGGACGCCAGAATGAAAACAAGGCATGAAATCACACAAGCTAAACTGAAATGTTCAAGGGGTCCCTCATTTTGGGCTCATGGGGAGGATTTATGCAATGGGTTAGGGATTCTTTTTTCTGGATATCACTTTCACATAACTGAAGTGCTGGATATTCTCCCCAGGCAGGCTATGCTTCTTGATTGATTGTTTAGGAAATTAAAATTAAGAATCATTAATGTATTTGCTCCCCAGAGTATTTCTGCCAGGTCAGAGCTTTTTCACCTAATCCAACCATACCTGCACACCTCCAGGCAAGTAATCTTGGGACGAGACTAACTGTGGATTATCCCTGAGTGATAGAGGGGGTTTGACAAAAAAATATTTGGAGACTGTTGCCCTGAATGAAATTTTAGCTACTGCTAAAATGAATGATGGAATGAGTGCAATACATCCAAAAGAAAAAAAAACATTATAGGGGCACACGTGCCATGAGAATTGACTTTCTTTTTTTATCTAATAGCATTACTGTATCTCCTGGGACAGTTATCCCTTGTGAGACCTCGGACCATACGGCAATCTCCTTAACCTGCTCTCCTGCAGGGGAACCTCTGCCTCATATCCCTGTCTCTAGATGGAAATTAAATAATACCCTATTTGCAGACCCTGATATAGATGCAGCATGTTTAGAACTTTTAAGGGCCCAGTGCACTGTTCTGGATGCCTATCCCTCCCCCCTAAGTTGGTGGGAGGACACAGTATTGGACTTTAAGAAATTCTTTCAGAGTATGGCTAGGTCCAAAACTTTATCTACACACCTTACTTACTCAAAACTAAAACAAAAGTTACAAGACCTTATTTCATATGCATGTGAAATTCAGGTTGAAAATGCTCAGGCCATTAAAGAGGTCAAAACTTAAATGGAGTCTCACCAGTATAATAGAGCCATGTTTTTAAAAATGGAGGCACAGTGTGGCACTCAGAACTATAAACCCTCTTTGAATTTATTCAAGGGATGCTCAGACAGAGTGGCAGCCACCCACGCAGAGTTTAATGGATCCAGACACAAATACTCATTATACTACACTACCTTATATAAAAAAAGTAGCACAGAAATACTTGGAGCATATGTTGGGGAAGTGTCACGCACTAAGGGACCTTTTGAACTTCTTACAAACATCACCATACCAAATAACTCTCAGGAACAAGTATCTTCTCTCATTACTTCTATTTCAGTGTTAGAAACTAAAGAGGCCATTTCTGTCTGAAGAAACTTACCTCCCTAGGACAAGATGGCCTCACAACTGACTTCTACCAGCATTACATAGAGACAGTTGCTCCTATTCTGACGATAGTGTTCAATAACTTATTGCTATCACACTCACTTCCCAAGCATTTTGATGATGCTATTATGATTTTATTATTTAAAAAAGGAAATAGGGCAGACATAAAAAACTTAGTTTACTCAATGTTGACTATAAAATCCTAGCTTCCATTTTGCTGAATAGAATATTGGCAGTGACTCCTCTCCTTCTGGCTGAGTCCCAAACATGTGCAGTCCCACTTAAATCTATTAAACAAAACCTTTCCTTATTAAGAGACATTGTATATTCTTCCTCTACAGCTAATCCTGCAATGCTAATCTCCCTAGATCAAGAAAAAACATTTGACCGGGTCAATCATAATTACTTATTTCGGGTTTTGCAGCATTACCACATTTCACAAACATTTATTCAGTGGATTAAACTACTATACCACACTGCCTGGATCACCCTTCATATAAATAACTCCTCTGGGTCACCATTTTTAGGGCAAAGAGGAGCACGCTAAGGCTGTTCTTTAGGCCCCATACTATATGCATTTCAAATAGATCCCCTATTGCAAAAGATTTTACAGCACCCCAGAATCCCACACATACTCTTACCAACAGGGGCACCACTGCCAGCCATTGCAACCTATGCAGACGTTCTGTGCATTTGTACCACTTCCTCTTTCAGAGATTCTGATCTGACAGCAATCATCACTACTTTGGAAAATCAGTCTGGGTCGAAGCTAAATTACAACAAAAGTTCTGTGTTATACATGCCATCAGAGTCAGCACCTGCACAAGCTGGTCTGTTCTCCGGGATACCTGAGGCTACTGCCCTACTAAAATATTGCGGCTCTTTTTTTGGTAGTAATGATGACTCTTCCCATAATTGGATACTGGCCATTGAAAGAGCAAATAGGACAATAATGCCCTGGAAAGGTAGATCCATATCGAAAAGGAAAAGTGTATTTCTAATAAAAACGCTCTTTCTGACTCAATTCTTATACGTGGCCTTAATATACCCATTGCCATTGGCACTAGAGGCCAAAGTCCACAATGTGTTCTTCTACAGATTTTGGGACAGCAGGTTAAACCCTGTCAAAAGGCAGTTTACCTACCCTGACTATTGTTTTCGGGGAGTGAGGATGATAAATCCCATAGTTTTTTCATACCTTATTTTTTTCCCATGGCATATTGCATATTTTACAGGCCTCCTCACCATTCTGGTATTCCATAGTTAAACATCTAACTGCCCCTCTACTTTTTGTGTGGAATCAAGAGCCTTTTGAGCTCCCTAGAAACTTCAGGAAATATGTCCCTTTACTGTATACAATCCCAGCATTTTTCAAAATTCGCCAGTGGCATGTTTCCCCAGATAAGTTACTCACATTAACAAGAAAACAGATGTATCATTATATATTAGATAACAACTTTTCTGAGACCCCCCTGATTAAAGACACACAAGGAAATAGCATAGACCCTAACATAGTGTTCCAGCAGCTCACTGACCATAGAGTTACCTTGAAACTATGGGATGTCACGTGGCTATCATGCTATGGGCGCCTTGGTGTTCAGGGTAGCCATAAACACAAATCCATGGAGGAGAGACTGTGTCCCCGAAATACCTGCCCTGAAACTCTGGAGACAATGTATAATTTTTTCATAGAATGTCCATTCAGTGTATCCGTATGGACCCTATTACTGCACAAATGGACAGACAAGCATCTGATCCCCACATCCTATGAAATGTTAGTGTATGGTGTCTTTAATTATAACCCATCCTCATATCATCCTAGCACATTATGACTCATATTTGCTTTCTGTAGGTTTTACTTACGGCCAGCACAATGCACATTATTGCTGCAGCAGAAACTTATACTGCAGAACGGGTTTTGGGTCAAATTCAAACACAGTTGCAAGCTATTTATCACACTGAAGAATCCAAGCTCCCAAGGGTTGTACACAAGAAATACTGGAAACATTGTGTGTGGATTTTGGATTAATAGTCTATTAATTCAAGGATTGAAGGGTTAAAAGGTTTGGTTTCGGGTGAAGGTGATGAACTTAAGTACACCTTTTATGTTTGTTTTAATTTTTTTTCCCCAAAAAATTATTCTGTTAAACGGTATTGAAAATAGAAAATCAGCTTTTGTTATGGTCTTGCATGTTGGACAGATGTTTATGCATTGTGTATTGAGAAATTAATTATTGATTTGATTGTACAATTTTCTTTTTGTTTAATAAAAAATTCCCCTTCTCTTCAGGTAGGGGGCACTGCTGTTCTGCTGATCACAATGTGGAGCTACTTCAGGATTGGGAAACCTAGTCCCTTCCCCTCTACTGAATGCAACTGGACTGAAACTTGGACATCGACGATGATGGCTGCTAGCCACACATTACCTACAGCAATGAATGCCCTATTTTTTTTTTAGCCCCCCCCCACCCGCAGACTGGCTAATCACTCCTTCAGGAATCTCATGGACCTCTTCTCACCATGGGCTACTCCCAACCACCCACATTGCAGCCACCCAGGTACCCAGTCATCCCTTCGTCAGGTGGATCCCCTTCCTGCAAAGGGAATTAGCCTTACCAACCTGCCAGTGGTTCTGGGTGCAGCTGGGGTGGTCATTTGTGGTCTGGGAGCTCCGGTCATGAGGGCCCAGGAGGCCATCATCCGACCGGCCAGTGCACCATTTTTCCTCCTTTTTTTTCCACTGGAGCATGATGTGCAGGATGTCAAGGCAGACGCCGACATCTGTCATGCTCCCCTAGGCAGTGGGACCCAGATGCACTGCAGTTCTCCCATCCTGCACCAGGAGTCAGCAAGTGCCGGGCCTCAACCCCACCTTCCCCCCGGGGGAAAGCAAGCAGTCATCAGATGCTCAAGCCTTCTGTCCCCCGGCTGGCCTTCCAATGCCCGAGTCCATTCCTGAACCCAGGCTGCCGGTGCTGCAGCAGTGAATCTTTCTGCTGCACCAGTGGGCCAGCTCCACAAATGCCATCTTACCACAATCTCTATGGTTAGCTGATCTCCAGCCTCGGAATGCTTTGAAATCAAAAACCACGTACCTCATGGGGTTGCTTACGTCTGTGGAAAGGAGCATTTGTTTCATCAGCAAGGTCCATCTCCTTTTCTTTTCTTTGGACTTAAAGGTTTATTGCAACGGACGCTACTGGATGACAACTGTATGCAGCTCCCTGACTCTTGAATGCTGGATGGTGTTACTCCAAATGTGGGTGGACCAGCCGCCCCGATTCCTCCTTCTGTGTTCCCTGCTATGACAGCGGCTGCTCCAAGATGTGTTTCCAGCCTCTGGATCTCTGAACCTTTGGCACCTACTATAGATGCTGTCTTTCTAGCTGCCTGTCCTCCTGTTCTGACCACGCTATGACCACCCCATCTCCTGTGGTTACTGGTGAGAACAGCTCTCTGGGATTCCAGGCACCCTGACCTCACGTCCTCTCTCCCACCCAGTCTTGCCCGGAACCTAGTCCCACGCAGGTTGGTCTCCAGTATGAGCCCTCACAGAGGTAGGATGGTCATGTGATCCCATCAGACAGTGACATTCTGCACCTCCAACAGAGCTGACAGCTCCAATTTTTAGCACTGCTCTTCCTCCTCCTGGTGCCCCCTCTGCTACTTTGTTTCATAAAGTGGATGAGGACTGACCAGGTGATGTTTTGCTGTCTCCACCGCTCCCTCCACAGGAACCCTTGCAGCTCCTTGACATTCCACTCACAACTCAGCTGTCCCATCTGATACCACGGGGAACAGTTCAGTCCCCTTCCTGTGAACCTGCTGCCATAACTACAGACCAGTTCTACTTCCAGAGGCTTGCACTCAGTCAGCTCTATCTGTGCCTTCGTTGGCACAGGACACTACATCCCTGGATGCCTGTGACTCGGAAGGCATATTACTAACCACTGGACCTTCACTGTCATGGGCTGACCAAGTTGAACTCGCAGATCTAGTCCCTGCCCACCCAACTGTTGAGCCCACTGCACCATTGCCTGACCAATACTCAGCACAATGCTGGGCCTGTTTTCACCAGACAGATGCCTTCCTGAAGCCCTGGTCCAGCACTAAAATGCTGTATGTCTCCTACACAAAGGGGTCATAGATCAACCCTCCCAATCAATCATATGTGGGTTGATTCCTATTTAAAGAATCACTTCTGGTAATGCCTGATGAACTATATGCGCTCTTGCATCCCCTAATGATGGCTATTTTGATCTCCATTTCTGAACACCGGTCTACTTGGATAGGTTTTGAACACATTACAATTCCCTCAAGTCAATGCCGCTGTGGTTACCTTTCAAAGCGATTCTAATGACTAAACCAGTGGTATGCTCTCTGACTGTGATGCTGAAAAATGAGGGGGGTCAACCTACAGGTTGTGCAATACTGGTTGTCACAACACTGTGACATCCTGGGGGACCCAGAGCTCATTCTTGATGATGATTGTTTTTGGATAGACCACTGGAAGTTTAAAGTGAAACTGAGACATTCTACATCAGGTCTGCAACACATCCCTAGTGTCTTTTATCTGGGTCAAGACAGAGCAGTGTTTTTATCAGTGACAGCCCAAAACATGTTTTCGTTGTGGCTCCGATACACATCTCAGCAGCGCATGTGACATCTTGCATTGCACTTTGTGTTTGACAGTGGGGTATGCCAGCTACCAACGCTCCAACAAACTCTGTTGTAATCTCTGCAAGGAAACTGGTCACTCCTACAGACAGTGCAAGTGGGCTACGCACAATAAGGAAGAAGACAACTTCTAGGATATTCTCTTGGAAAAGGTGAGAAAGGTCATCCAGTAGAAATACTGTAGTGTAAATCCCAGGCATTGGCATTGGCACATCAGGAAGATTCAGAACCCATACTTGCCTTGGTACAGGAGGCCTTGCCACCATGTCCCCTGCCCACAAAGGGAGAAATTCAAGCACTTCCACAGCAACCAGGTGACAATTTGAATGTCCTGCTGGTCTTGGTTCCAATACCTCTGCCAACTATACCACCTTCTCCTCTTCTGGATGACATGGAAGTATCCACTCCAGTTTTCCCTGACATGTCACCTCCGTATATGACAGTTGTGAGTAGAAAGCAATCACTCCATTCCCACAAACTTGGCAAGCCACTCTGCCTTTCTTTTCCCAGGGGGTGACCCACGTGGTGGAGAACACGTTCACAGCCCTGGCTGGGGAAGACTTGGACCCAGAAACAGGCATGGACTTGAATACCTCCTCCTGTGCTTCTTTGAAAATTTCAGCTACTTCAGAGACAGAAGAAGAGTTGGATCCCCTCGCCAGCTCCGAAGCTGAAACAGTGAAGAAATTGAAAAAGAACATGCGGAGCAACAAGGCCAGAATACAGCCTAATGTATCATTTCCTGTTTTCATTTGCTTGCTCACCTCCATGCAGCTTTTGATATCCCCCAACTTAAGAATGGCCTGCCTTAATGCGATCAATGCCAAGTCCACTGTCAGGAGAACTCTCTTCTTTTCCATACTCAAGGATTTGACATTGGATGTTATCTTTTTACAGGAAACTCGACTAGCCACTACTGCTGACCTCAAACAAGCGAGGGCCCACTGGTGATGGGGACCCTCATGTTGGTCAATAGGGCCTGATCAGTATGATGGGGTGAGGATTTTGTTTACTGGCTTCACGTATCACATGCAGTAGCTGGTGGATGTAGACCCAAGCAGGGTGCTTATGTTGGATGTTCTTTATCAGGGGTCTCGTTTCTGCCTCATTAATGTACATGCCCCCCAAACAAAGAAATCTAGGGTGGAACTGTTTAGAGTCATCCAGTCCTATTTGCATACCTCTCGCCATGTAGTCTTTGGAGGGGATTTTAACTGCAGTTTATCGTGAATGGATCAGGGAGCTAAAACTACCCAGCAGTTTTGTGATTCTGCTGCCCTTGCCACAGTTATAAAAGACTCCTCCTTATTGGATGCATATAGATTACACCATAGATGTGTGCTTGCAACCATGATTGATTGACTGGGCAGACTAGATATATCAGGTCTGAGCAGACTAGATGGATCATACGGTTCCCTTCTGCCAACACATTCTTATGTTCTTGTGTTATGTTCCTATTTATCTCCATTCACTTACACCCACAGTAGATGGTGTTGATCCCCATAGAGACCTTAGACCACATGCTCCTGAAGGGTATATTTGGGGAAGCCCCTATATTCCGCACAGGCACAGGATCTTGGAGACTGAATAATTCTCTCTTTGCGGATCCTTCTGGGTGCCTACATATAGTGGCTCTTCTCTGTGCTCGACAATCCCTGACCTGCATGGAGGAAGATCTGGGCATTTGATGGGAAACCACTATGTGTGACCTGACATCCTTTTTTGCTCCTTGCTCTCGTGTTTAGCATCAGAAAGGTTACCTTGAGTACCTTTCTCTACACACACACCTGACAAAGGCAATCTCATACATGAATGAGTGACAGGGGGCTACAGCATATTGATCACTAATCTCAAGGCAAGGATGTGCCAACTTCAGTATGATAGGAGCCATTCCTTGCTCCTGGAATACCAAGCTGGAACACAGGATCCCATTGCACAGGTGACCTGTTCAAGAGTTCTAAACATTGGGTATGTAAGAGGAATATTTCACAACTCCTAACTCATGATGGTCATGTTGTTATGGATATGGCGGAAATTTTATCCCAGGCCTACACCCACTTGCGTGCCATGTTCAGATTGTCCCACACCCTTATGTCCCTGTAACCCTTTCTGTCTTCCATTGCGGTTCCCAAGCTCCCTCACACAGACTTACTAAGTATGACCACATCCATTACTGTCACTGAAGTCCTTCATGCCATTGCACACTTACACTCGAATACTGCCCCGGACCAGATGGCCTTACGGCTGAATTCTTTAAAGCCTATCAGGACCCACTTACAGACATCCTGACAGTGGTTTTTAATAATATACTGCTGGTTGGTTCCCCAGCCACAGTATTTACGGAATCTGCCCAAGTCTTCCTCTATTAGAAAGATCTGGACTCTGGCCTCAACAACTGGAGACAACTTTGCCTCCTAAATAATTACTAGAAGATTTTGATGAAAGTTTTAATGAGCTGTTTGGCTCATGTTTCTAAGACTGTCCTAATGACAGAGCAAACATGACAACCTAATCCTCCTCTGGGAAAATGTGGGTGCAGGCCGTAATGAGTTTTCAAATGCCTATATACTGTCACTAGACCAGGAGAAGGCCTTTGATAAAGTGTCCCATCATTTCTTATTTACTGTCCTTGAACACTACGGAATCCCATCTTTACTTTGCTCCTGGTTCTGTGCTTTGTATGCTGCAGCATCCATTATCCCTATGATAAATGGAAATGGGGCACTCAAATTTGTTTATGCTGCAGAGTCTGACAAGGTTGTCCTTGCTCTACCTATTGCCTAGATCCACTGATTCTTAAGGTGCAACAGCACACACAAATCCATAGCATTACATTAGGTACTGGTGGGAGTACGGTGAAGATAGTGGCTTATGCGAATGATGTGACTCTCTTCGTCCAGGATGGGATTTCTGGATGCCTTGCCCTGGACCTTTTTCATTCCCATACTCCTATTTGTGGGGCATCCCAAAACCTTTGGAAATGCCAGAGTGTAACCATAGGATCTCCTTTGGCCTCAGTAGCTACTATGGGGGAAGTTGATGTTACTTCTCCCTCTTTAACACTGTTGGGTGTTACCTTTGGTTCTAGTGACATGGCTCTACATCATTGGGAGGCTAAGATTAATTTGTGTGACTCCAAGGTCCAGCTTTGGAAACGTTGGCATCAAACTTAATCGAAACAGGTGGCCATTCTGAAAATGTTTCTTTTACCCCTGTTTATACACCTTAGTATGGTTTTTCCTATCCCTAAAACATTGGAAACACATTTTTAATTTCTTTTTTTCCAGTTAATTTGGGGAAGCCGCCTTAACCACATACGATGAAATACATTGTACCTCCCAGTTAAGAGGGTGGTCTTAATATGATTAACCCACTGGTATTCACTTTTGGCCACTTCCTTAAATGAAATGTTTTGACCTATGTTCACGCTGTAGAGATGATCCCATGAGTGCTGCATTGGATGGACACCCTTCTTGCCAGTTGAAAGCTGGTAACTTTCCCAACTTCCCTTACATGACATTCTTTACCTTTTGTTAAAACACTGATTGACAAGATCAAGTGCTGGAAGCTTGACCCTTCTTGTCACAAGCTCCATCTCCACGATACATATATTCAACCATTCTGTACACTTGTTATATGGATATCCCAGACTTTCTGGATATTCCCCTGATACAGCACCTGACTCTCCTGTCCTTGCAACTGGATACTAGAACCCCACCAAAAATGTGGGCAGTACTCTGGCTGAATGCCCATGGCAGACTAAGCGTTAAGGCTAATGCCAAACATAAGAGTGTGACTGAATGATATTGCCCTAGAGTGGATTGTGAACGTGACCTTGAAACACTGCTACATTTTTTTAAAGATTGCCTTTACGCAACAGCCTACTGGACGTTACATGCCCATACGTGGGGAGATCTGGGGTTGGTCTAGACTTTCATATCAAGACATCATGCTGGGCACCTCCCCATCTGCACATAGATAGGATGCAAGTACCCTTCGTCTACTCTTTATGGTTTCGAAGTATTACTTATGCATTCTTGTTGCTCAGTTTTATTTCAGCAATACTCCATTCCCACAGTGGTCCAGCTCCAGATGGTGGTCACTGAGTTGACTACCCTGTCTTGGGTGGATAGCCTTAATCTTCCATCCACAGAATTCAGAAATCATTAACGTAGTATCAGTGTGTACCTGGGGGTTTAGTCTCCAACGCTTCCTCTGGGCTCTTTGTCCCCCATTCTCCTTAGCTGGACTTTTGGGTTTTCATTTTTTTCTCTCCCTTTTGTTTTATAGACTACACACAAGGGCCACAGCACACTTTTTTGTCTTTCATTCATCAGTTTGGCTGTTCCTGTACTGTACTGCCTTACTAGTTTTACTTTATTTTCTGTTTCATAGTCAATGATTGAGAACTGTATTACCTTTGGTCCTTTTTTCCCCTTTTGTTATTTTCCATACAGATTCCCTACTTCCAAGAAAAAAAATGTCCTTGAAAGTATACTCTTATACTGATGGTACCATATGTACTCCCCATGGCTGTTGAATGGGTATTCATTTTTGTTTCTCCCTTTGCCCCTCGGTACCAATTGGGATTGTGTTTCTTTGTTGCTTTCCTAAGAGTACTTCTATGTTTTTTTTTTTATGCTTTCTACTTTACCTGTACTGTAAGTATTCTTTTCAATAAAAACTTCCCCTACTCTTGCAAATAGTGCCTTGGGTTCTTTCACTTTCACTATACACCTACCAGGCCAGCACCAGAGATGGGCAGAAAGGAACTCAGTGTCACATGTCCTCTGATGAATGGCACACCCTGGCAGTACAGCATCCCCAGTACTGCAGGAATGTAGAGATTTATAGCAATGAAATCTACATTTCAGGAGCCAGGTGCAGACATTTCGCTTTTGGACTCTGGGAGACTTAGTGTCTATGGGGCTATGATGACACCTACTCACATTTGTAATCTTAATCAGTTAAAAGAAATGTGGGCTCTGAAAAGGGTTTGTCCGCCAATTCTGCTGCTCCTGAAACACATAAGGCTACAACATGTTTGCTGGTAATTTCTAACCCATTACATTTAGCAAACTTGCAAGCTAAAATGCAATGTGATGTTTATGGATCAGTTGGACTGTCTTAAATGATAAAGATAGACAGTGAGACAGACAGACACTGTAGATAGACAGAAAGAAAGATAGACACTGTAGACAGATAGAGAGATAGATAGAGATAGAGATAGAGAGAGAGAGAGAGAGATAGATAGATAGATAGATAGATAGATAGATAGATAGGAGTTTGGCCAGACCAGTAGGTTGGTTGACTGAGGCACCCCACACCTCACTGATGACCTGGGCTTGGGAATGGGTCCAGGCTGCTCAAGGGCTCTCCTCCTTTGGGGTGTGGGAATAATGCATTCTGCTGCTTAGCTGCCACCTAGTAGAGTACAGGGGGCACAGCAGCAGCCACATCTCAGAGAGGTGGGCACAAATGCTGAGTGTGTGTGATGTCTTCACATCACACATCTGCATCACTGCAGTCATGCTGACCTCAGGTACTAGGGTAATAAAAATGGGAGGTAAACACCTCTGCTGAGCAGGATGAGGACAGTGTTTTCACAAGCTCTGCATCCCTGTCTGTGGCACCCACCCATCCATGGTGGTCAATAAGAGGATGAGGTAAGTCCAGGGTTGGGAGGTGATTGGGCGAGGGGTCACTGTCAGAAGAGGGCAGGTCAAGAGTGGCAGGTGGATAAACACAGGAGAAAAAAAAGAAGTTTATTTATATAGTGCCTTTCCATGGCTCAAAACACTTAACATAATAACAGACAAAAAAGAAATGCATACGTTTAAAATTTCTTTAAGAGCTATAAACCAACAAAATAAAAAAAATAGTAATATGCTGAAAAAAACAAAACTCTCAATGATTAAAATTCCCATCCTCAGAGAAAGCTATTCTAAAAAGCAAGGTTTTAGATCTTGATTTACATATTTCCACTGAAGGATCAGTACAAATAGACTTAGGGATACAGTTCCAAAGCCATGGGGCAGAATACTGCAGACACTTGGTCCAGTTTTAACCTTGAGGAAGGAATCCACAAAAGGCCCTGAGTAACCAAACAAAGAACTTTGTCATTACTAGAATCCTTCTGGCAGGTTGTAAGCAGATCCTGAATGTAGAGAAGGCTGTCACTTTATGGTTTTATAAGCCAGCAACTAATTTTTAAACTCAGCCTGCCATCTAATTGGCAACCAGTACAGACTGCACAGTGCCAGGGTGATGTGCTCAAATCTTGGCACACCAGTCAGTAACCAAGCCGCAACATTCTGAGATGTGCAGCAACCCCTGTAGGCAACAGAGCTGAACAGCTGGAAGGCCATAATGATAAACTTAGTACAGGGCTTGAATTAATCATTGCAAATGTGGTGTCTGATACTTTTCTCTAAGCAGCAGCCTGTGGATAATTGGTAATTGATGTATATTATGGATTAACTTTCATGGTGTACTGTTTCTTATTGCAATAAGACATACCTAATATATTTTCTATGTCCTAACCCATCAGGCTTGTGGAGCAGATGATTATGATGACTATTAAGAAGATTTATTTTTGTTTGGACTCAATATGCGATCACTGACAAGAGGTGGCATCACTCATAGCTCAGTCTGCTCAAATGATCAGCAATTAACTGGCACTTAATGTTTCACAAGGAATATATGATACCATTATTTTTATCTTAACTCCACATATTACTGTACCTGGTTATCTGTGTCATCATTGCTAAGAGGAACAGAGAAATAGGGTACTGGTAACAGTTTCCCCATGAAACATAGAACCTGGTATAGTATTTTGTAGAATAATTTTGAGTATTGTTAGGTGTTCTTCTGTGATCTTTCAGAATAAATGACTGTCATTATTTGTTGTTTTCTAGTTTCACGTAGGGTGAGATTTGCTTATATGCAAGGTGACCTGGCGGATGGGAAAGGGGGGAGGGGGGAAGCAACAGGGAAAATACCTGGACAGTAAAATAATGTACAAGATAATGGCAAGGAAAATATTGTACAACAGAAAAGTAGTTTACTGTGACCTACTGACCAGTGGTAGGGGTACATGGGCAGTCTCTAAAGCTGTCAGCTCAAGAGCAACAAACAAAGGTCAGATGAGGCACACGCACGGAGGTGAGATATACTGCTGTGGTCATCAGCATCTGTAATGATAGGGGCCATAGTCTTTGCAACCACAGTATCAATAGTGGGTGCTATTGCTTGCAAAGAATCAAATTACATTTACATTGCATTGTGCTACACTTGAGCATTCTCATTATGGATAGCAATGACTATTACTGTAAGATGGCATGATGAAACAGTAAGAGTACTAGAAGTGAGTGTGGCAAGCTGGGCAAGGAGACAAAGTGCTAGGTACAATGACATGATTATGAGCTCACAGAGCAGAGGCTTAAGATGGTACAGGGAAGAAGAAGCATGCAGGCGGGGGGGGGGAGGAGGGCAAAGCAGAGTAACACATCTCTTTACCTAAACTGATCGGTGAGTGTAGGAACATGTTAGAACATCTGTTTACTTGTTTTTTTAGCTTAGTATAAGAATACATTAATTTCATGAGTTGCAAGTACTGCATTATGGATATGCAAATTATATGGGTTACTTGGTATTACTTGGCATGAAAGAACAGAAGAAGGCCAGAGCCCATCGAGACTGTTCCACACACTATGTGGGACATTATTAATCTATTATCCCTCAACCAAACATCTAATTTGTTTTTAAAGACAGTGGCACTAGTTGCCTCTACCAATTCTTGTGGCAAGGTGTTCCATACAATGGATGCTCTTATTGGAAAAAAGTTTCCCCTTTTGCTGGTTTTATAAGTTTTTACTTCAAGCTGTTTATTATGCAATCTCGAAACATGTCTCCTTTTGGAGAGTGTTAGACTACATTTTTCCATTAGAGATGGTGAATTTATTAAATTAAAAACCATAAGCATATCATCTCTTAATCTTCTAGTTTGAAGAGAGAAGAGACCAGTAACTTTTAATCTGTTCTGATAATCCAAGTTTGTTAATCTTGGAATAATTCTAGTTACTCTCCTTTGAACCTGTTCAAGAATTGCAATGTCTTTTATTTGGTTTGGATTCCAGAAAGGGGAGCCATAGTCTAGATACAGTCTAATGTATGCCCAATACAATGGAATAAGGCATTGTTCAGTGTAATTAACAAAAGTGCGTTTTATTTGCCTCAAAAGTCTGTTGGTCATGCAAGCAGTTCTAAGACAGTGATCATTTGATGTAAGTTTATTATTAACATATATTCCTAAATCTTTATCACAATTTGATGAGTGAAGTGGTAGTCCATTTATATAATATATAATTTTTGGATTATTTATGCCAAAATGCACTACTAAACATTTGTCTTGATTAAACTGCATATGATTTTCATTTGCCCAAAGTGTTAATTTTTCCAAATCCTTCTTTAATGCAGAAATATTTTCTTGATTATTAACCTTGCCCCCCAATTTAGTATCGTCTGCAAATTTAACCATGAAGTTATTTGGCCCTGTTTGTAAATCACTGATAAAGAGATTAAACAATGTTGGTCCCAAGACCGACCCCTGTGGTACACCACTTGTCACACTACCCGAATCAGACAAGATATCATTAATTCTGACTCTCTGAGAATGATTTGTCAACCAGTTTAAAGTCCAGTTGACAATATCAGGTGACAAACCTAGATTGTGCATTTTAGTAATGAGTTTTTCATGTGAGACTTTATCGAAAGCTCTACTAAAGTCCAAAAGAATTACATCAGTAGGGATACCCACATCTAGTAGAGTACTTATATTATTGTAAAAATATATCAGATTGGTGGTGCAGGAATACTTGGGAGTAAACCCATGCTGATTTGAATCATAAATTCCTAATTTTTTACAGTCTTGATCTATTAGAGACTTCATTACTCATTCCATTAATTTACCAGCCACTGAGGTCAGGCTAATTGGATGATAATTTTGCACAGAACCTCTATTGCCTTTTTTAAATATGGGAGTAACTATTGCTGAATGCCAATTATTTGGTACAATGCTTTCTTGTAAGGATTTGTTGAAGATAATTGACAAAGGTATAGAAATATTTACAGAGGTTTCGATCAGAAACCATGGATGAATACTGTCTGGGCCCGGACTAGTATTTTTTTTTCAGTTTTTTGATAGCCTGTATAATGTCAGTTGGATAGAACCTATGATAATCTATGTGGTGAACTTTAAATGTACTAATAGGTGATTTTTGAGAGAAGACAGAACAAAAGTACTTATTAAAGAGATTTGAGGTTTCTATATCAGATAGAGAAGAGCCATTGGTTATAATGGGACCAATGGTCCTTGATAACCTTTTTTACTGTTTATATAGGAGAAAAGATATTTGTGACAGTCTTTTGTGTGAGCTAGTTTAAATTTTAGCTTATTTTTTTCCAATTTAATAGAATTTTTAAGTTTTTCACAGATAGTCTGTATTTATGTAATAGAGTAGTTTTAAATGGAACAGAACTATTCTTAAGTTTACTAAAAAGTTACATTTTTATTTTAATCTGATTTTTAATTGTCTTGTTGAACCAAGGGGGAATTTTTCCTTTATTAAATTTCCTCTTAAATGGAGTAAAGGTATTTTCCAAATAATGTACAGTGTTTTTAAAAAAGTCCCAAGCTTGTTGTGTTATACAATTAAGAAGATTCAATTCCCAGTTTATGTTTTGTAAGTATTCATTGATTTTAGAAAAATTTGCTTTATTATAATTTTTTGTACGGTATAACTTCCTTTGTGTAGTTTTAAACTGTTGAATTTCAAAAAGAATAGATGAATAATCACTGGTCCCAAGTGGATCCCAAATTTGTAAGTTGCTAATTTGTTGCTCTATGTTAGTAAATACTAGATCCAAAATATTAGGACCTCGAGTGGGTTCAGGAACAAGTTGTTGTAATCCAGTGCTAACTACCACATCTGTTAGTCCTTTCTCGGCATTGGACTGTCCTGAGAATGAGTCCCAGTTAATATGAGGGAGGTTAAAGTCACCAAATATTACAGTATCTTGAGATTCTGAAAAATGTGTAATTTCTTTAAACATATCAGTTGTGTAATCTGAATTTGCAGAAGGAGGTCTATAGATGTTACCAATAGTTATATAGGACTGCTCCTTCAATAAGATTTTAGCCCATATACTTTCCAAAGGAAAGGGAGAACACATTTCAAAAGAAGGAATATCATTTTGTATGTACATACAAACTCCACCACCTTGCTTATCTAATCTGTTTTTATGATATAACTTATAACCTGGAATTTCTCTGGACCAAATTGAGGATGCATCCCACCAAGTTTCAGTTACTCCCACACACCTATATTTAAAGTTTTACATTTGGCTTCGAGTTCTGCTAATTTGAGTTGGTTTAAAGATCTTGCATTCAAAGCTAGGAATTTACATTTAGTTGTAATAATATTTTGGTAAGTATTCAGAGACTTGGGAATAGACCCATTCTCCCCCATTGTTTTTAGTTTAAACAATGATTTATGATTTTAGTGATACTTTTCCCCATAAGTGTACTACCCTTACGACTGAGATGTAAACCGTCCCAGCAAAACAAGGAAGAACGATCTGAAAATGATTCCCAGTGGGTTATACAGGATATATCCTGCTTAAAACACCACTTTCTCAGCCATTCATTTAGGTCTTTGATTTTCTGTGTCATGGTAGATGTTGCTTTTGGGACCGGTAGAATTTCAGATATTCATACACAGCATCCCCATCAAGTAACAGGTTACATAATGCCACATAGTCCTGTTGTAACTGATTAAATGGGGTGTTGTTTATATCATTAACACTGGCATGTATGATAACCAGTGGATTTTCCCCCTGCATTTTGTAAAATTTTAGGCATCATGGAGGTAATGTCAGATACCCTGCCCCACGGAAGCTAGAACAAGTGCGGTTGCTCTTGTCACTATTGCATGCCACCCTGTCAATGTGCTTAATGATTGAATCTCCCAGGACTAACACTTGTTTTGCGACAGTAGGGGTACAAGAATCAGAAACAGGTGATTGTTTAACACATTCTGGAGCGATTAACTTAATATGCACTATCTCTACCATTCCTTGAGAAACAAAGCACTAAACAGCAGCACATATGAAAGAGAAGTAAACAGCAGCACATGTGTGGAATGAAAAGTGAGAATTAGGAGTTGCACAAGGAAACCCTCTACTTTGCATTGTCCAGTCTTGTTGGGCATAGAAAGCATGATAGTTTAAATGAAAAAATTATTAACACAAGATATAATACTAAACTTGTCAAAATTGGAAAATGAAGAAGTTTGCTCATAACGTTGTGATTGGGCAAGGCCTTCAAAAGGAAAAGGAGGAGAAAAGCAGAGAGGGGGCCAAACTGGGGAGGAAAATCAGTATTCTGATGCTGTGACAGGTGAAGAATGGGCACAACCCCAAGGCCTCTCACAGTTCAGACTGATACCAATTGATTTAAATGCTTTGCAATTGAATATTATCAGCTTGATTTTAAAGCTAGGGGTATAAGTACTAAGCCTTGTTCCTATTATTTATGCTGTAATGACCAAAATACTTTAATTTCAGATAAACAGAGCAATGCAGATCCTTCCCTTAACAGATCAATGAGTGTAGGAACATGTTAGAACAACTGTTTTACTTGCTTTTTAGCACAGTATCAAAGTACATTAATTCCATGACTAAACAGCAGCAGTTTTATGTGACAAGGGTAAGTTTTTTAAGTCACCAACCAAAATAAGCAACTAAAAAACTACCCGAAGTCACTAGAGTGAGCAGCATTAGATCGAAAGCTGCAAACACTGGCAATCGATAACTTTAAACAAATGGATCAAAACCAAAACCTTTTTATGCAGGGGCTGTGCCCCCTTCACCCCTCCAACTTAAAGATTACCAACCCCAGGGGGGTGGACTTAGGAAAAAAAAAAGAAAAACCCCAGGACAACAAAAATTCTGTTTAGGACATGAACCCAGGTCCTTCTGCTCCATAGGCAGTGGCTCTAGCTGCTACGCCAAATAGCCAGCTCAGCAAGGTTTGGACAAACTATTCCTCATATCTCCTTCTAGTGAGTGCAGTTCACTGCTATACTCTCTCTAACCTACTCCTTGACATTGTTCACCGTTCGCTTTTCCTATGGGCGGTATTACTGAGTCACTCAATTGAGATACTCAAGAATACTTGCTCACATCACTGTACACCAACAGCAACACACATATGCTGAATAAAAAGCAGGGGTAAGGTTTCAAACAGGAAATAGGAACTGCACAAGAAAACCCTCTACCTCACATTTTCCAGCTTTGTGATTGGATGAGAACTTTAGAGGGAAAAAGAGGAGAAAGGCAGAAAGTAAGCAGAATTAGGAAGGAGAGTCAGTATTCTGAATCTGTTAAAGGTGGAGGAGCAGCATACTCCTAAAAGCCCTCTATTTTTTTGTTGACTCTTTTTATCCTCCTGTGGCGGGTTGACTTCTGCATCCGCCGAGCCTACTGAACACGAAGTCTTTTGGGGTCTTGTGGCACCATGCATGCCGCGGAGATCCCCTAAGTCAGTCTGGGGGCATCATCCACATCAGCCCTCACAATTTCCTCTGTTTTCTCCCTGAGCTACCCTGGAACCCCCAGAAGTTGTGGCGAATGCACATGCGCACAACAGCTCTGGACCGGATCCCCTCAACCCTCCCTGTCGACCTTTGTCCGGGCTCTATCATGGCGCCATCCCTCCGGCCTCCACCAGAGGGTGAATGAGCTCTGATAGAGCAGGCTCCCTCCTCCCAAGGTGGAACGCTGCCAGCTGGCAGCACCTCACATTCTCTCCTCCCAGCCGAACACCCAGCCTAATTCCTGAACCCGGGTCGCCGGCATGGCGCGAGGTGCGGCATCCAGTGCCTCAACCCTCAGCACCACTGGGCTGATCCAAAAGCCCTTGTATAGTTCCAACTGATACCAATATGCGTGTATGCTTTGCAAGCAAACATAAAAAGAGTAGGGGCATTTTTACTGAAATAAAACAAAAGAATACATCTAACAATACATCTTTAAATAATGAAACCAAAACATCATAATATATGAAGAAATCCTTAATTAACTGGAAACACTGTTCCTACAGAAACATGCACCAGTTCAATCACTAGAGTAACACACACCTGACAGTACTACAACACTCAGCAACACCCTAGAAACACAATGCTGTAAAACCACTCATGCTCAGAACACAGACCGCCAAAAAATCAAAGTAGCCCAACAAGCCTGTGGCAAGATTCCTGCGACAACATCACCACACCAATAATCAGTTGGCACATTAACGGGATACCTATACTTCAGAGGGCAAAAAACTGCATTGACTGCTCAGTGAGAATTGTACCCACATAAAACTTATCAGGGGGTTCTACTAGCCCTCCTTTGTATTGTATTCTAGCAGCGTTTCTATGCTTAGCTGGTTCAACTGGGTGATGAAAAAGGCTGGCATAGCTTGTAACACCTGGTTCCAATGCTAGGGCTGCTCTTTGTTGAAGTCTTCCCCCACTCCATTCACAATTTGAGAGGGAGAATGACCAGGAGATTGTTCCAAAGAATTTGATTGTAAGGCCACATTTACAACAGAAGGAATATCCAGGCCTCCAGTCAGCTCTATAATGCCATGAGTGTTAACACCGTTCTGCTTGATTTCTACCTGCATCCCCTGTTCTTCTCCCTCCCTTTCCTGAAAAGGTTCTTCCAAATTCAAATCAGTGTCCATCTGAAGGCGATGTCAGTATGTGCTTTCATTGACATGATGCCCTGAGCTGTAACTGCTGGACAACTACCCATATGCAGCATTCTTTTGTTTTTTAATCCCAGTCTGACTCTGAGAGTCTTTTTTCCTACTGAAATATTTTTTGGCTCTATTTGCTCTTCCTCATTTTGTGTTTCAAGAGAACTATTATTGTTGTTTGTTGGTGACAAGTTAGTAGAGTTACCTGGTGTCTCAGTGGGAGTATTGAACTCCCGGCTCTGTGTGGAGACAACAGTTGGTGGCAGTTCTCTGAGTTCTGATGGTGCAGCAGCCGAGCTGTCAGCCATGTCTGCCACAGACACATCACTTTGAGAGGCACCAGATAAAGGAATCGTAGGGCCCAGTGTCTAAACACCTTCCTCAGTTTGTATCCATCCAGGTTGGGACAGTGCTTACTCCAGAGACAAGATCCCTTGCAGGTCATTTGGAGAGGCAGCCACAGAAACAGCTTCACAAGATGAGATATTTTGCTGGGTTTCAATAATCAGAGAGGGAGGGCCAGTACCATTCATGAATTGCTGAAATTTTTCCCTGGGTTTGCTGGAGTGCTAATTGACAGTCGCTTCCTTTTTTAGGACTGCAGTGGGTGTAGCCCTGCAGACCTCTTGCTACAGAAAAAGGACTCAGTGCATTCCTTCCAATCGAACAACATGTTGGACATAGAGTGTATGCCGATTGCACAGAGATACCTGCACCGGGTACAACATTACAACGACAAACATTGACAGGTCGCTGTACTGTCACCACGGGACCTGACACTGCTTTCTGGGGGGTCTTACACCCCCTCCCTAAATCAGTTCTGACTCAGAGTTGATTAGGTTAATTATGGTGGCTGTGGGGGGCAGAGCCCCCTGCATTAGGAGGGTTCAGAGGTGAAGCCCCCTGAAGAAAACAAAGTCTAAGGTGAACGGTTCTATGCCAGCTGCAATTGTTGTTGACCTAGAGCCATCACTGTAATGTCAGTTGACAATGAAGGTGTCAAACCGGCGTCATAGAGCTGACATGGAGCACAGTCATCTCCACCTCTGTGGTGTCCCTGGAGCACTCCACTTCTTGTTTCCAGGGGCGCTGCCCTATTTTTTGTGAAACACAGTGGTGTCCTAGTATTTAAACCAAGTGATACAACAGGATAAAATGAGCAATGGAATAACATATCACATGACACCCTCGGGGAAAGAAGGTAGACAGAAATGTTAAATTAATGAGCCCATAAAAACTGCTGCAAATGAAACATGTAAATATATTGATCTTTTTTTTAACCTTACGGTTTCCTTACGTTTTTCACATCACAGAAAAACCTGTTCTATTTGCACCAGCACAGCTTCTTAGTGAACACTCTTCTTTCCCATCTGACTGCTGCCTTCTCCCTAGACTGTGGCAGATTTTTCATTTAGCTAATAGCTCAGTAAGAGGTCTGCGAGAATGATAGTCCTAACACAGGCCACAGCTGGCACTTTCATAGGGTAGATGATTAGTAGAACATTTTCTATTCAACCTGGAGAAATTCAGTCGGTGGGAAGTTAACATTCACTTACTGTTATTACCAGAACACACTCATCGGTCCCCCATCTGATACCCATGAACAGAGGAAACTGCTTAAATAATGAATGGCAGAGTAGACTATTTGGCTTTTTAATAGTACTGGTTGTGGATTACAAGTTGATCTTTCAACCTTTAAGCTTTAATTGCTTGCCCCATGCCATCCCATTATTCAGTCAATTGTTAGTAAGAGTAACACTGAGGGGGGCCCAGTCCCCCAGTGTTGCAATCTGGAGCCTTTTTTTAAGCCCTGTAAAAAGAAAGTCATCCATCGATGTCTTTTGTAGCCATTTCTGCCCCAACCCAACTCTCTACTCAGCACCCCCCACGCACTTACTTACCCATCGAAGATCCAATGCTGTAATCCTCGCTGGACTACAGACACGTCTTCACCCTTCAACGCCAGATTGTGAACTGAGGAAATCAGGTATAAGGTTCAATGTATTTCAATGGTGTTTTGAATTTAGTAGGATAACGTGACCATTTTCAATATTTTTCGCCCACATTTTCAGCACACTTTTTTTGGGACACCATCTCATGAACAATATAAATGACTTTAGGTAAAACTGTCCTGAAAGGTAATTTTACAGTCGCTGTGTGAAATCACCTTTGGGGCAGGAACTGAACATTTTTTCCATCAATGTTCATGAGGTGGGGTCATAAAATGCCTTTGTTGAAAATCTGGTGTGAAAATAATACAAAAAACAACAAAGTTATGAGCTTACATTGAATTTTGTGAACATAGGCTCGTAACTTTGGTAATTTCAAATACTTTTTAACCCCAATTTTACAACATAGCTATATCTTTACATCACCTCATGAATGTGACAGTTGTCATTTTTCAAAACCTGACCAAAATGGTTTTGGTTTTTTCACATCTCGAAAGGTAATTTTGTGGTCCCTGCACGAAATCACCATTCGGACAGGAGTTGAAAATTTTCTCTGCTATTGTTCATGAGGTGGGGTCATAAGAAGGCTATTTTCTAAATTTGGTATACAGCTATTTAAAAACAAAAAAGTTATGAGGCTACATTGAATTTTGCAAATGCAGGCTTGTAAGTTTGGTAATATTCAATATTTTTACCCCAAATTTTCAACATAGCCATTTCTTTACAGCACCTTGTGAATGTGACAGCTGTCATTTTTCAACTCCTGCCTAAAATGTGTTTCTGTGTCCCAAAAGCTGATTTTGCTGTCTCTGCACAAAATCACCTTTTGGGTAGCAGTTGAAAATTTGCTCTGCCCTTCTTCATGAGGCAGGGTCATAGCAAAGCCATGTTGAAAATTGGTGTACAAATCTTACAAAACAACACATTTATGAGCCTACATTAAATTTTGCTAACACAGGCTCATAACTTTGGTAATTTCCAATATTTTTACCCCAAATTCCTCAGCTGCAGCCCTATCAGATCTGGGCAGATTTTGTTTTTCTTCTTCCAATTTTTTTTCCCCAAGAAATTAGCTTCTTCCTCCTCAAGCATACCCAAAGGAACTCTTCTCTTATTTTGCAACTTCAGGGCCAAGTTTTCTTCTTTTTTTGGTAACACAGACTTGTCCTCTATGTCTTCCAAAGCAGGTGTAGCAACAAACTCAGATGCCAAGGTTTTCCCATCTTTACCAGTTATCACAATAGTGTCCATAACAGTTTTTTCAACTTCTTGCAAATAGGGGTCAAAGGAGGAGGTTGTCTCCTGTGCCTCAACAGCTCCATCCTTGTCCTCCATACTAGGTTCCTTCTCTCCTTTCCATAGGAAACAGACAGCATTCCCTACAGAAAGAGTAAAAGTTTCCCCAGTGTCTTGGCCACATTTCCCCCATGTACTGAAACCACCAACAGCTTAACATGATTAAATATTAACCAGTACTTCTTGCCCCCACCCAAGACAAGACTGAAAATGAGAAAATACTTCCTCACCCTCCTTTCTTGGTAAACCAAAACAAGTAAAATAAATAAATAACTAAACAAAATAAATATAGTTATTTAAAAAATAACCTTGATCCAGAGTACAAGCTTTGGAGTTATGCCACTCGTGACTGGAATATTGAACTGCATTAAACATGTAACCACCATGCTAACTCAGTGTCAACTTTTCCTAGAGCTTCATAACAGATTAAAGCATTCATAGAACATGTGTACTGGCTCTCAGAAAGTTCACGCTTTTGGAAATAAATCTGCCGGTGTTCCTGAACTGCTGGCATCCCTGCACAATGGTTCAGTATGATTGTTATTATTTTACTCACATTTTGAAGGGGCCCCAGGGTACATCCTTATAATTAGATATCCTACTATTAAATGTGACGATTGCATATTTTAACTAGCATTATGTTGCTAGGGTAAGCTATGTGTGAACATATTAAGATTACTTATAGGTGCCTGAGAAAGAACCAATCTTGTTAAGTGTTCATAGGGCTACCTAACAGTGATTTACTTAATAAACAGTAAGATTTTATTGTGCTGTACCTTATAAAAGGATTTATTGTGTGCCTGGGTGCTCTAGTTTGAAAAGCGCAGTATCCAGGTGTTTGCTGCTGCCATAGACCCTATTAAACCACTGAGGGGGTCTTCTTCAAAGTTTTGAGCAAGGAATTCCAGAGGACTGGACCTACCACATCAAAAGCCTGGTCCTCCAAGGACTTCAGCCTTGCACTAGGAACTACTAGGAGGCCCTCGTCAGCAGAGCAGAGAGGATGCACAGGTATGTGAGGATGCAGGAGCTCTGCCAAATAGCCAGGGTCCAACCTGTATAGGGTCTTATAAGTTAGAAATCCAACTTTGAAGGAGATATGCCACTTCACCACCAGTGCAGATCACTCAGTGCCAGAGAGACATGACATATCCTCACAAGGCCAGTCAGCAATCGAGCAGCTGAGTTCTGCAACTGCTGCAGGTGTTGTAGCATACCTCGATTGACACAAAGGTAAACAGCGTTACAGTTGCCAAGCCTCAAAGTCACAAACACATGCACCAGAGTGGCCAGACCACCAGGAGGGATAAGGGATTTAATCAGGCTGATGTTCCGTAGATGGTAAAAGCCATTCCAGACTACTGCCGACACCTGAGCCTCAGGTGTCAGCTCCTCATCCGGAATGACTCCCAGATTGTTCACCTTTGTGACAGGCAAAAGCCTAGCAGCCCCCCCAGTGACCTGGCTCAATCACTATAATGTCAGTTTTCTCTGGGTTCAGTCTCAATCAACTCAATGACTTCCACTTCTGATCTCAGCCAGGCACTTATTAAGTATGTCAACTGCACCCGGTATCCCAGGTTTCACATGTAGAGACGGGTATAATCAGCACAGCAGTTATACCCAAACCCATACTGCCAATGATCTTACCAAGGGGCAGCATATACACTGCAGATGACATGGGAGATAGAACCAAACCCTAGGGTCTGCCGCAGGACAGTGCTATCAGGCATGAGGAAAAGGTTCCCAACACCACCTTCCTGTCACTGAGATAGGACTCAAACCAGCAAATGACTTTGCTGGTGAGTCCTACATACACTCTGAGGTGGTCCAAAATCAGCCCATGGTTCACAGTGTCTTACACTGATGAGAGACTGAGGAGGACAAGAATTGACTATTCTCCTCTATCTTTCATCCTGAACAGGCCATTGTGCACCCTAACTAGTGAAGTCTCTGTGGTATGTCTGGACCTAAACCCAGACTGGAGAGGTTCATAGATGTCAAAGGCAGTGAGGTGCACCTCAAGCTAAAGCACAGCAACCTTCTCAATAACCTTTCCCCAAAAGGGAAGGTTACAGACGAGTTGGTAATTCACCTGGATGTCCTGGTCCAGAGATGGCTTCTTCAGAAGCAGTTCAGCACTGCATTTTTTGGTGCCACTGGGAATACCCTCTTCTGACAAGGAGACTGGACAATCTCAGTGAACACTGGGCCCAGATGCCCAACACATCTTACAAGTAGTCATGTTGGGCCTGGATCTAGATTACAGAATGTTGGTTGCAGCTCAAAGATCACCTTACACACATCTTCCATTGTCACTGGTTGAAACTCCCCCCAGGATCACTGAATGTGCCCCCAACTCAAAGACTGCACCCAGCTGAGCTGTAATGGCCCACTTGGAGTGATCCTGGCTGTTATGGAGGACACTCTTTGTGAGAAGAACTGAGTGAACTCCTCCCATTTTGACAGTGATGATGCTGTCATGGACTCCAGACAGGCCAGATGAAGGAATCCTATCCATAGTCCAAAAGAGCTAAGCTGATTGATTCTTCCCAGCAACAATCTCTCTAGACAGAAATTCTGCCTTTTTATGAGTGATTGTCTTCTGATACTCATCATAGTGAGACATCAGAACCATTTTGTCCTCCTGTGCCCTGGACCTCCTCCAACAATGATCTAACCTTCACAACCTGGTTTTCAGTGCCCTTAGTTCGCTATCAAACCATGATGAGGTGAGGCACAACACCAGTGGGCATACACGAACTGGTGCTACATGGTCAAAGGCCTCCATGATAGCCTTAATATAGGCCATCAAAGCTGCCTCCGCACAGGCTGTCAACAGTTTTGACTTGTCCAGAACCACTAGAAGTCCTTCTAGCTGAAACCCTCTCTAGGTGTGGAACTGAACAACCTCCACAGGGGATGGACTACAAGGGGGGGTGGGCCCTAAAACTGAACCTGATAGTGCAGTGACCCAACTAACAGACTGGATCAATCACAAGGTTCCCAGTCTTAAGCCTCAGGGAGAATATCAAATGCAAGGCATGGCCATGTTGATAGGTCGCATAAGTAATAACTTGTGCGAGGCCCAGAGATTCCATACTTGGGAGGAAGTCTTGCCCAAACTGTGATCATTCGTCGTCTTGTGCTGGAGAGACTTTAAGTGCCATACTGCCACTCTTGTACTTCGACTGCCCGGGCCATCTGTTTAGTCATCATCTGGTGCTGGTCCAACCTTGCTGTTCTTATTAATGTCTTATATGCATTTCCATGATATTTATCTAGCTCTGTAGTTATATCATGTATGTGAGTCAAACCTTACAGATAAAACATTTATTTTCACCATTGAAGCATTCTAAGTAAAAATAAATCATTTATTTCAATGGTGGTGGTGGTGGTGGGGGTTATCAGCATTTATTTCCACATTGGGTGGGTAACAAGGAAGGTCTAAACCAATGGAAAGGAGGCTTGAACAATGCCTGATGACATCACAATCACCTCTACTGCTTTCAAAACAGAGCAGTAAAATCAAACAGAAGGAGTTACGTCTTCATTAAAAGAAGTGAGCTGAAAGGTTTGCAATTTAAAATATATTATATAAATTGAACACGCATGGCCTTCCTCAGAATATAACATTTATCATCATTTGTGAGGGGGCAGGACTTTCATAACTCACTCGTAGCTCTGCCACTTTTGTGTCATGATCCTTCTCCCTCACTCATGAAGATAAAGTACATGGCTTATTCTGAGTTAGGCCATTGTGTATGCCATATTTATCCCACCGTAATAATTGCCAGTATGTTAACGTTATTGTGACATAACAGCATTACATCAACTTTAGCTGCTCAGTCTGAATTTTGAGGCTTACAATTTCAGTCAATCAGAATTCAGGATTCTATCAATGGAACTCAGAACTGTAGAACAGTGTATAGATGCAGGACAGAGGACTAGAAAAGATTAACCGAAAGGCCTTATTTAAAACAATGCTTACCCTTTTTTTATGTAGTACTGGATCTTTGTATGTTTGCCTGAGTATGTACATTACTCTGTGTGTGTGTGTGTGTGTGTGTGTGTGCACGCATGCATGCACGTGGGTTTGTGTGCGAATTACTGTCTCCATGTTTTGGTGAATTTGCATTAGTATGCTCTGTGTGTGTGCCTGTTGATGTGTGCGTGCAGCAGTGTGTGCATCTGTGTGTGTGTGTGTGTGTGTGTGTGTGTTGTTCTGTATGCATTAGTGTGTTTGCAGTGGTATACCCAGGATTTGAGAATGGGGGATTCCACCAAAGAAATACCATGATTCCCTCCCAGGGTGTATACAGTTGTTTTATGGGTTTCTGTTGATGTGCATCAGTCTAAAACATTCACATCAGTCAGCTCTACTGATGGTCTTGAACTTTTTCTTTGAGAATAAATTGGATCCCAGTTTAGTGGAGTTAGCAATATGTGTAAACACAGTCTCAGGTTGAAAGTATCTACAGTTATGTCCAATATAATGTAATACCTTTGCTGTTTAATTGCTTCTCAGTTCAGTGAATTTCCATTACATTATAATACTAATATAGCATTAACAGCCATTGTGTCTCTGATCAGACTTGTTTTAAGAGAGTTTACAAAGGTGCCACACGCAGGCTCGTGGCATTGCACCATTCCGGTAAAGTCCTGTGTACAGTTAGCAATGCAACAAATTGGAAATTGGTGGAAATTCGAAATTTTAATAATTGTAATAACACGCTTGACAGATTATTTTACTCCAAACATCAAATGGTATGAATGTGACCCACCTCTGTATGTGGAGGACAATCCTGATGTGCATATTTGCTCTCTTTTGTCCTAGATACCTAGTAAACCTAGTAAACACACACAGGCTATAGAGTGCTATGCACACACACAATACAGCTGTATATATGCTAGTAATATAAATGGGTTATAACTAACCCTGAGAGTTGGACACACAATGAACACACCTAGTATCATAGTAATGTGTCAGCAGAAAAGGACCATCCTGGTTCATCTAGTCTGAGCATTTCCCACTCACCCCTATTTGTCTCCACTTCCCAGGGATATTTTCCTCTGCCCACTAGCCATTCCCATATGTCTACCCCACACCTTCTTGAATTCCTCCACTGTTTCTGCAAATAACACCTCATTCGTTAATCTGTTCCAGGGCTCCACCATTCTTTCAGTGAAATAACTTCTCCTTACATTGCTCTTAAATCATCCCCCTTCCAGTCTTAAATTATGACCCCATAACTCCTACTTTCCTTTTGAAAAAGCTACCTTCATTCACTTTATTTATTCTGTTTGTATACTTAAAAGTTTATATTATGCCACCTCTATCTCCTCTAACCTCCAGCAGGTATAGAATTAATTCTCTCCATCTAGTCTTGTATGGCTTCTCTTGCATACCTTGCACCATCTTTGCTATCCTTCTCTGAACCCGTTCCAACTCATCTATATCTTTTCTTAAATGAGGCCTCCAGCACTGTACCATGTTCTCCAGGTGCGGTCTGACCATGGTCTTATATAAAGGCATCAACACCTCCCTCTTCCTACTTGTTATACCCCTTCCTATACACACCATCATTCTATTAGCTTTACCTACTGCCTTACTACATTGGCCTCCTACCTTAAGGCTGCTTGAGATTATAATCCCCAGGTCCCTTTCCTGTTCTGTTTGCAAGTCACATACAGTACGTGTGCACTTACAACAAGTATGAGGTGGTACAGGCTCAGGCCGCTTTAAGTGACAAATGACACCTGTTCTGTTCATGAGGTGGGGTAACAAAAAGGCCTTGTTGAAATTTTGGGGTCAAAATCTGCAAAAATAAAATTCTGAGTAAACGCTGAAATTTCAACAATTTTCATAACTTCATTGTATTTTGACAAATTGACCTCAGATTTTTAACATAGTCTTTTTGTGGTCCCACCTTATGATCAAGGCAAGGGGACTTTTTTAAATCCCATGCAAATAGTGATTTCTTTGAATGACTGCAAAAACATGTTTCGGAGGGGATTTGAAAAACTACATCTGCCTTGTTTATGATGTGGGATAAAAAGAGGAGATGTCGAAAATTTGGGGCACAAATGTTAAAAAAATTACAAAGTTATGAGTAAAAGTCTCAAACACATTAAGGAGCCATTAACTGGCATTCCTTGTTTTCAGTCAGTTCGAACTTGAGAAAGGAAGAGGAACTCACTGGTTGTTACAGGATTATTTCTTAGGACCCTTCTTAGGTAAGTGAGGGCTGGAGATGTGTGGGGTTGTGGGTACTGAGAGGGGTTCGAGGTGGGGTCTTGGGGGAGCTAGAAGACTTCTGTGGATTGGTTTATATTGTTTCAGGTGTTAATCAAAAATGAACAAAGTAGGGCTTTTTCTACAGGGTCTGACACGGGGGATAGGGTACCCCAGTGTTTAGAGGTTGTTTGATGATGTTGTGGGTGGGCACACCAGTGGCACTTTCAGTGGTTGGGATATTAGCCACTTCAGGAGGTTGGGCACTCCAGTGTCAAATTTAAGGGATGGGTTGGGAGGATACAGGCAGCAGTACTGAGCGCCCTCCACTGGTTTTATTGAAAATGTGTCAAGTCAGTCAGGGGTGATAATGGTGGCAGGACTGAGCACTCACTGCTACTTTTAATTAACAGCAGGGTTAGGTGAAAGGGGTGATATCAGCAGAGGGGCTGAACACCCCCCACCGGTTTTCTGTACTGGTTGGGTTGGATGGTAAAGGATACTGGCAGCAGAGCTGAACACCCCCCACCAGTCTCTTGTACTGACTGGGTCAGGTAGGAGGGGGGATACTGGTAGTGAAGTTGAGTACCCTCCATCAGATTTGTCTGGTGACTGGATCAGACAGGAGGTACTGGTGGCTGAACTGAGCAGCCATTAGCATTTTGTCTAAGGGTTGGTGGATGTTGGCATTGTAGCCACAGACAGCAAAAAGCTATGGCCACTGTGCAACTTCTCTGCCATTCCCTGAGAAACAAAGTACTAAACAGTAGCACATATGAAAGTAGTAAACATTAGCACATACGTAGGATAAAACACGGGAAATATTTCAAGAAGGAATTAGGAGTTGCACAAGAAAACCCACTTCCACCTTGCATTTTCCAACCTTGTGATTAGGCAAGGACTTCAAAGATAAAAGGAGAAAAAAGGCAAGGGGGGCATACTTTGGAGGAGATTCAATATTCTGAAGCTGTCTGGAGCAGGGGAGCTGCCCCCAAACCCTCTCACAGTGCAGACTGATACTTATATGTTTGCATGCTATGCTAGTGAACGTAATCAGCTTGACTCCTAGGAGAGGAGTGTAACCGTGTCACCATGCAGATGATAAGGTGTTGTTCACAGTTACTACCCTTTCCTTGCACCCATGGGCTCCAAGCAAGGTTGATGTGCTTGGGCTCATTAATCTCCTCAAATGGAAGATTAGGTTCAGAACGGGAACAAGGGAGTAATGTAGTGCCTCCATTCAGAGAAGGAAATAGTGGGCCAGGTCACAAGTATGATACAGTCCCTGGGATGTAGTACTAAACTACCTCCCCAGTGGGCACAGGACATCTCCTTGAGACCAACAAGTATCCACCTTTATGTTTTGCAAAAAACCATTTTTTGTCATAATTCAAGCAGATCACTAATAATAAGCTCATGCAAGAATTAAGATGCTAACAACAGGACTTTATCTAGCATGTAGCTCAGGTCCTGTGCAGGAGAGGGAGCTAGGCAATATGCAGTTAAGTAAATGGTAAAGCAATACGGCACATAAACAATATTAATAGGTTAGTGGTAGTAAGCAATCATACTACTGCATCAGGCCTTTCCTGAGAGATTACATGCCATTCTGGCACCCACACACACAGGATCATTTGCAGCCTACTATACTGTTAGGCCCCCAGCTACCCTCAGTAGCTGTACCCAACAGTACTTTAAATGCTTTCACATACTTTACTTTTAAACTGCAGTTTACTCAGTAACTGGGTACCCAGGTTACTAACTGGCACAGGCCTAAGTTTGCATTGGCAAGGCAAGGCAAATTCATTTGTATGGCGCCCAATCCCAGAGGCTCTGGGCACCTCACAGTACAATAAAATGAGCATTAAAGCATAGATATAAAATAGTATAAATACAGTTAACACATAAAACAAATAAAAACAGATTCATTAGGGACCAGGCAACATAATAGATTTCAGGGCTCATTAAACACCAAGCCAAAGAAGTATGCTTTCAGCCTCCACTTAAAAACCTTCACTGAGAGGGCCCCCCAGACTGCAGATGGTAAAGAGTTCCACAAGCACGACCCACCAGAAGTCTTGAGCTGTACCCTGGGGACAGCCAGGAGGCCCCTCGAGGTGGCATTGAGGGAGCAGACAGAGGTCACCAGTGTGAGGAGCTCAGACAGATAGCCAGGACCCAGGCCATTAAGGACATTATAGGTGAGAAGCCCCACCTTGAAAAAGACCCTCCACCCGACCGGCAGCCAGTGCAGAGTGCACAGGACAGGGGTCACACTACTAAGCCTTGAAAGGCCAGTCAAGTAACCGAGCTGCCGCATACTGCATGAGCTGCAGCCTGCAAAAGGTCCCTTCTGTGACCCCAAAGTAAAGAGCATTGCAGTAGTCGAGTTTGGAGGAGACAAAAGCATGTACCAGCATCGGCAGGTCCTCGGCTGGAACGAGGGGCTTAATTTGGGCAATGTTCCGTAAATGGTAAAAACCACTACTGACAACAGACAACACCTGATCTTCAAAAGTCAGCCTGCTGTCAAGGATCACACCCAGATTCCACACCCTCATGGAAACTGTCAACAGAGCAGATCCCAGCACAAGGCTGGAAGCCACCGTGGACTGCAATCCATCACGCCCATGACCTGGCTCAATCACCAGCACCTCTGTCTTAGCTGGGCTGAGTCTCAGCCAGCTGGAAGATATCTAGTCATTGATTTTAGCCAGACAGATATTGAGCACATCCATAGCTCCTGATGTTCCAGAAGCAAATGACAAATACAGTTGAGTATCATCTACATAGCAGTGAAACTGCACACTGTATTGTTGAATGATCTCACCCAGGGGCAGCATATACATTGTGAACAACATCAGTGACAGAATCGAGTCCTATGGCACTCCACATGACAGAGGCATTGGGGAGGAGAAGAAATAATTCCCCATCACCACCCACTGCACCCTATCCAAGAGACAGGACTCAAACCACCTGATGACAGTACCAGCAAGTCCACAAAACTCACCAAGCCGATCCAGTAGCATGATGTGGTCCATGGTGTCAAAAGCTGAGGAGAGACTGAGGAATACAAGAACTGACCTGTCTCCTCTATCTCTAGCCCTGAGCAGATCATTACACACCCTCACTAGAGTTATTTCCATGCTGTGTCTGGCCTGAAAACCTGAATGAAATGGCTCATAAATGTCAGAGAACACCAGGTGATCCTCGAGCTGTTGAGCCACCAACTTCTCAACAACCTTGCTTAAAAAGGGCCGGTTGGAGATAGGATGATAATTCGCCAGGACATCCTAGTCAAGGGAAGATTTCTTCAGGAGGGGCCTAACCAGTGCCTCTTTCAAGGCAACTGGGAGAACACACTCTGCCATTGAGCACCTGGCAGTCCTAGCAAACACCAGATCGACACCCTCAACACATCCCATTAAGAGCCATGTCAGGCTGGGTCTAGTTCACAAAATGTGTGCTTCAGCTCTACGATCACCTTAGTCAACTTGGATGCCTCAGCTGGCCTAAACTCTACCCAGATAAGCAGAGGGCCTCTATTCCCCCAAGCACGACAACTGCTAGGTGAAAGCCCAGCTGGCGGAATCACCGTCCGGATGTCCAACACTCTGTCAGAGAAGAACAGAGCAAACTCTTCACATAAAGTATTTGAAAGAGCTTTTTTTCAGCTGCAGGCAGGCTGGATGTAAAAGCTTGTCTACAGTTCAAAACATCTGAACTGGTCTGTTCTTCCCTGCAGCAATCTCCCTGGACAGAAATTCTGCCTTCTTACGGGAGATTGCCCCCTGGTACTCCCCATAGTGGGCATGCAGGGCCAGCTTGTCAGCCTCCAGCCAGGTCTTCCACCAGTGATGCTCCAACTTCTGATCCCTAATCTTCAACACTCTGAGATCCCCATCAAACCAAGGGGATCTCATGTGTGAAGATCTGGGTCATAAACGGACTGGTGCAATGGGACTGGTGCAATCGCATCGAGAGTCTCGGAAACCACCCTGTTATATGTAGCATTGCATGGGGTCTTGCGTTGTGCACTTAATTACTTAATTATTTTGGGCAATGTAAAGAAATTGATTGTGGATAGTATATATAACCCTATCAAAGTAAAAGTGGTTGGACATATGGATCTTGCTCTTACATTGGGTAAAATAAAAAAAATTATAATGTTAGGGGACATAAATTTAAGTTGCACTGAGGCTGAAGGTTCTAAACATAAAAACATATTATAAAAAACTATATTTGGAACAAATAGTGAATTTTGCTAGTAGACATAATAACAGAACTGGGGCAGAATCACTGATAGGCAGGATTCTAATGAATACCATGAAGAACATACAGTACTTTGCTCAGCCAGTTTACCAGATTCTTTCAGTGTCCACGCTCTGGTCTACTGTGCATGTAGCAACAGGAGGCCTAAAGGACAGGCAAAACTTATTGTTACTAGAAAATCCCTAGATATGACCCTTGACAAGATTAAGAAAGATTTTGAAAATGCAGATTTGGGGGAGGGGGGGGGTTGGATAGTTGTGAAAACATCAATGATGCCTTAAAGGAAATTCTTAGAGCTATTTTTAGCACTATTGATAAATGGGCACCATTGACTAAAAAGAGAGTTAGAAATCCTACAAATCAATGGTCAAACTCAAAAGTTAAAAGAGTTGTGAAGGAAATAGATTTAGCCTGGAAACATATCAGTAATCAGTCTGACTGGAGGTAATACAGGCAGTATGAAACAAATATAAGAAGTTGATAAAAAAAAAGGCAAAGGTTGATTACTATAAAAAGGGCAGATGGTTCCACCATTTATGTCTGCCGATCAAGTCGCCTGATCATTGGGGCCAGTTTCTTCACTTCCCAGATTTAATGAGGGTGCACCCGACACCCCATTAAGGAGGCTCAACTCCCACACACGCTACTAACTAATTATTCTAACTCCGAAGGCAGACCTTGGGAAGGGGCAATATGTGAAAATTGTCGACCTATTGACAGGCGCACTCGGACTGGCGCATGGATGGCTAGAAGGAACAGAATTACAATTCAAAGTATTAAAACCACATCTTCTGACTAGCCGTATTTTGTTTGTAATTGTGCTTCTCCCCTTCTCCTTTTCACTGGGATGCATCTGGAGATGAGCCTCAGCTCAGTGTGCCTCTCCTTGTTACCAATTTTAAATAAATAAATAAAACACAACAGGGAGCTGTACTTGCAAAGGAAGTAAAGACACTGCAAATATTTTAAACAAAACATTCACTAACCTAGATTGCTATGTAGCGGACTTATTTAATGGGATTGATATGGGGATCTATGAGGGTCTATGTAGGCCTAATTTTTATTGCAAATGTGTGGTTCCCCATGACATTCTTAAACTCCTGTTAAATTTGGACGTGACAAAGGGCTCTGTGTATGATAAAGTGGAGGAAAGCTATTTAAAGTCAATGGCTAGGGAACTACTAATGCCTTTAGCTCAACTTGATAACTTATCTTTACAGTTTCAGATGGTCCATGACCTTTGGATGCTAGTATACATGATTCCAGTACACAGAGGGAGTCCTATAGACCTTCTGGAGAACTACAGACCAATATCATTGTTCTTCCCTGCTTGAATATTTGGAAACACATAGGGTCATATCTTCAGCCCAGCATGGCTATGTAGGGAATTCTAACACCATGACTGCCTTGGTCAGGTTCACAGATTACCTATATCTGATAATGGAGAGGGGTCTGTTCATGGGGGCAGTGTTTTTGGACCTGACCAAGGCATTTGATTTAGTGGATCACTCCCTCCTGAGGTTAAAGCTGGCTCAATTTGGCTTGCCCCCCCCATGGTTGGATGGATTGCCAGTTATCTAATTGATAGGAAAAAAAAAAACAGTTAAAGGGCATGGGAAATTTGTAGTAATTCATAGCAGTTATTAATGTTCTTAGTAACTGAAATGAAAAATGTAACTCTGAATTAACTATATTTAACTGTACCTGAATAGACACTGATATGAAAAACCGTGTTTTCAATTATTTGCTTTCTATGGACAACATTCTGCCTAGTTCTCTTTGTGGAACCAGTAATTTGGAATTATTACTATGTCATGATTTCTGTACAGAATGCTAAGCATTAACTATTGTCCTATCAGAACCATGCTCAGAGTTCTGTGCACAAACTGTGACATAGTTAAAACTCCAGATCACTGGTTGCATAAAGAGAACTGTAACAGAATGCTGCCTGTTGAAAGAAAACAATGGAAAATACAGTTTGTGCATCACTTTTAATTCAGGTACAGTTACATATTGATAATTTAGGCTTATGGATATCATTTCTGTCAATGGGAACTTTATAAACCATGATCAATTACAAATCATTTCTTGTCCTCTTTAAGGTGAATGGTGTATTGTTCACAACAAGACCTATGATCTATGGGGTCTCACAGGGGGTCCATATTTGGACCCCTGCTATTCTTTTTGTTTATAAATGATCTGCTTTCAGTCTGTGTTGATTCCAAACTTATTCTATATGCAAACAATGTGGTACTTGTTCCACAAAAAAGAACTTGGAGCAATTAAACGAAGTAACGGAATTGGGAATTTGAGAGAATGTGATCACGGTTCATGGAAAGCAGATTAGTAGTAAGTTGAAGGAAAATTAAATGCATGCTTTTTAGCTCAGCTAAAGAAATGAAAAATAACTTAGTGAATTTCCAGGTTAAAACTAATGGTGGTGGAGACCTGGGGGTGGTAAGGGTGTTCATGTACTTGGGGGGTATACCTCTTGTCTCTCACCTCTCATATGATTTCCATGTTAGCCACATTTTGAAGCACTTGAACACAATCTTTGGAGCCTTGTATGGTGTTAGAGACCTCCTCACAGATGACACTAGAAGACTTATTGCCCAGAGCTGCTTGTTGCCATCAATTGATTACGGAAGTGTTGTGTAGAGGGGTGTCTGGTAAAATACAAACAAAACTATGGTACAATTCTAAACAAAATGCACAGCAATGCACAATGCAATCTGCAGGATTGTTTTGAGAGCTAAAAAAATTTAACACCACTGCGAACTGTATAGGAAATTAATGTGGCTATCACTTATGAAGCATAATAAGTTAACTATTGGTAGTCTTGATTTCAAAATAATGTTGTTGGGAAACAGAGGACCTATATCTGAAACTGTAAAATTTGCTAGTGGAGGAAGTAGGCTGTGATCAGCAAATGTACCAACCATAGTACTCCCTTTGTGCAAACCTAATATTGGCCAAAAGGCATTCTCCTTAAATGCAGCAACAGTTTGGACTGCATCCCAACTGCAGTCAGGCAATCAGAAACAAAAGCTCATTTTAAGGTACTTTCTAAATAATATCTGGGTAACAATACTGGTTGTCATTGTTTCTAAATGTTACAACTTGCTGCTGAGGTCTCTCTCAAATGTTAAGTATAATGAATTGCAAATGATCATTACGAAATATCTATTTACCTGTGCTATAACCTCTGACTTTTGTTCGGTGTTGTCGTTTTTTTTCAGTGCATCGTTTTACTATGTCTTATTGTGTGACTGTTTGGGTCATGCCTGCAAAAGGGCCATATAGTCCAGTGCATTTACCCTGTCACAAAATTTCAAAATAAAAAAATTAATATAAATAATTAGGCACAGAAGCTTGCAATACAAAACCTCACTTGACTGACTTTTTGGATAGCACTTTAAAACACAAACATTGTATCCCAACAGGAAAACTGTATCCAAAAAGTAATCTGTAATCCAAAGACAGTGGGCTTGTAGACCGCTGGCTGGCTAGGCAAGTACTCATACATCAGGTGGCAATGCAGGTAGAAGCTATAGTAGGACCACTGAGCAACCCATTGGGCAGAACTTTGGTTCAGGCTGGAACTGATGATTATTTCACAAGCAGCACATAGGTAGAATAGTTGCAGCCCTAGGCTTGGGCCTGGTTGCTCTCACATGGTTTCTTTCACATGGCTGTCCAGGAATGCTGTTTTCTGCCAAGATCCAAGTGAGGCCTGGACTGGAGTACTCCCCACCTCACCCCTTGGATGTACTCACAGTCAAGGGTACCAGGTAACTGGAGACTAGCTTCTGACCTCACTCTTCTCTTGGTCCCACTAGACAGGGTAGAAATGGCCATTTCCCACCTCTGATATCAGCAGGTCCCCTGAAGATGTCTCAGCAGCTCTGTTCTTGCAGCTGTCAGCAGGAAACACACAGCAAACAGTTTGGATTGAACTCAAACAGCTTTCAGCAGGAACAACCAGCTGCTTCTAGCTCTGAGGCTGACCAGGCCCTCAGCTCTCCTCCTCAGCACATCTTAGTCATCTGAATGCCTGAGCAGGACTGTCTGAAACCCCTCCTTGCAGATGGTAGGGTTCCAGCACAGCACACAGACATTTGGTCTCCTGAGCAGCTAACTTGGCTGTCTGTCACGTTCTGGCTCTCAGACCAGTGCAGAAAGGGCACCAGGCTCTCTGCCACGCCACTACCAGAGTGCTTTAAGATTTCCTCAGGACCTCACCGATTCCAGTTGACTGAGTAGTGGGGTCAAGGGTTGTAAGTATGATGCTGTCCATGCTGTTTACATACTGTCAATACCTACTTCTGCTTTCATAGAGTTTCTTTACAGAAAGCGCTGCATAACTTTACTTTTTACAGTTAGACATTTGGTATTTGTACTCCAGGTTGTATCAACAATGTCAGTGGCAATCCGTTCAGTCCTCTTCGGATGTGGGGTCACATATGATCTGTTTTTAACATATTATTTATTGTCATAATTTACTTACTGATTTTATTTATTGCTGTGAGGCACTGAGAGCCCCAAGGAATGGGCGCTTGATAAATTACGCTTGCTACTACTACTACAACACCACTCATCAGCGTCTTGGAGCAAAGAATTACTGCCAGCTCAAATCCTCTTCACCTGACCTCCAGCACCAGTTCCAGTCAGAGATTGCAGGCATAGAGATGGAGCCCCCACCCCAAGCCGGCTGATGGCTCACCAGGTAAACACCACCTTTGGAGGGTTACAAGAGGATAACCCCATTTCTATGATAAATAGAGTCAGCTGGTGTACATGAGCTGTGTCTTGTTTATTTGTGTTGTAATGATCAAAATGCTTTACATTCAATCATCAAAACACAGGTAAGCAGAGTAACACAGCTCCACAGCTAAACAGATGAATGAGTGTAGGGACATGTTAGAACATCTATTTTACTTGCTGTTTACCAACGTATGAGAATATACTAATTCCTTGAGTTGCAAACATTGCATCATGGGTATGCAAATGATATGGGTTGTGCAACACTTCTGCCATGCCCTGAGAAACAAACCACTGAACAGTAGCACTTATGAAAGTAGTAAACAGTAACACATACATGGAATGAAAAGCAGGAGAAACATTTCAAGCAGGAATTAGGAGTTGCACAAGAGCTCTCATTTAATTTCCTGGAGGGAAATGGACTACAGGACCCCAGACAACATGGGTTTATGAGGAGTAGGTCTTGCCAGAAAAATCGGGTCAATTATTTAACCAGATGAGCAGGGGAGCAGATAGGGGACAGACAGTATATGTGATATACTTGAATTTTAGCAAGGCCTTTGACCCAGTCTCTCACAGGAGGCTGGTCAAAAAGATAAGGGACTTAGGGGTGGGGAAATAATTAGTAACTTGGGTGGAGAACTGACTGAGTGGAAGAACACAAGAGGGTAGTAGTTAACAGGGAGTGTTCAGAGGTAAGTAAAATAGGTGAAGTAATAAATGGAGTACCTCAGTGGTCTTTGCTGGGCCTGGTCCTATTCAATGTATTCATTTCTGACACAGGAAAAGACATGGGCAAAATCTGTCTCTTCACAGATGACACTAGTGTTGCTCAGATAGTGCCGCTGTGGATCCACCAGTGATCCGGCGGATGGCGGCACTATTTGAGTTGGATCTGGCCTGGGATCCAGCCAAATATGGAGGTCAGATCCCGGGTCAGATCCCATGTTATCCAGTACTGGATCCCGGTGCCAGATTTAAGGATCTGGTGTCAGATCCATAGATCTAGCACCAGATCCCTGGATCCGGCCGTCAGATAATGAGGGATCCGACCAGGGATCTGACAGCTGGATCCACAGGCAGATAGTGGAAGTATCCGGCAGATCCACTATCCTGCCTCAAAGGGCAGGTGTCTGTGGATCCGGATTTGTCTGGATCCATCTGAGCAACACTAGATGATACAGAGATTTACACAAGGGTGGACATCGAGCAAGGGATTAGAGAACTCAGGGAGGATCTGGGTAGGTTGGAGAGCTGGTCAAAGATCTGCCAGCTGGGCTTCAAAGTTAAAAAAAAGTAACATGAGAACATAACACTGAGAAAAGGAGCCCAGGATAGTACAGTAATATGAAATGGGGGAGTGGTGATAGAAAGCACCACAGAGGAAAAGGACCAAGCGGTCATGATATTGGACAGCCGAAAAACAGCAGCATATTGTACAGTGATAGAGCTGTGGGAAAAGGAAATGGGATGCTGGGTTGCATAGGGAGGAGGATAAGCAGTAGAATTCAGGTGGTGATCCTCTCATTGTATAGGTGACTGGTAGGACCACACTTACAATATTGCACAAGGTACTGGGGTCCTCACCTGAGTGGAGACTATGTGAAGGTGGAAACAGTACAGTGCAGGGCAACCAAGATGGTCCATGGACTAAGAGGCAAAACACAGAAGGAGAGGCTGCAGGACATGAACATGAACACCCTTGAAAGGGAAAGGAGCGACATGATCGAGACGTGCAAGTGCCTGCACAGGATAAATAGGGTGGATGCCAAGGAATTTTAATTCTTGAGTTCACCTAGAGAGACAAGAGGGAACTCACTTAAAACTCACAGGAATGAGAAAAAAGATGTCCATAAGCATTTTTTCACAGAAAGTATGGCGGACGAGTGGAACAAGCTGCCAGAGGAGGTGATGCAAACCATATCAGTAAGTAGCTTCAGACAGGGATGGAACAGGCATATGGAGTTAGTTAGAAGGGGGGGAACAAAGGGGAGAGATGGCCACTAGGGGCAGTGCAGGGTAATTATATAGGGTGGGCAGACTGGGTGGGCCAGTGCAGGGTAGTTATGTAGGATGGGTAGACTGGATGGACCAGTGCAGGGTAGTTATGTAGGATGGGTAGACTGGATGGGCCAGTGCAGGGTAGTTATGTAGGGTGGGCAGACTGGACGGGCCAGTGCAGGGTAGTTATGTAGGGCGGGTAGACTGGATGGGCCAACAGGCCTGTTTTCTGCTCTCATTGTCTATGTGTCTTCATATGTATCTAAGAAAACCCACTTCCACCTGCATTTTACAGCCTTTTGGCTGGGCAAGGACTTCAAAGGGACAAGGAGAAGAAAGGCAGAGAGTGGGTATAATTAGGGAGGAGATTCAGTATTCTGAAACAGGGATAAGTAGAGGAGGTGTACTCCCCTAAAAGCTCTCCTGCAGCTCAGACTAATATCAATATGTTTGCATGCTTTGCATGTGAACATAAAAAGAAAACAAAAATAGTACATTTGAAAAAGAACAGTCACAGAATAACCGGAAAATCAAGGTCCAGGTTTGTTTCATCCCTGAATTTCAACTGGTAACCAAAACAAAAATGTTACCACAATGTAAATAATCCTAACCATGAAACTGACTTATGTTCAGATTGGTGTACTAATTGTAAAGAGTCCAGAACAAGTCTGGCAAGTTTGTCTTGAGAATTACATTTTTGTTGTAAGATCAATTGGCAATGTATGTATCCGCCAGATAAAATACTTCAAAACTGCTGATGGAACAAAAACGAGTAGATGAATTGCCTCACTGTTCTGCCTAAGTTTTCCTTATTCACCAAAAGATACCACCAACAGCGTAACTGTCTCAATTTCAGTTGGTGCGTATATGTATCCCCCCACTCCCAGTGAGTGCGAAAATAGACAGTATTATCTAGTTCTCCTTTCCCAGTCAACAAACATTACAATAATAACTAACTAGCTAACTTATTAACTAACTAAACACAGAAGTACAGAAGATGTACAGAAGTGGATTTATTCCTGATAAGATTCCTATAGTGTAACTCCAGGGGTTAAATAGTAAGTTTGTTCTGCCTTGGGTGGGCATGGGTGTATATTTTTAGTTTTTTTTTTTTTTTTGAGTCTTTGGTAACCGAGTAAGGCCCACTAGGCACAAGTGCCTGTTTTCAGGGGCGACCTGGGAGCATTGGGTGGTTAAATGACTTGCTCAGAGTCACACAGTATGCAAGTGGAGGTTGTGAGAATCAAACACAGGTCTGGTCTGCTGAATGTACCAAGCTCATTCACTGCTTGTTACTCTAGCCTCTAGGCTATACTGCTATATATATGTTCAATGATGAAGAATTTTTTCCCTGGTCTTTCCTTTTTGAGAATCTGAATAGAAAACATGCAAATATAAAAAAAAAGTCCTACTGCTATACTAAATAAAAATAAAATCATACTCTCGAAAATGACTCTATAGTTATTTGTATATGATGATAGTTCTTTTTATTCTTATAATGCATGGTGTAGAAAAATTAGTATTTTTCTATGTCTGATTTGAAGCAGCAGTGCAATGAAAATGTTTTTCCAAAAAAGCTAGTTTCAGCTACAGTTAATAAAAAATATTAGCATATCTGTCAAATCTACTTGCCTAGCTACCTCCTATGTTATACACCATGAGTCTTTTTTTATTTTCTCAGTCCTAACCCTTGCCAGGTCTACTATGCTATTTCTATGCAAAATATGGGGGCCATCTTTTTTTTCTTGTGGAAAAAACTAAATTAGAACATTTATAAATTAGTCAAATTTGGTGAAATTAGAAAACTGTACCACCAAATAAATCTGTAAGATGCCTAGAATCTTTTGTAGTGAAAAAAGGTAGGGTCAAATGTTTTGCCCAATTCCGTTGAACTACTGCTTTAAGCTAATCCAGATCTTTCACAGAAGTGAATTATATACCTCCTGCTATCAGTACTTTAATGATTTTCCTCTGTTTCACAGTCAAAAGTGGAACCATATTTGTTTAACAAATTTAAGAAACACTTAAAGAAGTAACAACTAGATGGCATGTTTGCTAGGTCTCTGGAGTCCAATATTAGACATGTCTGGGCTGCTGTAGCAAATGGTTTCATCTGGTACATAAATTATAAGGATGTCTAACATTGCAAGGCACTGTGCTCTATCAAATAAAGATTCCCTTGGTTTAGAAATTAGCTTAAACATAATCTTTGATTCAAGTATAATTTTGATGGGTCTTGTAAACATAGTCACAGTAACTGATTTTTTTAACTTTTACTGTACTGTATGTATAATCAAAGATGGACTGAAGACTTACTGCAGTAGTTATGCACTGCAGCTGACCATATACAGTAAATCAGTAATGTGAGTTATTCCATGAATATCAGTTAAGGTGAAAGGTCCCGTCCAGTAACATGGTGCCTTTCATGTGTCCTTAGGGAAATGAGCGCATGAAGGACATATACAGCACTGTACTTCTGGATAGAGCTCATAAAGGAGAGGTATACTGTACCGACCCTATGCATCGATGTGTTATGCACCCTTTACACATGCATTTCCCTTGACTTTTTTCTTCAAGGTGAAATACAACTTTTTAAAAATAAATAATCATAAAACTGATTTGCCCTTTTTTAATTTTTGTTATTATTGAAGCTATATAGACTGCTAGTTTTTTTTTGCTACATTGTTGCCTTTTCTGGCTCATTGTCTGGTGCTTGCTTTAGCCTTGCATTGTCTTTGCTGCTGCCATCTACCTGGGAACCCTATCTTTGGACAGGTGTTCAGTTTTGTTTGGTTTCTGGTTCGTTTGCATTCAAACCTTTTCAAAAAAGGTATTTTAAAAAGCTGCATTCATAACAAGAGATGCTGCCTAAAAGTGAATGGAACTTGATGACATCGTGCCCATGACAACCAGTTGTGTACACTGATGAAGAGAATTCAAACACTATTGCAGAGCCCAATTCCAGCAAAGTACTACTGGGTCTGACTACGACTTTACAGGGACATCCTAGGCATACATTATGACATTTTTATTCAAGTGAGATAAGTATTTAAGTTTGTATAAATATTATTTATATAAGATATGCAACCCCCCTCATCCTGCTGTCTAGGGGTATCCAGATGGTAAATGATGGGAGGGGAACAACAACAGTAGAAACAGCACAATTCCAGGAAAGCAGCCTTAACATGTCTAGATGGCTTTGTTATACAGCCGGTTCTTACTTGCCAGTGGGTGCAGGGCTGTGGGGCTAAAGGGGGGTTTGCAGCAGTAACATTTAAGAAATGGAATGTCTACACCAGGAAATTTGCTGGAATGGGGGTCCCATTTAATGATGAAAAGACTGGACATCCAAAACATATTTACACAATTAATCTCTGGGCCCAAGAGACCACAACTGAGTTGAAACAGTTCATTGGTGGTTTTACCGTGTTTGTGAACACCCCCACCCTCTCTCAATTAATCCCTGGGTTGGGTGGCCTCATCCTGGGTACGGCAACAACAGTTCCAAGGCATGGGACCTCATTTCATCAGCAGCTTTCTTCCTCTTTGGCTCCCCTTGCACCACTCAATTCTCTTCTACATCCTGCAGGTCTGAGGGGGCTGACAGGAGGACCCCATATACAAATGGGCTTTCCCAGACTTTCCCTCCAAAAGCCATCAGGGCAGATGTCTCCACAAGCCAGCATCTCAGGTTTGCCATTTCTCTGTACTCTCTACCAATCTCACTAGTCTTTCTGGGCACCCATGGTGATTCCAAATCGGAGGAAGTATGGCTAAGCCTCCCAAAGCCATAACTCTAACCCAGGTCTCTCCTCTCTTATGGCTTCACATAGCCCAGCAAACTGACAGTTTTTCCTGAATTGAAGCACATTGGGGCTATTAGTTTGATTTCCAGTTGCCATATGATACCAACTGCCACACTTAGGTTCAAAGCTCACACTGAGAGACAGAGCAGGAGCAGGCCATCAGCCTTGTTTCCATGGACTGCCTGCTGAGACCTCAGCATGGGAAAAAACTCCCCCCAACAGCACCAACCATCCCCATTTATAGCCAGCCACCTGAATCAGGGCCTCCAACCCACACAGACCCCACCTCAGGGTGGGGGTCATAAATATTAAAGTTGCTACTGAATAAATATGGACCAGGGGAGGAAGGAAAACAATGGTATACCCCCCCCAGGTAGGTTACAGATATATAAGACAGTGATTATATTAAGACTATAAACAGAAAGTTTTGATGTTTGGGCAGGTAGGATGTTGGGGGGATGTGGTACAAGGTATGCAGGAGATTTGAGATCCTTACAGTTGAGGTTATTCGCCTCAGAGCTAAGGATCAGTGCCTAAGCAGAATCCACGCAGACAGGGGAGGTGTTTTTCCACTACCCCAGAGGCCCCCAAGTGTCCACTCTGGGGGACAGATAGTGTTGGGGAGAGGGGGGAGGCGGGTTGATTTGGAATGATAGCATTACACAGAGTGCACACTTCTAACTGCTTCACCAGACCGGCAGAGGGGGCACAAGATATGTTTGGGAAACCTTTTCTCCTGCTATTGTCTGCTCCCCACACCTTTCACTTACCCTCTCTGTTCTGGACTTTTTCCCTATTTGTTTCTCCTAATCTGGCATGACCTCTTTCTTGTAATAATAATGTTATTATTGATATCTCATGTCCTTTTGCACAAATTATTTGATATGTATTTGTATATGTTTTCTCGCTCTTGACACAGCACAAATTGTTGTGTTATCTATGTAACCTTTTTTGTACTGTACCTAATTGACGTGGAACCTTTGTAAAAGAGCCTCTGGCTCAAAGGTAGTAATTCCTAGAACAATAAACTAAACTAAACTAAGATGACAGCACAAATCACATGGGTAGTCGTACTCCCAGGGATGAAGCTTCATTAAGGAGTTATCAGGAGGATCAGCTGGGCAGTGATAAATCAAGGGCAGGAAGGTTGGTAAGAAATGGACAACAATTGGGGAAACTATAGTCAGGGAGATGGGAAGGCTGGTCAATGACTCAGTACTGGGGGAAGAGCTGTCATATGCCATCCTGGAGCGACATCTCCAAAAGTACTTCCACAGCTGGAGAATTTGACCAGGGTAGAGGGGGAAGCCAGATGTTATGATTCACCTAAGAACCAATGATCTGCAGCACTGCAGTGTAGAGCAGGTTAAGAAGGGTTCAGAGAGCTAGGTAGCAAGCCAAGAGAAGTTGCATATACAGTAGCCTTTCCAGATGTACTACTGGCGCCATGCACAGGAAAGTGTAGAATGTAAAGAATGCTGTTGTTTAACTGTACTAAAGGGATTGTCTACATCAGAGTGGAGGGGGAACCAGTGCTCTGGGGCAGTAGTTAGACATATACACTGGGAGTTTAATCTAGATAAGGGGAAAGGCTGAAATGGGCCACAGGACCTAGAACAGGTTCACTATGGGCTCCTACATGTCCCCATCAAGCAGTATGGTATGGACTAATAAAGGAATTAGGAAAAAAGCAGCAAGGAAAGGAATGAGACAATAGAGAAAGAAAAAAGAATCCTAGAGGAGAAAAGGAAGGACACATAGAAGGTGTTCTTTACAAATAATAGAAGTCTGGGTGAGCAGATGGAGGAAATAGACATAGTGGCCATTAATGAGAACTGGGTGAATCTGGACCACTGCTGGAAGGGAAGGACAAACAGGACATGGGGAGTGCGGTGGCATGTATGCATTAGGGCAGATAATAGAGTTACGGAGGATGCATCAGTCATGGAGGAGAAAGCAGAGTCACTGGAATGGGTAGTGTACAGACCACCAGATCAGTTAGTGGAAATGGATGAAGCACCGGAAAGGGAGACAAGGAAATCATCAGAATTGGGAGGAATAGATACCTTCAAATCTGCCATTGCATCCATACGGCAGATAGGCTACAAATGTTAATCAGGGACAGAACAGAACTTGAAAATTTTTTTTATTATTGTATTAAAGTTAAAGACAACAGTCACCCCCTTTCTCAACTATATAAAATGTTAATTAATATCAACCCATCAGGTATAGAACAAGTAAAAGTAAAGTGGGAAAAAGAACTATTAGTCTCAATATCACAGATTGTTTGGGACAGGAGACTTAACAGAGTATGGTCAGTAACTAGTTCCCCAACTTGGCGAGAGTTTCATTGGAAAATCTTAATAAGATTTTTCCTTACTCCCACAATTGCAAAACATTTTGGAAATGCCTAATCTGATTTATGCTGGAGGGGATGTGGAAACATTGGAACCCAGGCACACATATTTTGGACCTGCCCTAAGATTTTTCTGTTCTGGAAGGGAATCCACACAGAGATCCAAAACATTACTGGCTTACAAATTCCCTTTACGGGATCGGACTTGTTATTGGGCCTTCCGACCTTACTTTTTGGGCCTAGACATTCTACTAGACTGGCCCAAATGATGCGGGCTGCAGCACTTAAATGCATAACTTCGAGATGGCTCTCCCCACATCCTCCCATGGTGAGGGAATGGGTATTAAGAAAGAATCAGTTAGAGGCTGTGGAACAAATCACCAGTGTGTTGAGACTACAGAGTGACAATTTTGCTCAAATGTGGTCCCCGTGGCATCATTACCTTCAGGGACAGGCTGTTACTTAAGACAAGACTGTATATATTTTCTTCCTGTTTTTCTCTTTATCTCTCTCTCGGGATCCCATAATCTTAATCAGTTTTAGTACAGGATTATGTTAGCCTACTTATTTATTTTTCTTCAATGCCTGTAATTTTATTTTTATTTTTGTTTATCTGGTTATATGGTTTTTAGGTCTTATCAGACTAAAATACATTTTCTCATAAACCAGGTTTGGCAGTGAGAGCTATAGCTTTGGGAAACAGTAACACTTGCCTTTTAACCATTACAACAGTTGATTATTAGAGTTTATTGTGCTTTTTTGCAACAATATCTGTATACCAATCAGATGTTTTGACTGTCATATCAGTAATACAGAAATGTAACATGTGTCTGATACATAATAAACTTGAAGTTTTAAAAAAGAATTGGGAGGAACAGTGTTAAAAGGAAACTTCTCCCTCCCAGATAGAGACTGGGAGATATGGATAGCTAGGATTTTGGATTTGAAAAAAACAGACCAGAATAATGGAAGTTAAATTACAGAAGGATGAAAAGATTATAAAACAATTGTTTGGGTCGAGGCAAAGTGGGCAGCATTATAGGAGACTTTCGGATGCAATCCATGAATGTATCAGGTTTTCAAAAAAATCCAAGAAAAACAGGAAAATTACATTTTTTTTAACTTTGTTTAAAAGGAGTACTGTTTGTGAATCAGGTAAATTAGGCTATCAGAGAAAACATAAGCATGCAGGACTTATAAGAAAGAGTAGAGTATATGTAAGGGGGAAGTCTCTCTGTTGTGAGCACCCCCCCCCACACACACTGACTGATCTTGAGGTCGGTCTGGGTTCTTTTGGGTGCAGAACACAAATGGAAAACCAGGAACAGGTTTGGTGCCTCCAGCTGGAGCAAGGGTATATAAAGACTACCCAATGTGTCCCTAACCTCTCCACAGGAACAAATAGTAGTTTCCCTCCCACACACAGTTACCTTTTCCCTGCTTAGTAGCAATACACAAAAAGCAATGATCATGAATACCATTTGTAAAATGAACTAACCTCTGATTTATTGTATGGGAGGGGTAAAGGGGAAGCCCAAATGCATAGAAACAAACAATTGTTTTCAACAGTTGTCCCCACACAGTCCCCATACCAACCCCCTGGTGCACCTGGGCCCCCCCGACTGCCATAGGAATTTTTACTGTCCAATGTGGTGGGTACCTCACCTGGTTACAAGTGACCAGCCAGATGACATAAGGTTGAAGGCAGTTTGGGATGCAGTGGGAGCAAGAGTCTTTTGAACTTGAACTGGCAGAACTTGGCAAGGGGCCCTACCTGTATTCCAACAAGGGTAAACATATGTTTTTTGCAGTCTTCTGCCTGGGCTTTTCCTGCAGAGTAACAAAGTCCTGTGCAGGACTTCAACACCTTAAAATATCTAGCTCAACTGAATAACTTTTGAAAAAAGAACTCCTCGGGGCTGCAGCCCAGAGGTACTCACAGTTTCTGAAGGTCTCAGGGGGAAGGGGTGCTGAGAAATGATAAGGATTGGCGATACCACTCTATATGCAACAGGCAGTCTCTCAATGAACACACAAGGCTGACAGAAAACTCCAAAGCAGGCGCTGTTCCCCTCAACACTAAGGGTCTTTCATCATCTTCACTTCTCAGGCCTTTTGTCATCTTTACCCCTCGGGCCTTTCATCATCTTCATCCCTTGGGCCTTTCATTGTCTTCATCCCTCGGGCCTTTCGTCATCTTCGCCCCTGGGCTTTTTGTTGTCTTCACCCCTCAGGTCTTTTGTCATCTCAAAAAGGAATCACCCAGGCTTGTGGTCACCTGAGGATGTCCAGCAGGATACACAAATTCTGCTGGGACTTAAACACAGTTAGGCTTTTCACAGTGTCAAGCCCAGCCCAAATAACTTTTCTTCTCAGCTGGGAGACAGTTCCAACAGTTAAGTTCAGTTTTTTTTTTTTATTTAGCAAACTCCAGGATTACAAGTACCTTTGAGCAGGGACTGCTCATTTACAAATGTTCCATGTCAAAAGGTTACAGACTTGAAGAAACAGAGAACAGCAGTTCAAATAATTTTCCCATGGGGAGAACAGGTTAGAATCCCAATTACTTCCCTGCTGGGACAAAAAGGACTTGTAGGCACTCTGCCTAAAGAGGTTTGGATTCAGAGGAGCCTATCTGCACACAGCTAGCCTACTGGCTCGTGCAGCCCTCCCAAAGCAGTCTACTCCTCTCACTTCTCAGTTGGAGCTCCTTCCAGACCTCAGGGCATAGCCCATTAATATAGTAATTGATTTCTACCCACTTGATTGGCTAGTCTTTGCCTGGGCAGCTGGAAAGTGTCCTCTCACTCTTCCTAGAACCCTCAGCAGCAAGGAAAATTACTGGGGGCCACCATATTTGTTTACACTATGCTGCCTGCCTTTGGCAGCTTATAAAATTTACTAGAAACCCATTCAGGGGCTGTTAACTGCATGACCTGGCCTTACTTCCTTAGAAGGGACCAGGAAAACCCTTATTTTGCTTGTACAGAGCCCCGTTTGGCTGGGATTTAGAAAGTTGGAGCACCTTTTCATGCTTTTCTTAAGCTGTGGGTGTGCATGTGCACCTCAGCTGTACTGTTCACAGTCTCACTGTCCATTTAAGGATCGGGGAACCCTCACTAATATGCCCAGAGGTGTTTTCTACTTATATCCCAGCTCTGCTGCCTGCTATGGAGCTGGGAATCTCTTTAAATTGTGACCACTTGGCCAAAAGTGTCTTCAGGAGCTGTGACTCCCTTAAGAGGCAGTATAGCACAGTGGTTTAAGGCTCTACATTGCAAATCTGGAGACCTGGGTTTGAATCCCACAGTCCCCACTTGCATACTGTGTGACCCTGAGCAAGTCACTTAACTTCCCTGTGCTCCCAGGTTGCACCTGTAAATAAGCTTTCAGCTTAGTGTGTCTCATCTGGTTAAACAATTGTGGAAAAAAAAAAGTTTTGCCATGCATGTGCAGCTACTGCATGCATGGCCGTTTTGCTAACCAGAAAACCCCTGAACTATGGGCAGAAACTTTTCCCCCAGCACCCGTAGGCACAAATAGTACACTGGACCTCAGCCTCGCTTTCTTTATGGGGCTGAGGAACAGAGGGGGATTTGGTGGCAGCTGCCTCAAGATCGGGAGGGAGCTCTGGCCCACATACCACCAGGAGCTCCTGTAAAAGCCCTCTGGTCCCGATCCATGCAGTCCTGGGGACTGAAGGCAGAAAGCAGCACATTGGGGCAGCAAGGGCCATAGCTTCAACAGATAAGCTGCACAGTGAGGGGGGCTTACATATAGCCAGCCCAGTAGCACTACTGCTTGCTACACCAAGGGCCCAGGCTCGGCAGAGGACTTGAGTCACTTGGGGGCTGGCCAAGGAAGGGGGGGGTCAGTGCACCTTGGACAGCTGTCCTCCCTCAGCAAGGGGGGGTAGCATCTCACACTGATTGGCTGTCACCTAAAAGAATCTGGGTGATGGCACAGTGAGGACCATATGGAGGGAGGGGTTCCCACAAGTGGATGCTGGGGGGTATCTCTATGGAAGGTAAGCATGCCTGTACATCACTGCATGCTCATGGGTCCATGGGGAAGGACAAACAGAGGAAAACCAGTGATTGCAGCAGCATGATGGCCTGGTCCTCTGCAGGCCCCACGCTAGTGTCTGGGTGCTTCCGACACAGGACTCTGCTTTGGAGAGGGTTGGCTACCCCCAGCAGCCCTACCACAGACAGTAAGCTGTGGGAGAAGTTGGAGCATGTACATCCCAGAGATACCGAGTGACATGGCTGGGGGGACCAGTCTGTGGGGAGAGGCACAGGTTGGCAGTAAAGAGCAGAAACAATAGACTGAAAAATAAAAAGAAAGAGCAGAGTGAGAGGAAATGAGAGATGTGTAAGGATAAACTATGAAGAAGCAAACAGATTATCAGGGAGGCCAAGTTCAAGGCTGAATTAAGGTTGGCAGAAAGGGTAATGTAAAATGACAAAACTTCCTATAGATACATTAGTGGAAAAAAAGGCAAGAGACAGCATAGAAAAGATAAAGAAAAAAAAGGGCTAGCACACTGATGAAAAAGAGAAGTCAGGAATAATACATAAATGTTTTTTATTGGTGTTTGCAGTCGAGAAAGCAGGCCCACTCCCAGTCAGCAGGAGGACATTCATGTGTGATACGTGGAACAAGTTTGAGATGGGATGAATTACTAGGAACTGGGTACTAATGGGACTGGGAAACTTAAAGTTGAATAAATCACCCGGCCCTGATGGGATTCTTCCTAGAGAGTTAAAAGAAACAAGGTAGGTGGGCAGGTGCTGGTGTAGTAGTAGTAGTAGTAGTGGTAGACTTTTTTTTTAAGAGCCCATTCTCAGGGCTTAGAGCAATGCACAACATAAACATCGGAGACAGAGTAACTCAAACAGCTAAAAGAAATATTAGGTTCAATTAATAAATAGCTACTAAATGTTGTATGCACAATATAAGCCACAAAAGAAGGCAAGATTGTGGCAGCAAAAGCACAAAGTAATCACAAAGTACCAAAAGTCTCCTGCTAGAAGAACGACTTAATTGACTGTGGAACCGTAATCGGTCCTCTATGGAAAATCCATAGCAACCTGTGTAGTACTAGTAGAACAGCAGGTGGCTAATGGGGTTCCTTACACAACAGGGACTGACTGGGAAAATCCAGATAATTATAGGGTGGAGAGCCTGACATCAATAGTGGGAAAATGTTTTCAGACATTTATCAAGGATGAGATAGTTGCTTTCTTGGAGGGACACTAATTAATGGATATGAATCAGCATGGATTCAGCAAGTACCAGTCGTGTGTGTCAGACCAACATAATAGATTTTTTTAAATGTAGTGACACACATGGCAGCCAGTGGATGGGCTGTACCCTGATTTAGCAAGGGTTGGACTTGGTACCACCTATGAGGCTAGTTAGGATGATCAACCAGCTATGGCTAGGGAATGGAATAACTGGTTGGATACAAAACTGGTTCACTAATAGAACCCAGGGGGTGGTTCTAAACACCAACTTCTCTGAAGACAAGGCAGTGATTAGTGAAGTACTGTAGGGTTCAGTCCTGGGACCACTGCTGTTCAATATATACGCCTTTGACATATTTGAGGATATGCAGGACAAGGTAAGTTTATTTGCAGATGACACAAAACTCTGTTGGAAGGTTGACAATGAAGAAGCTTATAGCATGAGAGAGGATGTTAGAAGACTGGAGAGATAATACATAGAAACAGAATCTGTCAGCAGAAAAGGACTGCTTGGCCCACCCAGTCTGCCCAGATGTTACCTGCCTAGTCTTTCTCCACAGACCCAACTGGTCTCTGGCAAACCTCCCTCCTCCCTGCTTATTTTCTAAGATTCCCTTATGTCTGTCCCATGCATGCTTGAAGCCCCCTATGCTTTTTGCTTCCACCATTTCTGCTAGCAGTCTATTCCAGGCATCCATCACTCTTTCAGTGATATAGTACTTCCTCACATCCCTCTTAAAATTCCCCCACCCAGCTTCATCGCGTGCTCTCTGGTCCTGGTACCCTTTCTCATTTGAAAGAGAGTCCCCTCTTGCAGCCTGTTCACCCCCGTGAGGTTCTTGTAGGTCTCTATCATGTCTTGTATCACTCTCCTCTCTTCCAGGGTGTACATGCTGAGATCTCTCAGTCTCTCTTTGTAGGGCTTTTAATGCAACCCCTGCACCATTTTAGTTGCCCTCCTCTGGACTGCTTCCACCCTGTCTATATCCTTTTTTAGGTGCAGCCTCCAGAACTAGATACAATACTCCAGGTGGGTTCTCACAAGCAAGCAATACAGTGGCAATACCACCTCTGTCCTCCTGCTGGATATATATCTCCCTATGCATCCCAGCATCCCACTGGCACTACCCACTGCTTTGTCACACTATCTTGCCACTTTGAGACCCTGAGATACCATAACCCCAAGGTCTCTTTTCTGCTTTGTGACTGTCAGTACCTCCCCTTCCATCCTATACTCAGCTCCTAGGTTTCTAAGTCCTAGATGCATGGTTTTGCAGTTTTTGACATTGAACCCCAGCTGCCATGCTCTTGACCACTGCTTCAGTTTCCCAAGGTCCCTACACATTTTCTTCACCCCTCCTGATTGCCCACCCTATTATAGATTTTGGTGTTATCTGCAAAAAGGCATACATTTCCTGCCAGTTCTTCTGCAGTGTCACTTAAGAAAGACATTGAGGAGGACCGGTCTCAGTACTGAGCCCTGCAGTACCCCACTGGTCACTCTTCCCTTATTAGAGTGAGTGACATTGACCACCGCCCTCTATCACCTATCCCTTACCCAGTTCCCTACCCAATTCCTCACTTTGGGTCCCACCCCTAGGCTGTTCAATTTCTTTGTCAGTAATAGTAAGTTTGTTTAGCATCTATTCCCTGGGGCTCAGAGTGCTTTGCATAAATAAAAACATACAGAAAAATGCATGAAATCACAGGATCATGAGCAAAAAGCAGAATAACTAAAATAAAATAAATTAAAAACAGAGAAATAAGTAACATAGCAGCCTGGTTGGGGGGAGGGGCAACAAACTGATCCTGAAGAACTGCCTGAACACATAGGTTTTTGGGGCCCTTTTAAAGGCCTCCACGGAGGGGCCTCTCTCAAGGATCTTGGGAGTTAGTTCCACAGGGCTGGGCCAGCAACATTTTTTTTTACCAGGAGAGTCACACTAAGCTGAAAGCTTGTTTAAAGGTGCAACCTGGGAGCACAAGGAATTTAAGTGACTTGCTCAGGATCACACAGTATGCAAGTGGGGGCTGTGGGATTCAAACCCAGGTCTCCAAGTTTGCAGCTCAGAGTCTTAAACCCCTGCGCTATACTGCTTCCAACTTCAGTAGCACATCACTCAGTGACTTAAGCCTAGCCCTGGGAACTGCTATGAGGCCCACCTTGGAGAAGCAGAGAGGGTGAGGGGTATGGTAGGGAGGCAGGAGGTCACTCAGATAACCTAGTCCCAGTCTGCACAAGGCTTTATAGGTCAGCGAACTGACCTGAAGGCAGTTCGCCACTTCACCAGCAGTCAGTGCAGTTCACGCAGGACTGGGGTTACATGACAGGTCCTCAAAAAGCCCATCAGCAACCTGGCTGCTGTGTTCTGCACCAGCTGCAGACATCATAGGACCACTCCTTCAACCCCGAGATAAAGGACATTACAGTAGTCGAGTCTGGAAGTCGCAAAAGCAGGAACTAGTGATGGCAGGGCATGCAGTGGGATCAAGGTTTTAATCCGGGTGATGTTCCTGAGATGGTAAAAGCCACTGTGCACTACAAATGACACCTTAACCTCAAGTGTCAGTCTCCTGTGTGGCACAGTGTAGAAGACCTTGATAAAGTCCGGATAGGCCACATCCACTGCCCTCCCATGATCTATTTCCTTTGTCACCTGGTCAAAGAAATCAATCAGATTCTTCTAGCATAACTGCCCCTCATGCATCTATGCTGCCTTTGGTCTTGTAGCCCATTGGATTCAAGATACTCTACCAACCTTTCCTTTACTGGGAACATGAAAGGAGGGCACCGCAGCAGGAAATGCTGCAGTGCATGTCTACAGATGAGCACAGTAGAGAGAGACAATATTGCATCCGCGGCCACCAGGGAAAAGAACTTACAACATTTAGACAAGAAGTTTATGGCAAGTTCAATGAGTCTGTGACAAAGCCTGGCAGCCGCCTAGGTGAAACATTAGACATCATCCTCATGCGACCCATTTTCAGGTGCATAGCATAGCACAATGTACCTGAGTATATTTTTTGTTTCTTTGCACTCCAGCACTATACACATTAAACTTGCCACTAACTTATTTATTTAGTTTTTGATGACTGCATAAGTGCACTGCACAATTAAATGCCTATTTTCAGGCATGACCAGGGATGTTGCATAGGGTCAAGGATCAGTGAACAACAAGTACAAACAGCATGTATTGCAGATTACATAGCAAGGTAATACACAGACAATCAAGAACAAGGCAAACAAATTAGATAGTCATAGAAAAAGCAGGCTAACTACTTGTTAATGATAAGCAACAGATTAAATAAACTGAGATTCAGAATAGCAAGCTTTGATGTCAGAAGTGACTAACATTAGCAATAAGGTTCAATAACAACTCTAACATAGTACTATAGTCACAAGAACATACGTGAGACTTATATACAGTAGGTGGCTGCGATAACCCTTTCTGAAAGAAATAGCAGACTGGCATAGGTGTATGCTAGGTAGAACAGAATTCCATAGTCTAGGGGCAACAACATATAGGACAGTGTATGGGAGCTCATACACAACCACACTATTCTCATACCGAGTGGTTTCCATGATGACAAGGACCTCAAGAGTGAAGCTCGAGAGGTCCCTTTTCGTCATGGAAACCACAAGGTATTGAAAATATTGTGGTTGTGTATTTGGGCCCCCATACACTTTTCTATATAGTATATGGTGCCCAAAAACAAAAAGATCACTTACTTTTCTTGTTCTGTGGCTGCGTTTGCCACCAGGGACCCTCACTTCCTGTATGTCCACTGGTCAGCCAGCTTGCTCATGTGAGGAGTCAATTGCCCCCTGTCCTATGAACAGCACTGTTGGGGGTGGTTGCATTGTGACGTGGCTAGTAGCGCAGAACGAAAAGTCATTCTACATTAGTAGCTACGTCACTACTGAAGCAGAACAACTTTTGCTGGTGTATGGAACTCCATACACAATTACATTTCACCATGCACTATAGAGAAATAAATGTCACCCAGTTTGCCTCAATGTTGTGAGTAAGTTCTTTTTCCTGGTGGCTGTGGGTGTGATGGTGTCTTTCTCTACCAACCTTTCTTTAACAGGGTTTCCATTAATATTCCCAGCACTGGTGTGACTGACTGGCCTAAAGTCGTTAGCCTCTGCTGCTGCTGTTATGGAGAGGGACCACATCTGCTCTCCTCCACTCCTCAGAACCATGCCTGTTTCCAGTGAGCTGTTAAATAAGGCCATCAGTGGGGCAGCTAGTGTTTCCCTGAGTTCCTTTAGTACCCTTGGGTATATCCTGTACAGTCCCATGGCCTTGTCTACTTTTCAGAGCTTTAAGTCCCTTCAGGACTCTTTCCTCTGAAAGTGGACTTGTGTCCACCTCCTCCCATCCCCCTTTGTTCCTGCTGCTCTCTGGTGGTCCATCCACCGTCCCTCCTCTGTGAGGACTGAGCAGAAGTAGTTGTTCAGGATGTCTACTTTTTCTTTGATTCTCTGCGCAGCCTTCCCCTGCCCACTCCTTATACTCACTATCCTTCTCCTTGCTTTCCTCTTCTTGCTTATGTACCCGAGGAAAGACTTATCCCATTTAGTTACCCCTTTGGCTATCCTTTCCTTTGGGCCTTTTCTCTCCTGACTACCTTGTCTGCTCCCCAGTGTTTTATTTGGTAAAGGGGGTGATTTTAATTGCGGTCGTGCTGGTCGTGCTGGACTAGCTCCTATACCTCGCGCTTTGTTTTAATTGTTTTAATTCATTTTATTTATTTTATTTGTTTATTTGTGAGTTTAAATTACTTTATTTAGTTTTCTATTTGTATTTGCGTTTTAGTTTTAGTTCATGTCATTGGGTTTTGCGGTTTTACGCTGCTTCTGGTAACTTGCTTTGATCCTCGGTAGTTGCATCGATGCTCTGCTCTGCTCGTCCCTGTGTTTGTGGTCGAAGGGAGTTTTTTGCTGGGAGTCATATCCCCTTTTTTGGCTGTTTCATCATCTGCTGCTGACTGCTGTTTTAGCTTTTTCCCAAGTGTGGGGAAGTAAGTTCTGCAGTCTACAGCAGTTCTACCTGACGCCTGTTACCCTTCTGTGGGGAAGCGAGCGATTTTTGCTGTGAGCAGGACCTTTTAGCTGTTTACTGTTCCTTGCTGTTGCTCCCTTGGCGTACTTTTCAATGTGAGGGAGTTTTTGGCTTATTTGGATACTCGCTGGCCTTGGTCCCAGGGATTGATGGCTATTATTCGATGTTTGGCCCCTACAGCTGGATATACTGTGAAGGTTTTTCTACAGTGATCTATTGAAGAAGAACTGGATTAGTTAGTGTGATTTGATGTGATTCCTATATGAATTCGGGCTGGAAAGGACAGTTATCGGTGCTTTAGATGTATTGTGAGTAATGGGACTCGAATTCATGTTCAGCGTCCTCTGTTTCTCTGGGATTTTAAACTTCATTCCAAGCTGTGCTTAATGTTCCTTAGAGTAGTGCCATATTGATGGTTTTGGGAGGTTTTTACCCCCCACCCCTTTTTCTTGCCTGGGCGCTTTGGGTTGTGCTGTCTGGGACCAAGCAGGGGCTTCTCTTATTTCCTCTAAGGAGTTGGTTTTTTTTAGGGGGGATTCTAAGCTACTCTCGGGTCGGCCTTATTAGTCTGGCCTTGGGGTATCTGAAGCTGTGGGTCTTAGTGGTATAACTGAGCCTGATTAGGCAGTTTGGGTGTGTGTGTGTGTGTGTGTGTGGGGGGGGACCTCCTGTGCCTTACTGCTTGGTCTGTAGATATCCCTGATTTCATATGAGACATTTTCTTTCCACTCATGGACTCGCACTAAGATTGCATACTGTTATTCTTTGAATGTATATTTGCAATATTCTGGATTTTGATTTGGATCATCGTAATGCCATCAGACTTTTTATTGGATCCTGTTTTCATCATACGAAGGACAGTGTGTGTAGTGAGAGGGCCTCACTGTCCTTACATATTTGGATCTTTTAATATCACTATTATTGGCAGTGAGAGTGCCTGAAAACTGCAATTTGACTTTTTATTGAACCCTGTTTTTCACCATATAAAGGACAGTGTGTGCAGTGAGAGGGCCACACTGTCCCTATATATTTGGATTCTTTAATTCTAACAACTGCACATAGATTATTTATATTTGTGTAGTCTTTAATCTTGCTTTTTTCCCCTCCCTAGACCTGTGAGAAGGTTCATTGGGTGGGGAAGTTTTATTAGTTTTGTTTTGTTTATTTGTTTTTGGATTATGTTATTGGGTGGGTTTTAGTTTAACTGTAATTGTGGGCATTTTATTTAAGAGGTAATTGGGATTTTTTACTAAGCTGTCTTGCAGCAAGTTTGTTTCCCGCTTCTGGTATGTGTTGTTTAGTTACCCTGGTCGTGCATTATTCGTCCTCTGATCTCCATGCCCTTTACCCTTTTTGCCCTCCTCCCCTCCCATTTTCCACCTACCAGAGCTGTCGGGCGCTTGGTATTGTTCGCGGGGGGGGGTGTGTGGCAGGGGACGTGGACACAGTAGGGCAAATGAACGGACCTTTCATATAGGGTTGGTTAAGTCCAGAAGATGCCCTGGGGTGAAATGGAACCTGGAACGTGGTGATCCATGTCTAGTCCCCATACCCAAGGGCACCACCTATTTGGATGGGCAAGTAGGCGGGATGGCTTCAGAGCCTTGTCCAACTCGGGCGGTGTTGTGCAATGCCAGATCTATTAAAAACAAGTCTGCTATTATTTCTGACTTTGTTGGGACAGCAGATATAGCTTGCATCACCGAGACCTGGCTGGATGGAAATGCTGGCCCCATTCTGGAGGCGACTGTTCCAGCCGGGTACTCGGTGATTCACCCACCGAGATTGATCGCTGGGGAGTAGCACTCTGTTTTAAGACCAGGTTGGGGCTCACGGGTGTACCAGTTGAGGAAGCTGAATCCTTTGAGTGTACCATAGTGGCTGGTGTGGGTTGCAAGGTAGCCCTCATCTACCGTCCACCAGGAGACGAGAGGCGATTCCTGCAGGAAGTGGCAGACTTTGTTGCTGATATGGCATTGGAGTCACCCAGATTGATGGTTCTGGGTGACTTCAATGCCTGGGTCGATGATGAACTCTCAGCCTTCGGTCAGCACTTCCTCCAGTTGATGACATCACTGGGCCTTACACAGATTGTTTCTTCAGCCACTCATAATCACGGTCACTCTTTGGATTTAGTTTTTCTCCTGGGGATTGAGGCCTCTGATTTGGTGGTGGAACCTGTCAGTTGGTCTGATCACTACTCCGTCGGCTTCAATTTTTGTGCTGCCCTTCGTAGGTCTGCCCCTTTGGAGATGGTTCGATACCGCCCTTTACAGGACATGTGCCCTGAAGACCTGATGGCAGTATTGAACCTCTCAGAGTTTCCTGTTGCCAGCTTGGGTCCAGAGTCTATGGTCTTGGCTTATAATCAGGCCATTTCCTTGGCCCTTGACTCAATTGCTCCTGTCCGTGTTCATCCCCTCTCTCTCTCCACCATCGGGCCCCATGGTTCGATGGGTCCTTGAGGGAGTTGCGACGTGTGGGACGATGGTTAGAGCATTGTTGGTGGAAATCTGCCCTAGAAGTCAACTGCCTTAGTTTGGAGGAGCATTATCAGCTCTACAAATCAGAGATCTCCCATAAGAAGGCAGAATTCCTGTCCAGGGACATCTCTATTGCTCAGAATCGACTGGTTCAGCTCTTCAGAACTGTGGACAGGCTGTGCAACCCAGCCTGTCTCCAGCTCCGTCGAGCTTTTTCACAAAAGGAGTGTGATGAGATCGCTCAATTCTTTGCGAATAAGGTTGCCAACATCAGATCAGAGATCCGCCTGACACATTCTAAGGGGGAAGCTGTTGGTTGGCGTCTGGCCATGGAATCCTCGACCTCCTGGAGTTCCTTTGACCTGCCGATGTTTGAGGATATTATGCGGATCATCCAGGGGATGCTCCCTACATGCTGTAGTTTAGATCCGGGTCCTACTTCCCTTATTCTGGGTTGTGTTGAGAACGTGGGCCCATTTCTGGCTTAAATAATCTGTTGCTCCCTAGAATTGGATGAGTTTCCTAGCTCCCTAAAGGAAGCTGTGGTGACTCCCCTTCTGAAGAAGGCTTCTCTGGACCCAGATATTTTTGCCAACTACAGACCTATCTCTAACCTTCCCTTTATTGTGAAGGTTATTGAGAAGGTAGTGGCAAACCAGCTGGAGGACCATTTGACCAGCCATAGTATCTACGAACCTCTCCAGTCTGGTTTTCACAAGAGGCATAGTACTGAGACTGCTCTGGTTCGGGTGCTTAGTGATCTCTTGATGGCGAGAGATCGGAGAAACTGTTCTATCTTGGTTCTCCTTGATCTCTCTTCAGCCTTTGACACTGTAGACCATGGGGTTTTGCTCGAGCGTCTGAGGTCCACCTGTGGACCGTCTAGTACAGTGCTCAGATGGTTTTCATCTTTTCTGTCTTGGAGAACACAGAGAGTTGTGTCAGGGATTTTTTCCTCTGACCCTTTCCCTCTGCAGTGTGGTGTCCCTCAGGGCTTGGTGCTTCCCCCCATGTTGTTTGCAGTGTACATGCTGCCCCTCGGAGACATTGTAAGATGGTATGGGCTGAGGTTTCACTGTTATGCTGATGATACCCAGCTCTACCTGTCTTTTGCCCCCGACCAGGTTAGTGCTCTCTCGGTATTTAATAGCTGCCTCGCTGAAATCCATGACTGGATGAATTTGAGCTGGTTAAAGTTGAACACCGGCAAGACCGAGGTTATGGTTGTGGACCCGGGTCATGGGATAGAGGGATTGGGGTCTGGCCAACCCTCTGGCTTATTGCTGGGGGAAGGGGATCAGATCCTTGCCTCTGAATGGGTGTGTAACCTGGGAGTGGTACTTGACGATGGGCTGACCCTTCGTCATCAGGTATCAGCAGTCGTTAAGTCTGCATTTTACCATCTTAGGAACATTGCCAGGGTGAAACACCTTGTTCCGTCCAGCGATTTAGCCGTGTTAGTACACGCCTTTGTGACCTCATGCCTTGGCTACTGCAACTCCCTGTACCTGGGGCTTCCTGGGGTTGATATCCGCTGCTTGCAGCTAGTGCAGAACGCTGCTGCAAGGTTGTTGACAGGGGCATCTAGAAGGACACACATCACCCCTGTGCTGCGCGATCTGCACTGGCTGCCTATACAGTGGCGGATCACCTTTAAAGTAGGTCTTTTGACCTTCAAAGCCCTGCACGGACTTGGCCCTGACTACTTGAAAGAGCTTCTGATTCCTTACTGCCCTGTACGACAGCTTCGTTCAGCCAATGAGGGGTTACTAGAGGTTCCAAGGGTTACATTGAAGTCTTCTGGGGCCAGGGCTTTTGTGTTTGCGGCCCCAGCCCTCTGGAATTTTCTGCCTCGCTGGCTTAGGGAATGCACGACCGTGGAGTCCTTTAAGCGGGACTTTAAGACATTTTTGTGGAGTAAGGCTTTTATGATTTGATGTTGTGGAGATTACTGATTTTATATGTGTATTCTTTGATTTTATCATTCATTTGTACAGCGCCATGGTGCTTGAAAGGCGCTTAATAAGTAAAGTTTTATTTTATTATTATTTATTATTACCTCCATGTCTTCCCACCTGTGTGTTTCCATATGCCTCCTGAATGCAACACGTTCTTCCCTCACCACCTTGGACACTTGCCTAGAAAACCATAACTTTTTACTCACTTTCTTCGTACAGAGATTGGTTGCCTTCCTTCCCTCATTTTCCCCCACTGCACCACTACCCCTTGGCAATCCCCCCCGCCATGAGGCAGTTTCTGAGGCAGTCTCCCATTTCTTTAAACTCTGTCCCCCTAAAGTCCAGGAAACTCATCCTCATCCTCATGTGGTTTGCCTTGGTTCCCGTCTTAATGTTAAACCACACTGTACGGTTATCATTGTTACCTAGGAATTGCCCACTGTGATGTTTGCAATGTCATCCCAGTTTGTAAGCACCAGGTTTAGCACTGCTGCGTCCCTAGTGGGCTCCTTGACTAGTTGCCGGGAGAAAGCCCCTTGTAGTGCATGAAGGATGTTCCTGCTTCTTTCCATAGCTGCAGCTAGAGGGTTCCAATCCACATCTGGCAGATTGAAGTCCCCAACAAGTAACACTATCCCTTACTTGCCGTCCCAATGATGGCTTCCCCATGTGTTTTATCCAACTCCTCTTCTTGTGCTGAGGTTTGTATTCCACCCCAGTATGGATAGCAGCCCCAGTACACAGTGCTGCAGATAACATTGGCATTTAAGTGTAATGTACTCACCACTATGTGTCAGCGTGGCTCAGTTGGTAGCACATCTGCTTCTGGTCCAGAAGGTTGTGGGTTCTTGTCCCACACTGGAATTGGACTTGCACCTAAAAATTGCTGGCATCTGAGTGCAGTATTGGGGGGTGCTGTACTGCTAGGGTGTGCCGTCCTTCGGATAAGATGTTAAACCGAGGTCCCTTCTGCCCATCCTGGTGTTGTCCTGGTGGGTGTCCAGGTGCAAGTAAAAGAACCCAGGGCACTCTTCGCAAAAGAGGAGGGAACATTCCCGGTGACCTGGCCAACATTCCCCTTCCCATAAACTAGTTCATGCAATTATCCAGACTGTGTGTGGGTGATGATGTGCGATATGGCTGCCACCACACATTCAGTCACTTCACTACCAGTCTAGCATTGCTTGTAAAGCACTTTGGGATACACTGTGTATGAAAAGCACTATATAAATGCTGATTCTTCTTCTTCTTCACTTTTGACATTAGGCGAGTAAAATATAATTTTGGAAAAACATCTTTTGAAGTATCTATGGAGCATTTCCAAGGGTTGGGATGAGTATTGGTACTCATCAGAAAAAAAATACAGAGTATTTCTTAAAATTTGGGGACTAAAACAGACCAGTACTCACCTTGTCTGGAGCATTGCCAGTACCTGTCTTTAGGATGATCAACAGCACCTCCATTCCTTCTTTTTCCTCCATGTGCCCCTGTACTTCTGTGGCCTTGATTCCCACCCTCACATATAGTACAACCCCTCCTCCCCTCATCCTTTTTCTGTCTCTCTCACTCCTGAACAGAGAGTGGCTCAGGATGGCCATGTCCCAGTCATAGCTGTCAGTGCATCATGACTCTGTTATGGCCACCAAATCTAGGCTAGCTTCTGCCATGATGGCCTCCAGGTCTGGAATGTTATTTTCCCAGACTTGTTGCATTGGTGTACATGGCTCTCCATACCTAACTTCCCCCTTGCCTGCTTCCATGCCCCCCCCAATGCTTGTGCTGTTCCCTGAAACTCCCCAACCCCCACTTCCCTTAGTACCTTCTCCATTACCTGTGTTCTTTATTGCTTTCTTCTTGCTTTCCTGATTATACACCTTTGTCCTCTGCCTTTCCCCCAACAATGTCTTCTTGTGCTCCTGCCCTGGGGGAACTTACTCCCCTCAGGATTTCCCAAACCTGCTGCTTCATTATCTTGGAGTGGGGGGCAACTGTCACTTCCCCTTAGGTTTATAGCCTCCTGTCCCCCAACTAATTTAAATGTTCATCTAAGTAGCATTTAAACCTCCCACTAAGAACTGTTGTACCCTTCTGGAAAGATACAAGCCATCTCTTCCATAGAGGCTCATATCCTCCCAGGTTGGCACCCAGTCCTCAATGTAGCTGAAACCCTCCTTCATGCACCATGCCTTCAACCAATTGTTAAAAACCCTGATGCAGAGTGTCCTATCCTCTACCTGGCTGTATACAGGTAACACTCTGGCAAAAGCCACTGTGTGTGCCACCTGCTGGAGACATCTCCACAGCGCCCTGAACTGTTCCTGCACTACCCCTAGCCTGTCCCTTGCCAGGTCAATTGCCCCCAGGTGCATACTGACATCTAGCACTCTCCCATCTCCTGCGGCCCTCAGCGATCCTCTGGTTCTGCTCTCCACCCCTTCAAATTGAGGCACCAGGGAGGCACTTCAACTCCCTGTACCTTTCTCCCCCCCCCACTCCCAAATCTGTCCTTCTAAAAATAGAGTCCTCCACTAGCAGCTGCTTCCTCTGTGGCTGGTGGGGGGGCACTTTTCCTCCCTCCTTAGGGCCATCTCTTCTGAGATGCAGATATGCGTCAGTTGAAATTCAATGCCAAAAAGTGCAAGGTGATGCTTATATGGTTGAAAAATCCAGGAACAATTTACTATATTGATGAGATGCCAGTACACAGCACAGAGAAGGAGAGAGACCTGTGAGTGATGATAAGAAATAACCTAAAACCATATTCGTAGTGCAGTAAAGCATATGAGAGGGCTGGCAAGATGCTAGTATGCAATCTAGCCGAAAGAACAATGTTGCACGTTTTCATCCCTTATCCCTGCTTGCTCCGCTTTCTAAAATTCTAGAGAAAGTGGTCTTCAATCAAGCAGCCAGTTATCGCACTTAAAATAAAATAATATTCTGTCTGATTTCCAGCAAGGCTTTTGAGCCAACCATAATATGGAGACTGCCTTGGTGAGGTTTGCAAACCATATCCATAGGGCTTTGGATGAAGAGCTCTTGGTAGCCTTGGTTATTGTGGATCTCACCAAGGCAATCAACCTAGTTGACCATGGTTTGCTTTTTGGATCATTAGCTGGGCTAAAATTCTTGGAGGAAGCTCTCTGGTGGTTCTCTGATTATTTAAAGGGCAGAGCTCACAGAACTCTTATCGAGGGTATGTATTGAGGAGATTATCAGATTACTTATGCGGTGCCCAAGACTCTGTCCTTGGTCCCTTTTGTTTACATTGCTCATTAACTCACTTTCAGATATATGTGTGTTCACGGATATAATTATGCAGATGATGCAGTGTCATACTGCAAAGGAGGGGCTACTTCTGTAACAAACTGCATGGTGATTTCAATAGCTTCAGTCCTGGTTTATCTCATGTAAGTTAATATTGAATTAAAAAAACAGATGAAGTCTATGGTCTTGGTTGAGCCATGGAAGATCACTGATTTTAACTTTAAAATGATTGATTATCAGGGAGAGGAAACTGAAGGGATTAACACCTTTAAATATTTGACTGTAGTCCTTGATTGCTATTTATTATTTCAGGCCCATGTAACAAATCTGTTTAAGAGTCTACGTCAAAGATTTGGTATGCTCTAGAGTAAAGCAGCCTCTCATTCCTGAATCTTGAAGTCTCTTACCAAATAGCATCCTGTTTACAGTCCTAGATTATGGGTCCCTGCTTTATGCCTCAGCTCCAGAAAATGTTCAATTGTAAGATTTGTTATTGGTTTGCTAAGGGAAACACATCACTGCATTCTTTATTAAATTCTGGGCTGTTTATCACTTGATGACTGGTTCAGCTGCAGATCATCTATATAGTGTATGGTGGAACTTTGTTATGGCTAGAAATCCATATCTAGAATGGAGTTGTTATGCTGCAGCAGTTACATCATTGCAGCTGTTATACTGCACTAGCTACTGCAGCATAACAACATAGAACGTGCTCACGCATGCGCATTTGGATTACAGTCTCCAACGAGGAAGTGGCTACAGGGTGAGAGTGGTAGGGGAAGAGAGTGGCGCTGATGAAATAAGCAAACTAGTAAGGACTCCACAGGGCACACTCAGTATATTGATTGTATTTTTCATTGTGATAGTGGCCCATACACTATAAAAGACAATATATGGGCCACTATCCATAACAAGCATGAGTAGCCATCTTGCAGTTGTCATGGCGACCAAAACCTCTCGAGCTACGATCTAGTGGTTTCTACGGTCGCCATAGACAACCGCTATATGGCTACACATGCTTGTTATGGATAATGTCTCATACATTATCCTCTATGTTTCTACACAAAATTGCTGTTGGCCTTTTGCCAAGTTCTATTTTGGAACAATTTCTAAAGTTTACTAATGCAGTGGACATACAGTAAGGTCACAGAGTAGATATGCATTTAAGATTCCATTTTCTGCTATTAAGATGGGACAGAGCTCATTAGTACCTAGACCCTCTAAGATTTATAATAATCTTGCTTCTGTTATTAAGGGATTGTAATAGAATTTCATTATTCAAGAACAAACTTAAAGAACAACTACTGTATAATAGTAATAAAAAGCTTAAAAACACCAGATTTATACCTATTAAATTTTAACTTTCTTGTTCTCTAGTTTATACTTTACCCTGCTGTTGGTCTACTAAATATTGTAGATAATGCAGAAATTATTTCAGAATCTTTCAAAATATATCTGACTCTACCCTGCTTACCACACAATTGCTGTTTGTGACATCACAGTGTGTCGTCATGGGGATCATTATGATATCATAAACAAAGGCACTGTGAGGTAAATAGGGTAAAGGCATATGGAATAGTGTATGGACAACCACACACAACAAGGCTGTGTTCCCATCGAGGGTTTGTGATGACATCTTAGAGACCTCGAGTGCCTAGCTCGAGAGGTCTCAGATGTCATCACAAACCCGAGATGGGAACACGGCCGAGTTGTGTATGGTTCTCCATACACTGTTTTTTATAGTATATGACAGCCCTAGATTGCGATTAAAACAAAAGCAAATAAAAACACAAAGATGCTGTTTGCTATTAAGGATATGTATTTACTGATCAGAAACAAAACTGAACAGAACAGAAAACGAGTAGGCAACACTCGGTACAGTCAACTAATTTTACTAACAAGGCAATTGAGAAGCTTTTCGTTCAGAGAACGCGATGCTGCAACACATGCTACAGTCCATAAATTTCCATAACAAAGCAGGATTAAAAAACGACTGCACATATTTATTTGTCTCAGCACATGTAAGCAGATTTTTAGACTCATGAAATAAGAACAAAGGATACAGGATGTTTTTGTGTTTCCAGTACTTCTTGATGTTATTTCTGAAAAGGAAACACAGGGAAAAAAAAATCCTGTTTACTGTGCAGTCGCAAGTTTGGTAACCCCCACACACACACACTCTACAAGGGCAGTTTACTATTTAAATGGAAGGCGGTTTTCATCTCTGTGATGTTACTTACCTAGTCAGAGTCGCTCGAGTCATAAATAACTGCTACTCTGCGGTGCTTCTCCAGTTTGGGGTCAGGTTGTTTATAGTGATTTATGGTGACGGTTACACCTTGCTGGAATATGCAGTGCTGGCCAAAGATTTGAAAAGCCAGTGTTTCGTCGAGGGTGGTACTTTGCCGTTGAACAGGAACTGATGTAATGGGGTTGGCTGGTCCATTGGGAGCTGTTTCTGTAGAGGAAGTAATTGTGGAGGAAGAGGTCACCAGGCCTTCGGCTGCTATTCCAGAGAAGATGGAAGAATTTCTGAACTGCTTGTTTTCTGACAGGACGCTGTAGGAATTTGTGCTTTGTAAGTTGCGATGTCCTGAGATTTGCGCTACTTCTGTAGGGGGCACATTATGGTCAACTAGAGTTTGTATTGAGGTTTTTCAGGTCGAGTGGTTGGTTATTTTCTTTGTTTCTGGTAAGCCTGCTGCTATCTTCATGTTGTGCATCAGATTTCTGATTTTGTTTTCACTGACGGTCATGCTACGGTACCACAGCGAGACTCCTGGCTTATAATTTATATTAGGGGCAAGGTAGAATGGGGATTCTGGGGTATTCATACATTCAGGCCTCTGGGATGCATATTTACAGTATGCTGTGATCGGGTCTCGGTCTTTTCTCAAGGTATTTTCATACATGCGGGGTTTAACGGTTCTTATGTTTCTTGGGTTTTCCCCAGTGTGGGTCTTGGTCTGCCGCTCATTGTATTCCAAGTACCTGTGCCCATTTGTGTCAGTGAGTAGCGAGAGAGCTCCCCATTTTAGTCTATATTGCTCCATGGTTCTTAAGGCAAAATATAAGCCTATGTTGAAAAAAATCATGTTCAGCAATGATGCGGGGTTAGTGAGACCAAGTGTGCCTGTGCTGTATAGGAGGTTTATATCAATTTCTGACAGGCTTCTGCTGTGTTGGGCTTGTTGCCCTTGCCTTGTTTTTTTAAATATTTTAATTTTGCGGTCATGGTTTGGAGCGTTTCTGTGAAGGGACTGTTTTTGCCATGGTAGATAGAGTGCCCGTAGTTATTTTTAATTAAATGCCTGTCTACACTGCCCAACATACCTCTAACTGTGCCAGGTTCATAATTGCTACCGTCTACTCTTTTGACAGCAAACACGAAAGTTGGCCAATAAGATGTCAAGCTCATCTACTAGGATAGTGTACAGGTCTCTGGCTTCTCCTTCGTTTAGCAGGTAAGTTTTTACTATTTTTATATCTGCTGTCGTTTTTTGAAGGGTCCTGGCATTTTCCTGCTCGTCAATGAACTGCTGCCATTCCGAATTGTTTTGCGAGTTTGCCATTGCTGCTTGTTTGCTTACGAGGGTATGGTTGTTTATGTGCTACGTTTTGAAAAAAAATCGTTGGGGGATGCGAAGAGAGTCAGTGACAGCTCGCACTGCTTAAAATAGAACTAAGAAGTTGTTGTACTATCGACCTGACGTCAGAACTATAGTACAACAGCCTTCTTTGACCTTTGCACTGCCCTACAACAAGGATTTTGAAGCTTCTAAATTCTGTGTACAGTCGAGGGCTGTCATATACTAGAAATGTTTTCATACGTTTTCTATGCAAACTTTTTAGATAGACTACCTAGATGTGCTGTAAATCTTGGAAAGGAACATTGAAAATGAAAAAAATGTATTCATTAGTCCTTGTAACAGCTGAAATATCTTACTTATGAAAGCACATGCTGAAGTGCAGAGTTGCTGTTTAAGTCAGTTTTAACCAGATCTCTATGTGTTTGCCATTGATAGATTACTGATGTATTAATGGTTGGTCCATATTGGAGTTTACTTTGTATTTATTTTAAAGCTGTTACTGGTCACACACAAAAATTGGATTTTTTTCCTAAATTGCCTACCAATACAAAAAAGAAATGAAATAAGGAGAGGGATTACTAGCAGAAGGAGGGAAGTGATATTGCCTTTGTATAGATCACTGGTCAGGCCACACTTGGAATACTGTGTGCTGTTGTGGGGTCCATATTTAAGGAAGAAGAAAGGTAGAGACAATACAGAAAAGAACAACAAGGCTAAACATACGAGGAAAGAAACATGTATTCACTGCAGGATAACCCCTATACCCTGTCGTGTGTTATTGCTTTCTTAGCAACAGTAGGTCTATTAGGGGTCATGTGCTTGCAGCTCACACTCGGGTCATTGGGAGTCGTCATGTGCCTAAGCTGGAAGGGGTGGGGAGAGGTTCAAGAAGGTAACTGAAAGTACTGCTTCATGAAAATGGTGGTGGATAGGTGGAACATACTTCCAGACAAAGGTGTGAAGTCAAAGACAACATCAGGGTTCCAAAAAGATCGTGTCAGATGAACCTTGTGGAGTTCTATGATTGGATAACAAAGGCACTGGACCAGGGAAGGCCACTGGATGTCCTCTTTCTGGACTTCAGCAAGGTGTTTGACTCAGTGCCATAGTCAGGGTTGTTGGACAAGTTAGGGGGAATAGGGGTTGGGGAAAAGATGGTGGGATGGATAGGGAGCTTGGTAACTGGGCAGTTTCACAGGGTGGTGGGTGGGGGATGAGGTATCATCTCCTACAAGGGTCATTAGCGGGGTCCCACAGGGGTTGGTGTTGGTCCCACTCCTGTTTAATGCTTACATCTTGGACATCAGGGACAATATCAGGAGTGAAATGAGCCTCTTCGCTGATGACTCAAACTGCGGGTGGTGATGTATGGGGAGGAGGATAGAAGAGCCCTGCAGGGGGACCTGGAGACTCTTGTGAAGTGGTCACACACTTGGACACTAAGGTTTAATGCCAAGAAATGCAGTGTTCCCCGCTTGGGGCTTAGTAACCCTGATCATGAGTACTTTTTGGGTGGGGAGAAACTCCAGGTTTCCGGGGGGGGGGGAGGATCTTGGGGGTGTTTGTGGACACCAGAATTAATAACACTGAGCAGTGTAGGAGGGCTAAAGTGAATAGAATGCTCGGGTGCATTGCCAGGGGGATAACCTCGAGGAGGCAGGAGGTACTTCTTCCTCTGTATAACTGCCTGGTCAGACCGCACCTGGAGTACTGCATGCAGTTTTAGCGCCCGTACTTAAAAAATGACATTAACCTCCTGGAAAGGGTCTAGAGGAAGGCAGCCAGGATGATTCAGGGTCTGGGGGATAGATCCTATGAGGAGAGACTTGAGGAGCTAAACATGTATTCCCTGGAGGAGAGAAGAGACAGGGGAAATATGATCGAGGTCTTTAAATATCTAAAAGGAGTGAACAGGGTCAGTCTTAACAGAATGCTCCAGCTAAGGGAGGAAGGGACCACCAGGGGGCATTCCATTAAGCTGGTTGGCAGGAGGTTCAGGTTGAGACTAGGAGACGTTACTTTACTGAGAGGGTGGTGGACCCATGGAATGCACTGCTGTGGAACTGGTGGCTGTTGATACAGTCGGGGGCATGGTTCAGGTGGGGTTGGAACAGATATAAGGGAAGGGTAAAGCTGAGGAATGCCAGAAATGGAGGAGTAACTCTAGTGAGGGATGGGGTCGGGGGGATTACAGGGGTCGGGGGGGCCACAAAGTCTTGACTGCATGCTGCTATTCGAGCAGATTTTAGAGACCTTTTGGCCTACTCTGCTGGCACCTTAGTATGTTAGTAAGTAAAAACATTGAGATACATTTAAGGGAGTTATAAAATGGGGTAATGCAGAAAGGAGAGGGGAGGGTGAGAGAAAATAATTAACATTTGTAATATAACAGCCCTTTGACTCACCTAGGCTGCTCCAGGGCCCTCGGGTCAATTCGGTATACACCTCCGAGGGGGCCGGCCTGGATTCCACAGTGGTCAGCAAGTATGGCATGGTACCTTCACCCGGGGTAAGTGGCAGGGGATACCTGTGGACAAAGAACAGGTCATCACCCCCCAGGAAAATATGCAAGCTGTCCCCCAGAACACTTTCCCCACACAATAACAATTTCCCACCCCAAGTAACTCTATGGCAATATGTCACAGCAACAATAGTTAACATGCAAACAATGAAATTATTTATTGAGGAGGGGAAAAAATTAGAATATCACACACCACAATACTTTGAGAAACAGTGATTTTCCATGCTGTAACCCCTCCTACCACCACTGGGTGCACCCAGAAATGTCCCGATGCAGTGAATACTTCACTGGGGGGGGGGGGGTGATGCAGGCCTGGGGTCTTTCGTAGGAACCAAAATAACTGTTAACCAATTTCAACACTTGGACTGTATGCCTGGGCACAACTTTGTAGGTGACACAGTTCAGTCCAGAACTTACCCCCTGTGATCTGTTTAGCTAATAAGACTCCCAAGAGCCACAGCTCAGGGTACTTACAGTTCTGAAGATCAAAAGCGGAGACTCACAGCTGGCTGATTTGCAGTCGAAAAGGGCAGTTGCATGGTACCGTGGAGTGTTACAGATGGTGGTGCACCACCATGTCGCAGATCTTGAAGCCTGAAGAAATTGAAGGCACGCTGATTTTCACCTGCCTGGCCTTGTCAACTTCACTCAGGGGGGCCTTTGCAGACAGTTGTCACACAGTCAGGCCTGTAGATGTCTTCCCCCATTGGTCTACTTTCTCTTCTTCAGTTTGGGAAAATGATAGATGTGGCCCCCTTGACCCTTATGTTGCACTCTCAGGTCACACAGGTTTGGCTGAGCTTTTCACAGTCTCTTACCCCCAGCACTCTCCCTCTGGGTGTCACTTTTCTCAGCAGTGCTGGGCCCTCTCACAGTCACTTGCCACAGCACTCACATGCTCTCCCCTTTTTCGGAATTTGCACTCAGGGAGCAATTATTTATTTATTTATTCACCTTTTTGAGAACAAGCTCATTACAGAGGTTCCACGTCAGAGTTAGACAAACAGTGTAAACATAAGTGATTGCTGTTAAGCAGCAACAATTAAATGCCAAGTAAACAATACATACAATGTTAAACTTAGGCAAGAAGGGTAGCAAGACATCAAGCTGGCATTGTACAATGTATGTAAAAATACAATTAGAAGCAAGAGAGTGAGGGGTAGTAAAGGTAAACAGTTAGGTACGACAGGCTAAGCCATACATAATAGATAGGAAGACTTACATAGGGGAGGGAGAATACACCAGCCAGAGAGGCTTCGTCATAAGGGGCAGGGGGAAGAGGATATATTTACAAGTTGGTGGCAGACAACTTTTTGGATGAAAATTGTGGGGGGGGGGTAAAGGAAGGATTGGAAGGAGATTTATTAGAGGAGTGGATAACTAGGGGAAAATTGCTTTGGAAGACCAAGGAAAATAGGAACCAATAGTAGAAAAACTCTGGGCCATCTAAGGGTTGCCCTGGGAGGAGAGTATACAGTACTAAGCCCCTGTAAGAGTGGGGGATTAGTGAACGCCAGTCACCGCTGGAATTTGCAACAAGATGGCTCTTTAGCTTTTGTTTGAGGGGTCTAATGTGGCTACAGAAGAAATGACTGTTGGTAAGGAGTTAAGCCAGTGTGGAGCTCGATGGTAGAGAGCCCTCTGTCCTTGGGAGGTACAACAGCGTGGGATTTTGAAAACCATACTATTGGCACTTCTGGTGCAGTACTTATTATTGTGCAGGATGAGGAGCTTCTGTACCTCAGGGGGCACCAGTGCAATACTTATTTTTTTCGTCATCAGGCAGGTTTGGAATTTGAGCCTTTCTTCAGATTGGAGCGAGTCTGTCTTAACATACAAGCCACACGTATGTGTGAATCTTGCCGAACCAGTTGCAAGGCGGCAGGCTTTGTTTAGTGCCACTATAATCCTACGGAGTGCCGTGTTAATTACGGAGCCATAGATTATTAGACCATAGTCTATTAGTAAGACCACTGAACTAAGGATAGCTAGAGTAAGAGCCTCTGTGGTCAGACTATTTTTATGCCTGTATAGAAGGCCTATGTGCCTGTTAACTGCCTTAGCTGTATTGTCTATGTGGTAGCCATAAGTCAAAGCACCGGGGGGGAGGGGGGCACAGCAGCTCAGTCTGTTTCTGAGGTTAACTATTCCTCTTAGGTTCACACTCGTTCCCCAACCTTTGGTCAAACAGGGAGTAAAATTACAAATTCTCAGCAACACAACCCAGGCTCTACCCCTCCTGCAGTATGGCTTTGTAGTTTCTTTGCGAAGTTGGGAGGCCAAAGCCAGTGGGAACACAGGTGCAGGAATTTGGGCTCAGGAGCCCACAGCAGTCTTTCTCCCTCACACTCATTTCTGCTCTCTCGATGGCTTTCTTCTTTGGGCAGCAAAACAGTGCTATTTATAGCTTTTGGCAGCTCCCATTCTAATTGGCTGCCACTTTCCTGGGCAAACTCAATGCCTTGTCACATTACCCAGTGGCCCCTGGGTTCGATAGTTCTATTGGGGCTGCCATCTTATCGTTCGTCAGGCCCTCAAAGAGTACAGCCCTTTATGGTGAACATACAAGCCCCTTCAAAAGGCTGAAAACACATCCCCCCAAGATCAGAGGCTTTCTAGCCATCATTTCATGGGTTTGCTGGCTCCTCTGTATTCCCTGGAGATGGGGATATACTTTAACGTCGTCCATATAGCCAAAACCAAAAATGGAGCTGTGGCTCCTTTAAATTTCCAGACACTCGGTGGCCGTGCATGCTCAGTAGGGGCATGGCCGCCATCTTGTTTATTTAGTTGGCCAGTCCCCTTGCTGGCAACTCTCAGGACCGCCAATTACTTTTTTTTCTTTTTAAATGCCTGGAAGTGCAGAAACAGAGTTCCGGACCTTGGCCCCTTTGTCACAGAGTTCTTATGGGGCCAAGGACAGTATGGCTTTGGTGGCCACAGATGCAAAGTACCAGTGGGGCCAGCTGACCTGAATCCCACCAGGTCCACTTTCAGGGATGGCATTGGGGAGACTTTGGGCTATTGCCCTCACCAAGTAAGCCCATTTGTGGGGCTTACAGTAAGATTCTGAGTAAAGAATTTTGGGACAGACTAGATGGACTGTTCAGGTCTTTTTCTGTCCTTCTGTTTTCTCTGTTCTGTGTTTAAATCATTCACTTTTGTGCAACCCCTGTCTCTGAGGACTGGCACAGCCTGGTGGATGTTAAGGTATAGCTAGTGTCTGAATACCTCAGGGCAGATGGCACAGTGGTCATGGTAGGTAACACTAACCCAGGGCCATCTGCCCTAAGGTATGAAGGGATGTTACCTGAACCCTTAATTATATACTGCTTGCATTAATTTCAAAAGTACTTTGTATTTTATTGTGTGTTCATGCAAGCCCCCCTCCTGCGTCTAGGGGTATCCAGACGGTAAAGGTGGGAGGGGGCCACTGTACAACCCGAGAAAACACAGTACAGAAATAAAATAGAAAAACAGTACCTACAGTAAATTTCCTCGGTTGTTGCTGGTGATGGATTTGCTCCATCAGGTATGCCCCCGGGCTGCCAGATGCTGCAGGGATGGTACACTTCCGGGATGATGCAGACCGTCACCTGCCTGGACTTGCCAGCTTTGCTCACATGCCTTTGTAGGCAGACTTCACCAGGCAGGCCTCTTGATGTCCCCCTTGATGGTAATGGTTCTCTGGGATCAACCCTGGAATACACTAGTGGCTGGCTGTGGAGGCAAACTTCTTTCAGCAGCAAAACAGTTTCTCCAACAAATGAGGCAAACACCAGAACTGCAGAAACAGGGGATCCCATTTAATGAACAGTTGAGAAACAGGAACAGTCACTTCATGGAGCAGGGGAGTAAACCAGTACAGTGGGGATACCTTATAGGCAGGCACTTGACTTTTGTTCCACAACAGTCTCTTTCACCAACAGACTGATTCAACTTGCAGACATTCCCTTGAGCTGAAAAGGCTACATTCCTGACAGCAGCAAAATGGTGGACAGAACCAGGCTATACTTAGGAGTAGCTTGTACTTAGCAGCACTTCCATTTCATAACCCTTCTTTTCAATCCAGTCTTTACACAGGCATTTACTTCCTTTTTCTTCTCTGATTCTCAAAACTTGGCATATACTGTGGACTCTGACAGCACGAGACATTTCTACTGTCCCAATCCCATTTCTACCCGGGGGAGGGGGGGATCTCACAAATCTGGAGCATTTTCTCTACTTCAAGGTCTTACACAGTCAGATTTGTGTTCTTTAGCAGGAACCGAACCATCGAAGAACTTCTGGATACCCAATAACTAATGCCACGTGCCTAGAATGGCTTCCCAGGGAATTCAGGATCCTGATCTGGAAACCAACTGCACCTCCGCTCATGCAGCGATTTCAGTTTCTGGATTGCCTTCACCCAGGGGACTGCTGCTTGTGCCACATGGAGCACCCGGACAGTCTGCCACCCTGCTGAGGTCCCAACCAACCATTCCCCACATGGACCTTTCCCTGCCTCCACAGGCTGCCCAACCTGAGGGTCCCAATCCTGTAGTGGCCACCGGCCAGAGGAAAAGGGGTAGCGCTGCCACCACTACACCCACAACAGGCAGACTGCCACCTCTGAACTGTGCCCCAGGCCCAAACTACCAGAGCAGGCCCACTCACAAGACATACACTGATCCACAGTCTGCACTCGCCCATGAGCAAGACTACTTAGAATACAGGGCCCCCCTTGGTGCTTACCCTACCAAGGTGCTGAAGATCACTTGGTGGGCCTCCATACTTCTTTTCTTTATGGGGCCCGGCTCCCACATGCACTGACGGGCCCCAAACTTGTGCTCCAATGCGCCCCTTCAAATCTCACTCTCTACTGGCCTGAGCTGCAGTACTTCTCATACATGGGTCTTCGAGGGAGGGGGGCCGGGGCAGCAAGGGGCCCACCATGGCCCCACCACGGCTCTCCAGCCGAGGTTGCAGGCCGAACCTCCTGACTCCTATCTCCTCTTTTGAAAACTTCCCCCAAAATCTAACCTCTCTCCTATTTATACCTTCTCAATGGGCCCCATCTGTAGTCAGCAAGTAAGCCCACATCCTAGACATAACGGCACCAGTAGCTCTTCCTGCCTAGCTACACCTAGCAACCAGCCTAACTGCTCATAGGAACTGAAGTTAACTAGTAAGCTCCCAGAGGGTGCTTACATTCGTATTCATGCTATGCAAATTGTTTTGTACACATGTAGTAACTTTGAAGGCCTGGCGGTGGTGCTTGAGATATCGGTCCTTCCAGTGGCAAACAGTGACCCAGAGGCCCTAGTGATGGCCTATAATACAGCCATCTCTGTGGCCCTGGTTGTCGTTGCTCTTGTCTGAGTTCATCCTCTTTCCATTCGCCCTTGGTCCCTTTGGTTTGATGGGACCTTGAGGCAGATGCGGAGATTAGGACGAAGATTAGAGCATTGGTGGCGGAGATCCAGCCACAATGCCAACCACCTTAGATTGATAGACCATTATCAAGCCTATCAATCTGCAATCACCCGTAAGAAGGCAGAGTTCTTGTCCAGGGAGATTGCGGCAGCTCAGAATTGACCTGCTCAGCTTTTTCGTACCGTGGACAGGCTGTGCAACCCAGCCTGTCTACATGTTAGAAAAGCCTTTTCACAAGTGGAGTGCGACGAGCTTGCTTGATTGTTTGCGATTAAGGTGGCTGACATAAGGGCCGAGCTCCAACCAGTACACTCTAAGGGTGTTGCTTTGGACCGGCACTTGGTCACTGCTCCTCAGTTTTCCTGGAGTTCCCTTCAACTGCCCGGAGTTCATAGAAGTCATGCAGATTGTCCAGGGTATACGCCCTACATGCTGTAGTTTAGACCTGGGACCAACTACCCTGATTATGGGTTGTAGAGACATCATTGATCCAGTCCTTGCACGGATTGTCTGGTGCTCCTTGGAAACAGGTGAGTTTCCCAGCTCCCTGAAGGAGGCGGTGGTAATACCTTTCTTGAAGAAAGCTTCTTTGGACCCAGACTGTCCTGCGAACTACAGACCAATCTCAAACCTCCCCTTTATAGGGAAGGTGATTGAGAAAGTAGTGGCTGTACAACTGGAGAACCATTTGACCATCCATGACATCTATGAACCCCTCCAGTCCAGTTTCCGAAAGAGGCATAGTACTGAGATGGTGCTGGTTCGGGTGCTCAATTATCTAACGGCAAGAGATCAGAAAAAACATTCCATCTTGGTTCTTCTTGATCTCTCATCAGCATTTGACACTGTGGACCACAGGGTCCTACTCGCTCATCTGAGGTTCATCTGTGGTCTGTCTGGTACAGTCCTCAGGTGGTTTACATCTTTCCTCACCTGAAGAACTCAGAAGGTGGTATCGGGGATTTATTCCTCTGACCCAGTTCCTCTGTCATGTGGGGTACCTCAGGAATCAGTGTTGTCCCCCATATTGTTTGCAGTGTATATGTTGCCCCTCAGAGACATTGTAAGAAGGTATGGGCTGAGGTTTCACTGCTATGCTGACAATAGCCAGCTCTACCTTTCTTTTGCACCTGACCAGGATAGAGCTCCCCTGGTTTTTAATAACTGCCTTGCCGAAATGCAGGACTGGATGAGTTCGAGTTGGTTGAAGTTGAACTCGGAAAAACAGAGGTGCTGCTTGTGGACCCGAGGCGCCGGATAGGGGGTTGGGGGTAGGTTCACCCTCGGATCTTTTTCTTGAGAGATTATCACTCCTGACCTCTGAATAGGTGCGAAACCTGGGGGTAACTTTTGACGAAGGGCTGACACTGCGCTCGCAGGTGTCAGCAGTCATCAAATCCTCTTTCTACCATCTGAGGAATATCTCCAGGGTTAATCATCTTGTTCCGTCTGGTGACCTCCCTACACTGGTCCATGCCTTTGTGTCCTTGTGCCTGGATTATTGCAATTCTCTTTACCTAGGGCTACATGGGGTGGATATCCACCGCTTGCAGCTGGTGTAGAACGCTGCAGCCCGGTTATTGATGGGAACTTCTCGCTCCTGTCATATCTCTCCGGTGCTGTGCAAACTGCACTGGCTGCCGGTACAGTGGCGGATCACGTTTAAAGTCAGACTTCTGACTTATAAAGCCCTACACGGACTGAGCCTGGACTACCTGAAAGAGCTTCTGGTCCCTTACTCCCCTGGGCGATCGCTCCGCTTTGCTGATGAGGGGTTACTAGAGATTCTGAGGGTTTGTTTAAAATCTTCTGGGGCCCGTGCATTTATGTACATGGCTCCTACCCTCTGGAATTCTCTACTCCGTCAGCTTGGGAATGCACAACTGTGGAGGGATTTAAACAGACCCTAAAAACTTATTTGTGGATGAAAGCATTTGGTGACTGATTTATAATCTGGTTTTAACTGTAATACATGTTTTTAAGTATTTATAATGACTGCTTTTATTATTATTTGTTATAATTGTTTGTTAGGTGCCTTGGTTATAGAAAGGTGCCATATAAATAAAGTTTTATTATTATTATTATTTTAAAAGATGTATATTTGGGACACCATTGTAAGTGAGCTTCTGCTCAGTTGTACAACTGTAACATCCTTTTCCTCTGTTTTACAAAAATGGAATGATATGAGGCATCAGGTCTGATGTGCTCATATCCAAATAGAGCGGGGCCTCCACAGCAGATGGGATCCTTCTGACAACAAGGTGTCAGGGTGCTGCCCAACAGGAAATTAACAATAATACAACCCACTTCACCACCTTGTCAGATAAATGTACAATAACCCCCAAACAAGATACACTTTAATACAATAATGTAATATGACACAACATGAATAATGCAAAAGGGAATGAGAATTCTTAGGGGAAAAGTGGGAACACAGGAACATGGATCTGAGAAGGAAAAATGGGGTTAGGAAGATGATCAAATAATCTGTAAAACACTCAGGTTTGAATCTCACCACCCTCCAAGTAAACAATCTGCTCCCTCTGGTGCTGGCAGTATAGCCTAGAGGTTAGAGTAGCGAGCTGTGAATGAGCTTGGTACATCCAGCAGACAGATCTGGGTTTGATTCCCACAATCTCCACTTGCATATTGTGTGACTCTGAGAAAGTCATCTAACCTCCCCAGCGCTCCCGGGTTGCCCTTGAAAACAGGCATATGTGCCTAGTGGGCCTTACCCGGTTAACAAAAGAATAAAATTGAAAAATAGAATAAAATGGTGCAGCAGGTATCCTAAAGTCCCTTCTCAGAGCTTCTGCAGTCTATGTATGTTTAGAAAATGGGCTTTTTATTTCCTGGCATCTGATTGGCTAGTACCCTGGCCAGAGGGGTACATTAACTTTCAATAGATGCCCAGGAAATAAAAAGTGCCAGGCTACAGTGCTCCTTCACCCACTGAACTATCCTAGCACTCACTCTGCTTCCTAATTGGCTACAACTCAAACTTTTCATTTAAAATTCACCGCCATTTTATGCCCTCGCTTGGTGAGAGAGTTGCCAAGATCCCCTCCCATTCAATCCTTTACCCACCTAGTAATGTAAAAAAGGAAAAATGCACAGCAGTAGTTTAAAAAGAAATAAAATAAGCTCTTTTTTTTGGTCTAATATACTCTTCCCCAACTGAGTAAAGGACTGTTGTCTGCAAACTCTACCCGTCCGCCCCCGCAACTCCTGTCCCATCACACATCCTCAGTCAGTTTTCTAAAAACACAACTAACACGAAAACCTCACAAATGTACCTGCTTTCTGCAGGATTAGTTTCCCTCTTGTCCCAAGTCGGTCGACCTTCCTTTACAAATGTTTTTTTTCCAAAACTGATTGGCACCTCCATTACTCCTGACCTCTGATCGTCATCCTGCTCTCACATCTACCAGTACCGGGCAGCGCGACTCCATCCCAGTAATTCATTTAAACCTCCCATTCCTGTCCTCTCCCAAAATCTGACCACTTGGAAGCACTTCACATTAACAACTGCTACACACACAAACCACAGGCTTACTTTTCAGCTCAGAAGCTGATTGTCACCACTGCCGATAATATCCCGATCGGCGCTGCTGTGTATGACCCGCTCCTCGCCCTTGGTCCCACTTGAACACAGCACCCAACAAATAAATAAATAAAACAAAGGCAAACCTCAACAGTAATGCCAAATAAAAAAGGAATACAGTGGTCTGCCGTGCTTTCCCATTGCGCGGTATCATACTTCTGGTTTCCAATGTGCTGGGCACACACGAGGTACGGGTGCATCGCCTCTAGTACAGTAATCCAGGCAGCAAACCCAAACAATTGCATTAAATTTAGGAATTCATAAATGCAAAACAAAGTGATGTGTGTGTGTGTGTGTGGGGTGGGGTGGGGGTAACCAACTACCAAACCATCAGCTATAGGACAAAAGTCCCTAGATTAAAAAAGAAAAAAAACACAGCAATGCAGGCAGAGGAACTATTTAATTTACAAAACAAATGAAATAGTAAATAAATGTAACATTTTACATACAAATATATTTTTAAAACATTAAAATAAGGTTGCTTGTTTCTAAAAAGCGCAATAATACCTCAGGGTGGGCGGTATAGGCAATACCCGCCTTCCAGGGCTATAAGGCCCTCCACCTGCGGTGTCGGGCCTCATTATGCCCCTGGGCAGTCGTATTCCTAATCCCACCCTATCTAATATTAGCGTGCCTCTTACCAATTTGAGGTTTACATACTGTCTTTCTGGGTTCCTTAATCCCCACTGTCAGGCTGGTGTCCTGTCTTAGGTAGTTCTGTTCATTTGTGTTAGTGCCCTATTGAGCCTCTGCACCTGTCCCTTTAAGAGAATAGCTAAACTGTGTTAAGTGAATGGTCTGAACTGGGTCCAAGTGATTTGGGGCTTGCGCCCGGCCAGACAGTGCTCTGTTTTGCTCCACTCTGCAGTCACTACTTGAGCAAGGAGAGCCTATGTAGGGACTGTACGTATTTACTGTTTGTGCATTATTATATTTGAAATAGAGAAGAACTGTCTAACCTGCTTTATTTGCAGCTCGTTCATTTGGATAGGAGCCACCATGTTAGGTCCGGGACTTCCAGTAATTGGACCAATAGAACCACTGGGGACCTAAAATGGATCCAAACCCCAGTATCCTGTGGGAAGGAAATTCTGTAGTTTTTTTTAAATTCAAGTCTATTAACATCAATCAGGTACAATTCTTCAATACATACAGGTACAAGTACAGGTCTCCTCCACATACTCACATTATACAGTTAATTAATCATTTCATATACATTCATCAGGGTTTATATTCTATTAATTATTGTTGCAAGCAGTACTTTCAACTAGACTTTGATTGTGCTCAGTGCTCTCTTTCCCCACTCAGTCACTTGATCCCCCCCACCAAAGACAGGCCATGCGAATGCAGGTCCTGGAGTATATACCCAGAGGGCTTCTAGTCGGATGGGCCTGGAGCCTGGTTTAACCAGAGCTGCCATCATGTCCACCTCCGAGTGAAGAGGTCTGACCTCTGGTTTATTTTGAAAGTAATCTCCTCCAGTTCTGATATGCTCTGAACCACCTGTATCCAGTCCTGTCTGGTAGGAGGCTGGGGAGTTTTTGTAGTTTTGATGTTGGTGCCAATTTGGCCTGGAGGGGGAGCCCTTACTGTGACTGACAGCTCCTTCAGCCAACTGCAAGCCTGGATTTACAAGGGAAATTCCCAGAGAGACAGTAGGCAGTGGATCAGTTAGAGTTGGAGGTTGGAGTGTGAACAGCTTGAGCTTTCGAGCAGCTGCTCCCAGAAGGAGTGTAGGAAAATCAGTGGGAAGAGGCCCAACTTGCCTCCTTGCCACCTTTCTCCTGCTTGAGAATTGCCTATAGCAGAAGTCGGACTTGTCCGATTCTAGCCTGGAACTACAGCAGAAGGAAATAAGAAGTTTTGTTAATGCTACATGTGATTTGTACCAAAGACTTGCTCCTGAAGTGATCAGCCCAGCTTGCGTGAGAGACATACTTGGAATGAAAGGTTTGCTCAGTAAAGCTGATGAATTGCAACCTGACTTTATCTGAACTGTATCTGGAGGTAGCTCTTAATTTTGAATGTGCAGAATGTGTTCTATGGGTCGGGACCTGCCAGACTATTCATCCTGCCTGGGCTTTGCCAATCCAGCCTGGGCCACTACTCCTGCACCAGAGACTGTTTCAGTGAGAGACCGGTTCGTAGATCCAGACCCTGTGCAGCAACAACACGCAGGTTGTGGCCACCTGGAAGAAAGGCAGTGAAGAGGAGGTGTGTCGTGTCAGCCCTGCTTCCCCATGCCCATCGGTCATCACCACGAGGTCTCCATATTGCCTGCCTTGCAGCAGATTCCTGGTAGTGTGAGTACAATCAGGGTAGCTCCCTGCAACGAGTGTTTAAATCATCTGTGGTACCATCTAATTGTTTCAATTTCTTGGGTTTACAAAGGACTGAGCAAACCAGCACAGATTACAAATAATCTGGTTGTTTTGCATGTTAACTGCTTTTCTTTCCACCAAGGGCCCCAACATCACCTGCAACAGCAGCCACCTGGGTACCCAGTGTTGTGTGACTGTTACGTTGGGACTAGACATGCATGCCAAACCTGAATCAAATCAGATTGCTAATCATTTGAATAAATTCATGCCCCTTCCTTGTTCACTGCCCCTAAATAAACCTGATTGTCTTTCTTCACGTTTAACCTGGCAGGTGTGCATATTATTAATATGGTTACAGTGTTAAGAGTGCGCTGTTCTATTGCTAACCTTACTTTACAGGTGGTCTCCAGGGAAACTGCTGCAGATCTAACCCTGGTGGTAAGTGTAAAGGGTGTGTGCATATTATTATTGTTCCATGCCGTCTGTGGGTTTACTACTGCATCAGGTATTACGCCACTAAGAGGCTTGGTGGGGGGTTATAGCTTCCCAGAGGGCTATACCAAAGCACACAAGCATCCCCAGTACCACTGCTCTGGGTGGAGGCACCTTATTAGTGAACTCAGGGCCCCTCAACCTTTGTATAGCCATGCAGGCAGGGTATTAGCCCTTAGAATTGCTCCGCCTAGGGGTTACATATGCACACTATGAGGTCACAGGTTGTAGGCCTGGTCATGGAGAGTAGTGTGGTACCAATGGAGATATTTACTAAGGGAATGTGGGTCCTAAATAGCAGTCCCAACAGCAGAAATGTAGAATGCAAACAAAAAAACATTGACGTAGCTGCAGTTTCCTATCTCTAGGCACTTGTAAGATTCCACAGGTCTTGCCCAAGCTAAGTAAATGAGGACCCAATCCACAAAAGTGTTCCAGCCCTTCTGCACATGTGGAGGGCCAGGAAAAGCCATGGAGTGTTCTGTCTGCTGCCCCCGCTGTGCACATGCAGGTGGCATCCACACCACTGGATGTGCACACCCTCCGCATCTGGTCCAGAGCTGTCTCTGTGTGTGTATGGCGAGTGGCTGGATTGGGAGGGTGGGGATGCACATCTGCACGATACATGAAACTTGTTTCTCACCAGGGAGGGTGCTCAGTGGCCATCAGTGTAGTGTGACTCAAGGGGGCTGCAGTAATGTTGGCTGGCCTGCCATGTAAGTTCACCCAGTGGCCATGCCAGACACTTTTGGGGTATGATCACCCCTGTCTCCAGTTAACAACAGCCTTCCAAGCCTGTGTGGAGGGCTGGAAGCCATCAGTGGTTTTAGAATTTTATTTTTTTAATTAAAACTACAAGTTGGAGATATGGCAGTCCTTGGAAGTCGCCATATGCCACAGCACTGCACAATGTAAGGATCCACTATGGTACCAGGCTTCTAATTGGATGTCTGCTGTGCAGCCTCGCTCTGTCCAATACACAGATCCCAACTCCTCAGCGCTTCTATCGATATGCAGACCAAGGGCTGTGGACTGTGCCTTAGGATAAGCATCCCCAGGTATGGAGCATCCATGCCCAGATATATGCCATGGACCATATCCCATCAATCTTTGTGGATGGATCCCTAGACTCCTATTATCTACAATAGTCACAGGGCCAGGCTCTGGTCTGTACTTGCAACCTTTATAATGTAGCTGCACAACAATCACTGTGGGACATCTTCCACGTGGATTCTGTAGCAGACTTGGTTAATGGTGTGGTGGACATAGTATTCCTTCAGTTGTGAAGGGTTTGGGCCATACTGCAATTTCAGCTGATCCTAACACAGCTGTTTCCTACTTGTTGCTGCTCCTGGCCCCTGGTGCAAGTTCCTGGGGGTGGGAGACCAGGTCCTGTGGTATGTGACTGTGCTGGCTTAGGCAGGGGTGCGGTGCAACCAGATTGGGAGCACAGGTAAGCCTGTGAGAGGGGGTTACATCTGTGTTCAGAATAGCCTGTCCACTTAAAAACCTGATGTCTACACAGACACACACACACACACACACACACACACACACACACACACACACACTGTGATTTCCACCTGCTGTATCATTATTTTCCATTGTCTCCTCCCTTCTTTGAGTAACTGACTCTATCCTTAAGTGAATGGACCAGAAGTATATCAATGTTGCCATTTTGATTGACCTAGCTAAGGCCTTTAATATGTAGCCAGCCAGTTCACTCTTCCTGGACAAGCTGAGGGGAGCTGGGCTATTTACACCATTGGTTGAATGGTTCTGCTCTTACCTCATTAGTAGACTGTAATCAGTTCAGGTTGGGGATGCCTTGTCCCTGCATCCTCTCTGGTGTCCACAAAGCTCCATCTTGGGCCCCATTCTATTGCACTTTCCTCAATGATCTGCCCACTGCCTGTGTTGACATGTGCATTCATATGTATGCAGGCAGTACTATACTCTTTGCCTCAGGTGCCTCTGTCCCTGATGTGGAAGAGTTGCTTGAGCATAACTTTAGTAATGTCTAACACTGTTTCCAGTCATGCAAACATATGTTTAATGCCAGAAAAAATATGTCTATAACCCTTGTCACAAGACAAAAGCTTAAAAGGCTCCCATCCTGCCCCCTCTTGACAATTCTAGATGGTACCCCACTTGAAACTGTGCCTCAGTTAAATACTAGTGTGTTTGGCGAGCTAGATGCTTGGACTTCTATACTCACATTAATGCCATCCACAAAAACTCAGCCCCAGACTCGGCTCTCCTTTATCACAACAAGTCTTGCCTACCCTTCCCAGTTTTCTGCAAAATCCTTCTTCAGATGATTCTTCCTGTGTCTGACTTTGCAGACATGGTCTATGGTACTGCCTTCAGTTCTTCTGTGGCCAGACACTTTTTCATGCTTTCTGTTACTTTGCTACCAGCTCTCCTCTTGTGTCACCCATCATTGCTCCCAGTACCTTGACTTCACCCTCTCCCAGCTCTATTTCCATCATCTCTCAAACTGTTCTTCCTTTCTCTCTAAATATTACTTCTTCTCCCTTCCTCCCGATACTATGCCTGCCTCTCTGGGAACTTAGCTCCACTCTCACCCAACACTTAAACTGGCGATGCTTACAAAGATATCCCCACTCTGCACTTCAGCATTGGGCACTGAGATTAAAAACAGTTAAATGAGGCTGCTCTGGAGCCCAAGTACATTGCTGTCAATGCAAAAAGTTCTAATTTACTTACTAAGGGAGCAGGAACTTGTAAACGGCACAAAAAAGTCTGACAAAAATTTAATGCAAAACAAGACTTTTATTTAAGATGCAAATATAACACTCGATAAATATGGCAGCTTGACATAATCCATACATACACAAATGTTTTGCACCAATGCTGGATGCTTGCTCACAGTGATAATGCTACCGTGTGGACTAGGTTTTAAATATCCTTATCAGTTAAAGTCAATATTAGAATCAGGTGGCATTAACAGTTCCACAAGCAATCCCTGCTTAAAAAAGATATTCAGACTTTAAACAGAGAACCTTCGTTGGATGTGCTGAATTAACTGTTATTTTATGGAAACACAAAAAGGTACCCCCCCTAAAAAACAACCCAATGAGATAGAATGGGGAAGGAAGGGGGAGGCAAACTAGATAAAAAACAAACTAAAATCCCAGGATATTTCTATTTGTATAACCAATTCAGCATAATCTCAGCCAAATATATTAAAATTGGAAGGAAAAAAAATAATCTTACAAGAAAATATCCAATAAAAATTGTTTTCCTTGCATTAAAACATTTAAAGATTGTTCACATTAATTACAACACTAAAAATGAAATTACATATGCCATATGTAATATATTAGTATATTTCTGTGTTTAGGGGAATGCTGTTAAACTATAGCTGGATATTAATGTGTTTCAGGGTTTAGGGGCTCGCTGTTAAAGGGATACTGGGTATTATTGTGGTTCCGGGTTTAGGGGCTTACTATTAAATGGTTGCTGGGTATTTTTGTGTTTCTGATTGTAGGGGCTTGCTGGTAAATGGCTGATGGGTATTAATGTAGTACGGGGTTTAAGGGCTTGCTGTTAAATGATTGTTGAATATTAGTGCACTTTGGGGTTTAGGGTCTTGCTATTGCTGGGTGTTAGTAGGATAGCCTTTCTGGGTTCTAGGACAGGAGGACAGGAAACACAAGAAGAGGAGGAAAAAGGAAATGTGGGGAGTGGTGCAATGCAGTGGTGGTGGAGTGGCAGTCTACAGGGAGACCTTCTGGAGACTGTGGTGCTGCCCCATCTGTATGTGCGTCTCTGGGTAGAGAGAGCAGGTTTCTAGGCTCCAGGTGGCAATGGCTGAAAGTAAGAAGAATGTTGCTAGATTCAAAGCTGTGTTGATTAGGAGTTGGGGACTGTTTCTCCCATGCAGGGCCACCTAACCAGACACCGCTGCTTCAAAGGATGCCTGAAGAAAGGAGTAGCTGGACTACGGTGGGCTCAAGGAGGGTGGGGGTGGTAGGATCTGGAAAGCTGGGAGGAGTAGGTCACAGGCACATTCCTCAACTAGTACCACTAAGAAATTCCTATGTCATTCTGGTGGAACAGGACTGCCAAGAAGGGGCACCCGAGGTGGGAGTCCTCCTAACTGAGTCCTCGGGAGGAGGAAGGAGGACCCCAGAGAAGGAAGAAGCAACTTCTGGTGGGGGACTCTACTGTCAGGGGGATAGAGTTGGAGGAAAGAAAGGGGGTAGAGAGGGAGGTAAAGTGCCTACCTGGCGCAATGGCTCGGAGGGATAGGAAACGTATCCAACAGATCACGAGGGTAAGAGGAAGGATGGGCAAGCTGGAAGTCATTGTCCACCTGGGGATGAAATGCCTAGCCATGGATGGGTCAGGAACAGTTTAGGGAACTGGGGAAGGGTCTTAGGCAGGTAGCATGCGCTGTAACCTTTATGGAAGTGCTGCCTATGTACTATGGGGGAAGGAGACAGAACTCTGCACTAAGGCCTTCAACTCATGGTTGAAGGATTGGTGCAGAGAGGAGGGTTATAGCTATATTGGGGACTGGGGTTCTATATGGAGGGATTAGAGCTTATACTGAGGGGATGGCCTGCATCCATCAAGGTGGGGAACAGCAGTCCTTAGTGGATGATTTAAATTACTTCAATGGAAATTTAAGCTAGTCAAGAGGGGTAGAAGATGAAGGAGAGCCAGTATCCCCCCCCAGGCTGAGATAAAGAGTGGAGAGATCCCAAGAAGAGAGAATCCCACCAGGATGCAAGATATTCAAGGTGGCAGATGGTCAGCAAAGGAGGATGGGGGAAGAGGAGCAGTCAAAATAAAATACTAAGGAAGGGGAAGCAGCTGGAAAAAGGAAGAAGTGACAAGAAAAGGGCTAACAAAATCTGGAAAGCTATGTGTGCCAGTGCCAAAAGTCTGGGAAATAGGATCCCAGACCTGGAGGCCATCATGGTGGAGGCAGACCTGGATATTATGGCCATTATTGAATCATGGTGCACTGACAATCATGTCTGGGAGATGGTCATACCAGGCTGCACGATGTTTAGACAGGACAGGGTAGGAAGGAAAGGAAGGGGGAGTGGTACTTTATGTTAAGGAAATCATAAAAGTGACAGAGGTACAGGGACTTTGGGGGGGGCGAGGTGTTGTGGGTCACCCTTGAGTCAGGAAAAGGAGCCTCTATTCGAATAGGAGTGGTCTACAGGCCTGTAACACAGGGGGAGACTTAGATAAAGAAATGCTAGACACTATTGGCAGAAATGGCTCATAAGGGGGAGGTGGTGTTGGTGGGGGACTTTAATTTGCCAGATGTAGATTGGAGCTTCTGTGCTGCAGTAGCAGCTAGATGTAGAGACATCCTGGGCTCCCTGCAATGGCCATTCCTCAGGCAACTAGTCAGTGAACCCACTCGAGGTGGGGCAACACTGGACCTGGTGCTTACTAATGGGGACTGTGTTCCAGACATCAGGGTGGGAAGTCATCTGGGGACCAATGATCATCGCACAGTGTGGTTCAACATTAGAACAGCAATAGAATCCAACCACACAAGGGCGAGGGTCCTGGATTTCTGAAGGGTTGGCTTTACAAAGATGGTAGAATCCCTCTGAAAGGACCCGGCTGGTGGAGATGTCCTGGGTGGGGTGGAGGACAAATGGAGCAGAGCATAGTAAAGGCAACAAACCTATATGTCAAGCAAGTAAGCAAAAGCAGAAGGAAGAGGAGACTGTTATGGTTCTTGAAGGAGGTGGCAGAAAAGGTAAAGGCAAAAAGAGTGGCTTTCAGAAGGTATAAGGAGATCCAGACAGAGAAGGATAGGGAAGTGTATCTGGGGAAATGGAGAGAGGCAGGCAAAGTAGTAAAGAGTGCAACGGTGCAGACTGAGGAAAGAATAGCCCAGGCAATATCAAAAGGGGGCAAGACATTTTTCAGTAATGTTAGCGAGAAATGGAAGACAAAGGGAGGGACTATATGGTTAAAGGTGGGGGGACTGTATGGAGGAGGACCAATAAAAGGTAAACATCTTAAACAAATACTGCTGCTCAGTGTTCACAGTAGAAGGGGAAGGGGAGGGGCCATGAAAAGGCACCAAGAGCTTTGAGGGGAGGGAAGTGGACACCAGTCCCTTTTCTGAGAAGAGGGTCAGGAAAGTACTCCCTAATATGAGGGTGGACAAAACCATGGGGCCAGATGAGGTGCATCCAAGGGTGCTGGAGGAACTCAGGGAGGTACTGGCTGCACCCCTGGCAGACTTGTTTAACAGTTCACTGGAGAACGGCGTAGTCCCAGAGGACTGGAGAAGAGTAGATGTAGCACCACTTCACAAAAGTGGTAGCAAGGAGGAGGCAGGCAATTATAAGCCTATCAGCCTGACTTTGGTGGTAGGGAAATTAATAGAAACACTATTAAAGGAAAGGATTGTGGAATACTTGGAATCCAATGGACTGCAGGATCCGAGGCCATATGGTTTCACAGAGGGAAGGTCATGCCAAAACAAATCTGATAGATTGTTTTGACTGGGTAACCAAGGTGTTGGATCAGGGAGTAGCAATGGATGTGGCCTACCTAGACTTCAGCAAGGACTTTGACACCGTTCCACATAAGAGACTGGTAAACAAGTTGGGTAGCATGGGGGTGGGCAATAAGGCAGTAATCTGCATAAGAAACTAGTTAGGTGATAGGAGGCAGAGGGTGGTGGTAAATGGAGTTCGCTCTGAGGAGGGGGAGAGTGACCAATGGGATACCTCATGGGTCAATACTGGGGCTGGTCCTCTTTAATGTTTTCATTAGTGACATAGCAGAGGAACTGGAAGGAAAGGTCTGCCTCTTTGCAGATGACACCAAGATCTGCAACAGAGTGGACACTCCTGGGGGTGCAAAGGATGGTACAAGATTTAAAATGACTGGAGGAGTGGTCAGAAGTTTGGCAGCTAAAGTTTAATGTAAAAAAGTGCAAAAGAATTCACTTGGGCCAAATAAACTTGGGGGTGGAGTAAAAAATAGGGGGAAAGATACTTGCAGTGACCAAGCAGGAAAGGGACCTGGGGGTAATCATATTGAATGCCCTAAAGGTGTCCAGACAATGTGACAAGGCATCAAGACAGCTAGTGAGATGCTGGGGTGTATAGGTAGGGATATCACCAGCAGGAAGAGGGAAGTGGTGTTGCCCCTATGTAGGTCATTGGTAAGACCCTACCTGGAGCTCTGTGTCCAGTTTTGGAGACCACAGCTCAAGAAAGACATAGATAGAGTAGAGGTGGTCCAGAAGAGGGCTACCAAGATGGTACAGGGTCTGCATCAAAAGCCCTATGAGGAGAGGCTAAAGGAGCTCAATATGTACACCCTGGAGGAGAGGAAGGAGAGGGGGAATATGACTGAGACCTTTAAATACCTCACAGGGGTGAATAACATACAGGTGGAAGGTATTTTTCAGAGAAAAGGGTGCTCTAGAACAAGGGGTCATGATATGAAAGTGGAGGGGAGTAGGCTCAGGAAAGATGTGAAGAAATACTTCTTCACAGAAAGGGTGGTGGATGCCTGGAACAGCCTTCCAGCAGAGGCTGTGGGGGCAAAAATAGTTGTGGGATTCAAAAAAAGCCTGGAATAGACACAAAGGTATCATAAAGGAAAGGAAGGAAGGGAGTGGACAAGACAATGCCTTAGACCAAGGAAGGTCTGCAGCAAAAGCAATCACAATGAAAATACGCAGACTGGATGGGCCAAGCAGCCCTTATTTGCCATCAGTTTCTATGTTTCTATAACCACAAACCTCAATATTAGAACACATTTATAATTCTGCTACCCAAATCCATGTAGCCAATTTTATGATACCTATGATAGGTATTAAGATAATTTATTATAATATAGATATAAATATTTTTTTTGCCATAAAAAGTTTATTGGTTTTTCAGAATTGAAAAAGACATCAAACAATGCATGACAATAGCAACGACAAATTCAGAAGGTACTGTATAAGGGTAGCAGTTACATCCATACTTATCACAGTAAGGAGTTGTAATAGATGTAGATATTTACAGTATCAAACATATTAAAAATATATTTGAAAAAAACCTAAGTACAATTAAATAACATCACATCCTACTAAATTTAAACATAATTTCACTTAAAGCTGAAGACATCAAAATAATAAATTCATTTTAAATATGGTATCAATAGAACATTTTCATTAAGACATGGAGGGGGGAACATGCATCAAAAATAAACTACCAAAGATGTTTCCCTTTTTAAGTTCTTCTTATTTATCCCCCCCGTCACCAATTTTATCTACTCAATATCTTATAATTTCACATGGCAGGTCAGGGCACTGATGTCATTTCCCTTTTCTATGACTAATAAATGTTCACCAATACATTCATTTTAAATATGGTGTCAACTGAAAACGTTCATTAAGACCGGGGTACATGCATAAAAAGTAAACTACCAAAGTGCATCCTTTTTCAAGATCTTGTTATTTATGTCACCCCCAGTCACGAATTTTAACTTACTCAATATCTGGAAATTTAAATGAATGTCCTCTGCCCTCTCATTTGACATGGCAAGCCGAGGCACTGGTGTCATTTCTCTTTTATATGGCCAATAAATATTCAGTAATCCGTTTCCTAAATGGTCTAGTTGTTTTTCCTACATAAAACACCTTACAAGTACATACTGCTAAATATGCTACTTTCACAGTAGTAATGGTAATAAACTGGTTAACAAAAAATTCCTGTCTATTAATTGGAGGAATGACCAGATCACCTCTCTTTATGCCACTGCAAAACTTACAGTTTCTACAAGCAACATTTCTTTTCAGCAGCTGTGTATCTATTGGGGTCATTGTCCTAGCAGTGTGCATACTATGCACTATCCTGTCTCCTTTCATATGGCCCCTTCTATGTACAATTCTTGGTTTTGCCAAGTTTTGTAATGCATTTTCATTTTGCAATAATTCCTAATTTTTCTCAATAACATATCTCACCCTATGGGATCGTGCTGAAAAAGTCATAAAATTAATCTGTTGATTTTCTACTTCAGTGTTGATTGTGTGTCTTCTAGTCCTGTCCCAGTCAGTCCTTACAAGTTCACTTCTATTCTTGCTTCCTGCATATTCCAAAAACTTTTCTACACATCCTATATTATAACCCCGATCAGCAAATCTAGCTACTAAGTCTTTATTTGCCTCTGCAAGACTTTTCTCTGTGGAACAATTATGCTTCATATGAAAAACTGATTCAGTATATTCTCAGTCATGTGTCGTGGATGGCAACTCTCAAAATGTAATATTGCATTATGGCTGTATCCTTATGGCATCCCCCATCTCTAGGTTACTACTTTCTCCATTTTCTACAGTCAAATCTAAAAAATACATTTTTGTCTTACTTCATTTTCCAGTAAATTTTAAGTCTGAATTAGTTTTTTTCCAGAAAAAGCCTGTAATTCCTCAATGTTACCTTTCTAAATTAAAAATATATTGTCAATAAACCTTTTATAAAGGTCTGCTAGATGGTAAAATGGATGATTAGTATATGACATCACATATTCTTCTTCTCAAATGCCTAGATAAATCCCTGCATAATTGGGGGCGAGATTAGTCCTCATAGCAGTACCTTTAATTTGGTGGAAAAGTATACCCATAAACAGAAATACATTACAATGTAGGACTTAACAGGATAAAAAAATTCAGTAAACTGATTAGAATAAGTCATCTTTTCACATAATGCTTGTCTCAATGCGTTCAGGCCTCCCTCGTGGGGGATGTTAGTATATAACACCCAGATGTCCAAAGTAACCAGTAACCAGCTATCTTGCATCTCGGTTTGTTCCAGAATGTTCAAAATATTGGTACTGTCTTTAAGAAAACTCAGAAAACACCAGCTTACTGCTTTAATATGTGTATCGACATATTTGGCCAGTGACTCAGTGACCGAACCTATATTGACCACAGTAGGTTACCCTAGTGGTTCAGAAAGACTTCTATGAATTTTTGGCCAACAATAAATTCGTGGTCTTATTGGATGTGCGGCAGTGCCAAATCATCCAATCTCTGATGGGTAATGCTAGTAACAACTCTGACCCCTAATGTGGGGAGAGGGTTGTTAAAATGGCATCAGAAAAGTATGTACAATTTTGAGGGGGGATGTCTGACAGTGTCTGTGATGGGGTATATTATTCCCACACCTGTCACCCCCTCAAACCACTCCAAGATATCCCCCTGGCAGTGATAATAAGGTCCAAGTGTTCTTGGATAGGTCCCTTTAAGAGAACTTAAAGGGTTTGTACTGGATGCTGCAAGGTGAGCTCCAGTGATGTAGTGGTTAATTAAGCAGTAATGCATAATAGAGTGTGTGTCATGTTGGGATAATGTTATGACTTGGGTGGTTGAAGCACAAGGCTGCAGACTGAGTGCATTCAACACCTGAGACATGATGTTATCCCAGCATGACACACATCCTAGAGTGCATTGATGTTGTTCTACAACAGCATATTTACATACAGAATAAAATAAAATAAAAATATTTTTTAAAAACATATTTTCTGGTCATTTTTCAGTGTGGAAGATTATTTCGTGATAACATTTTTTTATTTTTTTTTATTTTAGTCTTTGGTAACTAGGTGAGGCCCACTAGGCACAAGTGCCTGTTTTCAGGGGTGACCTGGGAGCACTGGGTGGTTAAGTGACTTGCTCAGAGTCACATAGTATGCAAGTGGAGGTTGTGAAACTCATACTCAGGTCTGGTCTGCTGGATGTATCAAGCTTGTTCACACCTCGTTCCTCTAACCTCTAGGCTATACTGCCAGCCCAAAATAGTTCATTATACTGCTTGTGCAGTAGGTAGAGCTATTCTCACTGAGTTCTGTGCAGGTTAGCATGCTGCTTAAGACTGTGGCATTATGTGAGGTTTAACGATGGAGTGGTACTGCCTATTGTTTGTTGCTCAACTCAGGTGGTGGGCACAGTGATATTTTTTCCTTTGCTGTGGTCATGTGTGTTGGCTCTTGATACAGTGACCAATCAGAATGCAGGGAACTGTTGTATTGTATAATTAAGCAATAATACACAACAGGATGTGATGTATCATGGGGTTGTGTCACACCTTGGGTGCATTTTGAGGCATGAGGCCACAGGTCGAGTGTGTCATGCATCCGAAAAGGGATGCTATCCCTTGATATACCACACCCTGGAGTATATTATTGCTTTTGTGAACTGGATTACAAAATTTGTATCAATAAAAAATTAAAAAAATCAAATATTGAAAAATTGATTTCTAATGGGTAGTGTCGGAGTAGTTTCAGAAAATAGTTCTATATGGACTGCGGTCAGCATGTGACGCTGTTGTAGGAGCTGATAGTAGATAGTGTAGGAATGTCTCCCTATGTTTACTCTCTATGTGCCCCCCCCCCCACACACACACGCAGACAGCTTGAAGAAAGTATACTTCCATGGTCTGTGCCTCTGTTTGCAGTATGTGTGCCTTTTTTTGTTTTAGTTGGAAACTGCATACTGATGAGTACTGTGCTTGTTTTAGTGTGACACTGCCTACTGACCTGTACCACACTTAGTTTAGTTGGAAAATGCGTACCGACGTGCACCATGGCTCCTCGAGCTGATGAAAGTTTTTTTGCTACGAGCTTCAGTTGGCAGCATTTATAAAGAGCTTATCTGGGCATGTTTTTTACTCCCGTGGTATCCACAGAGATTGTGTTGTTTACAGTCTTTGTGGTGGTAACATTTATTACTTTTTGGCCCCAATTCCTAGTGTAGAGTGCATGCAGGTGAAACGCCATTGTTGACACCTGGTTGGGTAGCGCTCTATGAGTCACAATGAGGAGCGAGGAGATTGCCGCTGTTGGATGGTTTTCTGGTGAGTGAGGAGACTGATGTCTGGATGTTTTTGAAGCCGTGATTATGTGGTGGGATTTAATCATGGCTTCAAATACCTCTTAGCCAATCAGATTCTTTCATTCCTTCTATCCAGTTCATAATTCCCATTCTACAACATCTTTAACAATGAAGAAACTTCATTGACTGACAGCTTTTATAAATCCCAGCACATACCCTCACTGCCCTCCTTCCATACCCTTGATGGGACAGTCATTGAGGAGACTGCATCCTTTAGGCACTTGGAGGTTTGGCTTGACCAAAACCTCAACTTTTCTGGACATGTGGACGCTATCTTAAAGAAACTACACCCCAAGCTTGGTGCTTTATACAGGAACCATAGTTGCCTCCCACTACCAGTTAGGCATGAACTTGTCCAGAAGATGATCCTACCTATTTTTGACTGCTGTGATGTAATCTATAGCGCTGTTCACAAGTCTTCTCTAACCAGGTTGGACACCCTTTTTAGCTCTTTTTGTCATTTCACTCTTGATTCCCCCTCTTCCACCATTTATTGCAACCTCTATCACTCTCTGTCATTTACTTCTCTAGAAAACCGCCGCCAACTCCACTGTGCTAAATTTGTGTCAAAATTATGGTTTGGGACTCTCTCTCCTTACTTCTCATCCTTATTATCTTCTCTACCTTCTCCAGATCATCACCTTAGATCTTATGATTCTTGTCTATTGGTAACTTCTTGACACTCAATTATGGTAGGCCAGTCGGCCTTCTCACATCACTTCCCTCAGTTATGGAATGCCCCCCCCCAAATCCAATGATTCTCCTCCCCCTACTCCTTATCTCTAGCCCTAAAAAACTCCCTCTTGGTAAATTGTACCTGCATCTAATCCCACTGCCATTTCCCACTCTCCACTCACTTTCTCCTGCTCCTCTCCCCTCCCATCATCTACCATAGCCCCCTTCTATAAGCTGACTCTCCAATGGGTTGCACTAATTGGTTCCCTCTGAATATCAACGAATATACTTCGCTTATGCATTTATTGAACATCGCTTTACTTTCAGTTTATTGTAATCTGTTATGATGTTATTGTCTCACTTCTCCGCTTAAACTATATTAATATTCAGATTGGATATATGTATTCTGGAGATCTTGCTCTTTTGCTAGCATACTTCATGTAACCCTATTATGTTTGCTGTATTGACTCTCTGTACTGTCCAATCATATTATGCCATTTGAATGTATTGTTGTTACATATATACTATCTGTCCCCCTATTCACCCTTCCCCTAGGACGCACCGTGAGATGAGCAACTTGTTCAGTGTGCCCTTCCTGGTGAAAACTTTTCAATAAATAAATAAATAAACATACTGTAACAACAGGAAAAAGGTTCCAGTTAGATGCCTCATAATTGAAAAGCTGTGGCCTAAAAGGCTGAGGACTGTGGTTCAGTGGGAAGGTCCATGAGGTGCTCTTCCCACAGAGACCACTTTGTAAGCCACCTGTGGGCCAGTTGCAGGCTTTTGTGTGTGCTGGACCAGTCTTTGCACATTGCCTTTTGGGGAGGTGGGGGGTGGGCATTGCCCTGCCCTGATTTTCTCATTTGCTTTCCTCTGTCCTGTCCATTTCATTTTCATTTCTAGGTGCATTGGTATGAGGCACATGAATCCAGACGGCAGGAATCAGTAAGAGCACAGCTGTGGTCATCCACTCCAAAGTACCAGCATTCCCCATGAATGGTATAATTTCTGCAGGACTAATTTGCAATACATTTGGTGAATTGGGTTCTACTCTGTATTTTTACTGTGGAAACCCTCTCACCTGCCCTGCTTGTCTACTTCCTATTTAGCCTCCCCACAGTGCCCCCAGCTCTCACCACCTGACCTGTCACTTCTTACCCAGGTGTGTTCCTCTCAGCCTTTTATTTTCACTCCTTTTTTATTTTAAACTTGTATTTTATTTGCTTTTTAAAAATAATAATACAGGACTTTCGGTGATGTCACCGGGCGGATGAGAGCCTAACTCAGCTAGCTCTCTCTACTGTCTCATTAATCTACCGAAATCCTCTCCTTTTTGTGATTCGATCTAAGTATTTCTGCAGGAGAAAACAAAGGGAGATGTCTGTTAAAAACCACAGATCAGGAAATGTGAAAAATCTGAACTCGCAAACTAAAATGAAGCAACTAACTTTGGGAGAGGAGATGGAGGCCTTCTCGACGCGTTCCTGCCGGGACCCCGCTCTCTCGGACTCTTCAATCGATATGGAGGAGGAGGACTCGGGCTTTTCAAGAAAAGCAGAACGCACTCTACAGAAAATACTGACCTCTGTGCAAAAAATCGAGTCTTCCTTAGCTGACCTACGCCAAGACGTCCGAAATATCGACTCTAAGGTGGCAGACCATACAGCTAAAATAACCGAAATATCCTAAGCTCAGGATACAGAAGACAGAATTCTGCTTTACCTGCTACAAAGAGATAAGGACACTTTCAACTGGCTGGAGGACATTGAGAACCGTGCACGCCGTAACAACTTTCGGGTTCACGGTGTCCCGGAGGGAGTGGAAGAGAGCTTTCCTACACCAATAGACTTTATGCAACAGCTTTTAAGATCAACACTCTATATCCCCCCAGATATAAATATGGCAATCGACAGAGCACATAGATCGTTGATCCCAAAACCCACAGCTCCTGCGGCTAGGCATCGCTCCTGGGTGATCAGAATGGTGCATTTTCAATCAAAGGAGTGGATCCTGAGAGAGGCTTGGCTGCTCAAAGACCTCACATATAAAGGTGCCAATATTTTCTTTGAGCAAGACTTTTCCCCTGCCTTGCAAGCAGAGAGAATCAAAGTGAGAGCAATCCTAAAAGAGATCAAGGAAAAGAGAAACAATACCAAGGCCCAATTGGCTTTCCCAGCTAAATTAAGAGTGCATCTGGCAGATGGGATCAAGACATTCTCAAACCTAGTTGAAGCGGCTCCGCTCTTAAAAGAGTGGGGAATCGAAGTCCTGGGCATGGATTTGTCAATTCTGGAGTCTAAGCTACTTAAAAATACCTGGCAAGTGGCAGAGCGAGGAACAAAGTGGCCCTATCGAGGAGTGTTTCCGTCAGTGGTGATTCAGGACCTCGCGAAGATAGTTAAATGCGTAGACAGCAGGAATACTGAGGGTGCTCCAGCGACGAGAACCAAACAGGGCAACTCATGAAGGACGCTATGCAGGGTAAAGCAAGGTCCCAACTACAAGCTGGGGCATTACCATCTATTAATTTGAGGGATTTGGGTGGATCCTTTTGTATCCCTTGGACAATGCTTCTGATTTTCTAGCCTCACGGTGGTCCCCTACTGACAGAGATGTAGTGACTTTGCAAATGTGAAGACATTTTATCTGCCTTGGTTTAGTGTCATTCAGTCTCCTCGAGGGACGCAGTCAAAGTCCAAGGGCTCAGTGACTTCCCCCTTAACTGAGGGAGTTCGAGGGCACTATGCTCTGCTGGAGTTTAACTGTGACAGTTTGCTTTTCTACAGGATGAAGTGGATTACCTAGTATAATTAGCAGGAGGTTTTTGTGTGGCTGTCTCATAACAATTGGAGGGGCGGGGGGGGACGAGGGTCATTCCCATGCAGCATTTTATTATGGCATTTTTAACTGGCGATCTGTGACACATGCTGACTGTATGAGGAATTTACTTTCTTTTTCAGAGCTTACAGTTGGATGGGAATAGGGGTATATCCTGGAACTCTAACCATGTGGATATGGGACAGTGGGGGAGGGGGGAGGATCTTCAGCTACTCAGAGACAGCTTTCGAAGAGCCTAAAAAACATCGAGGCAGTGCCTTGTTAAGCACGCTCCACTAATAGTGGGCCCAGGTTCTCCCTTTAGAAGGAGACCTGGATTTACACCCTAGGAAGTGAACCAGCGAGATCCCTGTTAGGTCTCTCGCTTAAACTGAGAGGATTGGGCAGCTTCCTCTTCCCCTCCGGCTAGTTTTATTGTTGCAGGGCGGGTATACTGCGCTTCACAAATATAGTTCATTGTTGCATCGTTACTGTTCTAGGATTGTTACAAATTAGGACGTTTATTAGTTATCAATTTTACTCAGTGTTTGAGGTACAGTGTTTATTGAGTGAGACCTTGTTGTCAGGGTTGCAGAGATCAGGGCAGGTGATAGGGCTACTGGAGGCACCTTTTTTAGGATGGTTAAGAGGGGGTTGGTATAGAGACTCTTGTGGATGCTACCTGGGCCTAGATATAACTACAGCCATACCAGATTATGTTTTCTTCTAGGGCTTTACTTATGGCCTCCTTGAAAATATGTTCTTATAATGTGAAAGGGGTTAATTCCCCCATCAAGCGTACCAGACTAGTGCAGGAGCTTAAAAGACTACGGAGTGATGTGGTCCTATTACAGGAAACACATCTCTCCACAGCAGAGCACCTGAAGTTGAGGAGGGCCTGGGTAGAAAACGTTGTGGCAGCCTCTCACCCTCATGCTAAAGAAGGCAGGGGTTGCAATCTTATGGAAAAGAGGGTTTAATTTAAAATTGAATCCTCTGGGGTCTGCAGGGCAGATATGTAAGATTGTCGCTAACCTCGCATGGCAAACTACTTCATCTTCTAAATATCTATGCCCCAAATAGCAATCAGGAGGAATTTTTCAAACTAGTGTTTAAAAAAAATAACAGACCTCCCATCTGGCATATTAGTTTTAGGGGGGTACTTCAATGCAACCCCTTGCCTGCAGAGAGACAGATCTAGTCTGGCCCCCTCCTCTTCTCAGGCTGCGTCTAAATCTTCAAATGCCCTAACAAAAGAGTTAGGATTAGTAGATATATGGCGAGCACATCATCCCTGGGGTAGGGACTTTACTTTTTTTTCAGCGGCCTAACATTCATATTCTTGGATAGACCTATTTTTCACCCACACTACTTCGTTGCACCTAATGGATGAATCCGATATACATAATATAACGTTGTCGGACCACTCACCAATCTCTGTTCAATTATCCCTAAGGCCAAAGGAAAAACAGACATTGTGGAGGCTCAATGTCTCACTACTAAATAATAAGCCTTTTTTGAACAAGCTAAAGCAAACGATAGTAGACTTCAGCACGGTCCATTGATCATCAGGACACCCCCCATCTCTCAGATGGGACACACTTAAGGCGGTCCTGAGAGGAGAGATAATTAGTTTTGCAGCTTATCAAAAAAAATTATCACAACTTACACACTCTAAACTATTGCAGCAGATAGCAGAGTTAGAAGGGTTACATAAACAAGATCCAGGTAACACAAAGACCCAGGCTGAGCTACAGAAAGTTAAAAAGGCGTTACAGGGTTTCGAAAACAACAAGGTGGACGGGTGTTAAAGGTTTATAAACCAAAAATATCATGAGGTGGGGGGGGAGGGCTTCGAGGTTATTGGTCTTCAGATTGAGAAAGGCGCAAGCTGAAAGGTACATCCCTTATATCTTAGAACAAGGACCGACGGGACGTAAACTTGTTTCCCCCACAGAAATAGCTCAACAATCCCAAAAATATTATCAAAACTTATATTTAGAAAATAAAAGCCCCAGGGATAACAGGAGAATACCCAGGCCTTTCTGGCTACCCTCAGGCTGCCCAGGTTGCCCTCGAAGGTGATGACAGAATTGAATCTGCCCATTACTACTGAAGAAACCCTTAAAGTTATTCATCAGCTACCCTCCGGGAAATCTCCTGGCCCCGATGGACTTAGTGGGGAATTATATAAAGAACTGGCGGAACCTTTGGCCCCTCTGCTGACAGAGGTGTTTAACTCTTGTTTGGGGGAGGGTGGGGGTCCAGCTAGTTGGGAGCAATCTGTAATTACAGTTATACCTAAGCAGGGGAAGGGGACCACCCAGTGTGAAGGTTTTAGGCCTATAGCCTTACCTAATCAGGACCCAAAAAATTTTCACCAAAATGTTGCCACCCACCTACAAAGATATGTGGAGCTGTTGGTTCATCCTGACCAGACGGGTTTTATTCCCCACCGTCATATGTTTGACAATGTCAGGCGACTCCTTAATATCATGAGCTCTGGAGGCAAGAGGGGCAAACCTGCCCTAGCACTGTTTATCGATGCGGAAAAAGCCTTTGATAGGCTGAATTGGGCCTATCTTTTTGAAGTCCTGAATAAAATGGGGTTTCAAGGTAACTTCCTTCAAGGGATAACAGCCTGTTATCAACACCCACAGGCTAGAGTGAGGGTTAACGGGACCATCTCACCTCCATTTAACATTACTAGGAGAACCCGGCAGGGATGCCCTCCGTCTCCTCTGCTCTTTGTGCTTAGTATGGAGCCTCTAGCTCAGGCGGTTAGACATCACGCAGAGATTCAAGGCATAGACATCCAAAACTCCTCCCATAAGATCTCCCTATACGCGGACGATACCTTAATATTTATAGGTAATCCTCAGTCGGCCATTCCACATCTTATGAAACTCCTGTCATCCTTCGGAGATATATTGTGCTTTAAGGTTAACACGCAGAAGTCTGAGGTACTACCGATAGGCCCAGCTTTGGACCTGGAAACAAGGGCTAAAATCCCCTTCAAATGGGTCACTCACAAAATATGATACCTTGGGATTCAAATACCTATAAACCTTAACCAAATATATAAACATAATTATGAGGTCTTGGCTCAACAAGTCCGAGTGGACCTCCATAGGTGGTCCCTGCTCCCCCTAACATTTACTAACAGATTGGAAGCGATCAAAATGAATATCTTACCAAGGTATCTTTTTCTATTTTCTAATCTCCCTATTCAGGTACCAAAAAAGGACTGGAAGGACCTTAGGAAAAAACTATCAGATTTCATATGGCTCGGTAAAAGGCCGAGAATTGGATGGGAAGTACTACTTGAAGAGAAGGACAAGGGAGGAATGGGTCTCCCGAACTTTTCTAAATATTATTTGGCCGCCCAAGTGCTCCCGGTCATTAAAATGTTGAAAACAGGTAGGCATCATGGTTGGCTGGAAATAGAGGATAGGGAGAGTGAACCCACCCCTTTAAACATTCTTCCCTGGAGGATCCTGTCGAAAGATTTGAAAAATATTCATAATGTTTTCACCCGGCATACAATGTCCCAATGGCTGGAAGCTAGACAGAATTGAAATAATTACGCCCAATTTGGGAGTACCTACGACTATAATTTCTTCCAGGATTCCCAGCCTCATTGTAACCCCTGTTTCTTTAGATGGGTTACTCTAGGTTTGAAATACCCCAGGCAGTTTGTAGATGGGTATCAGTTGAAATCCTTTCCTCAAATGCAAGCTGAGTTCCATCTGGGTAGTGCCGACCTTTTTAGATATTATCAGTGCTCTCATTATATTTCCAATACAATTGGTCTCACTGAGGTATCCCAAAGACCTGCTGCTCCCAATATACTGACCTATCAGAAAAGTATTTCCGAGGACACTAGGTCATTCATATCACAAATTTACAGAATACTGATGGAAGATAGAGGGATGGCAGCAGTACAGAGGGTGGAGGGGAGGTGGGACTCAGAGGCAAACCTCTCTTTGACAGAGCGGGAGTGGAAAAGTACCTGGCAAGAGGTACATAAAACCACCAACTCACCCTCATGGAGGGAATTCAGATGGAAAATCAATATCCATTTTTTCAAAACCCCAATAATATCTGCTCATTATAATAAGCTCTTATCTAACAAATGCTGGAGAGGTTGTGACTCATTAGGGTCACACTACCATATTTTTTGGGATTGTCCAAAAATCACCTTTTTTTGAGCAATATTGTTGGGGAGGTGACCTCAATCTCATCCCTCCTCACTCCACTAAAATTTGAAAATATGGTGCTGGGGCTCCTCCCAGAGGAAATCAAGAGTTCTGCAGGAAAATACCTTTTTGACATTCTGATTGGAGCAGCCCTCCAAGTTATTATGCAGAACTGGACTCTGGTACCCTCTCCTTCCTTGCAAGCTTGGCTTAGAAATATTGAAGCAATTCAGGGAATGGAGGCTATCATGGCCCAATTGAGGCTATCCACGGACAAATTTAACACAAGATGGCTACCCTTTTATGAATATAAAGAAAGAAAAGAGGGAATCCCAGTCCTGGAACAGCTCCTCCAGAGCTAACTTAATGTGGCTGGAGACCAAGGTAGGATTAGTAGTCCTGAACTTGGTGGGCAGGGGTTCTGGCCCAGGCAGATGCCATTCCTTGGAGTGTCAGAGTGGGTCGTATGATGGCGGGGTGAGGGATGGTCTCATCATGGTCAAGATGAGGGTCACTACTTCTAGCTGACAAGATCTAAGGAATAGGTGTAGGATAGCTTTATCCATGTCTTTCCTGGACAGCTGAAATAAATGAAACAAGGTCTCACTTACTTTTTGTGTTTTACCTTTTTTTATTAAAATGTAAGATTTATGTATAGTTTTAAGAGATATTATTTCTTATATACCTGATATCTTTTTGGAAGGTCTCTTAGATGTCAGTTTTTCAGGGCAGTAAGAGCTGATCTGGGAACTTAATGGCAAAATATGAAATGGAATGGTGTTCAGTAAGCATCTCTACTTTCGTAGAGTTTTCCAGCATGATTTGGTTAGAAATGATGGAATTGTCTAATACCCAGATAAAAATATCAAAGAATGTAAGAAATAGCTCATGATATATATATTTGAATGTATGATCCTGGAGACCCTTGTATTAATTCTTGTATTAATTCTTGTAAACAGATGGTTTCTTTGAACTTAAATAAAATAAATGAAAGTTAAAAAAAAAAAAAATAATACAGACAATAGCATCCATGTTATTCACACCGGATATTATCCGTGTATATAGCTATTCAAGTCCTTTCCACATGGCAGGAAACATTATTTAAATACAAATTATGTGGTAGCATTCAATTCATGATTCAGACCAACAAACAAACCAAAAAAAACTTTAAATGATGACTTAGGTTAAATGAAATACATTACTTCTTGACATTTTTCTCCTATTTCAAAATTAACCCCACTCACTTTAGCTAGTTATGATTCATTTCATTTTATAATTTTAATATACCACACTAGTAGCCAATAATATATAGAATAATGCATGGGGAAGTGTGTATTATGCATACTGAGGATTTTATGCAGCCTGAGGTGTGTGATGCCCCGTTAAACCGGGGGTAAGCCCGAGGGGTTTATGAGGGCATCACACACCAAGGGTGTGCATTTAATCTTCATTTATACATACTCTCCATGTTTTATTTTTTATATTTACTGGTTTTTAACCAGTAAAAAAAAACTTCCTTTTAAAAGTTCCAAGCGGACAGCACTCTTCTTGTGTTGCCGCTGAGTCACCACCTGATCCAGGGTGAAGGAGACTGCTTTGGGATGTGGGAGGTGCTGGCAGAGGGAGGGACTTGCAAGCAAGGGACTGGATGGCAAAAGGGGGCCTCAGAATGCCCAATGCTCCGGCAAACTCTTTCGGGACAGAAGCTCTCTCATAGATGCGGCTCTTCAGCACACCACTGCCGGGGACCAGAAAATTTGAATTAGAAAAAAAGGGCAGTAAAGTAACAAAAGAGGTGAAGTGAGCCCACACCGCGGCACTGGAGGAAGCAGAAATTGCCACACCACTTTCCTACAGCCGCAAAGGACAAGACCAGACGTCAGCACCGAGAGACAAGAGGTGGACTACAGGTAAGCTGTTCTCTTGCTGACCTGTGTCGTCTCTCTCCCTCACACCACCATGGCAATCGGACTTCTATATTTGCTGGATAGTGTTTTCCCTCTGTCTTTTGGGGTGCCTTAGAGCACTTCCCGGCGGAACTTTTGAGAGAGGTGCTTGAGCAAACTCCATTGTTCACAGTTCGTTATCACATGTGTGAATAACAAGAGTTTGTCAGCCAAGGCCAGCAGTTGATAAACAACACTAGCCAATAAATATAGTACAATTCCATCTTAACTTTGTCTATATCCCATTCAGAATATTAAATGTACATTAGTACATATTAATTTGCTTAGGCTAAGTAGGCAAATTTAGCAAACAAAAAGTGTCCCAATCTTATCTATCACTTTCATTGTTCAGATCCCTCCAGTGCTTGGGCCAACACAGACATTTCATGTTCCAGGAGAACTGGTTTTTCTTCTTCAGCGTCGTAGTCCTTATCATATTGGGCATGGAGAAAAGCTGCAATTTGATCTGTCTTAAAAAATATGTAACTTTTGCCCTTGTGCACAACCCAAACTTTAGCCAGTGCAGGAAATGAAACTGAGCCCCAGTTTCAAGAACGACTTGCGGCGAGAGGGCACAGCATCAGACAGCTGCTGAAATTAAGCATACACATTAGCTGGGAACTGCTGACTAGCAAGTGAATCTCTAGGAAGACACAGCTACTAAAATTCTCCACTGACTAAGTCTTCTGTCGTACTGTAGGCATTCACCTCCTCCTGAGGGACATACCACTACATGGGGATGGGGCGCTGTGGTGAAGAAGGAGGGAGGAGCAAGCCTCCTGATTGAAGGTTTTATGATAAATGCGGTAACATAAATGACAGTCCCAGTTCCAGGGCCCATAGATCAACAAACAACTTATTTCACACTCTTAACCCCTTCATGACTTAATCGCTGGCACAGGAGGGGGAATGAAGAGGCACAAGATTCTTAGGTAGACCATACATAGCAAGAATCGCTTGACTTGTGGGGCCTGGGTAGAAAGCAGGCATTGGAGTGCTGAACTGAATTATCTTTCCTCACACCAGTGTATTGGTAGGATCAGGTAAAATATTTAAATAGGCCATGGTTCGATACAGGAGACCATAAAGTCCACACTTTGTGGAATTAGACATGTTGAGGGGAGGGCTCTCCAGGGCCAGGCTCTAGTACATGGCTGCCTTAGAATCCTCTGCGTGTTTGCCACAGTAATGGCAGATGGAACCGCTCTCTCACTACGAATGGGGGACAGGTATGGGCATATCTCCTGCATGGGGGGGGTCAAATAAATGACCTGGTCTGTTGTCATGAGAAATGGGTCTTGCACACCCAGGTGGAGGCCACCTCTTGTCTCCTCTCTCACCGTTGCTGTGGGCCACACACCTGGATTGGATACAGACTGAGTTTGAGAGGGAAAGGTAAGGGAATATGGCAGGCGCATCTCTCGCACCCTTTCGTACAAACACTTATGGAAGATGGCTGACTTAAAGTGTGTGTCCTGGAATGTTCAGGGGATAAATCATCCTATTAAGGGAAAGAAAATTCTGGCCACCCTCTGAAGTCTTAAATACGATACAACCCTAATTCAGGAGACTTACCTTCTTAAAAGGGAAGCAACTAAACTAAGGAGGGAATGGGTGGGTATGGACATTTCCAGCTGTTTTTCTACAAAGAAAAGAGGAGTATCCATCCTCATTAAGAGGGGCTCCTTATTCCAGGTGCAAGCTAGTGAATCTGATAAGGAGTGCAAGAGCACCTAAGCCTCCACGCCACCTGGCTGGTTTACCACACTATTTTTTTAACAATCTTTGAAACAAACCCCTCCCAACAACAAAGGCAATTAAAGGACCTAGGCCCCCCAGTTGTGTGCATCACCACAAGGCAGGGGTAGTAACTGTAACATCCACTGTGACCCAGTTGCACTTTTACAGATCCCTGGTTCTATCACACTTAGAGTACTAGATGCAGTTTTGGAACACATGCTTGAGGAAAGGCAGAGAGAGGCTGAAACTGGTGCAGAGGAGGACAAACAAAATGAATCAGGGACAGCAGGGGAAGTCACATGCAGAGAAGTTTGGGGACCTCCATATGTACATGCTGAAGGATAGAAAGGAGAGAGTGAAAATGATAGAGTCATTCAGGTACCTTCGTGAGCTAAACCGGGTAGACAACAGGTAGTTGTTCACAGTGACTGGAAATGCAGGCACCCAGGGAGCCCTCTTGAAGTTGATGGGGAGGAGGCAGAAAGGACATCATGCAGTACTCCCTAAGGTTGTGTGTGCCAAAACGGGGGTTAAAGGAGGTAGGACAGGTACATGGGAAGGGTGCAAGTGGGGTAGCAGGAGGAGGAAGAGGGAGGGGAACATCTGCTAGGGACAATTCCCAATAGCAGGCATGCTTTTGTGCAGACTGGATGGGCCGCAAAGCATTTATCTGCTGACAGTATCTATGTTTCTATATCAAACTATAAAACTGTACTCATGTGCCCCCCCGTCTCCTATTTTCTCACCTGAACAAGTTTAGTTTTGGCAGTACATTTGGCCATTTGGTATTATCATTTAAAATGAGTACACATTTTTGTGTAATACCTTTCATTAGGTTAACTGAAGCATTTTCAAACAAGCTTTCAAGACATCTAAGATTTCTTTATGAGCTGTAGAGGAAACTAACCAGCATTTCATAAGATACAAAAGAGTTTGAGGACCACAGTTTGTTTCCAAACTGAGAGAGGAAAAGGAAGGAAAGACATTTGGAACCATGAAGGTATTTGCCAGGAGGTACTCCTAATGTCTCTCAAGAGTGGAGAAATCAGACATGCAAATGGTGGCTTACATCACAGGACTGGTACTCTTACAGTAGGAGCACTTGATGCAGGATGTGTGAGGCTGATAGTTAAAGTTAATTGAGCTAGCATTCCAGTCTCAATATGGTTTCTGTATCTTGCTGCATATTTTCATTTTAATCTGTTATGGCTCAAAGCAATCAGGTGACCTACTCAGCACAACAGTTAAAACAACTTTACATTTGTCTGTTTATTCTACTAGAACTTGAAGGAAAATTTATGTAAATCAACATTTATGATATTATCCTTGCACCTTTGGCTGCGACTGGGCTACTGTTTCATTGTACTGAAATACGATCTGAGCAATTTATCGGTTTGCTCTTTTCAGCTGGGAATGGTTTCAAGTTATGTTTTAGAAGTGAACATTAACGTAGAAACACAATTTCAAGTTATGTTTTAGAAGTGAACATTAACTAGGAAACATAAAAAGTCAAGGACAGTTAAGGACACTAAGTCCATCCAGTCTGCCCTACAGTTAGTTGCTGTGAGCATTTTATTCCTTGCAGATAAAAAAGACATTTAACATATTTGTTCAAGAATACTATTGAATGCTGCAAAATTAAAAGCAAATACCTATGTGTTCACTTTAATAAATTTCCTTTTTTGATAAGATTAACTTTGTTTGAAATCTCTAATCCAATTGTGCATGAGTCAGCTTTCTAACCAAGGAATCTGGGTCTTAATCTCGTTAGCTTTCTGAACTCAGTTAAAGCCCCAGGCAGTGTGCTGACTTCCTGGACCTTGACCAAGACAAGTAATGAGGTTGATATGTGAAACAAGTGGAGGTTAGCACAGGAGTGGTGGTGTCGGTCTGATAATGATTCCACAACAGGTAAAGGGACGGCACTCACCACTATCTGGAGCACAAAAAACACCTCAAAGCTTGTCCTTATCCTTATTTTATGTCACAAACAGGTGCAAACCACAGCAAACAGTGGGCAGTATGGAGCAACAGATGCAGCCACACCTGCTGACCTAACTTTGTGCCCCAGCCAATAAGGGGCTTTGTCTTCTCTCCCTTCGCCCTTGATCCCCATGGTTTGATGGGACTTTGAGGGAGATGTGGAGACTAGGACAAAGGTTATAGTGTTGCTGGCGGAAGTCCGCACTTGATGCCGACTGCCTTAGATTGATGGACCATTATCAAGTCTATCAATCTGCAATCACCCATAAGAAGGCAGAATTCCTGTTCGGGGAGATTGCGGCAGCACAGAATCGACCAGCTCAGCTTTTCCAAACTGTGGACAGACTGTGCAACCCAGCCAGTCTGCAAGTCCAGAAAGCCTTTTCGCAAGTACAGTGCGACAAACTTGCTTGATTCTTTGCTACCAAGGTGGCTGACATTAGGGCGGCATTCCAACCAGCACACTCTATGGGTGCTGTTTTTGGTCAGTACGAGGTCACGGCTCATAGGCCTTCTTGGAGTGCCTTCAGCTGACTGGAGTTCATGGATATCATGCAGATCATCCAGGGTGTGCACTCTACATGCTGTAGCTTAGACCCTGGACCAACCTCCCTGATTTGGGGTTGTATTGATGTCATCGGTCTGGTCCTAGCATGGATAGTCTGGTGCTCCTTGGAGTCTTGAGAGTTTCCTAGCTCCCTGAAAGAGGCGGTGGTGACACCACTCTTGAAGAAAGCTACTTTGGACCCAGACTGCCATGCAAGCTACAGATCCATCTCTAATCTTCCCTTTTTAGGAAAGGTGATTGAGAAAGTAGTGGCAGCACAACTGGAGGACCATTTGACCATCCATGACATCTGAGAACCTCTCCAATCTGGTTTTCGAAAGACAGCGCTGGTTCGGGTGCTCAATAATCTTCTGATGGCTAGAGATTGGAAGAGCTGTTCCATCTTGGTTCTTCTAGACCTCTCATCAACTTTTGACACCGTGGATCATTAGGTGCTGCATGGTTGCCTGAGGCACATCTGTGGACTGTCGGGAATAGTTCTAGGTGGTTTACATCATTCCCCATGGGAAGAACACAGAGTGGTGTCTGTTTTTTTTTTCCTCAGACCCATTTTCTGTGTTGTGTGGGGTTTCTCAGGGCTCAGTACTGTCACCCATGTTGTTCGCAGTGTACATGCTGCCCCTCTGAGACATTGAAGATATGGGCTGAGGTTTCACTGCTATGCTGATGACACCCAGCTCTACCTTTCTTTTGCACCTGACCAGGATAGAGCTCTCTTGGTCTTTAATAACTGTCTAAAAGAAATCCAAGAGTGGATGGATTCCAGCTGGCTGAAATTGAACTCAGAAAATACTGAGGTTCTGGTTGTGGACCCAGGCCACCGGACAGGGGGGTTAGGGGTTGGTTTGCCCTATGGACTTTTTCTGGGGGGCGCATCTCTCCTGACCTCTGAACGGGTGCATAGCCTGGGGGTAACTTTTGATGAAGGGCTGACCCTGCATTCGAGGTGTCAGCTGTCATCAAATCTTCCTTTTATCATTTTAGGAATATCACCAGGATTAAGCACCTGGTTCTGTCTGGTGACCTTCCCATGCTGGTCCACGCCTTCATGTCCCCACACTTAGATTACTGCAACACCCTTAACCTAGGGCTTCCTTGGGGTGGAAATCCATTGCCTGCAGCTGGTGCAGAATGCAGTGGCCTGGCTTTTGACCGGATCTGCTCGGTCCTGTCATATTTTGCTGGTGCTGCGCGAACTGCACTGGCTGCCAGTACAGTGGCGGATCACCTTTAAAGTTGGCTTGCTGACTTTTAAAGCCCTACATGGACTGGGCCCGGATTATCTGAAAGAGCTCCTGGTTCCTTACTGCCCTGGATGATCACTCCATTCAGCCGACGAGGGGTTGCTAGAGATTCCAAGGGTGTGTTTGAAATCATCAGGGGCGAGAGCATTTATGTATGCATTCCCCACCCTTTGGAATTCTCTACCTGTCAGTTACGGGAGTGTACAACTGTGGAAGGATTTAAGTAAGCTTTAAATATGTTTTTGTGGCACCAGGCATTCTGTGGTTGTCTGACTTGTTGAATGGTATGCTGATATTTTATTGTTGTATGTGTATTGATGTTTGTTCTGATTTTACAATTGTTAGGCGCCTTGGTTTTGAAAAGACACCATATAAATAAAGATTATTATTATTTCCTTACATGACCAGGCTGTGGCAATCACCGTGGGATCCCAGAGGGTCTCACAAGATCTTCTTCTGGAGTGCTGTGAGTGCTCCTACAGTATGTAACTTCATGACTGCCTAATCCATTCCACAACGATGTGCAAAAACGGTGAACCCAGGAAAACAGTGAACACCAGATCAGTGAGTACTCATTTTGGATGCAGTGCAGGTTGCCTATTCACACAAAAAAGGTAACGTTGCAGTTGCTCTGCACCAATTACAATGGTGCAGAGCATGTCATGTTAAAGGCTCTCTAGTGTAATTGCTTGCAGTGAACCTCTAGATGTATATTTTTTGCTAGACTTTTGCAATCTGTAGTGCACAGTTCTTCAATTTAAAATTTGTTTAATTTTATGGTAACATGTAGGTAGGAATTTCTAAATAGTCTATTGTCCACTCAATTGGATAATCCGAATAGAACCTAAAATATGTGCTAGGTTTTCATCTTCTATTTATTCTTAGACAGTACAGCAAACTAAGGGATTATAGAACTGGTACAAAAAGGACATTAAAGTGCATTCCACACAGAGAAGGGTCACCCTCCAGTACTCCAAGGCCAACAAACCCTGCACATGCACTTATAGGTGAAAAGTGCTAATTTTAGTGGGTGTATTAGTCAGTTACAGAATGTCACACACCAGATTAAAAGCTACGATGACTCCCAGCACTCCCTAATGTATGTTGCACCCAAACTGGTGCTTTGCCACATATTCTCCAATCCTGCTGTCTGTCCAGGGGTTGGGGGCACTCCTCTTCTGTGCACTTGATGGTGATCCTTTACATGTCCCAGTCCCAAACCTGCAGACTCTCCTGGGGCCAGGATCATGGAACCACTCATGCTGCTCCAGCTGTGAAGACTGAGGAGCCTGGGCTTGACTCCCATCCAGGATTGCTGGATGGCATCTGCTGGTGCCCTGTCAGTTCTAGAGGCAGCACAGGGGCCTGTGAGCCCCTAGTGTAAGCTCCTTATACTGGGGCTGCTTACTGTACATCAGATATAGACAAGCAGCCAAAGCAGACAAAACCTAGGAGACAATGATTCTGTTTTCATCTTAATAGATAAAATTATGAAGAAAAAGGGAAGCTAAATAGAAAATCTAGATGAAATATAAACTGCAATGTGTCCTATGTTATTATCCTTTTGTTTCAAAGTGTTCCATAAGATGTCAGAAGCTTTTTAAAATGCTGTGTTTTACTTTTTTATACTCTGTATCTGGCAAAAGAGCATTTCAAGAGAGCATTCAATGCAAACAATAGGTCATCTTGAGAGTGAGATCATTGTGAGAGAGAGAGAGAGAGAGAGACAGACAGAGACAGAAACAGAGACAGAGAGAGAGATAGAGAGAGAGACAGACAGAAACAGAATATTCCAGGAGTGTGTTTGAAGAAGTACACTGGGGGATTTTACCTACTCAAGGAATTTTGGAAGCATACCTATATGGGGTATGCTGTGCAGCAGGCTTTTTCCAACACAGGGTATTGCAGGCAAGCACTTGGACGGGTATGCTGTGCAGCAGGTTATCATCAACACAGAAGCATCCCAGATGAGCACTTGAAGATGTGCTGTATGCTGTGCAGAGGTCATCATCTATACAGGGTACTGCACTATTCTGCAAGTCCTCATCAACACAAAAGCATTCCAGATGAGCACCTGAAGAGGTATGGGCATACAAACAACCAAATTGCCAGCAGAAGATGGCCAGTATTGTCTACTGAGTCTGCTTAATGCAGAGCTCATGCATCTAGGTTTACATGGTGCTGTGCCCCTATGACACTCTTACCATCCGCTTGAGTTTATTGCACCCCCTCCTAAATCCCACATTTTCTGGTTTGTAACCACTTCTGGTTGCCTGTTCCATCTTGCCACCACTCCTTCCATTAATATGTGTCTCCTGGCCTCCTTCTGGAACCTTTCTCCTGCTAATTTGCAACAGTGTCCCCTTGAGTTCTTATTTTTGTTGAGCCTAAAAAGGTCACCAGTATCAACCTTCTTTATACCTTTGAGGCACTTGAAGGTCTCTATCTTGTCCCCTCACTCCCTTCTTTCCTCAAGCGAGTACATGTTAAGGTTCTCCAACTTTTGTACATAGAAGAGTCCCTGTGAATCTGAATCATCTTTGTGTCTCTTCTCTGTACCACCTCTGACTGGTTAACATCCTACACTGAGCAGTAGGTGTTTATCAATACAGGCTAGTAAGCACCTGAAGAGGTACACTGCATAGTAGGTTATCATCAACACAGAACATTCCAAAACACCTGAAGACATATGCTATGCAACAGACTGTCACCAACATGGTATTCCAAATTAATAACCAATGAAGTACATTCTGTAATAGGTCAGTATCAGTGCAATGTATTTCAGTCTGCTCCAGGTCTTATCAAGACTAGACATTACAGAAGAACTCCTGAACAGGTACTCTGTTCAACAGGTTATCATCTTCACAGGGCTTTTAAAATGAGTGCTTGAAGAGGTAAGCTGAGTGGTTGCTCATCTTCAACATGGGACAGTCCAAATGAGCATCTCAAGAAGTACACATGCACAAGGTTCTGAACAATACAAGGGCTTCAGACAAGCATCTGAAGAGGGATACTGTGCAGCAGGCCTTCAGCATTCCGCTATGTTACAGATCCTCATCAACCTGTGGTACTTCAGATGAACACCTGAAGAAGTACGTAGTGCAGCAGGTATTATCAGCATGATATTTCTGGCAATCACTTGAAATGGTATGTTGTACAGTAAGGACTCATTGACATAAGGCATTCCACTGTGCAGCAGGTCAGCTTTTATTCAGGGCATTCCTGATAAGTACCTAAAGAGGTATACTAAGCAGCAGGAACTTGGAGAATTCCAGGCATGCACGTGAAGTGGTACTTTGTGCATTAGATCATCTACAGAGGACATTCCAGACACACACCTGATGAGATACACTGCACTGCAGATTGTTATCAGTACTTGGATTTCCTCATGAGCACATGAAGAGGTATGCAGAGCAGAAGGTAATTATTACAACAGAACATTCCTGGTGAGCACCTGAAGAGTTACATTGTGATACAGGTCATTATCAACAGAGGGTATTCCAGAAAAGGGATCTGAAGAGGTACACTGCACTGCAGGTCATCATCTACACAAACAAAAAGGCTTACTTGGTTGTCAAGCAGTCCCCCTTGTTGTGACTCCTCCTCTCTCCAGTGTGGTGATTCCCACAGACCCCAAACAGTGGTGGTGGCTCCTTCAGAGAGCAAGTGTGTGTGGTGGTGGCCTGCCCCTCCTCCAGTACAGCAGTAATAACAGCAACAGAAATCAAGCAAGCCCAGTGGCAGCAGCACAGTGATTCCATCAGTTCTGCACCACAAGTCTTTGCGGGGGCATGGAGTGAGGGCGAGAGCATCAGGCTGTTGCACCAGCCACCTAAAGTTTGTATTCCACACCCACTGATTTACTCTGGAGTGGCTTTGGCTGCAGAGGGGAGAGGATTTGGACCTGCTCATTTGGTACAGTAAAGAGCAGCAGCCTGTTCTAGTCAAAAGCAACTGCTCAGGGCACAGTTCTCTCATGTTACAAAGATAGCAACAGTGATCAACAGTGTGGAGGAGTGTAAAACTGCAGCAGAACCTACTGTAGGTAAACTAAAATGTTTGTCAAAAAGATGGCTGGCATAGTTCAATATGGAGATGGGGAAAGTAATGCACCAATGAAGCAGAGACAGAAAATGGGTTTAAAAATTAAATGATACAGTATTGGATGTGGAAGAGCAGGAGAGGAACATGGGAGTTACAGACTCAGCTTTAAAAATTTCCAAACAGCAGCAGCCAGCAAAGCCAACAGACTGCTAGGTTCCATTAAAAGGGAGATAAATAGAAGGGAAAAAGCAGGTGATAATGCCACTACACAAGTTACTGGTTAGTCCCCATTTGGGACATTGTTTGCAGTTCTGTGCACATACAGAAAGGACATAACGGATTTGGAAGATGACTGGGGGATGGAAAACATGCTGTACAAAGAAAGGCCGGAACGCCTGGACTTGGATTCCCTAGAGAAAAAGAGACTGAGGGGAGATATTTAAGTATAATCTTACAAAGCATTAGCTGGCCAACAAAAACAAGGAAGATATGGGGCTACTGAACAGTAAATAACAACTTTTACAATTTGTGTGAATGATTGTAGTACAGTACTTTGAAAATGGGTTAGGAGTACAAAACTGTGGCTGAATGTTATGTTTTTTTGGGTCCACATGCGAACCAAAAATCAGAAAAAGTTGAAAATATTTTTTAAGGGGATAGAAAAGGTAAAAAGACGTGTAGTCTTTGAAGTAGTTACCTGTTTCTAGTCAGTGCAGGTACAATGGCATTTCTGTTTGTCATGTACCAAACAAATTCAAATAGCTATTTACTGTATAATGTGAGTCAAAAGCCATTTCTGCATGCCTTTGAGCCATGAATGCTGTCTGTGGCATTCTAGCAGTTGTGCTTATCTCTTTCAGTCCACTTTAAAGTATTTTTATTTAGTGTCCAGCAAAAATCCTTACCAAAATGGGCAAATCACATATCACCCTCCTAGTATCTCTTCTTTTCACCATTCATTGTCTTAGCGACTTAACTGGAGGTAAACAACATCCCACACCTAAACATGATTTCAATTACAATTTTAACCATGACCTAGGCATGCATACAGCAAACATCTTCACATTAACAAATGGCCACTAGTCGCAGCATTGGTTCCTGCTACATCCATTTACCTGGCAATCAGGGGGGTCCTTGTCTCATACCCTCTCCAGGCTGTCACCATCTGCCTTAAAGGTGATGCATTCTGACCCAAGGAGGCACTCCAACCAAAAACAGTCAACCAAAGTGAATTACAGGCTCCTGAAAGGTTACCAATACAGGATCATTCTCATCCTACTACTAATATCCGGCAATTTTCACCCCAGTCCAGGCCCAGGAAGCGTTGCCCAACCCATGGTCCAAGCAAAGACAGGATCCATCAGGATGGCGTCCGTCAGTATCTGCAGACTGTTAAGTAAATTAGACAGCCTTAAAGTCTGGATCAACCAGCACAACCCTGATATATTATCAGTGGCTGAGACATGGCTCTCCCCGAAGATTCCTTACACTGCAGTCACCATACCAGGATGCACCATTTTCCGACAGGACAGGCTAACTAAGCGTGGTGGTGGTTGTGCCATATATCTCAAGGAGGCACTTAAGGGCTTTATCTTACCCATGACCAACCTTGGATGCTCCACCCAGGCACTTGCAATTAAAGTTCTCTTTGGTACCCATAATAAGGCCCTCATGATCTTATCCGTCTATGTCCCTCCCAAAGAACACTCGACTGGCTTTCACAGCATCATGGACTACATCCGTAACCTGAAACCACACTCTGAAATCATAGTTTTCAGTGATCTCAACGTCAGTTGGCTATCCCCTGACATCGGCACTTTCAAGGACTCTGTCTCTGCGCTACATTTCTTGCAGCTCATTCCCTCACCCACCAAGACAAATTACAGAATGGGAACATGTACCCTCCTTGACTGGATTCTCTGTAACCGACCGGACCATATTTCAGATATGACAGTGCACCCAGATACACTAAGCGATCACTCCCCCATTACTTGCACCTGGACAAACAAATTCCACAAGCCACCCCCTCTGACAATATATTGCAGGGTGCAGAAATGTGGGCACCTTCAGCCCCTCAAACTGCAGTTGAGTAATATAGACTGGTCATTACTGGACACTACTAAAGATATCAACCTAGCCTTGGACCATCTCGTTAAGCATTTCAATACTGCCTGTGACATACATGCTCCCTACAAAAAGATGAAAGTTCATTGCACCTCCAACTCCTGGATGACCCCTGAGTTTATCTCCAGGATGAAACATAGGGATCACCTGTGGCACTGTGCAAGAGAAATGGGCAGACAGGCAGGAATATAAATAAGTCAGGAATGAATGCACAAGGGCAATCCGCCACACTAAAGCCAAATTCCACCAGGAAGCGCTTACAAATTCCTGGTGGGACAGTAAAAATTTCTGAAACATTAAAGATGTCACTGGCAAAGTATCAAAAATCTCACCCTCAATGCTAAACATTGATGGTACCCCTACTTTGGACCCTCTTATCATAGCAAATACTTTTAACAATGCTTTCACGGACCTGAGCAGCATCCTCCCCCTGGATTCTTTTGAAGCTTACACCCCTCCCCCTACACACAGTACTAAGGAGAGGACAATCATTTCTCACCCTTTTTACTTTAGGAAGGTCTGTTTGCTAACAGCCAAGAAATACCTGTGCAAAGTGCTTGGGAAGTCTAGATTCAGTGGTGACCCACTGGATCTTAAAATTGTTGCCCTCACACTACATGAGCTACTGAATCCCTTAGCTAAGATTCTTAACCTCTTGCTGAAGCTGGCCCAATTCCCAAACATATGGAAGTCTCCTCTAGTGACACCCATACACAAGAGTGGAGACTGGGCCCTACATGCAAATTATAGGCCCATATCTATACTCCCACCATTATCCAAGGTGCTGAAGCACATAAGTTGCAGACCAATTAATGGATTATCTTGAAAAATACTCAATCCAATGCCCGCAGCAACACAGATTCCCGAAAAGGTCATAGCATCACAATGGCACTATTGGAATTCACTGGCTACATCCATCAATCTCTTGACAAAGGCAATTTAGTGGGAGCAGTCTTCATAGACCTTACAAAGGCCTTTGACACTGTTCTCCACACTCTTCTTCTTCAGCAACTAGCCTCCATAGGTCTCACCTCTGACACGTTAGATTGGTTCAAGCGTTACCTGGATGGTCAATCCCAACAGGTGAAAATTGCAAATGTTACATCGGTCAAACTGCCTGTCCGCTCAGGTGTACCACAGGGCTCTATTTTAGGGCCTTTGCTTTTCAGCATCTTCCTGAGCAACCTACCGCAGGTCTGTCACCAACAGATGTTGCTGTATGCGGACACTGCTAGCATCTTTCCTAGTAGCCCTGACCCACAGCAACTGGAATGTCAACTACAGCATAGTTTGTAGAAGTTGAGGACTGGTTCAATGCTCACAAATTGATCCTGAACTACAAAAAAACTAAAGTTATGCTATTCAGTGGTACCTGTAGAAAGCACAAATCTCAACCACTTACAATCCGAGGCTGCATGGGAATACTTCTGGAACAAATCCTACACTGTAAGCATCTGGGAGTAACCCTGGAGAGCTCACTTCCTTATGCTAAGCACATCAACAAAGTTGCCTGGGCTGTCAACTTCAAGACTGGTCTGCTCTACAGACATAAACACCGCTTGACACCTGAAGCCCTCAAAACTGCAATTATCAGCTCTGTCTTGCCTACTGTCGACTATGGCTTGGTTATCTATGGTGCCGCTACTACTTCTTCATTCCGTAGAATATCCATTGCACTAAATAAGGCATGCAGACTCCTCACCGGTGCTGCACACCTTACCCAGACATGCGACCTATACGCCCAATCTGGGTGGCTTCAACTAAACAGAAAGATACAGTACCAAACATACCTATTAGCTAAAAAATCACTTCTCAGTCTTTTGCCCCCCAGAACTGTGAACCTCCTTAGCCCTTACTCCAGCTCCCAGCACACTCGAAGCTCAGCTCATCAATCTCTGAAGATTCCTAGGTGCAGGACATCTCAAGGGCACCGGTAATTTGCTTACAGAGCCCCACTCTGGTTCAATGCACTTCCCAATGAAATCCTATCCATACCAAGATTAGGTCCTTTCAAGCACAGGCTTTGTCAGCATCTTACAACAAATAGTTCCTGTGACTGCTTTACCTAATGATACTACCACCTGTGTGCACTCCAGTTCACTCTTCTCCACCTCAAAGCTTTACCTTTCCAACCCACTATATCCTCCTACCCCCCACTCTCCCACCCCACTGCCTCCCCTACTACCTGCACCCACCACTCCTTCTACTCCTACTGACAAGGCCTTCTGGCTGCTTACCCCTCTTCTTCTCTCTTATTACATCCTCCTGCTCCTTTCTTCTCCACTACTAAAGTTATTAATTCTAAATAATTAAAGTATGTAGTTTACTGTTTTTTAAACCTAGTCTTTGTATTATTGCCTCTGTATGTTTGTTCACCCCTCCCCACTGACGTGGAACCTTTGTAAATGAGCACCTTGCGCTCAAAGGTATTGTAATCCGAGATTGAATAAATAAATAAATAAAATAATAATTTTGTAACATTAAAACATAGACAGTGATGGCAGCAAAAGACCAATGGTCCATCCAGTCTGTCCAACTTCCCAGTCTAACCCAGGGATCTACTGTCCATGCAGGATCCCGACCCTCCCCCTCCTCTCCCCATTAGTATATAATGATATACTTTTAAACTATATAGATATACTTTTAACCTGTATTGCTATACTTTAAAATGTTATCAATACTATTTTGGTACATAAGTACATGAAAACTAAACTGTACTGAAATAACTACACCAGCCTGATTCCAAGCTCTCATTTATAAAATAGATTTTTAGCCCTCAAGTTACCCACTTCCAACAAGATTTTAATTTTGAAAGCCTTACGTTGGAACTGTTAGGGTTAGAAATCTAATCTACTTAGGAGTCAGGTCAGCAGGGATATGTACATGGCTTCAGTTTTCACCTTTTACTATATTAAAATAATGTCAACACAGTGGAAAAGTGACAATTCCCTAAACAGCTGGTGTTGCATACAGTATGCAGAAAATACTAGTGGTATATTGTCAAAGAGAATCTAAACCTTTTTCTGAATTTTTATTAGATTTACAAAAGAAAACAACAGGAAATTCAAAACATATACATTTCTGATCCTTGATTTAGGTGCAGGCAGGAACCTTAGCATGGCATCACACCTGATAAAACAAACAATGGGAGGAGTCTGCTCAAAACAACTAAAAGAAGTTACTTTTTCTTATTAATTTAAAACTTATATCTCAGCAGGAGTCAGCGTCTGTTGAGATTAAGTAGACAGATATTTTATTAGAAGTAGAAGGGGGTTGTATTTAGGGTTAAAAAAAGAAAGAAAAGAAAGAAAGTTAGTGTGTGTTCTGTGCTGGGAAGGGTACTGTATCAGCTGACTTTGCTAAACCAGTAGGAGGAAGAGGCTTGAGTGAAGTGGCTTGGAGCACACCATAAAAGCAGGTGACTCAATTACAACTTCCTGTTGCTAGCTTTTCTTACTAATTGCCCTCATCCCACCTAAGCTAGTTCTACTTTTATAGCCACTGGATTTGACTGTCAACAGGAACTTCCTGTTTGGCAGTAGGAAGGAAGGATCATGAGAAACATTGGTTTTGTCGACCCTAAAGGAAAAAAGTAGCTCACCTCCCACCAGCTGCTGGTGGTCTGACTGATGAGCAAGGAAGAAGGAGGCTACTGAAAAAGATAGGAAGTTGCTGTCCCAGAACAGGAAGGTGAGAGTTGTAAGGAGAGGAGAGAGCATACAGAGAAACAGTAGAGGGACACAAAATAAGACATGATAGGAGTGGTGCAGTGCAATGGCTGTGGGGCGGCAGTGTTCCGGGAGACATTCTGGAGGCTGCAATGCTGCCCTATTTGCAGGCACCTCTCTGGTCTGAGAGGAGGTTGCCCGTCTCCAGGCTGACCTGGCTAGGATTCGTGAAACCTCCTCCCCCACCCAGGGACCACCAGGGCCAATGCCACTACCTCAGAGGTTGCCAAGAAAGAGGAGAGGCTGGACCAGGGTGGACTCAGGGAGGGAGAGGGTGGTGGAACAGAGTTGCATCCCTCCAGCTGTACCTCTCCACAATTCATTCGCTCTTCTGGTGGATACTGATTCCTCTATGGAGGCACCTGCAGTGGAGACCAAGGAGGATGCTGGGATCCTTCACAAAGGAAACCCACAGGAGGGTGGCATGGGACCTCACAGGGGAAGGAAACAGCTCCTGGTGGGGGACTCAATCATTAGGGGGGTAGAAATGGGGGAGGAAGGGGAGAGGGAGGTAAGATGCCTTCCTGGCGCAACGGCTTGGAGGGACAGGAAGCAAATCCTCAGGATCTTGGGAGGAGTTGCATGAGGGAGGGAGCTGGATGTCATTGTCCACCTAGGGACAAATGACCTGGCTAGGAATGGGATCAGAGCAGTGCAAGAGGAGTTTGTAGAGTTGGGAAGGGCCTTAGACAAGTAGCGCATGGTAACCTTCTTGGAGGTGCTGCCTGCCTATGGCAAGGGTGATGCTAGGGCACTTCTCACCAGGGAATTCAATGAGTGGTTGAAAAACTGGTGTGGAGCTCAGGGTTTTGGCTTCATTGGGGACTGGGGAGCCACCTGGAGGGATGCAGACCTATACTGGTGCGATGGTCTGCATCTGTCCGGAGGGGACCAGGATCCTAGGTGAGAGGTATAAATGCTTCATTGGCAAGCATTTAAACTAGCCAGGAGGGCACTGAAAAGGAGCAGGGAAATCCCAGCCTCCCCCCACAAAACATGTTAATTAGTGAGGTAAACACCAAGGTAGAGAAGTTATTAGGGAGCAGAACAGAGGTAAATGTAAAAAAAGGCAAAGGCAGTAAGGACAGGAATGGGGCTAAAATGGGTAAGGCTGTCAAAAAGTGGAGGGTGATGAGTACCAATGCCCGTAGTCTGTGTAACAAGCTCCCTGAACTAGTGGCCTCGATGGAAGAGGGTTGTCTGGATATTGTGGCAGTCACAGAAACATGGTACACAGAGAACCATGACTGGGATGTCAACATACCAGGATACACAATCTACAGGAGGGACAGGGAGGGTAAAAGAGGAGGAGGAGGAGTAGCTCTCTATGTAAAGGAAGGGATCAAAGCAACAGAACTGAAGAGTAAACAGGGAGCAGATGAGGCACTCTGGGTCACCCTGGAGACAGGAAATGGCACCACAATCCGCATGGGGGTTGTATACAGACCCCCATCTCAGGGGGAAGGAATGGACAAGGAAATGATAGAAGGCTTCATTAGAATGGCAGAAAAAGGGGAGATATTGTTTATGGGGACCTGAATATGCCAGATGTTAACTGGAGCACCTTTGCTGCAGGCACATCCAAGAACAGGTCATTCTTGATGCCCTCGTAGGCATGCCTCAGACAGCTAGTATTGGAACCCACTTGGAGGGAGTAATCTTAGACCTGGTACTCTCAAATGGGGACGGAGAAAGAATGTCAGATTTAGAAGTGGGTAGCCATCTGGGAACAAGCGACCACCAAACAGTGTGGTTCACGATAAACACAGTCATACAGTCAAGCCATACAAAAGCAAGAGTACTGGACATTAGGAGGGCTGACTTTGCAAAATGAGAGGTGCCTCAGAAAGCACTAGCAAACAGGCAAGAAGGAGGGTGGAGGAACAATGGGAGTAATCAAAACAGCCATCACAGATGCAACAAGCCTTTGTGTAAACAAATCAATAAAACACAACGAGGAAAAAACCACTATGGTTCTTAAAAAGATTGCTTGGGAAGGTTAAGGAGAAAAGGATAGCATTCAAGAAATATAAGGAAACACAGAAGGAGCAGGGCAGAGAACTTTATCAGCTAAAGCAGAAAGAGGCTGGGAAGGCAGTCAGAATAGCAAAGGCGCAAACCGAGGAAAGGATAGCCAATTCTGTTAAGAAGGGGGATAAGACGTTTTATAGGTACATTAGGGAGCGGAGAATGACCAAAGGAGGGATACTGAGGCTTAATAAAGGGAAGGGAATGTGGGTAGAGGGCAACAGTGAAAAAGCAGGGATACTGAACGAATATTTCTGCTCAGTATTCACAAAGGAAGAGGAGGGGGAGGTACCTAAACCAAACAAGAGAAACACTCTGAAGATGGGAGTCGATACCAGTCTATTTGCAGAAGAAAGGGTTCTGAAAGAACTAATAAAATTGAAGGTGGACAAAGCAATGGGGCCTGATGGGATTAACCCAAGAATTCTAAAAGAACTAAGGGTAGAACTAGTGACACCGCTGACTACTCTCTTTAACAAATCATGGGAGGATGGGGTGGTACCCGAGTACTGGAGGAGGGCAGATGTGATTCCTCTTCACAGAAGTGGGAGCAGTACAGAGGAAGGGAACTACAGACCAGTTAGTTTGACCTCAGTGATACATAGATACATAGATACATAGAAAGTGTTGGCAGATAGGGGCCTATGGCCCACCCAGTCTGCCCATTTGAGCTTGTAAGTTCAGTTTGTTTTCCTAGAAGTCTGTTTCCCCTTACCCCTGACCTCTAGAATTCCTTTATGTCTATCCCATGCATTCTTAAATCCCGTGATTGTTTCAGCCCCCACCACTTCCTCTGGCAGGGTGTTCCACTTGTCCACCACCTGTTCTGTGAAGAAATTCTTTCTCATGTTTCCTCTGAATCGTCCTCCTCCAACTTCATCCCATGCTCTCTAGTCCTGGAACATCTTTTCGCTTAAAATAGTGTTTTCCTGCACCCTGTTCCTCCCTGTAAGATACTTGTATGTCTCTCATCACCCTCTCTCCTCTTCTCCTCCAGGAGTACATGTTCAGTTCCTTCAACCTGTCTTCATAGGACTTGTTATGCAATCCATGCACCATCTTTGTTGCCCTCCTCTGAACCTTCTCTACCCTGTCTATGTCCTTCACGTGTAGGTATGGTCTCCAGAACTGTACACTTTACTCCAGGTGGGGCCTCACTAGTGTCTTGTATAGCGGAATTATGACCTCCCTTTTCCTGCTGGTGATGCCCCTGCCTATACATCCCAGCATCCTATTTGCTTTACCTGATGCCTTGTCACACTGTTTCCTACCTTGAGGTCATCAGAGATGACAACCCCAAGATCCCTTTTCTGCTTGGTGCATGCTTATCCTCACCCCCAACTGATATATTGTTCAGGGTTTTTGTGCCCCATATGCATTATCTTGCACTTCTTTGCATTGAATTTCAAACTGCCAAACCCCTGACCATTCTTCAAGTTCTGCAGGTCCTTCTCATTCTGTCTACACCCTCTGGTGTGTCTGCTCTGTTACAGAGCTTTGTGTCATCAGCGAACAGTGAAATTCTGCCTTCTAGATCCCACGCAATGTCACTGATGAAGATGTTGAATAGGACCGGTCCCAGCACTGATCCCTGTGGTACCCCACTGGTCACTCTTCCCTCTGTGGAGTGACAGCCATTTACCACCACCCTCTGTGTCCTGCCACCCAGCCAGTTACCTACCCACCACACTACTGTCCTGCCCACACCCATATTCCCCAGTTTGTGTAATAGTCTTCTATGTGGCACAGTGTCAAGGCCTTGCTGAAGTCCAGATAGGCCATGTCCACTGCCCTCCCTGATCCACCTCCCTAGTTACCCAGTCAAAAATTCAATGAGGTTGGTCTGGACATGACTTCCCTGGTGAAACCATGCTGCCTTGGGTCCTGTAGTCCATTGACAACCAGATGTTCCCAATCTCTCCTTCAGTAGTGCTTCCATGATCTTTCCCACTACAGAAGTGAGGCTGACTGGGTCTGTAGGCCCTGCTTCTTTGTTCCCACTTTGTATAAGGGACTACATCTGCTGTCCTCCAGTCTTTGGGTACCTCCCTGTTTCAGTGATTGGCTAAACAGAATAGCCAGAGGTTCAGCCACCACCTCTCTCAGTTCTTTAAGGACCCTGGGAATTTGCCCCATCTGGCCCCATTGCTTTATCAACTCTTATTACTTCCAGTTCCTTCAGGACCCTTTCTCGTGTAAAGGGACTTGTGTCCATTTCTGCACCATCCTCACCCTTGTACTCCTTCAGACCCATTACCCCCTCTTCCTCAGTAAAGACTGAGCAGAAATACCTGTTCAATATGTCAGCTTTACTGTTGTCATCCTCCACGTGGCTCCCATCCTCCCCTTCAGTCTCACTATCCCTCCCTTTGTCTTTCTTTTTCACTTATGTACCTGTGAAAGGTTTGTCCCCTTTACCACTGATTTTGCAATGTGTTCTTCTGTCTGAGCTTTGGCTTCCCTTACTGACCTCCTGCCTCCTTTGTTTCTCCTGGTACTTCTCCCTATCCCTTCTGCCTGTGTCTTTTGTATTGCCTGAATGCAATCTTTTGGCTTTCACTTTCTTTGCTACCTCTTTGGAAAAACTATAACGGTCTCCTCTTCCTTTTCCTCTTGCTAATCTGCTTAATGCATAATTCTGTTGTTCTTATAATCCCATTTTAAATACTGCCACTGTTCCTCAACCCTGATTCCTGTCCCATTCCCTTAATGCCTCTTTCATGTATCTCCCCATTTTCCCAAAGTCTGCCCCTAAAATCCAGGATCGTGTTTTTGTGTGGTTTGGTTCTGCTCTTTCTGTGATTTCAAACCAATGACTGGTGGTCACTGTTACCCAGGTGCTCCCCACTGTTACCCCCATCACACTGTCCCTGTTTGTGAGCACAAGGTCCAGTATTGCCTTCTGCCGAGTTGGTTCCATGACCAGTTGCTTGAGAAGGCACCCTGAAGGAGTCCAGGATAAATCTGCTCCTAGTTGATGCTGCTGCTGGATGCTCCAGTCCACGTCTGGAATATTGAAGTCTCCAACCAGTACTACCTCACCTTTGTCTGCCATCCTTTGGATGGCTAGCATCAACTCCTATCTGTTTCTTCCTCCTGGGCTGGTGGTCTATAGACCACACCTGTGTGGATGGCTGTCCCATTTTCCTTTCCAGCTTAACCCACAGTATCTCTCCCCATATTTGTTCCTCCTGGATCTCTGTGGTCTTTATGTCATTTTTCACATACAGTGCTACTCCTCCTCCCTTCCTGCCTGCTCTGTCTCTTTTCTGAATATGTTGTAGCCAGGTATGGCCATCTCCCAGTCATGGTTATCATTATACCAGGTTTCAGTGATGGCCACAATGTCCAGGTCTGACTGTACCATGACAGCCTCCAGATCTTCCATCTTGTTACTAAGGCTCCTGGCATTTGCACACATGGCTTTCCATGATTTGACCTCCCTAGACTGCTTCACTGTTCTACTCCAGCCCCTTCCTTGGTTGTCATTTATCCCTGGTTCTCCTTGCTGTCTGCCCTTCTGCTGAATTTTGCCCCTTTTCTGCTTATCCACCTTTTGGACACTAATCTCCATCTTTTGCACACTGCTTTACAGAGATAGCCACTCCTCTGGTTCACTGGTTCCACTGCTAGCTGTGGGAGGTGAGCAAGTAGGTACCCTCCTTGCTGGCCTGCCACCCCCCTTTGCTAGTTTAAATGCTTGTCAATGTAGCATTTAAACTTATCATTGAGTGCTTGGATTCCCCTCCAGGATGGATGCAGGACGTCAGGCTTGAACAAACCTCCATCCCTCCAGGTGGGTCCCCAGTCACCAATGAATCCAAACCCTTCCTCACAGCACCAGTTCTTCAACCATGAGTTAAAGTTCCTGGTGCATGCACTCCTATGCTCTCCCTTGCCTCTCACAGGTAGTACTTGAGAAAGGAGAAGTAGCTACTTGCTTGAGACCCCTCCCCAGTTTCCTAAACTCTTCATGAACTTCCTTGGCTCCCATTTGCCAAGTCATTAGTACCTGGTGGATAATGACATCCAGCTCACCCTCCCATCTTGCCTTCCCAGTGATCCCCAGTATCTTCCTTCCATCCCTCCATGCCGTGGCACCTGGTAGGCACCTCACCTCCCTGTCCTCCCCTCCTGTGTTCCTAGCTGGATCCTCTTATGATGGAGTCCCCACCAGGATCTCTTCCTCCTCCCTCTGGGGTCCGCTGTTTCCCACTGAGGTCACCTCCTTGGCTAACCTCCACATCCTTTCCTTCCACTTCTCTGGGTATCTCTATTTGGTTGTCCTCATTTGCCAGTGTGGCATAATGAGTTCTTGAGAGGAATAGGATCTGGGATGTGCCTCTGTCTGACTGCTCTAACCCTCCCTGAGCCCACTGTCATCCAAGTGCTCCTCGTTCTCAGCATCCTTTGAGGCAGCTGCATTGGACTGGGTGGTCCCTGGATAGGGTGATGGTACTCCTGACCCAGTTTACTTCCACTCTGGAGTCTGGCTACCTCATCCGCAGTTCAGAGATGCATGCAGATAGGGCAGCACCTCAGTGTCCAGAAGGTCTGCCTGAATATGGCTGCCCCACAGCCACTGCATTGCACCACTCCCCACATTATACTGCAATTCCACTACTTGTCTGCTACTGAAGCCTCCTAGTTCTCTTTTATTAATTTACAGTACTAAAAATCCTGTCACTGATCCTCAGATAATTTTTTTTTTAAGGAAAAAGAAACCAATAAATAAATAAATGAGTCAAAACACTTGTTGTGCTGAGGTGGGCTTCTTCCCTTATCGCCTCCTACTCACACCTCTTACTATACCCTGTGTTTAGCTCCTGTCAATCAGATTTATCAGGGCATATAATTAAGAGCTGGGGAAGGGGGGGGCGAAAATTTGCAGCAATTAAAGACAGCACAGAATTACACCACCACTATGTTTTAAAGTTTCAACAGCCCAAAAACAATTATAAGTAAAGACAACAAAGAAAGAAAGTATAGTGTCACTACAAGCCCACAATCTAAGTTTAAAAGAAAAATACAAATTACCAGTTACTCTAAAGCACTGAATTGAATATGTTTCCTTCCTTCCCCTTCTGGCTTCTCAGTGGTAGGGAAAATGATGGAATCACTTCTGAAGGAAAGAATTGTTGATTACCTAGAGGCCAGTGGGGCACAGGACCCAAGGCAGCATGGATTCATGATGGGAAGATCATGTCAGACGAATCTAATAGATTTCTTTGACTGGGTGACCAAAGTAGTAGATCAGGGAAGGGCTGTGGACATGGCCTACCTAGATTTTAGCAAGGCATTTGATACAGTCCCACACAGAAGATTAATACACAAGTTAGCCAGCCTTGGAGTGGATCCCAAGGTGGTAGCCTGGATAAAATTGGCTAGACAACAGGACGTAAGGGTAGTAGTAAATGGAGTACAGTGAAGAAAGGAGGGTTACTAGCGGGGTACCGTGAGGGTTCAATACTGGGACCGATCCTTTTAATGTCTTTATAAGTGACATTGCAGAGGAACTGGAAGAAAAGTATGTCTCTTTGCAGACGACAAAGATCTGCAACAGGGTTGATACACAAGATGGAGTGGAAAGGATGAGAAGGGACTTGGCAAGGTTGGAGGAATGGTCAAATGTATGGCAGCTCAGATTCACGCAAAGAATGCAAGGTATGCACATGGGAAACAAAAACCAGGGAAGCGTACATACAATGGGGGGTGAGATATTGACAACAGTAAAATGGAAAGGACCTGGGGTAATTATATCAGATGACCTAAAGGTGGGCAAGCAATGTGAAGGCAGTAAGGAAGGCTGGGGATACTGGGATGCACAGGAAGAGGCATCAATAGTAGAAAACAGGAAGTTGTTATTACTCTGTACAGACAGTTGGTGAGACCCCATCTGGAGAACTGTGTGCAGTTCTGGAGACCCCATCTCTGCAAAGACATAGACAGAGTGGAGGCTGTCCAGAGGAGGGCAACCAAAATGGTGCAGGGTCTGCACCAGAAGACATACGAAGAAAGACTAAAGGAGCTTAATATGTATACCCTTGAGGAAAGAAGGGAGAGAGGAAACATGATAGAAACGTTCAAGTACCTCAAGGGAATCAACAAAGTCCAAGAGGGTAGCATCTTTCAGAAAAAGAGATGTGCAAGAACAAGGGGACACAATTTGAAGATAGAGGGTGGATGGCTCAGAGGTAATGTGAGGAAGTATTTTTTCACAGAGAGGGTTGTGGATGCATGGAACAGCCTCCCTGAGGAGGTCGTGGAGTCAAAAACAGTGGGGGAATTCAAGAATGCATGGGATAGACATAAGGCAGTCCTAGTGGGGGATAGGAGGAAGTAAGCTGTTGGTTTACTAGGATCTACAGCTTATCGGTTAGGTAGGAAAATGGGCAGACTAGGTGGGCCAAGAGGTCCTTATCTGCCGTCACATTCTATGTTTCTATGTTTCAGGAAGCAACCATGATTACAGAAAAGAGCCACTCACTGGTTTAAGTCTAATAGCTCACATGTATTTACAGAAAAGCATCAGTTAGATAAAAAGTCAACATTTTGTAATAAACTTAATAATTTCCTTAGGGCATACAGTTTGTCTGTTAAAATAAATCAAGTATATTTTAAAATAAATTTCATGAAATTAAATTGCAACAAATCCTAATCTCCCCATAGCATTACATGTTGCAAGAAAAGACTAGCATTCCTTATGATATATATATATATATATATATATATATATATATATATATATATAAAGATAAAGATTAGGAAGAACACTGAGGCAGGTTGAGTTTCCTAGCATAGCTTGTTGGGAAGTTGTTTCACAGAGTACATGGCTGTATATGTGTCAATACATGTTGTTTCTGCTTACAGGAATTGCAGCCAAAGGCCTCTCACACAGTTTGCAAGAGTGCTAACAGAAGACATAGACACGTGTTTCGGCCCCACAGAACTCATCAGTATGCCTTGTCTGTTTGACACCCCAGTGGAATGGACCAGCTACCCTTAAGACAGTGTGCCTTGGATATATTGTGGTGAACCCATAAAAAGCACTCTTTGCAAACTGTGTGAGAGGCCTTTTCGGCACCATGCAATTCTGCTTAAAGTTGGACCAGCATAACATTCTGTGGTGATTTGTATATGCAGCCCATGATGCTTTGCATTGTGGGGCATGTGTGATTTTGTATTTTTCTTGAAACTTGGCTTCCCAGCCAAATGCCCTTTTGGGTAACCTTTGCCTCAGTGTTTACGACAGAGGTTCTTTGTCTTAAAAGTTTTTATTTTAATGGGTTCACCACAATATATCCAAGGCACACTGTCTTAAGGTAGCTGGTCCATTCCACTGGGGTGTCAAACAGACGAGGTATACTGATGAGTTTTGGTAGGGATTAAACACGCACTATGTCTCTGTTAGCACTTTTGCAAACTGTGTGAGAGGCCTTTCGCACTATGCAATTCTGCTTAAAGTTGGACCAGCATAACATTCTGTGGTGATTTGCATATGCAGCCCATGATGCTTTGCATTGTGGGGGCATGTGTGATTTTGTGTGTGTATATATATATATATATATATATATATATATATATATATATACATAACACACACACACACACACACGCAATATGTATGTTTGGGTATAAATGTGAGGATAAAATGTAGTATCTTCAGTTAGTTCATGGAGATATCAATGATATCTTCACATGTGAAGATATCATTGATATCTCCATGTTCCTATACTTCATCACATTGAAAGTGAAACTTTTTCACTTTCTATCGTCTGGCTTTTTCCATATGAGCAGGACACCCCCCCGCCACTGGCTTTTTCTTTACAAGCAGGACCCCCATGCATCTCTCAAATCTGCTCATATTTTTACACACATAAATGTTTAAAAACATATCTGGTTGATCCTGCGACTTCTGTTTATCTACTTCTTCCTGGAATGTAGCGTGACCCAAGCAGCTATTCCCAGAAGTGTACCATGGCCGAGCGCTATAAATATCAAAATGTGAAGCACTGTCTGATTTTAGTATGAGGAAGTCATCACTACATTTAGAAAAGTGTTTTTTTTTTTTTTATTTTGCATCACTTTCTTTGTCGAATACTGATATCATTGAGTGAGTCGGCAGTTTAGACCACCAGACGTAAAATCATGAGCATGTGTTGCCATGGCAACATATGCTCGCACTTTCGTCTGGTTTTCTGAAGCTGCCGACTCACTCGTTCTCCTCTCAGTACTGTCGGCAGCTTCTTTTGAGTAATTACCGCTAAAATAAAAATAAACACTTTTCTGTATGTACCAAATTCTTTTTTGTTCTAAGCAGATAACCAAAAGACTGTATGGAGCATGCTCAGAATTGAAATTTTAAAATGTAATAACTTTGGACTGGATTAATATGTTTTCACCAAACCAGTGAAAGCACTTTTACCCTATAAATTTTAGAAAAAAATTCCAAACCATCTGGCTGCTAAGTGATAGCAAAACAAACCCCAGCAAAAAAAATAGGGATTTTTTTTTTAATTTTTTCACTATCTGGATCTTGGAATCAGCACATCTGAGCAGAACGAAAGTTGTTACATCAAGAGATGTACCACCCCTCCCCCCCGAAACTGTACGTACAAAATTTTGTGCAAATCCATTGAACAGTTATGAAGATATTAAGGTGCAAAGTTTGGGGTTTAACACAGAAACCCCTGCTCAACCCTAACTATGATGGTGCTGCCGTGCCACTATAATACAGGCATGGTAGCACCTGTGTGGTTAAGATTGAGCAGGTTGTTTAATGTTAAGTCTCAGTTTTGCACCTTCATAATTCTGGTGCCATTTGAAGATAATGCATGACATCTGCGAATGTGCAGTAACAGTAGCAAGGTCTTATGACTTGACAAATTTTGTGAGGGTCGCTTGTCCAGATTCTGAGATCCAGAAAGTGAAAACACCTGAAAAAATGCACTTTTTGGCTATTTTTTTTCTCAGCTGTGAAGGAGAAATGGTTTGTAATTTTGTTTCAAATTGTTCTATGTGGGAATTGGCTCAGCCCGGGGGGGGGGGGACCTTCTGAAGGTTTCATGAAAAAATAATAATCAGTTCTTAAGTCATAAGGTTTCAAAAATGTGGATTTTGAGCATACTCAGCAGGGTTTTCAGGATTGCTGTCTGGTATGTTTACAACTTCAGGTGCTCACACTTTTGCTTATGAAGCTCTGACCCTCTGGAACTCCCTACCTTGTTACAGGTATATTAGAGATAGTGGATCAGTTCAAGTGGGAGCTAAAAACTTACGTACTTGTTCAGGCAAGCGTTCCCAGACCTTGTTTAATACCTATTGGTGATGAAATGATTTTATGATTTTATATGTTGTTTGTTTATATATTGTATTTTAAATGTTTTTGTTGTGATGGAAAGCGCAATGAATTATAATGAGAATTGCTCTATATAAATAAAGTTGAACTGAACCGAATGACCAAAGAATTTATGATTGCGAGCTGATTCTTATTTCATTAGAAAATGTTTTTTTATGTTCACAAGAAAATATTTTAGGTCCTGAGCTTTGAGTCTTTATAATTTTGCCACTGTTCAACGAAATTCCATAAAATTTTACATGCGCGGTCATAGTGCCAAGTTCCTATGATTTGCCAAGTTTTGTTCTGACCACTCATCCATATTCTGAGATCCAAGGAGTGCAAAAATAAGAAAACAAACACACACTTTTTTGCCATGTCTTTGCTCACATCTACAGTGAAAACAGTTTGGAATTTTGTTCTGGAATTTTCAGGCTAAAAGTGGCTCAGTCCGAGGCAATGCCTTTTAAAGATTTTGAGAACAAATATTAATTGGTTCATGAGTTATAAGGTTTTGAAAAGTTGGCTTCTGAGCATGAGTTAAGTAGGCATTTTAGTGTTAACCCCCAATTTTTGCACCTAATTAACTTTGGCTTTGTTCATTGAAATAGCATGAAATGTTGTTTGCTTGGTCTGGGTGCCAAGTTCTTATGACTGGACAAGGTTCACGTTGGTGGCTCATCCTGATTCTGAGATCTTGGGAGTGTAAAAATAAGAAAAAAATGTACATTTGAGCCATTTGTTTGCTTGCTTCTAGAGTACAAATGGTTTGGAATTTTGTTCTGTAATCTTAAGGGTAGAAAAGACTCAAACCAAGGAGGTGCCTTTCAAATATTTTGTGAACAAATATTAATCAGTTCTTGATTTATAAAGTTTGAAAATTTGGCTTCTTATCATGGGTTGAGTAGGCACTTTAATGTTAAACCCTGATTTTTGCACCCTATAGTTTTGGCACAATTCAACAAATTAGCATGAAACTTTTCATGCACTGTCGCAGTGCCAAGCTCTTATGATTACAGGAAGTGTAAAAACATTGAAAAATGCACTTTTGTTTTAAGGTTTTAAAAATGTTATTTCTAAACTTGGTTGAGTAAGCACTTTATTATTAAACCTTGATTTTTGTACCTTAATAACTTTAGTACCATTTGAAGAAATTGCATGAAGTTTTTGTATGCATGGTCAGGGTGCCAAGTTCTTATGATTGGGCAAATTTCATGACAGCTGCTCATGCAGATTCTGAGATCCAGGGAATGTAAAAATAAGGGCAAAAAAAAAATATAAATATTTTTGGGCTGTTTGCTTGCTCACGCCCAGAGCAAAAATGGTTTAGAATTTTTTTTTTTTGCAAAATTTTCAGGGTAGAAATGACTCATCCCAAGGAAGGGCCTTTCAAAGATTTTGTGGACAAATATTAATTGGTTCTTGAGTTATAAGGTTTTAAAAATCTGACTTCTAAGTATGGGTTGAGTAGACACTTTAATGTTAAAGCCTGATTTTTGCACCCTAATAACTTTGGTGCTGTTCAATAAAATAGCATGAAATTTAGCATGTGCCATTAGGGTGCCAGGCCCTCATGATCTGGCAAATTTCTGGATGCCTGATCATATGGATTCTGAGATCTAGGGAATGTAAAACATTACACAATGCACTTTTTTGCCTTTTTTTGGTCATGTCTACCACAAAAATGGTTTGGAATTTTTTTCTGAAATTTTCAGGATATAAATGACTCAGCCTAGTGAGGTGCCATGTGAAGGTTTCATGACAAACTATTAATAGGTTTTTGAATTATGAAGTTTTAATTTTCTTCTTCTGAGCATGCTCAGTAGGGTTTTTAGGATAGCTGTTTCTTATCATACTTAATGTTAAACCCAAATATTTTCAACTTAATAACAATGGTGCTGTTCAACAAAATTGCATGAACTTTTGCATGCATGGTGAGGGTAACAAGTTCTTATGACTTGGCAGTTTCATGATGGCTGTTTGTCCAGATTCTGAGATCCAGAAAGTGAAAAAGTCTGTAAAAATACAGTTTTAGCTATTTCCTTGCTCATCTGTGGAGCAAAAATGGTCCCAAATTTTGTTCTGAATATTTTTTGGGTAGAAGAGACTCGGGTCAAGGGTGTGCTTCTTGAAGGTTTTGTGAAAAAATATTAAGCAGTTATTGAGTTATAAGGTTTTACAATTTGGATTTTGAGCATGCCCAGTAGGTTTTTCAAGACAGCTGCCTGGTGCAACCAAAGCATTTATAGACACAAGCTAGTTTTTATTTCATGAGAAAATTTGTTTTATGCTTGCTAGAGAATTTTATAGGCCATGATCATTGAGCCTTAATAACTTTGGTGCCATTTGATAAGATTACATTAAATTTTGCAAGCTCGGTCAGAATGCTAAGTTCTTATGATACGGTAGGTCTTGTGATTTATGCTTATCTGAATTCTGAGATCCAGGGAGTGTAAAAATAAGAAGAACACACTTTGTGGCTGCTTTGTTGCTCACATCTTGAGCAAAAACGTTTTGGAACTTTGTTCCAACATTTTTAGGATTGAAGTGGACTGGCCCAAGGAGGTGACTTGCGAAGATTTGTGAACAAATTTTAATCAGTTTTTGAGTTATAAAATTGTAAACATTTGGCTCGTCAGGAAGGGTTGAGTAGGCACTTTAATGTTAAACCCACATTTCTGCACCTTAATACCTTTGGCACTGTTCAACGAAACAGCATGAAATTATACTTGCATGAGTAGGGTGCTAACTTCTTATGATTTGGCAAGTCTTGCGATGGCAGCTCATCTAGATTCCAAAATCGAGGGGGGGGGGGACAAATATTAAAAAACACACTTTTGACTGTTTTTTATGCTATCATCTAGAGCAAAAATGGTTTGGAATTTTGTTTTGAAATTTTTAGGGTAGAATTTGCTCAGCCAAATCAGATGCCTTTTGTAGATTTTGTGAACAAATATGAATCAGTTCTCAAGTTATGAGGTTTTAAGATTTTTGTGTCTGAGCATGCTCAGTAAGGTTTTCATGGTAGCTGTTCCTTATTATACAGGCATGGTAGTTCTGTGTAATTAGGGTTGAGCAGGCTGTTTAATGTTTAAACCCACAAGTTTGCACTTTGATAACTTTGGCGCTGTTTAATAAAATTGAATGAAAATTTGCATGCGCGGTGAGGATGGCAAGTTTCTATTACTTGACAAGTTTTGTGTTGGCTGCTTATCCTACAGTGTGATATGGTATAAAGATGATAGTGGATCAGCACTGAACATGCACTCCCTGGAAGACAGGAGAGAGAGAGAGAGAGAGAGAGAGAGGACATGATTGGGACCTTCAAGTACTTGAAAGAGATAAATAAAGTTGATAAGGAGAGTCTCTTTAAGCTGAGTGGCAACCATAACACTAAGGGACATAGTCTTAAGCTGGAGGGTGGGAGGTTTAGGAGGGAGGTCAGGAAGCACTTCTTCACAGAGAGGGTGGTGGACACTTGGAATGCACTGCCAGAAGAGGTCATCTCATTGAAGACAGTGGGCAGCTTTAAGAGAGGCTGGGATAGGCATGGGGGAAAGCAAGAATCATGGGTAGGGAGGATGGGAGGAGTGGGGGAGGGAGGAGGGAGGGCTGGGACGTTAGCTCAAGCTGTGGACCCTGCAATACGAGCAGACTTGATAGACCAAATGGCATTCTTCTGCTGGCTCCTTCCTATGTTCGTATGTATGTTCATATGTAATGTAATTCTGAGATCTGAAAAGTGAAAAAGCATATACAAATGCACCTTTGGGTCATGTTTTGCTCACCTGTAGTGCAAAAATGGTTTGGAATTTTGTTCTGAAATTTTCTGGTAGAAGCAGCTTGGCTCATGGGTGTGCCTTTCGAAGGTTTCGTGAATAAGTATTAATTGGTTCTTGAGTAATAAGGTTTTAAAATTTGGCTTCTGTGCATGCTGAATAAAGTTTTCAGGATAACTGCCTGGTGTGACCAAAGAATTTATGGTTGTGAGAAGATTTTTTTTCCTGGGAAATTTTTTTTTTTTTATGTTTGCAAGAAAAATCTTTAGGATGTGACCTTTGAGCTTTAGTAACTTTGGCGCTGTTCAATGAAATTGCATTAAATTTTGTATATGTGGCCAGAGTGCCAGGTTCTTTTAATTTGGCAAATTATGTCATTGCTAGTCATCTTGATTCCGAAATCCAGTGAGTGTAAAAATAAGAAAAAAAAAACATTTCTTGGCCATTTTTTGCTTATGTCTAGAGCAAAAATGGTTTGGAACTTTGTTCCAAAATTTTTGGGTTAGGCTAGCTCCATGGCACTGAGTGGTAAGGCACTACTCTGGCACACTGGCAACCAGAGTTTGTGCCCCAAGCAAAAGACATCAAGAGTGGAGGCCAGCAGGGAGGGTATAGAGCATTTGATAGACACTCTCCTCCTGGGAGTGGGTTCGGCACAGAGCACTCACTTACCAACAGCGGGTGATGGCATATTGAAGGAACTGCTTGCAACGTGAGTGAACTCACACTGTTTGGTGTCCCACTCCAGAAGTGTCACAAGTAGGGGTGTGCGGGTCAGCTTTTCCGGTCCTGTTGGGTCGGGTCAGGCAAATCAGTACCAGAACCGAAAATGTAGTATATCAGTGAGACGGGCATATGATGACCAGATTGACAGCCTCATTTCCCTTTTCTGGTGTGCTGTACACAGCGAGGATTATTTCCTACCTATCATAGTATGGCTTCACCATGTTCACATGATATACCTTCTGCCTGCACCTTCTGTCAGGCAGCCCTACTACATAGTTCACATCACTCACCTTCCTGATTATTGAGAATGGTCCTGCCCATGCTCCCTGCAGTTTATTGTGTTGGACTGGGACAAGTACCATCATTCACTGTCCTACTTCATACTCCCCGTGGGCTCTGGCCCCATGGTTGTACCAGGTTTTCTGTTGCTGTTGTGCAGTGGCTATGTGCTCCTAGGAGCAGGGAGATGTGACGGGCATATGACCAGATTGAACTATTCATTTCTTTTTTAGTGTAGCTATTTTCCTTTCATATGTCCAGGCAGGTCTTGTGGGAAATACTGGTTAACTGCTCAGTGTAACTTTCCTACGAGCTCATCTAAGCTGCACATCCTGGCAGATGTGAGGGTGCAATTTCAAACACTTCAGACATCCTAAAAAACAAGATCGTAAAGCTGGACAGAGGATGTCTAGGTGTGAACGAGGCCTGTTGGCCCAGATGATGTCATACATCCACATGCACACACACACACACACACACACACACACACACACACACACACATTTGGGGTGGGGGAACAGTCGGGAACTTCCACTTAAAGGGGTGAGACCACTGCCCACAGTCAAAGGGAATATATTAGGGAGCTGATAGGTCAGTTCCCTTTCTCTCTCTCTCTCTCTCTCTCTGGGACACTCAATATCTGGAGGCAAGACTAGCTGACAGCACAGTGAGGGAAAGTGTCTTTTGCAGTTAGTGCAGTTAGTGGCAGGTAAAGAAGTCTAGGTGAAAGCTCAGATTTTTCTATATGTCAACTGTCTGTTTAACATCCCTTATTTTGCATTCTGAGTAAACTTGTAAACCTTTTGTCTTTTTTTTTCCAACTTTCTTTTATCCGCCATGGTTGGTTGCTGCTATCCTCTGCCACCCTTACTTGACTTTGGGTCTTTCGGGATCTTCCATGTGCTATGAACGTCCCGGAGGAAGTCCAGAGCTGGCCCGGAGGCTTCATCATGTGGCGACCCCTGATTTTCCACATGGTTTTCTCCCCTTCAGTTTTTTACCTGGGACCCCAGAAGTAGATATTGCATGCGTGTGAAGGCATGCTTGTGCACCACAGCTCCAGACCAGCCCAATCCGCCCTCCCCATGGTCTAGCACCAAGCTCTTGGAGGTGACACTACTACCCAGCCTCCACTGGGTGGCAGCAAAAGGCCCTCTTACAGCCTCCCGAGGAGGAGAGCTTCCAGAAGGCAGCCATTCAACATCCTCCCCCCCCAACGTCGACCCCTGATGACCCGGGCTCATTCCTGAACCCGGGTCACCGGCGTGGCGCGAGGTGTGACGTCCAGTGCCTCAACCCTCTGCACCACTGGGCTGACCTAACCTTTTGTCTTTCTGTAAATATATCCTGTTTATAAATAGTTGTAGTTCTTCTAGTAAAGAATCTATTTTTGATAGAACTAGTGACTGCCTGTTTATTTAAAAAGGTAATTTTATTAGGAGAGAGAGAGGGAGATGAATGGAAGCAAGCAGGGAGTAAGAGTGGTGGAATCTTAGTGCTGGGGACTCAATATTAAGAGGAGTCAGGTGGGGTAGCAAGGGGGAGAGGCATAGTCACATTTGGGTGGAGGCCATGCCAGGAATGACAGCGGAAATGGTGGGACAATCTGTTCTGAAATATGCTAGAAGGGGTAGGGACAAGCCTCATTTAATTTAATTATACATCTTGGGATGAATGTCCTGGCTGACAAGACAGTAGATATAGTCCAGAGGAGGTTTGAGGAACTAGGACAATTATGTGAGGGGGCAGGAAGATCAGTAACTTTTTCGGAGTTACTTCCAGTGCCCAAGGCAAGCACAACAAGAAAGCTGAGAATAGAGGAATTTAATGGATGGCTAAGAACCTGGTGTTGTGCTAAAGGGTATGGGCTGTTGGGAGGGTGGGGACGGAGCTGGGAGGACAGTAGTCTCTATGCCAAGGACAGACTACACTTGAGTGAGGAGGGAAAGAAAGTGTTGAAACAGAGGATGGAGGAGTACATAGAGGAAGTAGGGAATTTAAACTAGGAGCGGGGGAGGGGTGGCAATTGGGCAAGAGACATGCAGGGACCACAGGTTGGGAAATCATATTAGCTTACCCCCCATAACAGTGACAAAGGACAAATGGCAAGTACTATTGGTGATGCTAGTAAAGGAGGGCAGGATGGGAAGGGGGGAAATGCTAATGCTAGGAGCCTTGGGAGGAAAACTGCAGAGTTACAGGTGCTCATGGCAGAGGGAGAGGTGGACATTACAGCCATCACAGAAACATGGGCCACCCAATACAATGACTGGGACCTGTCTATACCAGGGTACAGGTTATATCGTAGGGACAGGGTGATTGGGAAAGGAAGGGGGTGGCACTATATGTGAAGGAAGGACAAAGTGTGTAAGGGAGGAAGGGGAGGAGGGTAGTATGGAGTCAATTTGGATGCAAATCCAGGATTCCAAGAATAGGATTCTTAGAATGGGAGTGGGGTACAGGCTGCCATCTCAGATGGAGGAGTTAGACAGGGAACTAGCGGGACAGATCAGGAGGACCTATGAGAAGGGTAGTATGGTGATTGCGGGGGACTTCAACATGCCAGGAGTGGACTGGAGTACCCCAACAACCAGGAACAGAAGGGAGCAGGTACTGCTGGATGCCTTCCAGGACAGCTTTCTGCTGCAAATGGTCAGTGAACCAACCAGCTTAGAGAATACCCTTGACCTCGTGCTGGCAAATGGGGAGTTTGTGAGGGAACTTAGGGTGGAAGAGCTACTAGTGGGGAGTGGCCACCACTCAGTACAGTTCATGTTGGATATGGATGAGGAAGGAGTGGAATCTGGCACAAGGGTGCTGGACTTCAGAAGGGCTGACTTCAGGAGGATGGGGGAAGTGGTAAAAGGGTACATAGCCAGAATTCAATCTAGTATGGACACTAACCAGAGGTGGGAGCTCATAAAGCTGGGGATAGTGGAGGCAACTAAAACCTGCTGCAAGGCCCAGAGCAAGAAGACTAGGGCTAAGAAACCAAGCTGATTGAGCAAGGAGGTCATGGAAAAGGTAAGGAGGAAAAGAGCTGCCTTTAGGAAGTACAAGAAAACAGGGAGAGGGGAGGACAGGGAGGAGTACTTGACTGAATCGAAGGAGGTGACAAGGGCAGTAAGGGGAGCCAAGACCTACGGAACTCAGGCTGGCACAAGGCATTAAGAAGGGGGAGAAGGACTTTTAGGTACATCAGGAGAAAAGGAGCTGTAAGGACCACATAGTAAGGATTAGGAAGGAGGGGGTTGGGTGGAAGCAGGGTATGTATAAGGCAGAAGCCCTAAATGAGTACTTCTGCTCAGTATTTACTAAAGAGAAGGGGGGTGGTGACACCAAGGGGGAGAAATGGCAGAAACGGGGGGTGACAGATGTTGAAATCTTGGAGGGCAGAATTCGGGAGAGTTTGAAGGCACTGAGGGTGGATAAGGCACCAGGCCCAGATGGCATCCACCCCAGGGTACTGAAGGAGCTGGCAGAGGTCCTTGCAGGACCTTTGGCAGACCTATTTAATGCCTCACTACATTCGGGGTGTGTACCTCAGGACTGGAGAATGGCTCATGTGGTGCCCCTCCACAAGAGTGGCCCCAAGGATGAACCAGGAAACTACAGACCAGTGAGCCTCACAACCATTGTGGGTAAGCTAATGGAGACTATACTGAAGGAAAGACTGGTGGCCCTCCTAGAGGCCAAATGACTACAGGACAGCAGACAGCATGGCTTCATATGGGGCAGATCCTGCCAAACCAACCTGGTGGAGTTCTATGACTGGGTAACTAGGCAACTGGATGGGGCCATACAGTGGATGTCCTGTATCTGGACTTCAGTAAGGCATTCGACTCGGTGCCTCATGGAAGGCTGGGAAGTAAGTTAGTAGGCACAGGGGCAGGTGCAAAGCTGGTGAGATGGGTAGGGAACTGGCTTCAGGGAAGGCAACAGAGGGTGGTGGTGGGGGGGGGAGCTCTCACACCCAAGGGTAGTGATGAGCGGTGCTCCACAGGGCTCGGTGTTGGGACCAGTGTTGTTTGGGATATTCATTGCAGACATATCATTGGACATCAAGAGCAAGATCAGTCTGTTTGCTGATGATAGCAAGGTAGGAGCAGTGGTGGATGAGCTAGGGGGATGCCAGGGGTTGCAGGATGATCTGGCAAAGCTTGAAACCTGGTCAGACACCTGGCAACTGGGCTTTAATGCCAAAAAATGCAAGGTGCTGCATTTTGGGATGAAGAACCCAAGGAGGAATTACCAGCTGGGGGGAGTGCAGCTAGCCCAGACAGAGGAGGAGGAGGAGAAGGATCTGGGGGTGCTCATTACGGGGTCAATGGGCAACTCAGCACAATGTAAGAAGGCAGCTGCAAAGGCCAACAAAATGCTGGGTTGTATTGCAAGGGGTATATCCTCGATGAGGGAGGAGGTGATTCTGCCACTGTATAGGTCATTAGTTAGTCTGCACCTGGAGTACTGCATGCAGTACTGGTGCCCGTATCTGAAGAGGAACATTAAGTTACTGGAGGGGGTGCAGCGCAGGGCGACAAAGATGATCAAGGGGCTGGAGGACTTATCATACGAGAGGAGGCTGAGGGAGTTGAACATGTACTCACTGGAGGAGAAGAGGGAGAGGGGGGACATGACTGAAACCTTTAAGTACATGAAAGGAATAAACAAGACAGGTACAGAGGGGCTGTTCAAAGTAAGGGAAGGGACACCAGGGACCATGATATAAGACTGGAGGGAGAAAGGTTCAGGAGGGAGATGAGGAGACACTTTTTTACAGAGAGGGTGGTGGCTGGGTGGAATGCGTTACCTGCAGAAGTGGTATCCAGTTGAACAGTGGACTGCATCAAAAGGGATGGGACAGGACAATGGGAGGGTCAATAAGGGAAGGGTGGAAGGGAGGGGCAGCTGCAGGATGGGGTGCTGGCGCATTGACGAACTTGATGAACCTCTAGGCCTTTATCTGCTGGCAAATTTCGTATGTTCGTATTATTTCTGCTGGACTCTGTTGGGAGTCTGTCTCCGAAGGGCACTCTACTAACAGTTATTGAGTTGACCTTCCTGATCTTGCACAGGATAAAGGATGGTTTCCTGGTTTCCTGGTTCCAGGCAAAAATCAGGTGGTGGCAATGAATTAGAAGTCCCCGACCGAGAACCGCCCTGTAAGTGAGGGGCCCAAGGGGCAGTTTTTGTCTCAACTGGTACCAGTGGTGAGGCATTTTTGTCACAATAAGAAAAGAAATGTTACAAAAACAAAACAACTCATTGTGAGGAACTCACTGGTAACTCTACATCTCCTTAGTGTGGTGACATCATAAGGGCACCAAACTAACTTGGTGTGGAGTTAGTTATTCTCAATAGAATCTCCTCCCTTCTTCTCCTTTTCAAAGCCACCCCTCAAAACCCATGTTTTTACACTTCCCTTTACCTTTTTGATGTCTTCAGGGAAACAGTATTGAGTGCCCCCATACTTTTCCACTGTGCCTGTGATGGTGAGGGGACTAGTCTTTTTTTTTTTAGTTTAGTTTTTGTTGACCGGGAAAGGAAGACTAGGCAATTCTGCCTATTTTCAGTCTAGTCCCAGTGGTGGTGGGATACAGATGAAAACCATCTGACACTGAACCAGATTGAACTGTTGGTGGTATTTTTAGTGAATGGGGACATTTGGCCAGGACATGGGGGCAATTCCCCTACTGTTACCAGTCGAGGGAACCCTTAGCTGACAGTCCATTTGGGCAAGATGACTGACCGGACAGGTGAAGAAGAAAATGCCTCAGGTAAGGGGGAGTTGACCTCCTCCCCCATTACCTTTTCTCCAGAGGTCAGCAACTTTGGGAGGGAATGTGTTGCTCCTTCTGACTTAGGACTGAGTGTGGAAAAGACATCACAAGACACTGATGAGACTTTGCCTGTCCTGGCTGGCATGGAGCTCACTGCAACTGAAAAGCAGTTTTTGGTCCTAGAAGCAGAAAAGTTAAGACTAGAACGCGAGGAACATCAACAGCAAATCCTGTAGTTGATTGCTGAAAAATAGAGGATTTTTTTTACAATGGAGAACACATTTGAAGACAACGCTGTAATTTTCAACTGTGCAGGCAGCCGACTGGCAAATGTTCAGATTTCGCCACCTTGTCAACATGAAGACCTCTCTGCTGACATAAGAGTATCAACGGGAGTGGTGGAAAGTCTTCCGCAGGAATGGTTGCACTGTAACAATGTTACCGACAACTGTGCCATGCGCAGGAAAAACAGTGAAACCACATCCAACATCAAAGCTAGTCTAGCTAATACCAGAGATGCTGAGTTTGCAGCAGTAATTATACGGCCCCTTTAGAGTGAGGAACTGTGTGCAGCAGTTATTGCCACGACTGTTCATCCAAAAACTGGATGTAGGCAATCTGCCATGATTGAACTGCAGTTGGCAAAGTTTAAACAAAGTTTAGGAACAGTGGGTGGTGTGGGAAAACTCCAGAGGCATTGGGAACGGCATCCCAAAAGTATCCATAAAAGTACAGGCACATTTATATCTAACTGAGTGGAGTGTGGAGTCCGGCTTTACAAGCCTGGCAAAATAACTGGAAAAAAAAAGAAAGCCACGGGTTGGTAAAGCCTGCAGATGGCCTCTCATAGTTACCTGGTAAGTCGGCCAAATCTGCTGTCCCTGCTCAGTCTGGCTTGAGCAAAGGCTTTTCTGTTCCTGTATGTGGCCTAGTTGCTGAAGTCTTTAATGGTCATAACGTGCAAAGTGAAGAATCCACTGTCCTTCCTGTTCCAGACCAGGAGAATGTATTGTCTTGTCAGGATACTGCTTTGATTTGCCAACCTGCCAAACAGCCTGTGGCTTCTGTGCTCCCTACTGAGGCTGCACATAGTACTAATGTAGAACAATTACCAGAGACAGAAAGCATGCACTCCTAGGATTCGGTGGGTAATTCTGATTTATCATACACAGATTCTCCATCAGGGCAGTGACAGAGTAACGCACCTCGGACTTTCAGCATGGTGGGTTTGCTTGCCTCACAGGGAAAGCCAGCACAGCGCAGACATGCCGTCCCTTTGTGCTACATAGGGAACATGGAACCATCCCCTGACAGGGTGTATGTTATCAGAATCTTATTGAAGGACTGTATGTTTTTTTTTGTGAATCACTTGTATGCTGTTATTTATGTTTCTAATGAAACCATGTTTGATGTTAGTTTTAAAAATTTAAAATCCCTAGATAGATTTTGGTTTAAATATGAACAGCTTAAGAATTCATAGAACATAAGAATGTGATGAGAGAAGGGGTTCGCTTGATCCATTTAGTCTGCTTGTTTGTTTGTTTGACTACCCCCTCCCGCAGAAAGGATACTTCTTTGTTTCAGGAACCCACAATGGCTATCCCAAGATAGTTTGAATTCCCTAACCGTCCTTCCCTCCATCACCTCCTGTGGCAGTCTGTTCCAAGGCTCCATGACCTTCTCGGTGCAGAAAAACTTCCTGACATTGCCCTGTAACCTCCCTCCCACCAATTGTCTGTTGTGTTCTCTGGTTCATGCCTCTTTATTTTCATGGAAGAGGCTCTGACCCTGTAGGGAGTTGATTTCCTTGAGGTATTTAAAGGTTTCTATCCTGTCTCCCCTGTCTCTTCTTGATTCCAAGGAGTACAAATTTAATTGTCTAAGCCTAGTTTTATAGGGTTTGTGATGTGGTCTTGGACCATCTTTATAGCTCTTCTTTGTACAGCCTTCAATTGATTTATATCCTCTTTAAGGCATGGCCTCCAGAACTGGACTCAGTTTCTAACTTATGGTCCCCATTTCAGGCTGTCCCCCTTCAGACAGACACAGGAATCCATCATTTACCAGGCAATTTTTTATTGGCAGAGATAGGGGCATGTGCATTTATCCAGGGCAGCCCTGTATCTGCCACAGATGTGGCTTGAGAGGCCATTTAAGCACAACCAGTGATGCACTGTGATCTAACCTGTGTCTAGAATATGGTCACACTGGTTTCCAATGCCCCAACTCTTTTAAATGCAACTTGTGCGAAGAACAGGGACATTCCTATTGACAGTGCCACAGGCAACTCACAATACATCAGATGGTATGAATCAGGATGATATTATTGATCAAGGTCAGGCACATGGTGTCGCACAGGCTTCTGCCAAATTATTTGCCGATAAACCAATGGCAGCAAAACCAAAGAAGCCTGCTGACACAGACACAGTCTTTGTTTCCACTTTACCCAACTTGGCTGCCCAGATGCCCACTGATGGTTCTGAAGTCCAGCCCACACATTCAGGCCTTCAGACACCTACCAGTGTGGACATGTCTACTGAAAATGTTCAAAACAATTGTTATGTCCCTATGAAAGGCAAGATGCCTTTACCTTTGCCCATTGATGCAGATGATCTGAAAGTGGTTTACTCCAGAAAACATGGCCGAAAAGTCAAAGCTAAGTCAGCTACACCTGCTGCAATTCCTGTGGCTAATAAATTTCAAGTTTTGGCCATCTGATAGGCTATGGGGAGGATATAGAGGAAGGAGATGGGGATTCCGAAGCCTCCTCAGTTGCTTCCATGGCTAGAAACCATTCCCCTGTAAATGAACTTCAGCAGTCTGTGCCTTCAGCTGCAAAAAAAAAAAAAGCAGATGGCTGTTGAGATCATGAGCACGTACAGATGGTGCTGAAACCTCCATAACTTTAAATCACATGTTTGGGACCCAGCTTATCATCGCGTACCCTTAATGTGAATAGCATTAAGTTATATAGCAGCTGCTTTGTTTAGCTTTCATTTTAGTTTGTACCTGAAATGGCGTAGGTTTCTTAACGATGATACTGATGTTGTGTTCTTTTTGTTTCGATTTACAGTATAAGTTTCTGTTGGGGTGGTAGGGGACAATGGATGTGATATTGATTTTCTTTGTATGAGTTTTTTTTCTTGTCTAATAAAAATGTCCCTACTCTTTTTGAGAAATGTCATGGGATCTTTAAAGTACACCTGAACAACTACCAGAACAGGCAGCCAGGACCTTGGTTCAATGTTTCATCTGAAAGACAGCACCTCAGAAGTACAGCAGTCTTGGCAGGCCTGTTGTGATTGGGTCCCTCAATCTTCAGGGGGCACAGCCCACATCCTCATAATTCCACCCTCCTGTGTTCATTGGCTGCTCCCTGCCCATGTGCTATTACATCAGGGAGCAGATAAACATTGATTCAGCCATGCGGCTGACTGACCAGGTGGGAAGACTGCTGAACAAGTGCGGTGTGCACTGCACTGAGTGTTGCACCTAGGGGGTGGGACCTATGTAAGAGTGTATATTGCAATTGGAGCACTTACACAACTCCTGCCCCCAAGTCACATCACTGAATGAAGCCACACCATATCCTTGCTCCATCTGTTCTTCCTGCTGACCACACAATACTGTTGCCCCCCCTAAGAAATTAGGTATCAGGAGGAGCAGCACATGCAGCTGTAAGGGGTGTTTGGAGGCTGGGGGGAACACACAGCTGTGTCTCTTAAATATTGGACTTATTTTTGGCAGGAGGGGGAATATAAAAAAAGGGGAAATGATAATAAAAAAAAATTAGGTTACATACAGTATTGGGTTTGAGCGGCTCCAACCTCATTCTGGCCCAAAAGATTGGACTGGCCAGTACCCGACCAGTCTATATTTTTGACTGAACCCACTGCACACCTCTAGTCACAAGCATGCTCGCTCATGCAGATGGAGGTGGGTGGGTGGGTTAAAGTGGAGAAAAAATGGCATTGGCAACAGGATTATGGGTGGGCTATCACACCCATGTTCTTTGGGAACTCCAAATGGGTGGACCTCCACGATTCACTGTGTCTACAATCCTGTAATTAGCCCAGAGTGTTCCATACTGGGGGCAACTAGAAATGGTGATCCAACCCTGAGGGTAAGCCAGTGGGCAAATGCACAATGGATGAAGGAGGCACTGCACTGACTAGGAGAAGACCCAGGACAGGAGACGGTGTCAGGTACCCCTCTGAAAGCAAACACTGTGGAAATAAACAATGCCATTAAGTAAAATAAATAAATCAGGGTAAAAGCAGCATGACCTAAGTGTATTTTGAAGATTTCATGAAAAAATATTAATCGGTTCTCAAGTTATGCGGCTCTAAAAATGTGGCTTCTGAGCATGGGTTGAGTAGGCACTTTAATGTTAAACCCCGATTTGTGTGCCTTAATATCTTTCAGCACTATGATGCTGGTTCAACAAGAAACACATCGACTGGCATCACAGCACCAGGCTCCAAGTCGACTGCAAGTTGCAGTCGGCATGGAGCTGCACACCTGGGAGTGTTTTCATTGGGGGGCTCTGCCCCCTGCCCCCCATACCATTGGATTCTAACTCCAGGTTGGAGTTAGTTCGGGATGGGTGCAAGTCAGGGAAGGAGTTGCCTGTCCTAGTGGTACTTCTATATGTATGGCACTGTTGTCGATATCGACGCATGTCGCTGTAGAAATGTCGCTGTTCGGGGGCATACCATAACTCTCGTACCTTTCAATGCAATAGCATAAAAGTTGCATGTGTGGTCAGGGTGCCAATATCTTATGATCTGGCAAGTTTCAAGATTGCCACTTATCTGGATTCCAAGATCCAGAGAGTGTAAAAACATTAAAATATGCACTTTTCGGCCATTTGTAGCTCGCATCTAGGACAAACATAATTTGGAATTTTGTTCCAAAGTTTTCAGGGTAGACATAGCTCGATTCAATGAGGTGCCTTTAGAAGATTTCATGAAAAAATACTAATCGGTTCTCGAGTTGTAAGGTTTTAAAATTTTTGCTTCTGAGCATGCTCAGTAAGGTTTTCAGGACTGCTGCTTCTTATTATACAGGCACGGTAGCACCTGTTTATAAAATAGGTAGAGGAATTACAGTGTCCTGATTGGTCATCTGCTGTGCAGTGTCAGAGTGTTACCACTGGTTAAAAAAAGTGCTTGCAATCAGGACACTGCACACTAATGTATCAATTTCTTTTGTAAAACAGTCCAGACTTTTATTACAAACATGGCTGCCACCTTTACTCTCACTAACAAGTCAGCTAGGCCCTAAAAATGAAGCTCTGTCAATGACAAAGAATCAAATGCTTTCCCTCTTTATACCTTTTCTTACACACATACTGTACGGTATACCAATTTAAAAAAAAAATGAAGTGCAACTCATAGCTTTACTTTCTTGAGCTTCTTTCCTGACCATAAAAAACTGTTCCCTATCGTAGAAACATAGAAATTGTCACCAGAAAAGGACCCCTTGGCCCACTCAGCCTGCCCAGATTTTCCCTGCCTATTCTGTCTCTGCAGATGCTACCTGATCTTTGTCGACTCTCCCCCCTTGCCTATTTACCAAGATTCTCTAATGCCTATCCCATGCATGTTTGAAGCCCTCCACTGTTTTTGCTCTCACCACCTCTGCTAGCAGACTGTTCCAGATGTCTACCACTCTTTCAGTAAATTAGTTCTTCCCTCATACTTCCACACTGCCACATTCATTGTGTGCCGTCTTGTACAGGTGCACTTCCTCATTTGAAACAGAGTTCTGCCCTGTACCCTGTTCACCCCTGTGAGATACTTGTAGATCTCTATCAGGTCCCCTCTTTCCCTCCTCTCTTCTAAGGTGTACATATTGAGATCCCTCAGTCTCTCCTTGTAGGGTTTTGATGTAGCCTCTGCACTACTTTATTTGCCCTCGTCTGGACTGCCTCCATCCTGTCTATGTCCTCTCTGAGATGCGGCCTTCAGAACTGGAGACAATTTTCCAGGTGGGATACCGATACAGTGGTGACACCACCTCCCTCGCCTTGCTGGTGATACTTCTCCCTATGCACCCAAGCATCCCAGTAGTCCTCCCCATTGGCTTGTCACACTTCCCTGTTACCTTGTGGTCATCAGATATGATAACTCCAAGGTCTCACTCCTGCTTAGTGACCGTCAGTACCTCCCCCCAATTTTAAACTCAGCTCCTGGGTTTCTATGACCTAGGTGCAGAATTTTGCACTTTTTGGCATTGGATCCCAGCTGTCATGCTGTTGACCACTCCTCAAGTTTTATAAGGTTACTACTCATTCTCTCCACCCCCTCCTGGGTATCCACTTATTACAGATTTTGGTATCATCTGCAAAAAGACATACTATCTCTTCCAGTTTTTCTGCAGTGTCACTTATGAAGAAAATGATGAGGACTTGTCCCAGTACTGAGACCTGTGGCATCTTGCTGGCCACTCTCCCCTCATTAGAGTGAGTGTTGCCTATCCATTAACCATTTTTTTATCCAGTTTACCACTTTGGATCCTACCCCTAGCCTGCACAATTTCTTTATCACAGTGTTGAATGCCTTGCTGAAATTCAAGTAGACCACATCCAGTGACCTTCCTTGATCTATTTCCCTTATCACCCAGATTAAGAAATCAGTCAGGCACGTCTGACATTACCTCCATCCTGTGAACCCATGCTGCCTTTGGTCTTGAAACTCACTGGATTCAAGACACTCCTCTAGCCATTCTTTTAACAGGGTTTCCATTATTTTCCCTACCACCAATGTGTGACTCACTGACCCATAGTTGCTAGTCTCCTCCCTGCTACCACTCTTATGGAGCAGGACTGCATCTGCTCTCTTCCAGTCCTCTGGAACCACTCCTATCTCCAGTGAATTGTTGAACAAGGCCAACAGTGGTGCAACAAGCACCTCCCTGAGTTCCCTTTTCACTCTTGGGTGTATCCCGTCCAGTCCCATGGCCTTATCCATTTCCAGATTTGCAAGTCCCTTCAGGACTCTTTCCTTTGCAAATGTAATTGTGTCCACCACCCCTCCATGTTCCTGCTGCTCCTTGGTGGTCTATTCCCTTCTCCTACCACTGTGAAGACTTACCAGAAGTACTTGTTCAGATTGCTGATTTTTCCTGATCCTCCTTGGTGTAGTCTCCTTCTGCCATCCTCCTTCTCCTCAGTATCCCTCTCCTTGCCTTCCTCTTCTCAGTTATGTGCATGACTATCTTACTTGACTACCAGAGAAATATTTGCTGTTCACACTGCCCAGATAAAATGAAATGTCTGGCTTTATTGAGGCCTTCTGTTGTGTGTATGTGTTTGTGTGGGAAGAGGTGAACATTCTGACATTAGACTTCTGCAGAAGGTTGAAATCCTGCATGCCATAATAAACACACATTTCTTCTACTGAATGTGTGGAAAGGCAGATGATAGGTGGATAAACTACTTTTTACTAGCTACTTTTAACAAAAGAAAAAATCTGGTTTTAATAAACAAAAGTTGGCTGTTTTTGTTTTTCTCAGATGTCTTAGGTTACCATTTTATAAGTACCATAAGACACATCAGGGTGTGGGCAGTTATGTGATAATCACACTTTTGAGTACTAAAGGCACTCAGCATAAATGTGTCATACCTTGCTATGCACCTTGGTATGTGTTTCTTACATAACTCCAACACTCTGTGATGCCTTATTGCTAGGGATGTAAGTTTGTCAAGGATGAGGTTTTAATGACTCATTGTTTGTTCATGAAATCATTAGTAAACAGTAGTAAAATGATGTGGCACTGTCATCATTGCTACATTCTGATGACACTAGTGAAAGTCATGGAAGTCCTGAATAAAGATCAAACGTCATGGAATCAATAACGTGTATGACTGCCATGACAAACTTACATCCCTACTTATTGCTTGCATACAGCAGTTACAGTTGAGCAGGCTGTCAATATTAAACCCACATTTTTGCACCTTAATAACTTTGGTGCTGTTCAACACAATTGCATAAAATTTTGCATGCGTGGTGAGGGTGGCATGTTCTTATGACTTGACAAGTTTTGTTATGGCCTCATGTCTGGAATTCAAGACCTGGTAAGTGAAATGGCCTATAAAAATGCACTTTCATCACATGATTTGGGAAAACAATTTCAGAAACTCATAAAAAAAGGATGATTGTTTTGAAAAACAAAACATCTGAATCTTGCTAAATAGAACACATTTAGCTAATTCTTGAGATTCTTTTATAAAAAAATGACCAGAAATGCGTTTTCTGGGCAACATGAAAATCTTAGATCAAAGATTTGGCAAGATTGCCATTCCTTGTGTTGTGAGCCAAGAATTTGAAGGTCGCAGGAAAATGTAAACAAATAATTCTGGGTTCATGACATAAGAATGTAAAATTCTAGAAAACTGAGAATTTTTATGTCACGAGCAAAGTTTTATGATCCTCACAATACTGAGGACAAAGAATTCTTGGCTCACAACATAAAAATTTGTGCTTAGTGCTGATTAACGATTTTATGTCGCAAACCAAGAATTTTTGTGAGAAGCTGCTGACCAAAGACTATAGTCTTGTGACATAAAAATGTGGACATTGAATCCGAAATCAACTGTTACTAATAACTCAGTCATTTTTTAAACATTTTTCCCCCAAATTTTCAACAATCTTATTTTTTAAGGCCCTTAGATGAACACGGGCAAGAACTGTCACTTTTGCCTCTAAACGCGTTTTTATGTTGTAACACCATAAAAAACATATAAAAGGTCAGACTGCATGTCTATCATTCTTGTGGATATCGCAGAGACTTAAAATAGATATAAAGTTCTTGGAATTTGGGACAAAAATATAAAAAATGTCACAAGCATTACTGAACAAATGCGCTAGTATTCACGTAATGCTGGACTACAGGAGTTGAGTAGTGCCCAAAGGGTAATGCAGTGGTAAGGGATTAGTTTTGGGACCGGAGTGCACTGTGCAAATTGTGTACGCACAGAAATGTCCATATGTGCATTAAGCTAACATATGCAATGTGTGGGTACCCTACTCATATTACACACCCACGTCATGCACAAGTGGAGGTACACTTCTGCACCCAGAAGTGGGTTGTACTTCGGCTATCATGTTGATGTTTCCTATTTACACTCTGGTGTTGTGTTGATATTTCTGATTTACACTCTGGTATTAAAAGTGCCATTTTAGAACTGAATGATGTTGTTTATGTCCCTCTCAACCACAAAGTTATATAGAGTTCTATAGTAGGACATGGATATATTGTACTAACAATGGAAAAGCTGAGCAAGGACATAAACTACATCACCCAGTTCTAAAATGGTAGTTACTACCTGTGTGTAAACCAGAAACACTCACCAGGATCACTAAAAAAGCCTATAGAGCTGGAACAGTAACAGAATTGGAACAGTTATTTAAAAATCAGTTTCTACTGGAGAAGAGACATTAAAGGTCCAGTACAGTTCTCCTTTAATAGACTTTAGAGCAGTGTCTGGTGCATGTTTTTGTTGCCTGCTAGCTATCAGGGGAGTAATTATAGGGGGGACGGGGGGGCACAAGTGCCCCCAGCATTTTAGGTGAGCACATTTGTCACCCCCAACATTCAGGCCATCTGCTGTTGCTGCCTGCTGGTGAGGTGGGAGGGACACAGGAGCCTGCTGTTCTGTGGGCGAGGGGTTGGATTTTACTGGTGGGTTGGGTCAGGTCCTGGGAGTGTGAGCCCCAAGAGAATGCAGTGAGCTATGGCAGCCAGACAGTTAGATGGCAGAGGGGGGGACCAGCACTACACAAGTTGCCTGGCCAGAACCAGAAGGAGAAGAGTGAATTGTAGCAAGGAGGGAGAAAGTGATGGACCACATTACACCCGGAAGTAGTATGAGAGCGTGCCACTGTCAATAGCGAGGAGTCGTGAGGAACGGACGGGAGACTGACTGCTCACATGGAGGGGAAAAAAACTGCAGTGCTACCATCGATGTGTTTGCCTGCATGGTGCTGTTTCACTTCCCCTCTCCCTCTCTCCTCCTGACTGTGACTGTTATGTCCTGCAACTCCTGCTGCCACATCTGCCCTCCAGTGATGCCTTCGGAGGAGCTGCTGCTTTGCTTTCTAGCCTGGGAGTTGGGGGGGGGGCTGGGGTTTTATGGCCTGGGATCGAGCGGTTCAGGGCTGTGGGCACCAGTGAGTGACTGTGGGGGTCAGATGGCTGGATCAGTCAGGGTGTCAGTCAGTCTGAGCCTGCATTGGAAGTTTGGAAGGCAGAGCAGAGAACAGAGGAATATGGACTGCTGGAGGCTGCTGCAAGCAATGATGAAGCAACAACTACCTGGTAGGTAGGACTGACTGGAGGTGCTGCAGTGCAGTGGGTGGAGGTGAGTAGTGATTGGGAGGGCAGCGAGCCAGAAACATCATCATGCCACAGGGGCATTTACTCACAATGCTGTATGCATAAATTTGCAAAACAAGACACTGGCAAACAAGCAGAGGAGGTGGTGAAAGGGAATTCCTGTTTGTTCAGGACAGTTCTAAACTGGCAGGGGCCACACACTATTGGCCATTTGATTTGGCGCCAGTCAGGGTCAGGGAGTGCCTGGGAAAAGAAGTCTGCTGCCGTCTGTGAGGCATTCTCTTTACTGTTGTATCTGGAGTGGGCCAGTGGCTCTACCAGTAGACTGTGACCAGCACAATCAGCAATCAGCACAAAACTGCTCAAGTTGGCTAACGCAGCTCTAATAGTCTACAAAAGGCAAGGGTAGGTGATGTTTCTGTTTAATTATGTTTATTGGTGGTCTGTTCTGCTTTGCTGTGTTGGTTGTGTCTGTACTGCCTACAGTCAGAGTCTGATTTGGAAACATAGAAACATAGAAGTTGACGGCAGATAAGGATCGCAAGGCCCATCCAGTCTGCCCATTTCTTTTTCTACCTTATAAATGTGCCATCGGCCTTTGCTCTGTCAATGGCCTATCTATTCATAGTCATTTGTATTGCTCCCTTATGCTTATCCCATGCCTGTTTGAAGCCCTGCACTGTATTCATAGCCACCACTTCTTGTGGTAAGCCATTCCATGCATGAACCACCCTTTCTGTGAAAAAGAATTTCCTCACATTCCCCCTTAATCGGCCCCCCTCTAATCTCATGCTGTGTCCTCTTGTCCTGCTATTTTTGTTATATTTAAACATGTTAGACCCTTTCACCTTGTTAATGCCCTTAAGGTGTTTGAATGCCTCGATCATATCGCCTCTCCCCCTCCTTTGCTCTAGGGTATACATATTGAGCTCTGTTAATCTGTCCTCATGTGTCTTCGGATGCAGTCCCTGCACCATTTGGTTGCCCTTCTCTGGACTGCCTCAATTTGGTTAATGTCCTTGTGAAGGTGTGGCCTCCAATACTACACGCAGTACTCCAGATGGGGCCTAACCAGTGTCTTGTAAGAGGATATTACCTCCCTCTTCGACTTGTGATACCCTACTAATGCACCCCAACACCCCCCCTAGCCTTACCTACTGCTTTAGAGGTCTGCTTGGATGATTTCAGGTCATCAGTGATGATGATGCCCAAGTCTCTTTCTTCCTTTGTGACTGCTAGCAACTCCCTCCCAGCCTATAGGTGGCTTCAGGTTCTCTTCCCTATGTGCATGATTTTGCACTTCTTTGCATTAAATCCCAGTTGCCACTCTTCTGACCATTTGCTAGTTTATCCAGATCTCTTCTCTTTCTGCCCACCCCATCTGGATCATCTACTCTGTTGCAGATCTTGGTGTCATCTGCAAACAGACAAGCCTTATCCTCTAGTCCATCTGCAAGGTCACTGATGAAGATGTTGAAGAGGACTGGCCCCAGGACTGATCCCTGAGGTACCCCACTTGTGACTTGCATCTCTTCTGACTGTATACCATTTACCACCACACTCTGTTTTCTGCCTGTCAACCAGTTTGCCACCCAGTTGACCAACTTCTGACCCACCCGAGCCTACCCAGCTTATTTATCAATCTTCTAAGTGGAACAGTGTCAAAGCTTTGCTGAAGTCAAGGTGGCGACATCAACTGCTCCCCCTTGGTCCACCACTCTGGTTACTCAGTCAAAGAAATCTATGAGATTAGTTTGACAGGACCTTCCTTTTGTAAACCCATGCTGTCTTGGATCCTGTGCCCCTATGGATTCCAGGTGTTGCACTATCCTTTCCTTAAGGAGTGCCTCCATAATCTTGCCCACTACTGAGGTAAGACTGACTGGTCTGTAGTTCCCCACCTCCTCCCTGTTACCACTCTTGTGGAGCGGGATCACATGAGTCTTTCTCCAGTCTTCTGGGACCTCTCCTGTGCTCAGAGACTCACTAAACAGTTCTGCTAATGGCTCTGCTAGTTCCACATTTAGCTCCTTAAGTACCCTGGGATGTATGCCATCAGTTCCCATTGCCTTATCCACCCTGAGCTTAGAAGCTCTTGTAGGACCCTTTCTTTTGTGAAGGAGTAGTGCCCTCCCTCCCCCTGTGTCCATGATGCTGAGCTGTGGGCCCTGCCCTACCTTCTCTTCAGTAAATACTGAGCAAAGTATCTATTTAGGATAGATGCCTTTACAGAGTCTTCCTCCTCACATGCTCCCTTTTCTCCATTAAGCTTAGCAATACCCCCTCTGGACTTTCTCCTTTCACTAATGTATCTATAGAAAGTCTTGTCACCTTCTTTACTGTTCGTGCAAGCTTCCTCAGTTTGGGACTTTGCCTGCCTTACTGCCTCCCTGCTTCCCTTAGGACAGTTTGGTATGCCTCCTATCTTCATCCCGCTGTGTTCCTTATATTTCCTGAAGGCCAACCTTTTGGCTCTGACCTTTTCTGCTACTGTATTTGAGAACCAAAGTGGTTTCCTTCTTCTTTTGCACTTCCTTTTCTGTCTAACACAATGGGATGTTGCTTCAAGTATGCATCTTAATGCTTGCCCACTTTGCCTGTATCCCTCACCTGTGTTTCTTTTGCCAGATCTAGCTTAACTCTATTGGCCATCTTACCAAAGTCAGCTCCTCTGAAGTCCCATATTTTTGCCTTGGAATGGGATAATTTAGATGTAGTAGCCAAATTGAACCATACCATGTGATGGTCACTGGCCCCCAGGTGACCTTCTACCTGGAGATCTGTAATCCCTTCCTTGTTAGTCAGTACTAGATCTAGGATAGCCCTGTCTCATGTGGGTTGCTGTACCAGTTGTTTGAGGCCCTCCCCCTGCAGGGAATCCACTATGTGTCTAGTTCTGGCAGATGTTCCTGCTGGTATTGACCAATCTGTATCCGGCATGTTGAAGTCTCCCATTATCAGAACCTTCCCTTTAGCTGTCATGTTTTGTATATCTTCTAACAGTAATGTATCTATGTCCTCCCCCTGGTCTGGGGGCCTGTAGACAACCCCAGTTCTTATGGCTGTCCCATTTCCTGTTTCCAGGGTGACCCACAGTTCTTCTGGCTCCTTATGTGTATTCTGAATTTCTGTAGCTTTGATATTTTCATTGACATACAGGGCCACTCTTCCCCCCCTTTTTGCACCTCGGTCTCTTCTGAACAATACATAGCCAGGTACTGAAGTCTCCCAAGTGTGGTTACTGGTAAACCACGTCTCACTAATTGCTACTATGTCCAGTTTAGCCTCTGACATTATTGCCTGCAGGTCTGGGATTTTATTTCCCAGGCCATGAGCATTTGTGTACATGATTTTCCATTGGCCAGATTTTGGTGTGTTAGTTGTTGGGTGAGGTTTGGCATTACCCCTGTGCGTCGTATGGGGAGACAAACCTTTTTTCTTACCTGGTGATGCAAATGAACTGCAAACATGCTGAATCCCTGTTTGACCACTAGCTGAGGGAGAGGGTGTTCTTCCCATTCGACGTATGGGGTGCTGCACCCCTCTCCCCATTTGCTTGTTTAAATATTCCTGCAAAGACGTCAAACTTCTGCCCCAATGCACTGACTCCCTCCTTAGTCAGATGCAGTCCATCAAATTTAAAGAACTTTCGCTCCCAGAACTGTTGCCAGTTCCCTACAAATCTGTGTCCTTTTTCCTGGCACCAGCCCTTGAGCCACGTGTTTAGCTCCCTTATCTCCCTTCTCTGACCTTCGTCCATCTGCTCCCTCTCCCAGACTGGCAGGATCTCAGAGAAGGAGATGCCGACGAAATAGATGATAGTTTGTCACCCAGCCTGGTCAGGTGTCTTTGGTCTCCACACTGGCTGGCGCAGATCATTAGTCCTTTGTGTACTAGGACATCAATGTTTTCTCCAGCTTTGTGAACAATTTTAGTAATGCGGGTCAGTGTCTCTCCATGCTGATGTACCTGGAGACATCTGACCATTACCCTAGCTGGAGATGGGTATCAACTCCCGAATCATGGAGTCTCCTATGATCAGAAGTTTTTTGGATTTCCTTTTTGCTTTTTTTGGTTTGGTTCCTGATTTGGGTGAGTTTTGCTGTGCTAGCTCCTGTGCTGCAGTGTCCTGCTCTGCAGTGTCTTCTGCCTCTTTGTTTGATTTCAGAGATAGAGGCAGATACCTGTTTGTAGTGTTTATATAGTTTTTGGAGGTAATATGTTGGAGAGCAGAGAGTGATGGGGCACCTGATTTGCCCCTCCTAACCACCTGCCAACCTCCTGGACCAACTACCCTCTGTGGTTGAGGTTTTCTGTTGGATGCTGGGGAAATGGCGGGTGGTTCTTATAATGTATTTCCTCTTGAATATGAAATTTGAGGCATGCAATCTCTGCCCATGCTACCGGAGCTGAGCCCTAAGATCTCCAAAGGCCCAGCACGTAGGACAGTGTCCTAAATCCTGTAAGACTGTCCTTCTGAAAATTGTTCCACAGTACCTGCAGTTAACGATATCCATTCCAGATAAGTTACTGGGTTTATAACCTAGTCAGAGTAATTAGAAGGAAGAAAAAGGAAAAAAAATGCAAGTAATGGTTTGAGTGTGTTTTGTTTAACTTGTTATAACAAGTTAAATTACTAGCGCCCCTGTAAATGAGTTCACCTTGTGGAAGCCCCACTGATCCACCCCTTCCTGCTCTGCCACAGGAAATGTTACAACTGTGGTGCCCTATAAAAGGAGTGTAGTGTGGGGTGGTTGGGGATGGGGGTGGGTGGCTGGGCCCTTCCCCTGCCATAAAAGAAGAACCACGGATGAAAGAACAAGGAGGTAAGAGCAGAAACAATCAGTCAACAACAAATGCAGTAACCCGAAAGCTTATCCCAATGTTAGATAAAACTGTAAAACCTGTAAAGCACCACCTGTAATAATTTTAGAGAAGATATACGCTGTAAGAAACACTTTGCTACAGAGAAAAATAAAGCAATGAAATACTAGCAACAAACAGTAGCAATCCCTGTGAGTAAAAAATAAAAACAACACCACACAATAAATCTGTTTAGCCAAAATAAGTCTTAATCCTTTTCCCTTGCTCTGTTAAGTTTCTCTACTCTGCCTTTCAAGCAGTCTTAGAAGAAAAGAGCTCAGGTGAAGCTAGGTGCCTTGGCCAGCAAACCAAGCCAGTGCTGTGCTGGCTAATTTCTCTCCTGTGTGCCACCTGAGCCTGACTGTTGCCTGCTTTGGTAGGGGCAGGGATTTGCTGGCTGTGGGGGGGAGGTTATATGGTTAGCCTAGCATGCAACTCCAGTGTTTTCCTCTGTATTACCAAAGTTAAAGTAATTTCAATGGGCTTGCACAACTGGATGAGATGTATGCTTGTGTGACTTCAATGTATTGTGGCTGTTCACCTCTCTATCCATGGGCTATACCATCCTGTATGGGTATGACACAAGAAACCCCAGAGGAGGGTCCCCCCCCATAGTTGCCATGGGAATCATTTCCTTGGCTAAAGGTAGCTCAGGAAAAAGCCCATGGGAAAGAGAGATGAGTCGCTGGAGGAGGAGGAGTGGATGATGGGGAAACAAAGAAAACAAATGAGGACTGGCCCAGAGGAGGGCCTTGTAAGGCCTGGTTGGGGGAGTGGTTTGTTGCTCTGCCCATTGAACTCCGGCCAACCCTCAGCCATCAGTTTCAATGGACTTGTGCAACTAGATGAGATGAATGCTTGTCTGACTTCGGTACATTGTGGCTGTTCGCCTCGCTATCCAAGGGATATACTACCCTGTAGGGGTACGACGCAAGGAACCCTAGAGGAGGATTCCTCCCATAAGTGCCACAGGAATAATTCCTTTGGCTAAAGGTAACTTAGGAAAAAGCCCAAAAATAATGCCCAAAAGGGTGTCGAGCATCGAAGAGGCAAGAAATCAGAATATATCGAGACCAGAAATTAAGGTGATAGACACAGATGGGAAGGACAGGAGAAGAATGAGATATGAAAAGGACGATGAATGAAATGAAAGCAGACAAGATACAGAAGAGCACACTTCCTAAAGAGAGAGAGAACAGCCGGGGCCACCATCCGACTCCATCTAACAGTGGAACTAAACTACGGAACCTAAGGAAACTCCAACCCTATCTAATATTATGACCATTGGCAAGGAGGAGAGGAAAAAAAAAAAACTTTGAGGAGAAAACCTTTGGGGATCCATGGCCTAGGTCACCTGCCCTCCAGGCTGAAGGATGTTTTGATTAGTGACAGTTCAGCTACTGCAATTTAGAGTCGAGATCGAGTGAGTAGGAAAACATTCCAATTTAGAGGAAGCTCTCGCTCTGTCCTTCTAAATGGACAACTGTTGAGGGTTACGAGCAATGTCTCTGCAACAAGATGCTCAAAAGCAAGAGAGGAGAGAGATGACTGCTAAGGCACTCAGCTGGCCAATGAGAGCCTACGAAACAGACTAGGTGAACCAGAGGTGGTCCTGAAGGAGACTAGCATAGATGGTGCCTCCGAACCTACTTGGGCAACCAAAGGGGATCTGATGATGAGAGCCCCACTCCTCACAGCTGGATGGCATAAATTCTACATCCAGAGGTATCTCCAAGATGAGGGATGACTGAAGGTCCACCCAGAGCGAATATATTCTCACATTGAGCCAGGGAGAAAGACCCTGCTCTGAGCTTTGCATGTTCTGATACAAACTTTGTGGGTGGAGCGGGGCCATAGCCAGGCTAAGTTAGCCCCAAGCCAAAGAGCAATGGACACAGAAGGCATGTCTCTGAATGGAGAGCAATTTGATGAGGTAGTATAAGACCCAATGAGAAGTATGCTCGATTAACCGATGTGAATGAGCAGACCCTGAGATTGGACTGAGTGAAGGAGAACCAGACTCATGTCATGAGGAAGCTACCCGTGATTGGTAACCACAGGAGTGCATGCCAACTGGGTCCATTGAGAGTCAAATTAGGAATGGATAGAATTGCATGCAGGTAGGAGCAAGAGCAGCCAGGTGAAGCCAGCAGCTGATGGTGAGGTAGGTAGTACCAGGAGGACATCTGAATAGGTTTGATTAGAACAAGGGAATAGGGTCAGAGGAGGAGGAGACGAGTAGGCAGGGCGATATGCTGGAGGGAATATTAGGCAATGTGAATGAGTAGGATATGGTGGTATACCAGAATGGCAGGATAGTGAAGCCCCCAAAAGAAAGCAGAGGTCAGAGAAAGAGAGGAATGGAGGATGAAGGGAATGGGAGGAGGGCGAGCATCCACCATGGGGAAGCCCAGTCAGGGATGAAATTAAGAAAGCGCATCATGGTGTAACCAAGAGCAATGAGTGGCAAAGGCCAGAGAGAGCAGGGGCAGGGATAAATGGCAAATCCCGGAGGAAGGCTGCAGAGCATGCCAGCAAGGCATACAGTCCAGTCAGATTGATAGTCCTATGATATGAAACAGGATGGGTGGCAAACAGGTTGGGTTGAGGTTGAGGAAAGGAAGGGTAGGAGTACCAGGAAGAAAACGAGGTATAAGGGGAGGTAAGAGGAGACCAGATGAGAACCAACAGTAGGAGTCGCAGTCCCCATAGAGAGCAACTGCTCCTTTAAAAGGGAGCCGGGAACCAATAAGGGAAAATGGGATCTGAACCACAGGGCAATAACAGTAGTTATGGTCTGAACATCAAGACAGGCAATCTGGAACAGCTACGAGAGGCCAAGAGGTGAGCATCGACCAGGGGGAGAACAGAAGTCGAGAGGAGCGAAGTAGACGCTGTCCCCCAGCTCACAGGAACCGCTGAGGAGCTCAACAGCACAGGGAACAGGAAGTCGCTGTGGAGAGAACTAAAGCAGAGGAGCAAGGCATCCTCTGTAGCAGTGGGGATGAACACAGTGGGCAAAAGGGACAGAGAGAGCAAAGGAAGATGGATCGAGGGAGAAGGAGAAGCAGGGAATGTATGAGGGAAAGCTGGGCAGTGGCAACACCAGCACAAACCCGGAAGAGGGAAAGCAACAGAGACAAGAGCAGCAAATAGAGAGAGAGAGAGAGAGAGAGAGAGAAAGAGAGAGAGAGAAGGGAAATGAAACTATGAAAAAGGTACAGGTTAAACGGAGTGAGGAGGAGGGATGGGAGAACCAAGGGGCCACAGACAGCCACTGAGCAGTGAGACAGGAGAAGGAGCACAGGCAACAGAAGGGGAGGACGCATAGAGCCATGGCAGGGAGATAGAACTGGAAAAGGGGGCTACTCAGCATACCAGACTAGGACGGTAACAGGACAGAGGTTTGCAAGTGAGGAAAAATGAACACCAGACTGGAGGAGACATGGGGAACGGGGGTCAGGTGGGAGGGAGGGAAGGAGGGAGAGAGAGACGCAGGCCAATGGCAGTGAGCAGTAGGATGAACAGCAGGGAAATGGAATGGAGCCGGTGGTCAGAGGTGCTGCTAAAATGCAGTAAACAAAGAACAGGCAGGAGAAGAAGTATGAGGAGCAGCGCCTTCAGCTGCAATGAAGAAAACAAATGAGGACTGGCCTGGGGGACAGCCTTTTAAGACCTGGTTGGGGGAGTGGTTTGTTGCTTTGCCCATTGAACTCCAGCTAGCCCGCAGCCATCAATAACAAAAAAAAAAAAAACCTTACCCTGCAGGTGGGCCTGGGTGGATGGTTGAAAGGAGTTCTTATGGAAAGGAAGGGGGAAGGAGAAAGAGCTGTAGATCAAGTTGGGTCTACGGACCATGGTGATAATGTAGGTAGGGAAAATGGGCAGACTGAGTAAGTCAAGTGAAGCAGTCCTTATCTGCCATCAAATGTTATGTTTCTGTGTTAAAATGAATTAACAGCAGTGCAAAAAAAAAAAAAAAAAACATTTGTCACTGCCAAATGTTTGCCACTTGCATTGCTGTTGTGCTGGTGGGTCCTGCTAGCTTGTGCACATTTTTAGTATATATTTAACCAAAATAGACCAAATGAAATGTAATCTGTGATATGTCATTTGCAATTGGGTTCTGATGTCTACTGCAATTCCCAGGATAGTAGAGGTGAGATGTAATGTCTCATTTTTTTATTTTATTTTTAATTTTGTTGACTGGGTGAGGCACACTAGCCATAGAGATGACTATTTGCAGGCACAAAGTACAGAATATACAAGACAGAGAGAGTACAAAAAAATGAGGTAAATACTATAATTTCCCATGATGGCAGAGACAAATAACAATAGGAAATAGTCTTGACCTATTTATGCAATGTAATTCTTAGAAAATCCAGGTACATAAAACATTGGAGAGTAGCACTGAGGGAACAATGTAAGGTAAAAACAAACAGTAGCATGAATAGAATGATGGAACAGAGGGAAGGTATCCAGCTAAGCAAAAATACAATCATAAGTGCACACAGCAATGAACAATAAAGAATGAGTGGTGGTCTGGCGGAGTACGATTTTCAAATAGTAAGGGAACCAAACAATGGCAGAGACACACAGTGATTTAATACTAGGTAAGTGCAAGCAAAGAAAATGAGCAGAAGGATAAAAGGGAGAGGAACTATTCGGGTAAAGTCAAAATTAACAGAAAGTTTAAGGTAGGAGGACATGTCAGAGAAGCAAAATTAGAACAGGTTAGATAATCTGGGTAAGGATAGGGCAGTAATAAATAGACTAGATAGAGGAGGACCAGGTAGGATCAAAGCACAAGCAAGGGACAGATTTGGTTAGGAAATTTTGCAGCTTCTTTTTAAATGTAGCATGAGTCGGGCGAGTGACAGGTGGCAAGGGGAAGAGAGTTCCAGTGCTTCGAGGCAGCGTGAGAGAAAGCACAGGTACCCTTTGAGGTTTTACATTAGTGTTGTCCTGCTTGTATAATGTATTTATGTATTCGCTTTCAAAGGTATATTGATAGAAATAATGGTATTTTTCCATAGATAATTTACTTTTTGCTGGGTAACATAGTAGCACTCACCATCTGAGGCTGGGTGAGAGTAGTATTGTCCCCCCCAGCCTTTACGCCAAAATTACTCCTCTGCTAGCTATAACATAAGTAGAACAGAGTAAATAAATAAAAATTTAAATAAATAAAGGGAGACATATATAAAACCACAAGAAGGGGGAAATGGTGTTCGTAGAAGGTGGTCTTAATGTGGAATTTGTTGCCTGATTATGTGGCTAACAGTAAAAATATGAAATGCTTTAAACCTAGTCTGGACAAGCACCTGGATGTGAATTGCATCTAAGGATGCAACCATTGTTGAAATGGCAAGCACAGTAAAGGCTCCAGTTGCTGAACTGTGCTTGTATAGTTCTATGTATCCTATGTAGTGTAACACATTCACACACATACAATAAAACAAAAAGAGCAAGTGGTTCATACACATTATATAGATTAAAATGCAGGATGGTGTGTAGTTTGTTTCCCTTCATTCTTAAAACACTGATAGTAAGATTATGATCATATACCTAGGAGTAGCTTCGTTAGATCATTCCCATGCTGGTCTGACTCATCTATACTAGGGTTCAGAATAAATACACTAATAGCACATTTAGGTTGTCCCATAAAATTTGGTTAACTCAAGACACCAAACTGGGGGGGGGGGGGGCTCCTTATGGTAGCTCAATGAAAGAAAATATAAAATAAAAGGGGATGGAAACAGCTGCTGGGGGGTGGCTTAGGCCATCCTCATCTAAGAAAGTGAGGAGAGGTTGCCACTCCCCTCCCCTTTAATAAGCCTCACTATCCCTTCCTTGGTCTTTCTTCGCTCCCTAATGTACCTATAAAAGGTTTTATCCCCCTTCTTAACTGAGCTGGCTATCTTTTCCTCGGTTTGGGCCTTTGTTAGTCTGACTGCCTTCCCCACTTCCTTTTGCTTTAACTGATACATAGAAACATAGAATTTGATGGCAGATAAGGACCGCTTCACCCACCTTGTCTGCCCATTTCCCTACCTAATGGATAAGCTGAAGATCCTAGTAAACCAACAGCCTACTTTCTCCTACCCCCCCCCACTAGAACTGCCTTATGTCTGTTCCGTGCATTATTGAATTCCCTCACTGTTTTTGACTCTATGACCTCCTCAGGAAGGCTGTTCCATGCATCTACAACCCTCACTGTGAAGAAATACTTCCTCACATTACCTCTGAGCCATCCCCCCCTCTATCTTCAAATTGTGCCCCCTTGTTCTTGCACATTTCTTTTTCTGAAAGATGCTACCCTCTTGGACTTTGTTGATTCCCTTGAGGTATTTGAAAGTTTCTATCATGTCCCTCCTCTCCCTCCTTTCCTCAAGGCAATACATCTTCAGCTCCTCTAGTCTTTCTTCATATGTCTTCTGGTGCAGACCCTGCACCATTTTGGTTGCCCTCCTCCGGACAGCCTCCACCATGTCTATGTCTTTACGGAGATGGGGTCTCCAGAACTGTACACAGTACTCCAGATGTGGTCTTATCAACTGTCTGTACAGAGGGCCAACAACTTCCTGTTTTCTACTGGTGATGCCTCTCCCTATGCATCCCAGTATCCCCGCCCTACTTACTGCCTTAGCACATTGCTGGCCCACCTTTAGGTCATCTGATATGACTACCCCGGGTCCCTTTCCATTTTGTTGTTGTCAGTATCTCACCCCACAGTGTACTCTTGCCCTGGGTTTTTGTTTCCCAGGTGCATTACTTTGCACTTCTTTCGATTGAATCTAAGCTGCCATACATTTGACCATTCCTCTAACCTTGCCAAGTCACTTTTCATCCTTTCCACCCCACCTTATGATCAACCCTGTTGCAGATCTGTGTGTCATCTGCAAAGAGACATACTTTCCTTCCAGTCCCTCTGCAATGTCACTTATAAAGACATTAAAAAGGACCGGCCCCAGTACTGAACCCTGCGGTAGCCCGCTAGTAACCCTCCTTTCTTCACTGTGGACTCCATGTACTACTACCCGCTGTGTCCTGTTGTCCAGCCAGTGTTTTACCCAGGCTACCACCCTGGGACCCACTCCCAGGCTGTCTAATTTGTTTATTAATCTTTTGTATGGGACTGTGTCAAATGCCTTGCTAAAGTCTACTACTTTGTTCACCCAGTCAAAGAAAACAATTAGATTTGCTTGACATGACCTTCCTGCTGTGAATCCACGCTGCCTTGGGTCCTGTGCCCCACTGGCCTCTAGGTACTCAACAGTTCTTTCCTTCAGAAGTGATTCCATAATTTTCCCTACTACTGAGGTCTAACTGATGGGTCTGTAGTTTCCTGCCTCTGTCTTGCTCTCACTTTTGTGAAGGGGAATCACATCCGCCATTCTCCAGTCCTCGGGTACCACACCATCCTCATATGATTTATTAAAAAGGGTAGTCAGTGGTGTTACTAGTACTTTCCTTAGTTCCTTTAGAATTCTGGGGTGAATTCCATCAGGCCCTATTGCTGTATCCACCTTCAGTTCTAAGAGTTCTTTCAGAACCTTTTCTTCTGTGAAAGAACTAATATTAACCCCCCATCCAGAGTGCTTCTGTTGACTGGATTAGGTATCTCCCCCTGCTTTTCCATTGTAAATACTGAGCAGAAATATTCTTTCAGTATCCCTGCTTTTTCACTGTTGCTCTCTGCCCAACCACCTTCCTCTTTATTCAGCTTCAGTATCCCTGCCTTCGTCTTTCTTTGCTCCCTAATGTACCTATAAAAGGTTTTATCCCCCTTCTTAACCGAGTTGGCTATCTTTTCCTCAGTTTGGGCCTTTGTTATTCTGACTGCCTTCCCTGCTTCCTTCTGCTTTAACTGGTATAGTTCTCTGTCCTGCTTCTTCTATGTTTCCTTATACTTCCTGAATGCTATGTTTTTCCTCTCTTACCTTCCCCACCACTTCTTTTGAGAACCATAGTGTTTTTTTCTTTTGTTTTGATTTGTTTATTTGCTTCACACAAAGGCTTGTTGCCTCTGTGATGGCAGTTTTGATGTTTCCCCATTGTTGCTCCACCCCACCTTCCTGCCTGTTTGCTAGTGCTTTTCTGAGGCACTTTTCCATTTTGACAAAATCAGTCCTCCTGAAGTCCAGTACCTTCACTGTTGTGTAGCTTGACTCTACAGCTAAGTTTATTGTGAACCACACTGTTTGGTGGTCGCTTGTTCCCAGATGGCTACCCACTTCAAGATCGGAGATCCTCTCTCTGTCCCCATTTGAGAGTACCAGGTCTAAGATTGCTCCCTCCTGAGTGGGTTCCAAAACTAACTGTCTGAGGCATGCCCCCTGTAGGGCATCAAGAATGGCCCTGCTCTTGGATGTGGCTGCAGCAAAGGTGCTTCAGTTAACATCTGGCATATTCAGGTCCCCCATCAGCAATATCTCCCCTTTCTCTGCCATCCCAAGGATGCCTTCTATCATTTCCTTGCCTATTTCCTCCCCCTGAGATGCGGGTCTGTATACAACCCCTGTGCGGATTGTGGAGCCATTTCCAGTCTCCAGAGGGACCCATAGTGCCTCCTGTCCTCTCTGTTTACCCTTTAGTTCTGTTGCTTTGATCCCTTCTCTACTCCTCCTCCTCTTCTTCTTCCCTCCCTGTCCCTCCTGTAGATTGTGTACCCTGGTATGTTGACATCCCAGTCATGGTTCTCTGTGTATCATGTTTCTGTGACTGCCATGATATCCAGGCATCCCTCTTCCATCAAGGTCACCATTTCGGGGAGCTTTTTATCTAGACTATGGGCATTAATACTCATTACTCTCCATTTTATTATGGCTTTGTTTCTTTATGCCCCATCCCTGTCCTTACTGCCTTTGTCTTTTTCTCCATTTACCCCTGCCATTATCCCTATCAACTCCTCTATCTTGGTGTTTACTTCACTAACTACCCAGTTTTTTTTGGGGGGACTAGGATTTCCCTTCTCCTTTTTAGTGCCTCCCCCCTTGGCTAGTTTAAATGCTTGCCAATGAATCATTTAAACCTATCACCTAGGATATTGGTTCCCCTCCAGGATAGATGCAGACCATCACACCTGTATAGGTCTGCATCCCTCCAGGTGGAGCCCCAGTCCCCAGTGAAGCCAAATCCCTGAGCTCTGCATCAGTTTTTCAACCAGTCATTGAATCCCATGGTGCGGGGTACCATAGCCTCATCCGTGCCATAGACAGGTAGCACTTCTGAGAAAGTTACTATGTGTGCTACTTGTGTAAGGCCCCTCTCCAACTCCACAAACTCCTGTTGCACTGTTCTGATCCCATTCTCAGCCAGGTCATTCATCCCTAGGTGGATAATGACATCCAGCTCACTCCCCCTTGCAGCTGCTCCCATGATCCTGAGGAATCGTTTCCTGTCCCTCCAAGCCATGGCACCAGGCAGGCACCTTACCTCCCCTTTCCCCTCCCTCCTCCAGTTCTACCCCGCTAACAATTGAGTCCCCCACCAGGAGTTGTTTCCTTCCCATGTGGGGTCCTGTGCCACCCTCCTGTGGGTCTACATTGTGGAGGTCCCCAGCATCCTCCTTGGTCACCACTGTGGGTGCTTCCATAGAGGAACCATGCTCCACCAGAGTGGCAAACGAATTGTGGAGAGGCACAACTGGAGGGAAGCACCTCAGTTCCACCACTCTCACCCTCCCTGAGCCAACTGTGGTCCAACCACTCCTCTTTCTTTGCAACCTCTGAGGTAGTGGCTGTGGCCTGGGTGGTCCCTGGGTGGGCAAGCAGGTTTCCTGAATTATTGCCAGGTCAGCATGGAGACGAGCAACCTCCTCTGTCAGACCAGAGGGCAGTTCTCTGTCCTGCTCCTTCTGTGATTCCTTATACTTCCTGAAGGCTATATTTTTCTTCTTAACCTTCCCCGCCACCTCTTTTGAGAACCATAGTGTTTTTTCTCCTTCATTTTGTTTTGTTTATTTGTTTCACATAAAGGCTTGTTGCCTCTGTGATGGCAGTTTTAAATTTTTCCCCATTGTTCCTCGAGCCCTCCTTCCTGTCCATTTGCTAGTGCATTCCTTGGGCACTCTCCCATTTTGCCAAAGTCTGCCCTCCTAAAGTCCGGTACCCTCGCTTTTGTATGGCTTGACTGTATGGCTGTGTTTATCGTGAACCACAGTGCTTGGTGGTCGCTTGTTCCCAAATGGCTACCCACTTCTAAATCCGTGATCCTCTCTCCATCCCCATTTGAGAGTACCAGGTCTAAGATTGCTCACTCCCAAGTGGGTTTCAGCACTAGCTGTTTGAGGCATGCCCCCAGTAGGGCATTGAGAATGACCCTGCTGTTGGATGTGGCAGCAGCAAATGTGCTCCAGTTAACATCTGGCATATTCAGGTCCCTCATCAACATCTCCCCTTTTTCAGCCATTCTAAGGATGTCTTCCATCATTTCCTTGTCCATTTCCTCCCCCTGAGACGGGGATCTGTATATAACCCCGTGCAAACTATGGTGCCATTTCCTATCTCCAAGGTGACCCACAGTGCCTCCTCTACTCCCTGTTTACCCTTTAGTTCTGTTGCTTTGATCCCTTCCCTTATGTAGAGAGCTACTTCTCCCCCTCTTTTACCTTTCTTGTCCATCCTGAAGTTTAAGTATCCTGGTATGTTGATATCCCAGTCATGGCTCTCTGTGAAGAGTTTGGCAAACTCAATCCCTGCATTTACAATGCAGCTTAGTAAAATTAGTGGGGTGGCATCTGGTGTGTGACCAAACAGAAGCATATAGTTAAAGTACCAAGGCCCCCCCCCCCCAATTTGCTGCATCAAAGCCTACAGTTTTTTGAAGTAACTCCAGTGTTCTTACTTGTCATACATTTCGGAGGGGTTCTTGGTCTCATTATCCAGTTGAACCATGATTAAGCCTAATCACTTCAGCAAAGTGACCACCTCCATCAGTCAGGAGAAAAGCATCACATTTTTACTTGCCATATCACAGTTGAGGTCTCCCTGCTTTCTCTACTTTTAATGAAGAGACCACTCTCCTGGCTTCATTACTTACAGTGTGCTCTGGCCAATGAAAGGCTCAGAGGTTTTTAATGGGGAGCACACCAATCAGAAGAAGACCATAATTCTCCTACATTCACATCAGTACAAAGAGTTTGGCAAGCTGAACACCTGCATTTACAATGCAACTTAGTAAAATTAGTGGGGTGGCACCTGGTGTGTGACCAAACAGAAGCATATAGTTAAAGTACCAGGGCTCCCCTTCCCCATTTTGCTGCATCAAAACCTGCAATTTTTTAAAGTAACTCCAATATTTTTACTCGTCATACTTTTTGGAGGGGTTCTTGGTCTCATTATCCAACTGAACCATGATTAAGCCTGACCACTTCGACAAAGTGACCACCTCCATCGGTCAGGTAAAAAGCATCACATTTTAACTTGCCATATCAGGGCTGAGGTCACCCTGCTTTTTCTATTTTTGGGCTGTGGGTGGAGCCTACAGCCATTTTGAGAGAGCTCTGTAGCTCTGAAAATGGCCGATCACAGAACTCCTTCCATTGGACTTTTGGTAGTATCCTTCCGAAAGCACAACGGAGCTTAAACCCCTCTGCCACAATCAGACAATGGAATAACAGCCACACTATTTCAGCTGTTACTTCTGCATTCTGATGCATGAACTGTGCATGCACAAGACTCATGCGCATGTGCAGAGTCATGCACATGTGCAGTTCTTCGTGTACTGCCATGTTGTGAATGGCAAAATTGCCATTCATTATTTTCTGTGCCCCAGCAAGTCATGCCTGACATGGATGTGGCACACTGGGATCCCACCCCTTACCCCATACTTACCTCCGGAGGTCAGCGCTGTCATCTTCTCAGGACCGGGACACGTCTGCACTCTTCAAAGCCCCAACAGTGAACTGAAAAATTAAAGGTAAGTGTGCTATACAGCCATTCAATAGGGTTTTCAACTTATTCTGATATCTCAGCTATTTTTTGACTTTTTGCCCCAAATTTTCAACATGGGGTTCTTGGGACCCCACCTCATGAAAACAATCACTTTAATTTTGTTACTCTGTCCCGAAAAGTGATTTCTCAGTCACTGCGCAGAATCACCTTTTGGGACTGATTCACAAAATAACAGTGCCACTGCTCGCGGGGTGGGAATTTAAAAAAGCTATGTTATGATGAAAAAAAATCAAAAATAAATAATATTCTGGCGTGTGTTGTGCAGTTTCTATGCATGTTCTAACATTGCCAATCTGTAATATTTTCACTCCATTTTAACATTGCCATTTTGCACCTCCTTCAAAACAGTACAGCTGTCATTTTCCACAACCTGCCCAAAATGTGTTTTCATACTTGTGGAACAGGAAAGCACGTTTGCTCTGCGCAATCACCTTTTGGGACAATTGAACAAAATGACACTGGCACTGTTCATAAGGAGGGGTCCAAAAAAGGCCAGGTTGAAAATTTGGTGCAATACCTCCAAAAACTGGCCAAGTTACACGTGGGCGTTGAATAATTTCTACGCACATGTGTAACTTTAAATCACTAGTAGCTCTACACAGCGCTATTGGCTCTGGCTAGAATTTGTTAATGAATAAAGTACTCTTCTGGCTTCATTACTTATATAGTGTACTCTGGCCAATGAAAGGCTCACAGGTGTTTAATAGGGTGCTCACCAATCAGAAGAAGGCCACAATTCTCCTACATTCAAATCAGCACAAAGAGTTTGGCAAGCTCAACCCCTGCATTTCACCTGGTGTGCCACCCCACTAATTTTACTAAGTTGCATTGTAAATGCAGGGGTTGAGCTTGCCAAACTCTTTGTACTGATTTGAATGTAGGAGAATTGTGGCTGTCTTCTGATTGGTGAGCTCCCCATTAAACACCTGCGAGCCTTTCATTGGCCAGAACACACTATATAAGTAATGAAGCCAGGAGAGTGATCTCTTCATTAAAAATAGAGAAAGCAGGGATACCTCGGCTCTGATATGGCAAGATAAAATGTGATGCTTTTACCTGACCGATGGAGGTGGTCACTTTGCTAAAGTGATCAGACTTAATCATGGTTCAGCTGGATAATGAGACCACGAACCCCTCTGAAATGCATGACAAGTAAGAACATTGGAGTTACTTTAAAAAATTATAGGCTTTGATGCAGCAAAATGGGGATGGGGTGGGGAAGAGCTCTGGTACATTAACTATATGGTTCTCTGTGAACCATGTTTCTGTGACTGCCACGATATCCAGGTGTCCCTTTTCCATCAAGGCCACTAGTTCAAGGAGCTTGTTACTCAGACTATGGGCATTGGTACTCATTGCCCTCCATTGTTTGATGGCCTTACCCCTTTTAACCCCATCCTTGTCCTTACTGCCTTTGCCTTTTTCTCCAGTTACCCTTGTCCTGCTTCCTATCGACCTCTCTACCTTGGTGTTTACCTCGCTAACTAACCTGCTTTGTGGGGGGAGGCTGTGAACTCCCTGCTCATTTTCAGTGCCTCCCCCCCAAGTTGGCTCCAGTACCTGATTTGAGCTGTGTCTAGGAAGTGATTGCTTTCACACCGGAGCAGCCAGAATTGGCAAATTCTAACAAAGGATTTTACCAGTTCATGGGCTGGCACAACTGAAAAAAATGCTAGAAATCAGATTTGAGGATGTCATGCCTACTTTGCGTGTCCTAGAATGCCATGAGGGTATTGCTGGTGGCATCAATAACTTGGGAGATAGTGAATATTCATTTTTGCTGCCATGTAGGCCAATTTAAGGTTATATTACCAATCTGAATTTGGGGATTCTGCCATATAGGCTCAAAGGGCCCTGGCTTATTAAAGGCCTATTTGGTGCTGTTTGTGTGGCATTTTCCAAAATTCATTAGTATAGGACATGGTGGGAAGAGCTGAGGGAGGCAGATGGGAGTGAGAATGGAGCAGAAATTAGAATGTGCAAGGTCCCAACATAGCTTGTTTAATGGGTTCCCAAAGCTGAGTGGAGGGAGAGTTACTTTAGTGCTTAAGAGTTGCCAAAAGTGATGTGACAGAGCTGCACCTTGGACGTTTCTATTCTTCTTTGGTGTAAGGTGCCCGTAGTCTGCATTTACTAAAGCAAAGCCTTTTTGACTTCCAGAGAAATGTAGTGATAGTTTTTCAATTGTATTCAATTGTTTGTGGTGGATATGTACAGAACGATGTTGAAACAATACAGCAGTGTGGGTAAAGCCATCATTTTGAAGTCCATGATCCTACCACCTAAACTGCAGTGTTGAGATATGCTGGCTATGACTGAGTCAGGATAAGTACCTGTAGCTGTAATATTTTGAATATTGGGAGTGACATGCATACCCAGGCACATGATCTCATCAGAAGCTGCTTAACCTTACACTGTGATAGCTCCGTGTGGGGGGGGGGAGGTGTGTAGCTTAACAGGCAATAGACACAACTTCAGTTTTGCTTCAGCTGATTTTAAGACCAGGGGCTGGATTTTCAGCCCGTCTGGGAACTATGTCCCATGCCACAACCACCAATGTGGGACAGAATCACTTCATCTGCAGAGCTTTGTGTTTTCAGCTGGTGCAGCTATGGGGGATGTTATGCCTGGTCCCACAGGGGTGAAACATTTCCCCGCAGCTACAGCAAACCAAAATTGCTGCAAGCTGCCATAAATCATGAAGCTATTCATGAACTGGCCCCACCTTTGAAAATACCACGGCTGTGGGAAACCTGCGGCTCAGCAAGTGGCAACCCCCTTGCACCAGGTTTTGCACACAGCTGTGGGATTGACAGGGGCTCTGAAAATCTAGCCACAGATGTATTCCCAAAGTCACTCAGAATACCTAGAGTATAAATAATAGATGAAGAAGAGGGGGCACATCTACGAGGAGGTCATCTGCATAAAAAAGTGCTTTTATTTTTGATTCACCATGCTAAATTCCTTTTGCTGCTGTATCCACCCTGAGCCTTGCAGGCATAGGCTCTGTAGCCTTAAGAAAGCTAAGGGGAAGGAAGCTCTGATGCATACCCCGATGCAGTGTCAAAGGATTAGAGATGACCTTATTGGTAAGCACTGGAACTTGGGGTGAGTTACACAGAGTGTGAAGCCCAAGCCATCACATAAAACTGAGGCCAAAGCTCAATGTTTTCCAAAACAGGAAACAAATTACCAATTACCTTCTACCAAGTCAAATGCATTCTGCATGTTTGCCACCATCAGCACAGCTGGGATGCTCTGCTGCTGGGAGAAGCCATGAAGTCTTAAAGTAGATGGATCTTCTCTGATTCATAGCCCCATTCATGAAGCCTATCTGGGAGTTATTAATCAGTGCCAGCAACAGTGGTTCAAGTTTGTTGCTAAGATTTTGGCCAAGATTTTAACATTTGAGTCGAGTAAGAACATGGGCCAAAAATTTACAAAATGCTCTTTATTTTTCCCTGGTTTTGAAAGGATGGCGATGAGAACAGTTCTCATAGTTGGGGAAGGGATTTGTTCCAGGAGCCTTCAATGAGTATTTGCAGTAGATAGGGGTGATGAGGCCGGGAAACAACTTGTAGACAGCTGCTCTTGGACCATTTGGGATTAGGGTTTTGTTGGGGTTCAGCTCCAAAATGACTTTAGTGACCTCGTGAATAGTAAGAGAGCTGAAGGGAATCCCTGGCCTGCTGTGAGACCTGAGGGAGGGTAACAACCCTAATCAATTCCTCCGGGTAGGTTTACTGGCTACGTCAGAGTTATATAAAGCTCTGAAGGCAATATTTATTTGTGTAGGTTCTTGGGCCATTGTGCCCTCTCTTTTGAAAAAGCACCAGTTGTGTGAAATGTTTGTGGTGATTAGAAATTGGTGTTTCCTGGTAAAATATTTAGAAATAAATAAATGTGAACCATGTCTACATGAGGTCAAGGTGAGGAAAAGATACCACTGCCGTTTTAAAATGGTTATACTCCGTAAAAACAGAGCTGTGCTAAGGGTTTTTGTGCCATCCCTTTGGAAATCTAGCCTGACATTTAGCCAGGTTAGTAAAGTGCACATTTATTCCCACGGTCGCAAAGAGTTCAGGTAACCAATCAAATGCAACCAAATGGAATTCTCAGCAGAGATAAACAATTAAGTCACTGGAAGATTGTTTTCCTTTGTGCTATTCTCACAGCAAGGCACTAGAAGAAATATATCGTTCCATGCCAATAGCTACATGCATGGCTACTGAGGTACAATGCGTTGCCCTACCTCTTGCACTTGCTTTTTGTTGCAGCTGCATTCTGTAAAACATTCTATATTTACTATGGAGAAAGTCCAACTCGGCAGGGAAAGTCAATATCTCAATTTGCAGTTGCCATTTCTAGGTTTCTGACTATTTAACATCACCATTAGAGTGTCAGATTTAATCACCTAAAAGAAAACATGAAACAGAGAGCTCAACTCTTAAACAGATATGACTCAAACTAAAATAAACTCTGCAGTTATAAGGTGGGACTAGATCCAAATATAGATTTTAGACAATTAAGCAGCTCTACTTCAAGCACAAGACTTACCAGCAGCTGTGTACTTGTATCGTGGCTACATATTCTGTGTAACTTATTGTTTGTTTTAATTTCTTTTGTAGCCTTGTGTACTACTGCTAATCCTGTCTGTGCTCCCTGGTATCCCCTCTGCAAACTAGATGCTATGGGTATGCACACACCCTAAATATTAATTCTGGAATACCACAAATAGTAGGGTTTGTGAATATTCAGGACTGTATGTCAAATGCTTGAGATATTCAGATATTCAGGAACTCCTCCCCTGGTGACCAGGGCTGGTCTTCTGGCTGTACTAGCAGTGTAGGTGGCTTAGTAGGTAGCACACTCGCTTCTGAGGCCGGGAGATCAGAGGGCTGTGGGTTCAGTTCCCACATCTGGCACTTGGGTTAATATCCCAGTACTGACACTGTAGTGCAGCATGAGAGGGGTGCTGCACTTCTGAGGTGCCGTCTTTCGGATGAGACGTTAAACCGAGGCCCCATCTGCCTGGATTGGTGGTAGTTCAGGTGGATGTTAAAGATCCCATGGCACTTATCGAAAGAGTAGGGAATTTCCGGTGTCCTGGCAAAATTTCCTCATTCACTAAAGATACCACCAACAGCTTAATCTGGTTCAAGATCAGTTGGCATTCATCTGTATCCCCCTTCTCCGGGTCGTGCCTGAAAATAGGCAGGATTTGTCTAGTGCACTTACCCGGTCAATAAAAAACTAAATAAAATAAAAAATAAATCCCAATAGTTTCCCACCCATCTTCCTGTCCCCTTGTTTATGAGCCCGTAAAAGAAAAAGAAAAAAAAAAATCATGCAAACGCCTGCTTCTGGAACCAAGTCAGAAGCTGACAGTTCACCACCTCCAACCCCTGCAGTGGCAGGCATGGCATAATATAGTTCAGGCCCACCCTCCTGCTCCTGCTCCTACTTTTGATACATAATCATTTTAGGGGGCGGGGACACTAGAAAGTCAAACCGGCTAGCTCAGTCGGCAGCCCCTCTTACAGCACACCTACCCTGCTCTGAGCACTAAGTTGTACAAATGGATGGAGCGAGCTGAAGTGTGATTGGGGTGCGTGTGCGAGCAATTGCATCATTAGTGATGCTAGGCAGAGTGATACAGTCAGTCTTCCTAGCATCACCAATGATGCAATCACATCACCCCCACCCTCCCAATTATGTTTCTGCTTGCTCCATTCATTATAGCTGCTACTAGGACTTAACGCAGGGAGGGTGTGCACTGTGGAGGGGGTGGGATAACTGAGCTAGCCTGTTTGACATTTTAGTCCTCCCCAAAATCATATATAAGGGGCAGACAGGTAGCTGAATTATATTGTGGCATGCTTGCCATTGGAGGGGCTCGGGTGAGGGGGGTATACTTTAAAATATGCTGCTGGCCTCTGGCAGTGTGGCAGAAACTGGCATTTTAATGTTCTTTTTAACTTTATGGACTCACAGACAAGGCAGAAGAGGGACGTGGGAGGGGAAAGTATTGGGATGAGGAGGGGCAGACAGGAGACAAGCCATAGCCACCTGGGGAAGGCATTTTTAAAAGATTTTTTTTTTACCTTCCATGTCCTGATTAGCACAATTCTGAATAATAAATACCTGAATACGTAGCCCTAAAATACTGAATATTCATCTGAGTAATCGAAAATAGGTATTAGCACAGCCTTACTAGATGCTGCACCTAAACAAAGCCATCCTGGTTTGGAAAACTTTAAACAAATATACCCATCAGATTTGTTTCCATCAGTACCCTTCTATTTTTCCTTCTAGAGATAATTTGCAAAAATTCTAGATAATAGATTGTTTGTGAAGGGTGATAAAAACTGAAAACCAAAATGCTCAGTTTATCTGCAGGCTAGGTGCAGTGTGTAGTAAATTAATTGCAATAAAATATCAAATTACCCACCTGATGAGCTACACCCATTTCTGGGGTGGACAGAATTTCTTTTGGCATCACAACAACTTAATTACACTTGTAAAATGGCAAGAAAAAACTAGATTTTTCATTGGTTGAGAGACATCACCTGACCATGCATTAAAATCTCTATAAATGCATGGTCAGGGATTGAATCTTATTTTTCTCTCAAAAAATTTACTTAGAGCCATTTTATAAGTGTAATAAGAACCTCCAGGGTGTGCATCATAGGATTTTAATGCACTTCCTAGGGGAGTAATGACACTTGCCCTTTAGCCTCATGCCTTACTGCACACCTTGGGGAGTGCATTTAAGTCCTATAATGCACTCCCTGTCTGGCTTATTACTTACATACATTATATCAGGCTGCTGGTACCTCCTTGATATTACTGAAACTGATTCTTATTTGTACCCTGCCCTTGTCCCATAACATTCTTCGGGACTTACAGAGGAGGGAAGTATTCTTTATCGTTGGAGCTCTACACATGTGTCACTCCAGCCAGCACACTTACACACCAGATTTGAGGCTATTTCCTTCACTCCCCATCCACATGTTTGGCACTCCCTAGTGTAACACCTCCAACCACCATGGACCTGGATCAGAATGACAAGGGTTAATTAGAAACCTCCTTAAGGGAGACTGTCCTGCACCATTCACATCTTCATGGCTCTTGGCTTTCACTTCCCATACTAACAAGGCTGAGGCGAGCCCTGTCTTTTATATCCAGTCACTGTCACATGACAGAGGAAAAGAGATGCTACGCTGCTTCGGTATCTGATCTGACAGAAGTTCAACAGTCAGATTATTTGCCATTATGCAGTCCTGATCTGACTTAAATTGGATAATGTGGTAGGATCAGATGATTATCAGATCTGATTATCTGACATCCCTAACTGGAACTAGAGATGGACAAAGTTCTGAAGTTTCACTATGGGAAGTTTCCATACTTCATGTAGTTCTACACCTGGTAAAGACTATGCATAGTGGCACATCCCCAGCAATGTGCCCCTCCATGTAGTTCTTTGTCCAGTGTTGTGGGCATTTCGCCAGGTGGAGAGTCCCTTTACTGGTGAGGTGCCACTATATGTAGTTGCTTTTTAAAGTGTTTAAAAAAGCACCCCACCCACATATCTACACATTCCCTCTCCAGCACTGACCAGAGAAATTAAAGCTCCCATTCCCCACCCTCATAGCACTCGTACTGTACCTTTCTCCTCCTCCTTCCAGTCCTGGCAAAGTTGCATATTATTAATACCTTATCCCCCCAGTGTCCGCTTCATAGCTTTAGTATATAATATAAACCCACCACCATCCCCACCTTCCCCAGTCCAACCCAGTAAAACAAGAAGGCTAGACTCTCAGCACACTGGCAACCCCCCCCCCCAAGCCTGCTCCCCCATACAGTTGTTTGGTGAGGGGTCCAGTAAAGAAGAAAAGTGCCACTTACCAGGGTGGCCAGCTGGTGACAGCCCTCTGTCCTCCGAGGCTGATCACCATCAAATGAATTAAACTGGTGGTCTGCTTCTATAGCAACTAGGGGTGTACAAATACCATATCCCGAATATTAGTCTGAATATTCTATTCGGACCCCCAAAATATTCAGGTATTTGTTATTCATATTCATTATTCATTTTTTTAAAAACAAAGATAAAGGAACAGCCCCCACCCTCCTCCACAGCCCAGATGCTTTCAAATATATGCAAGCCCCCCCATCCCCATCTAGGGGTATCCAGATGGTGAAATGGGGCACTCCACAAACACAAACAACCACAGTCCAAGGAATTAGAATATAAATAACTCATTACCTGGGTTCAGTGATGGTAGTGACTGGGAGTCACAAAGGTCAATGGGGAACAAAGTCACTGGCTGGGTGTTCCAGAAGGCTGCAGGGGAATACGGGTTAGCAGGCAAGCATACACAGTCACATTAATTAAGTTCATTATCCACTCCAAAATCAAAGTGCAAAAATAAATTAATTAAATGTGTACCAGTAACAACCACTCCATGGAGCATGGTATGGAAAATACGGTGGGTTTCCTTCACAGACATAGCTGGAAAATCTACTGCAACAGAACATACTTTTTATTTCTTGCAGATCTCTCTTAAGCCATGAAGGCCAAATTCCGGGCAGCCCACTGGGGCCAAAAGAGGCCTTCCTTTGAGGTAACTTCATACTGAACACTCTACTAACTCGTATCTCTTTCCTTAGCTTTATCTCTCTAGCAATTGCATTTTCTTTCCTTTAACCTCTCTTCTGGCAGGCAGTTTCATTCCTGTACTTTTACTTTGGCTTATGACAGCACAAGATGTTTCTACTGTCCCACCCTTATACTGTTTTCAGTTCATTTCCATCTGCCTGGTATTAAACTTCCTCCACCTGGGGCTAACACTTATAGAGCATAAACTTCTTTTCCTTTAAGGTCTTAATTTTATACTTTTCATTTGATGTTCATAGCAAGAACCAAACCACCAGAACCCTTTCAGACATCCAGTTGCTGATGCCTTGTGCCTAGAATGGTTTCCCACACATCTATCTGGGCCCCGAAATCAACAGCATCTCTGCTCATACAGCAATTCCAACCTCTGAATTGACTCATCAGGGGGACCTCTGCCAATGCCACACCAGATCACCCAATGGAATGCCACCCCGCTGGGGTCCCAAACATCACTCCTCTAAATGGACTTTTCCCACCTCCACAAGCAGCTCACACTCTGGGTCCCAACTCTGCGGTGGCCTCCAGCCTTGGGAATAGGGGTAACTCTGCCACCATTACACCTTCAACTGCAAGGGCAGCCATTTCCAAGCCATGCCTCAGGCTCTACTGCCATTGTAGGCCTGCCACAGCAAACCATTTGACCCACAGCTGAACTCTCCCACAGGCAATATTTCTTTGGGTGTTAGGCCCCACTGGTGCTTACCCTACCAAGGTGCCAAAATTCACTTGGCGGGCCTCCAATTTCATGTCTTCTCCCCAGGCTCTGGCTCTCAATGCACCGACAGGCCCTTTTTGCTTTGCTCCATGGCTCCCCTTTATGCCACCCAAACCGTTGCTTTCCACATTGCAGGACTTCAAGGGTGGAAGTCCAGGGTGGCAAGCGGACCACCCTGGCCCCACCACGGGCCCCTGGCTGAACTTGCGGACTGAACCCTCTGGCTCCTCTCTTCACTGGCCTTCCCCCCTTGGGGTCCCTGGTTTGGCACCAAAACCCTTCTATTTATATCCTTTGGGGAGGGGTCCCACCTATAGTCAGCAGGCAGCACCACATCCCAGACTCAGCAGCACCACTAGCTCCCTCTCTCTGCCTAGTTACCCCTAGCAACCCAACATTAGCTAGTAAGCTCCCAAAGGGTGCTTACATATACAAGCACCCAGTCCCTCATCTTTAGTTTGAATCGCATCCTCCTCCCCTCCAGCACACACAATTTGATAAAAAAAACTCCAATGAGGGGTGACTGGCACAACCCACCTGCCTCCTCAGCCTGCTGCTGTCTTTCAGTGCTTATTGCTCTGAAACAAATATGTCCCCCCACCCTCCCACTCTGGCAGCAGCACCCTCCTCCCCCCTAACACCCATATCGTGAAACACAACTGGATAAAAGAAGTTAGAAGGTGACGGACATAGCCCTCCCTCCTCTATGGCCAGATGTCCTCTAGTGAATGAAAGCACTCCTGCACTTGGGCGCATAGTAAAACAGCTGATCACATGATCAGGAGGGGAGCAGGGTGGGATTGGAGTTCAAACTAAAGGTGGGGGGACTGGGGGCTTGTATATTTGAAAGGATCTGGTCTAGGGAGGAGGGTGGAGGGCTGTTTCTTTAACTTGTTTAAAAAAGTATTTCCTGATCAAATAGGCACAAATAGTGCCACAATTCCTTAGTCAAGATCCAAATAATGAATAATGCATTATTCATGGTATTCAGGAAATAAAATTAATTACTTGCACACTCCTAATAGAAACACACTTAGCTAGTCAGTTGTTACTATAGGAGTGCATTACCCGTTTCATACATTTGATGGCCTAGGAAGACATAGGGCTGTCAGTGGCTGGTCACTGCAGAGAGGGACAGTTGTCTTCATTACAGGACACCTCACTGACCACCCAGATGTCACTTAGTACCCTTGCGGGATAAATGAGTGGGAGGAAGGTGGTGGGGTACCAGATGGTGTTGGGGTGGGTCTGTCCTTGTTGTTTTACTGGGTTGGGGAGGTGGGTGGTGGGTGGTTATATTGTACACTATTTCTACAAAGTGGACATTGGATGGGGAAAAGAGTACTAATAACATACAACTTTGCTGGGACTGAGAGGAGGAGGGACATATGAGTGCTAGAAGGGTGGAGGCTTTCATTTCTATGGTTGGGGCTGGTGGGAAGGGTGTTAGAAACACCTCGTCATGGGTGGAGGGAAGGTATTCTTAAACACTTTAAAAAAACAGCTAGAGTGCATAATGGCACTTTGCCAGCAAAGTGCCTCTTCGCATGGAGATGTACCCATTTTGCCTGGCAAAAAATTGGGACTAGTGACACTTTGCCAGTAAAGTGCCACTGTGTGTAGTATTCATCTGTTGAAGTGGTCACTCCAGATGAAGGACTACATGAAGGGTCACTTTATGCTATGGGAAGTTGGAAAACTTCACAAAGAAATTCACATAAAGTTTCTCAACTTTACCATCTCTAGTCCCAATTATTGATGTCCAGTAATAGGATTATTAGATCAGATAAGTCTAATAGTACAGATTCTATTGTTCGACAATAGTCTTTACAATTAAAACATATCAATCTAAAAAAGAATACAGTACATACATTATTTAGCACCACTTAATCTGTACGGAAACATCTTCATGATCTCACAATATTCAATACATCTTTAAATAGACTCTATTCTAAGAAACAGACAGGTGGCTAAGAACAAAGATAGAGCCAGATGCAAGGTACTCACATACAACAAACAGCAGCATGGCTACATACCACCATGGGGCTTCAAAAAAGCAGCATATCGCAGTCAGGCTATAAGCAAAAATTATTTTATTGTGCCACAAACGCCAGCACCCAGTTACAACGTGCCCCTTCCCGAGCAGCCAAACGTTTTCGTGCTAACTCTCGCACTTTCTCAAGACTGAGGCAGCTTTGGCATCACATACCATTTAAACAGTGCAATTTAAAGTGACAGTGCAACATTAAATAAAAATCAATTCATTTGCATTATTCACATCAAACTACCTAAAAAAGGCTTCCTAAACAACACCAGAAATGGTGTGCAAGGAAATAACATGCTAAGAATATTAGAATACTACTACACTTGTTAACATCATAACCAGGCATATATGGATTCTTTTATAAATATAGAGATAACTGGAAAAAATCATTTAGACCTGGTTCCATAAATGACTTTGTCTTATACTGCCAAAAAGATTCTCTTTGTCTAAGCCTTTTATGCAAATCTCCACCACGAATCTGTTCTTTCACGTTTTCAAGCATTTGAAAAACAAAACTGTGTTCTCCCTTTAATTTTAACATGCTGTGCCAATGCACTTACATCATCTTGATTAAAAATACTCCTAGCATGCTGTCCGATTCTCATTTTAAATTTCTGCAGTTTTACCTTCATAAAAACTTTTACAACTACAGCAAGTAGCAGCACAAACAATGTTCCTAGTATTACAATTACAGAACCAATCTGTATGATATGTCTGATTTGTAACAGGGTGTCTAAAAAATTCTCCTGTTTTGATATATTTGCGAAAGGAACAGTTTTTACACTGAAATGTGCCATTAGGAATCACAATCTTCTTTGGTTTTTGTGGTTCCCATTAAGTGCTATGGACTAAAATGTTCCTAAGGTTTGAAGCTCTCCTGTAAACAAACTGTGGAAATTCACTAGTGACATATTCATGTTTCTTTTCTGTTGTTAAAATGTGCCAATTATTCATAATAATTTTCTTGACACAATGTGCCTGGGGACTAAAGGTAGTAATAATAACTTCCTTTGATTTAAATCATTGTTCTTTTTCCTTTTTGGTATTAATAAATCATTCCTATTTTTCAAATTTGCCTTTTTTTCAGCTTGTTCCAAAACAGAACTACTGTACCCCCTAGCCTGAAATCTATTTTTAAGATCCATAACACTTTCTGCATAATCCCCTGGCTCAGAGCAGTTCCTTTTAGCTCTTAGGAACTGTCCTGTAGGGATATTTTAGCTACATGTTCAGGATGACAACTGTTAAATAAAATAGAGTTCTTATCCATATTTTTCCTATACAGTTTAGTTCCTATACCACTGCCATCTAATTTCCTATGAATCAAAAGATCTAGGAAGCTAATTTCTTGTGCATCTGAAAGAACCTCAAAACATAAGTTCTTATTACTCCTTTCTAGGTAAAGAGCAAAAAGTGCTAGCTCTTCCATTGTCCCTTTCCAGATAAAAAATAGATAGTCGATGTAAAGTTTGTAGATGTCAATAAGGTGTAAAACAGGATTCTCATCACTGTAAATAGCTCTTTTCTCCCAATTAGCCATATATAAAATGACATAATTCAGAGCCATGGCATTCCCCTATGGCTGTACCTTTTAGTTGTAAATATGTATTTTCTTCAAACAAAAAGGTATTGCACATTAAAACCTTGTCGGCCAATGTAAGGATAAACTCAACAAATGGCTGTGAGTAGGATGTTTCCCAATACAGCACATCTCTAAGGCATTCTAAGCCCTCATCATTAGGGATATTTGTGGATAGAGAAAACACATCCATACTGACAAACAAGGATGTGGGGGAAATATCAATATCTTCCAAAAAATTTAACAAATCAGTGGTATCACGCAAAAAGACCTAGTACCCATTGCCAGGGATATTCTCTATGGTGATCTACAAACTTTGCTAAGTTATCAGTTAAATATCTAATACCAGCTACTATTAGTCTTGCTGGTGGTCTTTCAAGGCTCTTATGGACCTTAGGAGTCCATACAAGACTGGCCTGACCTTAATCACTCCTCCCATTAATGCTTCCTGTAATATAACATCTATGTCTATCTTATATTGTTCAGTAGGATCATGGTTCGAACATAGATAGAGATCATTGTCAGCTAGCTGTCTCAACATTTCATTTTCATAGTCAAATTTATTCCAAACTACAGCCCCTCCCCATTTATCAACTGGATTAATAATACAATCATTCTTTTTCAAACTTTCAATAGCCATTTTTCTTCAGTTGTACAGTTATAATATCTAGCTCTAGTGATATTTGATGCCTATAGATCCTTTAAACATGCTTTCTCAAAAACTGAAACTGCAGTATTTTATGGGGAAATAAAGGTGGAATTTGGTTCAAAAGATTTACATGTCTCATCATTTAAAGTCACAGCAGATGGATAAGAAACCACAGCAGAAATATCATGATCCTGTGATTCATTGCTTTCCCTGTAAAAGAAAACTTTAAGGTTAAGTTTGTGAGTAAATTTATAAATGTCAACTGCTGTATCAAAGTTATTCAAATTTCGAGTGGGCACGAAAGAAAGACCTTTTTGTAAAACACTAAGTTCCATCTCTGTCAAAACACAGTCAGAAATATTGAAAACTATGTTATTTTGTTCTTCCACAGAAGAATCAATCTGAGAATTCAATATCTGCGACCCCTCTTCTGTGATCTGCTGTAACCTCTGGGATGCCTGAAAAACTGATTGTTTCTTCCTGTACTCCCCAATTTTCCTGTTTCTCCCTCTTGTTTCCCTCCTTGTATTACTGCCTGAAACTGTGCTATTCTTGGGCTCCACCTGGGAACCTGTTCTGGCAAAGGAATGGTCGCGCCATACATCATGTTCACTGATATGGGCACATTCTGAATGGGGGGATGCGAAAAATGATGAGGGGGGTAGGGATCATGCAATTCTGTTCGCTTACATGCTGTTCTTGTGTACATAAATAGTGAGGACATGTAGAAAGTCTCGACTGTTGTCCCATACTCCCTTGTCTTATTAGATTTTTCAGTGCTTCCTGGTTTGGTGGAATTTCCCCTTGACTTGTTGCTAAAAAAGGAGAAAAACTTCTATCAGAATCAGAGCCACTGGTGTAAACGTCTCTTGTTCGATAAGATGAAGTATCTTTTGCTTTCTCAAGAATGTATTTTTTAGGGATTCTCTGGCCCTTCCAATTCAAAATCCAGCCCTTCTCATAGTCTGTATGGTCTCATTTAAATTTATTGATTTTAAAATTTTTTCAATTCTAATATCCTGTCTTTTGACGGTCTCCTCTAACTTTTTCTGATACATGGGATATTCATTATGTGTTTCAAATGTTTATTTAATTTTTGTTTATTGAAATCTAGGATTACAAATATCTTTGAGCAGGAACTGCTCATTTCCAAAGGCTCCACGTCAAGGAAATGGAAGGTAAACATACCTACAAAGGTCGATAGGATTATACATAGCTACATAGTAAAAAGAAGCAAGAGGCTGAGGCATAGTTAATTGCAGTTCCTCAAAATGTGCCAGTGTTAAGTAGAAAGACACAACATCCAAGGGCAAACTTAGAAATAAGTGCTGCTGGCGAGAGGGTAGAGAGGGCAGGGGTACGCAGGCAGGAAGGCCATTGTCATAGGATAAGGGGTGATGGTAAGAGAACTCATGGGGAGGGAGGGGAGGGATAGTTGTCAGTAAGTGCCAGGGAGGTGGATGAGGAAGGGGAGTGAGGGTGTGTGTGCAGGGGGAGGCAGGAGAGGGAGGGCATGGCAAGGGTGGGTAGCTGACCTGTCTAAAGTAGAGGGTGTAGAATGTGGGGCACCAGATTAGGTGAAGCAGTCACAATGACTAGTTGAGCTGAGATGAAGTCAGAGTTGTTTTTTAAATGGGCCAAGAGCAGCGGCTGTAAGAGTTTCTTTGTTGAGTGTATTATACCACTGTGGAGCTCTGTGAGCAAATTCCCTCTGTCCCATTGCAGTCCAGCATCTGGGGACAAGGAAGGTTTTTTGTTTTGAACTTCTAGTTTGCTGGGTGCTGTGGTGGTCTACGAGGAGCTTTTCAACACCTGGTGGCATGATCCCGAGGAGGACTTTTTTGGCTAAGAGGCAGGTCTGATACTGGATCCGGCTGATGAGAGGAAGTTATCCTGCCCGAACGTACAGATCACAAGTGTGTGTAAGTTGGTCAGCCCCCATTAGAAGCCTGCATGCTTTGTTGGGTGCGACTGTAATTCTGCAGAGGCAGAGCCATAGATTGCTAGCCTGTAATCAATGATGGAGGTGACAGAGCTGTTAATAGCCAACCGGGGTGTGTCCGTAGCTATGCAGTGTTTGTGCCTGTAGAGCAGGCCTATACGGATATTGGCGGATTTGGTGACAGAATCAATGTGCCGATGGTAGGAGAGGGAACTGTCTAATGTAACGCCTAGGCATTTAAATTCAGGAACGTGTTCAAGTATGGTCTCTGTCTGGTTTTTGATCGTGAGGTCATGGGATTTGTACTTGCTCCTGGAATTGTAGAAAGTCATTACCTTTGTTTTGCTGTAGTTCAGGACCAGTTTGTGTGTCTTGAACCATTCTTTGATGTGCATGAAGTCAAGCTGTAATTGTTTCTGAAGGAGCTACGTGTCTTGGTGGTTGGTGAACAAGACTGCGTCGTCAGCATAGAGTATTAACTTCTGATGGCAGACACTGGGGCAGTGGTTCAGAAAGAGGCTGAAGAGTAGTGGTCCCAGGATGGACCCCTGTAGGACCCCTGAAAGGACCGGTTTATCTTTTGAGGTGACACCAGCAATCCTGACCTGCTGGACTCTCTCCCCAAAGTAACTTGAAAACCAGAGCCACACTTCTTTGGAGAGCAAAACGCTTGATAGTTGCTTGAGTAGGAGTGGGTGGTTGACAGTATCAAAGGCTTTTGTAAGGTCAATGAATACTGCCCCCACACATTTTCCTTGATCGAGAGTGGTATGGATGAATTCCGTGAATTCTAACAGTGCAGTAGTGGTAATGTGTCCTTTATGAAAGCCATGTTACTCGGGACATTGGATGTTATATTCTTCCAGGTACTCAACTAGTTGGTCTGAGGCAATGCATTCCAGGGTCTTAGACAAAGGAGGGAGGATGGAGATAGGTCTGTAGTTGGAGTGTAGTGACTTGTCTCCACTTTTGTGTACTGGTATGATGGTCGCCTGCTTCCAGCAAGATGAGAATTGGGACATTTTTTGTGATAGGTTGAAGAGCATTGTCAGGGGTACAAGCATTTCTTCAAGGACCAGCGTTAACAACTTCAGGTCGAGGGAGTCGCCACTGTAGCTTGTGTTGTGGATGGCCTTCTGAATATAGGTTCTGGCTAAGTGCACAGGGATCTGCTTGAAGTAGAATCATGGGGCAGGGTGTAGGAGAGAAGCAGTGTCGGGGGGGTTACTACCAGAGGGGCCATCAAAGAAGTCGGATGACAGGACACTATGCAAGTTGGAGAATGCATTGTTGAAGGTATGGGTGATTTGTGTAAAGGTCAGATGTTGGTGTTCCATTTATGTTGAGCATAGTGGGTGGTGACTTAGGATCCTTGCCTGTAAGGTCTTTTAAGTTACTCCAGAATTGTTTCCCTTCACCCCAGGAGTTGGAGAGAGCCTCCTTGAAATATTTGCTGTTGGTGCTCCGAATTGCCCTCTTGCACTCGTTTCTGGCAGTTTTATATTTATGAATATCCCTAGGTGTGGATGTTGCTCAGGCACAGTGCCAGAGATGGTCCCTTAGTTTGAGTAAAGTGATTAGTTTGGGGGTTATCCAAGGGTTAGCTGTTCCCCTGACCTTCAGCTTTTTGAGAGGTGCAAAGATATTGCAGGCCGCAGTGAAGTGCCTGATGAAAAGGTCCAAGGCTTGGTTAACATCTTTGGAGGAGTCGATTGGCGACCAGTCTGTATGGCTTACATGTGTATTTAGTAGCCCATGGCACCATTGATTTAACGCCCTGATGTGGATTATTTTAGGTGGGGGCTTAATGAATTTGTTTGTCCAGATACAGGTAACAGGTGAGTGGTCACTAATAAACATCAGGGAGCACTGTGACTTTAGAAATTCAGTCAGAGTGATTAGAAAGGATCCAGTCTAGAAGTATGTGTGACCCTGTCCTATAGTTAAATCTGGTGGTGGTGGCAACAAGCTGGGTGAGGTTCTGTGCCGTGACGGCATCCTTGTAGGTGCTGGCCTCTGGTGAGAGCCAGTTTATGTTGAAGTTGCTGAGTATTATGATTTCAGAGTTATGGTGTATTCCCTTTGGTTTACCATGATGCTAGTAAGTCCATTGGCCTTGTCTTTAGAGGGTAGGTAAACAGAGGCCATGGTGAGCTCCTTGTTGTGCGCCCCGAGTACAACTTTAATAGCGAGAACCTGCGAGGGGAGTTTAGGGTGTGAGAAAAGAAGGACATGACCCATATAGGAGTACCTCGGGTAGATGGCACAGACCCCACCTCATTTAGCAACCCTGTCCTACCTCAATATAGTGTATCCAGGTATGGTGACTGTAGTGTCTGGTATCTTGGGGTTAAGCCATGTTTCAACAACAGAGAGAACATCAGGGTTATGTTGCTGGACCCAGGTTTGCAGTATGTCAAGTTTGTTGAGGAGGCTACAGACTTTGATTGAGGTGAATGTGAGGGACCCCACCTGCCTGTTCGAGGCATGGATGGCTAGGCCAGTAGGTTCTGGTTTGGGATGAACATTTCCAGATAACAGAAGTAGCAACAGTAATATCCTGAGAAGGTACACTTTAATCATTTTGCAGACTAGTTTTGTTGTAGGGCATCTAGACCTCTTGGCCCTGCTGGTCCGCGTTTGCCCTGTGAAATTGCAGAGCACAATATATATTGCAATGTTATCAGGGGTGCCACATGATTGAATATACAGAAGGTAGCCAAGGTGCTACATTGGGGTGCAGTGGAGCAAGGTACAGATGGTATGGGCTCGGTGGTCATGCCTTGTGTGTAGTGCAAGAAATATACTGGTACATCACGGTGAGGATTATGGTTGCTAGTGTCTACAGGGACAGTAGGGCAGTGCAGCATCATCACTTCCAAAATTATCAGCGGAACAGCCAGCTTAGCAAAAGTCATGGTTGAGCTGTAGAGGCATTACAGCACTGCAGAGAAGGAAACTTGATGAAATAGGTCTACACTTTTTATATTTCTTGTCTAGTGTGACCTGCACAGACAGGTGGGTAGGGCTTGTAGCAGAGAAGGCTGTGTCAATAGGGAGCTAGAGGAACGAGGGGGAGGAGTGTGTATTTAATGGTGGCCTGGCAGGGGGTGGGGGTGGGAGAAAAAGCAAGCAATATTGTGGAGAGAAATAGCAAAATTGAGTACAGAAAGTCAAAATAAAGCACGGTTTTCCCTGGCTGGGAAGCGCCAAAATAGGAAAGGAGCAGGAGCAGGCAGGTCCAATCATGGTCCACCCAGAAAACGCCGCGCCAATCAGAGGGCAGCTCAGGGCTTTCAGACACCTTGCAGTTCTAGCGCTCATACCTGTGGTAGGAGATCCAGCTTGGATGAACAGGAGGTTGGATGGAGTGGCCCCTGAGAAATGGGGCAGCGGCCGAGGTGGTGGCCATACAGCGCCGCTGGCCATGAGGGATCCTCGTAGCAGGCACAGACCCCTAGAAGAAAGCAGACAGGGAAACAGTATTTAGAGGGGAATTTCTATAGCAGACAAGGAGGGGCGGGGGGCTGGCGGCAGGCTGACGGCAGGGGTGCAAAAAGGAATACAAAAGTATGGCCTTGGTAATGGGATGGGTAGGGGAGGACAGAAAGTTACTAAGGAGCGAAATCATGGAGCACAGGATGGAAGAGTAGAATGCTGAGGGGGAGGCAAAAGATAGTGTGGAACCAGGGGAGATAGCTGAGGAAAAGAAAGGAACAGGTGGGGTGAAAGCTGGCTATCGCCATTCAGGCTGCAGCCACGGTGGGGGGGGGGAGAAAATTAGCGAGAGAGTTGGGTGGGCTAGAGACTGCAGAAACAGTTGCAGCAGCAGAAATCACTAATTGAACAAACTTTGCCAAAGAGAAATATAATTCAAACAGGCTGGCTACACACAGTACATTCATATTAAAGTTTGGCTTTAACTAACTTTTCGGCTAGCTGCACACAGTACTTTTGAAGATCAGCTGCCTAGCTACCCATTGTAACAAATAGTTTACACAGTTCAAAAAGCAAACAATGTCGTGGACAGAAATAGCAAAATTGAGTACAGAAAATCAAAATTAAGTGCGGTTTTCCCCGGCTGGGAAGTGCCCCAGTAGGAAAGGAGCAGGAGTAGGCAGGTCCAATCATGGTCCACCCAGAAAATGCAGCACCAATCAGAAGGCAGCTCAGGACTTTCAGACACCTGGCAGTTCTAGTGCTCGTACCTCTAGCAGAGGATCCAGCTTGGAGGCCCAGGAGGTCGGGCGGAGTGGCCCCTGTGAGTTGGGGTGGTGGCTGTAGAGTGCCGCTGGCCACGAGCGATCCTTATAGCAGGCGTAGACCCCTAGAAGGGGTTAAATGTTAAAATCACTTTTTCCTTTTCCATCAAATCTGCTTTAATTTCCTTCTCAAGCTCTTCACCATGCTTCAGAATATACTCTATTAGACCAGCTGTGGATTTCAAAAGGTGTTTCTGCCATCCTGCTAAGAAAGTTTCTCTGTCCAGGCCAAAAGCAGGAGCCAACTTCCCTCTCAGGCCTTGTGCTGCTCGATTGACCATGAGATATGCCATTAGGGATGTTCTCTGCCAGTAGAGATGCCTGGTCTTTAATGCCACTCTTTCAAGCAATAAGAAGGCCCTTTTAATGTCCAGTACTTCATCCAATACAACGGGCTCCGAATTCAAAACTCCCTCATTACGAGTGCTCGAGGCCTGGGCCTGGGACTTTAAAAATGGGTTAGACCCATCCTGTGCAAAAAGAGAATTGGCAAAAAAAAACTCGGAAGCCCACAGAGGAGGGACATTATGGCTGGCAGTAGGAGCATTTGCATTCATATTGCAAAAATATAAGCTCCTACACGAGCCCAACAGTTTGCTTGAGCATGCCAAAAAAACAACAATGCAAAGAAACAGACAGGTGGCTAAGAACAAAGATAGAGCCAGATGCAAGGTACTCACATACAGCAAACAGCAGCACGGCTACATACCACCATGGGGCTTCAAAAAAGCAACATATCACAGTCAGGCTATAAGCAAAAAATATTTTATTGTGCCACAAACGCCAGCACCCAGTTACAACGTGCCCCTCCCTGAGCAGCCAAACGTTTTCATGCTAACTCTCGTGCTTTCTCAAGACTGAGGCAACTTTGGCATCACATACCATTTAAATAGTGAAATTTAAAGTGACAGTGCAACATAAAAAAAAATCTCAATAATTTATTAACTGGTGTCATTAAAGTATCTCTTTTTTATATCCCATTCCTCAGTACCATGGACAACCGGGCAGTAAATTTGTTTTAAGTACTCTAATAAGTGGTTTCACAGAAAAGCCCCCATATACAGTATTACATTTCTTTGTCTCCCATGGCTTTTTTAATCTTTAGTGATACAGTCGAAGCCACTTAATTGGGACATGCTTAATGGGGACGTTCACTTACAGGGGACGATTCCCCTGGCACTGATTAATGGCTATGTAATTCTATGAACCCTCATACTTTTAAAGGGGACATAGTATGCCTGTTATAGGGGATGATTCTTGGATGGTTTGCAGAGAAAATCTCATTAGTAAACTGAAGATCAATTAGCTTCTAAACGATCCAGATTGAACATCAATTAAATAATTAACACCTGCTTAGTTTAAATGCCTTTCCAAACACTTAGCATACATTGGCTGTGTCTTTGTTGCTACAGTACCTGTGCACAGTTATCTGCTTGATGGCATCCAAAAGAGTCGATCTACCTTTGGCAGATAAAGTAAAGGTTTTGGAAGCACTGCAAGAACCTGGTGCTTCAATGGCTAAGGTAGCAACTCTTTTTAACATATCAAAAAGTCAAGTTGGTCACATTAACCTTAAAAAGACAGAGTTGTTATCTCAATGGCATGCAAACAGCAACCCGATGCGTAAAAGAAAGTGTGACGGTAAGGACACACAGGTCGATGAAGCACTTCACCTGTGGTTTTCCAATGCTGTCAGCAAGGATGTACGTATTTCGGGGCCAGTCCTGAAAAAGAAAGCCTCTGAGATAGCCACCTATCTAACTCATGTTGATTTTGAGGCTAAAGATGGGTGGCTATCTTACTGGAAAGGCCGTCAAAATATTGTTTGTAAAAAAGAGCAGGGTGAAAGATAGGATGCTGAAGAGCAGTCAGCGTCCGAATGGATTAAATCAGTTCTCCCCTCCTTAATTTCTGATTATGCTCCCAGTGACATATTCAATGCAGATGAAACCAGCATTTTTTTCATGGCTATCCGGATTGAGGGCACATACAGAAGGCTATGGAGTTGGTGAGAGGAAAAAAAGGCTAAGGATCGCGTTCCTCTGCTGTGCTGAGCTAAAATGTCAGGCACAGAGAAACTGCAACTTTTAGTCATTGGCAAGAGCAAGAGGCCCCGGTGCCTGCCCAAAGATCTGTCCACACTGCCAGTCCAGTATGTAAGCTTGACAAATGCCTGGATGTCCAGTGCAATTTTCTACAAATGGCTTGAAGCTTGGAACAGCAAGCTTTGTAGGAGGTGCTGCAAAGTTATTCTTTTTGTGGACAACTGCTCCGCCTACCCTGCAAACATATCTGGCAATTTCAGCAACATTGCAGTCCATTTCCTCCCCCCTAGCATGACCAGTCTAATTCAGCCCCTAGATATGGGGGTGATTAGAAATCTGAAGGGTCATTACCGCTCACTTTTGTTGGAGCACATAGTGGGGATCATCGACAGTGGCACCATGGCACTGGCATCAGAGATTGCCAGACAGGTAAACTTAATGGATGCCATCTACATGCTTCACAAGGTGTGGGCTGCTGTGAAGCCCACAACAATTTCCAATTGTTTTTGAAAGGGTGGATTTTACTTTACTGATGAGGAATCCATGGAAGGTGTGCACATGGAGGGAGCAGAAGAGGGTGCCACTGCATTCCCTACAACTGAAAATCCCCTCATGGATGTTCCCCTGCCTGAGAATCTGACCACTGAGGAATTTCTGTCCTTTGTCAACATTGACGCAGATGAAGTGACAGAGGGCGATCTCACAGTCTCGACAATATGCGAGGCTCTGAGAGCATTGAATCCAGGATCAGATGAGGATGAACAAGCGGGAAACCATTCCTGAGCAGGACTCTGTCCGCAACAAGGATGCCCAGATCTATTGTAGCCAGCTGAGGAATTTTTGCATGCAGCACAGGAGAGTGGAAGATTGGGAACATCTATTCAATCTTGAGAGTGCAATAATACAGCAGATAGCTACCGAATCATGGCAGAAGAAAATTACTGATTTCTTCAGTTGAGGGGGACCCAAGACAATATTGGACAGATAAGTGTGCCACAGCGTACTGTACAGTACTGATTTTAACTTTTTTTTCAGTATTTTTTTCTTAATAAAGTTAACAGAATCAGAATCTGAAACTAAGACAAACAGCAGAACTTCACAAAAGAGCTGTAATTACTATGTGTGCTGTATGTCTCAGTCTGTCTCTGTTCCTGAACGTCTGAATGTCTCTGTTTGTCACTATTTTTGTCTCTTCTATTATAGGAGACAGTCGCTTAAAGGGGATGATTAGCCATCCACGGAGGTGTCCCCTTTAAGTGGCTTCAACTGCATATTGTTAGCATATTTCGTCCAAAGTCCATTGGCCACAAAAACAAGTCCAATATAAACATAACTAGAAGTTATACTTAGTTTTTGTGTATCCAAAAACCAGTTAGCCTTCTCGGTTTTTGAGCCAAAAATAGTTATTTGAGTTTTATTGAGGTTAACAGATAATCTAAGTTCTTTTGACTTGGCTGCCAATAAATGTATTTTCCTTGAAAGTGGTATTAGAGCTAGATCATCCATGTATGCCAACACTGGCCATACACGGGTGCCAATTCTTGAAGAGTCTGACTCCAACCCTTCAATATCATGGAGCAATTGATCAATATACAGACAAAAACGGGTTGGGGCCAGAACACACACCCCTGCCTCACTCTCTGATTAGTAGCAAACATTCTTGTCATCTGCTCCTTTTGCCCAAATTTCACCTTTGCCCAGGTTTATGAATAGAGATTTGTGATCATTCCCACCAAAACAGGGTTGATGCCTCTTTGGAGGAGTAACTTTCATAGTACTGGTCTAGAGACTGAGTCAATTTTATTTTTTTGTTGACTGGGTAAGATGCACTAGACACATTCTGCCTATTTTTGGGCATGACCCAGGAGAGTGGGATACAGATGAATGCCAGCTGACCTTGAACCAGATAAAGCTGTTGGTGGTATTTTTAGTAAATGGGGGGAAATTTGGCCAGAGCACTGGAGAAATGCCCCTACTTTTTTGAGAAGTGCCATGGGATCTTTAACATCCACCTGAACTATCACCAGAACAGCAGATGGGACCATGGTTTAATGTCTCATCTGAAAGACAGCACCTCAGGAGTGCAGCACCCCCTTCATGCTGCACTGCAATGCCAGTTTTGGGATTTAACCCAAGTGCCTGGTGTAGTGCTGAAGAGTAGTCCACAAATGGGGTAAAGAGTCTTTGCTTTCTTAGATGTACATATTTTTCCACCAAACATGCCCAAACAAAACAATTATCAGTAGAGGAATAACCACCTCTAAAGCCTGCTTGCACTTTATTCAGCCCACCCATATCAGAGATCTGTGTTTGTAATCTGTCTAGAATTATCCTAGAAAATATTTTTAAGTTAATATTGAGAAGACTAATTGGCCCGTACATTTTTGGGTATCCAAGATCCCTTTTTTTATGTATGGGGACAGTTATCGCACCTGACCAAGAGTGTGGAATAAAATCCTTAATTATACATTTATTATATAACAATTTCAGCAGTTGACACCACAAAGCAGTATTCATATTGTGAACTGCTGGACTGTTATCTGGTCCAGGTGCCTTTTTTAGATTTCGAGTTTCGAAGAGCTTCTGGCGCCTAAAGAAAACTTTGAAAAACATACTGTAATAATTAGACACAGTTCAACTTGCATTCCATATATATGCTATATATTTCTCTTGCCCATTATTTATTACTGAGTAAATCTGCATGACTACATGATCTTTACCTCTGAGAGTTCCCTTAGAGTTCATCTTCAAATCACAGTCCTCTGTTGTGACATCACAATGTGTTGCCTTGAGACTAACTGTGAGGTCACAAGCAGTGCATTATGACCTTAGGTATGGCAGCTTAGATTCATTGCAAAGAGTGCAAAGTAATGCACCTGGGAAACAAAAACCCAGAGGAAGAGTATACAGTGGGGGAGGTACTAACAGCAAAAAAAATGGAATGGGACCTGGGGGTAGTCATATCAGATGACCTAAATGTAAGCAATCAATGTGAGAAGACAGTAAGGAGGGTTGGGGGGATACTGGGATGTATAGGAAGAGGCATTCCCAGTAGAAAACAGGAAGTTGTTATCCCTCTGTGCAGACAGTTAGTGAGACTCCATCTGGAGTACTGCATGCAGTTCTGGAGACCCCACCTCCGCAAGGACATAGACAGGATGGAGGCAGTCCAGAGGAGAGCAACTAGAATGATGCAAAGTCTGCACCAGAAGCCATACATAGAGACACTAAAGGAGCTTAATATGTATACCCTCGAGGAAAGGGGGGGGGGACATGATAGAAACTTTCAAGTACCTCGAGGGAATAAACAAAGTCCAAGAGGGTAGCATCTTTCAGAAAAAGAGATGTTCAAGAACAAAGGGGGCACAATTTGAAGACAGAGGGGGGAATGGCTCAAGGGCAACGTGAGGAAGTATTTTTTCATGGCGATGGTGGTGGACGCATGGAATGGCCTTCCTGAGGAGGTTGTAGGGTAAAAAACAGTGGGGGAATTCAAGAATGCATGGGACAGACATAAGGCAGTTCTGGTGGGAGGCAGGAAGAAGTAGACTGTTGGTTAACTAGAATCTGCAGCTTATCCAATAGGTAGAGAAATGGGCAGACTGGGTGGGCCAAGCGGTCCTTATCTGCCACCAAAGTCAATGTTTCTATGTTTAGGTAGGGAGAAAGCAATAGAAATAGATGAACTCTTCAGGAACAAAGATTTTGTTTTAATGCAAATAACCCCACTAATAAATAATAGGGAGGAGGAACGTAGAACTAATGTGAAACACTAGTTGAACTGTGTCTAAATATTATGGTTTGTTAAAGCCGTATGGATGGTGTCAGCTGCTCTTTATTAGTAACACAAATATCCTGAGTAGAAGTTAAATAAAATGATTTCTCTGAGTCCTCTATAGACACAATTGGAGACTCATCCTGTGTATTTGGATCAATGCATAAATTTGCAAAATGTACAATCCATTTGTTTTCGGTGATATACGTAGGTATCCAGAGATTCTTTATAATTATTAGCTCCTTTAGCCACAAGTTTCTAAAATTCCTTAAAGCCTTTAGTTTGGACTATTGTAAACATTTTCTCCCATAAATCTATGCAATACTGATTTCATCTAGTCCTTAAGAAACTATTATAGTTTTTCCTTTCTATGTGTACTAGCTGAAACTCTTCTCTCTTATTTCCAGCTTTAGCCCTCCTGATCAGTCTTCTTAACTTGTTTTCTGCTTTTTACATTCTTTATCCAATCAACCCCCCCAAAATACTTTTTGTTTGTTAAAATACAGTCTTTAAATATTTTTTTTCAAATAAAGATGCAATATAAGGTCATAAGGTCAAGGTATTTTGCGAAATAAAGTAGTACCAGTTTATAATAAGTTCATTTTCAATTACATACGAACATACGAAATTGACAGCAGATAAAGGCCCATGGGTCTATCAAGTCTGCCCAATTGTGCAGTTCTTAGTTTCATATTGCTAGAGATGCCCAAGCCCCACCCAAACCCCTACCTTCCTCCCCTTTCCTGGTCTTTTCCCTCTTTGTGTTCTTGTCTGTACTAATCCTGCTCTTGACTTTATCCCAACCCCGCTTAAAGCTATCCACTGTCCTCAGTTCGATTAACTCCTCAAGCAGTGCATTCCATCTTACCACCACTCTATCTATAAAGTAGTGCCTCCTCATCTCCCTCCTAAGCCTTCCCCCTCCAAGTTCAGAGTGAGCCCCTCCCCCCCTTAAGCAGAATACTCCTCCCTCTCTGACTTTGTTTATACCTTTCAAGTACTTAAAGGTCTCTATCATGTCCCCTCTTTCCCTTCTCTCTTCCAGCAAATACATGTTGCACTCCCTCAATCTTTCCTCATATGGCAACTCCCCTAGTCCTATGATAATTTTCGTAGCCCTGTACTGCACCCCCTCCAGTAATCTCACATCCTTTTTGAGGTATGGGCACCAGTACTGCACACAGTACTCCAAGTGTGGCCTCACCAGTGATCTATACAAGGGCAGGATGACCTCCTCCTTTCTAGAGGTGATCCCTCTGGCAATGCACCCCAGCATCCTATTTGCACTTGCTGCTGCCCTCCTACACTATGCTGATATCTTCATGTCCCCTGTGACTATTACCCAAAGGTTCCTTTACTCCTCTGATGCTGTTACCTGCACTCCCCCAGCCAGTAACTGGTCCTGGGATTTCTTGCTCCAAGGTGAATGACCTTACACTTCTTAGCATTAAGAGCCCCTGACATCATTAGGAAAACTTTGAAAAAAGTAAGATTTATATTTAACTCGATCTCATTGTTTTAGTACTTCATATATTTTCAGTACTTAATTCCCCATTTTCTTTATTACTGAAAACAGTTGCATAAAAACAAGATCTCTGTCCCATAGACTATATCTACTCTGGTTGCTTCTCTAACCATGGCATCACACTCCCTTGTTTATGACATCATAATTATTTCCACAGCAACATATTTTGATGTCATAAACAAAATTATGATGTCAGGAGTAGGCAAGTGGCTAGAGCTAAAAGGGAAGAGATACTGTAGTCATACAAATACCCTTAGTAATAAGGAAATAAATCAGAATTACAGAATAAAATATTAAATATAAGCTACATTTATGCCTGAGTGTTATATTTCTTCAAAGTTGTCTCAACTGTGTCAGGGGCTCTTTAAACCCCAACTGCCACTCCCTAGACCAGTGTTCGAGTTTAGCTAGATCCTCTCTGAGTGCCTGCCTCCCTTCTTCATTGTCCACTTTTGCACAAATCTTAGTGTCATCTGCAAACAGGCTGATCTTACTCTTGACCCCTCTGCAATGTCTCCAATGAAGATACTGAACAAAACAGGAACCAGCACTGAATCCTGTGGCACCCCACTTGTCACTGGCCTTGGGTTGGATGTCTCCCCCCTTACAACTACCCTCTGTTGTCTGCCCTGCAACCGGCTCTCAACCCAACCCACCAGTTTCTCCTCCACCCCCATGTCACTCAGCTTACTCATTAACCTCCCATGGGGCACAGAGCTGAAAGCCTTGTTGAAGTCCAGGTACAGGACATCCACAGCATAGCCTTCGTAAACCGCCTAGTGACCCAGTCGAAGAAGTTGATCAGGTTAATTTGGCATAATCTTCCTGAGACAAACTCATGCTGTCTCTCATCCTGTAGACCATTATTATCGAGAAAGGTTATCAACTCTCCTTTAGAATGGTCTCCATGAACTTCCCCACTATGGAAGTCAAGCTTACCAGTCTGTAGTTACCTGGTTGGTCCTTGGGTCCACTCTTGTGAAGGGGCACCACCCTGGGTACCTTCCCCATCTCCAAGGAAATATAGAAACATAGATTTTGATGGCAGATAAGGACCGCTTGGCCCACCTAGTCTGCACATTTCCCTACCTACTGGATAAGCTGCAGATCCTAGTTTACCAACAGCCTACATCTTCTGTGTAGGTGTTGAAGAGGTCTGCCAGAGGGCCCACCAACACCTCCACCAGTTCCTTCAGGACCCTTGGGTGTACACCATCTGGTCCTGATGCCTTGTCCATCCACAAAGCTTTAAGACCCTTCAAAACTCTATCCTGTTGGATGACCCCATTTGTTCTCTCTGCCCCGCTTCACCCTTTCCCCCTTTCCCCTGCAATATTGGGCCATCCCTTTCTTTTGTGAACACTGGGAAGAAGTACTCATTGAGTGCCTCTGCCTGTTCTTCCCCTTGTTCCGCCCATCCCTCTTGATTCTAACAATGTCATCTCTACAACTCCTCTTCTTCCTTGTGTATTTAAAGAACCCCTTTTCCCTCCCTCTCTGACCCCCTGAGCAAACTTCAGCTCCTTTGCTGCCTTGGCTGCTCTGACTGACCTGGTCACCTCCCTAGATGCCTTTGTCAGCATCTCTCTAGTCTCCTCGCACCACAATTTTTTTAACTTAATGAAGGACAGTCTATTTTCCCTCACCTTCCACTCCACTTCCTTGCTGAGCCAGCTAGGTTTTTTGAACCTGGACTGCTTACTCTGAGATTTGGCACATGTGTTCGTGGCCTCATTCAGCCCCTTCCTAATGATTGCCCACTTCTGTTCAGCATCCATCACTGTGTTAATTTTAGCTAAATTATGTTAGTTATTTGTGATTCCACATGAACATTCCAAATTACTTGCTTTCTATCTTATTTCAGTGAGTGTAACCTTAGTATCTAGTATTTTTTACTCAGAGGAGATAGGCCTGCTAAACATATAGGAAAGTGGTAGCTTTCTGACCTAGTGATCACAGAAAGATTATTCCATACTTCAGAGTTATCAGACCAACACATATGGACTGGTAAAGACACACCAGTTGTCTTTATAAAGGTGCAGTTACCCTCCAGACCCCTGAATTCATCCATTTAATGAGTACAGATTATATTCCTTAAGTATATTAGTAAAAATGAAGCCTGCTTATTTGTCTTAAGATTTCTAGTTTTTCTTGAGAGCATAGTTTCAAGATGACTGTATAGCCAAATTCTGAGTTATCAGTAAGGCCATCAAAATTCCCTATCCTGTCATACAGGTCACCCATGAGCAATATTTCAATTGTTGGATACTTAAGTAATAAGTCATCCAAAATTATAAGTATTTCCCACATGTTAGAATAAAAAAATGTTAATGCAGCCGGAGGACTATATCCATTGATTATAGCTATCTTACACCCCTGATATTCCACTGCTACAACCAGAAAGTTGGAAGACTGAAACAGGAGCTTTGTGTTTCTAAAGATGCCAATTTTTATGAATATAGCAAGTCCATCAGATATAGCAGACTTACTTTTCCTGCAATCTGGGTACTGATAAAGCTCATAACCATTTATAGAGATATTGCTTTCAGCATCATGATATGTTTCCTATACACAAATAACATGTGCACCAGAGACAAACCTGAGCCAGTCAACATCCAAGGCTTTCTGTTCAATACTAGCAATATTCCAAGTTAGAAATAATCTATTATTATTGATCAACTCAGAATTTGCAATACCCTGCGACACCTGAGATGCACAGCTAGTCCCACTGTTATTACTGTTGCTGAGTCAGTCCTGGTAACCTGCTAGAATGATAAATCTGTTAGTCAACACCGTGGACTGATTTATAGGAGGAACCGATTTGCCCGTATCAGTAATCCCCACAGTTTCACCATGCTCAGCATTGAGCTTGTCCCCAAATGCAGCATCATTTGCAAGCAAGACATATATGCCCATGCTGTCCATAATAGCTGACTTTGCTAGGATGCTATCAGCAACTTCACAGATTTTCACTAGTATGTCTATCTGACTGCTCTCTTTAGTACAATGCACTTTTAGGACTACATTTCTCTCTAGGTGTATACTCAAAAATTTACTTAGAAAATTACAGATTATCCCTATTAAGGTGTTATTATTTTCTCTAAACATTCTTTTTAACCCAAACGTCGTAAGATAAACAGGGAAACTGTGAGTTGATCTGTTGACTTTCTCAGATCTGTTAAACTCCATTTGATTGGGAAACACCATGGACAGGCCACTTTCCACCAGTACAGCACTATTTATCATAACACACTTTGCAATAATCAGAAAAGCAAAGTAAACCTCTACAACCAAGACTGGGTTTCTGAATAATATCTTAACTTCCACAATACCGGAACCAAGCACTTATCCATTTCCCTGTTAATTAATTCAGCCATACACTCAGTGATGTTTTCACTAGGGATGTGGAGCAAGTTTCCTGAATTGACAACCTCAAATAAGGGCGCATGGGGGGGGAACTTCTCCAGAGTTATTTTATAGGCTATTATCATTGATCACCTATTGGCCATCAGTGTAAGTCTTATTTCTAGTTACATTAGTTTTTTGCTTATTCTGAGGGTTTCCCAAAGGGCTAGTTGTAGTAGAAATCATTTTAGATTTCTCATGTTTTGGCACCTAGATTTCATGGTTTGGGAGGTTTGTGCACTGTTCCTTAAGTAAGGCACATTCCTTTTCTAAATTTGTTAAATAATTAGCCAGATCAGCCTGGCTTGCATGGTTTCTCATCTCCTTTTCTTTTGCTGGGTCACTGTCCCAATTAGTTATATTGATGTTTTTTTTTTAGATTGAACCTTGCTACATCCATATCCAAGCTGCCAAATGGTTTAACGTTGCTACTGTTATCAGTAACCATGCTCGATACTTTTTTGTTATTATTTTTTTCTTTTATCTGATTTATTTTTGTTTTAGTTCTTTTCCTAAGTTCTCACTCAACTGAGCATCTTCTATTATTAAAGTACTGTAGAACAGGTTACATTTAATGTAAAATAATTATAGCTATATTCACTTAAATGATAATTGCATTACAATAAAATGGCGCTAATTGGGCAAAATTGCATATTTTCAATGGACACACATTAGGAGCTAATTGCAGAGTGCAAAATTAAATTTGCACAATAGTGGCCATTAGTGCCATGCACTAAATATAACTTGCGAAATAATAAACAGTTTTACAGCACTACAATCTAGCCTTAGATTGGCTGTTGTCTGGACTGTTTCAGTAAGAAGAGTTTTGGATAAGCACTCTTTCAAAGGAGAAAGCTCATTTAATCTGCATGTGAAATTGTCCAGTTGATCTCTATTAAATGCAAAAACTTCTCTTGCTAGTTCCACATTATTACTAATGATAGCCATTTGCTCCATTAACAGAAGATTAGCATTCTGTTTTTTTTTTATGTATTCACTAAGTCCACTTAGTAACAAGGGAACATAACTAGCTTCTCGTCTGGAATTTTTATGCTGAAATGTTGAGGCGGGTCCTTCTCCCCGGGAACCCTTTTTTAGGAACAATTATCATTCTTCTTTTCTAAATCTCTTAGTCCTAAAATTGTCTGTTATAGTTCTTGTATTACTTCTGCAGTTTCCTTTTTGGGCACCGTTAAACTGTCCCTTGTGTTCTTGCTCAGATCTGAAATCTCTGCCATTTTACTGTTAGCTACCGCCTCAGGAGAGAATCTTGGGAACTCATATCCCCCCTCATCTAAGCTTGCCAAGGTAGAATTCTTATCCTCAATTCCAGAGCAATTTGCCAAAGCCAATAATTGCTCCTTCATAATATTATATAAATGTAATATCATAGGCATCCTCTCTAGGGAATTATTTAACTCTGGCGACCCACTGGTAAATATTGGGAATGAACTAGTTTTTGGTGTTGAGGATTTCTTTTGATCCAAAGGCTTAACTATAATTAAATCATCAGTCATTTTAGTGTGTTTTATTTGAGTATTTTTTATAACATTTTTTTTTATAATGTTCCAGTTTACCTATTAATGGAGAACAATTATCTAGACCTTTCCTTTGACCTCTTGTATGTACAATTGTATTACCACCTTAGTGTCTTACAGATTCTAAAAACAGATGGAATCAGCTCTAATCAATTCCAATCGGTTATCTAGGTGCCAACTAAATCTTAAATAATATGTAGATGTTGGTACGTTTATAGGGTAGTCAGACTGTTAGGCAATTCAATTAGCAGTTATTAGGGAATGTTAAAGTATGCAGCAGTGTCAAGTTTACACACAGCAAACTCAAAGCTCATAAATAAAGATTAAATAAAGTTAAAGGAAATTATCACAATTTATAACAAAACAAGCGTAGGACAGTATTTGGTCTCTAGTCACCAAATGCTGGGGTCAAATCCAGTTCCAGTTCTCAATCTGGCACCAAAAATCTCCTTCCTTTTCTCCTACAGTAAAACAGTTAGGATCATTCTGTTCCTCGTAGTTCCCAAACAGCTCCCACAGGATTGCACCACAGTTATAGTCAGGGTTTTGGAAACTCCAGAGATGACCAAAACAAAACCAGGTTCCCTGCCTTGCAGGCCTAGGGCCTCCACTTTTTCCCGGGATTTCTTTGGCTTCACACACTATCAAATAGTCTCCAGCTCTCTGCTTTACCTTGGAAGCCACTGGTGGGGGAAAGTAATAAAAGCAAAGCCGTGACAAATGCCACACGGATTATGGCTTATAATAGCTTATAATAAATGAACTAATAATACATTGATGACAAAGGTAACAAATCAGTATCTAGCCTAAAAAAAGGCTTTAAAAACTTAAAAGTACCTAGCACTACAACAGGAAACTGAGCAGAAACTTGTATCCTCACCAAGAAATTCTCAGCAAATAACTGCTATAACTGCTGTAAGAGTACTATACAATAAAAAAACGTTAAAAATCACCTTCTAGGGTTACCACCTTTTAAGAAGCCCAAAGTGGGACATTTCTTACTGAAACATGATTTTTCGCAGGACAGTACGTAACCTCGACCAATGCAACAGACTTGTTTTCTCTATAGAATCAGAATTAAGTCCGAGTATTGTAGTTTCTTAGTTGCTTCTATTGTTTCTTGTCATTTTAAGTTATTTTAATTAAGGTATTGAAGTTTTCTGCAACATTTAGTGGAAAGTCAGAACATTTTTCTCTCCTATAAAATCAGGACATGTAGTGTTTTTTTATGTTTTTTTGCAGGACACAGCTGCCCAAATCAGGACTGTCCTGCGAAAATCAGGACAGGTGGTAATCCTATCACCATCAGACACCCATAAAATCCGTTTACACCCCCAGTGACAATCAGGGACTCAAGCCGTACTTTCTGCAGTAGAGTTCAAACTTCTTGCAACACAGCTTGGTATAAAAATTAGCAGAGGTGGAACTTCTAGCTTCACTACTTCACTGCATATGCTGTCTTCCTCATCCCTTTTGTCCTAGTCTCCTGGTTACCTGAGCCTCCAAAATGTGTATGAGCACAGGATTCACTGAAGTGGTCTACGAGAGCTAAAGGTAGTGCTGGCAATAATGGTAACTCTAACTGCCAGAATGCCATCATGTGCATTTGTACCTTTTTTGTCATGTGCGCACTAAGTCACGTGATAATCACGGGCGCACGGAGTTTTAAACATATTATAGTTATATATATATATATATACAGTATATATATATATAAAAGACAAAGAACCTCTGTGCGCAAACACTGAGGCAAGGGTTACCCCAAAGGGCATTTGGCTGGGAAGCCAAGTTTCAAGAAAATACAAAATCACACATGCCCCCACAATGCAAAACATCATGGGCTACATATGCAAATCACCACAGAATGTTATGCTGGTCCAACTTTAAGCAGAATTGCATGGTGCCGAAAGGCCTCTCACACAGTTTGCAAAGGGTGATAACAGAAGGGTGCTAACATATATATATAGTAAAAGGCTTGTACCTATCCCTAGATAGCTTGGGAGTTTGGGGGAGAGGTGGGTAAGCACTTGTTAGATTTAAAGAAAAAACAAATGTGATCAAATGTGGTCAAATATGGCCTTAGCAGTGCCCAGAACAAATGAAATGTAAGAGCAGTAAAAACCCTACATTCTGTGCAGGCTCGGGCAATTCTAATTTACACTTTGCACTTTATGTTGCACTTTACACTTAAACCTTTTGCACTATACATGTATTAAATAATTCTATACATAAAATACACAGTGTCTAAATGTGAAGGAAAATGAGAAGGGGCAGTAAAAGTTTTTTTTTTTCCAGCTGAGGGCTGGACTTGTCTGCAGCTAACAATTACAGACACAATACACAATACAGGATTGCAGGAGGCAGCAAGACCTGGTTATACCGGAAGCACTGGATGTACTTTTCTGGCTCAGCAAAGTTCACAATTCACAATTTCAGAATTCAAGTTCAAAGCACGAGCCAAGCATCAGCCTTATCTGCAGGGAGTCTGCAGCATACCCTCGCAGGGCTTATTGTTGAACTAGCAGCCAAAAATGGGCTTGACCAATGCCTGGACTCCTGGTTGTTCATCACTAGAACACAACACCACAAACTTGCTGTAGATAAAATCTAGCAACACAAGTAAGCCTGCAAAGGTCTTGGAAAGCATCCTAACACACACGCAAGGTTGGCATACCTATTGTAGGATAAAACAGCGCTTCTCCTCAGGACCCTGCTAGCACTGGGTTTTCCTCACACAGTGCAGCGATGATTTGCCTCAGATAAGTGTAAGGACCAGGCATCCCCCTGAATCTGGTGGTATATGCTGGCTTCTCTTGTTCAGAAGAGCACCCACCTTATGTCATGAAACACTAGTCCCTCTATACTGTGCCACCACAGGTCAGAGCAAATAGGGACATGGGGCATTTAATACACATTTTAGGATGTCATAAATGGGAGACCATTCATAACCCTGAGTTCACACCTGTGTTCCCCCTAAGATGTGCACTCGAGCGGCCACTCAGGATAAAAGAAAGACCTGCCCAGTACAGAAGCACTGGCGCACATATGATGTGCTGATAAAACTACAGTAAATTATATTCACTTCTTTCAGACTAGACATTCCTTTTTTTTAATCAATTTATTTTTTTACCAGGAGAGACACACTAAGCTGAAAGCTTGTTTACAGGTGTGACCTGGGAGCACAAGGAAGTTAAGTGACTTTCTCAGGGTCACACAGTATGCAAGTGGGGGCTGTGGGATTCAAACCCAGGCTTGCAGCTCAGAGCCTGATACCTCTGCACTATACTGCCTCCTTTCTCCCCCACCCCCACCCACCTATGCAACCCTTGCTTTGCTATGGACTGACATATCAGTCCAGAATTCCTTTCACTCAGTGACTGCTATGTTGTATCCCACCGCATCTGTAAATTTCAGACACACACACATTGCATAGTGAGTGTTGGTAAGGTACTCCGAGTCATAAATAAGGGTAATTGAAGGGAAGCTCCCAGTTTCTTTGGTAGTCTGTTAGATAAGGGATGGACAACATTTTTTAGATAAGGGATGAGTGAGATCATGTTTCAGTGTGTGGTCTGAGGTTTTGCTTGCTTCTTGGATATATTAACAGATGCATAAATAAGGTGTTGCTTCTAAGATTATATTAAACCTTTGTTTTGAATACTACAAAGCAAGACTGCATCAGACTACTTGGCCTGCAGAGATCTGAACACTCTTTAAGAGTAGCCAAGATACTAAGAACAAATAATTTCATGTACATTGCTGTAAACTGTACAGTTATGTGTTATGTCCCTGGTAGCTAGGTAGAGAATACTGGATAGACAACTATGAATAACCAGTGTGTTCTGCCACAGAGGGATTCTTATTCCCTCTGGCCTCAAGAGCAATGCTCAAGAGGTCCATAGGAATCAGAACCCCAAGAAGGCAGAACACACTGGTTGTGCATAAAGTTGCTCATCCTGTATTTTTTATAGTGTATAGTATTATGTGAAATGTGTGCATAGTGTTTTTCTCTCTTTCACAATGAAACTAACTTGTACAGTCTCTAGAGTTTCTTGAATGCTGTTCTTCTACCACAAAAGTGTATAGTCACATTCCATGGCCTTTGAACTGTGGTACAACAGCTTTTTGAAAATGATGAATTTCTATATAGAACAATTCTTTACTGTACACATAAAGCAGTATGTTGGCGTTTGGAAGATTTCAGTAAATTAATATTAAAAATGCAAGGTTCTTGTTGAATTTAGAAGGTCCTTTTTCTGATGGTGTTCTTTGACTTTGACAGGGTGAAAGAGAGGGTGTAATGCATCTGGTGCAGGCCAGGGAAACAAGTAATACAAATGCAGAGCCATTTCAATGAAATTAATAATGTTCTTGTTTGGAGGGGGTCCTTTATCTGCTGTTTTCTGACTTTGATGGGGTAACATTTTTCTGCTGGTGCTCACTGACTTCAATCTGGTTAAAGTGGGGGAGAAATAAATATTATAAGTGCAGGTCAATATGTAATACAATTAAGGGTGCTCACAGAGTTCAAAGAAAAAACGAGGATAAGGTCCTGATGGTTATATATAAAAAAACAGAAGCTGTGTAGTTTTAAAAAAAGAACCACTTCTTCTGTGGCTAAAAAAGAAATAAAAAAGGAAAGCAGATTTGTGTGCAGATGGGGTGCGGGACATGAAAGGTCATCTCTTGCTAATTTTTAAAGCATACGAAAATGATGGGAAAGGCACTTTAACAACTGAGGCTGGGGGGAACGCTGCAGCCAAAAAACTATTGCAAAGGTTAGGTTATCAGATTCATAATTACTGTGGATTTGCAGATCCAGAAGCAAATGATTTGATTTCTTTTATTGGACCAACATAGATGTAACAAAAAGAACAAAATAATTTAGCTTTTGGACCAACCCAGTCCTTCCTCGGAAGCGTAATGACAGTTATTTAGACAATCCCATACTTTTAACACCCAGATCATGCAGAAAAAAACCCTGAAAAAATTCCCATTGGTTTAAAATACGCACTTAAAAAATACTACAAGACACATCACAGGAGGTGAAAAATACCAGTTCAGCTTCAGATGAAAGGGCCTAAAGGTCAGATGTGCTTAAAGCATATAAACATGCAGGGAGCACACTGTACCATAAATGAAAATGACTTAGGGATACCTTCAGAATAAGTTAACAACATCTCCAGCATAGCACTGTATGGCCTAATTATGAGTCAAAACCGACTCAGATTAAAGATATGCTAAAATGTGGCATAATTGTAAATTGAAACCAAGCTCTTCAAAATAGAACTACTAAGTAAATATACATGGCATACAAAGGGTTTAAAGTAAAGTTTACCTATGTGAGCAATAGTTTCACACTATATTGAGTGAAAAACTAAGCTGGAAGCAGTACCCAGCTACTGTATACTCTCAAACTGGTTATTATGTTCCATAAACCTTAATGCCTTTGATGTTGTAACAGGAGTTTATACATGATAATATAAATTGGCAGTATACGAGCCAAACAAAAAAGCTGCTTGTCAAGGACCACCAAGAAACTAAGACCATGCAATCTGATATGTGTGGATTTGCAGTCACTGGAAATATCTTTATTGTAGCAGAGTACATGACATGACTTTAGTGGATCACAGTTCTGGGCTAGCTTTTGTAATTTAATCTGCCCTTACTACAATAAATAGATTCTCATTGATGGTAATTGTAGTATTTTTTAGTATAATAGATGTTTTAGTCTGGTTAAGAGAACTGCGTGTCTGTGAGGCCTACAAAATTATTGTGTTTAATTGTGTCAGGTTTTAAATGGCTCGTAAGGCATTTTACTGCATTTCTGAGCATGGTTTTAAAGGCTAGGAAATTGTCTGAATGTCTGACAATTTAAGGCCTAAGTCAAATAATTGAGCAGATGGAACTGGACTGTAGAACTTTTAAAAGTACTTAAAGAGCTGGTGACATGTTCAGGAGGACTTTAGCAAAACCTAATATTTAAACACTGTCCAGCTTGTATTTCCTATTAGTGTTGTATTCCTCTTCCCCATTGTTTATTACTGAGGACATTTGAATGAAAACAGGATCTTTGCTCCTGAAGAGTTTATCTATTCCTGCTGCTTTCTCCCTACCTGAAGTTATAGAGCACTCATTGTGGTATCACAGTTACTACCATAGCAACAGATTGTGATGTCACAACAGAGGATCATGACTTGAAGTGAGGAGTAAGCTATAGAGGTAGATGGACTCTGAAGACAACAAAGGACAAAGATCATGTACCCATGCAAATTTCCTTAATAACAAATTATGGGGTAAAGAAATATACAAAATATAAATGTAATGCAGGCCAAATTGTACCTAATTATTATGTTTTTCAAGATTTCTTTGCGGTGTCAGCAGCTCTTTAAAGTAGTAGTACCTGTTCTAGTGAAACATTTAACCTACACTTTTTAGTGGCAATAAGCAGTATCCCTCTGATAGATTAAATTTGCTTTGTGCACATAAATCTCTCTCTCTCTCTCTCTCTCTTGGCACCCAGTGCAGCACACACACAAGATTTCCACCCACTGAGTCAAAAAATTAGAGGGAACATTCACACTGGGAGATGGGATCAAACAGGATGCATTTTATTAAGCTGTACACTTAGAAGGGCATTACCCTTGCATTGTTACTTCTTCTCCAACAGTCATCAAGTTTTCCACATTCCATTTACCATAAGCATGTCTGACGCCCACTACATTACACTATTACTTTATTCAGTACCAGGATTCCCTCTCTTTGTTCTAAAAGGGGTTGTGCTGCTACCGTTATGTTTCACTTCCATTCCCAAAATCCTATCTCCCATTTATGGTGGTCCCTGGAGCCCTGTCACTTGCAAGACCTATGTGCCTTGGCACCATCCCAGGGAGGGTGAGCACAACCCTAGAGGCAAATATGCCTGTGTGTGTCTTACATTCCAGCAAGTGGCACTCACATTGCAGTTCCAGTACATCACCATTATGATTTACTTCTAAGACTATATTCACAGTTGGTTTGGCCATGTATGCCTCCCACTGGCTCTACACCGAGTGCACTAGTGGCTCAAAGAAATGGACTCCCATGCCCAGTGCCATCCCCTGGTCTTACCGACCCCAGCTTTTCTCAGGCCCCAGCCACCTGATGACTTTCATTTGGGGCACTCACCAAGGGGTTACATTCTGTAGCTACTAGCCAGGTTTTTTCCTTTTTTCCCACACAGCAAATTGAATGAATGTTAACTTGCTTGATTGCTCTCTCCCTTGCAAACAGATAATAGAAGTGGATCCCCACGGATCTTTGTGATCTCATTTGTGGGGTGGCCCTGCACAGCTTCCTTGGTGCTGTTGGGTTTTTATCCCCTGGTTTTCCTGAGACTGGACACTGGATGCAGTCTGTCTCCTTCCATCTCGGGTTCTGGGTAAGGTTCTTCCCATACAGGACCTCAATAGGGTACCAAGCCTCTAGAGGCTTCACCAGAGGGGACCAGTGCCACTTAAACCCATGGGCCCTGCTGCCATCCCTGAGGCAGCAGACACCCTTGGCTCAATCACAGCCAGGGTCACTGGACTCTCCTGTTGTTTTCTTGCTAGGCTTCTTCCACCCCTTTCCCACCTCGGACTCACAACTTGCCTTCTCCCTATTATATTATAATGGGGGAAGGGCAGGGCCATGAACATTCATACCTGAGTTTCCTACTGCTAGCCGAGTCAGAACACTCTAGGAATAAACTCCAGACACCATGGTCCCAATTTTCAAAGGACGATGCAGGGCTTGCATCAAATCTCTTGCTGCAGCTGCGCTTGATTTTGGTAGGTCAGGTGCAGTTATGACACTTTACCCGAGTTATGGCAGCTTGTACCAAATGTTTGGTGCAAGCCCCATAAAAAGGGTACCAGGGACTGCCACAAGCTAGACTAGAAAATGGTGGTCTAACTTGCGGCAATTGACACCGATGATAGACAATCATAATTGCTGGCCAGGAGAATGCCACAAGCCCCAAGTGACATATGTTTGGTGCACCTGGGGCTTGTAGTTTTCGGGATCATTTGAAAATCTGGCCCTCTGTCTCTATGCTGGGGCCCACTAGAGAACATCTCTCAGGGTCAGGCTTAACCCTTTGCATGCTCTCTAGTAACCAGCCTTGAGCTGGGTGAAGAAAGAGGCTGGTTACATAAGCATTATCTGATACGATCAAATTATCTAATTTTGAATCAGATTGGAAAGTGCATTATCTGACTTTCAGAAAATGGGCTTTAAAATCAAATGTAATGCCCCAAAGTAAAGGGGTAAAGTATAGGGGCACCACAGAAAATAGGGGATTCAAATAAATAAATGAAGTGCCCTGCGGTCTCCTTTGTATTGTGGGCTTATGGGGCAGGTACTGGGGTCCCTTGCAATGTTTTCCCCTCACACTAGCGAGGCAGTGCAAATAAAAAAAAACAGTTTTTTGTTTAGCTCTTTGGCTGCCTGCTGTGTTTACAGAACCCTCACCCCTGAGCAGGCAGCGCAAACTGGGCATCCATGTGCTGGGACGGATGTCCTTTGGCTGTGCGCAATGCCCATTCAAATCAGGAGCCAGTTGGGAACTGCATGGGCTTGGGGTTTTAGAGCTAGAACCCCAAGCAAAGTTTGAAGGCCAAATAGCCATTTTTTTAATCACATCATGCTGGGCTGTGGAGTGGAGAGGAAGGGTGCAGTGTGAGAGGAACCTGTAGGCTTACCTGCTGTGTTGTCGCCAGTTCCGTCGACTTCTAGGTGACCCCTCCTCTGGCCAGTGAAGAAGGCTGCTACTCCTATTTCATTGTGCTCTGTTTCTGTGGTGGTGGTCGTATTACTGTGTGCGGTGGTCCACAGAAGAGGTCTCCATCCCCTCCATTTGGTGTGGGCTCTGTTCTGCCCCATTTTTTATCCCCCCCCATATTAAAGTAATTCTCGGTCCCTCATTGACAGCATTTGAAGAGCCACATCACAGTGAAAGAAGAGTCATTAGCCCTCCTGTGGCCCCCAGCCATCTGTCTCTCTGCATGTTGCCTGTCCGGTTCTCTCTCTCTCTCTCTCTCTCTGACAGCAAGACCTCCATCCTCCCAACTGAAGTTCCTTCACCCCAGGATGGGGCAGTGAGTCGGCGGCAGCCCAAAGGAAGTGTGCTGACTGCCTGTACAGTTTAAATAAAAGTTTGAAAAGTTTTTTTTTTATTTGTTATAGTACTCAAGCACTGTCGGTGGACTGGGTGAGACGATCAGCCTGAAATGAAAATATTTATTTATTCTGGGCATGGTGACATCCACGGTGAGATGTCAGATATAGAGGCCCATAGGAGGAATACATAAATATTTATAAAGAGGGGGGGCGAAGCAGAGGTAGGGCTGCCCTGATAACTGACAAGAAGGCCTTGATCAAGTCTACAGGACTTAAAAAGGGCAATCTAGGCCCTAGAATTAAAGGGGCAATGTTAGGCCCAGTGGTTTGAAGGGGTAGTAAAGGCCCTAAGTAATTAAAGGGGCATCAAGGCCCAGAGTGTTTACAGGGGCACAGCCACAAAAGGCCCAAGTATATTAAAAAGGGCTCAGCCACAGTAAGCCCAGTATCCTTAAAGGGGCCCCATAGTTAAAAGGGCAAGGAAGGCCTAGGGGAAAGCAGGGCATCAAGCCGAAGGTTTTCAGGGGTAGCCAGGTCCTGGTACAGGAAGGGCCGTACAAGTACAGTACTTTCATCCAGAGTCAGTGAAGGAAAGGTGCTTAGCACACAACTGCCATCTAGTGACTGTCAATTGACAAGAATGTGTATTGTTTACTAATATCTGAACTGTTGTGTTTATTGCAAAGCACCAAGACTGTGTTATTACTGGGACTCTGGTTATTTGCCCCTGTATTGAGCAATTGCCCTGGAACACAGGTAGTTGCCCTTGCAATGAACAATTGCCCTGGAATTTGGAAATTTGCTCCTGTTCCTGGCAAATTTCCCCTGTAATGAAAAATTGCCCCAGATTCTGGTAATTTGTCCCTATTCCTGGCAAATTGCCTCTGTGACAAACAATTGCCCTGGATCCTGGCAAACTGCTCCTGCAATGAACAATTGCCCCAAATTCTGGTAATTTGCCCCTGTTCCTAGCAAATTGCCCCTGCAATGAACAGTTGCCCCAGAATCTGGTCATTTTCCCCAGTTCCTGGCAATTTGCCCCTGCAATTAACAATTGCCTTGGAGTTTGGTAATTTGCCCCTGTTACTGGTAAATTGTCCCTGCAATGAACAATTGCCCCAGAGTCTGGCAATTTGCCCGTTTCTGGTAAATTGGCCCAACAATGAACAGTTCCTTTGGTGCAGTGTGGAAGTGTATCTGCCAGCTTTATTGTTGCCAACGTATGTGTATGGACTCAATCTTCTGCAACAATACCACTCTATGGTGTTGCCTGCCATCCTATCTCTACAGAATAAATCTCTATCCAGAGGAAGGCATCCTTTAACATCTCTATTCCCCAGAAGGTGACCATCCAGGAGATCCTTGACAATGTTCCTGTCATTCACCGAAGTCGAGTACGTCGAAGCCCTGTGCAAGTCGCACCTGCTATTTCTTGTTTTTCTTCAGTCGAAGTTGACTATGCTGAAGCACAGTGTGCATTGCTCCACCATTCCATTATCATCTCATGGTTCCTGATCCGGATGTCCCAAAGTTGGCTGCCCTCCAAACAGTGTGCTCATCCTGGAGGAACCTTGTCTGCGTCCCCTTATTGTTCGCTGTAAGACGAGACTGTCGAAGCCCAGTGCCGGTCATGTCCACCATTTTATTGTTTTGTTCCAGTCTCCTGTGCTGACACTTCAGGATCATCCATCTTCACCTTGAATTCTTCTGATTCCTGGTTGCACTGGAATTTCCACAGCATTGTCTAGTCCTTGGTAATCCTCCAGTGGGTTCATCACCAAAAATCTTCATTGTTCCTTCACATCCTTGGTGGCCCTAAAGTGGGTTTGGGCCAGGGAGCTTTCTACAGCTAGTCTAATTCTGATCGCCCTCCAGTGGACTTACTCCAGGAACCTGTTCCACTTGTTCTTTTGTGTCAGTAGCCTCGGAGAGAGTGAGTTTTATGCCAAGAAACACATGATCTGTCTAAAAAACTCTCATCACCCCAGTGGCCTTTGCTAGGTCTGTACTGGGATCATAATCTTAGTGTCACAGGAAATTCCTTTATCTTCATCTTTCTGTAGCTACCAACTCTACTCGAGGGTACGCGTGAAGACATCAGCTGCAACTGGACTCTGGTGAGTCTTTAAATGTATATGGATGTAACTGACCTAAGTTAGTGATGGTAGGGTCTCCCAAGGGGTAGTTATTGTACCATGGTACCATACTGCCGACTAAGGGTCAACACAGAATATAGTGGCACTAGGCCGAGGTGCAACTCAGCAATCTTTTAGGGAATCTGATTTAGTTACCTGGTTTTATACCCTAATTTCATAACAATTTAGTAGATGTCAACCAGTGTTGTGTGAAAAGTTGTCTGCTTATGAGTTCTATATTATCCCCTCCTGTGACCGTGTCATTCTACCCCTGTTGTTGAATAAGGCCCAGTGGGCATAAAACTCATTGGATGACTCCTGCCTCCCCTTGTTGGGTAAATTCTATATACCCTTACTCATTTGAACCTTGGTGCTCATCACCACTGCAGTAGCAGCACCTCACAAAAATATTTCATGTAGTCAGCAGGATCAGATACTTATTTGTCTGAGGAATCCAAAGCTGGAGTTTCCTAGAGGAAGATGCCAATGGAGCTGGATTGTAGCAGTGGGTTTTCCAGAGGAGGTTGTGGAAGAGAAAGAGATGAACACCAAGGGAGTATGCCTCAGTCACCATTAACTATGTCTTATTACTAGGGCAGTGTCAGTGGCTCAGTAGGTAGCACACTCACCTCTGAGGCCGGGAAATCAAAGGGCTGTGGGTTCAGTTCCCACATCTGGCACTTGGGTTAATATCCTAATACTGACACTGTAGTGCAGCATGAGAGGGGTGCTGCACTTCTGAGGTGCCGTCTTTCAGTTGAGATGTTAAACCGAGGTCCCATCTGCCTGGATTGGTGGGAGTTTAGGTGGATGTTTAAGATCCCATGGCACTTATTGAAAAGAGTAGGGGATAATTCTTTATTATAATAAGGCATATCACAAAATACACAAAACAGAAAGTACAATGAAAAAGTATAAATAATAATGCACACAACACAAAAAAAAGGAAACATTCAAAAAAAAAGAAACAAGCAACCAATACACCAATTCCAAGTACAAAGATATAAAAGGAATTGTCTACTGGACAATACTCTATTCCTATTTAAACTTAATAATGTGGGAAAACCCTTTCCACCATGACTTCACCTTTGCAGTATTATACAATTGCCATCTTTCAAAAAAACCTTTTGTAATTCATTAACGATATACTGACAGAATCCTTCCTCAGTAGATTTCTTTTGGTACAATAATCATTGACACCGAACTTGCCACAAACAATACCTAAGACATGCAATAAGTACCCATAAAGTTCCTTTCTCATAAATTTTTAACTTTGAAGGAAAAATCCCAATAACCAATAAATCATATGCAGGTTTTGCTAACCAGTCCATTGACCATTTCTTTGCCAAATAGTGCCATAGTTTCGTGGAAAATGAGCAGTGCAGAAAGAAATGTTCCATAGTCTCCTCTGTATTTATACATTCCAAATATGGACAATTTCTTTCGGCTTTTGCCTTTTATTTTGCCGTTCCTCTAACATTTAGACGGCCATACATAATAAGCCACTGCACCTCCCACATATGGGGGGGGGGTTAGCGAGGGTTGTTCAACTGATCCAGTTTATTATGGTTTAAGACAGAAGGACAATTCTTGAAACCAGGAATCACAGGATATGCTAAAGACATGACCACTTTGTACAGTTTTTGGGAGGAATTATCACGGATTTGAGGTTTAGTCAGCTGCCATTTAAAAAGCTTTTGCGCTGCAGGCCTAAAAAATATAGGTAGTGAAAGTTTATAATGTAATTTAGGAGCACAATGCAGCCATGCCACAAAATAGCGTTCCAACAGTTCCTGAAACCACGAACTTTCATACTTGACGGGAGCCTTTAAACAATTTTGTAAAGAATGGGAAAAAAATAAAGTGTGACAGAAAATCATCGGATCAACCATACCTGTTCCACCCTTATTTTTTTCCATATAGGTGTAACATCTTTTAACAGGGTTAAGCCTATTACCCCAAAATAACTGGAAACTAAGGCTATACAGCCTTGTCTCAAAATGAGAAGGCAATGGGTAAAGCACCGCAATGTACTGCAAACAGGGTAAGATAAATTACTTCAAAATCTGCACCCTCTTCAATTTTGTAAACCGAAACATTTTCCATCTTACTACTTTCCATTCTAGTGAATCCAAGACCTTCATCCAATTATTGTCCGGCAAATTTTGTGTGCCGTAAACAACCCCCAGAATCGTGATGAGTTTTGTTGATATCTGAATATTTTGATATACAACAGGCGTTTGATGTAAACATCCCATCAACAATCCCTGCGATTTGGAAAAATTAATTTTAGCATTGGAGAGAACAGCGTATTTCTGAAACTCCTGAAAAAAACAACCCAATTGATCAATATTTTTGAAAAAAAGGCACACGTCATCTGCGTATGCTTGAATTGTTAAAAAAGAGTTTGAGCCAGGGATCTGAAAACCTTCCCACTTAGGTATTACACTAATAACTCTGACAAGGGGTTCCAGGGAACACACATATAGTAGTGGACTTAAGGGGCAGCCTTGCCGAACCCCAGATTCCATGACCCACCCTTTCTCTATTTTTCCCCTTATAACGGGATGAATCTTAGCACCTGCATACAACTTTTTGATTACTGAAAGTAAGGCAAGAGGCATCCCTAGAGATTCCAATGTTGCAAACAAAAAGGGGTGACTAACCCTATCAAAAGCTTTTTCTAGGTCTAGGGAAAGTAAATTCCCAGAACGCCCCGTCATAGTCAGATATTCAATCAAATCCCTTTTATCAAAAAAAGAACGGACTGTATTTTCCTGTTGGGTAAACTACAATGCTGTACAGGAGAAATGACAACAGTTGCCCACATCTTCAGTCTATTTGTTAATAGCTTGGCAAAAATTTTATAATCCGAATTTAACAAGGTAATAGGTCTCAAATTACATATATCACCTTTATTCCCAGATTTATAAATATAAATCTGTAAACCCACTGAGAAAGAATTTGGAATTGGTTCTCCTGCCAAAAATTTGTCAAAAACTAAAGTTAAACAAGTAATCAGTTCAGTATGAAAAGTTTTATAAAATAAATTGGATAAACCATCCAAACCCGGGGAAATATCATTCTTTAGGTTAGAGATAATTACCTCAATTTCTTGTATAGAAAAGGGTTTTGTCATATTTTCTACCATCATTTGATCTACACTAGGGCAGTGAACCGATTTTAAGTAATCTCATATTTGATTATGAGAAGGAGAAACTGTAGGCCGAAGCTCCTGAAAATGCCGTGCAATACGAATACCCATTGTGCAGGAATCTTCTATCTTGCCTATGTTGAAATCTAAAAAATCCAAAGTTGAGGAGTCTTTAAGCAATTTACACCAAATATAAGGGTCCCCTATTACGGATTTTGTCATATGATTATTGATTAATGCTTGCAATGTTCTAGCCCGGTCATATTGATACTGCCTCATTTTCAACTTGATCGTTTCAATTTGTAATGAATAATCCTGCCGTGAGGTATTGTCTACCGAAAGTAAATATTGTAAGTGGGCTTGTAATTTCAAATAGGACAAAAAGTTTGAGTTCCATTGATGGGTACCATAAATCTTAAACCAGTTGATACAATCCTGCTTGGTCTCTTCCCACCATACTCCTAGGTCGGGGTACAAAAAACTCACTGACAATCTAGCTTATAAAAAAAGTCCAATGGAGTTTTTTACAAATCGTTCCTGTAAAATGGAAGTGTTCAGCTTCCATCTACGTCCCCTGTAACATCATTTGTAATTAACTTCCACCATCACTTGAAGCAACATGTGATCTGAGAACTCCATTGGTATCCTTCTGAAATCAGTAGCCAAAAGGTTCTTGGAGGTAAACAAATAGTCAATACACAACTCCTTATTACCTTTAAAAAAGGTACATCCAGTGATCCTTGACTCTAAGAAATTACAGGTAGTAAGATCTGCTAACTTAACAATTGACTTTAGGCAGTTTGATTCACAATACACCTTTTTAGAAATGGTCGATGAACTCATAATACTACAATTAAAATCACCACCCCATAATATAGGTAAAGTAGTGACCAAAAAGGGTTGAATCTCTTTCATGGAGGAAATCCTGGATGTTTTCATCTGAGGATTATAAATGTTAATTAACCGAAAGGATTTAGAATCCCACTGACCATCAATAATCAAAAACCTTCCGGGAATCAAATCTATAAGCTTCTGTAACACAAACCGATAAGATTTAAACAAAATCCCAACACCATCTGCCTTCTCCTCCCCAAAAGACCAATAAGAAGGTCCCCATGGCCAATCAGACTGAAAAGAGTAAACCTGATTGATGTTGAACATCCAGGTCTCTTGTAAAAATCAAATAGAAATATTTTCCTCATGTATCAAATGAAAAATGGCCTTCCGTTTGATACTATTTAGAATACTATGCGTATTCAATGAGGCCCAAAGAAATCCCATGATAATAAGTACATTGGGGAACCTACACCTCATTTTTTCCTCCTTTTTTTTTCTTATCTTTATAATCTTCCCGTGGGACCCCCAAAGCATCTTGCACTGATTTTTGGGAATCAGAGTCCCCCATATCTATTTCCGAGTCACCCCATGGGGTAGCAAGAGCAGAATAAGGGTTCTGAGACTCGAATGGTTCAGTCACTGGAAATGGAACTGCTTTCAAGTTCCTATTGGTCCTCCGTGGGGGTAATGATGACTGGTAAGCTGGAGGATCTAGTGGTTTAACCACTACATCCGTATAGCACACAGGTCGTAATAAGGTAGTATCCTGAATAATGTTCTCCACTTTAAGTGGTGTAACCAGTACCTCGGGGAGGGGAGGACAAAGGCAGATTTACTTCTGCTATCAGGGTGGTCTTACCATTCCTGAGGGTATTGTGAGACCATATTAGCAATTGCACTAACTTGCCATCCAAAGCCTCTTGTGCTTGTTGGAGAATCAGGTCAGTGCTTCCACAAGAGGCCTTGTTCTTTGCAGCCCAAGGGCACTCTTTAAAACAGTGCTCAAAACCTTCACACAGATCGCATCTAGTGGGATTATCACATTGTATAGTAACATGACCCACCTCCCCACAATTATCACATCGTGTACAATCACAAACACTAGACAGGTGAGTTTTGGAGCCACATTTGTAACAGGCTCTGGGTTGGCCACTATAAAAACATACACCCCGATCTCTACCTAACAAGAAGAAATTTGGGATGTGGTCAAATCCCCTTTCTGACTGTCGTAATTTTACTTTGTATTTCCATCCCCCAGTCCAGAAACATTCTGAATCTAAGATAGGCTCTGGAGTACCTTGAATGTCACATTTCTGGGATAACCAGTAGGTAATATCCTCAACATGGACCCCTTCGTTCTGGAACATTACTGTAACATATTTAATGGAAGGTTGTGAAAGAGGAACCACCATAAAAGGAGTCCATATTGAGGAAAACTTTACTTGGGTATATCTTTCCCAGAATAAATCCAATAAACTAGCTGAGCGAAAACTGATGTCATAATTATCTTCCCCGAGGCGTTAATAAACGCAAACACATCCCTGGGAGAAAACCGTAAGGATTCTTTAATTAGAGTTTCCCACAAAATATGATCAGGCCTCTCTACCATACCCTTTATATCATATCTTTGTCATTCTGTATCAGTGCGCCTCCTGCTTAGCCCGAGTAAACAATTCAGACAAAGGGCTTTTTGCAGATAGAGCTACTAATATCAGACGACTGAATAACAGTAGTGTTAACCACACTAGTTTCCTGAGAGTCAAGTGTCTTATTAGTATGATAATTGTGCAGGGGACCAACATTCACTGCACCGGCTGGCATAGTGTCCTTATATGGTCTACTTAGTTTCCACGCTGGAGAGTGACAATTTAAATCAAATGAAGAGTCCCATGTTAAATCAGGAGTCCAAACCCCGTTTGCCTGCTTTTCCCATCCAGCTGCTTGCAATGCACCCTGTGGAGACCACATCTGATCATGACTTTTAGAGTCAACTGCAGCAGGCAAAGGAGTAACAGGTTTGGCTGAACAAAAGTCCTTAGTCACTGAGTGTAAAACAGGACATCCGGAATGTGTCACTAAATACACAGTACGGGAAGCTTTGTCACTAAAGCTAAACTCCATTGCCCCTTTCTGATTATTTGTCTCTGTTTGATACACAGTAGCAGTAGTAAAATGGAAAGGCAAGTCCCCAACCTTAGGGGGGTGAAAAACAAATCCTGCTGCTTTTACTAAGTTCTCTTTCATAGGCAGAGGGTGAATTTGTCGTGTACTCACCGGTACCTGCACAGATGATGTGGGAGAATTCGAGTCCATAGCATCCGGCCGAAGAACAGACCGAGATACCGCAAGAGAGTTAATAGACAGCGGACCTCCCGACTGTCTAGCTTCAGGCAAAGAAAGAGTTTTCTGGTCTACGTCGTTCACCAAAGTGGACTGGACCGTACACTGAGGCTGTTCACAAGCAGAGTCGTTTACTTCCGCATACGTGGAATCAGACCCGACCACTCGAGAAGTAGAAACAACAGACGTTGACAGTTTTACTTCACTGACGTGCAGATTCGAGTCCACAGGATCCTCCGCTATGCTAGCCATCAAGGAACTCCCGTTGACTGATTTTCGTTCAATATTGTCCAACTCCAGTGGAAAATCAGCACTTGTGACTGTTTCATGGAAAATCTCATCTTTATCAACCTCCGAAACGGATTGATCATAAAAAAATGGCTGAGTGTTTTGCACAGCCATCTCGCTCCACACTTCCACCTCCTTCTGCTCCAAGCACTCGCCAGAAGTGGCCATCCTGAACGCAGAGTCCAGCACCCCTACTGGCTACAGAGCGCCAGCCGAGTAGGGGAATTTCCCCGGTGTCCTGGCCAAATTTCCCTCATTCACTAAAAATACCACCAACAGCTTAATCTGGTTCAAATTCAGTTGCTTGCCATCTGTATCCCCCCTTCCCCTGGTTGCCCCTGAAAAAGGGACTTCTAGGCCCAGTGGGCTTACCGGGTCAACAAACTTCAACAAAAACCAAAACTTCAGAGCAGCAAAAGGTTTAAATCCTGATTGGGCAGCTAAAAAGGGCAGCCCATCGAGAGGTACAATCCTGGCAAGGTGGAGTGAAGTCTATCACTGAAAAGATTCTGCAGAGGTTGCAGCAGATCTTTGATACCCCTACGGTGTCGGACCTCAAAATGAAGTTCTTCTCCTGCACTCGGAGGCTCCAGTAGACCCTTTGGGAATACGCCCTAAGTCTGCAAGAATTGTTGAGGGCAATCGAGAGAGCAAATGCTGAGGAAGTCCGAGATACGGACCGCATGCTGATTGAAAAATTCATAGAAGGGGTGCACAGCGAAGCTTTAAGCAGAGAGCTCAGGATGTTGCACTTACAAGACCCTGAGACAGATTTCCTTGACTTTAAGGAGAAGGCAATTTAGATCTTAGGCTTGGGACACCCAGGAGATGAGGTTATGACCGATCCTCAGATGGCAACCCCACTTGGAGCTACATGGACAGGATACCCGATAGAAGGATGGACAAGGGAGAACTCATGGAGAAGAGGACCTCGGCATGAGGGATTGCCCTTGGAGCAGTCAGAATATGATAGAGAACTGATGGGTTACCTAAGTTATCATCCAGACGATGGTCAAATGTACAGTCAAATGGTGCAGGCACTGACCCATTCTGTTCAATCCAACTCTTACACAAACTCCGAATTGGCAGAACAAATTGCCACCCTGACTCATAAAATGACAGAGGTGTGTCAGGAAGTACAGAGCCTGAAGGAAGGTTGGTGGAGAGAGGTGCCCCCCAACCAGGCTGAGAGAGAGAGAGAAGAGCCGATGACCATCCAGCCCATCCTAGGAGAGGCGAAGGAAGATGTCCAATGGATCATTTTGATAGCCAAGGAAGACCGATCTGTCGTAAGTGCAGCATCAGTGGTCATGTAGAGCGACGATGCAGTCAGCCTTCTTACACTACTATGATGTTAGACAGAAATTCTTCAGGGATGAGGGCTGATTCCCAAAGGACAGGTTACCAGGTCCAACTGCCTCAATAGACCAGTCTTGCTTCCTCAGCAAGAGCCCGACAGTTCTCGTAAAGGTGAACGGAGTGGAACTGATGGCATTACTAGATACGGGGTTGCAAGTCTCCACATTGTAGGGGCATTATTTCCAAAGATATTGAATGCCCGAAGATCTCAAACCACCTCCGAGGTGGTGGATTAAACTGATAGCTAGTAACGGAGCTGAAGTACCTTATCTGGGCTATCTTGAGGCAAATATCCAGTTGGGGAAAAATACTCAAGACCTGCAGGGTATTATTATTATTATCAGCGATATGGAAAACGATAATCTGCAACTGTTGATTCTGGGCATGAATTTCCTGCAGAATTGTTTTGAAGATCTGGTCCAGATTCTCCAACAGAAGGCCAAGCAATCACCTCCTGTTGACAAGCAAGCCATGCAACAGACCATTAATCTCCTACAATACAATCAACAGTTTGCCAGTGCTGATGGTGAGATCAGTAAGGTCTGTGTGACAGATGCCAAGCCAGTGACATTAAAGCCAGGAACAGAGACCACCTTGTGGTGCAAAGGTGAAGGTGGGCCCACGAGGTCAAGATTATGATGCCTTGATGGAGCCATATCCTAGTGGGAAGGAGGAACCCATAATAGTGGCTCAGAGTGTGGCTACCATGACAAAAGGGTGAATTCCTGTCAGAGTGCTGAATTACGGGAAGCATGAGGGGCAACTGTACCGCAAACAGCCGGTTGCCCAGCTGCATATGGTATGCCTCCAGGATATTGTCGAGGCAGAAGAAGAAACTGGAATGTCTGAAGAACCACAGGCCAAACAGGGAAGGGAAGTGAGAAGTGCTGGTAGCCCTGCTATGCCGGATTGGATTAAAGAGATAAACTTAGGTAACCCCGAAACCACTAAAGAGCAACAGGCAGATTCACTCCAGGTAGTCATGGAGCATGAAGAAGCTTTCAGCAAACATCTGCTGGACTTTGGACTGGCTTGCAATGTACAACATCACATTTGCACTAATCAACATCCTCCTATCAGAGAATGCTTCAGGTTGATCCCACTAGCAATGTATTAGCCAGTTAAAGAGATGATCAGAAAGTCACAGTCCTTAGGCAACTCCTATTGTGCTGGTAAAAAGGAAAGATGGCAAAATTTGATTTTGTGTTGATTATAGAAAACTAAATATTATCACCCACAAAGACGCTTATTCCTTGCCCAGAATTGAAGAGTCGCTCACAGTTCTCCAATCCGCTGCTGTATTTTCCACCCTAGACCTAACCAGTGGATACTGGCAAGTCCCTATGGTGCCTGAGGATCAGGAGAAGACAGCTTTCATTACCCCCATGGTCTTTTCAAATTTACCAGGATGCCTTTTGGACTCTAATGCTCCTGGAACCTTTCAGAGACTAGTAGAGCATTGTCTGGGGAGCCGAAATTTCAATATCCTGTTACTATACCTGGATGATATCATCATATACTCTAAAACCCACCAGAAACATTTGCTGCGCTTGGGTGAGGTATTCACATGACTGATGCAATGTAACCTTAAAATAAAGCTGTCCAAATGTCATCTATTACAGTCAGAAGTAAACTACTTAAGACATATAGTTTCCTCAAAAGGAGTGTCACCAGATCTGGAAAAGACAAAAGTCGTACAAGACTGGCCTGTTCCCATCACAGTCAGAGATGTGAGAAAGTTCCTGGGCTTTGTGGGACACTACAGGTGATTCGTAAAGGACTTTTCTAAAATCACTTTGCCTTTGCATGAATTGTTGCAGGGATCAATGGAAGGTTGGATACCTACAAACTAGGGGTGGGTGGACCTGTCCACTTGAAATCAGAACCCCCTGGATCTCAGAGGATCCAACGGACCTGGGTAAATCAGGACACTGCTGCTCAGTGTAACGGGTCTGCCTCGTATTTTTATTTTAATACTTTTGAATTATTTTTAACCCAGATTCTCCCTCCTGTCTACATAAGCCACCCCATTCAACTGATAAAAAAAGGTACTCTGCTGCAGGGCGCCATTCCTGCTCCTGCTTATGAATCAAGTGCACATGCTTAAAATATAAACACAGAGCGGGAACGGGCAAAACAGTCAGCAACAGCATAGGCAGTGTGGGTAAACTGTCCAGGAGTTATGACCTGCACAAGAGTGAAAGGCAAGTGAAAACCAGCATATTTATGGTATTCTCCAGCCAGGAACCATGTATCAGTAGCAAGAATAGGAGGAGCAACAGTGGTTGAGGTGGGATCTATGTTTATGTCACGAAAATAAAATTGTGACCTACATTATAGCAAGCGCAAAATCCGATGTTAAAATAGCACCTTGCTCGAGTAACATTCCAGCTCTTGGACAATGCCAAAAACTCAGCCCAAATAAACCACTCCAGTAGATTCTCTTATACATAATGTGATGTGCATATATTTGATTTATTTGCCGCCGCTATTTTGTTTTGCAGTACTGCGGTATTACAGAGGTGACCCCCACTGTATGCTTGATTTGTTATTATCTCAGACAGTATTGCAGTCAGTGTACTGCTCGGCACCTCCATTCTTGCTAGCCTTAAAAGTAAGACACAGAATCCGGCACTCAAAATGTGTAAGCATGCATATGTGTTGGGAATATAAAACATGGAGAAATGTTCTGCTACTGTTTTTTGTGGTTTATTTTAATGTACTATCAGAGTGCAATATGAATTTCTGCTTTAATGTCTGAGCTAAAATCAATCCTGTGTGTTGCAATATCTGCAGGACGGATGGATGTGGCAATTCTGAATGACAAAATGGGGGATTTGTCCTTCATAATGTGGGACAGTTGAGGGGCATGTTCATTTGTTTCTGCCTTCACTGGTTTAAGTCTGCTTCTTCACCATTCTGTTCACTACATATGTACTGTTTTGTCCATGAGTGTACCTTTTATTGACTTGTGTCATGTGTGTGTTCTTCGGTGTTGTTTGACAGTCTAGAGGCTATTCTCAGTGTGCCAGCAACAGTACAGTTTCATTTAAGTGTGGTCTGCTTTGCTCTGGCATTGATGGGGGGTTGGGGGATGACTGGGTGTGTGCATTTGTGTATTGTGAAAAGGCTGGTGCCAGGCAGCATATGGGTGAATGCATGTCTGTACATAGTGGGACGCGGGCTTATGCTGGAGCATGTGGGTGCAGTAGATGGGAGGGGAAGGAGTGTTCAAACTTGGTGGGGTAGGATGTGAAAAGATGTGTAAACTACTAGAGTAGGTGGGCTCTAGCAGATGGGTGGGGTAGGGGTCTACATACTAGGGAAGGCTTAATGCTATAAGATGGATGGGACAGGGGTGTTCATACGAGGGCAGGATGGTAACCAGCAGATAAGTGCGGGTATGGGATTAAATACATGGGCAAGGTTGATTTTATAATTCTGTATGCAAGCAGAAAGGGTAGGGGTATACATAATGGGGCAGGGTGGGGGCTTGCTGATGCGAGGGGGCAGCAGCCCACATATTTGGATAGGATGGGTGTCAGCAGATGAGAGGAGTAGTGGTATGTAATGCATTGTGAGGCAGGGTGGGTGTTTGAGGGGCAGGGATGTGAAAAGATATGAAAACTACAGGAGAAGAGAGTGGGTGTCAATAGATGGGTTGTGGATCAAGGATCGACATACTGAGGTGGGGAGACTGTCAGCAGATAGGAGAGGCTGGGGATCTGCATACTGAGGCAAGGAGTAAGCCACAGTGATATTATAACCACAAACAGATGGTAAAGAAAAAGAGTATTTCTGGATTCCCTGTAGCCCCCAAAAAATAGGGGACAGAGCAGAAAAATACATAGAGACGAATCAGAAATGCAGAATTGCAGACACACTCAGATTAGAAAATATTTTCGATGTTCTTTGTGCATTTTTGATGATTTTATATTATTAACATCAACTTCTTAAAGGTTCTGATTTGAATCAGAATCAATCAGAACTAATCAGAACTCTGACCTGGATCCTGATCCTGTTAATAAGGGTCAGGACCTTTTCGGGTCCTCCCATCCCTACTACAAACCATCCTGTCAAGTGGATGACTGAGCAACAAGAGGCCTTTGACAAACTGAGAAAGACACTGACTGAAGCTCCCATCCTGGCCTGTCCTGACTACACAAAAACCTTCCTTTTATAAATGGATACCAGCAGTAAGGGATTGGGTATGGTGCTGGCACAGGAGCAGAATAGTGCTGAACGGGTCATAGCCTATGCAAGCCACGGACTCAGAGGCTCTGAGTGGAATGATGCCCACTATAGCTCTTTTAAACTTGAATTCTTGGCATTGGTATGGGCTGTCACTGAAAAGTTCCATCACTACTTGGCTGCCACCCCTTTTACAGTTTTCACCGACAACAATCCTTTAGCACATTTGAATACAGTGAGACTAGAAGTGTTTGAGCAGAGGTGGGCCTCTTGGTTAGCAAATTATCAATTCTCCATCAAGTATCACTCTGGTAAAGGAAATGTCAATGCAGATGCATTATCCCGGGTACCTGACCAGGCTGAAACGGAAACAGACGATACCTCCTTAGAAAATATAGAGATGCCACCTTTCCTCCAAGTACCAGTAGAAATCATGCAAGCCTGCTGACAAATCTCTCCAGAAATGAGCGTTCAGAGCAAACCTGAGCCAACCGACACATTTACAGATCAGAAAAGCTTGTGGGTTCAATTACAGGATCAAGAGTCCATTGTCAGACAAGTCAAAACCCTTATTTTAAAATAGAGCCTTGCCCCTCAAGAATGCGGAAAACTTGACCCTGAAGTGATAAATCTGTGGAGGCACAGAACCCCCCTGACTGTAGAAGACTCTCACCTTGTTATATGTAGCTGAGACCCCACTACCCACTGTGAACTGACTCAAATAATTGTTCCCAAAACTAGTGCACCAGTGGTACTCGAGGCATACCATGACTATTCGGGACATTTGGGGCATAAAAAAACCAGAGGCTGTCATTAGGAGAAGGCTCTACTGGATCGGAATGAGGAATGATTTTATAAAATGGTGCGAGGAGTGCCCAGCCTGTAGCCTTAAACGTAAAGAGAAAAGTGACCAGAGTGCTCCTCTTCACCCCATCATCAGTAGCACACCATTGGAGCTAGTTGCCTTGGATCACTTGAAATTAGAACCAAGCACAAGTGATACGTGCATGTCCTCACAATGGTTTTTGACTTTTTCATATTTGTGGTCACTAGTGCAGTTAAAAATCTCTCCACTCGGACTACAGTAGAAACTTTCCTGAAATGTTTTGTGTGACCATATGGCTACCCAACTAAAATCCTTACAGATCAAGGAACCTCATTTGAATCCCAGCTCTTCCACGAACTTTGCGCTCTCTATGGAAGCCACAAACTGAAAACCACAACCTATCACCCTCAAAGTAATGGACTTTACGAGAGAACCAACAAGACTCTGCCTGAACTGTTACGAGCCTTACCTGAGTACAAACGTCCCTATTGGCCAGCTCTCCTCCCCGAACTTACCTTTTTGTACAATAACACCATTCACTGCTTTACTGGGTATACTCCTCACTATTTAAAGTTCAGATGCCATGGAAGACTTCCCATGGATTTAATCTTAGAGGTACAGCCTGACTAAGCAATGGCCAAACAGCCAATCACAGATTGGGTGCTAGAGCATAACCAACGACTGCAAGAGGTGGGACAAATTATAGGCAAGCATATGAAACGGGTGTGCCAAAACCAGAAGGTGAATTATGATGCTAAGGTTAATGCTACACCCCTACACATAAGAGAGTGACTAATGTTAAGGAGAACTCAAAAATGCAACAAGTTGGCTACAAAATGGGAACCTGAACCCTACTGCATTATCGAAATCCCTTATCCAGAGTTACCAGTGTACAAAATTCAGAAAGAAACTAGGAGTGCTATCAAAACCGTAATCTTCTGAAAGCCTGCACTATTAGAGACATTGCTCCAGCCGAAGACAAAAGAAACTCTATGCCAAAGGAGAGGCAGGAGTATCAAAAGGATGGAATGTTGGGACTGGAATCACCAACCAATTGGTGTATAAAGCCTTGGATTTGCACTTCCAATGTAAACTCTTTTCACTGTCCAGTCGTCATGCCTGAAGTGAATTCTGAACCTCCAGATTCCTAGAACCAGAATGCATTTCCCAAGAACCCATAGGTTTCTAATCCTGTAGCTCCCAAAGATCTAACACTAGTATCCTTCCTAGGAAATACATCATGGAAACCTCTCAAGTTGTACCATCCTGTCATAGATAGTCCCGTTAAGAGTAATTAAAAGACACGGTCACTTAGTTTAGTAAATAAGAAGGTTTCTACTGAAAATTATAGTAACAAATAAGAAAGTTATAGATGTTTTAAGAGTGTTTTTAACTAAAATAAGATTACATATAGATTAATGCATGGGGTTGCGTGTTTAATGAGTTTTTACACACACCCCAAGGTGTTGGATGCTACATAAACCCAGAGAGTGAAGCTCGAGGGGTTTATTTAACATTGAAACACCAAGGGGTGTGTGTAAAAACTCAAGTTAACCACATAACCCCATGTTTTATTTTATATAATTGCTGGGGAACGTTTTCTCACCACCGCAATTATATAAAATAAAACAAGTCACAGTCCGTGGAGATGAAGTGCTATGAGCAGTCTGCAGCTGAGCAGCTGCTGAAACATTTCTTTTTTTAAAACACTTAAAGTGGAACAGGAAAAGTGGAACCAGGGTCAAAAACTAATGGTGAGATGGCAAGATGTTTTTTGGAGGCATTCACTTACCGCCGAGTGATGGTGGCGAACCCAACAGTGTCCCGTGCTGTGACCGGAGAGCGGAGACAAGTGCATGCGTGGAGCAAGGGAAACCTGGTGCGTGTTGCCTTTATAACCCGTGAGTTACAATGGTGAATTATAACTCAGGTTTCCAATGGGAGAAAATGCTCCCCAGTTATTATAGAGAAATTTAAGTGAAACATTAGTGTTAAGAAATGTTATAAACACCTATCACCTATAGAAGTAATAGTTAAGAAATGTGTTTATAGAATGCAAAAAGGGAATACATGGGGACATGATTTTTAGGTGGGCCAAAATCTGTAGCTCCCCAAAGTAAGGGGGTAAAGTAAAGAGGCACCACAGAAAATAGGGGATTAAACTAAATAAATGAAGTGCTCCAGGGTCCCCGTTGTGTTGTGGACTTATGGGACAGGTACTGGGGCCCCTTGCAGTGTTTTCCTCTCATGCTATCCAGGCAGTGCAAATAAAAAGCTCTTTGGCTGCCTGCTCTGTTTACAGAACCTCCAGCGCGAGCTGGGCATCCATGTGCTGGGATGGATATCTCTTGGCGACGCGCAGTGCCCATTCAAATCAGGAGCCAGTTGGGAACTGCACGGGCTCGGAGTTCTAGAGCTGGAACCCCAAGCAAAGTTTGAAGGCTAAACTGCTGTTTTTTTTTGTCAGATCATGCTGGGCTATGGAGTGGAGAGGACCATTGGAGTGTGATGGGAACCTGTAGGCTTACATGGTGTGTTATAGCCAGTTCCATCGACTCCTAAGTGGCCCCTCCTCCAGCCAGTGAAAAAGGCTGCTACTCCTGCTCCATTGTGTAACCTCCCCCCACCGGCCCCCCTTTGTTTCTGTAAGCAGGGCTGCTCCTCTCACATCTAGGTGCAACCGAGAGGGGTGGGGGTAGTCACTACAAATTATCTGTTGCAGAAACTGTGGACCCATTACTTCTACTATTGAGCCTGTCATCCTTCAGACAGGCAAACCAAGTGTGGCAACTACCTGGCTCACACCTGGGGGACCATTTAGCATGGCCAACAACCTGGGTCCCTGGGAGAAAACATTTGCTCAGCATTGTGCCAGGTTTGTACTTCTGGTCGGGGCACCCAAGTAAATCCAGACACTGGGAGCAATAACTGAAATGTCCAAACCAGGATGGGATTCTAGAGTGTGGCTTTTATTCACATAACACAGAGAATAAGAAAGCAAAGATGGCCCCCCACAGGGCAACACTCGCTGGTAATGCAGATTACAGAGGTACAGAGCACACGTCTTCACTACGAACCCTCAGGTTCTGAATGGATCTGGGCACACATGGCCTGAACTGGTATATTTCTCTTCTATTCCTTGACTTGGCACCCCAGCCAGTACTAGGACACTTTTCCATATGGCATGGAGGTGGATGGTGGCTCCCTAAACCACCCATAAGTACTTTCTAGGTCTCAGGGAAAATCCACACTCCCACATCTGGGTGCTTTCTTCAGACACTGGCCAAGTGCCTGAAAGAAAACCATAGGTGCCCAAACTGAACCCAGAGAGGTAAATCAGGTTACTCCAGATGGGGGTCTCCTACCTCTTGCTCCCAAATCTATACTCGACCATTCATTTGGTTTCAACACCTTTCTTCGAACTACTGTTTGTAGATGCTCTCTAGAAATGTTTAGCACATTTAACATTCTACATCTCAGGAGGTGTCCTGACTTTAAAAGTATTGTAAGTGGCTATGTCTTTAACCTAGACCCCCACTGTTGCACAAGCTTCTAAACCATACGCAAATTAAAAGTTCTGTACTTGCAAGTCTTCCTTTGACCCCACAGTAGGCAGACACTTTTGCTCTAAACTCTGTCTCGGTGAACATTGTCTCTATTTCAGAGTAGAACTCACCAAAGGTATGCAGGTGCCCCAGGGCTTCTTCCTACAAATGTCTCAGGTACTCACAAACAACTTGATTCTCAGGCAGCTTCTCCCTGTCCAGGCTGGCACAGGGGATTGTTCCTGAACTCCTGGAATCCCCCCATCCCTCCAGGGATGGGGCACTGGAACAACACTAGGAACAGTCTCTACTACTTTAATCTGGTCTCTTCTGTGTTCCTCTCTAGGGTGAGAACACACAACCCCCTTCTTTCTCTGGTAGCTCTATATCAAAGCTATGCTCTGAGGAGCTGCACACAGCAGCACTCCTCTCTCTCTCTCTCTCTCGTCTCCCCACAGACTGCTCCCTCAAGACTGAAAGAGTCTCCTACCTCTTGCTCCCAAATCTATACTCGACCATTCATTTGGTTTCAACTCCTTTCTTTGAACTACTGTTTGTAGATGCTCTCTAGAAATGTTTAGCACATTTGTTTGTTTCTACTGCTAACCCCCTGCAGCTAGCATTCCATTGTGGCTTATGCTGCTGTGAGAATTCGATGGTGACATCATCACTCCAGCTATGCTCAAACTGAGAACAGAGTGAGACAGTGTGAAACCCATTTAACTGGCATCTCACAAGCTGCCTTTCCCTGCCTGCCGCTGATTCTAAGTGGGGTTCTAGTAACCCCTGGGAACAAGGGGGTTACACCCACCCACCCTCGGCCAAGAAAATGGCTGTCTGCAGTTATTATTTATCTGGCCCAGGCCATCCTACCCTATGTGTTGAATATGGGGAGGTAGCGCTACCTTCTCCCCTATTGTGTGCCAGGCACAGGCAGACAATACTAAGGGCCCAGAGGCCATTGGCTGATGAATCAGCCCCTACACTACGATCTTACTATGGTAACCAGTTGCCTTGGAAGAACTGTCCAGAGCATAGCCCTAATAGACCAGTACTGCGGCCCATACGGTCAGTCCGGAACACAGCCTGTCTATCCCCCTAACCCTCTAGGGAAAACCAATGTGACCAGAAACAAAACTACTCAAAACAGGGAAACCTCTCCCCATCCCTGGACACCTGCAAACCAAACTAAGGCGCTAATAACAATACACCTAAGCATTACACTCCCACATTCCCCCACAACTACACCTGTGGAAGGAAAAGTTAACACATGTTAACAACACTGTACTTTAAACACAACTACTTTAAAGCACAAATCGAACTCCAATGAGTCCCTACACTCCCCTTCTTGTCTTCTCTTCTGTCTTCATCAGGAACTACCTGAAAGAGAAAAACCAAAACACACCCCTAATCTGCAAACACAGTACACTATCATAACCCCTACCATCAAAACACTGGAGAATCCCCAAAAATATTTTTTAGAAAAGTAGAAAACAGTAGAAAAACAGTAGAAAACATTAACATTATATACAATACACATTTTTGGGGATGGAATGCCATAGATGTCCCAACTAGTGACAACAGTGCCCCAAGGCAAGTCCAAGAAAGAGTCTGTCCTGGGCTGGAGCCCAGAGAAGCACAGTTCTTGTAGGACTGTAGTCCCAAAGAGGAGAGTCTTTGTGGACAGTTCAAACAGTCTGTAGTCTGCCAGGTGTAGGATGTGTGTTGCAATGTCAATAAGATGAGAAAAGTCTGGACTTACTAGTCCCTTGAAGAACGAAAATGATACGGCACCTGGATCTCCAGCTGAAGACTCTCCCTGGCAGCATTTTTCAGATACAGCTGGGCAAAAATCTTCTGGAAACAACAGAATGGCACATCTGGAAACTGCTGGGCTGATATCATCCAGGAGATGGAACCTTGGAACAGGAAAGGAACAGCTGGTCTGAAGTCATCCGAAATCCCAGACGATGAATCAGGAAAACAACTGGCTGATGTCCTGTCTGGTTGATGTCATCTGGAAGGCCAGGCGATGGAATTGGAAGGCACACTGCAAGGCTGATGAATCTGGAGGCACCTTTGGGTCCTGGAACACCAGACTGGTGGAACAACATGGGTACAGCAATGGCTAGATGGCAGCACTGGCTACCACTGCTCTGCTTTCCACTTGGTAGGCATGGGCACATTCGCAGGAAGTTGGTTGCATTGAGGGAAGTACCACAATGGGTCAGGTGCGAGAATTATTACCCCATCTGGGTGCTCATAATTCACATTGTAGAAGGTTTCATGGCCCTCTCCATCCACGATCCATACAGTGTCTATGAACAGAGGCCTGCCCACTTTCCTATTTTGGAATTTTTCTTTAATTACTCTATCTCTGACAAATCTACTTGCACCTGGATGCACGTATTTTGTTGCTTCTTCCACTATCCAGGATTTCCTGTTTCTCTCGATCTCCTCCCAGACTCTCCGAGGAAAGGTAGGAAAGGATATCCCATAGATCTCATTTGACTTCCTATGAACCAGTCTTTCCTCTTTACTACGCTTGGTCAACTTAAGACCTCTGGCCTGGCTTGGGGACGGCCAGTCCTGGTTCTGCCAGTGACGCATGCTCAATGCAACGTAAAATGTATCTCTGACTCCTCCTTGTGGGAACAGGGCTGTGGAGGCACCAATCTCTCCTTCTTTTTGCACCTCCAAGGCAAAAGCCCAAGGCTGTGGACTAGTACCTTCATCATAAGGCCACATAGGTTCCCCCTCCTCCTCTTCCTCTCTGAGGATTTGAGCCCAGGAGTGAGCAGTTGTCCTCACTTCTGAGACTGTCAACTCTTCACTGGGTGCAGAGGTCGACACCTCCCATTCAAGAGTCTATCTCATCTCATCTCATCTCATCTCATCTCATCTCATCTCATCTCATCTTCTCCTATTAGACTAGGGCTTGGCCCCTCTCTCCACGGACCTGCTGATGCTCCCTCCGTACTGTCTCTCTGTGACCCAGACTCAGAGACATCAGCACTATTTTGCTCTGCCTGTACATCCACACCCTCTTCCTTTGTGCCACACTCTGCTGGGCTTCTCCCAACAGGCTCCACCTGGTGCTGTGTGCTGCCACTTGCAGAATCTTGAAGCTTTGTCCACGTGGGAGCCAAGCGAATCTTGGGTGCATTAATTAGGCCATGTTTCTCTAGGCAACCAGAACAGTGAGGAACCATGAAGACATCCCTTTCAGTCTTTAAGCACGTTATGCACACTCTAACTGGATATCCAGGAATTGACACATGAGGAGGCAAACGTCTCCCATAGTAACATCTCTCAACATCTTTCAACTTATTAACTTCTTCCACTATCATAGCCTGGGCATGATCTGGATAGCGGGATGATCCCGATGCCATGACTGCAGAGAAAAAAACAAAAGTTCACTGTTATCTCATATCTCACTTTGGTTGGAAAAATCTTACAAAATGGCTCCCCTGCTGCTGTGTTTACTTTACTACCCCACCCTGTCATGGCGGTGGCGGCACTCCTGGTGCATCAACATTCTGTTTCTGACTCAAGCTACTGCGCATCTGATTTACACGCTTTACTGATAAAGTTCACCCAAACTGCACAGACTGCACTGTTTTGCTCTCTCACCACATCTATATGATTTTTTCAGGACTTTTCATTTGCTTTAAATCATTGTTCTTGCTTAAAGTCCCTAAAGCCACAGTATTCCATGCACAGGATTGCCTGTTTTGTTGCATCTCTCATACAACCCACAGTCTCTCACTTTGCTTAGAAAATCACACTGTTGCTGAACCCATAATTATGCTCACAGTCTAATGCTCAGAATTCTTGCTAGGTTGATTCACTTTAGACAGTCCTTCTTTGCAGAAATGATCACACTGTTTACACAGATTTAGCTGGCTTTAGAAAAACATCACACACAGTTTGAGCTGTTTCTCTGGATGGTACTCACTGAATCGGTAGCTGGATTTGCGATGGAAATTTCAGCCTACAGCCGATCCTGGAGGTCTCTGGATTGAAGCTGGCTGGCAGTCCTGCTGATTGTCCCTAGGAACACCATGCTTTCTTCCCAGACGACTGAAATGCGGGTTGAGCCCGATTTTAAACAGAAAAGTCTGATTTTATTACTTTTACAATGTTTTCAGTCACTGCAACACACCTCCTGGCAAGCCAGCTTGCACACCACACTCTCTCTCCCTCTCGAACACTGTGCAGCACTCTGAAGCTGGCTTGGGGGCCGGACTGATTGCATTCTCACCAATCACTTAATGCCATGCAAATGAGCCTCTCTCTCTCTGTCTTCTCGTGCTCTTCTCCTCCACGGCACTCGTCAAGCAGGCAAAATTTAAACAACAGGGCAATTTTTTTCTTTTTCAACTGTGACTCCTCGGCTGGAGCACCATTTTAACCATTTTTCATGGCATTTTCCTCAGCGACTCCCCCAGTCCACACAACAAGCACTTTAAACTTCTAGGGCACAAATCTCTCTTTGTTTCCCACAGTTTTCCATACTTTTCTTGTCACAGTTTGAAATTTAAAAGATGGCAAACGCTATATTTGATGCAGGACAAGGGGCATACACAGTCTGGCTTTACTGTTCCTAGGTAAACTGTTGGCACAATTACAGCAGCACATGAACAACGGCACACAGCGGCACACTTGGATGGCAATGCTTCCGATTTTTTGGGCTACCTACTGCCAGATAGACAAAACGCTAGCCACAATTTGAGCAAACCTTTCTGGTGTTTTCTCCCAAAATCCAAACAAATCCTCAGTGGTACCTCCATTTTGTAACCTTCCCCCACTGGCCCACCCTTTATTTCTGTAAGCAGGGCTGCTCCTCCCACATCTAGGAGCCACTGAGAGGGGTGGGGGTAGACACTACAAATTATCTTTTGAAGTAACTGTGGACCCATTACTTCTACTACTGAGCCTACCATCCTTCAGACAGGCAAACCAAATGTGGCAACTACCTGGCTCACACTTGGGGGACCATTTAGCATGGCCAACAACCTGAGTCCCTGGGAGAAAACGTTTGCTCAGCATTGTGCTAGGTTTGTACTTCTGGTCAGGGGCACCCAAGTAAATCCAGACACTGGGAGCAATAACTGAAATGTCCAAACCAGGATGGGATTCTAGAGTGTGGCTTTTATTCACATAACACAGAGAATAACAAAGCAAAGATGGCCCCCTACAGGGCTACACTTGCTGGTAATGCAGATTGCAGAGGTACAGAGCACACTTCTTCACTATGAACACTCAGGTTCTGTATGCATCTGGGCACACACGGCCCAAACTGGTACACTTCTCTTCTATTCCTTGACTTGGCACCCTGGCCAGTACTAGGACATTTTTCCATATGGCATGGAGGTTGATGGTGGCTCCCTAAGCCACCCATGAGTACTTTCTAGCTCTCAGGGAAAATCCACAATCCCACTTCTGGGTGCTTTCTTCAGACACTGGCCAAGTGCCTGAAAGAAAACCATAGGTGCCCAAACTGAACCCGGAGAGGTAAATCTGGTTACTCCAGATGGGGAGGGTCTTCCACCTCTTGCTCCCAAATCTATGCTCGGCCATTCATTTGGTTACAACACCTTTCTTTGAACTACTGCTTGTAGATGCTCTCTAGAAATGTTTAGCACATTTAACATTCTACATCTCAGGAGGTGTCCTGACTTTAAAAGTACTGCAAGTGGCTAAGTCTTTAACCTAGACCCCTACTGTTGCAGATGCTTCTAAACCATACACAAATTAAAAGTTCTGTACTTGGCAAGTCTTCCTTTGACCCCACAGTAGGCAGACACTTTTACTCTAAACTCTGTCTCAGTGAACATTGTCTCTATTTTAGAGTAGAACTCACCAAAGGGATGCAGGTGCCACAGGGCTTCTTCCCACAAATGTCTCAGGTACTCACAAACAACTCGATTCTCAGGCAGCTTCTCCTTGTCCAGGCTGGCGCAGGGGATTGCCCCTGAACTCCTGAAATCCCCCCCATCCCTCCAGGGATGGGGCACTGGAACAACACTAGGAACAGTCTCTACCACTTTACTCTGGTCTCTTCTGTGTTCCTCTCTAGGGTGAGAACACACAACCCCTTCTTTCTCTGGTAGCTCTATATCAGAACTAGGCTCTGAGGAGCTGCACACAGCAGCACTCTTCTCTCTCTCTGTTGAGTCTCCCCACACACTGCTCCCTCAGGACTGACTTGAAATTCCTAACATTCTACTGCTAACCCCCTGCAGCAAGCATTCCATTGTGGCCTATGCTGCTGCGAGAATTCTATGGTGAAATCATGACTCCAGCTCAGCTGAAACTGAGAACAGAATGAGACAGTGTGAAACCCATTTACCTGGCATATCACAAGCTGCCTTTCCCTGCCTGCCACTGATTCTAAGTGGGATTCTAGTAACCCTTGGGAACAAGGGGGTTACAATTGTGCTCTGTTTCTGTGGTGATGGCAGCATTACTGCATGCGGTGGTCCACAGAAAAAGTCTCCGTCCCCTCCTTTCGGTGTGGGCTCTGTTCTGCCCCAATTTTTATTTTCCTACCCCCCATGTTAAAGTAATTCTTGGTCCTTCATCGGCGGCATCTGAAGAGCCACATCGCAGTGGAAGAAGAGTCGTCAGCCCTCCTGAGGCCCCCAGCCATCCACCTCTCTGCCTGTCACCTGTCCGGTTCCCTCCCTCTGCTAGCACAACCTTCCTTCTCCTGATTGAAGTTCCTTCATCCTGGACCAGGGCGGTTAGTCGGCGGCAGCACAAAGGAAGCATGCCGACGGTCTGTACAATTTAAATAAAAGTTTGAAAAGTGTTTTTTTGTATTTGTTATAGCACTCAGAATGCTATTGGAGGACCGGCTGGGAAGATCAGCCGGAAATTAAAATATCTATTTATTCTGGGTGCGGCGACGTACATGGGGAGGTGTCAGACATAGAGGCCCATGGTGGAATACATAAATACTTATAAGAGGGGCGGAACAGAGCTGGAGCAACCCTGATAATTGACAAGAAGGCCTTGAGCAGGCCCACAGGACTTAAAAAGGGCAATCTACGCCCTAGAATTAAAGGGGCAATGTTAGGCACAGTGGTTTGAAGGGACAGCAAAGACCCCAAGTAATTAAAGGGGCATCAAGGCCCACAGTGTTTACAGGGGGCCCAGCTACATAAGGTCCAAGTATATTAAAAAGGGCTCAGCCACAGTAAGCCCAGTATCCTTAAAGGGGCCCCATAGTTAAAAAGGCAAGGAAGGCCTAGGGGAAAGCAGGGCATCAAGCTGAAGGTTTTCAGGGGTAGCCAGGTCCTGGTACAAGAAGGGCCCCACAAGTACAGTACTTTCATCCAGAGTCAGTGAAGGAAAGGTGCTTAGCACACAAATTCCATCTAGTGACTGTCAATTGATGGGAATGTGTATTGTTTACCAGTATCTGAACTGTTGTGTTTATTACAAAGCACCAAGACCGTGTTGTTACTGGGACTCTGGTTATTTACCTCTGCATTGAACAATTGCCCCGGAAAGCAGGTTATTGCCCTTGTAACGAACAGTTGTCCGGATTTTGGTAATTTGCCCCTGTTCCTGGCAAATTGCCCCTGCAGTGAACAATTGCCCTGGAGTCTGGTAATTTGCCCCTGTTCCTGGCAAATTGCCTCTGCAATGAACAGTTGCCCTAGAATCTGGTAATTTGCTCCTGTTCCTGGAAAATTGCCCCTGCAATGAACAATTGCCCTGGATCCTGGCAAATTGCCCCTGCAACAAACAATTGCCCCAGATTCTGGTCATTTGCCACTGTTCCTAGCAAATTGCTCCTGCAACGAACAAGTGCCCTGGATTCTGGTAATTTGCCCATGTTCCTGGCAAATTGCCTGTGCACTGAACAATTGCCTTGGATTTTGGTAATTTACCCCTGTTCCTGGCAAATTGTCCCTGCAATGAACAATTGCCCCCCATTTTGTAATTTGCCCCATTCCTGGCAAATTGCTCCTGCAATGAACAGTTGCCCCAGATTTTGGTAATTTGTCCCTGTTTCTGGCAAATTGCCCCTGCAATTAACAATTGCCCTGGAGTTTGGTAATTTGCACCTGTTACTGGCAAATTGCCCCTGCAATGAACAATTCCCTTGGTGCAGTGCGGAGGTGTATCTGCCAGCTTTATTGTTGTCAACATATGTGTACGGACTCAATCTTCTGCCACAATACCACTCTATGGTGTTGCCTGCCATCCTACCTCTACGGAATCAATCTCTATCCAGAGGAAGGCATCCTTCAACATCTCTATTCCCCAGAAGGTGTCTGTCCAGGAGATCCTTGACAATGTTCCTGTCATCCATCAAAGTCGAGTATGTCGAAGCCCCATGCAAGTCGCATCTGCTGTTTCTTGTTTTTCCTCAGTTGAAGTCTAGTATGCCAAAGCCCAGTGTGCATTGCTCCACCATTCCATTATCGTCTCGTGGGTCCTGATCCAAATGTTCCAAAGTTGGCTGACCTCTGAAGAGTGTACTCATCCTGGAAGAACCTTGTCTGCTTCCCCTGGTTTTTGTCTGCAAGTTGGGTCCGTCGAAACCCAGTGCTGGTCGTGTCTGCCATTTTATTGTTTTGTTCCAGTCTCCTAAGCTGACACTTCAGGATCATCCATCTTCACCTTGAATTCTTCTGGTTCCTGATTGCATCAGAATTTCCACATCATCATCTAGTCCTTGGTAATCCTCTAGTGGGTTGATCACCAAGAATCTTCATTGTTCTTCATACAGGTGGTGGGTAAGCACAGCAGGTGGCGGTGCAGCTGTACGCTCGTACAGTACTTTTGGATTTTAGGTAACTACACTCATCTCTCCTTCTCCAGAAAAACTCCTCAGACACTCAAAATACTTTTGGTGCTTTTATTCAGCCATAATAAGGTAACAATCGCAGAAATGTAGTGCTCCCCTGAGCACCACTCTTACATTTTGCACATCAATATGTGCCTGCAGCGTCAGGCCTCATTACGCCCCTGGGCGGTTTGGTGTTGCCCAATACCGCCCACTCTGTCAGGTATTATTGCTTGCTTCCAAAATATGTAAAAAAGCCTATATCTTATACTATCAGGCATTATTTTAGATTATCTGACTGTCACTACAGGGGACACTTTCTGACCAGAACATAAACTCTGGGGTGTACAGTAGAGCATTGGATTCTTATTCTATAATGCCACCTAGTTATGATTGGAATGTGCCTGCAAGAACTGGGCCTGCTCAGTTTCTCATTGACAGCTCAAATTCAGACTTGTTTATTGTTTGGCTATATGCCATTACAAAGTACAATGTACTAAAAACAGTTAAGACACACAATACAAAACTCTAAAATAAAATGCTTGTATGATTAAATAATCACTCTGACAGGAAAAAATTACCAATATCCAATTTCCAGTCTGGCTTTTTGTTATAAAAAGATAAAAGTGCTGTAGCATGTTTTTTCTTCACACTTTAACATTAAAACAGTTTTAATCAGGTTTGTTATGGCGTATACATAGCAAATCTGATGTGGAGCAACATAAGAACTAGCTAATTGTTTGTTCTCAAAAGCTTAAACAACAGGACTCCCTACCAATAAATGCTGTTACTTTCCTGTCGATTTGACAGTACATTAATGCATCAGTTTAGAGCAACAAGTGGTTATTTTAACTGCGTGTTTTCTCTTTTTAATATCTGGACTCCTTTGCATAAAATGGTGTTGTTGTCAGGTTCTGCCATCCTGCTATTCAGACCATCTAGATATACAAATGATAACATAATAACTTTTTTTGACATGTAATATGTTACTGGCTTTAGGATGAAGAAAAAATATATCAGAGCTCTTCAACAAAGCCTTAAGGTTCAGTTACTAAATCAAGCTAAGGGAGTCACTTCTGTTTTGATTTTTATGGAGCCGTAAGCACAAGGCTCCCATTTCATGGAGTCCTTATACAGCTGAGATCCAATCCTCGCATTTCCAACAATTGCTTTTATGAGACATTCTTTACTAGGTAGCCCATTTTTTTTTAGTTATACTTTTTCCTTCGGCCACCAGCTGCCCAGTACCTCTGCCTGGTCACGGACCTCGGCTTCCACTCTCATATTTGCCACGACCTTCCAATACCCCCTGTTTACCCCCAGGGTGGGGTTACAGCACCAGACCCCTACAGTGTTGCAGACGATGGGACTGGTCGGAGGGCTGGCCTGGAAGCTAATTGAAGCTGAGGCAAGCTTCATCTCTGGTGTCTGGCAGTAGCATTTGACCCTGGTGTGTGAGGGTGGGGACATGCAATGACGTCCAGGGTCCACCCCGCCCTCCCAAACTACTTGGCGTTGGTGTAATCAGTACACCTAGCCTCTGCTAGGTGTCTGTTTTGCTCCGAATGCTCTACCACCTCCAACCTGAAGAAGGAGAGCAGTCATCGGACACTCAATCCTTCTCCCCCGGCTGGCCCTCCAATGACCCGGGTCCATTTCTGAACCGGGTTCACCAGCATCACAGGTAGGCATCCTGCCCCTGTGCCAGTGGGGTGGGCTATGGTAGCCCATTTTAAGTCAAGCAACCAATGCTCCATTGTCTCAGGAGTCCATAAATTAATATATAAAGCTAAAGACTCTGTTCATGATCAGGAAACTGTCAAATTGTCTGCGAAGGCAAATAAGACAAACGAGTCCCAATAAACAGTAATTTGAGGCTCCATTTACACAACTAAAACAGTAGACTTCATCCTCGCTCAGGAGTTCATGAAGCTATACCACTAGATTAGTGCCATGTATTTTCAAATCAGTGGAGATAGTCTCTCCCACTCAAAGGTTTAAACTCCTAGGGAGCACAACATGACTATATCCAAATGAAGGTCCTTCAAGTTCAAAACTAACAGTGCGGACACACCAATTGGCAGTAAAACCTACCACCCAGGTGCACACAATAGCATTATTAGTTTTTGAAAATCAACCAAACATATTTATTAAACACCCTTTTAGGAAATTGATTCAAAAAGTTCCTTACAAGTTTTGCAGGGACCATAAAGTGAGATTTATATGAGCATTTAGAGGAAACCCTCGGAAACCAGTATTCATAGAAGACACTGTAATTAGCACAAAAGGAGCAATGCACTTAATATCAGAAGCATCTTTTGCCGCTTACCACCCAAGCAAAAGAAAAATTAAGAAACCCTTTTCAAAAGGATTTACGCCACAGTCACTTGAAACAGTCTTCTTATGTGGATAGTAGAAAAGCTTAAACTTATCTCCTGCCTTGCATCTGCTGTGCAGCAAAGCCATCAGCCTTCTCCCGAAAATACCTGAGGCCATCAACTGCACTCTATTTTCCATCTTATTTTACTCCCTCTTTCTTGATCTTTGTCAAGATTGGGGATCCAAAAAGCCACTCTAGTTCTTGACCTCAGCCAAAAATCAGAAACAGACCTTCTTCTGCTCCATGCTGTTCATACAGTCTGGTTCCACAGTTCTCCAGCTTTTTTAACATCTGGCAACTCCAATAAGATTAACTGCAGCACACTTGCGTTACCTAGGGCAGAAGAGAAAAAGAGATGGTCCTCTGAGCGTAATAACATTCAGTTGCAAGGGCCCTCCATAACCCCCCTCAGCAAAGATATCATACCTTGCTTAACTTTTATATAGGCTTTCTACACTATAGTGCTTCAAGTCTTCCAATCCCTCCATTGCTGCAGGGGTTACTGAGCACCTTCTCCCAGTTATGACACAACATACTTTTCCACGTTTGGATGCTCGTCCTCCTTGCCATTTGCAAGATCCAACTGGCGCACTCTCAGTCCACTTCAGGAGAGGTGTAGCAAAACCCTGTCTGAGCACCAACTATGCGCCAACTGAACGCTGGAAACCAAGCGACCAGCCAGGCCAGAACGACTGCTTAAAGGTAAACATATTATTACAATCTATTATAAAATGTGCAGTTCCAGAGACCAAAGATTAAAAAGAATAGGGTTTCATTCATAAAAACCCATTTAAATGCCAGTACTGTTTAAATGGCAGCAAAACAAAATGGCACTTAAAATGCCAAAAAATGACTCTCGACTGAGCAGAAGTTTAGGGAGTGAAGATCATGTTACAGACTCCCAGTGGCTCAAAGCCACTTATTCAAATACAAAAAAGCAATATAATCAGGGTTTCATTCATGCTATTAGATAAAACCCCCTCTGACAAGTGTTTTTTTGAGCCACAAGCATGGAGTAGCAGAAAGCGGCAGGGAGTGGAGCAGCACTGCTGCCATCTTGCTGCTCCTCACCCCACATTGACCACTGGACCAGCTAGCCACTGTGCTGGCTGCCACATATGCTATAGTTATAGCCACTAACTAAGAGTTGCAACCTCAGTGACTAGGCATCTGGTATAGATGACACATTATTCAGCCTGGGTGGCCAACATATTGGATCAAAATGGTTAAACAATACTCTGATTCTGTAACAGTTTCCCTGGGACTCACGTAAAAAATAGGCACTGATCCTAAATGTGGATTTTCTGATGTGTCAAATTTGGGGTCCAGTTCTGGAGTCCATACCTCAAGAAGGACGTGGAGAGGGTTGAGCACATCCAGAGGAGGGCGACAAAGATGGTTAAGGGAATGTGTCACTTAACATATGAGGAGAGACTGAGGGTCCTAAACATGTACTCCCTTGAACAAAGAGGAGAGAGAGAGAGAGAGAGAGAGGACGTGACTGAGATATTCAAATACTTAAAGGGTATTAACAAAGTGGCAGCAGGGAGCATATTCCAACTAAAGGGGCAATCAAAGACAAGGGGCCATGATTTGCAGATTGTAGGGGGGAGTTCAGAAGAAACATTAGGAAGTACTTTTTCACAGAAAGGGTTGTGGATAAATGGAATAGGCTTCTGGAAGAGGTGGTCGGAGAGAGGACAGTGGGAGGGTTCAAGGGGGTGTGGGACAGGCACTGGGGCCTGTTGGCAAGGGGGGGTTAAGTTAAGTCCTAGCAGTGGTCTAGGCAACCTGGGCAGACTGGGTGGGCCTGGCGATCCTTTTCTGCCATCACGTTTCTATGTTTCTATGATGAATGAATGAATGAATGAATGAATGAATGAATGAGCAGCAGGATGGATTTGACAGTTTAAGGGTAAAGGACATAGGGTAGTCTTCTCTTGGCTCTGAGCTGATACGAACAATGTGGTGCTGCATGGGTTTGTTGTGCTGTTAAGAATAAGACTCACATTTGTCTATGAACAATTGTTTACTTGCTCCCTATCCCAAAATTAGTCTGCAAATGACCTTATGGTCACTTTCCATTTTCTGTTTTTTCTTTTTTCTATCAGTTTTGTATCTTCTGGCCAAGTGTTCCCACTTGGGCCATGTCAGCACCCACCATGACCTGTAACCCACTTACTTCACCTCCATGGTTTAGCCTCTGTGGCGAGTTCAAGAGAGAGATGAACCAATCCCCACCAGAATGGAATCTTGCATGGGAGGGGGATAGTGAATGTAAGGCTCAAGGGTGCTGATGTGCTCATCCTGGGAGTTTATGTATTTATTTGCGTATTTGTTTATTTTATTTATTTATTGAGATCTCTGGTTACAAGTACCTTTGAGCCAGATGCTCATTTCCAAAGGTTCCACGTTAATGGGTTGATGGTAACATCACGCATATTCAGGATGATCACAATACAATAACATACACAGGTTACTTAACAAACAATAGGTTACCAGGTGGTACAATAAGTTATTATTATTTTTTTAAGCAGGAGAGACACACTAAGCTGAAAGCTTGTTTACAGGTGCGACCTGGGAGCACAAGGAAGTTAAATGACTTGCTCAGGGTCACACAGTATGCAAGTGGGGGCTGTGGAGTTCAAACCCAGGTCTCCAGGTTTGCAGTTCAGAGCCTTAAACCACTGCACAATACTGCCCTCGTGTTGTATACAAACACTAGTGGTAAGTCAAAAATCAACATAGCAAACAAAAATCTTCATAGCCAACTATTTCAGTATCTTAGCAACTAGAAAGGCTTTGTTAGAGGACGGGGGGGTAGGGGTGAGAAGGAGGCCCGAGGACAGGGAGGAGAATTAGATGTGATTAGACATGTGAGAGGAGAGGTAGGTGAGTAAGGATGGGTTGGTAATATTTATTTCAATTTTAATTTATTTATTTATTTCAAAAGTTTTACTGGGAAAGTCATACTGAGCTTGTATCAGCTTATTTCCAGGTGCATCATGGGGAGAGGGGAAAGAGTAGAAAACAGTATAAATACAACATACTATGTACAAAAATTCAGTAATATGGAAATAAGTATAACAACAAAAGCAAATTACAGGAAAATGCTTCTGAGCAATAACATTGCAGTATAATAAATTGCAGAAGGAAAGGCAGAAGAACAATAAGCAGTGAGCAACAGTACAGTAATATTAGGGGCAGTGGATAGTGACTGCTCACTGGGGGATAGGGGCTACATTAGTGTCAGTGTACAGTGGAGGGCAGAGGACAGACCACCCCAGTATCATGAGCAGCTAACTGCGGACGTGAGTATTGAAATCATGAAAGAGCGATTTCAAAGCATGAAGGGAAGAAGCAGAGCAGATGGAAGGGGGGAGAAAGACCCATTGTTTAAGGAAGTGGAGCAAGAATGCAGCTTGCCCAACAGTGGCATATGCAAGCAATAGGACACGATGAAGGGTGTGTAACAGTTCTGTTTCATAGGGTATACATGCTGAGATCCCTGAGTTTCACCACATAGGGCTTTTGATGTAACCTATTCACCATTTTAGTTGCCCTCCTTTGCACTGCCTTCACTCTATGTGATTTCTGAGATGCAGCCTCCAGAACTGGACACAGTACTCCTATAAAAGGTGAAGGAACCATTTTCAACTAATTCTGAACATTCTAAGTGCTAGAAATATTCTACCATGTATAAAAGACCACAGAGAAAATATTTTGTTGGCAGTTTTCTAGGGCCCGATCCACAAAGATGGCACGGATATGCACCAAAAGCATGTATCTTGGCAGCGTAGCTCCCCATATGCATAGTGCCACAAAAGTGGTGGCATTCATGACTGGTCTCTTCTCTGTGCCTCCAGAGAGGAGCAGGGAGGGTATGGAGGCCTATTGCAGAGCAGAGTGTGGCTAGTAGGGGCCATCCAGTCAGATGCCCATGCGGGCTCCAGTGTGAATACCCTGCTCTGTGTAGAGCAAGGGATTGGGGATATGGCAGTGCTTCAAAGACTGCCATGTCCTTTAAAGGCTACAACATTTTTTTTAACAAAACAGTGATCCATGCCTCCCAAAGTTCCATGTCCATCTGCAGGACTGAAGGCAACATGTTGGGGGGCCAATTTGGATCCAGAAAGGTCCAGGATGGCCCAGACATGCCTTTCATGGAGGATGCATAAGGTTTTTTTTTTCATTTTATTTTCACTTTATTCATATTTTGAAGAACTTTGAGCTCAGAGCCCTTTTTCAAAGGTATCAAAGTCATAGAACATAAACCACGACACAGTGCACTAGAGAAAATGACTAGAAGTGCTTTAACAACTGACAACGTCTACGTATTGAGCAGTAGTGTTCAAGACTATTAAATAATGTAATAATGAGATGAGTTCAGGTTAATTACACCTATACAACATTTTGTCATACAATTAAGACCTTGCATGTTTTTTAAACGAAAATAGGGAAGGAATTTCACAAAAGTCAGTAGGTACTTAGTTCTCTACATTGGTGGCCCTGTACAGGAACAACCACTGCCCAAAGACAATCTTCCTCAACAGTGTTTGGAGCCTGCCATTGCACACTGCATGCATAGTGTAGCCATTGGTTACAAAGATAAAGAATTTTTGAATACCGATTGGCATGAGTCCTAGCACAGCCTTTTAGTACATCAGTGACAACTGGAACAGCACTTTAGTGGTAAAAGGGCAACCAATTTAGGTTAATGTAGAAATTACACATGTCAGCATCATGCTTGAGATCAAGTGCAAATTTACAAGCCTGATTAAAAGCCAGGGAGATTTTCTCTAGGCTTACTTTGTTAGCAGCTGACTACACCACCGCACTCTTGTCAATAATTGGTACTGTTAGACTCCAGAACAACATCAGTTTAATCCCCTTTGTGACATTGTTCCTGTTCTGATAAAATAAACCAAGCCATTGGTGAATTTTCACATCCCTGGCATCAATGTGTGTAGACAATGATAACAGTCCCTACCTCTCCTCTCCCCCCTCTTACCCCTCCTCTTACCAACTTCGCTCCAGAGACCCTCGCACCTTCTCTCCCCCCCATCCTCACTCTCGATCAGGGCAGGAAGCCCTCCCTCACTGTCTCTCCTCCATCTGGAACTCACTACCCAGCTCCCTCTGACTCTCTCCCTCACTACTCAACCTAAAACAAGCTGTTTCCCAATCCCTTCCCACCTCTTGCTCCTGTTTCCCCCCATCCTGACAGCCATCATCTCACCCCCTCTCCTCCTCCTCCCTTCCCCACCTATTTCACTCCCATCTCTCCTCACTCCCTCACTCCTTGGACTCCAGCTGCCTGTTCCTACCTCCCTCCTCACCACCCCTGATCTTCCCTTCTCCCACTTCCTTAGTCACCTCTAACTAATCCCTATGTTATGCTAACCTTCTTTATCTCCTCAACAGGATATCTGACCCTCCTATATTACCATAGTCCCTAGGTTATTTATTCTTACTTTTATTATGCATTATAGTCATAGCTTCTGGATATTGTTCACCTGTCTTGTTCTGCAACCCATATTGTTTACTTTTATTTCTTAATTTGTATCTTGTTACTTGTTTTAGACATTACTGCTGTCATTATTTTATCTTGTATACTTTGTTCTCCCTCTTCCCCTTCCACCTGGGTCACACCTTGAAACAAGCCTCAGCTGTGTGCTTCTTCCGGATACCAAAACTTTAAAAAAAAAATCAATCAATCAATAAATATGTAAGTAAGTAAATAAATAAATAAACACGAATAACCCCAAATATTTAAACTCCATTATCTGTTCAATAGGGTTCCAAGAGGGTGTGGTGATGCACAGGCTGGGACTGTCCTTAAGCCTGTGCCTACTTCCTAACATCATTGTTTTAGTTTTCTTTGCATGGATTATCAGTTTGTTAGCAGATAACCAGTTGAAGACTTTATTAAGGTCGTGCTGGAGACATTGTTCAAGGGTAGACAGATCCTGATTTCTAAAGAAAATAACTGTATCATCCACATAAAGTAAGCTTCTGGTGTAGTCACAGACTATAGAAATATTGTTAATGAATAAACTAAATAACAAGGGACCAAGGATGGAGCCCTGGGAAACCCCAGAATTAATAGATGTTTTTTTTTTTCCAGAAAGGGCATCACCACACCTTACTCTTTGTGACCTATTGTCCAGATAATCCTGAGAACCATGCACCAGTCTCATCTGACAGGCCCATCTCCAGAAAATTTGTTATTATGAGGCTGTCGTCAACCAAATAAAAGGCCATAGAAAGGTCCCCAAAGGCTGCACTGACATATTACCTTCTGTCCAGGGTCACATGGAGATCCTCAGTCAATTTGATCAAGTCAATATTAGTACTATGATATTTACGAAAACCATGTTGTTCCTTGGCCAGGAAATTATGCCTGGAAATGTAATCCAGCAGTTGATTTTTGATGACTTTTCCAATTTTTTCCAGAGTCTCGGATGGGTGGGATAATAGGGAGATGGGCCTTTAGTTATAGACAGCAGCATGGTCACTCAACTTATACACAGGCACAACAATGGCCTGCTTCCAAATGTCAGGTAAAAAGTCATACTGTAATGAAAAGTTAAACAGCTTTTGGATCAGGACTACAAGTTCATCAAAGGCAGTATAGTGCAGTGGTCTAAGGCTCTGAGCTGCAAATCTGGTGACATCCAGCAGACCAGACCTGGGTTTGAATCCCACAGCTTCCACTTGCATACTGTGTGACCCTGAGCAAGTCACTTGTGCTCCCAGGTTGTTCCTGTGAAAAAAGCTTTCAGCTTAGTGTGCTATACCTGGTTAAACAACTAAATTTAAAAAAAAAAAAAAAAATTGCCATCCTGAACAATTTCATGTCTGTTTGATGAGGACCCACTCTTGTCTTGGTTTGGGATTTCATCAAATATTTCCCAACAGGGTTGGTTGATAAATGCCTAAAGTAAAATTCAGGTACACTAGAATAAGACTTATGATGGTGGTCATGGTTGGAAGAATCAGCACTCGCTCAAAAATCGTTTGCCATGTTAGTGAAAAAATGATTAGAATGGTTAGCAATAGCCATAGGGTCAGTTAAACTATTGTTTTCAGCCTTTAGAACAGTAGGAGACTGATGACGATGTCGGTCTAGCATACCATTTAAATTATTCCAGGGTTTCCAAGGGTCATTACTGGCACTCAGCTGCCTGGTTCTACAGTGGTCATGTTGTGCCTTCCTGGTCAGTTCTTTACAGTGGTTTCTTAGCTCCTTGTATTTTATGAGATTGAGTTGTGCTACTGTTACTGCTGGATCCCTCCAGATGCAATGCTTGTACTCTCTGCACTCCCTTTGTGCTGCAGGTAATTTGTTCAGCATCATGAGAAAGCGTGTACCCACACCTCTGCCTGACTCCCAACCCAGCCACCTATGTAGTGGCATGGATAGTGCTTGGGCAGGGCTCTGCAGTTTGCATCAGGGATGCGGGTGTGCAGAGGTCTTCATACATGCAGAGTGGGACTACTGCGTACCTGCAGTCTCCTTAGACCCTGCTATGTGGGGCAAAGGGTCTTCTGAGACCCTTTTTTCACTTGTTCTTTTCCTGTGAAACAGGTGCATCACCTAAAGATATGAGATGGCATTAAAAACTTTAGAGGTGGATTCTGAGATGTTGTACATGTATTCTAAATCAGTAAAAGAACTCCATCAAATTGTTTATAAAGAGTGATGTTTATTTATTTACTTGCTGTTGGTATTTATTTACTTGATTATTCTATAGCTAGTTTGAGCTGGTGGCATTCCAGACAATGGGTTGGTTGCTTAAGATGAAACTTTCATCAACTTTCTAATTACCCCCCGCCAGAACAGTGCTGAATGCAGCAATGACTTATAATTAGCATTGTTGTGGCATTTCCAATTCACTTCGCATTTTGCACAGACCCAAACTTTACCCAAAATTGCATAGTACCGCCTATGAATTAACAGAACAGTGTAATTTACACAATGCCTGGAACATTAAGCCGTGCAATTAAACACTGTTTAAAGAACCTTTTATGTAAAGATCTATAGTGTCAATATGGCTCAGTTTATAACAAATATTGCCTCTGGGAGGCTGTGAGGTCCTTTTCAGTACTTACTCTCTGTGTTGCATAATTCTTTGATGCAGAACAAACCCTGTATTCCTGTAACTTGCATCATTTTCAGGCTACAGAATTAGACTACCTGTTTTTGCCTTCACAATTTAAAGCAAAATTAATGATAGCAAAGTTAAATTCAATCCAAGGCTTCAAATACCATTGGGATTTATGTAGGACATATAAAACATAAAGGAGCGAAATATTTTAAGAAGATTTTTAGAGTTCAATATTTGAATGTGGAGCTTTGCACTTCAGAAAGAACATTAGTGTTAACTTGTATGAAGAACAAAGTTTGGTGTATTTGAACAAGCTCAGAGCACACTGTAAGTGTATAAAACATGTCTGAATATATCCCCTTTGTGCTTGTCACATATCAAGGCACTAGCAGGTGCCCAGTCACAAGGCACAAACTTCTGCTAGTCATAGAAGGGAACTGACACTATGGTTACACAATAGGTTGCCAAGGAGCAAAGTATCAGTCAGGGCATCCTAACAAAGGTGTTTGTGCTGTTGTATTAAGTTACCATATTCAAGAGGCTGAGTCCGTTATGAACCCAGATCAAAAGCGTAGTGTGAGGTGTGGTGTCTAGTGCCTCAGCTCTCAATGCTACTGTGCAGGCTACCCAGTCACAGTAATAACTTTAGTATAAATCCTTGACTTTAGTGGTACCCCCCCTCCACCCCCACCCAATTCCAGTATTTATAATAGCTTTAGTATAAATCACTGGCTGTAATGGTACTCCCTTCCATCACCTGATCCCGGTCCAGATAATAGCTTTTGTTGCAATCCCTGGCTCTTGAGGGACCCCCTAATCCTGGTCCTGGCATAGTATATGCAAATATACCAATTCCAACTTGTCCAGTGGTCCCCCCTTCCTGCTCCTAGTTCTCATACCACTCCCAGATGTCCCATCTCCAGCCTGCCAACTGCCCACCCACCAGTGCTCTGACTTTGAGTTCTTTTAAATTGAAGTTAAATATTGTGCTACTGACTTAAGCTTGCTTTTTCTGCAAGCTAAAGTTGTATTACTCTTGTGCAACAACCCATTTTCCCTAAAGAAAAGGGGGCAGTAGTTTGTTACCAGCTGGGTAGCAAAACATTTACAGCATTTCTAACAGGGAGTTTGAGGCTGAAAGATTTTCAGTCTCCATATAGTCTGTAGCTACTGCTGGTGCATTTGATTGACAGGAACACTGTGTTCTGTGTCCATGCACATAAGATGGTCCCAGCAGGGGGACAGAGCATATAAAAGGGAGCTTGTGCAGCATGGATTGAAACTAATTTCTACTTCTAGTTTTGTGTGAGTGCAGAGGTCCATGGGGGCTTACCAGTTTCTGTCCAGGGAAGGGTATCATGGCTTGGGGCTTCATTTGATTGTGAGGAGCCAGGCAGATGCCTCTTGAGGGAGATGCTGGCTGAAGGGAGTGCTCAGTGGTATCCAAGCCTAGTGGCAGGATATGCAGGTTATCCCAATGTTCCTGAGGAAGCCATCAAAAAGGAAGCCCGGCCGAGCTTCTGGGTTATGTTATATCCTGATTCAGGCATGGTGGCTCCCATATAGGCTCTCACCTGGGAGCACAGGGTCAGCCATGCTCACATAAGGGTGACATTTGGTCCACACTCCAGAGTCACTATAGGGGTGGCATGGTATATCCAATGGCTGGTATGGCCAGAAAAAGTACCTGATCCTCAGATGCCCAAACCTTAAAATTTAATGGGAGTTGTAGGAGTAATGTTCTGCCCAAGGTGGACAGTAAGAGGGTTCCCAAAGGAGGTCAAGGATTCTGGGTGTCACACCATCAAGGTGTGTGTCCTGATGGCCTTCAGGGACTGTCAGATGCCTGTGTGAACAGTAAAGGGGTGCTAATATGCAAAGCTGGGCAAGAGAAATGCCAGAGAAGGCTTGAGAGTCTAGTGAGCTGGTGTAAGGAAGCTCAGAAGACCCAGGTTTTGGAGTGGTCATGATGGTTGGATAAGGCAAAGCATGCCAGGCTTCAGATAAAAAAGTTTAGTTTCTTGTATTGGGGACAGTTGTTGAAGATGCAGTGGCTGGTCAGTTACGGTTGCCACAGCACGAAACCCCAGTCAGAATGGCCTGTGATGTGCTGCATCACAGGAATGAAGCCTCAGTTGATGTTGCAGGTGCAAGGTGCATAGACATCAGGAGCTGCTGTTTCAAACTGTACATGTGGCCAGAGGCTGCCACTGGACCAAGTTTAACTGTTGTATTATAGTGTTGTATTATATGTGAAGGAGGGAATCATGGCCATAGAGGTACAGGGACACCAAGAGGGAAAGAAGTGCAGAGACAAGCTGTTGGATTGCTATTCATACCGGGGTAGTGTACAGACTGCCATCAGAGGGTGAGGAGATGGATAAGGCACTTGGGGATAGCCATCATCAAAATGGAAAGTGAGGGGGAGGAGCTGCTTTGGTGACTTCGGTTTGCCAGATGTGGAGTGGAGCCTTCCAGCTGTGGCTTCAGGAAGAGCAGGGCCATCCTTGACTCCATACAAGGAGCTTTTCTCAGGAAGTTAGTCAAAGAGCCCACTAGGAAGGGGGCAGTACTGGACCTGGTGCTTGCAAACAGAGACAGCACTGCAGACATCAAAGCTTGCAGTCCCATAGATACTACTGATCATTGTACAGTGTAGTTCAACATATGGACAGGAGCAGAGGTAAACTGCACAAGGACAAGGGTCCTGGACTTTAGGAGGGAAGATTTTAGAGCAATGGGAGACTGCCACAGAATCTGCCTTGAAGGGGTGATTGCCAGCGAAGGGCAGAGGCACAGTGGGGAAAATAGGGGAGGGCATAATTAAAGCAACCAAGCTCTGCATGAAGGAAGTGAGCAAAAGTAAAAGGAAAAAGAGATCACTATGGTTCACCAAGGAAGTAGCAAGGGTGGTAAACTAGAAAAGGATGGCATTCAAGGGGTATAAGGAAACACAGCGGGAGGAGGACAAGGAGGTATACCAAGCAAAGCAGAGGGAAGTAGGCAAGGGGTTGAGGGGTGCAAAGGTGCAGAAAGAAGAAAGGATTCACAAAGAAGTATCTAAAGGGGATAAGGCTTTCTTCAGAAACATAAGTGATGAGGAAAACATGGGGAAGGATAGTAAGGATTAAAAGGATGGATGGAGGAGACTGTGCAATAGGGAACCAAGAAAAAGCTGACATTTTTAACAGGTAATTCTGCTCAATCTTCATTGTGGGGTGAAGAGGGGATAGACAATCATGGAGAAGCAAGAATTTGGGGTGGGGTGGGGGACGCAGGAGATGAACACAAGTCCATTTTCAGAGGAAAGAGTACTAAAAGGTCTTGTAGCCCTGAAAGTGGACAAGGCTATGGGACTGGAGGGGATACACCCGAGGGTACTAAAAGAACTCAGGGGTGTGCTAGCTGCCCTACAGACAGCTTGTTCAACAGCTCACTGAAAACAGATGTGATTCTGGAGAACTGGAGAAGGGCTGACATGGTCCCCCTACATAAGGGCAGCAGGAGGGTGGATACTAGCAACTATAGGATTGTCAGTTTTACTTCAGTGGTGGTGAAATTAATAGAAACCCTACTAAAAGAAAGATTGGTTGAGTATCTTGAATCTAATGGACTGTGAGACCACTGGCAATACAGCTTCACAGGGGGAAGTTCAAGCCAAATGGATCTGACAGATTTTCTGGAGGTTGGCTAGGAAGCCGACTAGCCTAGGAGTGGGATCCAAAGTGGTAAATAAGGTTACAAACTGGTTAATGGATAGGAGATAGAGGGCGTGGGTTAATGCACTCACTCTAAGAATGGGAGAGTGACCAGTGGGGTAACACTGTGCTCTTTACCGGGAGCAATCCTGTTCAATGTCTTCATGGAGACATTGCAGAAGAACTGTAAGGGAAGCTATGTCTTTTTGCAGACAACACCAAAATCTGTAACACGGTAGACACTCGGCGGGGGGATGTGAAGACATCTTGTAAAGCTGAAGGAGTGGTCAAACAGGTACATCTGCTCAATCATTACAGAGAGGGAGGGTGAAAAAGACCATCCCAGAATAGTAGGAATGGGGGGAAGGAGGTGGATGTAAGTACATTTTCAGAAGAAAGAATTTGGAAGGGACTTGCAGCTGTTAAGGTAGACAATGCTATGGCTCTGGATGGGATACACCTACCTGTAAGGGTACTAAAGGAACTCAGGAAGGTGTTAGCTACTCCTCTCACAGCCTTATTCAACAGTTCACTGGAAACTGGTGAGGTTCTGGAGGACTGGAGAAGAGATGACATGGTCCTTCTACATAAGAGCAGCAGCAGGGAGGAGTCTAGCAACTACAGGCTGGTCAGTCTTACTTCAGTGGTGGGGAAATTAATGGAAACCCAGTAGGTTTAGAGAATGGTTAGTGAACTGAGAAAACCTGAGGAGTGGTTGAAAGTATGGCAGCTGGAGTTCAATGCAAGAAAGTGCAAAACCATGCACCTAGGGTACAGAAACCCAGAGGCATTGTATAAAATGGGGGAAGAGGTATTAACAGTTACTAAACAGGAAAGGGACCTTGGGGTTATCCTATATGATGACTTCAAGGTAATCATATATGATAACCCCAAATAGATCAGAGGAGGGCAGTGGACATGGCCTATCTGGATTTTAGCAAGGCCTTCAACACTTTACTGCATAGGACGCTGATAAAGAGACTGAGCAGCATGGGGTGGGATCCAAAGTGGTGAACTGGGTTAGAAACTGTTTAACAGAAAGCAGACAGATGGTGGTGGTTAACAACACTCCTAATAATGGCAAAGTGACCATCAGGGTGCCACAGGGCTTTGTACAGGGACCGATCTTCTTCAATATTTTCACAAGTGACATTGCAGTAGAACTAAAAGGGAAGGTATGCCTTTTGCAGATGATACTAACATATGCAGTAGGGTGAACACTCAGTAGAGGGGTGGAGAGAATGTGCAGGGATCTTGGGAAACTCAAGGAGTGATGAAGAGCATAACAAATGGAGTTAAATGTCAAAAAGTGCTAAATCATATCATGCATCTAGGGCATAGGAACATAGGTGATGAGTATAAGATGGGGGCGATACTGACAGACACTAAGCAGGAAAGGATACATACATACATACACGCATAGATGCTGTTGGCAGATGAGGACTGCTAGGCCCATCCAGTCTGCCCATTTTAGTTGCCTAACGAAGCGTCTAGTGACTCTATCTGTTCATTGGCTTTAGCTTTTTCTTCCTCTATTATTCTTTTGTTTCTGTCCCATGCATGTTTGAAGCCTGCCACTGTATGGGCTGCCACTACCTCCTGGGGCAGGCTATTCCATGCACCTACCACCCTTTCCATAAAAAACAAAGAACTTCCTGACATTTTCCCTTATGCGGCCACCCCCTCAGCCTCATGTCGTGTCCTCTTGTCCTGGCACTACTATTAATCTGGAATGTGTTGTCCGCTTCCGACTTGTTAATGCCCTTGAGGTACTTGAATGTTTCTATCAAGTCACCTCTTTCCCTCCTTTGTTCCAGCATGTAAAAATTGAGGTCCCTCACTCTCTCCTTGTAAGGATTGTAATGTAATCCCTTCACCATTTTGGTTGCCCTCCTCTGCACCGTCTCTATTTTTTCAATGTCCTTTTGAAGGTGTGGTCTCCAGAACTGTACACAGTGTTCAAGGTGAGGTCTCACCAGGATCATGGAGTTATCATAACTGATTACCTATAAGTGGCAGGGCAGTGTGTCAAAGCAGTGGATCAGGTTAATGAGATGTGGGGGTGCATAGGAAGGGTATCTCCAGCAGGAAGAGGGAGGTAGTGTTGTCATTGTATCACTCGCTAGTGAGCCTCCACCTGGAGTACTTTGTCCAGCTTTGGAGGCTGTACCTCAGAAAGGACATAGGGTGGAGGCAGTCCAGAGGAGGGCAACTAAATAGTGCAGGATTTCCACAAGAAGTCATATGAGGAGAGACTGCAGGATCTCTGCATGTACGCCCTGGCAGAGAGGAGAGCAAGAGGGGACATGTGAGAGATCTACAAGTACCTTACATGGCTGGGTGAACAGGGTGCAGGAGGGGAGACTCTTTCAAATGAGAAAGAGCACCAGGACAGGGGGCATGCAATGAAGCTGGGGAGGGTGGAGGTTAAGAGGGATGTGAGGAAGTACCATCTCACTGAAAGAGTGGTAGACACATGGAGCATAGTATCAGCAGAAGTGGTGAGATGAAATCTGGATGGCTTCAAACATGCATGGGATAGACATATGGGTATATCAGTAAATAAGCAGGGAGGGTCGCTGGAGACCAAGTAGGATCTGTGGAAACAGATTAGGCAGGGATCGTCTGGCAGACTGGGTGGGTCAAGCATTCCTTTTCTGCCAGCAAATTCTATTTTTCTATGCTAAAAACATGGCAGTTGGGTTCAATGCAAAAAAAGGGCAAAATTATGCATCTAGGGCATAGAAACCCCGGCGTTGAGTATAGGATGGGGACAAGGTACTAACAATCACTAGACAGGAAAGGGATCTTGGGGTTATTATATCTGAGGACCTCAAGGTGGCAAGGCAGTGGGTAGTACTAGTGGGATGCTGGGGTGCATAGGGAAGTGAGGAAGGTAGTGTTGCCACTGTCTCACTTGCTAGTGTGAACCCACCTGGAGTACTGTGTCCAGTTTTGGAGACTACACCTCAGAAAGGACATTGACATGGTGGAAGTGGTTCACAGAAGAGCAACTAAAATGGTGCAGGGTTTGCATGAGAAGCCCTATGAGGAGACACTGAGGGATCTCCACATGCACACCATGCAAGAGACGAGAGTAAGAGGTAACATGGCAGAGACCTACAAGTACCTCACTAGTACCTCACAGGGGTGAACAGTGTGCAGAAGGGGAGCCTATTTCAAATGAGAAAGAGCACCAGGACCAGGGAGCATGCAATGAAGCTGGGGGGGGGGAGGAATTCAAGAGTGATGTGAGGAAATATTTCTTCTCTAAAAGGATGAAATGCCTGGAATAGACTGCCAGCAGAAGCGGTGAACACTGAAATAGTGGTGAATTTCAAGCATGCATGGGATATACATTGGAGTATATTAGATAGGAGATAGGATGGTGGGAGGGTTGCTGGAGACCTGATAGGGTCTGTGGAGGCAGAATAGGCAGGGAAAAATTGTGCAGACTGGGTAGGCCATGCAGTCCTTTTCTGCCACAAATTCTGTATATCTATGAACCCGTCTACTTTTGAGCATCATGTCCAGAGTTCCAGTTCTCATGGGCATATATTGGCACTCCCCTCATACTTCATGAATCTGTTGGGGTTTTGCAAATTCAATACAATAGCTAAGATGGTATCTAGAAGGTGTATTAACTTGGTTGAACATCATAACGTAGATATTGCAGGGACCAAGACAGCCCTGGGCAGAGATGTATGCACACATGTTTTATTACAGGTTTAGCTGCAGTAATTCTGTAAGTTAAATACTCATATCAGAATAGTGCAATTGATTGTAAACATACTGAAATTGTTCCTTGTAACTAGAAAATGAATTCAAAATCCCATACTACCAGAACATCAGTAAAGGGAGAGCAAAGAACAGAGACTGTGTCCATGTGGTTATTTACCATCAAAGTGTAAATCCTGTCTCAGCAGTTCTTCAGTGAAGTAAAAGGGTGACCCAAGTTGTGTGACTCTGTTTTTACAAGGGTTCTAGTGAGCAGAAATATCATCATACATACCCCTAGACACAGGAGTACCCTGGGCCATACCCACCGCCATTGGGCACATTCATAGAAATATAGAAAAAGAGAAACAGAGTCTTTTAGCAGACAGAAACTAATGGTCCATCAATTCTGCCCATACTAACCTAGTGTCCTAGGGGACTGTCCCCCATGTGCCCCACCCCACTAACAACCCTCCACCCTTCTGCCACTCTCCCCTGGGGCTATTAGTACTCTTGCTCTGTCCTGGCCATGTTTGAACTCACTTAGGTTACCTGACCCCACCACTTCCACTGGCAGCCTGTTTCACAGCTCCACCACCCACTCAGTAAAGTAGAACTTCCTCACATCCCCCCTGAATTTATTCCTACACCAACCTCCACTCATGCGCTCTTGTGACAGAGCTTCTATTTCTAATTAACAGGTCTTTACTATTCACTGTGTTTATATCCCTCAGAAACTTATATGTCTCTATCACTATCTCCCTTCTCGTGTCTGGCCTTCAGCGAGTACTGCACATGGTCAGGGCTGTCACAACCCCACTCATCAGGTTAGGCCCTCTGCTCCCACACTGCCAACCTCTGAGTGCAATCTTGTGAACAGGACACAGAAACAGGGTAACCCTCCTGTCTGTTTTGTGGGTTCGAATCAACCTTTGGTCTCAAGTTCTTGGAGGGATTCAAACTGTGAACCTCTTGCTAGCGTACCCAATGTACAGGCTCAGATAATTCTGCTCTTTGGGGGATGCCAGATATCTTTCGCCTACCGGCACCTAACCAGGTGTACAAAATGAACCCTTAAAAACTCTATTAAAGACCTCAGAATAAACTCTTACCTTTTCCCAGTTTGGTATTACCATTAAACGATGCACAGTGTCACTGTAACCATATATGCTTCACTGGCCAAAGAAAGAATTTCAAAGGCATGCCAAGTAGTCTCTAAAATGAGATGTTTACTTAAAAATAGATAAAAATGTAAAATGTAAATACAGAACAATACATCACAAAACCGTACAATCTTTTAAAAGAATAAGGTTAAAAGTGCAAATTCCTACAAATAATACACTTAGGCCTGTCTACCTAATGTATTCTTATCTTCTTATAGTGCTGTAGATGTTTCTTCCTCAGAGTCCAAACATGTATATATCTAAATGGAATACAGAATACAGTTTAAAACTGGCTTTGCCAACCTCTTTGCATGAGGTCACCTAGCTCCTCCCTGTCAGAATATAAAAAAATTATACAAAACAGGATGTCTCATCCTTCAGAAGGAGACATCAGCAAAAACTTGTTTCCCCATGTCCTTTTGATCTAGAGTGTCTTCCTGTCTCAAGGACATCAAAGGACTTTTTATGACTCAGCCAGATCTCACTGAGGTGTCATATGCTTTGTGACACTAGTCTATTAACTGGGTTTTCCTGAGGATGTCATACAATGGATATTCCACTTCCTAGCTTTCAAAGCAAACTGAGAAGTTAATTGCGTACAGAGATCTGCTGTTTAACATATATCCTGCCTTTTGAACTGATACCTGGGGAGGGGGGTGGGTTATCCCACAGGCTGTCTCAGCATGTCTAATGAAAGACACTCAATAACACATTTTTTTATATTAACAAAAAAAATATGGAGTAATCAGAACCAGCTGTACAAGTGTCACAAGGGCCACCAGCCATTCCTCACGGGAACTGCCCTGCTGGCCCTGAATCATTTTTATGATCCTTCTTTGTACTGACTCCAGGTGCTCCTTTCTCAGAAGAGGGCTCCAGAGCTGGACACAGCATTCCAGGAGAGGCCTCACCAGTGATCTGCATAGGGGCACTATTACTTTGCTACTCCTGCTGTCAACCCCTCTCTCAATGCACCCCAGTATTCTGAGTGCTTTACTGTATGCTTTATTGCACCGGCTAGTTTGCTTGAAGGCATCCTTGACGAACCCACAGATCCCTCATCTCTATAGTAGTGGCCAGTATAACCTGTCCCATCCAACATGCTGTGCGTGGGCTCCTTTTCCCTAAATGCACCACCTTGCACTTTTTGGCATCAAATCTCAATTGTCAGATCTTTGACCACTTTAACAGCTTCTCTAGATCATTCAGAAGCTCCCTCCCCTCTTTTTTTCCTATCTACCCTGCCACATAGCTTTGTGCTGCCAAAAAGAGGCAGATCTTGCCTTGGATATCCTTCCCTATGTCACTAACAAAAGATACTGAAGAGAACAGGTTCCTGGACTGATCCCTGTAGCACTCTGCTTGTGACCCGTTTTCTGATTTAGCCCTGTTTACTAGTACCCTCTGGTGCCCCCCCAAAAACCAATTCCTCACCCACCTGACTGAACCCTTCTCTACTCCCAAGTCATCTAGCTTTTTCAACAGCCTCCTGTGTGGCTCTGAATCAAAGGCTTTGTTGAAGTGATAGTTCAGCAAATCTACCACCTGCACTCGATCTATCGCCCTAGTTATCCAGTCAAAAAACAGCATCCGGATTGTCTAGCATCACCTCCTTGACACAAACCCATGCTGCTTGCCATCCTGCAGCCCAGTTTCTGCTAAATAGACTACCAGATGTTCCTCAGCTATAGTCTCCAGAAGCTTACCTGTAATGGAGGTAAAACTGACATGCCTGTAGGTGTCCCGTTTCTCCCTGCCCCCCCCCCAATGTGGAGTTGGACTACGTCTGCAGACCTCCAGTCCCTTGATACTACTCCAGACTTCAGTGAGTCATTAAATAGCTGGGACAATAGTTCTGCTAGTTCTGAGGCCAGTTCCCTAAGTACCCTCTGGTGTAGGTCATCCAGGCCCAGTACTTTATCCACTCTGGGGGCCTCCAGCACTTTTTCACTTATTCAGCCATGATCACTACCCTCCCCATGTCCTGCACCCCCATGTGGCTGTCATGATCCTTCTGACTGGTAGAGGCCCATCATCCTAAAATGTGAATACAGAGCAGAAGTAATTGATTTTCCTTCTGCTCATCATCTACTACCTTCCCCTTCCTCAGCTAGCCTGACAATCTACCCCTAGCTTTCCTTTCCTTTCCTTTTCTCCCTCCCATACCTAAAAACAATATTTCCCCCTCACTCCACACCCTCCTGATTGCCACCCTGACCATGTTTAGCCTGGCCTGGTATTCCTCCTATTCTTCTTACCGTTATTCGCGGTGTACTTTATAAGTGCACAAGGAAGTTAGGCCTGCAGCCAGGGAATAGTAGTGCCTCAGTCAAAATGCAGATTTGAGAAACACAAGGGACCGGCACCTACTGAAAGGCTTGGTATAACTTACATAGCTCCACTTCAAAAAGAGTCATGGATTCCAAGTTTTGTTAGTGCAAAATAAACTTTATTCCTTCAAGGTGCTGATAAAATGCCACTGAAGTTGCCGCATAAATTCATTCATATGGAAACATTCTCAAATGAACATAAAACTGACTTCAAAGGTAGAGAGTCCATGAAAGTCCATAGGGTTCATTCACAAAAACGCCAGCTGGCATTCAGGCTCTGACCCCACTTGGGACTGATGTCACCTAATGCATTTCACATTGTAAGTGCTTTCTCAAAGGCTGACGTCTTCACAGGCAGTGACCAGTGGGGGTACAAGAGATGCAGTTGCAGTAGGTCCCACACTCTCAGGGGGCCCACTGCCTCAGAGGTCAGCATTAAAATAAAAAAAACCTTTTATTTTCACAGATAAATTTGCAAATTTCTTTTTTTACATTGCTTATCCACCTGGAACTGTGTCTGCCAGCAGTGGGGTTTGTGCTGCAGATTCCAACTCCAGCTTCATGGGATGGGGGTGTTTTTTTTTTTTAGTTGTTTAACCAGGTATAGCACACTAAGCTGAAAGCTTTTTTTACAGGCGCAACCTGGGAGCACAAGGAGGTTAAGTGTCTTGCTCAGGGTCACATAGTATGCAAGTGGAAGCTGTGGGATTCAAACCCAGGTCTGGTCTGCTGGATGTCACCAAATTGGTAGCTCAGAGCCTTAGACCACTGCACTATACTGCCTCCTTAGAATAAGAAGGTGTAGAACAAGGAAGCAATAGGGCCCATTATTCAAAACATTTGAACTTGATGCTGGTATCCTCAGAAGGGACAGGAACAAATTACATTGTTCAGTTCCTTGATCATGGTGCCTGCAAGGGGGAAGGGGCGTCTTAGACAAACTGCAGATACTCATCAGGACTGCTGCAAATAAGAACGTATACTATAAATACTTTACATGTGCTAATGGTTATTTTGACTCCTTGGTGGGGAGGTAGGGCCCACAGAATGTTTCACAGGGGGGCCTTACAGTCATTGGCACAGCCCTGTGTCTCCAGACCCCATGTACAGTATCCCCTTTATACAAGTGTACTTCTAGGGACAGTGACACACATGTAATGAGTTCAGTACTCAACAAAGTAAGATAAAAGCATGAAAGAATACACTCATCAATACCAAAAAAACATTTGAGACTTGTGCCCCCAAGATTTAACACCTCAGGGCACTGAGGATACTTATATAAATATGCACTTGTTTAGAACAGAACCACATTGTATAAACTGTTCTCAGTATCATACTGCTGTCGACTCCCAGAGATACGGGTCAGTCAGAGGTGCATATCTAAAAGATGAAGACACATACAATTAATAAGTAAATATTGTACAATTGCCTTTAGAATTACAAATAAAGCAGTCCACGTACCCATCCTGAAAACCACCAGGAACTTAAATATTATGTAGAAAATGGCCCCTTGGTTCTAAGTAATCACTCAATATAAAAGTATCACCAACTTTTTAATTTTTTACTTTTTCAGAAATGGGTCTATTTCAATCCTGTCATTAAGATCTTTGTTTTCCATAACCCTAAGGGAAAAAATCCAGTACTGTTCCCTTCTAAGGAGTATGTTGTCACAATCACCTCCTTTCCTGGACATAACTGTTTTTTCTATCCCCTTAAAGGTGAATTCATGTTCGGCTTTGTTTCTGGCTTTCCAGACATGTACAGCCAAAGAATCTGTACAGTCACCCTTCTCGATGGCACAGACGTGTTCCCCAGTTCTGGTCTTAAACATTCTTTTAGTCTTTCCCACATAAAAGCTTCCACATTTGCATTGAGCCAGATATATAATGCTACAGGTGTCACAAGTCATGAAACCCCTTACTTTCTCGTCCCTCCCTGTCATAGGGTTAATAGAGGACATAGTTTATTTATTTATTTATTTCAAACTACAATATATTTATTGAATACTAGAATTACAAATACAACAAATAGTTATCTTTACCATTGGACAATACTTACTATTCCTACATTAATAATGCTCCTCGCCCCTCTCTGGTAGCCATCTACGGGGTTTGTCTGGTAGGGGTTGCACTGAATGTACAATAATATCCTTATGGACCTCTTTTGGATAGGCTACTCCATCCTGCCTGCCTGCCTGTCTACAGTCTGTGAGAGCTAATTCATCCACTAAGTGTGAAGAGTTCACTCAGTTCTTCTCTGATAAGAGTGTCCTCTTATCGAGTTGGTATTGCCCCAGCTGGGTTGTTGAAGCCTGGCAGGGTCAAACTGGTTGTGAAAAGGTGCCCTCCTCTGGTCTGGGGAGAGTTTAGGGCAGTTTCCGTGGAAGAGGTTTGTTGGGTGATCTTGGAGCTGCAGCTGACCATTTGAGTACTGGAGCCCAACACACCTTATACTAAGTTGTGTGGGGTTTCTGGGTCCAGTGTTCACCAACATAGTCCAGTATTCCCTCTCCAAGGGATCCTTTCTGAGCATACTGAAAGATGCGCTTATGAAGCCTCTTCTGTTCGTAAGGAACCATATCTGCACCTGGACTGCTTGGCAAATTATAGACCTGTTTCTAACCTCCCCTTTTTGGGAAAGATTATTGAGAAGATGGTGGCATTGAAGCTTGAAGTGTACCTCACTGTCTTTGACATCTATGAGCCTGTCCAGTTTGGATTTAGGTCTAAGCACAGTACATTGGTCATGGTGCATAATGACCTTCTCAGGGTGAGAGATAGAGAAGAACGGTCAGTTCTGAGTCTCCTCAATCTCTCATCAGCATTTGACACTGTGGACCATGGGCTGTTGTTGGACCACCTCAGGGAGCATTGTGGACTCACTGGCATGGTCATCAACTGGTTTGAGTCCTTTCTCAGAGATTGGATGCAGAGGGTGGTGATGGGAATTTCTCCTCACTCCTGAAGCCCCTGCTCTGTGGTGTACCCCAGGGGTTGGTCTTCTCACCTATGCTATTTGCCGTGTAGATGCTATCCCTGTAAGGGATCATTAGATGGTACAGGCTGTGTTTCCACTGCTATACAGACAACACCCAGCTGTATCTGTCATTTACACCCAGGACACCTGATGCAGTTGAAGTACTCACTTTGTGCCTGGCCAAGATTCAGGACTGGATGTCATTGAGCTGGCTAAAACTCAGCCCTGATATGATGGAGGTATTAGTGATTGAGCTGGGTCGTCGGAGTTGGAGTGCAGATGTAACTGAGGAGATACCTGGCCTTGTACTTGGTCCTTCCAGGTTGGCACCCTCTGCTAAAGTGAAGAATCTGGGGGTCATTCTGGATGAGAGGCTAACACTTTAGTCTGAGATGTTAGCAGTAGTCTGGAGTGGCCTTTGGTATCTCAGGAACATCACTCAGATTAAAGTCTTGATCCCCTTGGAAGCCCTGCTATGACTGGTACATGCATTTTGTGACTTCCAGGCTTGACTGCTGTAATGCTCTGTGCCTCGGTGTTAGTGGAGGTGTCCTACGATGCCTGCAGCTGCTGCAGAACATAGTGATCAGGCTGCTGATGGGCCTCCCTATGTCCTGTCATGTAATTCCTGTCCCATATGAATTGCTGCTGATGAAGTGGTGTATCACCTTCAGGGTCAGTTTGCTGTCCTATAAAGCCCTGTGTGGAACTGGCCCTAGTTACCTGAGAGATCTCCTGATTCATTACCATACCGCTTGTCTCCTCCACTCTCCTGAGGTGGGCCTCCTGGCTGTTCCTAGAGTAAGGTTAAAGTCGTCTAGTGATTGTGCTTTCGAGGTAGGTGGCACAGCCCTGTGGAATGTGATTCTGAGATCTCTGTGGGAGGCCTCCTCCATGGAGACCTTTAAGAGGGGCCTGAAGACTTATTTATTGAAGAAGGCCTTTGGTTCTAGCTAGCTGCCTCCAGGAACTGGTTGCCACCTGTTTTCATCAGTATTTTAGCTGTCTCACTAGTTATTTATTATTTATTTATGTTGTTTTAAAATTTGTTGTGTTGTTTGTCTGATTTGAGTTGTATGTTTGTAAAGGGCTCTGAGCCCCAGGATGGGCGCTAAGTAAATAAACTACTACCACTACTAGTATGATCCCAAAGTGGATATTCAATATTGGGGATGAATTATTTGGAGTGTGTGCACCTGTGTATTCTAGTAATGAGTTGACTTTCATGGAGACCTTTATCCTTCTAGTAAAAGGGCCGCATGTGAGCTAAAACTCCATGTGAAGTCTAGTCTTTGATAGCATTGTAACTAAATACTGCTGATTGGGAATAGTGTAAGGTATGGTAGCTGTGCCATGTCTAAATTACAGGGGGACTCCTAGTGAGCCAAAATCTCAGACACCATTAGAAAGGGAGTTACCCTGGCCATACCCACCCCCATCAGGGCACATCTGTAAGTCAGCTGGCAGACTGAAAGGGGGATTACATTTTTTTTTTATTCATATTTTATGGCCCATTTTTATCCCCGTTTTTGCCCACCCTATGCCCAGTTGTGCGTGCGTGTGTGGAGGCCTGTGCACGCTGTGGTGCCAAGGCATCCTCCCTGCTAGTTTGCCGCCCCCTGGCCACCTACACTGCCCATCGAACCACCACCTGATGGCAGCGGAACTATGGGCGGAAACACAGATTCCCCCCAGGAGAGGAGAGCTGCTGTTATGGCTGCTCAATCCTGCTCCTTCCCTTCCCGCCGGCTGGCTCCCCGACAGCCCTGGCTAGTTCCGGAACCCGGGTCGCCAGTGTGGCATGAGGTGAGGCATCCAGCCCCTCAGCCCTTTGCACCACCAGGCTGGCTGGGGGGTTGCATTTGTATTTCTTCTGACTATTTTGCTACTACAAAGCGCTTAGAGATATTTTTTATATGTTTATCCTATACAAAATAAAATCAGTTGATTTGATTGAAAGATTTATACTCAAGCTATTAATGGGATCAAGATCAGGGACCAAAAAAACAGGTATTTATGCCTAAAATGTTACTGTGACTGTAATTTTGTGTGAAAGTGTGTGTGTGTGTTTGTCTGTGTGTGTTGTCACTAGAGCCAGGGATTAATACTAATGCTATTACCATAATGGGTATCAGAAACATAGAAATCTGTTGGCAGAAAAGGATTCATTGGCCCATCCAGTCTGCCCTTATCTTATCCCCATATTTAACCCGAGACCCAACTCTTCCCCTCCCTGACCCCCATTGAAGACTTCAGTCTCCTCTCTTTTCGGGTTCATTCCCCTCCCTCTTCTGGTTATTCCCTGTATTTATTCCATGACCTCTTGAACTCCCCTACCGTTTTTGGCCCCACCACCTCTTCTTGCTAGGATTGGGATCTCGTGAGAGAGGGGGGACCATTAGAGTAAAACACAAAAAGTTGAAGAAACAAACTGCTGGGCTGGTGCAATCACAAAACTCAGAGACACCACAGAAAACACAACACTATGCACTCTTGATAAAGATTCATTCATACTCAAAGCTCTGGGTGAAGTTGTGCTTTGACTTTATGCCTGTGTAACCCCTAGGTGGCGCTATCCCAAGGGCTACAACCCCTGCCTGCTTGGCTAGTTGCAGGTTAAGGGGCCTGGGTACTGAAACGGGTGCCTTCACCCGGAGATCAGGGTTGATAGTGGTCAAGCTAACATGGGCACAGCCCTCCGGGACACTGTAACCCCCCTCTGTCCTTTCTAGTGGTTGGAAAAATATACCGTAATCACTTTTACAGTGACCCTTATTCACCATTCAAATGCCCACACTGTTTGCACTTACCACCAGGACCGGTTCCACCAGTTCGACCCTAGAGACCCCCTGTAAAACAAGGTTAGGCACAGCAAACAACAACAGTACAGTGCTTTCAATACAGATTGGAACCACAGTCAGGTTAGATGCAAAAAGAGTTAGAGCTGATTTATTCAGGGGACTTGAACAAGGGAGGGGTGTAATCAGGTTGATTTGCTTAAAGGCTATAGCAATCAAATAATCATGCATGCACTTCAGAGTCCCTACACAGTCACATACTCTGGGTACCCAGGTGGGGAAAAGGAGGGCTAGCCAGGAACGTTGCCCGGGGTAGGCCGGCGTCGCAGCTGGTTGGGGCCCTATGATGGAAGAAAGTAACATGCACAACACACATTATTTGTAATCTGGGGCTGGAGGTCTCAGTTCATGAAAGGAAAAACAACAAGGCAATCAGATGACACACTTTAGATTTAGCTGTATGTTGCAGGGAGCTACCCTGGTGTTTACTCACGGTACCCAATACTAGACACAGACAGGATGAAATTGAGACAGCAGATTGTAGAGCTGGAGTGCCAGAAGAAGCAGGGCCCACACGGATCACTGAGATGTCATTCCTGTTCAAAGCATTGAGAGGGGGGCTGATCCCCAGACAGGTCTCTTGTCAGTGGCTTTCTCTGTGCAGCGGGTAGTCTGGCTGGGCCAGTGTGGCAAGGCCAAGGCCAAATAGAAATGAATTTGGATTCAGTCCGCTGGAGCTGGATATAGTTTCCAGCAAGCAGAACACACTTCAGTATGCAGTGGGGAACCAAATCGTGACCCACTAGCAGCACACAGCAAATTTACACGTAAGGAAATTCTACTGTACCAGGCAGATTGCTATCTGGTCACAATTACAGAGTCTGTGCACAAAGCGGGAGTTCAGAGGTGGCTGGAGGTCCTGACAAGCCGATCGCATTCAGCAAATCTTTGGTCTTCTTCAGGTAGCAGCCTGGTCACTATTCAGTGGCTTAACTCGCTCTCCAAATTCGGATTCAGTCTGATAAAGGCACAGGTTCCCTCTCAGGGACTGCAGGCAGACATGCAGGCCAAAGCTCAAGCCTTTCCACAGTTCTCGCGCGAAACTACTCAGAACGGCTGCTTGACTGTCTCGAGCTGTTACTCCTTCACTTCCCAACTCAGATCTGGCTTCTGCTCGTCGTGGCCATTAATCGAGGCAAAATGAAATGACTCAGAGACTTGGTCCGAATTAAAGCTTATCTTATCTCTCCATTTGAGAGAGTTGAAGGCAGGAAGGCCAGACTTAGCCTTCCCGCCAAGTCCCCACGCTACCCCACGGGGCAGCAGCTCCTTGAGCTGGAGCTGCTCACTCTTCCAGCTCCAACTCACTTCTGCCCATCTCTTCAGGCAGCTTGGGAATTTCCCTCTGATCCAAAAGGTTCGGTGGGCTGATTCTTCTGTCAGTCACAACTAGGGCTCCCCCCTACAGGTTCCATTTTGATGCCAAAAGTCCAAAACTACAATTCCTACAGAATCTTGCTCCCACAAAGCCCCTGGGGACAGGCTCCATTTTAGAGTCCCCAAAGGTACTGATTGGCCCATTTCAGCAGTCCAGGGCATAGATGGTGGTGACAAACAGAAACTGTCCATGCTGCAAAGAAGGCAGGTTAGACAAACTACAATATCTTTATCACTCTAATAGATATTCAGCAAACAATTACATCCTCTGAGAGAGCTCCCTCTGCACAAATAGCGATGGCAGAAACGGAGTGATTATCGGGCAGCCCAGGCGGGACTTGAGCATGGAAACATTCAGCCCCCCTTCCAGGTCAATTATAACTGCGATGAGGCAGCTCTTAAAGAGACAATGCACAGAGCCTATACAGGCAGTCTCTGGCAATAACGTTTAAACTGCTAAAATGCAGGACACCAGCCTGGCAGTGAGCATTTAGGCAAGCTCAAGGAAGACTTTTCAGGAACCCTCACTTGTAGGGGGGTTACACCTGAAATAAACTGCCTCACTTGCATTTGCAGCACTTTGGGCTCAATTTCCAAAGGTTTGGAAATGACACATGATGTTTGCATCCAAAACAAATGATGTGAGCAGAACCTTGCACCACACTATGCATCAGTCCTGAGTTTCTTAGGGTCCATGAAGCATATCGGGGCTACCTATGCTCTATGTGCTTGCACCATGCTTGTGCCACCTGCAGGGCTGTGCCATAGTGGAAAGGGGGCTTGTGGCAGACCCCTGCTGCACCAACCCCCTTTTTGGGATCTTGTAAGCCTGTGGGTCCCAGCAGTGCTTAGATCAGCCTGACCTGGTCCAATAGACTTTTTGCCAACACCAGCACCCACAGCAGGCTCGCTTGAGTGTCCGTAATGGTCTTATTTTTAATAGGACTAGTAGTGTCCCACCATTGGCATCACACTTTACTGGCCAAACACTCATACAGCAGATGCACCCCTCCATCAGGACAGAACTGACCAGGGAACAGTCCCATTGTACTGCAATGGGGGAAAGCATTGCCTTGTGCCTGGCTGCTATGGTGTTGCGTACCCATTTAGCTGCATGGATACATACTCTTGTCCTGTACCCTGCCATGTACCAGTCAGTGAGACTGGATGACTGTGACCAAATGCCAAGCAGCACATGTCCTGTTGCATTCCATGTTCCAGAACTCAGCACCAGGCAGTATGCACACTGGGCAGTCATAGGATGTGACTGAAGGTATCTGGTTTGTCCTCAATGCCCTCTACCTGTCAGGTTCTCACAGTCTTTGCTATAGGACACCAGCATGTACATCGGTGTGTTGGGATCCATGGACAGATGAGGGAGGATGACAGGGCATTACCCCTTCTGCTGTCGGAGTGTGGTACTGATGTGGTGCCACCCCTGATGTTTTCCATGTACAGCTGAAGGAGCCTGCTGGATGTGGCACAGCACTATTGTCGTCCTTGGTAGGTGTGCTCACATGAGTGATATTGTCAGACTGTTGCGAAACTGCCAAGGAGTACAGGAATTCCACCTTGCATCAGTTCAGAATACCACAATATTGCTTGGGGTGCTGTCTCCTGTACCCTTCCTGTAGCAGTTACCCACCATGGCTGAGATACCGCCATCTGGAGAAATACTGTCTGCTGTATTCAACTCACATGCTGACATGCCTGAGTTTGGTTAGCATGGGGGGGGGATGAGCTGTGTGCACTGTTTGTGCTTGCTATGAATGGGTGGAGGGCATGCCAGGGAACCCTGCAACCAGAATAGTCAGTGGGCCAGTTATGCATTGGCCAGGGGTTGGGGGTAGCCTCCATCATTCCCCTCCCATAAGCCATTTGTTCAACGCATGGGAGTGGTTGCTGCAACTTTGGGGAGTTGGGTGCTAGGACCCTCCTGTACCAAAATCTGGTGCAGGGTCCCTGGCACACCAGGCGTTGATGCAAGCTACTGTTTGCCACAATTTGCATTGATCTAATGGGCCCTTTGAAAATTGAGCCCGTTATTTTTTCAGTTTGAGTTGGAGTGCAGCACGTTTGCATTTTCTGAGGTATGACTAGAGTCAGGGATTTATTTGTTGAATTATATACTTTATAATCATATACTTTACTGAAAATTCTCAATTTTTCACAGGACACACAAGAGACAACACCATGCAACAGACAAACACTACATATCCCACTTCAGTGCAAGAAGTGTTCACAATAGCAGCAGATTTACAGTTTGAAGCAGGTAAAACAGTGGTTGTTCAAATTTACAACATAGGTACCTTAAGGTTACATAGGTAACATTAGGTAACACTGGGCTGGCAGTATACCCTAGAGGTTAGAGTAATGAGCTGAGAATGAGTTTGGTACATCCAGCAGCCATGGGTTTGATTCCCATAACCTCCACTTGCATACTGTGTGACTCTGAGCAAGTCACTTAACCACCCAGTGCTCCCGTGTCACCCCTGAAAACAGACACTTCTGCCTAGTGGACCTTACCTGGTTACCAAAAGGAATAAAAAAAAAAAAAGGTACAGTAGTTGATTAAGGAGCAACAAAGCTCGTTTCCAGGTGCCACCTGGGAGCACAAGGAAGTTAAAATTCTTCAGCACCATTGAGAAAGCTCAGAGATTTCCCTCACGCCAATTAGATCTACCAGAGAGTAATATCATCAGAACCTAGCTGTAGTACTCATCAGAAGTGACACTAGCAAAAGAACGATCCTACCCAGTGGATGGATCCAGTTACAAGAGAACGTGCAACCTTTCCAGTTCTTTTGATAGGTCGACAGTCTCTTGTTTAAACTAGTGATGGATTTGTCTGCTCTGAGGGCAAATATCAGCTCTGCATGCTATGTCTGATGGGTAGGCAATGTTTGATCTAACCAATGGCAGAGGAGAACCTTTTGGGTGCAGTTTGCAATTAATGCAGTGTGAAATTTATGTGCACATATGAGCCTTTGTCCGTAATCCCCAGTAATACATATATCTAGAATAAATGCCTCATCAAAGCCCAGTAGTGGGTCAAGTTTAGATTTAACTGTCATGCATTGCAGTTAGGCCTTGGGGCACTTCCAGAATATATGAAAAAGTGTACTGGTATCTTCCCCACATCTAGAACAAACATCACTATCCAGTTTAAGCATTATATGCAACCCACTGGTGTATACTACACATTTTACAGTATTTTCAGATGCATTAGCCTGTAAGTATCAAATTTAATATGTTTGTACAAATGTTCCTAGATTCTGTCCTATTTATAAACTTCTTCTATTTTAGGTATGACCTGTGCCCAGTACTGGGAAGCACCATCCACTTTGCTCATAGTAAGATCATAGATCCCCTGGTAGAGGTGCGAAATTGAATGTAGTAAGATTGCCCAGCTGACCAATATTGAAACACTATTGTCATGGTTGGAAGTCCATGACAGGCCTTTTAAATATTGAGTCAGGATGTGGGTTATCTGCAAAAATGGGAAACATGCTCTGTTAGGGACTTGATGTCATTGTTGGAACTTGGCAAAACTAATATGTTTATTATTAAAAGTAAGTTGCTCAACCCTAGAGATATCCAAATCTCATCAGAGCTGTGAGGTAACAAGTTCTCCTCCAATCTGAAAGTTGAGATTTCTGAGTAGAGGGTGTAAAATGTCACTAATTGGCTGTAATGTAAGCAATCAACAGAGCTGGCCATGGGCTTGGACTGATGAGGCCAGGGGAGTATTCCTAGGTTTCTAGGGTAGCTTTTTAGAAGTGGTATAAGGAAGTGCCTTTGGGTTTATAAGTACTTTGGAGCAAAGAGCGTGTTCGATCTGTAGCCAGATTGGGACATACGCCCTCTCCTGTGGCGGTGGCAAGTCTCGCAGCCATTGAAGGTATTTACCAAAGTTAATATGAACATACAAACATATGAAATTGCCAACAGAAACAGGCCTCCTGGTCTGAGTCTGCTTGCAGGAGCAACTAGCACCTCATCTTGCAGCTGCCCCTCCTGCCCCCCTCTTCCCAGTATCCCTTCCCCCCACCCTGTCCCAACCTCTCTTGAAACTGCCCACCATCTTACAGGACACTATGTTGTCTGGTAAGGTGTTTCATTTGTTCACCACTCTTTAAGTGAAAAAATGTCTCCTCATCCCCCTCCTGGATCTTACCCCCTCCAATCTGAATCCATGCCCTCTTATGTCTCTTTCCCTTCTCATCTGGAAAATCCCTTCTGTGTTGGTCTTATTTATCCCCTTCAGATACTTAAAGGTCTCAATCATATACCCCCTATCCCTCTTCTCCTCCAGTGAATACATATTTATCGCTCCCTGTCTGTCCTCGTAGGGCTTGCTCTCCAATCCCTGGATCACCTTTCTGGCTTTTCACTGCACCCCCTCCAACAATCTGATGTCTTTCTTCAGGAATGGGTGCCAGTACTGCACGCAGTACTCCAGGTGGGGCCTGACCAATGACCTATACAGGGGCAGGATAACCTCCCTCCTTCTGGAGGAGATCCCTCTTGCAATACACCCCAGCATTTTGTTGGCTTTTGCTGATGCCTTGCTGCACTAAACAGAGTTGTTCATGCTCCCCGTAATGATCACTCCTAGGTCCTTCTCTGTGGAGCTCCCCAACTGTACCCCATTCCAGTGATAATCCCTTCCCTGGTTCCTGGCTTAGAAGTGCAGAACCTTGCACTTCTTGGTGTTGAACTCCAACTGCCAGCCGGTCTGTCGGTGCAGCAGTTGGATTTCCTCTCACGACGCTGGTGACCCAGGTTCAGGAGCAGACTCAAGTCACTGTAGGGCCGGCTGGGGGAGAAGGCTTCAGCGTCCCAGGACTGCTCGCCTTCTCCGGAGGGAGGGAGGGAGGGGATCAAGGTCCACAGCTGCCTGACCCTGGGCGGAGGCTCGAGGTACAACAAGTCCTGCGGCTTGCAGGAGGGACCAGTGGGAGCTGTGTGGTGGATGTCAGCGCGCAGTACCTTGACATCAGGGTGCACACCACACAAGGAAGAAAAGGAGGAAACAGCACCGCCAGAGCACGGATAGACGGAGCACCAGTACCGACCCTAACTGCAACTGCCTGACCACTGGGGGACCCGACAAAACTTAGAAGATATCTGGGCATCAGGGCCCCGCCCCATACCCGCCTGGGGGGTACATCCATGGCTTCATGGGAGAACCCCAGGGGACTCAGGTAAGGCAAGTTGTGGGGTGGTACTTAGGTGTCTCCCAAAGGAGCGTAGCTCTGGGGTGGGGAAGGAGGAGAAACAGAAAGTTAAAAAAAAAATTAAAAAGAACTCCAACTGCCATGTTTCTGCCCACTCCGGCAGCTTAGTCAGGTCCTCCTGCAACCCCTTCCACCTCTCTGCATCATCAACCATAGGTCCCATCTTGGTATTGTCTGCAAACAGACTGATCTTGCTCCAGATCCTGTGTGAGATATCTGCAATAAAAACCCCAAACAGCACCAGTCCCAGTACCGATCCCTGTGGTACCCCTCTGGTCATTGATCGATGACGAGAGGGTCCCCCCCAACCACCCCTTGCTGCCTTCCCTTTAACCAGTTTGTGATCCATTTCACCATTTTTGGTCCCACCCCCACATATTCCAGTCTCCCCCCCCAACCTCCCATGCGGTACTGAATCAAAGACCTTGCTGAAGTCTAAATACAGGACATCCACTGCATGGCCCTTGTTCAGTTCCCGCATCACCCAGTTGTAGTACTCTACAATGTTTGTCTGGCAGGATCTGCCCACTACAGACCCGTGCTGTTGACTATCCTGGAGACCATTTTCCTCCAAGAAGCTCACTAGCCTCTCTTTTAGGATGATCTCCATGAGCTTTCCCACGATCGATGTGAGGCTCACTGGCCTATAGTTTCCTGGTTCATCCTTTGGGCCACTTTTGTGGATGGTTACTACATGGACCATTCTCCAGTCCTGTGGTACACATCCCATGTCCACAGAGGTATTGAACAGGTCGGCAAGTGGCCCTGTCAGGACCTCTGCCAACTCCCTTAGTACCCTAGGGTGAATGCCATCAGGTCCAGGTGCTTTACCCACACTTAATGCCCTCAACTCTTCTAGTACCCTGCTTTCTGTAGTCCCTACATCTGTCGTCTCCTCCCACCCCCCCCCTCGCCTGGGGTATCTGTCCCCCCTTCTCCTGAGTGAATACAGAGCAGCAGTATTTGTTCAGTGCCTCTGCCTGCTCCGCCCACTTCTCCACCCATCCCCCGTCCTTCTTCATCCTCACCAGCTGATCCTTGCTCCTTCTCTCTCTCCGATGTAGCAGAAGAAGTCTTTTTCTCCACTTTTGATTCCCTGAGCCAGTCTCAGCTCCTTGGATGCCTTGGCCACCCTTACCAGTCTGGTAACCTCCCTGGACTTCTCCATGTATGTATCCTTATCTTCACCTCTCCTTAATTTCCTGTACTTCAAAATGCTGCCGTCTTGGTCCTCACCCCTTCCATAACCTCCTGTGTAGCTAACTGGGTTTCTTTGCCCTTCCCTTCTTGCTTTTCTTCCTAGTGCAAGACTCCGTAGCCTCTGGCAGCTCTTCCTTTATGGTGTCCCATTTCAGGTCTGCATCCATGTGTAGTTGCATACCTGCCAGGTGCCTGCCCAAAATTTCCCCCAGCTTCTTAAAGTCTGCCCCCCCAAACTCAATCACCCTTGTACCCGTCCCCCTATTTCGCTTCCCATGTTGAGTGTGAACCACACTGAATAGTGGTCACTCCCAGACAGTGGTTCCTCCACTTCCGGATTCTTTACAGCTTCCCTGTTATCCAGTAGAAGGTCCAGAGTCCTTTCTAATTGAGTCGGCCCCTGGATCAGCTGTGTCAGGAAACTGTCTTGAAATGCTTCTAGCAGGACCCACTCCCTTGCACTCATGGTGGATGGGGTGCCCCACTCCACCGCCGGTAGGTTGAAGTCCTGCACCATCAATGTGCTCCCCCTTCTTGCAGACCTTCCTAATTTGTTCAGCTAATTCCCTGTCCAGGTCAATCCCCCTGAGCCGGTGGCCTGTACATCAATCCCACCCTCAGTGTCCTATTCTTTGCATCTTAGAACTGCATCCACAGTGCTTCTGTCCTCCCCTCCTCCCCTTCCTACCTTACACACTTTATGCCCTCTGTTACATAGCTCGCCACCCCCCCATTCCCCTTAGGCCTATCCTTTCTGAATAATCTGAACCCATGGATCATCATATCCCAGTCCTGGTACTGGGTAGCCCACGTTTCCATGATGGCTGCAATGTCCACCCCCTCCACCGCCATGAGAACCTGCAACTCTGCTGTTCTATTCCTTAGGCTTCTTGCATTCAGTGAGACCACCCTCCAGCCTGTCTCCTCCCCTTTCCCTACCCCTATTCTCCCCCCTTTATCCCTCCCTGTGCCACTTCCCCAATGCCTTTACCCATAACTATGGGGTTGAGCTCATTAGGCTCCCCTTTATGGACTATTTTTCCATCAGCGGTCCCCTCGCCTCCCCCCCTCCCTCCTAGTTTAAATTCACCTTTGTGGATATATACCCCTCTGTTCCCCTTTTTAGTACTCCCTTCCCCTCCCTGCTCAAATATAACCTGCCCCCTGCATATAGGTCACTATTGCCCCAGGTCCTGCCCCCAGTCTGACACTAATCCGTACTCCCTGATACTGCACCAATCCCTCAGCCACTCATGGAACTCCTCTATCCTTTTTTTCCTCACTGTACTCCGCACATGGCCATATAATACATTTATAAAGATTTTCAGTTTGAGTCCCTCTAGTAGTTTAGGTGCTGCTAACTTAAGATAGCCAGGGATTAATAATAAATCTGTTACTGAGACTAGAACTGGAGCCACTGGACACCAAGTATAGATGGTGTGACAGGTGGGGGAGGGGGGAAACACATGCTCTGTGCGCTTTATTAAAAGTAGGGTTTCAGAAGGCCAGCCCGTCAGCGCAGCGGTTGGATTTCCGCTTGCGAGGCCAGCGACCCGGGTTTGGGAACGGACCCGGGTCATCGGAGGGCCGGCCGGGGGGAGTAGGATTGAGCGTCCGTTGGGCAGCTCTCCTACTCCGGGGGAAGGGTGTGGGTTGCACCCGGTACGCTAGAGACTCCTGGCGGAGGCCGGGAATACTCGCGTAGCCGAGGCTAGACGAGGGGGGGAAGGAGGCGGACGTTGATGTCATAGTACGTCCCCGCCTCCTCTGGGAGAAAAAGGAGGAAAAAGATGGCTGGGCAGGACCACCGATAGATGAAGCCCTCCCTGGAGAGCCTCGCATTGCCACCGTCACTGCAGGACCCCAACCAGTTACAGTTCCGGGGTCACGAAGGTGGTCCGAGGCCCCACCCTCCGGGGGGCAAGCCGGGGGTGACCGAGGGTCCTCAGCAGCAATTGGCGGTGGTGGAGGTCTCCGGGGGCCGTGACCAGGGCGGAAAGTGTACCGGTGGTCCTGCCAGGGGGAAAAAGAAAAAAAAAAAAAAAAAAAGTAGGGTTTCAGAAGTGTTAACTAGTGTTGTGCAGACAGCCTATTAGCACTTCCAAAAATCAATCTTAACATTGTTTTACTGGCCCTGTGCATACAGTAGTGCAAATTTCCTCGGGCCAGTGTTAATCACCCCAGACTTACCTGGTTGGGCCAGTGCAATTTCGGCCAAGATCAATACAGGAGGTTTACTGCCAGACCAGAACGTAGCATAAAATTGCATTTCCTGAATAGTTTTTGGCCTATGAATATAAAGAAATTTGAATAAATGCAGACATTTATAGCCAGGGGCATGAAGAAGCCTAAAACAGGAAAAAGTACGGAGAAAGAAATGTTCATCATGGCCAGAAGATCAATTTTATTGGATGGAGTCTTTTGCATATGGCTCTTCTGGTAAGAATATCTACAGGAGACTGAATCTTTATTTGACGAGGGCATCTTACCAGTTGGTGCAGAGCTCCTTATCGAACGCAATGACAGTCAAGCACAGAAAAGCTGCAAACCATGACAAAAAGGGAGGTGAATCTTGCTTTACTTTTGTTACAATTGTTAAGATTTTCAGTGCAGGAAGAGTTTAAACCCTGAGGGACGGAATACTGTTTACTGTGTCTGTCCTGGTGCACAGCTGACTTATTTTGGGTCTGACTGCTTTCATAGCACAAATCACCAGGCAGTTTTGGGGCTGGGGAGGTTTACCTGTGTCTGACTTGGATGTCTGGATTTTTCTTTGTTTGATTAGCAGGGTATTTTCTCTGTCAAATTGTTGTGTGGGGCATCTTGCTGACAGGAAGGCACTCATCACAGCGGTGGGTCAGAGCTTTTAGCTGATTGTTTCGTGAGGGCACAGTTTCGGCCCAACCCCTGCCCACCCTCACCCCACCCACCCTGGAAATAGTTCCTTTATACCTGGGGTTCTGACATCTTTTCCTCAAGAGTGCAAGGTGCATATCACTGCCATATCCTCTCTAGCAGACTGCACTGACAATATAAGCATACACATTGTATAATATATATATTTCTATATAACAAACCAATCACACACACACACACATACACACACACACACAAAAAAGTAGATAAACATATGGGGAGTAGTGCAATGTAATGGCTGTGGGGCAGCAGTCTTCCGGGAGTCTTTCTGGAGGCTGAGATGCTGCTCTATTTGCAGACAACTCTCTGCCCTGAGGGAGGAAGTTGCCCGCCTTCAGGCCACACTGGACAGTAGTAAGGGAACCTTCCCCCAGGCCACACTGGACAGTAGGAAGGGAACCTTCCCCATCCAGGGAGCACCAGAGCCACCACCACTACCTCAGAGGTTGCGAAGAAAGCACAGCATTTGGACCACAGTGGGCTCAGGGAGGGTGAGGATGGTGGAACAGAGGCACACCCAGTCAGTTGTTCCACTCCACAATCCATACACCATTCTGGGGGAGCATAGTTCCCCTATGGATGCACCTGCAGAGGAGACTAAGGAGGCTGAGAACAACTGTCACAAGGGAGGCCCACAGGAAGGAGGCAGAGGACACCACAGGGAAAGGAAGCAGCTCCTGGTGGGGGACTCATTTATTAGGGGGATAGAACTGGGAGGAGCAGGGAAAACTGAAGTAAGGTGCCTGCCTCGTGCCATGGCTTGGAGGGACAGGGAGCGCATCCTCAGGATCATGAGAACAGCTGCTCGGAAGTCTGAGCTGGACGTCATTGTCCATCTAGGGACAAATGACTTGGCTCATCATGAGATTAGAGCAGTGCAGGAGGACTTTATAGAGTTGGGGATGGGCCTAAGACAAGTAGCACACACAGTATCCTTCTCAGAGGTGCTGCCTGTCAATGACATGGGTGAGGCGAGGGTACTTTGCACCATGCAGTTTAATGAATGGTTGAAAAAATGGTGTAGAGCACAGGGGTTTGGCTTCATTGGGGACTGAGGTTCCACCTGGAGGGACACCAGCCTATACTGGCAGGATGGTCTGCATCTGTCCAGGAAGGGAACAAGTCTTTTGAGCAATCAGTTTAAATGCTTCATTGGCAAGCTTTTAAACTAGTCAAGGAGGAGCACTGATAAGCAGCAGGAAAATCCCAGCCTCTCTCTACAAAAACAGGGTACTAAATGAGAAAAGACCTAGGTAGAAAGGCCAGTGGGGATGCTGCAACAGAAGTAAAGCCATCAAAAATGGAAAGCAATGAGTACCAATGCCAGTAGTCTGGGTTAAAGCTTCCTGAATTAGTGGCCTTGATGGAGGAGGAACATCTGGATATTGTGGCAATGAAACATGGTAACACACAAAAACCATGACTGAGGCGTAAACATACCAGGATACACTATCTACAGGAGGGACAGGAGGGTAAAAGAGGAGGAGGAGGAGGAGTAGCTCTTACATAAAGGAAGGAATCAAAGCAACAGAACAAAAGGGTAAACAGGAGGAGAAGAAGCACTGTGGGTCAATTTGGAGACAGGCAATGGCACCACAATCCACACAGGGGTTGTATACAGACCCCCCCTCTCAGGGGGAGGAAATGGACAAGGAAATGATAGAAAGTATACTTAGAATGGCAGAAAAAGGGGAGATATTGCTGATGGGTGATCTAAATATGCCAGCTGTTAACTGGAGTGCAGTTGCAGCAGCCACTTCAAAGAGTGGGGTTATTCCAGATGCCCTACAGGGGGCATGCCTTAGACAACTAGTGTTGGAACCCACTCGAGAGGGAGCAGTCTTAGACCTGGTTCTCTCAAATGGAGATGGAGAGAGGATCACAGATGTAGAAGTGGGTAGCCATCTGGGAACTAGCGACCATCGAACAGTATGGTTCACAATAAACACAGCAATAGAATCAAGCCATACAAAGGCAAAAGTACTGGACTTTAGGAGGGCTGACTTTGCCAAAATGGGTGAGTGCCTAAGGAATGCACTAGCAAATGGGCAGGAAGGAGGGTGGAGCAGAACAATGGGAATAATAAAACTGCCATCACAGAGGTAACAAGCCTTTGTGTGAAGCAAATAAAACAAAACGTGTAAGAAACCACTATGGTTCTCAAGGAAGTGGCAGTGAAGGTTCAAGAGAAAAAAAGCATTCAGGAAGTACAAGGAATCACAGAAGGAGCAGGACAGAAAACTGTATCAGTTAAAGCAAAGCTGGGAAGGCAGTCAGAACAGCAAAGGCCCAAACCGAGGAAAAGATAGCCAATTCAGTTAAAGCAGGGATAAAACCTTTTATAGGTACATCAGGGGGCGAAGGAAGACCAAGGAGGGATAGTGAGGCTTAATAAAGGGGAGGGCAGAGGGTGACTGTGAAAAGGCAGAGATACTAAACAAATATTTTTGCTCAGTATATACAAATGAAGAGGGGGAGGTACCTAAAACAAACAATAGAAACATTCTGGATACAGAAGTTGATACCAGCCCATTTACAGAAGAAAGGGTTCTGAAAGAAGTCTTAAAACTGAAGGTGGACAAAGCAATGGGGCCTGATGGGATTCATCCCAGAATTCTAAAAGAACTAAGGGTAGAACTAGTGACACCTATGACTACCCTCTTTAACAAATCATGGGAGGATGTGGTGGTACCTGAGGACTGGAGGAGGGCAGATGTGATTCCCCTTCACAAAAGTGGGAGCAGGGCAGAAGCAGAAAACTACAGACCTGTTAGTTTAACCTCAGTGATAGGGAAAATGACGGAATCACTTCTGAAGGAAAGAATTGTCGAGTATCTAGAGGCCAGAGGGGCACAGGACCCAAGACAGCATGGATTCACAGTGGGAATGTCATGCCAGATGAATCTGATAGATTTCTTTGACTGGGTGACCAAAGTAGTTGATCAGGGAGGGCTTTGGACATGGCCTACCTAGACTTTAGCAAGGCATTTGACACAGTCCCACACAAAAGATTAATATACAAGTTAGCCAGCCTGGGAGTGGGTCCCAAGATGACAGCCTGGGTAAAGATTGGCTGGAGAATAGGACACAGAGTAATAGTAAATGGAGTCCACTCTGAAGAAGAGGGGTTACTAGTGGGTACCATGAGGTTCAGTATTAGGACCGGTCCTCTTCAATGTCTTTATAAGCGACATTGCAGAGGGACTGGAAGGAAAAGTATGTCTCTTTGCAGATGACACAAAGATCTGCAACAGAGTTGGTGCACAACGTGGAGTGGAAAGGATGAGAAGGGACTTGGCAAGGTTAGAGGAATGGTCAAATGTATGGCAGCTTAGATTCAATGCTAAGAAGTGCAAGGTAATGCACCTGGGAAACAAAAACCCAGGGGAAGAGTACACAATGGGGGTGAGATACTAACAACAACAAAAATGGAAAGGGACCTGGAGGTAGTCATATCAGATGACCTAAAAGTGGGCAAGCAATGTGAGAGGGAAGCAAGGAGGGCTGGGGGGATACTGGGGTGCATAGGGAGAGGCATCACCAGTAGAAAACAGGAAGTTATTATCCCTCTGTACAGACAGCTGGTGAGGCCCCATCTGGAGTACTGCATGCAATTCTGGAGTCCCAGTCTCTGCAAAGACATAGACTGGATGGAAGCTGTCCAGAGGAGGGCAACTAAAATGGTGCAGAGTCTGCACCAGAAGACATATGAAGAGAGACTAAAGGAGCTTAATATGTATAGCTTTGAGGAAAGGAGGGAGAGGGGGGACATGATAGAAACTTTCAAGTACCTCAAGGGAATCAACAAAGTCCAAGAGGGTAGCATCTTTCAAAAAAAGGGGTGTGCAAGGACAAGGGGGTGCAGTTTGAAGATGGGGAGGGGGGGTGGCTCAGAGGTAATTTAAGGAAGTATTTTTTCACAGAGAGGGTTGTGGATGCATAGAACGGCCTTCCGGAGGAGGTTGTGGAATCAAAAACAGTGGTAGAATTCAAGCATGCAGGGGACAGTCATAAGGCAATTCTAGGGGGTGGGGGTAGGAAGAAGTAGGCTGCTGGTTAACTAGGATCTGCAGCTTATCCATTAGGTAGGGAAATGGGCAGACTGGGTGGGCCAAGCGGTCCTTATCTGCCGTCAAATTCTTTGTTTCTATGTTTCTATGTAAAAAGGTATTTTCATTTTACTCTGAGGAATCTGGGGCAGTTTACTTTACAGGAATTTACTTCTCTTCAGGTTTTTTGTTTTAAAAAGTTGCATATTGTAACTACATAGAAACATAGAATTTGATGGCAGATAAGGACCACTTGGCCCACCCAGTCTGCTCATTTCCCCTACCTAATGGATAAGCTACAGATCCTAGTTAACCAACAGCTGACTTCCTCCTACCCCCAACCCCTAGAATTGCCTTATGACTGTTTCATGCATTCTTGAATTCCACCACTGGTTTTGACTCCACAACCTCCTCAAGAAAGCTGTTCCATGCATCCACAACCCTCTCCATGAAATAATACTTCCTCACATTACCTCTGAGCCGTGCCCCCTCTATCTTCAAATTATGCCCCCTTGTTCTTGCACACCTCTTTTTCTGAAAGATGCTACCCTCTTGGACTTTGTTGACTCCCTTGAGGTACTTGAAAGTTTCTATCATGTCCCACCTCTCCCTCCTTTCCTTAAGGCTATACATATTAAGTTCCTTAAGTTTGTCTTCATATGTCTTCTGGTGCAGACCCTGCACCATTTTAGTTGCTTTCCTCTGGATTACCTCCATCCTGTCTATGTCTTTGTGGAGACTGGGTCTCCAGAATTGCACACAGTACTCCAGATGGGATTTCTCCAGCTGTCTGCACAGGCAATAACAACTTCCTGTTTTCTACTGTTGATGCCTCTCCCTATGATTTCCAGTATCCCCCCAGCCCTCCTTACTGCCCTCTCACATTGCTTGTCCACCTTTAGGTCATCTGATATGAGTACCCCCAGGTCCCTTTCCATTTTTGTTGTTGTTAGTATCTCACCCCCCCCCACTGTGTACTCTTCTCATCATTTTCAGTCCACCTTGTGTATCAACTCTGTTGCAGACCTTTGTGTCATCTGCAAAGAGACATACTTTTCCTTCCAGCCCCTCTGCAATGTCACTTATAAAGACATTGAAGAGGACCGATCCTAGAACTGAACCCTGTGGTACCCCACTAGTAACTCCCCTTTCTTCAGAGTGGACTCCGTTTACTATTACCTCTGTGTCCTGTTCTCCAGCCAATTCTTTACCCGGGCTACCATCTTGGGACCCACTCCCAGGCAGGTTAATTTGACTATTAATCTTTTGCGTGGGACTGTGTCAAATGCCTTGCTAAAGTCTAGGTAGGCCATGTCCACAGCCTCTCCCTGATCTACTACTTTGGTCACCCAACTAATACACGTTACATCAACACATTACAACTTTGAAAATAGAATTGTGGTGGCCCTAAAAGTTTTATCCTGTCAGTAAATATAGATTTTTATTTATTTATTTTTATTGATAACTGGGAAAGGGCTCATTTTCAGGTGGGACATGGGGGAAAAGGAAAAAGGGATATAATTAAAAAAAAAAGCAGCAGAGAAGCATTCCAAAGACAAAGTGCAAACAGTGAACAATTTAACAAGATGCAAGTGCAAATAACAATAAACAATGAACAGAAGTTGGTTCTATGAGCAGCATCAATATCCAATTGAAATGGCAAAAACAGGTTAATACAAAAAGTACAGTTATTGTGACATGAACTGACCAAAAGGCGATCATGGCGGGGGTGAAAAGGGCACTGAGGTAGGTCAGGCAGGGGACTGACAGGAGCAGGGGAGGAGAGGAGGAGCTTTAGCTGATGCCTAAGGGAAATGGGTGAGGGTAAGAGATGGAGAGAGGAGGGGAACTGGTTCCAGAGAGAGAGAAGGAGATAGGAGAAGGCTGACTGCTCAGCAGAGGAGTGAGGGTGGAGGAGGGAGAAAGTGCAAGATTTCCTGGAGCAAAGGAAGTATGAGGCAGAGGGAATGGGAGAGAGAAGTGTGGCTAGGTAAGATGGTAGAGACCGAAACCAGTTTTGGGAGATGACGTAGGTGCAGTGGGACTGGTGATACGATGGTAGGGGAAGAATGGATAAGGAGGAATAGAGGGGGCAGTGATGAGTATGGGGGGGGTGGTATTGGTAACAAAGTGACAGAAGGCATTACAGAGGGTGCCCAGTATGGCAAGGGAAGAGAAGGGTACAATATCATAGACCACATCTGTGTAGTGAGAGACTGAAAGCACCATATTGGTAACCAACTCCCGACAGACCAGTGGGACAAGCAGTCTTTGTTGCAGTACAAGGCTCTAAGCTTGGCTTGGATGGCCATAGATGTGGGAAGAGAAGTCCAAGTGGATGGCATCGACGTGGGCAGAGAAGTTTACTACCTACTATTACATACTGCGCAGTGTCTAGGCAGGTTAGGTGCTGAGGCAGAGTGAGGCACAGAGGCTGACAGGTGTGAGACACTTAGAGTTATTTTGATGCCTGTGAAGTTTGCCAGTGCCGGGGACAGATCATGCACCCAGAACGAGTGAAAAGTTGGATGTCTGGATGCAGACCTGCCTGGTGGGAAGAGGGAGTAATTTAAAGTTTCATTAAATTTGGCGCTGTCGTACTGTAGAGCACCCACCCTCAGTGTAAACTTGAAAGCTGTGATGGCACTCCTTCCCTTGTGTGATGGGGGTGGGCAGCCAGTCAGCTACACCCTGAGTTCAAACTTAAAGGGGGGACATTTATGTATAGTGGCCTACATAGTTTGAAAGCCCAAGAAAATCTCTGATAAGCAAGGTAGTCAGCTTACACTGTAGCTGGAAGCAGTCCAGAGATATAGTTGACTAAATCTGCTGTAACTGATACTACAGGGCCACCATTTTTGGAACCTTGTAATGTCATGGTTGAACAAGCTGTGCTTTACTGCCCCCAGGTGGAGGCCAGAGGGTAGTGTTGGTCTGAGGATGCCAGCAGAAGGGAGAGTGCTGCGGGACTTCCGAAGATGTGTGTGCGCCTCCATGCCTGCATGTCGGGCATATGCGCCCCAGCAAGGGAACGGAAGAAAATGGTGGAAAAATCCCTCCAGCTCTAGGATGATAGCCTAACCCTCCGCAGGCTCCAAACCCGGACCGGGCAGGAAGGTAAGCCCCAGTGATTCCGGGGTGACGCGGCTTGGAGGGTCGGTTGAAAGGGGGCAGCCAGAGGTGAAAGGAGCATAAAGCGTATATAAAAAATAAATAAATAAAGGCTAGGTAAGTGGTTAAACTCAAATTTTTACATACACCCTCGGTGTGGGATGCCTTTATAAACCCCTTGAACTTCACTCTCAGGGTTTATGTGGCATCCCACACCTCGGTTGAGTGTAAAATTCCCATTATAACCACCACTGTTCTATATATCATGCTGTACATCAACATGATAATTGTATCTACTAAATGTCCCTTGCAGTTCACTTACAGCCATGCCTGATTCAGGAGGAATGCAGCACAAATGAGTTCTGCTGATGCATACTTGACTTTTCTTGCTGGTGGCTTCACCCTCTCCACCCCAATTTAAAATACAACTTGGTAACCTGGAACTTGTACTTGTTTAAAGCAGCAGTTCAGCTTGTTTTTTGAAAGCCAGGTGCCATTCCCATTCCAGCCCTCTCTCCCCACTGAAGGCACAGAAGCAGAACCATTTTCAGCAGGCTTATCTACTGCAGACTGCCATCGATTTCCAGCCCTCCCTCACATGCGGGGACTAACACGCCATATTCTCCCTTGTCCCTTATACCGTCAAGCCACTAGGTGGTGCTGCACTACTTTTGCTTCCTACTCTATGGTTCAAATAGAATATGGGATGACTCTGTCCCTCAGTCTAAACCTGCCACTCACCTATTCATTTAGCTATTTAATTAGACTCTGAGTAATTGTAACTCTCAATCTTGTGGAACTTCACTCCCCCCTTAGTCGGAACTTGAACCCCCATCTATGGTATACTAACCGCAAAGTCTGCAACATCATCCCCTAGGCCTCATAGCCCCTGTTGTAGGTACCACCAACACTGATCCTCATGTGCCCTGACTGCCTGCAACTGCTATTTAAACAGCAGTTGCAACCAAGAGCCTAGACCTCACTGAATAACACTGACCCTCTGTCTATACCAGTCACTGGCCTACTCATTTAGCATAATATTTTGCCCCTGTGGTAGTCCCCACCACCATTCTTGAGGGATTCATCTCCCCCTGGGTGCGACTTAAATCACTACCTGAGGCATGCTTACTGCTCCAAAGTCAGCAACACCCTTAGCTGGTCTGACACAGACCCAGTAATTGTTACTGCTCATTTTGTCTCTCTTGTATCTTTGCAGCTGACTCCTGCTACTTAAACAATAGCTGCCACCAAGTGCCCAGCCTTAAATAGTATAATTCAAGACCCTGTCCATTTAAATCAACTCTCCACCTCCACTGTCGGGACTTGAACCCACACCTATGGGCACTAGGCTAAACATCCTCTTAGTAATTTCCTGTGTAGACCAATCCTCTTGTACCTCTGTAGCCAGCACTCTGATTTAAATAAAAATTGCATCCTACACCCAGTATTAAACATTATTTGAATTGACCCTGTTTATCCAGCCTCCTCTCATCTCCCCACTGTGATAGTCGAGCCCAACCAGCAACACATCAACTGTTCTGTAATCAGCAGTGCTAACCACTAGGCTAAACATCCTCTTAGTAATTTCCTGTATAGACTAATTCTCTTGTACTTCTGTAACCAGTCCACTGATTTAAATAGAAATTGCATCCTACACCCAGTATTAAACAGAATTTGAACTGACCCAGTTTCTCCAGCCTCCCTCTCATGCCCTGAAAAGTACATACTCCCCCTCCCTTTTGTCTCACATCCCCCTGCTGTGGGGCTCGAACCCTAGCGTGTAGTGCACACACCTCTTCAAAGTCTGCTGCACCTTCCACAAGGCCTCTCAGCCTGCTAGTATTTTCATATTAATAGGTCCCCCTCACATTTGATCCAGCACCCCCACGCCCCTCACTTGGTACATCCCACTGAGCCTGCTAACCTTATTACTGCTGCTCCTTGGAGCATGCATTCCTACACAGTCATTGTGATTTCAAAAGCTCCTAAGAGCACCAGCCAGTACAATCACTGTTAAGCCTCATAGTTGATGAATTTTGTCTGTCAATGTACTATTTTGTACTGTGATGAAATAATGATTTCACATTTGAAACAAAATTAAATTGATAACGTTACTGCACTGGGCATGCAGCCTCTGCTCAAAAACAAGCCCCAGCTTAGTGTGTTTACCCTAAGTTTTTCATCAGGCCATCACCATGCTAGTCCCATTAATAGTTGTGCTTATGCTGCATCACAACATGGTGTGGTACTCAGAGCACCTGTTAAATGCTACACCCCACCAGATACGACCCAATACCTATCATATCCCCCACCCCAGCTGGGATGCGCCATTCATTCCCCTCGTGTACACCCTCCTACTACCTCCAAAAACTATGATCAGGGCCCTATCAATTAGCTCTGCGATAGTCCAGTTTCATCTATACCCTATACCCAAGCGACCTTATAAAGTAATGCCCCTTATCAATGCACCTGCCAAGAAAGAGCTTATATTTATGTGGTATTGGTTAAAAAAACTCATAACGTTGTTACTCTTATGTTCTGGGAACATAGAAATAAACCTAGGCCCCACTTCTCCTTTCACTTCCCCTACAGACTTTGCATCAGCACCAGGCCTTAACATGATGCTGGTCAACATCTGTAGTCTCATGAGCAAAACAGATTTAGTAAAAGTTTGGGTTACGCACACACAAACCCTGATGTTTTAGTTGTGACGGAAACCTGGCTCAAAGGCAGCATTACGGACCAACAAATAGCGCTGCAAGCCTATAACACCTTTAGACTGGATATGCAGTCAAGGGAGGGGGGGTAATTATTTATGTTAATTCCAAATTTATTGCCACCAAAATCCTTGCTATTACCAGACCCAAGGAATACCCAAGGAATTCAAATGTCTTGCCATAAGACCCATCCAAAGCAATCAACATCATTGGCTGTTACATACCGCCAACGGGAGGTGTAGAACTACTGCCAACCCTCAGAAACATCACAGAAACTAACTCTAATGAATCCATCATTCTTGGTGACCTAAATATGGACTGGTTGTCCCCTAGAGCAAATACACTGAAGGACATGTATGATGAGCTGGGTATTGCGCAGCTCATCTCAGACCCTACAAGATTCCACACCAAAAATAGTGCTAAAAGCTCCATATTAGATTTAACACTTATAAACAGACCACATCAAATTGTGCATACAGCTGTCTTCCACAATGATCTTAGTGATCACAACATTGTCGTCTGTGCAAGAAGCCTAGAAAAATAACCATCCCATTCCACATTCATCACAAAGCAAAGATTCCATAAATTCAAACCTGAAAGTTACCTAGCAGACCTCTGAGATACAAACTGGAAAAAAACCTACCTGGCTACTTTTCTAGATGAGGTTGTTAATATCCTTAATCCTAACCTAACAAACCTAGCAAATAAGCATGCCCCATTCGTTAAATGTAGGGTGAAAAAGGCCTCATATCCTTGGTTTATATCTGACCTGAAAGCAGCACTGACCCAAAGGGATAAACTATGGGCCAAGGTAAGGCAGTCTAAAGCTCTGGCAGACTAGCCGGCCCAGTGGTGCTGATGGTTGAGGCTGTGGAATGCCACACTTTGCACCACACCGGTGACCTAGGTTCGGGAACAAGGCAGGGCTGCCGAGGGTCGGCAGGGATGAGAGAGGATGGAGCGTCAAGAGGACTGCTCTCCTCTCTTGGGGAGGGAGAGCATGTCATCCTGCCTGTCAATTGCCCTCTAGTGGGGGCTGGGGGCGAAGCAGGCTTGGGAGGCAAGGAGCCAACTGGCGTGAGATACGTACAAGGTGTCTCCCACATGCATGCGCAGTACCTAACATGTCAGAGGGGCACAGAAAATGGAAAATGGCAGCTGTGGGGGCTGTATGAGATCCCTGACCTCGTCCCGGCCTCCCCTGGATTTGGATTATGCTCCGGGTAGGGGGCTCTCCTTCCCAGCCCCACCATGGGGGGTAATCCATGGGGGGTCTCGGGGGGTGGCTGTGGTGTTCAGGCCAGTGGGCGAGTTGAGCAGGGACAGAATTCCTGCCCCACAGTGCACCCGGGTGGTAAATATAAGGAGGGAAAAAATTAAAATAAAGCTCTGGTAGACTGGCTGGCTTTTAGAATCTTGAGAAATGCTGGTACCAAGCTGGTTAGAGCAGCCAAATCAAACTATTACATGGAAACCCTTGAGGGTGCCAAGGGTAACTTAGCCAAGATCTGGCAAACCATCAAAGCTGTCGAAGGACAGAGAACCCCGCCTGCAATCCCCATCAAAATTATAACACAAGGTACCACGATCTCCAACCAGGGCACCATTCTAGAAAAAGTAAATGAGCACTTTGTGACAGCAGGCGTAGCGTTTGACTCCTCCCCAGCTGTTGGGCTTGTTGACCGCTCACCACCCAATGATGTCCCTTTGGACCCTCAGACTCATGACTCCTGTTTCTTACCAGTGACTTTCAAGCAAGTCGGGGACCTATTAATGAAATTAGACATGAAAAAAGTGCAGGCGCAGTGGAATGAAGTCTTTCTTCGTAAGGCTAGGGTACCACTTTCGAAAATGCCCCACAGCACATATTTTCAACTTATCAATCACATCTGGAACAGTCCCATCCTGCTGGAAAACAGCCTTTATACTACCTTTGTTTAAATCAGAAGACCCGTGACCTTAATAATTACAGACCGATTTCCATCTTGCCCGTTCTGTCGAAGCTCCTAGAAAAGTAAGTCAATAATCAGTTGAAGGATCACCTCGAAAAATCTAACCCTTCCAATCTGGCTTCCAGCAAAACCATAGTATGGTGTCCACTCTAGCCAAAGTGATAAATGATTGGTTCATTGCCCTGGATAATAAAAACTCTACTGGAGCTGTCTTCCTACATCTAAACAAGGCCTTCGACATGGTTGATCATAATACTCTGTTAGCCATACTCAAAGACCTTGGTCTAATAACTGCTCATTAAACTGGTTCGCTAGCTATCTTACTGGTCGACTCCAATGCATCAAAATCCATGGACTTCTTTCCTCTTCCCTACCAATAACTAGAGGTGTACCCCAGGGATCCATTCTTGGACCCCTGTTATTTACAATTTACATCAGATCCCTTTGTGACAACATCCATAACTCCAGACTCCACTTTTTCACTTATGATACCATCATTTATACATCCAAACCCATATTGTCAAACATCGTCACAGAACCACAGTCTGACTTTAGTCACTTGGAGCGAAACCTGCTAAAATCAAAACTATTATTAAACACCAAGAAAACTAAAATTATGTACTTTTTACCCCAGCATCCCCCACCTTCTCTACATGGACAGGTCACACTGGCGCCTATACTAACCTTACTACAGTAGGAGATTCACTAGAGTCGGTCAAATGCCTAGGAGTATGGTTAGATAGCAAACTATCCTTCGCATATCACAATGAATCCCTTGCTAGGAAACTAAAAATAAGACTGTTTTTTTTCTACAGAAACACATTCCTTTTTCCCTTAGATATTAGGAAAAGGCAAGTTGAAGCCACCTTTCTTTCCTTACTCGACTATGTGGATATCATTTATAATAGTAGCACAGTAACCAGCCTTCATAAGCTTGATATCCTGTTTAACCACACAATCTGCTTTATAAGTAACGCACCCTACAGAACCCACCATTGTACCCTTTGTGCAGCTGTAGGCTGGGCTTCCTTGGCCACAAGAAAGACGCTACACATTAGTATCTGGGCTCTTAAAACATTTCAGTCCGTTCCTACATCACCTCACTTTTTCTTTGTTATCATAGCTCCTACGCTCTTAGAAAAAAATGCTTTCATACTACTAAAAGTACCCAAATTCCACACACTTTATGGTAAAGCTGTGTTTAGCCATGTAATCCTGTCCACTTGGAACAAACTACAAACCACGTTAAAACTCCCCAAACCTGTCTCCTTAAACATATTTAAAACCCTGGCCAACGAATCGCTTACACAAATTTGCCACTGCCAAAGCACCTACAATAGTAGCCCTTCTAGCGGGGAAACAGTTATAGTCTCATAAAGCACTTGAAGGAAAATTTCTTTCATGTTTCTCCCTGTCCTCCTTTCCTGCCTGTTAGCTTATTTCCTGAAATGTATATAATTTAGCCATAACTCCCCTCCTACTGTACATTGCTTACCTGTTTCAGCACTGTTTGAACTTGATGTATCACAATTGTACTATATTGTATTGCACTGTATTGTAATATTGTGTATACTTTGTACCAAGTTGTCCTACCAGGACTTCCTCATAAATGAACGTGCTCAATGGAGTTTTCCTGCTAATAAACTTGAATTAACGTTTCCGAGTGCTGACTTTTATTTTGGCCAAGCAGGGGAGCTTAACCATATGCTAGGGGGCCTGGGACACTTATTACCAGTTTAGAGAGGTACAGTAATTTGGGGGAACTTGGGATTGGGGCATGAGCCCTGTAGTTCCCCCCTGGTCAGAACCAATAAAAGTTACTATATTGTCATACTGTTCAATTTGCTTTACTAAGTTCATCCTACTGTATTTCTTCCATTAGAAGCCACAGCTTCTACTACATATTATGCATAGAAACATAGAATTTGTCAGCAGAAAAGGACCACTTGGCCCACACAGTTTGCCCAAATGGTCCCTTCCTAATCTGTTTCTACAGACCCTAGCCAGTTTCCGGTCTACACTGTTTTTGCCGTGGCTTCTAATAGATGGCAGCTACTATTGGAGGGTAGCTTTTATTTACTTGACACCTTTGACTACTATTTAAATTTCAAAATTGGTAGTTATAGAAACAGACTTTGACGGCAGATAAGGACCGTTTGGCCCACCTAGTCTGCACATTTCCCTACCTATTGGAAAAGCTGCAGATCCTAGTTAACCAACAGCCCACTTTCTCCTACACCCCAGTATAATTGCCTTATGTCTGTCCCATGCATTCTTGAATTCCCTCACTGTTTTTGACCCCACAACCTCCTGAGGAAGGCTGTTCCATGTGTCCACCACCTTCTCCATGAAAAAAAATACTTCCTCACATTGTCCCTGAGCCATCCCTCCTCTATCTTCAAACTGTGCTCCCTTGTCTTACACATCTCTTTTTCTAAAAGATGCTTCCCTCATGGACTTTGTTGATTCCCTTGAGGTATTTGAAAGTTTATATCATGTCCCCCCTCTCCCTCCTTTCCTCAAGGGTATACATATTAAGCTCCTTTAGTCTCTCTTCATTTGATTTTTGGTGCAGACCCTGCACAATTTTAGTTGCCTTCTTCTGGACTGCCTCCATCCTTTCTATGTCCTTGTGGAGATGGGGTCTCCAGAACTGCACGTAGTACTCCAGATGGGGTCTCACCAACTGTCTGTACAGAGGGATAACAACTTCCTGTTTTCTACTGGTGATGCCTCTCCCTATGCATCCCAGTATCTCCCCAGCCCTCCTTACTGCCTTCTCACATTGCTTGCCTACCTTTAGATCATCTGGTACGACTACCCCTAGATCCCTTTACATTTTTGTTGTCATTAGTATCTCCCCCCACCATTGTGTACTCTCCCCCTGGGTTTTTGTTTCCTAGGTGCATTACTTTGCACTTCTTTGCATTGAATCTAAGCTGCCATACTTTTGACCATTCCTCCAACCTTGCCAAGTCCCTTTTCATCCTTTCCAACCCACCTTACATATCAACCCTGCTGCGGATCTTTGTGTCATCTGCAAACAGGCATAATTTTCCTTCTAGCCCCTCTGCAATGTCACCTATAAAGACATTAAAGAGGACTGGTCCCAGTACTGAACCCTGTAGTACCCTGCTAGTAACCCCACTTTCGTCAGAATGGACTCTGTTTACTATTACCCTTTGCGTCTTGTTGTCCAGCCAATTTTTTAACCAGGCTACCACCTGGGGAACCATTCCCAGGCTGGCAAGCTTGTTTATGATTCTTTTGTGTGGGACTGTGTCAAAAGCCTTGCTAAAATCTAGGTAGGCCATATCTACAGCCCCTCCCTGGTCTACTACTTTGGTCACCCAGTCAAAGAAATCTATTAGATTTGTCTGACATGACCTTCCTGCTGTGAACCCTTGCTGCCTTGGGTCCTGTGACCCGCTGGCCTCTAGGTACTCAACAATTCTTTCTTTTAGAAGTGATTCCATCATTTTCCCAACCACTGAGGTCAAACTAACCAGCCTGTAGTTACCTGCCTCTGCCTTGCTCCCACTTTTGTGTAGGGGAATCACCTCTACCCTCCTCTAGTCCTAAGGTACCACACCATCCTCCCTTGATTTGTTAAAAAGTGTAGTCAGTGGTGCCATTAGTTCTCCCCTTAGTTTTTTAGAATTCTGGAGTGAATTCCATCAGGCCCCATTGCCTTGTCCACCTTGAGTTTTAGGAGTTCTTTCAGGACCCTTTCTTCCATGAATCGACCAGTATTGACCCCCCTATCCAGAGTGCTTCTATTGTTTGGTTTAGGTACCTCCCCTCCTCTTCTTTTGTGAATACTGAACAAAAGTATTCATCGCAGATATCTCTGCCTTTTCACTGTCCCCTCTGACCACCCACCCTCCCTCCCTTGATTAGGCCTTCACTATCCCTCCCTTGGTCTTTCTTCACTCACTAATGTACCTATAAAAGGTTTTATCCCCCTTCTTAACTGACTTGGCTATCCTTTCCTTGGTTTGGGCCTTTGCTGTTCTGACTGCCTGTCCTGCTTCCTTCTGCTTTAATTGATACCTGTCACTAATAGCTGTGGTATCTTACACTGGAGTGAGTTTGTTATATTTTATGATGGCTATCTGTTTTTTTTTTATGTCTCCTTCTCTCTAGCCAACCCCATCTGCTTAACCTTGCCCCAGACCAGTCACCCCGGCATCCCCTGGGTCTTACCTTACCTCCTGTGTTCCTCCAGAGCCTTGCCCTTCTGGCGGAGGTGGTGGGACCCCCACACCTCCAACGTACATGGATCCTATTTGTGGAAGGCTGTGCCCAAGTGTCCAGGCTCAGGGTGTTTCCATGTTTCTCTCCTTTGTCCAGGATGTCGATGCAATCACATGTGTATGCGAGCATGCATAGTATGGAACCTGTTGATATCCTCCCTCCCATGGGTCGCTCTTGCTGCACCGCCACCTGTAGGAGGAGTGAGTGTCCTCTGGGTCACTCACTACTCCTTCCCATGGCCAGTCCCCTATGACTCAAGCTCATTCCCATACTCAGTTTGCCGGCCTCGTGATTGGTAGTGCTACCACTGCACCAATGGGCCGGCTCAAGATGGCCATCTGATTTAATCACATGTAGGCAGCTTGGGATTCTACTTGCTATGATCAGTATGCTCTGCCAAGTTAGAGCTAGAACAGTGAGAAGCAGCGTTACGACAACATGTTGGTATGGAGTGGCATGGTATCGGTGTCCCCACTGCACCTGTATCTTTAGTTCGCTCCCAGTATGGTAGACCACATAGAAACATAGAAGCTGTCAGCAGAAAAGGACATCTCTGACCACCTAGTCTGCCCTAAAATACCTACCTCCTGTGCTACCACAGACCCTACACATTGTTTGTACTTCCCCCCCGCCCTGTTACTAAGGTCCCCTGTGTCTATCCCATGCATGTTTGAATTCCTCTACCATTTTAGTTCCCGACACCTCTGATGGGAGACTATTCTAGATGTCCACTACCCTTTCCATGAAGAAGTATTTCCTCATACGCCCCTCAGTCTCCCCCTTGCAGCTTCATATTATGTCCCCTTATCATTGAGCATCTTTTTCTATGGAAAATGCCTCCCTCCTGTACCTCATTAATACATTTGAGGTATTTAAACATTTCAATCATGTCTCCCCTTTCTCTCCTTTCCTGTAGAGACTACATATTAAATTCCTTGAGACTTTCCTCGTAGGGCTTCTGATGCACTCCTTGCACCAGTTTAGTTGCCCTTCTCTGTACTGCCTCCACCCGATATATGTCTTTCCGGAGATGGGACCTCCAGAACTGGATACAGTACTCCAGGTGAGGTCTCACTATGGATCTATACAGGTGTAACACTACCTCCCCCTTTCTGCTGGTGATACCCCTCCCTATGCACCCTAGCATCCTGCTAGCTTTCCCTACTGCTTTATCACACTGCTTTGCTACTTTCAGGTCATCAGATATGATGACCACCAGGTCCCTTTCCTGGTTTGTGGTGGTTAGCACCCCCTAAATTGATACGTTGACCTTGGGTTTCTGTGCAATATGTGCATAATTTTGCACTTTTTAGCGTTGAAGCCTAGTTGCAAAACCCTTGACCAGTCTTCCAGCTTTTTCAGATCCTCCCTCATGCCCCCCCCCCATGGTGTGTCCACTTTGTTACAGATTTTTGTGTCATCTATGAACAGGCATACCTTCCCTTCCAGCCCTCTGCCATGTCCCTAATAAAGACATTGAAGAGGACTGGTCCCAGTATTGACCCATGTGGCACCCCACTGGTTACCATGCCTTCTTCTGAGTTAACCCCTTTTTACTAACACCCTCTGACTCCTGCTACTTAGCCAGCTTCATACTCATTTTACTACCTTTGGACCCACTGCTAGGCTGCCCAGCTTGTTTAACAGTCTTCTGTGTGGAACAGTATTGAAGGCCTTACTGAAATCCAGGTAGGCCACATCCACTTTTCCTCCCTGATCCAACCCTTGGTCTCCTAGTCAAAGAACTCAATCAGGTTTGTTTGGCAAGATCTCCCTCCCATGAACCCATGCTGCCTCAGATCCTGTAAACCATTCGTCATAAGATATTCCCCAATCCTTTCTTTTAGTAGTGTTTCCATGACTTTTCCCACCACTAAAGTCAGGCTCACAGGTCTGTAGTTTCCTGCCTCCTCCCTGTCCCCACTTTTATGAAGTGTGACCACATCCACCCTCCTCCAGTCTCCTAGAACTTTCACCATATCTAGTGATAGTTTGAACAAGGCTGTGAGAGGCGCTGTTAGCTTCTCCTCCTTTAAAGAGCAACTCTGCACTTCAGCATGTGCTTTCATAAATACAGTGTTTCAGCTGTTAGAATTTACTATAGCAAAAAACTAGAAAATGGAAAAAATGTATTCTATAGTAAATTCTATAAAGCCAGCCATTCAACATAAGCTGGAGACTGTCTAATGGGAAAAAGGGGGAGGGGAGGGGGAGAAAAGGAATAGGATGAAAAGAAGAAGGAGGAGCTGAAGGATGAAAAGCGGTCTCGGTTCTCACCGTTACCTAACAGAAAATGAGAAGAAAAAGGCACCCAGGTTTTCACCTGGGGGAGTGAGAAGAGGAAGAAAGAGGGATGATCAGAGATTGATATACAGTATAGATGCAATAAAAGTACAATTGTAAAGAAACGATAATAAAGGATGATGAAATGGAAAATGGAATTATGATATATAATAAATTAATTGCCAATCTGAGCACAACAACATCCAATGGTCTCTATCTTTTGTGAGGGAAAAGGGGGAAGCCGGGGCAATGGAGTTTGCCCCTTTAAAGGGCAGACCAAGTTGTCTAGGTGCACCCCTCCCTCAAGCTGGAAATGGTGTGTTCAGAGGGAGGGAAGGGAAGGGGGGACAGAAAAACAGAATAATAGGCAGGAAAAGGAAGGGGACGGGCTAAGGGGGGTATATAAGGGACAGCACAGGAGTGGTTCAGCTACTTTTTACAGCACATCTAGGTACTCCATCTAAAAAGTCACTTTAGAAAACATTTGAAAACATCTGCCTCTACCCTATTTACCTCACAGTGCATTTGTTTATGACATCATAGTGCTCACTATGACAAACACACTATGATGTCACAAATAGCAATTGTGTGGTTAGCAGGGGAGAGTCAGATACATTTTGAAAGACTCAGTGAAATAAGTACTGCATTATCTACAATATGTAGCAGACCAACAACAGGGAAAAGTATAAAACATAACAAATGGAAGGTCATGTCAGACGAATCTAATAGATTTCTTTGACTGGGTGACCAAAGTAGTAGACCAGGGAGGGGCTGTGGACATGGCCTACCTAGACTTTAGCAAGGCATTTGACACAGTCCCACACAAAAGATTATTAGTCAAATTAACCAGCCTGGGAGTGGGTCCCAGGGTGGTAGCCTGGGTAAAACATTGGCTGGACAACAGGACACAGAAGGTAATTGTAAATGGAGTCCACTCTGAAGAAAGAGGTTACTAGTGGGTACCGCAGGGGTTCAGTATTGGGTCCAGTCCTTTTAATGTCTTCATCAGTGACATTGCAGAGGGACTGGAGGGAAAAGTATGCCTTTTGCAGATGACACAAAGATCTGCAACAGGGTTGATACACAAGGCGCGTGGAAAGGATGAAAAGGGACTTGGCAAGGTTGGAGAAATGGTCAGACGATGGCAGCTAGGATTCAATGCAAAAGTAAAATAATGCACCTGGAAACAAGAACCCAGGGAAGAATCACAATGGGTGGGGAGGTAGTAACAACAACAAAACAGGAAAGGGACCTGGGGTAATCATATCAGATGACCTTAAGGTTAGAAGCAATGTGAGAAGGCAGTAGGAGGCTGGGGTATACTGGGATGTATAGGAGAGGCATCAGCAGCAGAAAACAGGAAGTTGTTATCCTCCTGTACAGACAGTTGGTGAGACCCCATCTGGAATACTGTGTCCAGTTCTGAGACCCCATCTCTACAAGGACATAGACAGGATAGAGGCAGTCCAGAGGAGGGCAACTAAAATGGTGCAGGGTCTGCAAGAGAAGCCGATGAGGAGAGACTAAAGGAGCTTAATATGTATACCCTTGAGGAAAGAAGGGAGGGGGACATGATAGAAACTTTCAAGTACCTCAAAGGAATGACAAAAATCCAAGAGGGTAGCATCTTTCAGAAAAAGAGACTTGCAAGAACAAGGGACACAATTTAAAGATAGAAGGAGGGCGGTTCAGGGCAATGTGAGGAAGTATTATTTCACAGAGAGGGTAGTGGATGCATGGAACAGCCTTCCTGAGGAAGTTGTGGGGTCTAAAACTGTGGGAGAATTCAAGAATGCATGGGACAGACATAAGGCAATTCTTGTGGGGGGCAGGAAGATATAGGCTGTTGGTTAACTAGGATCTGCGGCCTATCCTGTAGGTAGGGAAATGGGCAGACTAGATGGGCCTAGCGGTCCTTATCTGCCGTCAAAGTCTATGTTTCTATGTCTATGTTTCTAAATAACTAGAAAATAATAAAGTTAAAACATAATTAGTGTAAATCTAGTGTGTTTAAGCTTTTTATTATAATAGAGAGTTGCTCTTTAATTCCCTCAGTATCCTGGGGTGAACCCCATTTGGTCCCATTGCCTTACCTACTTTTAGTTGTGCCAATTCCTAGAGGACTCTCTCCTCCGTAAAAGGGCTAGTGTCCATCTCCCTTCCTATAAAGCCTTTTTCCCATATCTGTGGCCTATCACCTACCTCTTCTTTCATGATTACTGGACAAAAGTGCTTGCTCAAAATGTCTGCTTTCTTCTCGTCATCGTCCACACTTCCCCCTTCCCTTTTGAATCTTACTATCCCAGCCTTGTTTTTCTTCTTTTGTTTTATGCCCCCTTTTTACTAACTTGACAGTGTTCTCCTCTATTTGTGCCTTTGCATTCCTAACTGCTTTCCCTGCCTCCCTTTGTTTCTCCTCATAATCCTCCCTATCTTCTTCTTCTGTGTTGACATGTACCTTTTGAATACTTGCTTCTTTGCATTTATGTTCTCTGCTACCTCCTTGGAGAACCACAGTGGTCTCTTTTTTCTCTTGCACTTTTTAACCTGCCTGACACAGAGTTTTTTACCCTTTCAATGGCCTTCCTTATTTTTGTCCACTGTTCCACTAGCCCACCCATTTTTCCTAGCACTTCTAGGGCTTCCATGAGGCACTCCTATTTTCTTGAAACTGGCCCTACTGAAGTCTAGGACCCCTGTTTTAGTGTGGTTTGATTCTGGCCCAGCTCTTATGTTGCTTATGTTGTATGTTTGCAGTGTCAGTGGCTCAGTAGGTAGCACACTCGCCTCTGAGGCCGGGAGATCAGAGGGCTGTGGGTTCAGTTCCTACATCTGGCACTTGGGTTAATATCCCAGTACTGACACTGTAGTGCAGCATTAGAGGGGTGCTGCACTTCTGAGGTGCCGTCTTTCAGATGAGACGTTAAACCGAGGTCCCATCTGCCTGGATTGGTGGTAGTTCAGGTGGATGTTAAAGATCCCATGGAACTTATCAAAAGAGTAGGGAATTTCCGTGTCCTGGCCAAATTCCCCTCATTCACTAAAAATACCACCAACAGCTTAATCTGGTTCAAGGTCAGTTGGAATTCATCTGTATTCCCCTCCTCCGGGTCGTGCCTGAAAATAGGCAGGATTTGTCTAGTGCACTTATCCGGTCAACAAAAACTAAATAAATAAATGTTGACATACACCGTTCAATGATCACTGGTCCTCAGGTGGCTCCCCATTGTGACGTCAGCGACACTGTCTCCATTTGACAGTACCAGGTCCAGTATCGCTCCCTCCACACATGTGGGTTCTTTAACTAGTTGCATGAGGAATTACACAAGTCAACAAAGACAGAGAGAAAGAGTCAGAGTTGGAACAGAGGCAGCATGGAGTGGCAGTTCCCCAAATGGATGGCTCAACAGTGTGCGTAAGTCTTGCATGGTTACATAATTCCCAGAATTCAGGGCTGCTATATTTCTTCGTGCTACTATTAGATGGTTGCTTCTACTGCAAGCCACATGTCAGTAGTACATCTTTTAATAGAGGATGGCTTTTATTCAAAGAAATACAGTATATTATTTTCTTTATGTTATTAGTTTTGCTCTGCTGCCAGCTTTTGCAGTCTTAGCTTCACAGTTCTCTCACCCAAAGGACTAGAGAAGGAGCTCTTACAACTAAACAAGATGCTGTAATTGCACATACAGTATAAATGGTATCCAGTGAACACAGCAACTGCGATTGAGCACTTTCAAAAAGGGTGACTCAGTCACGGTGCCTGTGTTCAGAGCTACCTGGCAGGGTAGCAACCAGATATCTGGGTGGGCGAGGTAGGGCAACGGGATGTGTACGTGTGTGTGCATGTGTGGGGAGAGACAAAGGGGGGGAGGTATGTTGGAGGGGGTGTGGCCAGGAGCTGCCAAGCTGGTTGACTAGTGTGGTGGGGAGGGTGGTCGGTTGGGGTGTGCAGGGTTCGGGTCTGGCGTGGCATGTTTTTTTTAGTGCCGGCAGGTGGCTTGTTTTTCTTTTAAGAATTTCACCCCCCAACATGTAACCCCCATCACCGCCTTGCAGTACACCATGAGTGTACATTGTCATAATTCATTTTCGGCGATGTAAACTTGCCCAAACGGTGATCTCTATTCCGTGATCACAGTTATCACATAGAACCAGCATAAACTTATAAGCTTCCATTTGTTCTATTGGACATGAGAGTTCTGACATGCCAACCTATCCCTATTAGAATCCTGTCAGACAGTCCGTATACTCTCCCTATCATTGCTTTATAATTGACCTTGGTAGGAGCAGGGCACAACAACTGGCATGCTGGAACATTACAAAATATAACCAGTTGTCTCTGCTTTTTAAACACACACATCTTAAAACAGTTTTAGTATCTTATGAAAGGGAAGTCTTTAGAAAGGTTGCTGCTCCCTTCTCTTCCCCCCCAAAATTATATTTCTGTAAGTTTCAAGTGCGACTGTAATCCTTAGCAACCATCGTTGTTAAACAGCACAAACAAGGAAGGGCTGTATCCTGCATTTTAAACTGGTGTACAGGTTAGGGCACAAGAAAATCTTTGGCAAATCTTGGGTAATAGGTTCAGACGATCTTGTAGCTGCTCAACAGTAGTGGAATCCTGGAATAAATTTTGTTGGGCCCTTCCACAGATAATGACCCTCAAAATGTCATGGGAATACTGGGTAGATGCTGGAAACTTTAACCATGAAGTATCCTTTCATCCCTCATCCTTTCATGCTCTTCCTAAAAGCATTTGCACTACAGGCACATACAGCATTTAAAATTGTTATATATATTTACACAACACACAACTGATACCAACCCTATGACGTCCTATATGATATGCAAAACTGTGTGTGTGTGTGTGTGTGTGTGTTTGGTGGAGGGGTAGTGTATAAGGCCCTAAGGTTTAATATGAATGGCTAAAAACAAACTTGGTATGATGTCAAAGCCTGTCAGAGCCAATCAACTCTTTTGAAGATGCAAATCGTGGCTATAGATACACAGGTTTCTATGCTGACCCTGGGTATAATCCCATCAGGAGATGTTGAGTCTGAGCTCCATCATATCTCTCATTCCAGCATCGTTGCTGCGGGGAGGCAAAATGTTCGATTCTTAGAAGCTGTCTGAGGTTTTCTTTATATTTCTTCAGCTGATGTAATTTCCCTATTTTTAGGTTACAGTAATGAAGAACATAATTTGTATTGATTATTTATGACACTTCTAGTTAGACAGTTGTTATTTGAGCATGTGACATCATAAATTGTTCCAGCCGCAGCGGCTGCAGATGGAGGGTTGACAATTTCCACTTACAATGCCACATCACAGAATAAAGTGTAAAGTTTCACTGAAACTATTTTTTTCCAAGGGAAACCATTGATTTATTAGGGTAGACATGCTGTTCATTTTTACAAGAAGGATAATGATGGGGTTTGCTAGTTGCAACTGTGCTGCCAGAAAGCAGATGAGACTTTCAACCAAAGAGCTGATCAAATGATGAAATAACAATGAAATTATTCTTTAGTTCTGCAGTACATAATACAGTCCTCAGTAGAAAATAAGACAGGATTATTGAACTAAGTAGGTGAGATATTTCTTGTGACAATTAGAAATTCTATGAACACAAACTTTTGAAAAGCCCATAAATGTGTCATGAAAACACTGGACTATAAGGGAATGCATTTTTTTGCTTACATTGTTGCCACCTATAAGTATGAAAACAGGCACCCCTTCAGCCCATTCCACAAGGTTGCCTCCATACCTCTGGAGAAGACAGTGCCAATCTCAGGTACTCATTGCTTCTTGCTCATGCCAGACTTTCCTGTCTGTCTGGGGCCAGCTAGCTGGGCTGGAAAGGCCGCTGGAACCATCTAAATGGAAAGAAGTGCAGAGGACCCAATTTCCTAAATGCCACAACTGAATAAGGGAGCATGGTAGAAACATTCACTAGGACATCACACATGTTCCTCTCAGAACACTCCCCCTAATAGGAGGTAGCCTGTATCAAGGACTTACTGTCTGGTTGGAGTGGGCTGGAACCAAGCCCATTCATGGCACACTGGTCCAATGCCTAATGTGGAGTTGCACATATCCAGATGCCTTTGTGTTAGGTGTCAGCACCCTATGTCATGATGGATACCACATCTCTGCAATGGGCTGTGTATTCCTGCCCATACAACTCCCTCCTCCTGGGCCAACGGGGCAGATGGGTAGCTGCAGGAGCTACCCACTCCCCTAGAGGTAGAAAACATCTGAAATGGATGTTTCCCCTAACCTGTGTTACCTGATGCCTGATGTCTCAGGCTTGTGATGCAAGCTTGGATGATCAACATGGTAAACGGACATGATTACTGCAAGATCACTGGCCACTCCAATTGAAAACATTTTAAGACATGACTGTACCTCAAGGCACAAACATAACTGACTTTTCTTTTCAGTTTGTTTAGGAAGTGACTAAATCATGTGTAGCTCCCTCCCCTGCTGGGGGTTTGCAACTGGCATGGCTCCAACGGAGAGTGGTGACCAAGAGCATTTATGTTTAACCAAGTCAAAGCATACAGGAGACGCACACACACACACTCACTCTTACTTACAGGAACACTACTGAATTAGTAGTCCAGAGTCAGAAGATAGTTCACTAAATATTTTCCTGGTCTTCACTTTGATTACACTTCCCTTTCACATAAATACTTTTAACTTAATCTAAGTTGGACCCCAAGGGGTATTGCAGTCATTACACTGGGTACTACAATTGCACTTTGGTTAAAGCCTTGGACATCCATATATACAGTCTCATCCTATGATATCTTTCTGTTTTAGCAGCTTGGGCAAGCTCCCTCACTTGCGATGGACTAAAACAGTTTGTAGATCCTAAGACCTTACTGGGTTCTAATGCTATTGACCCACTTGCTGAGTGGCAGCTCCTATACTCTTTTTACTCTATTACTTAGCAACAGCTCTGATTATCTCTATTTATCTCATGGGTATTTTCTGTTCTTTCGTTGGGATACGTGAGCCCCGTGAAAGCATAAAAGCATTAAGAGCACAGGGAATTCATAGCAGAGGCACTGTTGATTACTCTGGAGTCAGGAAATGGAGCCACTATTCGCACCAGTGTGATTTACAGACCTCTGGCACAGAGGGAGGAGTTTGACAGGTTACTGTTGGAAACCATTGGCAAAATGGCAGAGAAGGAGAGGTGCTGCTGGTGGAAGACTTCTATCTGCTGGATGTACATTGGAGCCTCCCAAATGCAGCTGCAGTTAGAAACGGGAACATCCTGGACTCCCTGCAGGGGGCATTCTTCAGGCAACTAGTCAGTGAGCCCACTCATGATGAGGGGATACTGGACCTGGTTCTCACCAACGGGGACAGTGTTGCAGATGTCAAGGTGTGGGGTCACTTGGGGACCAGTGATCACCGTACAGTGTGGTTCAATATAAGGATGGCAGAGGAATCAAACCACATACAGGCGAGGGTCCTGTACTTTAGAAGGACAGATTTTAAAAAGGTGGGTAAATGCCTTTGGGAAGACCTGGCAGGGAAGGTTGACTGGGGTGGGGTGGAGTGGAGAAACAATGGGCCAAGCTGAAAAGGGGTATAGTGAAGGCAACAAACCACTGTTTCAAGCAAGTGAGCAAAAGCAAGAGGAAAAAGGGGCCACTGTGGTTCTCAAAAGAGGTGTCAGAAAAGGTAAAGGCTAAAAAGGCTGCATTCAGAAAGTACAAGGAGATGCAGAAGGAGGAAAGGGAGGTGTATCAAGAGAAGCAGAAGGAAGCCGGGAAAGCAGTAAGGAGTGCAAAGGCACAAACTGAAGAGAGAATAGCCCAGGCAGTATCAAAAAGGGACAAGACCATTTTCAGGTATGTAAGTGAAAAGAGAAAGACCAAGGGAGTGATTGTAAGGTTAAAAACAGAAGGGAGGAACTGCACGGAGGGGGACCAAGAAAAGGCGGACATATTTAAGAAACACTTCTGCTGAGTGTTCACAGACGAAGGGGAAGAGAAGGGACCACAAAAAAGTGACAGGAGTTTTGTAGGGGTGGGAGTGGACACTAGTCCTTTTTCAGAAGAGAGGGTCCTGAAGGCACTTGCTAGTCTGAAAGTGGAAAAAGCAATGGGACCAGACAGGGTGCATCCAAGAGTGCTGAAGGAACTCGGAGAGGTTCTGGATGCACCTCTGACAGTCCTATTCAACAAATCAGTGAAATCCAGAGTGGTTCTGGAGGACTGGAGGAGAGCAGAAGTAGTCCCACTTCACAAAAGTGGCAGCATGGTAAAGGCGGGCAATTATAGGCTGGTCTGCCTGATGTCGGTGGTGGGAAAGTTAATGAAAACACTGCTGAAGGACAGGATTGTGGAATATCTTGAATCCACTAGGTTACAAAGTCCAAGGCAGCATGGATTCACAGGAGGAGGTCATTTGACTGTGTGACCAAGGAACTGGATCAGGGAGGAGTGGGGGACATGGCCTACCTTAATTTCAGCAAGGCTTTTGACACTATTCCACATAGGAGATTAGTAAGCAAGCTGGGTTGCTTAGGGATGGGAAATAAGGTGACAAACTGGGTAAGAAATTTGTTAAGGGATAGGTGATGGGGGGGGATGGAATTTGCTTCGAGGAAGGGAGGGAGGGTGACCAGTGGGGTACCTCGGGGATCAGAGCTGGACTGGTCCTCTAATGTCTTTATAAGGGACATTGCAGAGGAGCTGGAAGGGAAAGTCTGCCTCTTTGCAGAAGACACCAAGATCTGCAACAGGGTGGATATTTGGGGGGGAGAGTGGAAAAGATGAACAGAAACTTGAGAAAACTAGGGGAGTGGTCAAGGGTATGGCAGTTGGGTTTAAGTGTGGAAAAGTGCAAAAATAAATGCACTTGGGGCACAGAAACCCAGGGGCAGAGTATGAAATGGGTGGAGTGGTATTGACGACTACCTAGTAGGAAAGAGACTTGGGGGTAATTATATCAGATGATGTAAAGGTAGCCAGATAGTCTGACAAGGCAGTTGGGGAGGGCTAGTGGGATGCATAGGAAGGGGTATAACCAGCAGAAAGAGGGAGGTGGTGTTACTCCTGTATAGATGACTGGTAAGACCCCCACTTTGAGTACTATATCCAGTTCTAGAGACCACATCTCTGGAAAGACAGACAGAGTGGAGGCAGTCCAGAAGAAGGCAACTAAGATGGTGCAGGGTCTGCACCCAAAGCCCTATGAGAAGTGACAGAGAGCCCTCAGTATGTACACTCTGGAAGAGAGGCAGGAGAGGGGGGATATGATAGAGACATTTAAATACCTCACAGGGGTAAATAAAGTACAGGAGGGAAGTATTTTTCAGAAAAGAAGGTGCTCAAGAACAAGGGGACATGCTATAAAGTTGGAGGGGGTAGATTCAGGTGAGATATGTGAGGAAGTACTTCTTTATAGATAAAGTGGTGGATTCGTGGAACAGCCTTCCTGTGGAGGTGGTGGGTGTGAAGACAGTGGAGGGGTTCAAGAATACATGGGACAGGCACAAGGGAATCATAGTGGAAAGGAAGGGGGGGGAAGGAGAAAGACCTGTAGATCAAGTAGGGTCTGTGGTGAGAATGTAGACAGTCCATTATCTGCTGTCAGATTTTATTTTTATGTATGTTTCTATGACTAGTGATCTTACAGCATCAAGGACTCCCACAACAATCTCTAATGTAACCTACAAATGTTATGCCTGTGCTGATTAGTTTTTACACTGCAACACTATATCATTCGGCATTAATTGGGACCTTGTATTTTCTGGCTGTCCCAGCCTGCTAAAGATTAACCAAGCACCGAACTCCAGCAAACTACCATTTTTTGTATGCTTCCCTGCTGTAGAGCAGCCTGCAAATACCAACAGTATTACATATCTAAATTAAATAAGCACAGCCTTAAGCTATGGGAAAGCCCGTCAAATCAATCCACATTTAAATCCTACTGTGGCTGAGCAGAAGTTCCTCCCATGTTCTGCAGCACAGTAAATTGAAATTTAAATTAAAATCAGTCACTCCTCCCCTGTCTGCTGGAACCCCCCGTGCGTCTTATGTTGCTCACCTCTCCATTTCTTCTTCTCTCCACAGCTCGCTTCATGGCCCAGGAGGAGGCTGTGAAGGCTTCTACTGAAGCAGCCCTCCCCCCGAAGTAAAATCAAGGTATGGCAGTGTCCTTTTTCTGCAGCGTCTCTTCCTCCGGGTTGGTGCCATTTTTAAACTCAAACAGGACTGCTCAGTTTCTCTGCCTCTGTCGCAGTAGGACCTTGGGTTGCCCCACTGATGCTTCGCGTTGGCTGCCCCATCACCCCCACCACCACCCTTGTTGATCTAGGCATTATATAGTGCCGATCACGTGGTGCTATAACCAATCAGCCAACTTTCCCATTAGCAGGCTATCAACTTGCACCACTAGTGGCTGCTACTACAGGAAATTGAAAATAATAAAATAAAAAAAAATAAAAAAGAGTATAAGCTCTGAACTAGCAGACTTTCTCACACAGGTATCACCATGCTACCTCTATACCTCTCCCTACTTGCTTCTCTATTTCTATCAGTGGCACTCCCTTCCTCCACCTTCTCCATGGAACAGGAGGGCAGCTTAGCACTGTGCACCCTGTCCGCTCTGCTGCCAACCTCTAGCACCCATTCAGCTGAGCCCCACCCAGTGTGGAAACTACTCTTATGGTTGGTCGGTCCCTCAATCCTACCACCCTCCTTTCATGCTGGTCTCTTAGCCCTGAATTCTACCGCCCAGAAATCTCCCATGGATTGGTGTCAGCCTTGGTCCACTACCCGCAAACCTCAGCGTGTCTTGACATATACCAAACTCCTGGTGTTGATACTGCTGTTACTTTCAGGGGACATTGAGACAAATTCTGGGCCAACCCCTCCCCCTTTGGACTACCCTGTGGCCTAAAGCTTATGCACTTAAGTATCGGCAGCCTACTACATAAAATAGCCTTGCTGCAGCCAACAGTCACCTCCCCAAGGCCTGACATTCTGATTATTTCCGAAACCTGGCTCAAGCCACACACTGAGGACACTGAAATCAATATCCCAGGCTGTGCCATTATCCGACATTATCGATCAGGAAATAAAAGGGGTGGTGGCATAGCTATGTATATCTCTTCCTCCCTTCTGTTCACCCCAGTCACTTTACCCAACCTCTCACAACCAATAGATGCCTTATTGATCAAACTCTCACTCCCCCATACTACTCCCTATTTATGCAGCTGGATCATATCCCCTCCCCGCCGACTCCCCGGCTCCGTCTATACTGGAACACCTAGGCACCCTGAAATCCTACGCTAAAGGGGGTGAGCTCCATATCCTGGGGGGATTTCAACTTAAACTAGCTTTCTAGTGCTACAACCAAGATCTGCAAACAGGTAGCAGCCCTAAACTTGTCCCAACTGATCTCAGAACCCACATGACTGAACTCACAATCAAACAACCACTCTCTACTGGACTGGTCCCTAACCTCTCATAAGCACTGCATTATTGCCTCAGGCATCTTGCCTGACTCATTAAGTGATCACCACATGATCTACTCAATTCGAAAAATTTTCAGACTGAAAGCCCCTCCCCCAAGAACCATTCTCACAAGATCATACAAATCCCTGGACCGTGCCTTGCTCCCAAATGACTTAACAGCCACTGACTGGTCCTTCATCCCCCAGGCAACCTCCATCTATGCTGCATTAGATTATTTCAAACTGAAGTTCTTAGAGGTTTGGGACATCTATACCCCTCTTAGATGGACTCGTGTGAAGGGTGCCCACCTGCTTTGGATCACTGCTGACATTATATCCATCATCAGAGCCAGAGATCAGGCATGGAAGTCTTTCAAAGCCTCCAGCTCCCCTGCTGACAACGCAATATACCACTCCATACACAATGCCTGCACTAGGCAAATCTGGCAGACAAAGTCAAATTATTTTAAAGCTTCTTTTTAGGCCAACACAAACCAACTATCTAAATTCTGGAAAGTGGTCAAATCCCTCTTCTCCCCACCATCCCAGCCCCCTACCCCCGCATTAAATGTAGGTGGTGCTGTTGTAACTGACCCTTTAGCAGTAGCCTCTGCGTTCAACTCCTATTATAGAAATTGTACCTTTGCACTGCTGTCCACTTGCCCCTCATCCCAGCCCAATCCCTCCCTTGCAGCCCCCCTGCTCAGGTCCCCTCTTCCCTGCCCCATCCTTCTCCTTCTGTCAGGTCACACCTTTGAATGTTTTCAATGCCTTGATCGCACTAAACCCTAACAAAGGTAAATGCCCCTCCAGGCTGGATTCAAAGATGCTCCACCTAGCTGCTCCCGCCATCACCACCCCATTGGCTGAACTCTTCAATCTCTCCTTCTCCTTGGCTTCTATTTCCTTGGAATGGAAACACACTACTGTTATCCCTCTGCCAAAGGGAGGTGACCCCTCTGTCCCTGGTAACTGTTTTCCTATTTCCCTCCTCCCTAATCTGGCAAAGATCCAGGAGCACCTAGTCCTCATAGAAACATAGACTTTGACAGCAGATAAGGACCGCTTGGCCCACCTAGTCTGCCCATTTCCCTACCTACAGGATAAGCTGCAGATCCTAGTTAACCAACAGCCTATTTCTTCCTACCCCCCCCACAAATATTGCCTTATGTCTGTCCCATGCATTCTTGAATTCTCCCACAGTTTTAGACCCCACAGCCTCCTCAGGAAGGCTGTTCCATGCATCCACCACCCTCTCTGCAAAAAAATACTTCTCACATTGCCCTAAACCTCCCCCCCCCCAATCTTCAAATTGTGTCTCCTTGTTCTTGCACATCTCTTTTTCTGAAAGATGCTACCCTCTTGGACTTTGTTGATTCCACTGAGGTACTTAAACATTTCTATCATGTCACCCCTCTTCCTCCTTTCCTCAAGGGTATACATATTAGGCTCCTTTAGTCTCTCCTTGTATGGCTTCTCTTGAGGACCCTGCACCATTTTAGTTGCCCTCCTCTGGACTGCCTCTATCCTGTCTATGTCCTTGCAGAGATAGGGTCTCCAGAACTGGACACAGTACTTCAGATGGGGTCTCACCAGCTGTCTGTACAGAGGGATTACAACTTTCTGTTCTCTGCTGGTGATGCCTCTCCCTATACATCCTAGGATACCCCCAGCCCTTCCTACTGCCTTCTCACATTGCTTGCTAACCTTAAGGTCATCTGATATGATTACCCCCTGGTCCCTTTCCATTTTTGTTGTTGTTACTACCTCCCCCCCATTGTGTAATCTTCCCCTGGGTTTTTGTTTCCCAGGTGCATTATTTTGCACTTCTTTGCATTGAATCCAAGCTGCCATACTTCTGATCATTCCTCCAGCCTTGCCAAGTCCCTTCCCATCCTTTCCACACCTCCTTGTGTATCAACCCTGTTGCAGAACTTTGTGTCATCTGCAAAGAGGCATACTTTTCCTTCCAGTCACAATGCAAGGTCACTTATAAAGACATTAAAAAGGACTGGACCCAGTACTGAACCCTGTGGTACCCCATTAGTTACCCCTCTTTCTTCAGAGTGGACTCCATTTACAATTACCTTCTGTGTCCTGTTGTCCAGCCAATGTTTTACCCAAGCTACCACCCTGTGACCCACTCCCAGGTTGGTTAATTTGACTAATAATCTTTTGTGTGGGACTGTGTCAAATGCCTTGCTAAAGTCTAGGTAGGCCATGTCCACAGCCCCTCCCTGGTCTACTACTTTTGTCACCCAGTCAAAGAAATCAATTAGATTCATCTGACATGACCTTCCCACTGTGAACCTATGCTGCCTTGGGTCCTGTGCCCCACTGGCCTCTAGGTACTCAACAATTCTTTCCTTCAGAAGTGATTCCATCACTTTCTCTACCACAGAGGTCAAGCTGACAGGTCTGTAGTTTCCTGCCTCTGTCCTGGTCCCACTTTTGTGAAGGGGAATCACGTTTGCCTTCCTCCAGTCCTCAGGCACCACACCATCCTCCCATGATTTGTTAAAAAGCATAGTCAGTGGTTTCACTAGTTCTCCCCTTAATTCTTTTAGAATTCTGGGGTGAATTCCATCTGGCCCCATTGCTTTGTCCACCTTCAGTTTTAGGAGTTCTTTCAGAACCCTTTCTTCTGTGAAAGGACTGAGATCGATCCCCCTATCCAGAATGCTTCTTTTAATTGGATTAGGCACCTCCCTCTCCTCCTCTTTTGTGAATACTGAGCAGAAATATTCGTTCAGTATCCCTGCTTTTTCACTGTCCCTCTCTGCCCACCCACTGTCCATTCTATTCAGCCTCATTATCCCTCCCTTTGTCTTTCTACTCTCCCTGATGTACCTATAAAAGGTTTTATCCCCCTTCTTAACCGAGTAGGCTATCTTTTCCTCAGTTTGAGCCTTTGCTATTTTGACTTCCCTTCCTGCTTCCTTCTGCCTTAACTGGTACAACTTTCTGTCCTGCTCCTTCTGTGTTTTGTTATACTTCCTGAATGCTATTTTTTTCTCCCTGACCTTCTCCGCCACCTCTTTTGAGAACCATAGTGGCTTTTTCTTTCATTTTGATTTGTTTATTTGCTTCACACAAAGGCTTATTGCCTCTGTGATAGCAGTTTTGATGGTTCCCCATTGTTGCTTCACCCCTCCTTCTAGCCTATTTGCTAGTGCTTTTTTAAGGCACTCTCCCATCTTGCCAAAGTGAGCCTTCCTGAAGTCCAGTACCCTCACTTTTGTGTGGCTTGACTCTGTAGCTGAGTTTATCATGAACCACACTATTTGGTGGTCACTTGTTCCCAGATGGCCACCCACTTCTAGATCCGAGATTCTCTCACTGCCCCCATTTGAGAGTATGAGGTCTAAGATTGTTCCCCAATGAGTGGGTTCCAAAACTAGCTGTCTGAGGCATGCCACGTGTAGGGCATCAAGAATGGCCCTGCTCTTGGATGTCACTGCAGCAAATGTGTCCAGTTAACATCTGGCATATTCTAGTTTCCCATCAACAGTAGCTCCCCTTTCTCTGCCATCCTAAGAATGCCTTATATCATATCCTTTTCCATTCCCTCCCCCTGACATGGGGGTCTGTATACAACTCCTCATTCAACTTTCACCCTTTCTCAACTCCTCCTCCTTCTTCACACCCTACCAGTCTGGCTTCAGAAAGTCCCACTCCACCGCCACCTCACTACTGCTACAGTTCACTGACTCCATCCTTGATGGCATGGACAAGGGTCATATCATCTCTGCTATTTTTGTCTACCTAGCCAAGGCCTTCAACACAGTTTCCCATGCTCTCCTACTTGACAAGCTCTCCATTGCAGGGCTCTCTACCAAGGCCAACAGCTGGTTCCATTCCTACCCGGTTGGCTGATCCCAATCTGTCAGAATAGGAGACTCCATCTCTTCCCCTCTCCCAGTCTCCACAGGGGTTCCCCAAGGCTCAGTCCTCGGGAAGCTCCTATTCTCCATCTTCCTAAACAACCTGCTCACTGCCTGTCCACACACATCTATACACATGTATATGGATGACATGGTTCTGTATGCTTTAGGCCCTTTGACCGCTGATGCAATGAACAGGTTGCAGCAGGACTTCAGTGATGTCCAGCTCTGGTTTTGAGCAAATCAGCTTTTATCAATGCCAAGAAGACTGTCTCCATGACCTTTGGCACAAGGCAGAGGCTCTCTCGGCTCACCACCACCCCCTTCTTCCACACCCTGGATGGGATCACTCTGGAGGCGTACTCCTCCTTTAGATATCTTGAGGTCTGGCTGGACCAGCACCTTGACTTTTCTGTACATGTCGATGCAATCCACAAAAAGCTACACCCGAAACTGGTGCCCTCTACTGCAATCGTGGATGCATCCTGCTGTCAGCCCGCCATGAACTAGTACAGAAAATGATCCTCCCTATCTTCGACTATGGTGATGTAGTCTACAGTGCCGCTCCTAAGTCCACTCTAGCCAGTCTGGACCCTCTTTTCCACTCTTTCTGCCTTTTTGCCCTCGATTGCCTGCCCTCCTTTCACCATGGCATGCTCTATCAGTCTGTCAATCTTCCCTTGCACCATGACTGCCATCAGTCTCACTGTGCCAAGCTCACAGCTAAGTATTGGTCACAGTCCATGCCCCATACCTCTATGTTAGCTGCCCATTCCCCTCCTGGTTACTCCTCAGGAATTCTGACAATCGCCTCATGGCTATACCATGCATGTCCTCTTCAACTGGCCATGTAGCTTTCAGACACCCGCATGCCTAAACTTTGGAACTCCCTCCCTGCAAGCATTTGGCAAGTGCCCCCATCACAGCACCTCAGCCACCTCATTTATGAGCATTTCTCCTCAACCTGTGCTTGTGGGTAAGACATGTCTGTAAGTGAACTAAGGTCCTGCTCTCACTATTTCTCTAATTGGAATTGTCCCTGCTTTGTGATAGATTGTTGGTACAATGCTGTTACCTCTTGTGTTGTTATGTAATTACTTATTAGTTACGCTTCTGTAAGACACACCTCTGTATGTCCAGTCTGCAATATTGTACAATTTTTATGTTTGCTGGATTGTTGCACATGCTGCAAGATTGTATTTTTATGTATTTTGGACTGATGCTCACCTAATGTCCTCTCCCTCAGGATGCACCTGGAATCGAGCAGTACTCTGCTCAGTGTCTCTTCCTGGTATAACGTCTAAATAATTAAATAAATAAATTAATGAATTAAATAAATAAGAGTTGTACAGCTCATAGATTGGAGTTGCCACTGCCAATGTTTTGGGGCTGTCACCCATGCTTACAAATTCAGGCTTTCTTGACAGTTGCACTTTTCCCTGGTGATGTTGCATACAGAAATCTAATGCACTGCAAAATGTAACTCAGATTATAGGGTTTCAGCTCAGACTCCCAAGTTCACCTACACCATGTCCTCCCATAGAAATCAACTCCTGTGTTCTTTTCCCCTTCTCTGGAATCCCCTCAGACCCTATGCAAAGGAAGTTACCCCTTCCTGAAGCACCCAGAGTCATCCACTTATAGAAGACTCCCTCCAAGACAGAGTGATAAATTCTGGAATACACTCCAGATACAAAAATAGCCTACAAATAATTGCATATCAATCTCCTCTGCTTTGTGTAGGATGTCTACAGACAGTCCTGTGGTCTTTAGTCAAGCATACCTTTGGGTAAATATTGCATTTTTCAGATCTCTGGTTGTTTAATCATTTATGTCCACTACCCTATACAATTGGTTCAATCCAACATATACATCTCATAGAGTAATATCTGTGACCTTTGATATGTACAGAGAGTCTCCTAGTAGAGTGATGCTTTGTCAGACACTGCTAATACAAATTATATTTTGGCTTTTTCACATGCAGTAGCTTAAATGAACCCTTCTGGTCACCAATCACCTCTTCTTCATTTTCTAGTCAGTTGCAGTTGCAGATGCTGTCATTTGCAAGATTTTCTTATTCATTTAAGATTTGGATTTATAAGGTTACTGAACAGGCATTCTAACTCTCTTTTCTGTGGTGTAAGGGCCTGTTTCCAGGAACAAGCTTCCTGGAGTGTCTCAGAGACCTGAGGCACTCCCGCCTTACTATGTCACTGGGCTGCCATGGATGTTTCAGTGCTGACCCCTGCCTTGTGGGGTCGAGAAGGTTGATGGGCATGGGTCCTTCAATCTCCTTGTTGGGGTTCTTTTTTTCATATTCTGTTTATCTCCCCCTGGTGTCTGCAGGCAGGGAACTCCCACTGCCTTGCCACCTGTGTCCATCCACCGCTCCCCCAGTACCCCCATGGATTCCCCTCACATGGTGGTGCTGGGAAGGAAAGGGTCATCCCCCGCCACCTAGTGCATCCAAATCTGGTCTGGGTCTCCAGTGGTCCTGCAACAGAGCAGGACACTGGTTGACAGGCAGGGTCATGGAGCCAGCAGATGCCATTTTTTCCCCCATTTTTTATGTTCCTCCCCTCGCAGCTATGAATGCACATGCATGGAGGCATGTGCATGCCACTTCACCACGCTCCTGTGCCTCCCTGACTCCAGCACTGCCCCCAACCTCCACCAGGTGCCAGCAAAGGAGCAGGACAGCCATCCCTCCCTTCCCGGGAAAGGAGAGTAGTCCATCAGATGCTCAATCCTCTCCCTCCCCTTCTTACCCCAGGCAACCCTAGCTCACTCCTGAGCCCGGTTTGCCAACATGGCATGAGGTGTTATGCCCAGCACTTAAACCCTCAGCACCACTGGGCCGGCATTGTTGGGGGTTCTTATCCAAGGTCAAGATAAAAATAGTGCAGTGTGAGTATGGTACATGCCCGTGACATGCAGTATGTCTCCATCTCCCCACTGGATCACCTCACCCATGAGTCAGTTCATGCAGTGAGTCCCCACATACACATAATATTCAGTAAAGTATGCAGGAAAGGAATTTCAAATAAAGAACAAGGGAGTTTATTTAGGGTCAGATTCAGGCTGTAAATGGGGGAAAAAGGGGGGTTACCAGCAATGAAATAGTGCAGGACAACATCTCTCAGGTGGTAGTCTGTGATCTTCTGATAAGACTGGCCTCACTTCAATGTCCTCCTAGGCATGGCCAAAACAATATTTCCCCTAGCTGTGCTTCAGTGCCTTTCCAGGCTCGCCTGGTTGAAATGATCTTAAACCGTTCCCATATGTTAATGAATTATTCATGAAGAGTTCATGAGTTCATCTCATGAACGTTCATCAAACATGCATCGAACAGTTCATGAATGCTCATGAATTATGCATGGGGTCATAAGAAGTCTCTGTTGAAAATGTTGGTGTAAAAATATTAAAAAATAAAGTTGTAAACCTACATTGAAGTTTGCGAATGCAGCCTCATAACATTGGCAATTTTCAATATTTTTACCCCAAATTGACAACATAGCCATATCTTTCCAGCACCTCCTGAATGTGGTAGCTGTCATTATTCAAATCCTGGCCAAAATGTTTTTTATACATCCTGAAAGGTGATGTCATGGTCCTTGCCCAAAATCATCTTTTAGCTAGAAGTTGAAAATGTTCTCTGCCTTTGTTCATGAAGTGGGGTCATTAGAAGGCTACGTTGGAAATTTGGCATACAAATATTACAACTCAACAAAGTTATGAGCCTACATTGAATGTTGGGAATGCAGGCTTCTACGTTTTGTAAAATTCTGTATTTTTACCTCACATTTTCAACACAGCCATTTTTTTACAGCATCTCATTAATGTGACAGCTATCATTTTTCAACTTCTGCCCAAAATGTGTTTTTACATCCCAAAAGTTGTTTTTGTAGTCCCTGCACAAAATCACCTTTAAGCCAGGAGTCGATTATTTTCTATGCTTGTCTTCGTGAACCTGGGTCATAACCAGGCTATGTTGAAAATCTGGTGTAAAAATATTAAGAAACAACTTTACAATATTTTTAACCCAAATTCCAGAGCTGCAGCCCTATAGGCTTTGGCCAGAGTTTATTTCTTTCACTGCCTTTGCCACTTCCTTGGAAAACCATAATGGTCTTCTTTTCATCCTGTCTTTTCTTACCTCTTTCACACAGGGGCTTGTTGCCCTATTAATGTCGTTCCTTATTTCCTTCTGTAGTGCCTCCTTCCTCCCTGGCTATTCCCCTGCTGAGGAATTTTCTGAGGCAATCTCCTATTTCTTTGAAATCTTCCCTCCTGCGATCCAGGACCTTAGTTTTCATGCTGTTCACCTCAGCTCATTTCTTTATGTGGAACCACACTGTCCAGTGATCACTGGTACACAGGGGGTATTTGGTGATCAGAAATATCCTGCTTTTGTAATATTGATAATTCAGTAGACAACTCTGTTTTAGCTGGATTCTCAAAAAATGTTTTGCCTACATACAAAGCAGAGGCAGACCCATTCAACCCTTAATTGTTTTATCACACAACCTAAGCAATTAACTATGACATTTTCTTTTTGCAGACTCAACATTTTCTAATGAATGCCTTTTGCAACCATGAACTTTAGAATTAGTAACTTACCTTATACTTACAGCAAGCAAGTTGTTGAGGTGCAACTGAGTCCGGCAGTGGCAAGCACAATTAAGTGGATTAAGGCCAAAACAAGACCGCCAGCACCTGCCAACAGATTACTAAATATTAAGGCAGCCACTATAAGCAAGCATGCTGCAGCAGTCTTTTTCAAGTAATTCCACAGACTAAGAAAGAACAGAGTTCCACAAACATTGTCCTTAGTGCTTCACTTTATTGAAGGTGCATACATGCATTTGGTGCAAAGAAACAAGGTAATAGCAGCAGTTAGTGACAGCAATTCACAGCTTACAGCCTCTCTTTTCCAAGAATGCACTGAGAACAAATACATTTGAAAAAGACTGCTGCAGCATGCTTATTTATAGCAGTTGCCTTAATATTTAGTAATCTGTTGGCAGGTGCTGGTGGTCTTGTTTTTACCTTATACTTACTTTTTTTCCCGTGTGACCTGAGAAACCAACTGAGGTGGCACACCAGAACAAAACCCTGGGTATTGCCACTACCAGATGCTGTACTGAGTAAGGTATCTGGTAGTTAGACCCAGGGTTTTGTATTCTGGTCTGCCACTCTTGTTTCCTACAGTAGGTCACACAGGGATTAGAAATATGATGGCTGGGCTGGTGAGTGGTTTGCTTGTTTGGGTGTCCTGCCAATCACATATTTGATTATGGACTAGGAGCCTAGCCTATGAAGATTAGAATCTGGTCAGGAGGGGGCTGGATTGAACTAAGGACTCATCAGATTCATGACTGAGCTGGCTAGTGGGGAGCACCTACGGTGGTGTGTGTGTGTGCATGGTCAATATTGCAGCAGGGAGGGAGGGCTTTCAAGTTTTGGATTTTCATGGTGGGGCAATGCTTGTTGCTGGATGCCCTTAAGTGGACCCACCCTTTATCCCCTGTCCTGGACATATACTCAGAAGTCAGAACTGGCTCCTCTGGCAGTCCTGCACTTAAGGATTGGGAGAAACAAGGATGGAAGGAGGATGTCTTTGTTTTCCAGTGGGTCCTAGTCTGGCTTTTTCAGCATCCATTTCAGACCTCCTCTCCTGTCTTGACTCCCCCTGATGATACCATACTCTGTGGTGATTTCAGTCTTGATTGGACGGGACCAAATTATGCCCAATATCTAGAAGCTCTCACAGATGCCAAACTTGAATAACTAATTGATCAGCCAACCAGGCTTAATCAAAAATCTGGAAAACACAATATTCTGGATTGGATGCTCACCAACAACAAGTCCCATATCAAAATCGCAGGGCCACTTCCTGATGTGCTCAGTGACCACTGCCCTACTTTCTGTTTGGAAAAACAACTTCCCTCACACACCTCCTAAACTTATTAAGTCAAGGGATCTAATTTCAACCACATGGCTTTTCAGCAAAGCCCGGCTTCTGTCAATTGTTCCCCCATTATCTCCCTTCCTAATATAAATCAGGCCCAGAAATACCTCATTACCATCTTTAATGCAATTCTAGACTCTCATGCCCCCACAAATTGAGGCGTTTCAAATGTACTTATTCTCCCTGGCTCTCTCAGGACCTGAGGCACCTAATGCACTCCAGGGACAAAGCTTGGAAGTCTTTTAAGAAGTCTGGTCTACATTCGGACTGGATTATCTACCACCAGCTAAGGAATACATGCAAGGCCAAAACTAACAAATCAAAGAGGGAATATCTGCTTCCTATGCAACGTTCAAGTCTCCCCAACCCCAAAAGTTTTTGGACTCATATAAATGTCCTCCTCAAGGGCAACAAGAGGAGCACACTCCATACCATGACTCTGAATGGCAACTTAATACATTCACCTCTGGAGACAGCCTCCAGTTTTAATCAATTCTTCATGACCTAGGAGCGTACTAAGTGGGTCTACCAACTTCCCACTCTGCTCCACTCCACTCACCTCTAGAAGCCTCTCATCGACTCTTCCACTTAAAATGTACCTCAACTATGGAAGTCCTCAAACTCCTCTCAGGCCTCAACCCTGATAATTCTCTGGGATTTGACTCCCTGCCACCTAAATTTCTCAGAATTGGAGCCCCCGCGCTTGCTCGGCTGATCGCACAGTTAATTAACAGATCCTTCTTAACCCTATCTGTCCCTGACAAATGGAAAACCACAACCATTGTCCCAGTTCATAAAACCAACTCAACAAAACTTCTTGGGAACTACCAACCTATATCTTTCCTTTGTCCTATCGCCAAGATACAGGAAAGAATTATATACAACCAACTCTACTCTTTTCTTGAGCAAACCAGTGTCCTCACCAAACTCCAACATGGCTTTCGAAAATCACACGGGACAGAATCAACTCTTCTGAAGGTTACCTCAGATTTATATCAGGCCATGGATCTTGGATGGGCCATAGGGTCCATCTTTATTGACCTTACGAAAGCCTTTGATCTAGTTAATCACCCACTCCTCCTCTCAAAGCTCCATTGTCTTGGCCTTGATTCCACCTCTCTGACTTGGTTCTCTGACTACCTATCCGGTAGATCATAATGTGTTAAATGGTCTGATGTTCATTCCTCCTTATCTCCTGCCACTGAAGGGGTTCCTCAAGGATCAATTCTTGGGCCCCTCCAATTCTCCATCTTCATCAGTGAGCTGCCTATGAACTGTGGTGGAGCTTCGGTCCGGCTATATGCAGACGATGCCATTCTATATTGGTCTAATACTGATGTCTCCTTCATTAAGACTGACTTTCAATATGATTTCCAGAAGCTGGAATACTGGTTCAAGGACAATCTTGGCCCTGAATTCAAGAAAAACTAAAACCATGCTGTTCTGTCACACTTTCTTCTATATAACTTTACAGCCCCCCCTAGTAATCCATACCTCCTCTGGTGAGCCACTAGAAGAAGTGAGCTCCTTCAAATACCTGGGACTGACTCTGGATGTGCATCTATCCCTTGAATCACACACAACAAACGTCATCAAGGTAACAAACCAAAAACTTGGTCTATTATACTGCGTTGTCCCCATCTCTCACCCCATGTTAGAAAGCCCATTGCCTCAACTACTCTTCTCCCTGGGCTCTTCTCTGCTACCCCTGTCACTCACTCACTCAGCCAGGACCCCTATCCAGGCTGAACTTAAGCAGGCCTATCATAGGGTTGTCTGCTATGTGGCCCACTCCTGCTCTCAGGCACACCACTGCAATGTTCTCCGCATATTGATTTGGCCGTCCTTTGAGGCCAAAATGGATTTCCCAGTACTATGTACTGTCTTCAAACTAATCCACCTTCCCTCCCCTCCTCCCATCCTCTCCAATCTCCTCTCACTAAAATCCTTCTCTAGGACACTTAGATCCTCTCATCTCCCCATATTAAGTATCCCCAAACCCCGCTTAACCATAGGCAACAGATTCTTCCATGTTGCTGCACCTCAAAAATGGAACAAACCCCCACACAAATTACTCTCCTGCACTTCTCTTCCTCACTTTAAGAGACTCTACAAGGAAATCTTTCCTCCTCCTCCTACTTGCAGCTGTTCTAATTTGTGATACCTCTACTGCCTTCCCACTTTTCTCCCTTTTTCCCTCACCCCTGCTCTCCCACTATCTTTCCCCAACCCCTCCCCCTCCGGCTCATATACTTTTCTGTTATGCTGTAGGCTGAGTTCCAACCTACTATACTTTAGGAGGAGACTGAAGCTCCCTGACCAGTATGAACTTGATGTTTGATTTAATATTTTGTCTGTGCTTTGTCTGTTGTCCACTGTTTATTTGCACTTTTTAATTGTTAATTGCTTTATATGCTAACGATGAAGAAGTGTCTACACACACTCCCCTTTTACTTGTTCTTGCTAAATGTCTGCATACATTTCCTTTTGCTCCCCTTGTTACCCCTCCCCAGGTCATCCCTGAAAAAGGGAGTGGGCTCACCCGGTTACCAAAATTCAAATAAATAAAAAAATAAATACATTTTTAGTCCCTGTTGTAGTAGGTGGGGAGAGAATTTACTGTAGTTAAATGCAGAATTGGAATTGTAACCCAATTCCACATCTGACCCCTTCTTTCCACATCCGAGACCCTTTTTGGAATTCAGATTTTTGGCCTTCAATTGTAAAATTCCGAAGTAAAAAAAAAAGCAAAAAACAGTATCAGATATATCTGATTCTGTTGAATGGATTTTGAGCAACCCTAATAGTTACACTGAAATGCATGTGCAACTTTGCAATATGCAAGAGAGAGAGATGGTTGGAGAGTGCAAAAGTAGTCTCTGCAGAGCTGGTAAAAAATGTGTTTCTGATGGAGCTATTTCTCTTGACAGTGCTGGATGAGTAGTATGTGGGACTTTTGAACTGAATGCTGTACTGCAGAAGCAGCTGCAAAAGCTGGTCAGTTTGTAACTAGCAGACCATATGTCTAGTGCAACCACAGTGGGGCTGGGATGACTGGTGGTTTTAAGGGAACCCAGGATGCAAGATAAACCATCCTCATCCTGAACCCAAAGTGAAAAATAACATGTCCAGACCTGAGAAGCTAAAGAAGCTGAAGTTTTATGCATTGAAGCCTGCCTGGCTGCAATGCAGTGCCACGCGTATTCCTGCATGACAGCATTTATTAAGTGCCATTGACTGCATTGTTACCTGCAGTAACTTCCCAGAATTCTGCAGCATATGTGTTGCATCCTTGCGGGCCCTACTGCATATGCCAGAAACCAAGGCCTTTGTCATGTGATTGCCCAAAGAACTGTAATAAAGGCCAGAGTGCAAAGAGAAAAGGAAATAACTCTGTGGGGGAACAATTAGTGGCTTATGCTGAGAATGCAGTCCCTGCTAATTCCATTGCACATAAGCACCCTTTCTGTATTACTGGTAAAATAAGACAGGGACTGAGAGATATAGGTGCTGCTCTCTCTTGGTGAAGTAGAATTTTTTAGATGAGAAACAGGTTCTGCCAGGTCAGTTCTCCAGAATCTGGGAAGTGACTGACCCTGAGATATCAGTCCCAATGGCAAGGGTCTTCCTAAGCTGGGAAGGTGGACAAGGGATACAGGAGGTGGGAGTAATGCCAGACACCCCTGTAGGTATGATTATGGGCAATGATTCTGATAGAGCAAATATTGTCCGTTAGTACCCACAGTCAAGCAAAGAGGCAGTCAATGGAGGGAAAACAGGGGGCAGTGCAGCCAGAAGTCACCCCTAACTCAGTAGCAGGGGACATAGCCAGTGTGACTGAGGGACTAGCTAGGAGCAGCTGTTCTGAGCCACAGCTAAAAGACAGTGGAGATCCTATCTGTGAGTAGGTCTTCTACTGAAGGAGGGTGTACCTTAGGGAAAGCTAAGCATGAGGTGCTGAGTAGGGCTTAAAGGGAATGTTCCTTCAACTTATTTTCTGAACACCTGTGTAGTCTGTAGGCATGAAACATGATTCCCCCTCTTGCATCCCCCAGTTTCATCCTAATTTAAATATTAATGAGGTTGCTTCACTCTGTTTTGCCCTGGTTAAAAACCTGTTTTACTCAATGGCAAAGGTCATGACCACACTCATGCAAGACATCATGGGAGCTGATGATGCATACCTGCATAAGCCAGCAGATGTTATAATCTCAGTCCATTCTGTTATATGTCTTGTGAAGTCCCTGTATGCTCTAAAAACATTTTTTTCTAACTCAGATACACTTTCAACTACAGATCATAGCAGGGCAGTTAATATACCTTGAAAAGTTTCATGGCCAGCATAAGACGAGAACATAGGGACTGTGGAGCACAGCAACAGCACTGACTGATACAGTACAACTACTGCTGGTTTTAAGAATAAAACATGAAATTCCAGGATGCCTTACATGAGTTGGGGCATAACCTTTGCAATGGAGTTAAGCAGGTTTTCACACCAGACTTAAGTAACTTCATATACATTTAAATCCTAATGAAATTGGGAGGGTAAAATAGAGGCAATCACTGTTCAGGCCTTAAAACAGAGTAAAAGTCTGAGGGGACCTTCCCTTTAAATAACTGACCCATTCCTACAGAAATTAGGAATTGGTAGCCAGTTCTGACAGTGACTTTCAAGTAAGAAGTAACAGGGAATATCCTGGGAGAGTAAGCTAATGTACAGAGAGTGGATGTCTAAGGAGGAAGGAAAGGAAAAGGTGTTCTAACAGATAGTAGTCCCTTGGGAATACAGGAACCAGACCTTGGTAGCTACCGGTGATTGTGGACTACACAACCAGGAACACAGAGATTGTGACCATGTTCTCCATAGAGGTGGGGAATGTGGCGGGTGAACTTCTGGGGCTATTCAGCACAGTGAAATTTCTCCAGGAGATTGGGTAAGATCAGGGTACCAGTTTTATGCCCATTTTTATGATTAGTCTGTGGAAAAAGTGTAGAGTGTGGCAACTCAGACCCTCTTCATAGCACCCTGAGACTAATGGCTTAGTTGAGCAGTTTAACTCCATGCTAAAGGCATTCACTGACCAATATGTGAGGGAGTGGGGAAAGTGTTTACCTCATATTTTATTTACATATGGGGAAGTCTCCCAGTAGTTCACAAGGTTTTCTCCCTTGAAGCTCCTGTCTGGCCACAGGGTGAGGTGACCCCTAGATCCAATAAGAGGTGACTAGGAGGGTGAATTTGCTTCTTAATTGGAATCTGTTGTGTTGTGTGTATTGAACTTCAAGTCATGGCTCAGGGAGCTCATTGGGTGTGTACAGCAGCACCTAACTGCTACATAGCAGAGACAAAATGTGTGGTATGACTGTAGGAGCACAAGGTCAGCCAGTGTGAGATACCACTCATTCCAGTCTGACAAAATAAATTTCAGGCAACCTGGGATGGTCCATACTTTGTGGTCAAGAAGGTAAATTATGTGAATTACATGGTGGAGCTACAAAGCAAGAGATGTGAACAGAGGGCATACCACATAAACATCATGAAACTCTACTATGACAGAAAGAAAATTGTCATGGTAGTGTGCAGCTACCCAGAGGAGGAGGAGAATGAGGTGGATCTGTTAGTAGAGCTTCTTAGTGAGGTTCAGTGAGAATTCTTGGTGGATGCTATCACCCTCTCAGAGCTGCTAAGTCCTGCCCAAGCAGCAGATATGAGTAGGGTGCTGCTGTCATTTCTATAAATATTCCTGGGGAAACCAAGGTAAATTACTTTGGTGGAGCAACATGTGGGTACAGTGGCTCAAGCTCCACTAAGGCAGCCTCCCCACAGAGTTCCAGAGGGAGCAAAGCATGCTAGAGGGGAGGTGCTGAAGGAGATGCTGGCTGTTCTGGATATTCAGAAGTCCAGTAGCTCCTGGGCCTCTCTTGTAGTGCTTATTCCTAAAAAGGATGGGACCACAAATTCTGTATTGACTTCCACAGCCTTAACTGCTGTATGGAGTCAGACATCTACCCAATGCATAGGATAGATGAGGTCTTAGGGAATTTAGCAGAGTCAGATAGCTGACTACCACAGACCTAACAAAAGGCTACTGGTGGGTACTCCTGATCCCTGAAGGTAGGGAAAGAGTGGCCTTAGTCAATCCATTTAGCCTATTTGAATTACAGGCAGTACCATTCCAGAGGATGAATGCACCAGTGACCTTTAAGAAGCTTGTGGACCACATTCTTTTTTTTTGGGGGGTGGGGGATAGAGATTTTGCACTGGCATATATAGATGATATTGTGATATATACAGCTGGAAGAGGAAGAAACATGTCAGGCATGTGACTGAGGTGTTTTGCAGGCTGAATGTGGCTAGGCTGACTACTAAGGTGCAGAAATGTCAAATAGGTATGGCAGAGATGTCATTCCTTGGTCACAGATTAGGCAATGGGTACATCCAGCATGAGCCAGCAGAGATGGAGGCTATTCTGAGATGGACAACACCCACCACTAAAATGAAGGCAAGGATATTTCTTGGGATTGCAGGATATTACCACAAGTTTGTGTCAAACTTTATCAGTATAGCAAAACTCATAACAGACCTCATGAAAACAAAACGCCTTAAAAGGTTAAGTGGTATGAATGTTGCCAGGAGGCATTCTGCTAAATGAAAGAGGCATTATGTCAGGCATCTGTGCTTGCTTGTCCTGATTATTCTGTAAAGTTTATCAGATCATGGTAGGAGCTGTTCTCGGCAAGGTTACATCCACAAGGGATGAACACCTGACTGTGTCCCTGAGTTGGAAACTGCTACCCAGGGAGGCGGCCTATACCACAATTGAAAAGGACTATCTGGGTATAGTGTGGGCTTTACAAAATACATAGACTTTTCTCTGTGGAGGGAGTTTACCCTGGTTACTCACAACAACTCCTTAACATAGCTGCATAGAACAAGTGGGCAGAATGCAAAACTGCTATGATGCAGTCTGGTACTGCAAGCATGTAATATACCAATTCAGTTCCACAATAACTCCCATCATGCCAATGTCGATGGCCTTTCCAGGCAATAATCTAAAAACTAGACAAGGAAGGTAGGTCCCTAGAGAGTGGAATCTAACCTCCCCTCACTTGAAGCACAACTCTGCAGCACTATTTCATATTATGTTTGGGGAGAGATGTAACACAAATTATCCAGACTTTAGAAGAAAATAGTTATTTTCTGTTTTTTCTCTATGCATTTCTGCTAGATATGCTTCATTTGAAATTCACCGAGGGCAAGTGGGCCTCTCAGTGCGGGGTAGAACAGGGCGATTATGTGCTCAGGGCTGCTTAAATGTCACTGAAAGCAGGTACTTAGAATGTGAATACAACAGAGTTGAGTTGTCTGCCGACAGCCAGTTCACAATGGAACCCCCCCAACTCTGACAACAGCTGGCCGCACAATGACAGGTAGTTAAATAATTGGTTGTTTGTTAAAAGCAAGACTCGTAACTAACATGTATAGCTGCAGGAGTCAAACTGGTCCTGAGTGGTTAAGAGTCTTGTAAATTGAATGTCAGAGTTTTGTGTCAGGACCTAGAAAGAAGTGAACTACCTTTCGATTGATGTGGTGAGGATGGCCAGTTTTAAAGAATATACCCACAGCCCATAGGATTCTTTGGTATAGTAGGGAGATTTGTGGGAGCCAGACACAATTCTGGATACTCATTGGGAGTTGGTTGCTTAAATCTCCTGCCTGTGTGTCAAAGAAGTCTCTTCATGGGAAGGATGTGAGGTAAGAAAGCAGATTTATGTGAGTGTTATTGAGCTTTTTCTGTCAGGAATTCATTATGTTTAAAATTGTTAATTTTTTTTTTTTATAGAGCAACATTCTACTAAAACAAAATGCTTAAAACCATTACATTTCCAACAATTAGGAACAATGTTTTCTAGTTATCTTTTTTAATTTCTTTTGTTCTTGGTCTACTAAATATTTCATATGAGGCTGTGCATATTTCATGGAGTATTTCTAAGCACTTCTGACTGTTTCCAACTGACCTAACAATCGCTGTTTGTAACATTGCAGTCTGCTGTCATGGTGAGCATCACAATGTCATAAACAAAAGTACTATGAGGTCAATAGGGGAAAAGGCATTGCTTTTTATACTGGCTTTTTGGATAAACTACCAAAATGTGTTATAAACCCTGGCAAAGAAATCTGAAAATTGAAAACATGTATTCTCTAACAAACTGTAGTAGCTGAAGCAGCATGTTTATTGGATTACATGCAGCAATGTTTAGTTGCTCTTTAAATTTCCAAATATTTTATTTCCTGGAATTACATGGAGTCCTCTAGTTTGCTATATATCTTGTGGAGACATGTGATGTTGACTAAATTTGCTCTGCAAACTAATCTGTGAAGTTAGTGCAATTAATGAAGTGCAGAATTTATACACAAAGTGTGGAATTTCTCTCATGAGTGGCAGAATTTGCCTGCGAATTCCACAATTCACTGGCACATTTTACACTTCACATTGAAAACTTTGCGATTTCAGGCATAGAGCAGTGAATACTTTGCAAAGCTCTGCAGATGCGAATTTCAGCCACTTCGTGTCAGCTTCGCCAGCAAAGCAAAACATTGCTGCAACTCCAATATCTTGTAAATGTATTGTAAATATTAAATATTTTATAGTCTATTTATTTATTTATTTAAGAGATTTACCAGGAAAGGCATACTGAGCAGAGTACCGCTCGATTCCAGATGCGCCCTGGGGGTAGGGGATTACAAGGGTGTAGTACATAAATACATAGAGCACAAAAGTACATACATAATTTGTAGATATCCAGCAATGGCCCAATGGGATGGGTGTAGTAGCTGAGATGCATGTAGGTTAATACAAAGTGAGGGGTAATTACAGGTTTAACCCCTAGATGGCGCTATCCCAGGGGCTACTACCCCTGCCTGGTTTGCCACTAACAGGTTGAGGGGCCTGGATCCAATGGTGGGTGCCTCAACCCAGAGGTCAGGGTTTGCAATAGTTAAACTAACTTGGTCACAGCCCTCTGGGACACTGCAACCCCCCTTTCTTCCCACTAGTGGCCCACACAATATATCAGAATTACCTTCACAGTATACACTTACCCCCAGGATTGGTTCCGGCACTGGGACCTCCTGTGAAATGAAATACAGTGCAACAATCACAGTACAGTACTTTAACATAGACAAATACCTCAGGCAGTATAACTTTGCTGAAACAAGCAGCTCTGATTTATTTAGGGGATATAACAAGGACAGGGGAAATCAAGTTAATTAGCTTATCACTCTAATAATCTACCTATGGCTCTGTGCACAGGCCTATCCCTATCAGTTACTGTCCCTGGGTACCCAAGCCCTAGTGGCTAGTCCAAACTGTGGGAGCTGGTAGGGGCCCTTTCACACAGAGAAAAGGAAAATTAAACAGTCAGCAGTACAGTAATTCCATTTGGATTTAATGTGGCAATTCAACAGGAGCGACTCCTGAATTAGTACTCACGACCTCCAAATAAGATAGGGTCCTTCAATGTCAGTAGGGCTCACTTGAGGTACACAAACCTCTTCACACATCCATATAAAAGAAAGCACTATACCAGGCAGGCTGCATCTGTATCCCGATCGCAATTACTGCACAATACCGGAGAACACACAGCAGATTCAGTTCCTGACAGACCGAGTGCAATTCAATACTTTCTCCAGTCTTCTACAGGGTGAGCCTGGTTTCTACTCTTCAGAGATCCTTTGATTCTTTTCACAGGACGGATCTAGTCCTAACAAGCAGTTACACAAGCTGCAGACCGGAACTCTGGGCCTTACACGCTTTTACTAAAACTGCACACTGAAAAGCACAGGGCTCTTTCTTCTTCACTGCCAAAGCTCAACTCAAACTCCAACCGACAAAACTGGGACTTCCTTTGAGTTCCTCCCAGTTCTTGACTGGATTGGCTGTCACCACAATAGACTGCTGCTGTTGGTCCAAAAGGCACTGAAGTCTAAACTACATCTCCCAGAGTCACTGCCCATACAATCCTCTTGTGGTTGGCTCAGATTATGAGTCCAAGTTCTGATTGTCCAAGGCACCATTTTAGAGCTAGCTTACCCCACACTGATTGGTCCAGTTCAGCAGTTCAAAACTAGAATGGGAACTAGCAGACACAGTTCTGACTGCAAAGAAAGCAGGTTAGATAAACTGTAATTTCATTATTACTCTAAATAATTTCTGGCAAACAGTTACATCTTTCAGATAGGTTCCTTTGCACTCCTAGTGACTGCAAAATGAAGTGAATTGGCAGCAGCTTGAGTGGTACTCAATCAAAGAAACACACAGTCCCCATACAAACTAATTATGTCTGCAAGCAGACAGCTCTTAAAGAGACAGTACCAGAGGTTCTAAAAAACTCACTGATAAATGGCTTAAATGCCAAACACCATTCAGGCTTGGAGCATTCAAGCAAGCTCCTGGAAGTCTTTTGGGAACCCCCATTTGCAGGGGTTACACCCTTCTAGTATAGGAAAGCTTGGCGTCCATCAGCAAGTACCATAAGTTTCAACTGCAACCACATACATTTGCATTAGGCTCGCATATGTAATCATCTAGTCAATATATCATTTTACCAAGAACACATTTCTGAAACATTGCAGTACGTCACTCTTTACACAGTATTACATACACATTGTACCATAACTCAAGTTATTACCTCTTGTACATGAAACCTGAAGAGAGGGGGCCCTTCCTATCAGTTACCTTGGGGCTGGACGGGGCAAGGCACCATACTTAGAGGGCAATACAAGTAACTTGAGTTAGCACTGACGCTCAGTTTGGGCAATGAGCTCGGGGACACATACACCTTTATGGACAACATTGAGAGGAAATCCACAGGCCTCCCAAGGGAATCATAACTGAGGTGCACCACAGGCTTTACAGCTCGACCAGTCTTTCTAGGGGAACTGTTATAGTCTCTGCACTCTGAGCCTCATTTTCAGCATTGTCCTCACTTGTCAGGGGAGTCTCCATGGGGGTAGAGAGGCTAGAACTTGGGGCACTTTCAGCTCAGGAGTTACAGTTTCTGAGTCCACAACATTTGCTCAGGAAGAGCTTTCAGGACACTGGCAGTGGACTGCCAGGGCACTCAAAAATACTCTTCTTGTTCTGGTGTATCACCAGTCTGACCTAATCCATCATTTCTCCCTGAAAGCTCAAACAGTTCAACCATGCACAATGATTCCATTTCATCTGATCTGATGCTTTGCACTTCACTTTCTGGGAGCATTGGCTCCAGGGACGAAGCTGGGGGCTTGGACAGTCCAGAAGGCCCAGCTTCATCTCCAGTATTAACTAGGGATTGCCCCAAACAATTGACTCAGTTCGTAAGAAGGATAGTATTCAAAGTCACTCTACTTTCTTCCGATATGGACTGACAGTCATGCTCAACTGGGACTTGTGGAGGGAACACTTTAACTTTGCTTCTGTAGGTGCAGACTTTCTTGATCTTTTCTTAGCAGCAGCTCTAGTCACTGGTCCAGAGGGGCATCTTCTAGGGCTCAGACTCAATTAGATTTGTCCAATGGGCAGTAAATGATTTCTATGCATTGTTTTACATCTTTTGAATTATTCTCAGGCCTTACTTTGTACACTGGCAGATCATCTAGTTTGCCCACTACAATGTGAGGAGATGGTGCCATCTGTCAGCAATCTTGTGCTTGCCATGCAGTCCCAGATTTCTTAGCAATACCGATCTCCCTCCTGGAGTTCCTGTGCTTTCACCTTTTATCATACCTTCTTTGTTGGCCAGATTTCTTTTGGCAGCCATGGTTTGAGCCAGTTGGTACGCATGAGTTAGCTGGGCCTTTAACTTTGCACATACTGTAAATAGTTGTCAGCTTGAACCCCATCAGGAGAGACCCCAAAACACACATCTACTGGTAGTCGAGCTTCTTCCAAACATCAGGCGGTGGGGAGAATCCAGTGGCATCACTTTGGTGCAGTTATAAGCATGTACCAGGGTGCTAATTTGTTGGTTCCATCTAGGCTTGTCCTTTGGGTGCAGGGTGCCTAACATATCTAGCAAGTGCGGTTGAAACGTTCAGGCTGTGGGTCTCTCTGGGGGTGGTAAGGAGTGGTTCTGACTTTCGACTCCCACAGAGAAAGCATCTCTTTGATCAGACGACTTCAAAGTCTCTCCCTTGATCAGAATGGATTCTTTGTGGAGCCCCATAGTGAACAAAAAGTTTTCTACAAGTACTTTGGCCACAGTGGATGCTTTCTGGTCTTTGGTGGGGAAAGCTTGGGCATATCTCGTGAAATGGTCAGTGACCACCAGCACATTACTGATATTTCTTTGATCTGACTCCAAACCAGAAAATCAATACAGACCAGCTCCATGGGTGCACTGGTGGTGATGTTAACAAGGGGGCAGCCCTCGGGTAAAGCTTTCCTCTGTAAGCAGCGACTACAAGTTCGAATATGGTGCTCTACATCAGCCCCTATCTTGGGCCAATAGAATCTGGATCTCACCAAGTCAAGTGTTCTGTCTATACCAAGGTGCCCTATGTGGTTGTGCAAGGACATCAGTACTGAGTCTCGAAAGGCAGTGGGCAGCACTAGTTGTTGTTTGTCTACTTGTCCCTCTCTGTCTACTGTTTCTCTGTATAACAGTTTATTGATCAGTTTCAACTTAGGACCTTCTTTGTATAACAGTGCAGTTCTCAAATCAGTGGGCGTAATTTGGACACATCTTTTCCTGTATAGAGGGCTTCTAAAGCTGCTTTGATCATGGGATCGCGGGATTGAGCCCCCGAATACTGTCATTGTCCAGCTGAGGCAGTGCACCAATGTCTATTGCAGAAAAGTGGGCAATAAGCAGCAGGTATGCAATTCTCAGAGGGTCCCAAGTAATCCACACTATGCAGTCTACTGCGTCCGTGGACATTGTTCCTCCCTGTCAAATCTCCGCAGAGTGCCCGAATGTCAGGTTCTGCCAATCGGACCCAATCATTCTGGGGAACAGGCCTCGGGAGACATCAGCACTATGTGGTTCAGACCTGCTCGGTATTCGAGAGCATAGTCATATGTAGATAATGCAGAAAGCCACCTATGGCCAGTGGCATCCAATCAGCTGAGGGTCTGCACATAGGTCAAAGGATTATTGTCAGTTTTTATTGTATTTTAGCCCCACAAGTACTCTGTGGAATTGGTCGCATATAGCCCACTTCAAAGCTAGAACTCTAACTTATGTACAGGATAGTTCTTTTTTCGGATGGGGTCAGGCTTCTACTGGCAAAGGCCACTGGTCTCAGGCCATTCTCGTGCTCTTGGTACAACACAGCCCCCAACCCTTGCAAGCTAGCATCAGTGTGCAGGGCGTAAGGTTTTCTTGGATCGGCATAGGCCAGCACTGGAGCATGGGTAAGTTGATATATGATCTCATGAAAAGCAGTCTCACAATCAGGAGTCCAGCGGCCCAAATACTTCACTCGGATGAAAATACACTCTTTCAGTCTTGAGGGCGCTGACTTTGGTTTTTTGTGGGTTGGGGATACCCTTGAGTAAGGTTAAGTAAAGGGCGGATCACTCTTGAATAGTACTTTGATGAAGCGCCGATAATAACCACAGAATCCCAGGAATCTTTGCAGTTCTTTTAGATTTTTGAGCTGTGGCTAGAGTGGTCAAGGCCTCAACTTACTTGGCTCGGTCCTCATTCCTCGGTGGATACTATGTGTCCCACATACTTTACTGATGTTTGAAAGAATTGACACTTATCAATGGACAGTTTAAGGCCAAAGTCCTCCAGTCGGTCCAATACCTTAAATAATCTGCTCTCATGTTCCTCCAGTGAGCTGCCAAAACACAATAACATCATCTAGGTATACCAGGCACTCTAGTAAGTTCATGTCCCCCACTGCACGTCCATCAATCGTTGAAAAGTGGCTGGGGCACCTGAAATCCTTTGAGGCATCCTCATGAATTCATAGAAGCTAAGCGGACAGATAAAGGCCGTCTTCTCACGGTCCTCTGGGGCCATCGGGATCTGGTAGTACCACTCGGAGATCCAGCACAGAGAACCACTTGCTCCCGTTTAGGCAGTCCAAAGCATCCTGAATGCGGGGCATTGTGTACTGATCAGGGATAGTCCGCCGTTTACAGTGCGATAATCCACACACATCCTTACTGTTCCATTCTTTTCCTCACTACCACAATGGGGAAGCATAAGGGCTTCTGGATTCTTGTATTACACCAGCAGCTAACATCTCTTGCAGATGCCGTCTCACATCATCTATGTCAGCAGGTGCCAGGCGTCGAGACCTCTCACGAAATGGTCTTCGGCCATGCAGCCGGATATGTGCTCAGCTCCTTGCATGCATCCTACATCCCATTCCTTTAAAGAAAACACCTGGTCTCTCTGGGCAGCTTCTCACTGATCCTCACTTTCCATTCAGCTGGCAGCGGGGGTGCAATCAAAAGTCAGGCGTTACTCTGTCATTCTTCCTTGAACTCTTGCTGCTGGGTAGCACTGCAGTGTCTGCACAATGCACATTAGCCAGGATGCAACCTCTGTTTACTCGAATGTCTCTTTCAGACACATTATGAACTTGGACCATTACCTTCTGGCATAAGCATGGGCTCTACAGGGCAAAATACTAGGCTGACCAGCAGTCCCTCTGGCAATTTTCCATCGCCTGGTGCATCCAACATTAATATTTTATTCTTAACATCCTTTCTGATACGGACCTCTCCTGTAAGGTACACTGGGCATTTGGCGCCAGGATCAGAGGACTCAGGATCCTTCTTCCATACAATTCCGACCGGTTCCTCTGGTTCTGTTTTTCAGCATCTCTCTGTGCCTCATAGGCCTTCTTAATTAAAGCCGAACTCTTAAAGCTTTACTAGTCTTTGACCCCTGTTTTTCATACCACAACTGTGCCAGCCTTCCGAACATATGAGCATTTGTTCCAATCAACAAAGGACACCATCATACAGTCCAGTGGGGGACACACTAAGGCTAGGGTCTCTACTTGTTCGCCACTCCAGCCACAGAGGTGGGAAAGACAGCCAAATTTGGATATACCGGAATAGGGTAGGCCTTCTCCTTAACCCCCATACATGCAGTCCTTCTAATGGTTGTAAGGGTACGTCTGACAAATGCTTCTGATACCAATCCTGGAACATAATTGTCACTTGGGAGCCACTGTCTAATACAGCTCTTGTAGACACTCCATTCACCTTTACAGTGGTCTCCATGGAGGACCCACTATTCTGGACCAGTCTGGAGAGGCGGTAGTGGGGGCCTGGGCAACTGACCTTGCCACAAAAGGACGGAATTAGCATTTTGGTGCCCTCACTGGGATCATGTCGCACCTCTTAACCACTGATTTGTTCTCCAGCTCTCCTTGTAGCCTATATGCAACTTTGTCAGTGTCTTTTGGGACTGTCATTCCTTTCATGTGCCCATCTTTCCCACAATTATAGCAAAACATACTTTCTGGAGTTTGAGCTGGCCGAGGCGCCACACTGGGAGCCAGGAAGGGGTATTACTAACTGGAAACCTGGGTGCCATCTCTGTCTGCGTGTGATAAGCATTTGAGACATCTCGTCGTTTCTCCACTTCCATGGTCAAGGAATTGAGTTTGGAGCTGTTATCAGCAGGAGATACATGGGTGGGTACCCCCACCCCATAGCAGATGCAGTCGGATATAGGTCAGTCCACTTGCAGGCGTGGCTCATAAAGGACCGTTTTTGAATCTCCGGATCTCTTCAACAGTTCGCCCCATTGTGGCATATCTTTTCCTTGTCAGAGCACCTCATTGACTGTCAACCTCTGCCCCTGAACTTCACTTGATGGGTCACCCTCAGTCACTGGGTCATAGCCACAGCTGTTGGTGCAGGTCCTCCCGAGTCGCCTTTTTCAACTCCTCGAATTTCTCTCATTAACTCACTTATAGGAGGGGTGGGGATTCCAGTCGATTTGCCAGGCGTAATTGAAGCAACAGCAGTTCTGAGAAGGGGCAGACTTAAGGATTCTGTCCAGTCTGGTTCGGTCCAGTTCAATCGCTGGCAAACTACCCTTTCTGAGGCATTCTTGCAACAATTTTTCCAGCCGAGACATACACAGACAACAACTCCCTGGTACTGTTGTGCATTTCTACCTCCACCATAGGTCCTCATCAGAATCTGGGCTCCTATACACATTCTCCAAGGCCTCAAGATAGGCCTGTGCAGTCGCTTCAGGGTTACTGGCCCGTTTAGCACGGATGGTAGCCAGGGCAGGACCTCGGAGGCTCTCACTAACCTCTTTGCAGCCGCTTCCGAGCATTGCCATTTCTAGCACTTGGGGCAACATAGTCTATCCAGGTCTCCCAGTCATCCTCCCTTGGGGGTGGGAGGGTGCCAGAAGATCCTCAACCTTCGGTAAGAGTCGTGACTAATGGCAGGTGCAGAAATAGGAGTCTGCATTGGTTCAGCCACCATTACGGGCACTGAGCAGGAGAGGGTGTTGGGGAGGAACACCAGGTGGCAAGAATAGTTTCTTCAAGTCCTCCACAGTTTTCCTTCTCCCAGCAACCATTTAGCAAATTTCTCTCAAAAGTTTCAGATAGTGGTGGGGCTGATTCCCCCGGTCTTTACTGTCCTTAGTTATCACTCTCAAGCAGTGAGGGCTCCCTCTGGGGTAATGGTCTGTGGCACTTTGGAGCTATCTTGGGATCCTTAAACTCTACTAGGGCCAGGAAAGTGTGGGTGAGCAGATTAGCATGCCGACCACCACCACAGGGTTTTGTAAACCTTCCACCTTGGAAAGTACTCCTGCACAGTGTCTGTATTGATACCCAGGGGATGTCCAGGATAAGCATAGCATTTTGGGGTTCGATCTCCTCCCCAGTACACCACTCCACCAGCTGGTGCACAGCCACTTCTGTCGGGTACCCATTTTTTCTTAACAGTGGTTCGTAATGGCCACTCACAGGACACACAATCCCAGCGGTGAGCTCCAAGATGTAACCCCTAGATGGCGCTATCCCAGGGCTACTACCCCTGCCTGATTTGCTACTAACAGGTTGAGGGCCTGGATCCAATGGCGGGTGCCTCCACCCAGAGGTCAGGGTTTGCAATAGTTAAACTAACTTGGTCACAGCCTCTGGGACACTGCAACCCCCTTTTCTTCCCACTAGTGGCCCACACAATATATCAGAATTACCTTCACAGTATACACTTACCCCAGGATTGATTCGGCACTGGGACCTCCTGTGAAATGAAATACAGTGCAACAATCACAGTACAGTACTTTAACATAGACAAATACCTCAGGCAGTATAACTTTGCTGAAACAAGCAGCTCTGATTTATTTAGGGGATATAACAAGGACAGGGGAAATCAGGTTAATTAGCTTATCACTCTAATAATCTATTTATGGCTCTGTGACAGGCCTATCCCTATCAGTTACTGTCCTAGGGTACCCAAGCCCTAGTGGCTAGTCCAAACCGTGGCAGCTGGTAGGGGCCCTTCACACAGAGAAAAGGAAAATTAAACAGTCAGCAGTACAGTAATTCCATTTGGATTTAATGTGGCAATTCAACAGGGAGCGACCCTGAATTAGTACTCACGACCTCCAAATAAGATAGGGTCCTTCAATGTCAGCAGGGCTCACTTGAGGTACACAAACCTCTTCACACATCCATATAAAAGAAAGCACTATACCAGGCAGGCTGCATCTGTATCCCGATCGCAATTACTGCACAATACCCGGGAGAACACACAGCAGATTCAGTTCCTGACAGACCGAGTGCAATTCAATACTTTCTCCAGTCTTCTACAGGGTGAGCCTGGTTTCTACTCTTCAGAGATCCTTTGATTCTTTTCACAGGACGGATTCAGTCCTAACAAGCAGTTACACAAGCTGCAGACCGGAACTCTGGGCCTTACACACGTTTTTTGACTAAAACTGCACACTGAAAAAGCACAGGGCTCCTTCCTTCTTCACTGCCAAAGCTCAACTCAAACTCCAACCCGACAAAACTGGCACTTCCTTTGAGTTCCTCCCAGTTCTTGACTGGATTGGCTGTCACTCACAATAGACTGCTGCTGTTGGTCCAAAAAGGCACTGAAGTCTAAACTACATCTCCCAGAGTCACTGCCCATACAATCCTCTTGTGGTTGGCTCAGATTATGAGTCCAAGTTCTGATTCGTCAAGGCACCATTTTAGAGCTAGCTTACCCACACTGATTGGTCCAGTTCAGCAGTTCAAAACTAGAATGGGGAACTAGCAGACACAGTTCTGACTGCAAAGAAAGCAGGTTAGACAAACTGTAATTTCATTATTACTCTAAATAATTTCTGGCAAACAGTTACATCTTTCAGATAGGTTCCTTTGCACTCTAGTGACTGCAAAATGAAGTGAATTGGCAGCAGCTTGAGTGGTACTCAATCAAAGAAACACACAGTCCCCATACAAACTAATTATGTCTGCAAGCAGACAGCTCTTAAAGAGACAGTACCAGAGGTTCTAAAAACACTCACTGATAAATGGCTTAAATGCCAAACACCATTCAGGCTTGGAGCATTCAAGCAAGCTCCTGGAAGTCTTTTGGGAACCCCCATTTGCAGGGGGGTTACACAGGCATTATTTACAGGCAGTGATACAGTAGCAATACTATATACTGCAAATCTGTGACTACTGTGTGTTAATAAGCACAAGTAATCCATTTTCTGGGGCAAGTATTTGATCTGCTTCTGGAGAGAACTCTATTAAACTTAAAAAGTAAAGCTGTGATTGATACAGAGCAGTGGGAGAGGTTACTTGGACCAAGTCTATGTCTAGGAGGCCTTGTACTGTGTAAGCAAGTGCCTAGCATTGTGCTGTGTATGCAGGGGCTTGTGGTGGAATTCGAAAGGAACAGCCCCAAGACAGCTGTAACCAGGTTGGTGGCAACATGATAAAGTAAGTGAACCAGACAAGCCTTATCACACCACCCAGGGTTCGCGGGAGTGTGTTGAGTGTGTGCGACAATCTGGCAGTATCTTATGCAGCTTGTGTTAAAATAGACAGTCTGTCATCTAGCTTGGGTTACAATAGGCAGTCTCTTATGTAGCTTGCATTAAAATAGGCAGTCTCTTATGTAGCGTGCACTAAAATAGGTAGTCTCCTAAATCACATGATAGAGTCACTTTAAATCTAAGCTCTAGCTCAGTCCCACTGCATTGCTCCTGGAAGGAGCTCCTAATGATTGTGCCCTCAGGTCAATCCTGTCCACAGGGTCTGCACTCCCCCAGTACTCCTGGAGAGAACACTTCCAAATTCTGCCTTATGGGTAGTTCTAATGCTGGGGCCTGATCTACCCCTCTGGTTGCTTGGTGGAGCAAGTGTCTCCATGCTCTGAGAAATTATCTTAACATGGGATCTGCCTGCCTCCTAAACATGCAGCATTGTCACCAAATCCATGTACCAACTGGTGCCTTGAGATTAATAATAAAAAAAGAAACTGAAGCTTAACTGTTGGCACCAGGCTCTGCTGCTGCCACACTCACCGCTACCACCAGCGGGCTACTTTCAGGGATGACTGTGCCCTCTGACTCTCCAGGGTCCTAGAAACTGCTGCTGCCTTTATTGGAGAAGACTGAATAGAGTACTTCATGTAGGTTCCCCTTTCCCGACAGACTGTGCTGCAACTCACTGGCACTTCAGGGCTAGACTACAGCCCCACTGTCCCCAATAGACTCACTGCCAGGACTGTAGTCGTTGCTTTTAGCTGAGAGTGAGAGAAGTGGCCTACATAGAGTCGACTGGTGCACCACAAGAGATAAACTTTCTCTTTTTTTAAATTTATTTATTTCATTTTTATTGACTGGGAAAGGACGGCTAGGTAGTACTACCTATTGGGATGAGGGATGCATGCAAACTGACATGCTGAAGCAGGTGATGCTTTTGGTGGTATTTTTTTAGTTAATGTGGAAAATTTGGCCAGGACACCAAGCAAATTTCCTTACTGTTGTCAAGAAGAGCCATGGGTTCTTTAACGTCCACATGAACAACCCCCAGTACAAGCTGATAGGACCTCAGTTTTATATCTCATCTGAAAGATGGCACTTCAGGAGTGCAGTACTTGCACATGCTGCACTACAGTGTCAGAACTGGTATTTATCCCAGGCTCCTGGCATGGGGCTAGAACCCACAGCCTTGCAATCTTCCAGCCTAAGAGGTGAGTGTACAATTTGCTGAACCACTGACACTGCTTTTCTTTGCTTCATTGACCTCTACTGCTGTTTCCTGCTCTACAACACACCAACATACAGTACAAGCTACTTCCCAAAAATGCCACTAAGGGGAGTTCCTCAGTACTTGGGGTTCTGACCACCTTTCTAGCCATCAGTTGCTTTTTTTAGTCAACTTTTATAATGAGGTAGCTGTCAGGGTGTTGGGATGAAGAAAAAGCTAGTTACCAGAAACTGGCAAGTACAAAATGATGGCAGGCATTGTTTTATTTTCATAAACTGTCACCAGATCACCAATACAGTTAGAACAGAGTAGTACATACAGTACACAGGCTTGATGTGGAGTTTTCTGGATCTAAGGAGGTAGAAAAGAGGAGCCTCTGCCTCTACCCATGGCTGCTGGTTCTTTCGGAGCATCCGTGTTTCAGACTTTCTAGCAGTGGCTAGTTTGTTAAGTAGTGCAAATCCCCTTCCTCCACTGTGGTCACATCACACTGATCTCTTAAGCCTCTCATCCCAAGGTTTCTTATACCTCTCCCTTAGATCACATGGGACTACTCAGGTGTCAGTCAAACCTTGTCACACAAATAGGTACAAAATATACAATACAACACTCCCTTTTACATAAAAATAACCATGCTTGACATAGGGACATTATGTACATTTTCACAGCTGTATTTTTATATCCCTTGTTTTGCGGTAGGGTCCGATATATGCAAACTTAGTTTAACTGAGGGTCCACCCTTAACCCCACACCCAGCATCAGCCCAAAGAACAAGCCTGAAGTCATTTAAAAATCCCCACCCAATGGTCAGCTGTCCCTAATAGGAGCTCCTGAATAGGAGTACAAGAATGTTTGGGGTATGGAGGTTTCTCAAAAAACACAAAGGAAGGTAAACTAAGAGGCTTGCTTTTATTTCTGAAAGTTTGCTTTTTGTTATCACCATGGAAATGTTGTATTGCTTCTGCTTAGCCTGAGTCATTTAAAAGAAACAATGTTTTAATGTTAATGTATAATGTTAAAGGTTAGGTTCCTCAAGCTCAGGCTGGAAGAGCTACACCCCTGAGACTGGGAGACAACCTGGACCATGACATTGAAAAACAGTTTCCCAGTTTAGAAAGCTGCTTTCGTTTGCAATGTTTTTTTTCTGATACGGTGCCTGAGATGCTTTTGTGGGGTGGGATGGCAGGAATAAACAAGCACACCATTTCAGACACTGAGTTTGTTTTACAAGACTGCCTGCAAACAAGGAACTATTACTTCCAGTGTAAATACAGTTCAGTTTTGGGGTGGGGTGGGGATGTCCTAGGCTACTACACATAACAGCCACAAAACAAACAGGAAAATAAAGTAAAAGACAGATAGGGCAGAAGAGGGAAAGTAGAGAAGAAAGAAGAAAGTACAAGTACAAGATGCCATTTTAACAGATTTTGTAAAGGGGAATACAGTTACAACACCAAGTACCATTTCTTGTCAAGGGTTTATTTCTCAGGGAAGCATCATGGGAGGAGACCTACCTGTGGCAGCAGCACTCATCCACTAGGTGCTACGGACTCCTGACCCCACTGCAGATTTGAGCATTCTGCCTGTGGTTTGTACTCTTCTGAATGATAAACACTAACAAGACCTATTTATATGCTAAAAAAAAGGCAATAAAATAACAAATTAATTAGTAGAACATAGACGCTATAAAATGGGTCTCCAACAGGCCCCACTCTATTGGCATAGTTGTGGCAAAACTGCCAATATGTCCCATCAGGTGTGGGAATGCCCAACAATATAAAAGTGGTGGAAATATGCACACAAATAAGTAATTTGATTAATTATCAGCCCATTCCTCTTACCTGTCGGGCAATGATACTAAATGATTTTCCATACTTAAATCTAAAAAAAGAGCAAAATCGAATATTAGCTTTCATCAGAATAACTACAAAAAGAATGATACTAGACCAATAGAATGTACCTACACTGGAGCCACTGAACCCTAATAAAGGGATTAGTAATCTAAGGAATACATTGAGCATAGAAAAACTGCACATGAATGATTCAGAACCATGTGACATAATGATTTCCTTGTTGAATAAAATTGTAATACTACTACCACCACCATTAAAATTAATATGGAGGGTACTTAGTCTGAGAATTCGATATAGTTATGCTTGATTGACTTTCTGTAAGCCCCCCAATTGGGCTTACCTGCTGAGGGCTACAGCTCTGATGCTCCCCCCGCTGGTCCTCGAGTGGCTGTGAGAAGGCTATGGACCCTGGAGTCCCTCGCTGTCTTTGCTGCTGCAACAATTATTTATTTATTTATATCTTGAATTACAGTGCCTTTGAGTCAAAGACTCTTTTACAAAGGTTCCACATCAGAATGAGGCAAATACAACATCAGACTATATTGACACAGCTCCTACATAAGCTTCATACATGGATAAATGGTTAACAATATAAATTTGTCTTACACGTTACAGTAACAAGTGCAAAACATTTCAGGAAGGGGAGGCATCACAGTGGCAGAGAGAGATGCTGTCAGAAAATTGACATTGTCAAGGGTGTACAGAGGGAGGAGTGAGGGAAAAGCAGTAAGGTGTAGGAGGAAATGCAACCAACAAGAGGCAGTTGTCAGTAACTATGAATAGCTGAGTGAGGAGGGAGGTAGGGAGTCAGAGGAGGGAGGGGGAAAGGAGAGAGAGGGGAGGGGAGGGGGAAGGATTCAAGGGGATGGGTTAAGGGAAAGGAGAGAGAGATAGAGGGGAGGGGCCTATGTGTGGCAATCCAACTGCAAAGAGCAGTAAGGTGTTGTCGGAGTTTGGCTGCCATTTTTTTCGGTTCCTCAGCCCCATGCCAGATAGGGGCTGAGGTCTGATGACATTTCCGCACCTCTGGGCATTTGGAGGAGCAGCTTGTTTGTCTGGGAGCCACTTCTAAAGCCAGACTGAAAATGTAATAAAAAATGTGGTGGCCCACACCCTCTGTGCACGCGTGGCCACCAGGGAGCAAACCTTAAAGGAGCCGAGGCTCCAGGACTGCCTTTTTGACTGTTGCCATAAGTTAACCATATTCTCGGCTCCTGGGCAGGCAGAAGAGCCAGGGATCATCTGGATAAAGCCTCCAGACTTGGGGGGGGAGGGTTCTTGCACTTTTAAGGGTCAACAATAATAAAATAAAGCCGGGACTTTTGGGGGTAAAATATACACAAATATGGCAGCCTCCACAGGACTACAAAAAATAGGGGTCTGCTGGGTAAGAGGCTAAAAGGTATGAAAAATCCAGGGATTTGAACAGCAAATCAGAAGGAAACTACTGGAAGAGGATATAAGGGTCTGTTTTGCCCGCCAAACAGGGCTCAGCCTGTGATTTGGGAGAGAGAGCAGTATGCAGGAGAGTCTGTGGGCCATTCAGCCCAGGGCCTGCACCCAGTACCTGGTGGCCTGTCTGACCACAGCAGGAAGAGAGCTTCAGAGTTCTATTTTACAGTAGGAGGAAAGACTTTGGCAGTTTTGCTGCTGGAAGGGATAGTGGAACTGTGCTACAGAAAAAGAGATTTGGCAGTACTGCAGAGATAACAACTGGGAGTTCACTGCAGAAAGAAAACCCTTTCTGAATTTGTGCAGAAGAGAAAGTGCAAGTATCTGGAACTGCAGTGTGAGCTGAAAGACTGTGGGCTCAATTCTCAAATGGGGCTTAGAGCGAGACAAGCTGTGACAAACAGCAGCTTGCACTGAAGCTCCTGTGCCAGGGACCCTGCACCAGATTCTGCCTGGGTGTGGGGGGGAGGTCCACTAGATCACCAGGGAAGGGGAAAGGTATGTATGCTTTCAATCACAGGTGACATCGAAGATTGGGGAGGGGGGCCACTAGACCACCAGGGATTGGGGAATAAAAACATTTTAACAACACCGGCTTTGGGGATGAGGTGCGGGGGAGGGAGGGCACTAGACTACCAGGGATGGGGATAAATGTGAATTGTATTTACAGGGACAACATCGAGATCGGGGTTGGGGGTGCTTGACCACCAGGGAGTTTTAACTTTTATATCAGTAGATTGGGCTCGGATGGGGGACCGTGGCACGTTGCCACAATGTGCAAAACTCACCCAGAGGGTGAAGTCCCCCTAGACCAGCCCTGGCTGGTCTAAGAGTACTTAGAAAATCACCTTTTGGGTGCATTTTGAGAATGCCATTTGAGGTGCTCTGGCAGCCTGTGTCTGCCGCAAGCCCCTAGCTCCCTGCCACAGCTTACTTCCTGGTGCACAGGTGGCGTAAGCCCCGTTTGGTGTAGGCAGCCTGTGGTGGATGCTGGCTGCCTTTGCAAATTGTTCCTGGAGCATTGTTTGGTGCAAGGGGCACTTTGTGCAATCACTGGGATGCAAGCCCCTTGCGCCGCCCTGGGAGCTTTGAGAATCAGGCCCAGTAAGTTGTGCAGCTGTGAAAGATTTAGTTCTGCAGCAGAATGGGACTCTGAGCTGCTGTTTTTTTACCCTCAGTGGGGCAAGCTTTGAGATTTTTCTCAGTGTCACAAGCTGGAGAGACTGAGTGAGTGAGCTGAGGCTATAGACTGAGAAGCAAGAAAACCCAGCTGCTACTTCTGTCTGACAAGGGTGTGCAACAGAGGGGTCTAGGGGACCAAGCCTATCCGTCTCCCTAGACTGAAGACAAAGAAGACCAGCAGAGGAAGACATCAAGTGGCCTGCCTGGTGAGCACTGATTACAAAGGCCTCTGAGGTGAAGATGGCAAGGCCAGGCAGGTGAAGACCATTGTCCTCCCTCTTTCTTCTTCGGCTAGCTCGACTGCTGCAGTGGTGCACCAATGACCTGATACCTCTACAGTGCTGCAAAATAAGTCCTTGAAACCCCCTTTGAACTGCTGAACTATAAGAACCCTGAGCTATAGCTCTGGGGAGTCTTTATTTAGCTAGCTAGCTAGGCTGAATTTAGGGGGTTAAATTCTGGGCTGGACTCTGCCAGAAAACTGCGCTCAAGCCTGAAAGTTAAAGTTAAGAGCTGTGAATTTAAAGTTTGGGCCCAACAAAAGATCCCCATGTCAACCTCTGCACCACAGTGAGGTACCCACTAAAAAGACTGTATAGACTTTATGGGCAACTGCCAAGGGAAATACGGGTGCACCAGCAGGTGGGAGGCGTGGATTGTTTGGGGCAGAATTGTTAGCCAGTTATTGTTATTGCTGTTTTATTCCTCCTTCTCCCCCTCCCTTACAATAAAATACTGTTATTGTTCATATTAATTGGTGCCACAGAGTAATTCTATAAAGAAGGGATATTGTCAGTGTTTGGCAGGCAGCTAATATATTTTCTTGGGAGTGGTTACCTGCTATTTGCCAACAGGTATTTCCCTACCATTTCCTCAGGTGGTGGCAACATACCACACTACACCTTCTTATCTTAACCCAGGCAGGTCCCCTTGAAGGTGATTGCTGTGAGGATCTCGAGGGCTATGCAACAGCCAAAGATGAGTTAAGGGGCTGTCACACTTCTGTTTTATTTCCTTGTGTAAAAATGAAAATAAATAATTAATGCGACACTATAGTTATACTGTGATACTGCCTTTGAGTGTTATCTAGTTTTGTAAAAGAAACATAAAATTAAAAATATGCTGAAAAAAAGAAAAGAAAAGAAGAGGAGTAGGATACATGGGGAAGGGGGGTGACAGTCAGCCAGTATAGCTATCAGATCTCTAAATTCAGCCCAGCATTAGGATGGGCCACTGCGTCTTTTTCTGCTGGTGCAATCTATGTGTTTTATGTTATGTTTCCTACCTGACCAGTAGATTTCACATAGTCAAGGTCAAAGGATAGGCCGGCCCGCTGGTGCCATGGTAGAGCTACCTCTCGTAACGCTGGTGACCCGGGTTCAGGAATGGACTGTGGTTGCTAGAGGGCCAGCTGGGGGGGGTGGATTGAGCGTCCTCAGCATGCTCTTCACCTCCGGGGGAGGGGGGGTTGCATCCCTGGTGTAGGGCTCATGGGTGACCACAGAACGTCTTGCCAGCGGTGACCCAGCTACAGCTAGCAGCAGAGAGGTATGCTGGGAGTCTGGCTTGTCCACAGCACAGTGCCATTGCATACCATGCCTCCTGCAGTTCCAGAAATGTCCTGCCAGATGAGCTTGATGTTGTCCACCTCACGCTGCAACCACCCTGTAGCTGGCCCAGGCTGTCCACCTGGACATGAGATGTGGCATCCAAAGGGGTACATGTAGGCCCCGGAAGCCCCCCGTGGGTAAGACTGGGAGGAACACTGGATAGGGTGGACCTCAGTGTAACCGCAGATGGTGGATGCGCATGCAATGGTAGGGCTGATGGGGGCACCATCCTGGCCATAAAAGCAAAGGAAGTAAAAAAAAAAAAAAAGTCAATGGAGAGTTCTCTTCCCTGTGTTCCCTTAGCCTCAGGGTCCCACAAGGCTCCATCCTTGGCCCTTTGCTCATCAGTTTCTCTGTGAATGACTTTCTCCATGCTTGCTTCAACTGCCACACATCTATATGTCTCTATACAGATGACACTATCATCTACTCCAAATTTGAATTCATCACTGATCTCAACAAAATACTCTAAACAACCTTGGCAGAACCCAGACTAGGAGGGACTCAAACAAAATATTCTTGAAAGTATAACAACAGCAAAGTTATGAGTTTCATTGGGAAATCCCAACAACCACAACACATCCAAATCTTAACTTGGTAGTTGAGGGCATATTTGTGAACTTTTGCCTGCAGGTGTGCATGTACACTTCTCAAGTTGGACATTTGTGTGGACTTTTATGTACATATATAGAGGTTCTATGTTCTTCCTGGCTGTAATTTCTTGTCAGTCCCTCTAGTGATTCTTTAGAGGCTATGAGTAAAGTTTTCTCCCTCTCTGTGGTTGCCTCTAGTGATCTTTATCTGCTCATGCTTCTCACCTGGTAGATGGGCCTAAGAGGACAGGAGTGTTCCATTTTAAACCCTTAAGATAGATAACTGGCACTGGTGATGGCTAGTGGTTGGCAGCTATGTCATGTGGATCTGGAGTTTTGGGAGCTCCTATTCACACCAGGCCCTCTTCCTGTAGGTGTGTTGGTCTGCAGTCCAGTGATATAGTTGGATCCTGTGCAAGACTTTCTTCTGCATTGCATGAAAATGTGTACAGCATTTGTAAATGAATAATACCCTATTCCAGAGGTGACCTGTGGAGTCTCAGACCCTTGTTAATCATAATATTGTTCTCCTATTGGGTATTAGGCAGAGATGATGTAAAGCTTTACAATTACCCGCTATAGAAGGAGGAGAAGGGATCCGGGCAATATGGACTTGTAGGTAGTTGTAGGCAAATCAGGGTACTCTTGACAAGAAAGAATGAAAGAGACAGAAATCTGCCATGCCTTATTTCTGCCCCTGGACAATGTATGAAACAGGAGGTGTTCAGTGGATGAATCAAACAGGCCCCTGCAGTCTCAATATTGCTGTGGAATGCTAGGTTGGCTGTGAATAAAACTTCCATCACCAGGGATGTTATTGATTCATGTGGTGACCTGGCATGTATCACAGAAACCTGGTTGAATGACTTGGCCGGCCCAGTACTGGCAGAATTTGCCCCTCTAAGTTTTTCCATGATACATTGCTTGAGACTTGAGTACAGGAATGACAGCATGACCATCTGTACTGGAGCTGGTCTGAATTGTGTGGTGTCTACAGTCAAGTCAAAAGGTTAATTTGAGTGTCTGGCCCTTGAGTACTTAGTTTGCATCTACTGTTGATGGTGGAGACTTCCTCCAGGAGTTTTCCAGTAGGTTGTTGGACTGGGTATTGGATTCCCTAGGGTCAGCAACCCCTTGGATGTATTTGCTAACAAACTTCTCCAACTCTTTTTTGAGTTAGGTTTCAGTCAGGAAATTACCACAGCCACTCACTCAAGGGGTCACACTCTCAACCTCATCTGTTTGGTGGGTCTGGAGAATGCGAACATGTCAGTGGAGCCTGTTATTTGATCCGATCACTGAACCACTTAATTCTGTGCAAGGGCCCTGAGGGTGCCACCTCTGACTGTGAAAGTGATCCAGTACTGTGCAAAATGGGATCCAAGTCCAGAGAAGTTTCTAGATTTAAGGAAACACACAGACTAATGCTGTTAGCAAAGGACAGATCAGCACCTACAGTATTTTCAAACTCAGAGAATCAAGATTCTAATGTGCATAAAAGCATCAATCATTTATTCAAACAGGTTAAATTTTCATACCACATTCAGTGATACACTTTGTAATATTCAGATATTTCCATATTGTCATCTGGCATCAGGTTATTGGTATCCAAGATACAACAAAAAACAGAAATACATTTCCACATATAATGCCACCATAGCCTTTCATTTGAGCTTTGCTTTGCTTCGTGGCTCCAAACTTGAGAGAAAAACATTTCCTGCAACTGTTGAATGGACCTAACCATGCCGACAGCCAGCTTCAGCTCTTTTGCTCCAGAAAGTCACTGCAGCATTTAACAGTATCTGCAGGTTTGCTCTGGCCTGTCATCAGAGGCATCAAGGAAGGGGAAAAAGACTCCTTCAGGTACATAAGGGAAAGAAGGAATTGTAAGGATCAAATTGTAAGGATTAGGAAGGATGGGGGGGTGGGCGGAGAAGGGGGAAATCAGGCAGAAGCACTCAACAATTACTTCTGTTACATATTTACTAAAGAAAAGGATGGGTCACTGCCGCAGTAGTTGGAAAGGGTAGGCAAAGGGGGGCAGGGATTACAGATGGGGCAATCTCAGCAGGCAGGGTATTGAAAGGTTTAAGGGCACTGAAGGTGGATAAGGCACCTGGCCCAGATGGCATACACTCCTGGGTTTTGAAGGAGTTGGTGGAGATCCTAGCAGAGCCATTAGCTGACTTGTTCACTACCTCTCTGGGAACGGGATGCATGCCCCAGGACTGGAGGATTGCTCACCTAGTTCCTCTCCACTAAAGCAGACATAAGGATGAGCCAAGCAACTGCAGACCAGTAAGCCCTACATCTATTGTAGGGAAGTTAATGGAGATGATCCTTAAAGAGAGGTTGGTAACCTTTCTGGAAAGTAATGACTCCAGGATGAAATGCAAAATGAGTTTGCCTCTGACAGATCCTGCCAGACCAACCTGGTTGACTATTATGACTGGGTGATTAGGGAGCTGGACAAGGGCCATGTGGTAGATGTCATGTATCTGGATTTCGGCAAAGCCTTCAATTCAGTGCTACATGGGAGGCTGACTAACAAGGTGGAATACCAAGGAGCAAGGACAAAGATGGTGAATTGGATCAGGAACTTGCTGCAGGGGAGGCAGCAGAGGGTAGTGGTGGGAGGGAAACTCTTGTCTCCAAGGGTTTTGACAAGCAGAGTGCTACAGGGCTCAGTACTAGGTCTGGTGTTGTTTGGCATTTTCATAGCCGACATCTGACATAGCATTCAGAACAAGATTAGCCTTTTTGCAGATGACACAAAGATCGGGGCGGTAGTGGATGAGACCGTAGGGTGGCAGGGGCTGCAACACGATCTGGCTAAACTTGAGGACTGGTTGGGCACATGGCTGCTGGGGTTCAATGTGAAGATATGCAAAGTCATGTACTTAGGAGCAAGGAACCCAAGGAGGTATTATCAGTTGGGAGGGGTACAGATAATCACTGCAGAGGTGGAGAAAGATCTTGGGGTGATAATAACAGGGGAAATGAACCACTCTGCACAGTGCAGGAAAGCAGAATCTAAAGCCAATAAGATGCTGGGGTGCATTGCTAGAGATATCTCCTCCAGGAGAGGGGAGGTGATCCTGCCACTGTACAGGTCTTTGGTGAGGCCGCACCTGGAGTAATGCAGACAATATTTTTAATTATCATGAAAAAGAATTACTGCAAAAAGGATTGTTATTTGCACCCACGAGGGACTTAAATATGTTTCAAACAGTTATTGACTTCCATAAATTCATAAGAAAATTGAACTTTAAGGCTTTCTTCAGTAAAGAAGACTGGGGAAAAAGAGAGATGGAGAACTTTTTGGACACACAGAGGAATGACGAAATGGGGAAAAGTATGGACTTTAAAAAATTGAAACCTAAATCAACCCCCCCCAAAAAAAAATGTAGCTCTATCTATTTTTGAGAAAGCAGTTTTACAAGAGCTAGACAATTTACAATAATCATCAGCATGTTTTTACAATTGCACAACTGAGCAAAAGGAAGCAATTGTGAGCTTAAAGAAAAATGACTTTGTCATAATCAAACCAGCGGACAAAGGGGGAGCAATCATAGTCCGAAACAAATGGGACTACAAAATGGAAATGCTGAGACAACTAGGGGACAAGAATTTCTACCGGGAGCTAACAACTGATCCAACTGAGAGATTTAAAAGGGAAATAGATGAAATCCTAAATGAAGCCCATATGGATGGCATTATAGATCAGGACACTTTGGAATTTCTCAACGTAAAGTACCCTGTATGAGTAGTTCTGTACGGACTCCCTAAGGTCCACAAAACACTGGACAATCCACCAGCCAGACCTATTGTGGTGAGCATTGGCTCCCTGACTGATGGTATTTCACAGTTCATTGATAGCTACATTAAACCAATAGCTAAGAACACAAGATCTTACTTATGAGATACAACTCATCTGCTTAACTATTTGGAAGACACTGAATTGGAGAACACATGGCTAGTAACAATGGATGTATGCTCATCGTACACTAATATTCCCAATACAGGGGGATTGGAAAGTTTAAGGGAAGCCATATACCAGAAAACATCCCTCTCACAGTCTTTGGTAGAGCTGATCATTACATTAACAGAGAAAGTCCTAAAATGTAATACCTTCATGTTCAAGGATCGCATGTATTTACAACAAAAGGGAACGGCGACGAGGGCCGCCATGACCCCTAATTATGCTATTATATACATGGTGAGTTGGGAAGATAAATTTATTTATGGAGATAGTAACCCTTTCCTACCCTTGATTGACTTTTACAAAAGGTTTATAGACAACCTTCTTTTTATTTGGAAAGGAACAAGAGTTGAGCTGCAGAGTTTCGTGGAATATCTTGAATCAACTAACCCTAACCGTAGCTTTGATGTTATAGCAAACCAGAATGAAATCAACTATTTAGATTTGAGAATAATGTGGGGAACATGGGGGAATATTGAAACAAAACTTTACAGAAAAGGAACTGATAAAAATTCTATTCTCCATTTCCAAAGTTGTCACCCCACACACATAACATCTAATATCCCAGTTGGTCAATTTTATAGAGCCAAAAGGAACTGTACATCAGCAGAGGATTATGAAAAGGCTGCTACAGAACTTTCACAAAGATTTAAAAAACGAGGGCACAGTGACACTGTGATCACACATGTAAGGGTCAGGACCAATAAAATACAGAGTGAAACCCTATCTGGATACAAGGGGAAAGGAAAAAGAGAGAGAACAGCAAGAAGATAGATCATGTTTTCTGTTAAAACTGTCTTGTTTGTATTTTATAGCTGAAGTTTTCTGATTTAATGTAAATGCCTGTATTGTGTACCTCATAAGACCAGTAGCGATCTCAGCTCAGGCCTTTGAAACCCCCTCTTCACCTTTTTATGTTAGTATTGTGTTTTAAATTGCCCTGTTATTGCCCACTCAAACTTGGAGGCACCTTGCCTAACATTTTGGTCTGCAACAACCCCCCTGTTTAAGCCAGTCTGCATTTCTTTTTAGCTCCATGAGCAGCCGCACCCCCTCTGACTTTCTTATTTAATTCTCCTCTGCCTTCTTCTTCCAGGTAGTCTGAGAGCCACAGCCGTGGTTCTCTGATGAACCCGACCTGCCAGACTGCCACCTGCAGTCCAGGTCTGAAGCCACCAGCCCCTCACAGAAACACAGGTACGGACTTGCCCTCAGGGACTGATTACCCCTAGGAAGGGAGCCCTAGCTGCCAATTTTTTTGCTTTCTTTACATGAGGACAGTTTTCTCTGGGTTTAAATTCAGAGTCTTTTACTGCTGTGGCCCACTGGCTGCAGTCAGCCCTAGGAGCGCTCCGATTGGCTCCATATAGCTCTGCACTGTTAATGTTTGACTATATTGTGCTAGATTATATTTTCTGTTAAAACTGTCTTGTTTGTATTTTATAGCTGAAGTTTTCTGACTTAATGTAAATGTCTGTATTGTGTTCCTCATAAGACCAGTAGCGATCTCAGCTCAGGCCTTTGAACCCCCCCCCCCTTCACCTTTTTATGCTAGTATTAATAAAATGGAGTTTAACACAGCTAAATGTGCCATTTTGCATTTTGGGAAAAACAACCCCCAACAAAAATATACACTGAACAACTCCATTATCAAGGTCTCTTGTTTAGAAAAAGACTTAGGGATTCTAGTCAATAATAAGCTGACACAAGTTTCACACTGCAAAAAAATTGCAAACCAAGCAAATTCACTCCTTCGCAGAATCAACAGCACTTTTGTTTCCAGAACCGAACAGTGTATTATCCCACTTTACAGATCACATATCAGACCCTATATGGACTATGGTTCTCTGTTTTGGAGTCCTTATCTTTGTGGTGACATGGATAGGCTAGAAAAGATCCAGAGAAGAGTTACTAAATCTATTCCCCACTTGGCTCAGGAAGACTACGAAACCAGATTACATAAAACGGGTTTGCATTCACTCAAATTGAGAAGAACGCGAGGGGACTTACTTCAACTCTTCAAGATTATTCAAAACCCTACCATAATGAGGCAATGTGGTATTACCTTTGCGACTAGGAAAATCGGTCCCAGACTAAATAACAAACAGCTAAACATAGCCAAATGTAAAACCAATGTAAGACAAAATTTCTTTACAGTAAGAACCCCGAGACTATGGAACACACTTCCCCAGGATATTGTAGACTCCCCTTCATTTATGATCTTTAAATCTAAACTGGACAAATGGTTAACCAGATAGGAACCATCAATGATGATCCACATATGTGGAGGACAATATCTATGGGCTTCCGCCTTCTTTTGTCCCTCAAACCAAGTAACCATTTATTGTGTTTTAAATAGCCCTGTTATTGCCCACTCAGACTTGGAGGCACCTTGCCTAACATTTTGGTCTGCAACAACCCCCCTGTTTAAGCCAGTCTGCATTTCTTTTTAGCTCCATGAGCAGCCGCACCCCCTCTGACTTTCTTATTTAATTCTCCTCTGCCTTCTCCTTCCAGGTAGTCTGAGAGCCACAGCCGTGGTTCTCTGACGAATCTGACCTTCCAGACTGCCACCCGCAGTCCAGGTCTGAAACCACCAGCCCCTCACAGAAATGCAGGTATGGACTTGCCCTCAGGGACTGATTACCTCCAGGAAGGGAGCCCTAGCTGCCAATTTTTTTGCCTACCCAGCCAGGCCCCCAGTCCTGATTAAATACACATAAACCCTGCCCTGGCCTTCTAGCTCACTCCTGCTGGCTATTGCCAGCCACGCCTCATTAGTTATCTAGGCCTTCATTTTTCATTGGTACCCCATCCTCCCACAAGATTCACTCATTTCCTTGGCCCTCTCAAGGAACTGTTGCAAATCCTGTGTTTATTACTGGTAAAAAGAAATATCTTCACGTTAAGAATGCCATCTGCACCTCTCCTTCTCTATAGTTGCCTTATATTACTTTGTTATACTCTACCCAAAATTTCGGTTTGCAACTTGGACAAAGGTCAGTTTCCCTCCTCTATCATCTACCAAGATATAACCTCCCACATTAGACCATGGCATCCTACATCAGGGACGTCTTCTCTATGGTCAAGCCCCTCCACCCACCAGGCCATAACTATAGAACACGTGCAATTCCCAAGGATGGTGTCAGCTCTTTCAGTTCTCTATGTTTTATCCCTAGCAAATAGCAGTCCAGCCCTTAACACAGCCACCGCTAAACCAATGTACGCTAGAAGGAGTAACAAAAGAATATTTAGCAGGCTAAGACACCACCTTAAAAAACTACTACTGCTTCTCCTACTCTGTTCGGGAAATGTTGAATTAAACCCAGTTCCACCTATTTCTCTGGATGCCCCTGCAGACCTCCCTCAATATAAAGGGATTAGCTTTCTCCATATCAATATCTGTAGTTTGCTAAAGAAGATTGACTCTATACAGACCTGGGCTCTACATGCATCTCCTGATTTCTTCATGATAACTGAATCCTGGCTTACACCCTCGACCCTGGACAAATCTATCAACGTACCCGGATATATCATCTACCGCTGTGATAGACTGACTAGAGGGGGGGTTGCAATATATGTCAAAAGCAAATTCACAGTCTCAGTCTTTGACTGTACCTGAAAGGCTAAGGAATTTGAATGCCTTGCTCTAAAATTATCACTTTCCAGCCAGAAATCACTCCTTATGGCGGCATGCTACTGACCACCGTCTGGTGGCTGGGCACTTCTGCCACACCTTCAAAACCTTCTTGACTCTGCTAATACAGAGTGTATTCTAATGGGGGATTTCAATCTAAATTGGAATGATGACAGCTCTAAGAAATTGAAGGATCTGTGTGATGTTAATGGTCTGTTACAAATGGTGACTGCTATAACCAGACCTAACAGAAAAAACCCTAAGGGCGCAGCACCCTCCTGGACCTTATGCTAGTAAACAAACTTCACACTATCTCGCATACTGGAGTATTCTTCAACGATATAAGCGACCATTGCGCTACTGCCTGCATCAGACATCCTTCCCAAATAAAAACGGCCTCCAAATTCAGACTGAAAAGGTGCCTGATAAAGTTCTGCCAGTACACTTTCCTGAAAGATCTAAGCAACATTCATTGGCAGGATTTCTATCTAGCCCCCAGCTTTAATGAGGCATTTAACATCTTTCACAGCCTCTTACTGGGGCTAATAGACAAACATATCCCACTAAGACTGATCAAATCAAAAAATAAAACTTCTGCCTGGTTCTCTCCCATCCTGAAGAAAGCACTTAGGGATAGGGACTACTGGTGGAAAAAAGTGAGGAAATCCCACCTGGAGGCTGATTGGTTAGCATTCTGTACCACTAGGAATGCTTGTACCAAGCTAATTAGGTCAGAAAAAGCTAGGGTACTTCCAAAAACAACTTGAAGACAATAAAAACAACTCTGCCAAATTTTGGAACATCCTCAAAGAAGTCGAAGGTCAGGCCACTGCAACACCCCTTCCAAACAAAATTGTGTCTGATGGTACCACTTATATGGACAAAACTGATTTACTAGAGAAGCTTAATGATCACTTTGCCACTGCAGGGCTTGCCTTTGACACCTCACCTATCAGCAAACTTAGCCCAGCAAGAGACTACACTGTTGGCTTCACTGATAATCACAACCATAACCAACTGCATCCCACCCCCTTCAGCTTCCTCACAATTACGTTCAAGCAAGTGGAGGACCTCCTCCTTTCTCTGGATACAAAAAAGAGTGTGGGTGCAGATAATATTAAACCTTACTTCCTAAAACTTGGCCATATCTATCTGACCGCCCCCATTATACACTTATTCAACACCTCTCTGATTCAAGGTGAGCTACCTGTCTTGTGGAAAACTGCCCACATCCTACCATTATCAAGACTGGGGATCCGAGTGATCTGAACAATTATCGGCCTATTTCTATACTATCTGTCCTCTCTAAATTACTTGAAAAAATTGTCAACATCCAACTTAGAGAACATTTGGATTCACAAAAGTTGCTAAACCCAGCTCAGTCCGGCTTCAGAAGCCAAACACAGTACAGTATCGGCTCTTTCCAAAGTAACTACAGACTGGCAGATGGTCTTGGACTCTAAGAAGCATGTATTTGCCCTCTTCTTTGATCTAAGTAAGGCCTTCGATACTGTAGATCATACCATCATGCTTACTGCACTGAGTAACATCAGACTTGATAGTTCTGCAATTAAATGGTTCACCAGCTACCTAACCAATAGGTTACAACAAGTCAGCGCCATAGGAGATCTATCCCCACAAAAATCCTTGTTACGAGGAGTCCCACAAGGCTTCATCCTGGGCCCTATCCTCTTTGCAATATACATCAATAATCTGGACTCGCAGCTGGGCACAGCAAATGTGCACTTATTCGCAGATGATAATGTACTCTATACCACAAATTTATCCTTGGATCTGGCCCATGAGTATTTACAGAAAGACTTCGTTGCCCTCCAGTACAACCTTCTCACTCATAAGCTCCTCCTCAATGCCAAAAGACTAAAGCAATGATTCTCTCACCAAAGTCTACTTCCGGATGTCCACATATCACACAGATCTGACCACTCTTAGATGAACCCCTTGAAGTAGTTGATACCTTTAAATACCTAGGGTTCTGGCTGGATAACAAGCTCAACTTTCTGTGCCACTTAAATGAAACCTCAAAGAAACTAAGACAGCGATTAGGTTTATTCTATCACATTAAACACCTACTCACGTTAGAAGCCAAAATGAGACTAGTACAAACTACATTCCTACCTATACTGGACTACGCTGACTTCCTTTACAGTCATTACCCATCAACGATGCTAAACAAACTGGACACCCTTTACCACCGGGCTTTAAGATTTATCTTAAATCTACTCCGTAGTACACATCACTGTCGTCTATACCAGGTTTTGGGATGGACCTCACTCTCAACTAGAAGAAAAAGGAATGCTCTCCTCTGTTTTTTTAGAGCATTGTCTGATAACCTCCCTGCATACATCTCGAACATCTTCAAATGGGCTAAAGATTCCTATGGCCTGAGACGCTTCTCCTTAATCTGCTTCCAGATTCCTAGAGTGAAAACTACCCTTGGCTCAGCAGCAATCAAGTTCTCACTTCCATCACTTCAGAACACTATGCAAGACTCATTAAAATTATCCTCATTTCCAAGCATTTTCACATTCAAAGCTCTATTAACGGATTATCTGAAGGAATCATGCAACTGTTTCAGACGCTGATGACCCCTAAGCCCAGGGTGCCACTCTCAAATCCTAAGCCTAAGTATCTCATCCACCCCACATTCCTAACAACAGAAACCTAGGATCTACAACCCTAGTTTCCTTAATCCAAGACGGCCCTGCCTATTCTCTACCTTTTACCTATTCTGGTCTCCCTTTTGGCTGCTGACTCTTTCACCCCAGTTTCTACCCTATTCCTTAATACCTCCTTATTTTTTTATCATTTATGCATAAGCTCTTACTTAGCGGAGACTATATGGGATTGTTGTCTCTTCTCATTTCAGTAAAGCTTATCATTATGTACCTTTGCATGTTAATTATGTTGACCGGTATGTATAGGCCCATATTGACCGGCACATTCACAATGTTTTTTCTTTTTTTTTTTTGCACCTTTGTCCACCATAATTGTAATCTTATGAAGTGTACTGTATTGTATTAATGCCCAGGACCACCTTGAAAATGAGCTTGCTCAATGGTGTTTATGCCTGGTTAAATAAAGTGATTGATTGATTGATTGATTGACTGAAGATAAAATGGATGGTAATGTGACCTCTGGAAATGTGATGACCTCCCAATGTCCAAAGTTTATAACAACTTTTAGCCCTCAAGTGCACCTTGTAAATAAAATCATCAGAAAACATTGGTACATCTTAAATACAGAAAGGAAATTACAACACATAACGAAAGAATTTCCACAAACTGTATACAGAAGGGGACCAAATTGAGAGACTCATTAGTAAACAGTATATATTGGGACATAACAAAAGAACAAAACACAACACTACCAAATGGAACTTTGTTGTAACAACTGTAATTTTTGTACAATGATCAAGACTGGAGATCCATTTACCCATTCAGTTACAGGGAAACAGTACAGTATAAGAGACATTGGCACTTGCAATACCAAAACTATAGTATACGTGGCCTCATGTACACAATGCCAAAGTTTTATGTGGGAAAGACAGTACAAAAAGTTATTGAGAGGATTGGACAACACAATAGAAGTATAATGAACAAAGATAGCGTTAGTGCCCTGTCCCAACATGTTCAACAAAAAGGAAGTTCACATAGATTTTTGTTTAAAATGATGGAAAAAAATATACTCACACATTACAGGTGGGGACTTGGATAAACGAATTGAACAAAGGGAAACCTTTTGCCAGTTCCAACTGAGATCATATGTTCCCCCGGGTCTAAATGACTTTTTTCAATTGTCTCCATATTTGTAAATATGAACTCTTGGACTTTCCCACAGTATCTGGATTTTACAAAATTCTGTACGTATATATACATATATACTTTGGGTTTTTGTTTAGGTGGATTTAGTTGCTGCTGTTCATATTGCATTACATGGTCTGAGTAATTATATAAAATAAGGGGTCCCATTAAAACTGTCTCCCACCTCCCTTAGCCCCAACTTTTTCTTATTAATAGTCTAGTTAAAAACAGGGAATAGCTTAGTAGCCACAAGAATTTTATTAGGTCAACATCACATGAATTATGAAATACTAATAGAAGTTGATAAGTAGAAATATCATAAATTCTATGCTTCAAAAATGTTTTGTGTTTCAAGATTAGTATGATGAATAATGAACATGCACAATGGATGGCTAGAAAAATAGGATCAGATAGATATTTATATGAAAGTAACATTAATTTTATTTGTTTTAAATTATCTTGGTGTGTTATTTCATGTGTGTTTTTATATATGGTTATAGTACCTGCTTTGCTTAGGGTGGCACAAGATAAGATGAGAAAGTAATAATATTATCACAATTTATAGGTACAATAATAATAATATAATATGGTGCACTTTATGGCATATGCACTTTATATAAGTAATAGTTAATGCACGTTACACATCATGTGTTTTTGAGTAAAAGGGTTACACATGTACTGTCACTTTAAATGATTGCCTTTATTAACTGCAATGCTGTATGCCACTCCAGCCTCAAGAAAGCGCTATTCGCATGCGAAAATGTTCAGTTGTCTCATGGGGAGGGACATTTGCAACTTGCTGCTGGTTGTTTGTCCTTGAAAATAAAGTTGATGGACTTTTATCCTGCCTGCATAGAAGCTGTTTTCAGTTACCTGGTGAGCAGTGGTGTAGCCGAATTCACCATCTGCTCTGTGAGTACTGGCACCCATGCTTAAAGAAGGATGTTAATTACTGGAAGTGGTACAGCGTAGAGCAACAAGAATGATCCAGGGAATGGAAGACAAACACTACGAGGAGAGGCTGAGGGAACTGAACAAGTGTTCCCTGAAGGAGAGGAGGAATAGAGAGTGGATATGATAGAGACCTTTAAATATATGAAGGGTATAAACAACACTGGTACAGAGGGAATCTTTTAGTTAAAGGGAGGGAGGGACATAAGAGGGCATGGGCTAAGGCTGGTGGGGGGGGGGAGATTCAGGACAGGAATGAGAATGCACTTTTTTAAGAGGTGGTGTCTATGTGAAACATGTTGCCCAAAGAGGTGGTTTCCTGTAAGTCGGTGGGTAACTTTTAAGAAGGGGTGGGACAAAGTAAGGGTAGGGTCACCATTATGCGATTAGGGGAGGGAGGGGCAGCTGCAGTGTGAAAAGATGCTACCTGCACACTTGAGCAAACTTGATAGACTGTGTGGCCTTTATCTGCTGGCAATGTTGTATGTTCGTAATAAAACAGCATACTACTGTCTTCTCTACAATAACCTTGATCTTCTTGCACCAGAAATGTGACGTCAACTAGAATGGGCCTCATTGATTTGCAAATGTCTTCACAAAACCTACCCCACAAGGGCTTCCTTCAAGTACCAGGAACAGGCTGGTCCATTGGCTTTAAAGCTTTTGCTGCAGCTGCACCAGTCATTTGAAATACTGTCCTCACTAGCACCAAAGAAGCTCAAACCATCAGTGCCATGTTTGGCCACCTCAGAATGCCTTGCAGTTCTTGATAAAGAATTGGCAATGTGCAAAACAATGTCTGGTGGTTGTCTGGTGGCAGAGAGCATTGAATGTTTCACTGTATCACCATTTTTGACCATGTTTGGTTTTGTGAGTAATCAAACTTTTTTTTTTTTACATAAATTATGTGACCTTATTTGGATCACTTTTTTTGATACTGGATCATTTTTTGATACATGGCCTATTCATTCATTCATTCATTCATTCATTCATCATTCATTTATTGTATTTGTTTGACCGTTGGTCGTTACAGAATAGAACATAATAAATATGTTGCACAATCATGCAGTTGACAGGTATATAGCAATATATGGCTCAGGTGTAGGAGGGAGTGCCTGTGTTTTTTATGGTTGTATTGCTTGTACACATCTGAGCACCACCTTTACCTGGGGCATACTCATTTTGTGATTATCCCTGTCACTGGCCCTGCCATCTTTCCTGCAGCTACTACTTAACCACTCATTCTTTCTGTCTTCAACAGAAAAGCTCTCAGTCACCTACTGTAAACTCTGTAAATATATTTACATTGCATTATATTTTATTAGTAGTAGTACAGTTTGTCACTTGTATTTTTACAGCTTGCATGTCTTTTGTTGTTTTATTGTAACCTGCATACACTTGCCTGTTATGTAATTTGCTCATCATCCCCGCTACTGTCTCTGTCTCTTGAGATCTTTTTTTTTAATCCTTTGTTTCTCTACTTGGTTCTCCTCTGACTGGCCCCATCTGGACCAGAACCCCCAGTCCCATCACCCAACTTCCCTGAGACTTACCTTATTCTGGTGCCCTCGCCACAGGGCCTGGTCGGAGGTGCCAAGTTGTTGGTGTGGGGCCTGCAGGAGACTGGGCTCTTTGTCCTGTACAGACATTGGTGTTATTCTTTCATTTTTACATTAACTTGCATGCATGTGCAAGGAACATCTTGCAACAGTATGACTTTTGGAGGTGTGTGACCCTTCTGGCCAATGCAGTCCTCAGTGTAGCTGATGGGACTCTACTGGACCAATACATGCTGAGCTGTATATGACAGCAGTTCAGCAGTGTTGGCCTTCACTTCAAAGAAAAGGTCCGCTGCAATCAGTGGTGGTAGCATGTATGCAATTAGCATAGCACGTCTGCTGAACTGCTGTCATGCATAGCTCGACATGACATCCCTCCCGCCTCCTCCCTCTGCTAACGTCCTCCCCCTCCCTCATTACAGTTCTCCCCGGCCCCTACCTTGTGTGCCGAGGGGGGTGCCCAATCCCCCTCAGCTCATGCGCCCCCAACACACTGTGGTGGCTGATGGGGGTGCCCAGTTTCCCCACTGGCTACAGCCCCCCCCCACAAACAACCAGTTGGCATGCTGGGAGCCCACCCCAGCGTGCTCATGCTCCCCTCCCACACTGTATGGCTGGCAGGGGTGTCCAATCCCCACCAGCTCCAGTCCCCCCAGTCCCCCCAACAAACACTTGGGTGACACGCTGGGAGCCCACCCCAGCATGCCAAAAGTGCCCATTTCTTTTTTTCTCCCCATTTCCTGTAAAAGAAGAAAACAGTCCCTCGTGAGTCCCTCGCCCCCCCCCGCCAACCCGCGCCCACCCTCTGCTCACCCATCTCCCCACATCCCCCTCACCCCATACTTACCTCTGGAGCCCGGTGCAACGATCTTCGGTGGACTAGGAACACGACTGCACTCTTCAAAGCCGACCGTGAACTGAGGAAGTGCCGGTAAGCTGTGTAATGGCATAAATAGGGTTTTTTCAACTTTGGTGCATATCTCGTCCATTTTTTTGACTTTTGTTACCAAATTTTCAACATGGGGTTCTTGACACCCCTTCTCATGAATTCAGTCAATGTCATGGCATTATTCGGTCCCGAAAGGTGATTTTGCGGTCATTGTGCGGAATCGCCTTTTGGGACCGATTAACAAAACAGCAGTGTCAGTGTTCATGAGGTGGCCTCTCAAAAAGACTATGTTGCAAATTTGGTGAAAAAATTCCAAAAAATTACTGTTTTACGTTGCCCAGTTTCCACTCGCACTTGTAAGTTCGCAAATTTGTATTATTTTCACTCTGGGTTTTCAACATAGGCATATTTCCACACCTCCTTATGATCAGTGCAGCTGTCATTTTTCACATCCTGGCTGAAATGTGTTTTTGCGCTTCCGGCACAAAATAGTGCGGTCACTGTTGGAAATCAGTGTTCGCTACAAGTAAGACAATCACAGTGGCACTGTTCATGAGCAGACATCCTTAAATGCCTGTGTTGAAAATTCGGTGCAAAAATTCCAACAAATGACTGTTTTACAAGCGTGCGTTGCGCAGTTTCCATTCGTACCTTCGTGAATTTGTCATATTTTCACTCCAGATTTTCAACATTTGCATTTTCCCACACCTCCTTATGAAGAGTATGGCTGTAATTTTTCACATCCTGGCCGAAATGTGTTTTCACACTTCCGGCACAGAATAGCGCAGTTGCTGTGGGAAATCAGTGTTCGGTACACCGTAAGAAAATCATAGTGACACTGTTCATGACCAGAGGTGACAAAATGCCTATTTTGAAAATTTGGTGAAATAATTCCACTGAATGACTGTGTTACAAGCGTGCATTACACAGTTTCCACACAGGCTCTTACCCTTGAGCACACCCAGAGAGTTAGGGTTCCTAAGACAGACACTTAAGAAGTATGAGGGTGAAATGTTGATCAGATGCAAGAGGAGTTGCAGAGAGGTACTCTTTTGAGATATGGATGCTGAAGGGACATGGATACAATGGTGGGGGGGCCTGCATAAATACCAAACACCAATGCACATATCTGCAAGCGAACGTTCGGCATTGGCAAATGCTTGCTCTCCCTTGTCCTACACATGTACAATGATGCGATGCACATGCTTCCCATACAAAGAGATGCTCCCAGCTTCCGGGTGGGGGGTTCCTTCCTATACAATTGCAGTCCTGCCATGCTGCCACCCAGATTCCTCTACTGTACTGTAGGTAGCAACCACCCAGCAGGACATGCACACTCCCCCCCCGCCCCTAGGGAGGACAGCTGGCCAAGGGACACTCAACCCTCCCTTCCCTAGCCAGACCCTGAGTGACTGAAGTCCATTCCTGAACCCGGGTTGCCAGTACAGCGGGGGGAGGGGGCTTTGCCATGGTGCTACTGGGCCAGTATCCTTGGGAACCTCTTGAAAATTAGGCCTACAGCTTAAGTGTAGATATCCCAGCACACAGAAAATTTAAATGAATAAATATAAATAAACCTGAAAGAAGGTTCTGATAAGATTCTTTTACAGAAAGTGGCAGTGGCTCTGGGAAGTTCTGAACATATCTGAACCGGTTCTCCCAGTCCTATGTTGTATAATGAAGGTGGAGCTCATCTGAAGGATGGCACTCAGTGGTGCATTTTTACCAAGACAAATGAGCTCAGGGGTACCTTATATACCAGAATGAATGAGCATCTTATGGAGTCATATGAAAAAGTGAATTTGGTTAAAAAAAAAAAAAATAAATAAATATACTGGTAATGCAGGGATTGTATGCAGCCATCATAGGTAACCAGTAAGTGCTTGGCATCGATAACAGACATGGACAATTGAATTACAATCTGTTTTGTGGATAAGGGGGGATAAGGATAATGTGAACTAGGAAACCCAAAGTAATCCTGCTTAAAGCTAAAGCTAGCCATTATTAATTCATGGAGGTTGCATTTGTTACACATGATGCACTGCATTATGGGATCTGTGTAATGGTGCACACTGAAGATAATCTCCTACTTTTACAAAATGTGCTATGTGATCTTTTACTAATGAGCACTAACGTGTAGAGGCTGGCAGCCTGAGACTCACCAGGCCTGCTCCTGTGGTGCACCTGTATTTCTGTATATTTCTGATCATTTACTTCTACCTGGAAGACCACTAAAGATTGGATAAAGGGATCTTGGTTTAACACACTTGAAATAGGGAAGAAGCACCCCCTCCCCCCTCAAGTCCTTTACTTCAGTTTTAGCATTGGATGAGCACAGCTACCTGTTATGAGAGTTGAACCCATGGCCTTTATATCAGAACCTTCAGAGTTTGACATCAGTTTGTACAGTTACAGAATATGATAGAACAGTATACAAGAACTGAATGCAAATGTTCAGCATAAACACCATCTACAATAAGGCCAAGCTTTAAACCAAACTTTAATAGGGCCTTTTATACAAGATGTGTATCAATTTTATTTACTAATGTAACCAGCCAGTCCCCTGGGGTTACTAGATTCCCATCAGTGCTAGTCTTAAGCAGGTAGGAAAAGGGAGCTGGTGGCGAGCTCAGAAGGGGCTTTCTACATAATGACATCATTGTTTTCTCAGCTAGACTGAGCTAAGGATGAGTATGTCATTTAGAACTCTCGCTGCAGCATAACCATTTTGGAGTAGGCTGCTCAGGGGGGCTTGTAATGTTCAGCAGTTAGTCTGAGTGTGGCAGTCAGAGTGGCAAGAGGTCTGCCAGTGGGGCTCTGTCAAAGGGGCTCTGGAATTTCTCACCCTAGTTTGGTCAAATTCAGCAGCTTGCCAGAGAAGTGAAGGAAACCATTTACCTGCAGGAGTCTGTAGTTTCACTCTAGGGGGAGTGGGAGGGACTGCAAATTTTGTGGATCCAATGGGCAATCTCCTGGAGGTCCTGAAGACACAGCTGCCTAAAGGGAGGAAAATGTGTGAGGATCTGACAAGCTACCAAAAAGAAAAAAGGTGCCTTTCTGTTCTTTGCATGCCTAGGAGGAAGGAGCAACAAATCTGTGAGTATAGAGTTCTCTTAGGGAATTGTCTGAGGTGTGTGTGCCTAAAGACATGGCTAGATCACAGCGGTTAGGACCCCTTTCACCACAACTGTGCTGAATTTGAATTTAAAGTTGGGAATCTTTAGCAATTCATGGGGGATTGGAAGCTTATTTGGTGTAACCCTGAAGGAACGTCAGAGACTGGTTGGGATAAAGGGTGGGCAGACCCCCATCTGTAGTTTCAAGCATGGCTAACTGGTTCGTGGATGGGTACCAGGTTTCCCTGGGCAGGTTAAGTGCCAGGAGGATTTTTAAGTGTGTGGCACATCCCGCAGATATACACTTTGGAAATGGAAATATGTTCTGGAAATGGTTAAACTGTGTGGCACATCCCACAAGAATACACTTAGAGAGGAAGGAGATGTTTCTGTGGAAAACAGTACTGCCTAACAAAGTGTTTCTGCAAAAGAGAGTGTACCTGTGTTGCAATGACAAACCTTTGGGGGACCACCCTTGCTTTAAGTAACATCTGTGAATAAAGCTATACTGCACAATCCCAGTTACTGCTGTGGACATTCAACTTATTGCCTCTGGTGTCAAGTGTTATTGGGCCCCCTCAGAAGTTAGGTGTAGCATACGCCTGGCATCCTCTCCCCAGACCTGGAGTAAATAGAAATGTTGTTTTTGTAAGCACCCCCAACCCCTGTCCTCTAGATAGTGAGTCTGGTATACACTTCAATGCTAGGAGTGCTACCATTTGTTTAATTCTGCCAAGAGCAAATTGCATGCTATGTATTGGGAGCTGGGTTTGGTGGGGGAGGGGTCACTGCCTTGAAAAGGTAGGGCATTATAACAAAATGTGGGGGCTGGGTTACACTAAGTAATGAGCTTGATTCTGGTAGCACAGCTGTTTGTATGCTGGAAACACTGGGTCCTATTCACAGAGGTAGGCTAGGTATGTATGTATGATATGTGTATACCCTGCCCAAGTAGCTACGCGCCAGTGGCCAGGCGCCTGGTGGCTGACAGTCATTAATGCTGGCCGCCTGTAAGTGGGGGAAGATTGCAGAACACAGGTGGCTATCCAATCAGATGCCCATCCTGGTTTCTAAGTGGATCCCCTGCTATGCTTGAGTAGGGGATTCTGGGCAGGCATGGGTCCTGGACTTGTACAGACAAGTCAAGTGCCCATCCATGAATATGCACCTGCTATACAAAGTCATGCATTAGTAAATGCAAATATATATTTTTGTTAGTATGTACACTCCAAATTGTGCTGTTTCTTAACAACAAAGTAGGGGATTCTGGGCATGCACGGGTCCCGGACTTGTACGGGCAAGTGACCATCTGTGAATATGCGCTTGCTATACAAAATCATGCATTAGTAAATGCAAATGTATATTTTTGTTAGTATGTACACTCCAAATTGTGTTGTTTCTTAGCAATATTTACATGAGCATGGACATGTCCTCTGTGTACAAGCACCCTTGTATGGCAGCATCATAGTCAATTGCAATACAACCACTGAAGGTGTAGTATATAATATACATATATATATATATATATATATATATATATATATATACATATATATATATATATATATATATATATACACACAGAATATACTGACATTGATATGGACCACATGTGAAAGCACAACGTTGCTGTCATATAGAATGACTTTGTTTCTAGCAATAAATGTGTGTTATTTATGTGTTGTACTGCTAAAGCAGTCTCTCACAATTTCTCTCACCAGCAAGCTATAGAACACATATATTTATTGCTAAAGCCATGTTAATTCTAGATGACAGTATTGTGAAGTTGTCACATATGATACATGTCACTGTCAGTATGTAGTATATACACTATGCCTGAAGTGGTTTTATTGCAATAGACTATGCTGCAGCCATACGGGGGTGCAGTACACAGAGGAATTGTCCATTTTAATGTAATCGTTGCTATGTTACAGCACAATGTGGAGTTTACATACTACCCATAATGTATATTTAAGTGTAATACAACATGAAGGGGAGTATCGCTTATTCATGGTTGCTCTCAGCCATATCATGCAGCTAGAAGGGCTGGGGTGCCATGGTGGGAGGATTCCCCATCTGACCAGAGCTGGCTGGTGGCATTGGTGGGGGTGTCTAACTACAGTTATGGCAGGGTCTCCCCTTGCGTAACTTGTGCTCCCCTCACCTGACACTCTGTGCCAACTCTGCACCTTGGTGAATGGTATGGAGTGTGGGCATACCCCTGGCATGCCACTGGACCACTCATGGCACTTAACTGCACAGGTGGCAGGGGGATCATATGTGCAAGTGTCTTGCATACCAGTTGTAAATGTGGCTAGGTCAGTGGGACCCCCACAGTGTGGCATTCAGACTTAAGGGTGCCTACGCACTGTAGATAGGCAGTGCATAGGCAATCCATCCTTTTGTGCATAGGTTCAACTATTTGCAAAATCCCAGGCAAAGCTGTGCACAACTGCAGAACCTGTTTTATTGAAGAAGGGGATGTTAACTGTGGTATGAAGGGTTCTCACATCTGTTTTTTTTTTTTTTTACAAAATGGCAACTGATTCCTTGATTTCTTCTCTGCAACCACAACAAATGGACTGAAAGGATGTACCTCCATTAGGCAACATCCCACTCAGAAATGGTCAGAAATTACTTTAAGTTATGGTCTCATCTAAAGGATGGCACCTCTATTAGGTAACATTCCCCTCATATAGCATTGCAGTGCCAACATTAGTTAAGAACCCAGATCCCCTATTTGGGCCATGAACCTTCAACCTTTTAGCACAGAGCCAAGAGTGCTACCACTAAGCCAGACTGACTCTATAAATAACATAAGATTAGTATTCCTAATGCTATGAGACATGTTACAGGGGACATATTGTGTTGATCTGAGCTCGAACTGTGAACAGAGAAATAACAGGATGCCACTAGTAGATCAACAGCAGTGTTGATAAGGTACAAAGTCCCCTCAGCCCATTTAGTCAAATTCTGCTAATATTTTGCACTGGCTATTTTACATCTAACAATGTGTTAATGACCTGGCCACATCCCTTTTTATTGCCTCTGTTTTCTCAATGTTCCTAGGTTGCAGAATGGACTAATGCATTACTACTAAAAGTGTTCCTAGTGGACCGGCTCACTGGATAATCTTGGAATACCCCCAGAGTGGTTCCTTCAAGATGGATTACTACATGTGTCATGTAAAGACTAAAAATAGCTCTTTGCCAGCTGCTACCTAAATTAGCAAAGCCTTTTGATCTGGTTACATAACTTCCATCCTCTTTCACGTGACCTCCGACCTCTTCTTCTACGCTATACTGTGCATGTACAGTATGTGTGTGTTGTGCTTTTTGGCTGAGAGTTGGATAATACACCACTGAGAAATCTTACTGTATAGAGAAATAGGTGCACTCAAAGAAGAACAAGTCATCATATGCACTATCAAGTGTATACAGTATATAGCAAGCCATGTGCACTATTGAGTGTATATATAAACAGCAAGTCATCATATACACTATTGAATGTATATCAATTATTTTAGTATTGGAATGTCTTGCAAAAGAAAGGAGTTGATATTTTCTCCCTACAAAACAAAAGGAAATACTCCTCCCCCCAATTTCTCCCACATGTGAAGCACTACAAGGAGGCCCAAATGATTTGGACACAGGTTTCCTCACTGTGGAATGAATGAATGGCATAACCCCCAGAAATTAGTAGCAGCTTAGTAAACAAACATTTTAAAAATGAGTGTTTGCCTTTCATGGTGTCTTCTTCACCCTCATGCTGCTGTTTTCTCCACATTAGTTCACAGGAACTTTTCTAAGGCTCAGAAATGGCAAAATCTTTTGTTAATCAGTAGGAGGTACACAGTTACATTTGCTAAAATCTATACTCGAATATTTTCCCCCAAACTCATTTAAACCTCTACAGTTCATAAAGACACTGTGTCTGCAGGTTCATGGCTAGGAGGTCATACGGGCATAGAACAAATGCCACACAGTGTAGGCCCGCATGTTTTTAAAAGTCTGTTCCTCAAGCTACTGATAATTTCTGGGGGTTGTGCCGCTGATTCATTCCACAGTGCAGAACCCTTTGTCCAAATTGTCACCCATTTAGTTAGGTACGGTACACCATTGTCTCTTTCATGCCAGAGTACCAACGGCTGTAAATTTGTCGAACTTTCCTTATGAGGGAAGGAAAAATGATGCCACAATCATTGACATATTTTGGACTTCAAAGAATCAAAATAGGAGATGTCACTTATGAGACATTACTATATAATAACTGGTGGCCCCATTTATCGCACTGATTATCAGTGTGATCAAACACTGTAATAACTGGGTATGATGTCATATGTAATTATTATGGCATTTGAAGCACTCAGACTTCACTTTCACTTACAGTACAACAGTGGAGAACACACTGCTCTGTAAGTCCCTGCACCAGTTATTATAAAACATAAAACATAATCCACTGTGTGCTTGTGAAATTTTTTCTATACTCAGTGTGTGTGACCACATAAACCTCTTGAGCTTTACTCTTGAGGTTTATCGGTCATCACACACCTCAGGTGTGTAAAAAAAACTTTATTTATTTAGTTTTTGTTGATTGGGTAGGTACACTAGACAGCAGGGCTGTCTATTTTCTGGCACGGCCTGGGAGGTTACAATCAGAAGGTATGGAAACAACAGCAAGGTACAAAAGAATAAATTGAGTAAACAAAAGGGTAACAGAAAAACAGGCTAGAAATCAATTACAGAAGTAGTGACATGAGCACAGAAATTCTACTGATACAGCAATAACAGAACAGTTTCAAATTCAATGCATTATTAACAGATACAGAATAAAAGTGCAAATACTTTACAGTCATTATGCAGTAAATAGGGGGTAAGTGCAAGGGGGTGGCAAGATTGCCCAGGCAAATTCAGTGACTGGTGAGACAGGTGCCAGTTATGCAACTAGGATGGACAAGCAAGTGTGTGGGTAGACCCACTACAGGAGCAGGGTACAGAGCTGTAAAGAACCTTATGGAGGTCCATCTTAAAGCTACATGGGGAAGGGGAGTTTCTGAGATCCCGAGGAAGGGAATTCCATAATTTGGGAGCACTGACGGAGAAAGCATTTTCACCTATTTTAGTTTTAAACCTTTTTTTGGGCAAGTAGGGATTTATCAGCTGATCTCAGGGGGTAGGCCGAGATCACAGGTTTGAACAGTAAGGCCAGTTTGTCAGGTTTCTGAGAAGAGTATTATTCCTAATGAAGCAGACGGAGGTATACTGCTGGAAAGCTGAGGAAGAAAGCCAACCCAGACTGAAATATAATGAGCATTGGTGAGTAAGCTTGGGTAAACACAGAGCAAATCGGCAAATGTTATTGTAGCAGGTGTCCCACTTATGGACTTTATAATTACTGGTGACCCCCTTTAATGCATGGTCTGGATCTGTGTTTCAAATGCCATAATAACTGGATTGTCTGGTTATTATGGCATTTTGTTTTAACTCTCCCATCACTTTCAATTGTCATGCTGCCTCATTGGCTCTTACTCTGTGTGTGGGTGGGCTGAGCAGTTCCGCAAACATGGCGGCTCCATTTGTTGCTTAGCAATGAGCCACTAGAGCAACTGATAGTTTCCCAAGGTTAAGTCTTTTCTGTGAAAAGCAACAAAGTCGGCTACACTGCTGAGTGTGCCTTGTATGAAAAACTGAACTTGAGAGGCAAATACTGGCATCACTCCACTGAAGTATAAAAAGGCTTTACTAAGATAAAATCACATACTGTCCAACAGAACTGACTCGCTACAAAGTCCTCAACTGGTTTCACAGGTTACTCCTAATGATGCAGTAACCTGCGAAACCAGTCGGGGACTTTGTAGTGAGTCAGTTCTGTTGGACGTTATGTGATTTTATCTCAATAAAGCCTTTTTGTAGTTCAGTGGAATGGTGCTGGTGTTTAAGTCTTGTCTATTCATTTTTCTTTTGTGTGTGCGTATTTATCCAGGTGATCATGCCTTTACTACTTGAGTTCTTAAATGTATCTGGTTGATCCTGCTGTCCATCTTATTCAGGAAACTGCGAGTCCGGCCCAGTGTGATCACCAGTGGGAACAAAACAAACAGCAGTTGCACTCCAGAGGCAGTGTGGCACATTGAACAAGCATTTGTCAGTGCCGAATGTTTGCTTGCGGGCATTGGCAGTGGTAGTGTAGAAGTTACAGAGCTGCGTAATAGTAATGACAGTGAAGTATTGAACTGAAGCCAACCCCACCACCACCCTGCAGAGAGTGACAGGCATTGGGGTGTGCTTTTGGGTCGTCAGGCATAACGGCCACACCATTTCAGTACACCCCACCCTGCAGACACTGGCAAGTGTCACGGTGTTCCTTGAGTCTTTTGGTCCTTATGTGCACCCCATTCCATTAGGAAATACAGTGAGATGGGTGCGATATAGGAGAATGGGGTGAACTTTGGGGCCGAAGAGTCCAAGGCATACCTTGATGCCTCTCACTGGCTGCAGGGTGTGGAATGCTATGAGCATTACAGGCAAGAATCCCAAGTCACACCCCTGATGCCTGTCATTCTCTATAGGGTTGGGCGTTATGGTTGGAAAACCCTAATACCTCAGGCATTCATTGGTATTTTCACTCCAAATGTTCAACATGTTTTTTTTGTGACCCCACCTCATGAGCAGGGGGAAAATCAGTTTCTTAGCGAAGCTGCTTATGCACAGCGACTCGGCATTTAGCACCACAGGTGCAAAAACATTCGAACAGGATGTAAAAATGACAGCTGTACTGTTCATGGGGAGGTGTGAAAAATGGCAATGTTGCAAATCTGCAGTAAAAATATTTAAAAAATGGTGAAGTCATGAGCGTACATAGAAACTGTGCAATGCACACCCGTAATGTAATTAGGTTGGGGATTTTTACAGCAGATTGTCAACTCAGGCATTTTGGTGCCTCCGATCATGAACAGTGTCACTGTGATTTTCTTTATCTGTCCCGAACAATAATTTCCCACAGCGACCACGCATCTCTGCGCTGAAAGTGTGAAAGCACACTTCGGCCATGTTGTGAAAAATGACAGCTGTACTGTAAATAAGGCTGTGGAAAAATGCCACTGGTGAAAATCTGGACTTAAAATATTACAAAGTCACGAACTTACGAGGGTGCGTGGAAACTGTGCAATGCTCACTCGTAACACAGTCATTGTATGGACTTTTGTCACCAAATTTTCAACATAGCCATTTTAAGACCTCTGCTCATGAACAGTGTAACTGTGATTTTCTTACTCTGTCCCAAACATTGCTGTCGCACACCAACAGCACCATTGTGCGCTATATATGCGAAAACACATTTTGGGCAGCATATGAAAAATGACAGCTGTACTTTTCATAAGGAAGTGTAATAAAATGGCAATGTTGAAAATCTGGAGTGAAAATATTAAATTTGCAAACTTATGAGCATTCATTGGAACTGCGCAACGCACGCTCGTAAAACAGTCATTTTTAGGAATGTTTTCACCAAACTTTCAACATAGCCATTTTAAGGCCTCTGCTCATGAACAGTGTCACTGTGATTTTCTTAATGTGTCCCATACATTGATTTCGCACATCGACTGCGCCATTGAGTGCTACATCAGCGGAAACACATTTTGGGCAAGATGTGAAAAATGACAGCTGTACTGCTCATAAGGAGGTGTGGTAAAATGGCAATGTTGAAAATCTGGAGTGTAAATATTGAACATTTGCGAACTTACGAGCGTGCGTAGGAACTACGCAACGCACGCTCATAAAACAGTCATTGTTAAGAATTTTTTCACCAAATTTTCAACATAGCCATTTTAAGACCTCTGCTCATGAACAGTGTCACTGTGATTTTCTTAATGTGTCCCATACTTTGATTTCGCACATCGACTGTGCCATTGTGCGCTACATGGGTGGAAACACATTTTGGGCAAGATGTGAAAAATGACAGCTGTACTGCTCATAAGAAGGTGTGGTAAAATGGAAATGTTGAAAATCTGGAGTGTAAATATTGAAAATTCGCGAACTTACGAGCCTGCGTAGGAACTGCATAGCATGCGCTAAATAAAACAGTGGATTTTTGACATTTTCCACCAAATTTTCAAAATAGGCTTCTTGAGAGCCCACCTTATGAACACTGGCAGTGTCATTTCATTAATCAGTCCCGAAAGGTGATTTCGCACAGTGACTGCAAAATCACCCTTTGGGCCCGAATAATGCCATGACAGTGACATCATTCATGAGAAGGGGTCCCAAAAACCCCATGTTGAACAGTTGGTGCAAAAATTCCAAAAAATGCCTGAGATATGCAACAAAGTTGAAAACCCCCTATCTAGCCCATTATACAGCTTACCAGCATTTCCTCAGTTCGCGGACGGCTTTGAAAAGTGCAGGCGTGTTCCAGTCACGAACCCGTCGCGCCAGTCGGTATGTATGGGGGTGTGAGGCAGGGTGTTGCAGTGGGTGGTGCGGGTTGTGGGAGGGGAGCCAGGGAGACTACGTGGGACCGTTTTTTCTTTACAGGTGTTCTTTTTGTTTCCAATGATGATGCGGGACATTTGCCACGCTGGGGTGGACTCCCAGCATGGCACAAGGACAGTTGGGGGGGCATTCAGCCAACAGGAGATTGGGCACCCCCGTCTGCCAAAGCATCGATTGCCATGCTGGGGTGGGCGCCCAGCGGGGCACCAAGTACTCGGGGGGGGGTGAGGACAGTGGAGCCGACATGGGATTGGGCACCCCCCTTCGGCTATATCATGAGTTGCCACTCTGGAGTGGGCACCCATGTGTGGCATTTGGAGAAAACTTTGGGGGTGGGAGGCGCAGCACAGCGATGGGGATTGGGCACCCCTGTCAGCTCTACAGTGTGTGCGTGCATGCGGGGAGGGCGCGCACGTGTGTGTGTATGTGGGGTGGGAGCTGCGCATGAGCAAGTGATATCTTATCGCTGCTCACTGAAGCGTAGCTCCCCCTTTGAACTGTATGCCATTGCATTTTGGAGCTTGTCATAGACAGCTCCAGCATGCATCGGCTTACAGGGGCCGTGCCTGCCAACACACTGACTGAATTGGAAGAGGGGGTGACATACCTCCGAAATCTCGGATGATGGCACTGTGTTTCTTGCACATGCAATAAATGTATTATAATGTATCTAATAAATGTATAATAAATGTATTATAAATAATAAATGTATCTTAATTTTTGAAGACCGGGTTTTTTTTTGTGCATGCATATGTGACGTATGAATGAGGGATCCACTCACTGTAGATCAAGGGAGGATGTGAAATGGTGCAGGTACATGGAGGGGGTGAACAAAGTGGTAGACAGTAAGCCCTACCAGAGCTTCAGGCTGATGTAGCATAGCTGGACTAAGGCAAGGGAGGATGTGAAATGGTACAGGTACATGGGGGGGGGTGAACAAAGTGGTAGACAGTAAGCCCTACCTAAGCTTCAGGCTGATGTTGCACAACTGGACTAAGGCACAAGCACCCATGGCATGTTCTTATAGTCCCCGTTTATATGTCCTTTTATGGTCTTACAGTGTTGATTGCCTAACTGAGCCAAGATGTAAAACAGATACTAAAATGTCAGGTTTATTTCAGGTGACCATGTTCTTATAGTCTCCGTTTATATGTCCGTTTATGTTCTTACAGCGTTGATTGCCTAACTGAGCCAAGATGTAAAACAGATACTAAAATGTCAGGTTTATTTCAGGTGACCATGTTCTTACAGACCCCATTTATATGTCTGTTTATGTTCTTACAGCGTTGATTGCCTAACTGAGCCAAGATGTAAAACAGATACTAAAATGTCAGGTTTATTTCAGGTGACCAGGATCGTAGTGGGGAGAGGGGGCAAGTGAAACAATGTCCTGAGAATGTGCGTAAACTTATTAACCGTTGCTGTGCCGCGGAGTGATACACCGGTCCAGAATCCCTATACGTTCAAATTCTGTTTGCAGCCTAAAGGTGCTTAGGTGGATTGGCATTTACATTACTCAGCGGCAAATCTTTTTCATACTTTTTGTGATCATCGGTTAAGATATAACCACTAACTGATGACAGACACTTGGGGGCATAAAACTGTGCTACCAGCAAAGTTGCATTTGCAAAGCCCTGAATATTTATCTGTTGGTAATGAAATGAAAACTGTCAACTGATAACATTCAGCCACTGTCCATTGCACAGAATAGACATCTCACTGATAGATCTGGAGCAAAGGGACATGCACTTGCCAATAACACCTCTACAGCTCCAGACACTGAAGAAAAAAGTTCATGCATTTTCATGGCTGTTAACTTTTTCAGCATTTTAAAACAGTTACTTAGCATCTGCACTAAGATATTACACGTCGCTGAACTGAATTGCGACACTAGAATCCCTCGATCAACATTTGTCAGCAAAAGTGAATTGAAAAAATCAATAGCTGTATAAAATGGTAAGTGACATGAGTCAATAACAACATATCTGCACGTCATACTTGGCAAATTTGAGCACCACCATATTCCGCACCTGGCGTCAAACAGGGATGCCATTTATAATTCAGCTAATGTCAAGCAGTTTTGAGCCATAAAAGAATTACTATATCAGTATGGTGGCAGTAGCGGATTAGGAAATTAGAAATAAATGCAACAGCACCCCGTCGGCCATATGTTGTGTGTGGAGGGAGGTGCATGAGCACCCAGGGTGGGCTGTTAGGCAGCTTCAGATTCGCCGGAGGAAAGGGTGGATTCGATTGTGAGCTACGGTTGAATTTGTGTTTTCTTTTTCTATACCTAGTTTTTGCTATTTTGTTAGGGCACATGTCCAACCCTAAGATGTTTAGGGTCACAAGGTGATGTGACTTCATTGAGCATCTGATTTGAGAAAGAGCTGTGTAATTCTATCTAAATGGCAGCTCACGGCAATTCAGAGAAAAAAAAAATATTTTGAAGCTGCATTACCAGACTAAGTGTGCAGTTTAGTGAATTACCACACAGGGGTGTGTATATGACAGCACTAAAAGGTGCATTAAAGTGCTTCAGTCATGAAAACCTCTCCCACTGGCTGCTGTTGATATGCATAGCAGTATGTTCTCCTTTGTGCATTCCGGCTGTTCTTTGCTTCAGCTGCAGGTAGTACAGTATGCTCAAGTTCGTTTGAATAGGTTTTAGCAGTGGGGAGTTCACATTGACAGTCTAGTAAGAGAAAATGCTTGGAATTACACATACAGTCTGAATTTTCACATCAATGCTGAGTATTTTTTTTCTGGAGGATTAGAACCCATGGAGTCCATGAAGGTGTGCTTTGGAGAACTGGCGTGTGTAAGGACTGTTAGGCACCCACACATTTTGGTGGTCCTGCTGTGGCAGGGAACAGTTTATTAAAGTAATGATGTGTGGCTTGTCTCTCTAAGCTAGACAAGACTACACCATCCTATCAGGTAACTGACACAGTTGATCTGTGTGTGTGTGTGTGGGGGAGCTGCTCACTGAAGCATAGCTCCCTCTTTCAACTGTATGCCACTGCATTTTCAACTGCTGTCATAGACAGCTCCAGCAGTGATTGGAGAACTGTGACCACGCCTGCAAACACACTGTCTGAACTGGAAGATGCTGACACACCTCAGAAAAACTCAGATGATGGCACTATGTTTCTTGCACATGCGTGCAAGCAAACATAATAAATGGTACTGGAAACTATGGGATAATTCCCAAACATTTGTTTTGCGAAGCACAGCAGGTAGTAATCCATCACATACACATATTGAAATGAAATGTATGTATATCATAATACTGTATTATGGAGCCGTTTTCTTTCACTTTTTTCAATTTTGTATTAATTGATGATTGTTGGCTAATTTAATGGTCCCTGTCCCCAGCTAGTTGCCTCCTGATGAAGCGCTAATGAGCAAAGCGCTGAGGCTGCTGGGTAACAGTTCCCGAGCTGATGTTCTGTGTGGTGGATTATTACCTATGCGCCGTTCAACACTTTGTTTTGTTTTTTTCGTTTTCTTTAAAAAAAAAGAAGAGTGAGTGTGTGTGCGTGTGAGACAGAACTGCTTCACTAGCTCTGGCATTCACTCCCTTGCACCAGTAATTCTAAAAAAATAAAGGATACGCAACTGTGTTCTATGGATCTTTTTTACACACCCTCGGTGTGTGATGACCTCATAAACCTCTCGAGTTTCACTCTTGAGGTTTATGGGTCATCACACACCCCTGTGTAAATAAAAAAAATCCATAACACACAGTTATCTATCCATTATTCTCTACGTAACACACAGTCACCTAAGCATTATTCTCTATGTAATATATGGATAAGTGATTTTAATATGGCAGTAAGCCATACAAAAGAAATTGTTGTAATAGTACTGTCCAGAAAGTGATAATACTATTGATGATGAGCAATAATACTATTATTCAGAGTCTGTAATAATATTGTTTGGAGCTCTGATCAACAGTATTATCAGAGAAACAGAAGAGCGCAAGAGCAGGATTCTTTCACACTGACCAGCTTGTTTCTGTGTGCTTCCTACACATACGTCGTGATGTTTTTCAAACTGCGCCTCATGATTGGCCACTTTTTGTCTGTGGGTGGGCAGAAAACTGCTGAAAACATGGTAGCCGTCTCTCGCTTACCGCAAGTAATTCATCCGATTCGTTCCTTTGCTGATACTGTTTTTTTCTTTTTTTCTATGTTTAAAGAAGACCTTGCCTAGCGCAGAAAGAAAATGTCCTGAAATTTCTGGTAAAAAGCATATTTGTTTGGCATAATATACTGTATGAGTTCCAATCTGGTTTGCAATGACATTACCAAGAATAAAACTTGTGTTGCCATATGGAGGTGGGGGTGCTTCTGTGTAAGACTGTTTACAGGCTCAAACTTGAAAAACTTGGGAATACTTCATGGCCCAGATATTCAAACTGCGCCAGGCTGTGGCGCAAGCTTGGGTGCAGCGCAACTTGGCTTCGCAGAGGTGTTGATTGGACGATATTCAACGGAGCTGTGCCATGGCACAGCATTGTTGAATATCACACCCTGGCCACCCGTAGTGTGCATGGCGCAGTGGCACTGCACCAGCGCAAGTGGCTAGAGTGGATCGGGGGGATACGCTAGTGCAAGTTCCATTGCGCTATGCGCAGCAACTGCGATATTCAAAAGTGCACATGCAAATGGGGCCATAATGTATGCAAGGCGCAAATGGGGCCATTTGCATGTCATCTCTTGTTGCATGCTGGTGCACTGATCCCGATGACCGCCTGGCACCCTGCTAAGCAGCAGCCATCGGGACGGCGCCCTGCACAAGGGCAATGTGCCCCACAGCCTGATCATGGGCTTCAGTATAAATAAAAAAATCAAATATCCTGGTGGTCAGTGGACGCTGTCTGCCGATTGTGGGCATTTGTAATAAAAAAAGAATTATGTCCAATATCCCTGGTGTTCTGGCGGTACTCCCTTCCCACCTGCCCACTGAGCCCCATCGCGCTCCCCCGGTCAGCCGGCGGGCGGCAGCACCCCAACCGCCTGCCGCCCCACTGGCTGACACTGTAGGTAGGGCTGTACCCCATTGGTCCACAGTGTAAGCCAATGGGCGTGCAGCCCATACCGTACTACGCATTCCAGATATGTGAATGGATCCATTCACATATCTGGAATATAATACAGTACAGGCTGCACGCCCATTGGCTCATGCTGTGGACCAATGGTCTACCTACAGTGTCAGTTGGCGGGCGGCGGGTGGGTGCTGCCACCCACCCGGCTGACCGGGGGAGGGCCAGGCGGTGGGGCTCAGTGGGCAGGTGGAGCGAGCACGTGACCAGCCAGAGAATGGTACATAATTCTTTTTATTACAAATGCCCGCGATCAGAAAGACAGTGGTCCACTGGACCACCAGGGATATTGGACATAATTCTTTTTTTTTTTTTATTAAAATGCCCACGATCGGGCAGACAGCAGTCCACTGGACCACCAGGGATATTGGACATAATTCTTTATTTTTATTACAAATGCCCGCGATCGGGCAGACAGCGGTCCACTGGACCACCAGGGATATAGGGGTTCTTTTATTTTACAAATGCCCGCGATCGGGCATGGGGGGCGCCGCCAGGTGCAGCCGGAGCTTGGGTGGCCACTCACAGGTGGCAGCTGCTGTGTTGTGCCCTGCAATGCGGCAGCTCACCTGTGGGTGGTCATCCATTGTTCCTTTTTGTTTTGATCAACTTTGTGCTGGCACAGGTAGGGGTTGTGCATGCATGGCTCTGCACATCCCGGGCTGAATATCGGGCTGTGCAGAGTATGCATGGGCCCGACTCCCCCACCTGCACCTGCATACATTACTGATGTGCTCCAGTGCATCAGGATTTGTGCCGCGCACTTTTCCCTTTTGAATATCGTGCCGGGGTGCATCAGTGGATTGCGTATGGCACAACACTGTTACGCCATGAGCAACCCTTTTGAATATCTGGCCCCATGTATCAAAAAAGAGTGACTAACTACAGCTAATCCATTTGAAGAATAGAGAAATGATGGAATTCCTATCATCATACTGCTTAAAACATAATTCTAGATTGAGGGAGTGCGTCTAGCCAATCGGAGCACTTCTTTCCCCTGCATGTGAAACACTGTTGTTCTGTGAAAAATGTCTCACATACAGTGGCCCTGGAAACTTACATCCTTAGGGTATTAGAACTGCTCACCTTTGGGTTGTTGCCCTCATTCCCTAAGACTGTGAGAACACCCATACGACCATAAGATTGGTCTCGGCGGCTGTATTAACATACGAATATTATCCCAAAATAAAAATATAGTCAGAAAAGGAGAATAATGCAATCCAAAGGTTGCCATAGAAATTCTTGGATGACAAATATTGTAGAACAGAGCAAAGAGAGGCTATATCAATCTCTTATCAATGATATTTTTAGAAATCAAGGCACGCACTTTTATTGCCACCAAAAAACGGTTCCCCTGTAGCTGCTGTCCTGTGGGTAATCAGATGAAAAACCAGACTAAGTGTTGAATTATTGTAGTCAGTAGAAAGGTGTACAATATTTCACTACAAGTAACCATCAGCTAAAAAGTATCAACATTGTAGTGTAGTAGCATCCACAATTCATAGCTACAGTACTCTACAGTCAGGAAGGAATGTGAAGCATTGCAGCATTCACAGTTCATATCTACTCTGCAGTCTGGAGTGAACGGGAAGCATTGCAGTGTGCCCATTTCATATCTACTCTACAGTCAGGAGGGAACGAGAATGATTACAGCGTTTGCAGTTCATGTCTACTCTGGAGTCTGGAGGGAATGGGAAGCATTGCAGTGTTCCCAGTTCATACCTACTGTACAGTCTGGAAGGAATGGGAAGCATTACAGCATTTACAGTTCGTATCTACTCTACAGTCTGGAAGGAACGGGAAGCATTACAGCGTTTGCAATTCATATCTTCACTGCAGTCTGGAGGGAATGGGAAGCATTGCAGTATGCCCAGTTCATACCTACTGTACAGCCGGGAAGCATTACAGTATTTAAAGTTCATATCTGCTTTACAGTCTGGAGGGAATGGGAAGCATTACAGCGTTTGCAGTTCATGTCTACTGTACAGTTTGGAGGAAACAGGAAGCATTACAGCATTTGCAGTTCATGTCTACTCTACAGTCTGGAGGGATGAGAAGCATTATAGCATTTGCAGTTCATATCTACTCTGCAGTCTGGAGGGAACGGGAAGCATTACAGCATTTGCAGTTCATGTCTGCGCTACAGTCAGGAAGGAACACTAAGCATGGCAGCATTTACAGTTTGGAGGGAATGGGAAGCATTACAGCATTTGCAGTCGATATCTACTCTACAGTCAGGAGGGAACGGGGAACACTGCAGTGTGCTGAATTCATAGGCCCCCTACAGTCAGGAGGGGACGGGAAGCATTGCAGCATTCCCAGTTCATAGCTACTCTACAGTCAGAAGGGAACAGGAAGCAGTGCAGTGTGCTCAGGTAATATCTGTGCTACAGTCGGGAGGGAACTGGAAGCATTACAGCGTTCGCATCTCCTATCTACTCTACAGTCAGGAGGGGAAGCGAAGCATTGCATCATTCCCAGTTAAAGGGGTATGGTCAACCTTTTTTGCACCATATTATTTCTAGTTTTGCAAGGCAAATTTGATTTTTGGGAGCCCAATCCCAGAGGTCTAGATACAAATACAAAAGGCAATAAAAAAACATGTATAAGAAACATAAATAGATAAAATAGCTTAATAAATATAATAAAACAACAGGCTTATAACAGGATGAAGCAGATGCCTACATAACAGATAGCCATAACTTAAGGCTGTACTTTAAAAGACTAAGTCTGGGAATGCTTGATTATTTATTTATTTATTTATTGAAACGCTTCACCAGAAAGGCACACTGAACAAGTTGCTTGTCTCATGGTGCATCCTAGGAGAAAGGGTAGTGGGAGACAATAAACAGGTTTGGATCCACATGACTAATGACAATATAAAAAAGAGTAATAATCCATTACATAAATGAGAATGTTACAAAACCAAAACAATCAGTGAAGATCACAGACATGATGTATAGTACAGTAGAAAATAATACTTAGGTTATGCTCATAGGAGTGAAACGAAAGTCCAAGTGAAAATTAGGGTTTAGCAAGTGCACAAGAGATGTTATCGCATGTGGACACAGTAACAATAAAATAGTCTTGAAGTGGGCTTTGAATGCCTCAACTGAAGGGGCCTCCCTAACAGCTGGAGGGAACAAATTCCACAGCACGGGGTCAGCAATACTAAAAGCTCTGTTGCTGGCTGTTTTTATCCTTGTCCTGGGAATCATTAGGAGGCCCCTGGAGGAAGAGTGAAGGGAGCGGACAGGTGCAGCAGGTGTTGGAAGGTTAGTCAGGTAGCCAGGGCAGAGTCCATGTAGGATCTTAAAGGTGAGCAAGCCCACCTTGAAGAGATCCTCCACCTGACTGGCAGCCAGTGCAGTTCACGTAAAGCTGGGGTGATATGGCTGTATTTAGACTGTCCAGCCAACAGCCTAGTGGCAGCATTCTGCACTAGCTGCAGACAGTGCAGGGCACTCCCAGAGACCCCAAAGTAGAGTGTGTTACAGTAATCTGGCCTGGACATCACAAAGGCGTGTATTAAGGTGGGGAAGTCCTCAGGTGGAACTAGGGGTTTTATCCTAGCAATATTCCTCAGATGGTAAAAGCTAGTTTGGACAATGGATGACACCTAAGATTCAAGTGTCAGTCTGTCATCGAGAACAATGCCCAGATCGTGCACCTGAGAGGAGGTCTTCAATGGTGTAGGCCCCAGGAATAACCCTGCTGCCGTACCAGAGGCCACCCTATCGCGCCTTCTGTTCGACTTCACCACCAGTACCTCCATCTCATCAGGGTTCAGTCGCAACCAGCTGGAGGCCATCCAGTCATTGATCTCAGTGAGGCAATTATTTAGCACTTCCACTGCATTGGATGTCCCAGGGGCAAAGGAAAGATACAACTGGGTATCAACTGCATAGCAATGAAAACCCAGATTGTACTTCCTAATGAACTCACCCAGGGGCAGCATGTACACAGCGAACAACATTGGTGACAGGACTGAACCCTGAGGTACCCTACAAGACAGGAGGCTCAGGAAGGAGAAGAAATTTCCCATCGCCACCTGTTGCCTCCTGTTTGCAAGGTAGGACTCAAACCAGCAGATGACAGTACCGGCAAGTCTACAGTACTCTCTCAGGTGGTCGAGTAGCACACAATGGTCCACCGTGTCAAATGCTGAGGAGAGATTGAGGAGAATGAGAATTGACCCCTCTCCTTGATCTCTAGCCCTGAGGAGTTCATTGTGCACCTGAACTAAAGCAGTTTCCGTGCTATGCCTCGCTTGAAACCTAGAATGGAGTGACCATGTAGATCAAAGATCACAATGTGCTCCTCAAGCTGTTGCACCACAATCTTCTCAACAACCTTTCCTAAAAAGGAAGGTTGGAGATAGGTCGGTAATTCACCTTGATGTCAGGGTCTAAGGATGGTTTCTTCAGAAGGGGTCTCACCAGTGCCTCTTTCAAGGAATCTGGGAAAAAAACCCTCTGAAATAGAGCACCAGACAATCAAGGTGAACACTGGGCCAATGGAATTGACACATCCCATCAAGAAACACGTGGGCACTGGGTCCAGTTCATAATATGTGTGCTTCAGACTGGAAGCAACCTCAATGACCTCAGCCACCTCCACTGGTTTGAACTTGCCCCAAACAGGCAGAGTGCCCCTATGACATCCGAGGTGATCACTGTCAGCCATATTCTGGCTCACTGGTGGAATTCCTTGCCGGATGGTGGGCACCCTGTCAAAGAAGAACTGAGCAAACTTCTCACATAGGGTGTCAGAAAAGGCTACCTTCGGCTGTAGACAGATTGGATGTAATAGTCTGTCCACAGTCCGAAAGAGCACAGTTGGTCGATTCTTCCCTGCAGCAATCTCTCTGGACAGGAAGTCTGCCTTCTTACAGTTGATTGTCCCTGGTACTCACTATAGTGGGCAATCCGGGCCAGTTTGTCATCCTCCAGTCCAGTCTTCCACCAGTAGCACTCTAACTTCTGACCCACAATCTTAATTGCCTTGAGCTCCCCATCAAACCATGGGGATCTCATTTGAGAGGATTTGGGTCATACACAGACCAGTGTGAGGGTATTGAGTGCGGTGGACATCACCTCGTTATAGGTGGCAATCGCTTCACTTGGTCCCCTCGCACATACAATACCCACATTAGATAGATCAGCCACCACCAAGAAACCCTCTGGGGTCAATCCCCTCAAAGGGTGGTAGCTGACCAACTCTGCAGGAGGAGGGCTCTTGGGGGGAGGGGGGCCTGAACGAGAACTTCACTGTGTAATGATCGGACCAGCTAACCTGGTCAGTCTTGAGGTTGCTAATCTCAAGTCCCAGTTAGAACACCAGGTCCAACATGTGGCCACCCTGATGAAGTTAAAACCCTCACATTTTATGATTGCTTACTTTTTCAAAAATTGTTGTATGTTGCTGATTAATTTATCTGCCTTCTTTTTGCTAGAACCAAAAGGCATACTAATAATGCCACTATATCCAATTTTTACTATCAAATCCTTGATCTACTCTTATTGCACACTTCCTGAACATTAGGAACACCCTCATACAGTGTAGACACTCATGATAGAATAGTCTCTCCTCCCATTGCAACATGAGTGGCTATACTTTTTGGGGGTGTTCTCAAGTCCAGGAAAGATGCAGTAGGAGTTGATCATAATCAAGGGCTGTAAACAAACACATTTTTTATGAGGTAGAATTGTTATGGTGGGTAGTGAGTTTTAAACTTTTAAAAAGAAAGAAGGAATCAGAATCCATCTACTAGCTACATCAGCAATATGTACAGAATGTGACCAATCATAATGTGTTTTTTTTAATTTTTAAACTGGAGACACTTTGAGGCCTAAGGAGGTTTATAGTATACCTTTAATATCTACTCTATAGTCTGGGGGATGGGAAGCATTGCAACATTTCCAGTTCATATCTACAGTATGGAACATTGAGCACTTGTAACCAACAACTCATACAAAAAAACAGGATGAGCAAAGTTCAATGAAGCGAATAATTTTGTTTACTTACAATTTAGGAAGTAGTGGGCAAACAATGAGGCACACACAGGTGAACCCAGTGTTTCATGCACAGGCACGTTTTCGAGGGATAGCACACCCCTGTGTGGCTTTGTCTTATTTAGTCACAAGTTGAGGGATACACATGAAAATGTAACAGGGCATGCTAAAAATGACATCTTATGTTACTGACATGCAGTGACTACAAATAGTGAGTTAAAAAACACAGACTTGAAAGAGGTAACAATACCATGGAAACCTGGATTACTAAACTGATCTGCAGAATGTGGCACCAAGCCTATTTATTGACAGCCAGAGACAGGTAGGTCAGCTTATTCCAAATAAGCAATAATAGATTGGTTCAGATCACAGAGAGAGACTGAGCTGAACAAATACAGTCTAGCTGCAAAGATCACAGATGCTGTCTTTACTATTGACACCGATGAACAAACACACACTGCTATTAAGAAATGTCATAACATAATATGGTCTATTAAAAGAAATATGACAAGTAGGGACAAAAAAGTCCTGAACCCTTTGTGCCGTGCCTATGTTCGCACTCAACTAGAATACACTTATCAAATATGGTTCCCCTTCAGGAAGACTAAAGACAAATTTAGAGACAAAATTGAAAATGTCCAGAGAAGATTTACCAAATGCATCTCTCGACTGAGGGACATGGAATACCAGGATAGACTATCACAGCTAAATTTAATGTCCATTGAGTCTAGAAGGATGTGCTCTGATCTATTGTTCATGTACGATATAATGCAGGACCCAGCCCTGTTATGTGAGCTGGGTATTTCCTTTAAACTCGACAACAAAGTAAGTAGGGGTCATTCACTTCAGATAAGGGGTAATAGATTTAGGCATAATCACAGGAAGTATTTCTATACTACTAGAATTATAAATCCCTGGAACTCCTTACTCAGAAACATAACTCTGAGTAAAAGCAAAACTTAATTCAAACATAGATTGGATAAATGCATTGCATCAGGAGCCTCTTTGACCAACCTCAGGGAATAAATAACTTTTTGGAGCACACATGGGTTATGCATTCTCACTCCGTACAGTCCTCAGTATGAACCTCAGCATGTATGGCACAATCACCTGTAATGCAGTAATGACATCTGAGGAACACTAAGCACTTATATGCAACCATATCTACACTTGCAATACAAGAAATAAAAAAAAAATATCAAAATTGAAGATGAATCATATCTGTAAATGCACTCAAAACAGAGGCAATAAATGTACTGTCAGAATATCACTGAGTAAGAACGGCTGTTGGCCATAAATTGCATTGGTCCTGTGATCAATTAAGTTACCTACTACCAACACACTATGTTAGGGATAAGGGCTGAGACACAGTAACATATTGCCTACAATTGTCTAAGAGACCTAATTCAATTAATATGGGAATGAAAAATAGTAGGGGCAAGATTTTCAGACTCCTTGCAATCGGTGCAGGTGCGGCGAAAAACTGCCGCAAGTGGGGCTTCACTTGCGGAGCTGCAATTTTCCCCACACACGCTGTATTTTCAAAGTTGGAGCTGGTTTACAACTGGCTCACCCCTTTGCAGCAGTCGATGGCTGTTTTTTTGGTGTAGCAGTACTGAAATCTTATACATGGTGGGACCAGGAGTATCCGCTCCTGCAGCTGCGCTTGCTGAAAATAGCAAAGCCCGCTGGTGCGGAGAATTCGGTCCACATCAGCCAGCTGCAGAGTGGGACTTAGTCCCTGATGGGCTGAAAATGCAGCCCCAGGTCTTCAGCTGCATACAAAATGAAATAATATTGTATTATTGTATAGAAATACTGAAATAAAGCAGAACAAATAAAATGAATGAAAAAAAAAGTCAGGAGTATTGGAAGTTATTGCTAGTAAATGCAAGGAGCCGGGAAAACTAAATTCAGCTGGTAGGGTTACTGTGTGTGTCACTATGGGGGTTGTGTGTGCACATCTCCAGGGCCCATTTGTGAGTTATTATGGGGGTCCATCTGTAGCTGTGTGATGAGCTAGAATGCATTTTGAAAAGGGGTAAAGTTCACATTTGCAGCATTACTGTAACCTGGTGGGAAGAGGGAATGGCATGGGGGAAGATATTGACAGATATGAGGTATACAACAAAGACATGCAGTTAAAAAAAGGGTGGAGTAGTTGCCATATATGGGCAGAATGGCAGAGTCAGATAAAATATAGAACACAACAGAGGACAATCTGGAGCAAATATAGATTAAATTAACTCCAGAAAAAGGAAAAAATAGTAATGGGGTTAATCTACAGGCCACCTTCAGAAGTGGGATATCAAGATGTAGCACTATTAAATTCACGAAAGAAGATGGACCATGAAGACCAGTTGATAATTCTAGGTGACTTTAATTTTCTGGTATATGCTGGAAAAACAGAGAGGGTACCTCTGTAATGGATAAAGGGTTTTTAGACACTACAATATCCTTAAACTTACATCAACATATAAGCAAATCTACTAGGGGTAATCATATCCTAGATTTAGTGTCCAGTAATCTGGAGGAGAGGTTAACTGATTGTGTTGTAAAAGAACCTCTAGGCATTAGCAATCACAATATGGTAACTTTTAATAGCACAAATTGTACAAATAAGCCAACCTGCAGGGCAGTGGAAGTGTTACCACTCACGATGCCAATGACCCACATTTGGAAGCAAACTGGGGGCATGGGAAAGCCAGATGGGAGCAGGAAGATCGAGCATCCAGAAGACTTCTCCCCTCTCCATGGGGGAAGGCTTGCAAAACCCAGTATTTGCCTGGTCCCTAGTGGAAGCTAGGGAAAGGCACCTGAGACTGCTTAGAAGTTGGGGGGTGGGCATGGTAGATGCCGACTCAGGGGCACCAACAAATGGTAAACAGCAACTGGTGGCAGAATTCTGCAAAGACAAATGCAGGCCCCACATCCAACTAGATGGGCTTGCCATACCAGGAACTGGATCTGGTTCCCAGTAGAGAACTGGGGGACCCCACGGGGGGACAAGCTCTGGGAGAAGACGGGCTGGTAGGTAAGTCTTGGTGGACATTGGGGAGAAGGGTCTGGTCCATCCTGGCAGATGGGGACTGTCCGGTGGGGGGGGGGGCAGAAACAGAGAATAAAAAAAGTAATTGTGAAGATAGAGTAAATGGAATAACAAAAACCAAAAATTTCAACAGGTCAGACTCTGATTCAATAACAGAGTCTCTAAAAAGGTGCAACTGGGAAGAACTGTTCGGAAACAGCAGTTTCGATGAAATGTGGAATATAATGGTGGACGTACTGGAGGATCTGGTTACTAAATATGTATGTAAGAAAATTAAATATAACAATATTGGTAAGATGACTAAATGGTTTAACAGAAAGACAAAAAGAATGATAAGGAGAAAGAAAAAGGCATATAAAAAGTCAAAGGAGGCAGACACTGACAGGGCCTGGGACAAAAACAGACATCTAGTGAAAGAAACCAAAAAGGAAATATGAAGGGCAAATGGTCACATGAACTCTAGCTGACAACAAAAGTTAATGATTATTATAAATCCTTCTATAATTATATTGATGGAGAAAGGTCTATGAATTCTCAAGTTGGGCCATTAATACAGTAGATAAGAGTTGGCAAGAGCCAACAATGGCAGCCTGTGAAATAGCTTGATGTGTAAGGTTCAACTACCACTTGTCAAACTGCATTTTGATTAGCCTTTCTGTACTTGGCTATAAATAGTATTGTTTGAGTAACCCAGTTGCTACAGTTGTTCTACATTCTGCAGATCAAATTGTAAGGTTTGGCTAAGAGTTGTGTCATTTGGCTATTCAGTTTAGAAAACAGCCATGCTATTGGGTTTTGAAATTTCTAGCTGAAATAGTGACACTGGGGGCCCAATTATCAAAGGCCATAGAGGGACGCAAGGTACCTGCATCAACATTTTCTGATTCAGGTGACACCTTGTGTCAAAGATGTGCCAGGAGCTATTCTGGAAAGCAGCCTGCATCAGACGTGGGCTGCATGTGCCAAAGGGGGCTTATGCCAGCCTTGTGCACAAAAAGGGTTATGACATGGCATTAGGGGGCTTGAGGCAGATGCAAGCTGCCACATCCCCTAAATCAATATTCTAAAAACTCCCCCAGAGGACAACTGTCTAAGTACCATTAGACCAGCCAGGGGCTGGTCTAAGTATATTTAGTTGTTCTCTGGGGGTTGTGCCAATGTGCTACGGTCCAGATTCCGGTGCATTGAGTGCCCACCCCCCCATCCCTGATTATGCATAAAAATGATTCCTTTGTAGTCTAGGGCACCCCCCAGCTCCGATCACCAATCATGCATACAACACTCCCATGATAGTCCAGGGCACCCCCCAACCCTGATCCCCAATTATGCATAAAAATGCATCTGGGGCAAAATACTTAAAACACAAATATTGTCTAGGAAATTCTACCCTTTCGCAAGTCACTGAGGAGAAGGACTTGGGGATCACCATATCTGACGATCTGCAGTTCAAGGCTCATTGTAAAATCACTAGCCAGAAGGCTAACAGAGTATTAAACTGTATCTTAAAACATATATCCTGCAGAAAAAGAGAGGTTTTCATCCCTCTTTACCAGTCCATGGTTAGACCAGTCTTGGAATATGGGTCTCAGGTCTGGTCACCTTATAAAGATACGGAAAAAAAGCATATTGGAAAAAGTTCAGAGGAAGGCAACTTGGGTTATAGAAGGGCAAGAGGGAAATGACTATCCAACTAGATTGAGGGATCTGGCTTTGTTCTCCCTGGAGTACAGAAAGGCCAGAAGGGACACGTGTCTTTTGTTTAGATAAATGACAGATAATGACTTGTGGGAAAGATTCGGACCATGCTTAAAGGATCAAGTGCATAGCACTAGAGCACACCCACTTCAGCTCAAAGGGGAGCAGTGCAGGACATGGAAGCATCAAAAATGGTTCTCACAGAGAGTTATATCTTCTTGGATTACCTTACCATTAGAGGTGGTGGGTAGTACATCTATGTGTAGTTTTAAACTAAAGTTAGACAAGCTGCACAGAGCTGGTGGATTCACCTTTTAGATAATTGGTGAGCATTAAGGACAAAAGTCTAACAGCTCTGAATAACCTATGATACCTATGATACCTGTGATTCCTGTGTAGTCTAGAGCACCCCTGATCCCCAATCCCCATGTAATATTGAATAAATTAGCCTGGTAGTCTAGTGGTACCCTTAGCCCCAATTCCCAATCTCATGAAAAATATGACAAATCTTTCCCTGGTAGTCTAGTGGTCCCCCCACCCCAGTTGGCAGTGTCCCACCACCCTGCTCCCTCACCATCCTGGAACCAGTAACCAGCACAGTCCTCCATACACCTCCATGGCTGGCCACCGACTGAGCTATCAATGAGTGCATACTGTATACACCTTCTGTTGCTCCATCCCACAGCACAATACCATGACCTCTGGTGAATTAGAGACAACCAATTGACTGAAAAAAAAAAGACCCAGATCTGATGCCTTATGCAGAGAATTTCTTGAAGATGGGTTACCAAGGGTTTGTTCCACTCAGCTGACAACCACTTCTCAACCCCAGGCACACTTGGGGGACAGTGATGGCAGTCACACAGACCAGCAATTAGTTAAGCTACTTGAGAATCAGGAGACAAAGTGCTTGGGGAGTGGCAGTGGCAGCAAGAGGCTCGGAATGGGAGTTTGGACTGGGAGGGGCAGAGGATGTGGAGGTGGCAGAGGCACTACTTTTCAGCTTGACAACCAACAGTAGCAGTGGGCATGTATGATGGCAGCAATACCATTGTGATAGACCAGACTCAAGGAAGGGTGCAGCATGGGTAGGGTCTGTCTAATATGGCATTGTAACTGGCTGTGCAGACTGGAGGACTAGCGGACTTAAGAGGACAGAAGGATTTTTTGAATCATCAACATCTTTACACACTGGTGATCCTGCCTGCTCTGGACTTTCAGAAGCTAGGAGGAGTCACCATACAACAGCAAGTCAGACATCAGTCACAGGTAAGGGGAGGAACAAGGTTGAGGGCTGTGGGGGAATGGACTGGGTGTGTTTGTCTGGCGGGAGCAGGTTCTTTAGTCAGATATGGAATCATTATTGGAATCAGATTCCGAGGTGTTTCAGATTTAGGATTTTTACCCGCAAACTCTGAAAATCCTAAATAAATAAACAAAACACCCAAGTCTTATGAAATTCAGTTCCAAGAATTGGCTTCAGAATAATTTACACATGTGCTGGCTTCTCCCATCTCTCTCACAGAGGCAGACTTTGCCTCCCCCAACATCACACACACACACTCAGGTGCCCCTGAAAAAATGCTCAGGCTCTATTGCCACCACAACATACATTCAGGCACTCCCCCACATACTCCTTGCCCTACACTCTTGCACCCCAGCACACAGTCCACACCAAACCAGTTAAAGGTGGGTCCCCTTCTAAATGTCTGTCCGCTACTCATAGGTTGGGACTGGAGCAGAGGAGTATTCCAAAGCACTAAACTGAAGAAAGCCAGCCACACTTCAAAATTTGAGATCCCAGTATTATTTATTCAAGAGTCGTGTCACACCACGATCCCCCTGACCATGCCGAAAGTTTTGCCCTTAGTGGACTTCTTTAGGAACAAGAATCTATATAAAAAAAATACAAAATAATATAATTAATATACATGTATATGTTCACAAAAGATCCCTATTCACAAAGTGGGGCTCAGGGAAAAACTCAACAACTACAGGCCCATCTCCCTCCTCTGCTCACTTACTAAGGTGCAAGAAAGAGTCATCTACAATCAACTCAGGGACTACCTGGAAGCTCATCAGCTCCTTGCCCCCTCCCAACATGGATTTAGAACAAACCATGGTACTGACACTGCTCTCATTAACTTCACGGATGAAGTTCTCAGGGCAATGGACAGAGGGATACCCACTGGTGTAGTCTTTATAGACTTATCCAAGGCGTTCGACCTCATCGACCACAACTTGCTGCTACAGAAGCTGTAAAATATAAGCCTAGACAGTCATGCCCTGAAGTGGTTTGGGAGCTACTTATCAGGCAGGGCACAGAGGATCTCATGGAAAGGGACCATGTCTGACCCACTACCCCTAAACCAGGGCGTACTCAAGGGCTCAATTCTAGGCCCCCTCCTGTTTTCCTTGTTTACCAAAGACCTGCGTACCCACTGCGGGGAGACCTCGGTTGTGCAGTACGCTGATGATACTGTCATCTTCTGACCCCTGCGTAACGTGGTTGCCCTAGGCCCTCTACTCCAAAAGGATCTCACTTCACTAGAGACTTGGCTATGTAAGAACAGAACGGTACTAAATGCCAACAAGACCAAGGCAATGCTATTTGGGCCAAGATCCCTGGAATTTAACAGGTCCTCGTCCCTCTCCTTAACCTCACTCTCTGGTAAAGCCATTAACGTAGTCCCCTCCCTTAAATACTTAGGCCTCATGTTGGATCAGAATATCACATACAAGGAACACGTGGACTAGGTCACCAGGACCCTACATTGGAAACTTGGCACCCTGTACTGACTCAGGGACCAACTCATCCCTGAAGCCAGGCTCTCCATAGCTACCAGCGTCCTTCTACCCAACCTGACCTTTGCGGCACCTATTATACAGAGCATGGCTAAACAAGAGATTACCAGGATGCAAACCCTATATAATAAAATAGTTCGTTTCGCAACCTTAGACCACCCAAGACGTCACCACTGTGACACTTTGGCCAATTTTCATTGGCCCACATTGGTCACCCGCCTCCAACACCCCTTGCTTGTCCAGGCCTACAAGCTTTTCAAACCCCACACTCCGCCAAGCATTGCCAGGACCAAAACCCTCAAACACAACTCAAGGAACCTAAGGACCTCAGATAGAATGCTATTAGAAGTCCCTAGGGTAAGGACAAACGCTGGTGGAAGATCCTTTTCCTCCCAAGCAGCCTGCCAATGGAACAAGCTCCCTCCCCAGGTCCAGGCCTCCTCCTCTCTCATGAACTTCTGCACAGGCTTAAGTCCCATCTGCTGACCTCAAGCGCATGCCACTGTCATGGCACTTAAAGCTCCTAAGGTACTCCCCTCCTCTCCAACTCCCCATCTCCTAGCTTAACCTTCCTACTACCTGCCTTATACAAACTGCTCGCCAGAGGGCCACGTGTAACCCCTGAATAAATTATATGCAAAGTACTACCAATTGCTTAGATGTCATGATGATAACCATGCCTGTACCCATGCCTGCATCCACTGCTTTTCTTTTACCGTGCCTGTAAGCCATGCCTGTATCCACTGCTTTTCTTTTACCATGCCTGTAACCATGCCTGTATCCATTATTTTTCTTTACTGTAACCACCTCATGATGTAACTCACAATGCCTCAAATGTTCCTTATGTCCTTGTTCATTCTTATAACTTGTATTGTTATCCCGGGTCGCCCCTGAAAAAGGGACCTTCGGGGCTCAGTGGGCCTACCCGGTCACCAAAATTTAATAAATAAATAAATAAAGATATTTACAACTTTTAAATCTCCCTAATTAATATGCTAGCTCTTTGCGTATCTACCTTTTCACAGATTATTTTTAATGTGTCATTAGTGTATGTTTTTTATTCCAGAGATAAGAAAAAGAAGAAGCAGCAAGAGTTCTCAGGAGTTCAAGAACTGGAAACTACTAGGAAATTTGCTTAAGATTAAGGCTGTGGCAAGCACTTTTGTAGACAAGTGCTCATAACTCTAAGAAAGCCTAATGAACATTCGCTTTTAAGTCCTGGGGCTGTTTGGACAAAGTGTATTTTGTGTGTATGTTATTGATTTATTTATAGAAATAAATATTTGGTAAATGGTTTTGGGGCATAAGTTTTATAGTATTTTTAGTATTACAGTTTTATGATTTTTGGGGGGTCTGCATATTTTAAGTAGTTTATAATTAGGACGTATTCATTAGCATTAGCACTTACCAGCATTTAATAGCTCAAGTTGTAATGGTTGCCACCAGAAATCAATTGGCCAGGTTTAAAGAAAGGGAAATGGAGACAGCATGGGGCCCGATTCTCAAAGGAGGCTGCTTCCAACACAAGCTGTGGCAAACAGCAGCTTGCGCCGAAGCCCTGTGCACCAGGGACCCTGCACCAGATTCTGGTACAGGATGGGTCCTGGTGCCTAAGTACCCACACTTGCGGCAATCTCTCCCACGTGGCAAACCCCTGGCACATGGGACAAGATAGGCAGAAGCTCCTGTGGGCAGGGCAAGCAGCTTTGTCCCCCATCCTTGATGTCTAGCAGTCCCAAATGCCCGTACCACTTGTACAACAGTATTGTACCCTGGTGGTCAAGCGGTCCCTCCCCCAACCCGATATGGCCAGTATTCACTTTCAAATAAATATAAAATCATGGTGATCTAGTGGTCCCACCCCCCACATCCTGGCATGTAGTGTCCGACCCGCTCCACCCCCCAACCCCTACCCTGAGCCAGTGCTGGCACCTCCCTCTCTACCACCCGCAGCCAGCACTGACTGAACTGTCAGTTGTGCACTTGTGATAAAATACAGTATGCACACATTGTGCATACTGTAATGTGATACATGTGCTCAGTTCAGTCAGTGCCAACTGTGGTGGTGAGTGGAAAGTGTGCTGGTGCTAACTCAGGTATGGGGTTGGGGGAGTGGGGTGGAACTAATGGGGGATGGGACCACTAGATCACCAGGGCATTATATGAATTTGAAAACAAATACTGCCCATATCAGGGCGGGGGGAGGGACCGCTAGACCAAAAGGGTACAATATTAATTTAGTCAGGGTAAGGGGCATATCAGGGCAAGGGGAGGATCTGCTAGACCAAAGGGATTGTTTATATTTCTTAACAGAATGACAAGCATGTCAGGGCTTGGTGTGTATGGGTTGGGTGACCATGGCACAGCGCCCAATGGGCTACACTTCTCCAGAGGATTTTGTTCTAAGTACCTTTAGACCATCATTGGCTGGTCTAACGGTGCTTAGAAAGTCATCTTCTGGAGGAGTTCTGTGAATCACATTTAGGGGGCTGTGGCAGCTTGCATCTGCCACATGCCCCCTCGCACCAGATCACAGCCCATGTTTAGGTGCAGGGGAGGTGCAGGCCCCATTTGGGGCAGGCAGCCTGCATTTGATGCAGGCTGCCTTTGAGAATCTCTCTTGGCATATCTTTGGGTGCAAGGTGCACCTTGCACCATTCTTTTAGGCACAAGCCCCTTGTGCCATGCTGGAAACTTTGTGAATTGGGCCCATGTGTTCTGTCTTTAGAAGATAACTCTTATACATTTAATATAACAGCTTAATCTGGTTTAAGGTCAGCTGGCATTCATCTGTATCCCCTCCCCCAGGTTGTGCCTGAAAATAGGCAGGATTTGTCTAGTGCACTTACCCGGTCAACAAAAACTAAAATAAATAAATAAATAAATAAAACATAATATGTTGTATATCACCAGATTGTGTCATAGTATTACCTCCCGTGAATAAAGGGGTGGGTTCCACAAAACCAATACAGAATGAGGTACAGGGGAGAAGTGTGGCTTAAACTCATAAAATCTTTAAGCCTAAAACTAAAGCAGTTAAAAAAAAATAAGTAAAGCAAAAAATAAAATCAAGTCTAAGACATTTAGTATAAAAAAAAAACTGTAAAATTTGGGAGATAAAGGGAAAGGCGTAAGCCCAGTCCCCAGTTAACTAGAGAGAGGCTTGAAAATCAACCAAAAATAAATGACCATTTCCGAAAAAAAGTGAGGTTGTAATCTGTTCAGGGGGTAACTCAGCTACAGAACAAGAGACCAGAATAGTCCACTTAGAAATGTCGAGATTGTCCTTGACTCCCAAAATTTTCCATTTAATTTTGACTCCCATATGGGGTGTTGATGGGCTAGCTGAAACAGACCATTCTAGTAATGGAAGCTTGGGAACTATTATTAATAAAAAAAATGGGGTGAATGATATGTCGGATATTAGACAGGACAATGTTGAGATTTCTTTACAGTCAAGTCACTATTCATACGATACATATGTTTCATATTTTCCAACTTTTTCTCCGAGATTTACAGACCAATGCTGGCTAGAAGGAATGTGAGGAGTCCCAGTCTATATACTAACTTAAAAGTAGTGATGGGGGAACTACAGACAACAATCCCTGAGTTGAAAAAACAGGAACAGTTGCTAACAGGTATAAATGTGGAGGATCCCAATGGGGTTATAGGTCGTTATCCTTTTGCACTTAGCTTCATTAAGTTGAACAGTTTGTTAAAAATCCATACACTGCCCAGTTAATGATTCTTGACCAGCTGGTTGGAATTCAGAATGAGATAGAAACGATTAAACAAAATCAAGCAATAAATGGCTGCAGGTTAGAGGACATACTCAGCAAATTGGAAAAAATGTCCCCAGCTTCCCCTCGGTCCCCATCGATCATTCAGGGCAGTTAAGACCTGATTTTAATTTGGTGTTGATTCCCCCTTCTGTAGAAAAGATTAGACCAAAAAAGAAAGTTAAAACAGTTAAAAAAAAAAAGACCAAGCCAAGGAGAACAAAGGAGGTTAGCAAGGACTCTAGGCACCCAATAGAGAGTGTTGAGACTTCACACTCAGTACCCCAGACTGGAACATCAGTTAGTGAGAAGGGCAAGAGACTACAGCAGGAGGAGATCAGGGATGAACCCATTTTAGTGGTGGTAGACGGTATAGAGCGTGCTGCCAAATCAGAGGTGTCCCCTTCCCAGGAGTCTGTTAAGTCTGTTCAGCTTACCCAGTCTGCCTCTTTCCCAAAGTTATCACAGATAATTAAAGTGTTGCCCCTGTGGATCCTTTTAAAAAGGCACTAAATCTTTTTAAAAGTGAATTAAAAGCTATTAGGGAAGACTTGAGAATTTTACATGATCCCAGTGTCGAAGTCAAAGCTGCTGTGCCTCTGCCACAGCCCCTGGGTGGGTCCAACAACACTGAATCAAAGCCACACAAGATTGATATAGATAATTGCACCATTTTGTGCCTTTATGGGTTCAAATGGGAAATACGTAGCTCAGTGCATGACAATATAAGTACGATTGTGCACCTACTAAGGGCAGCTTCGAGCACTCACATTTCAGAATCATATTTTGTGCAGGTCTGGAAGCATAGAGATGAATATGGTGTTAAATGCATATTAATGTTATGCTCTTCACCAGGTCTGGCTAACCACATATGGATGAACTTAGAGGTCTTGAACAGAATGGGCTGCCATGTTGATTTTATTAATAGAGATCAATTGAATAGAGACGGGTACTCAAAGCCACAATAAGTGAAACCTCAATCAGTATTTCTGGTTACAAATTGATCCCTAGACAGAATGAAGGAAAGTTAAGAAATTCACTACAGAATCTTTCCATGCACTTTTTGTGTATAGCAGAAGAAAAGGTGAAAATTCTTAGAGCACAGAGAACTTCATACAATAGTAAATACGCTCAAATAAATGTTCAGTTACAATCTAGGGATACGGCTGAGCTGATAATACAAAAAGCCTCTGTGCTGGATGCACTGGAGATTTCTGTGTTACAAGTGATATTCTGGATCTTAAAACCCAGTGCTCTGGGTGTAAAAACACTTTTAAAACCTTTTCAGTTTTTGATCTTCCAAGATTTGAAAATGAAACAGAAACAAAAACTCAAAAATGTTATGAAGAACTTATTTGTGCATACACTAAATATTCCCATGGATTTGGGCGGTCAGTGTGCTCCTAAGCGAATTGGTGGGGAAATTGGGGATGAACACGTGATACTGTGAGTAAACTCTAATGAAGCCTATGTTAGGCTCCTAGAATGTACAGAGGATCTGGATTTATTTATTTATTTATTTATTTATTGAAATCTAAGATTATACACCTTTGAGCTAGAAGCTCGTTTGCAAAGGTTCCACGTCAGTGGGGAGGGTAGACAGTACTTACAGAGGTTATACAAGCAAGACAGTAAAAAAGTGGCATTTATAGTTACAATACAATAGGTTTGAGTACACAGTAAGCAATCAATGTGGGCAAACTTCAGCATAGTTGTCAAACTAATAGTAGGAGAAAAAGGCAGATAGGAGTTAGAAAGGGGCAATGGGAGTAAGTGGGTTGGGGAGGGGGTGTGAGTGAGATGCAGAAAAGAGGCAGCAGTCATTGACATTGTTATAATGAGGGGTGGTGGGAGTGAGTGAGGGGGTGGGATGAAGGCAGCCAGGGGCCTTGTCAGTGCAGGGGAGCCGCTATGTGGCAGGGCAAAGACTGTTGGCGGGAGGGACTAGGTGTTGCAATCACAGGTGCTGGATGTGAAAAGTTGTAGATGAAGCAGTCTTTTAAAAGGTCCCAGAGCAGGTAGGTTGGAAATGTCCTGGTTAAGGTCATTAAACCAGAGGGGTGCTCTGTAGGTGAAGGAGCATTGGCCCTGCATCATTCAAGGATGAGGAACATGGAAGAAGTGGGTGCTAGAGCTTCTTGTGCATTGTGAGCTGCTGTGCAGTTGGAGTAGGTTAGCTGTGCCAGGGGGAAGGATACCAAGAAGAACCTTTTTGATGAGCAGACAGGTTTGGTAGTGTATCCTCCCACTGAGCTGAAGCCAGCCCATTTGGGTGTAGAGGTCACAAGTATGGGTGAGATGTGCGGCCCCTGTGAGCAGTCTGCAAGCCTTGTTCAGGGCAACTGATATCCTGCGGAGAGCAGAGTGGCAGGCAGCACCATAGATTACCAAACCATAGTCTACTACAGAAAGGATGGAGCTGTTGATGGTGGGTCTAAGGGTGTCCAAGGTAAGACAGTGCTTGTGCCTGTCAAGAGACCTATCTTGGAGTTGACAGCTCTGGAAACATTGCTGATGTGCTGGTCATAGGATAGACAGCTGTTAAGGGTGACCTCAAGATATTTATAGTGCTGGGTATGTTCGAGCTGAGCTCCAGAGCGGGTACTGATGTTAAGTGCATCGGACTTATGCTTGTTCTGAGAGCTGCTGAACATCATGACTTTGGTTTTATTGCTGTTCAGAATTAGTTTATGGTTGTGGAATCATTCCTTGACTATCCCAAAACCGCTTTGCAGATTGCCCTCAAGTTCCTCTGGGTCTGGGCTGCTTGTGAAGATTACTGCATCATCTGAGTACAGGAGCATCTGTTGTTGGCAGTGGCATTGTAGATTGTTGAGAAAGATACTGAAAAGGAGCAGTCCTAATATGGAGCCCTGAGGGACACCAGATCCTACAGCCAGATAGTCAGAGAGGACATTGTTAATTTTCATCCTTTGTGAACATTGCTGTACATACAGTAGCTTTTGAATCAGAGAGTTGACTTTGCAGAAACACCAATGGATATTAATTGGTTTAGGAGGAGGGAGTGGTGAACAGTATCAAAGGCCTTTGAGAGGTCGATGAAGACTGCCCCAGCTAGGGTTCCTTGATCCGACTGGTGTATAAACCCAGTGAGTTTCAGTAATACCATGGAAGTGCTATGGCCTTTATGGAAGCTATGCTGTTCAGGGCTTTGAATGGAGTACTTTTTGAGGTATTCGACCAACTGGTCGGCCACTATACATTCCAGTGCTTTGGAGAGCGGTGGGAGAATTGAGATGGGTCTGTAGTTTGACAGCGATGACCTATCCTCATTCTTGTGAACTGTAGTCATGATGGCTGATTTCCACACCTGTGGGGAATTGCGAATGACAGAGTGACAGGTTGAGGATCTTAGTTATGGGAAGAAGAACTTCTTCGACAGTGAGTGCAATAAGTTTGAGGTCCAGTGTGTCTGCACTTTGTCATGATTTCCCAAGCACTTTGCTGAGGTATTTTCTAACTAGCGATGGATTTAGCTTCTTGAAGTAAAAAGGGGGGGGGGGAACAGGCTGATGGTGTGAGTCAGTAGTAGCGGTGTTGGTGTGTGGTGAGTCCTCGAAGACGTCTGGGGGGGGGGGAGTGTCCTGGACAGGTCCAAAAAAGCTTAATTGAAGGCATCGGCTAAAATTCAAGGGTCCTGGGTTGGGGTACCTTTGAATGTTGATCAGGTTAGGAGATGTCTTTACATCCTTCCCTATGACTTCCTTCATATTACTCCAGAAATTTTTTCCGTTGCCCCAGGAGGCAGTAAGCAACTTCTTGTGATGGTTGGATTTAGCAAAGCATATTTCCTGAGTGCAGGCATTTCTGGCTTGCTTGTAAGCTTGTATAGCTGAGGGTTTACCAGACTCTCTAGCTAGGTGCCAGAGGTGGTCATGATTCTTCAGTCTGTATATGAGATCAGATGATAACCAAGGGTTCACTGACCTCCAAGCTTTAAGCTTTTTAAGAGGGGCATGTGTGTCACAGACCTTGGTGACCTGCTGTATAAAGTATTCCAAGGCAGTATTGATGTCTGGAGTGTCATCAGCTTGTGACCAGTTGGTGTTGGCTAGATCTTGTTTCAAGGACTCCAGATGCCCATGCTTTAGTACCCTACTATAGGTGAAGTGGGGTGGAGGCTTGAAGAATTTGTTAGTTCAGCTACAGGAGACTGGGGAGTGGTCACTAATTGCGTGTGGATTCACAGTCACTTTGGTGAGTCATTCAGGGTTGCTAGAAAGTATCCAGTCAAGCAGGGTGCTTGTGCCAGTTTTGTAGTTAACCCTTATGGGGGTGGAGACAAGCTGAGTGAGGTGGACTGCAGAGATATTGTCCCAGTAAGGGCCTGCATCAGGAGAAAGCCAGTTGACATTGAGGTCACCTAGGACTATGGTCTCAGAGTTAGAGGGCGAGCCACGGATGAAATCCATGATATCCTTGAAGCCCTTTTTATGTTCATTTGGGGGAACATAGGCAGAGAAAATAGTTAGGGCTTTGATTGCTAGTGCCTGTGCATTAGGTCCTAGGTCAGCCTGGGGGAGGATGTGTCCTTTGATGGAGTCCTTAAGGTAGATCGCGCATTCACCACCTCTCTCGGTAGTCCTGTGAAGCCTGAAAATGTTGAAGCCTGGAAGAGCAACTGCATTATCTGGGATCTTGGGTGAAAGCCAGGTTTCAACCACCGACAGAATGTCAGGGTTATGCTGTGAGGTCCAGGCTTGTAGGTGATCCAATTTGCTTGGGAAGCTATGGATATTTATTGAGGCTATCTTGATTGTTCCTTGAGTTGGGAGGTTAGAGGGGTGTAGTGGCTTAACTGAGCCAGGGTTTGGGTGCACATCACCAGCCCTGAGCAACAACAATAGGGAGGCTGTAAGCCAGTACCCACATACCTTTTTACAGAAAAGGTTTCTGTTTTGTCTGCAAATAAAACGTTTGCAGTGCGAAGAGATCCAAAAGAGTTTGGTGTGTAGAATGAGGGTGGAGGGTAGGTTATAAGTCCTCTGTGTAAGCCACCCTTGCAGGGGTAGCAGGAGCCAGTGAGTGGAATAGGCTCCTTTAGCAAGTGCGAAGTAGTGCCCAGTGACACAGTATGGTTCTTAGTGGATGTTGGCACCTGGGTATGTCGGTCGTTGGGGGGTCTTGTGACATCTTGTTTTATGGCTGTGGCACAGGACTGCTAGGAGGATGAGCTGCTGCAACAGGGTGCAAAGACTAGTCATGTTTTGTAGACTAGACAGAATGCTACCAACAACGCGAGGAGGTGTGTTGAGTGCGACTAGGAGTCCTGGTAGCAGGAGTAATTCATCGCAGAGCCCCTAGTGGTGGTGAGGTATAGTTTATAGAAGGGAAAGTCGATACTTAGTAATTTACAAAACCTCGTGGCCAGCCTACCCTATAAAGTAAAGTGTCCAGATAGGGTGGGCGGGGTTGCACTCGGTGGCTGGTGCCGTACCTTGCTGGCCTTCTATCCGAGCTGGATGTCTTGGGTGGTGGCCTGAGTGGTGCCGACCATCCGGGGGGCCAAAGCTGAGCTGGGGAGAAATAGGACTGCCACTAGGGAGTTAGTACAGTTCCGTCCTTTAAGAGGGGTTACCTCAGAAGGCCTAATGATGGAGCTGGACTTCTTGGGTCTTCCAAGGGATAGCATGGATCCAGGGCCTTTGGTCCTGGCCTATAATAGGGCTGTGGTAGAGGCCCTGGATGTCATTGCTCCAATTCGATTTGTCCCCGCACTTCCCACTTTTTGATGGGGAGGTCCATGAGTTGAAGAGGCGGGGACGAAGATTGGAAAGACGCTGGCGGAAAACTCAGCTGGAGGTGGATAGACTTGGATTGTTAGAACATTAGAAGGTCTACCAATCAGCAATTTCCAATAAGAAGGCAGAGTTCCTGTCCAGGAAAATTGCTGCAGCAAGGAATAGACCAGCCCAGCTCTTCTGGACTGTGGACAGACTGTGCAATCCAGTCTGTCTTCAAATTGGTAGAGCGTTATCACAGGTAGTGTGAGGAGTTTGCAAAATTCTTTGCTGACAAGGTATCCTCCATCAGGGATGAGATCCGCCAGCACCCTCCCATTGGACATTGCACTGATCAATCGGGTGGCACTAATACCAAGTTGTCCTGGTCCACCTTTAGCCTACCGGCAGTGATAGATATAGTAGGGATCATCCAGACTTTGCGACCTACATACTGTAAGTTGGACCCAGGCCCTACTCACCTGTTGGTGGGGTGTGTAGATGTTATCAGCCCAGTGCTGGCTGGGATAGTGATGGTTTCATTAGAGAGAGGGATCTTCCCGGATCCCTTAAAACAGGCGGTGGTATGCTCCCTTGTGAAAAAAACGTCTCTTGACCCCGACTGCCCAGGAAATTACAGACCGGTCTCTAACCTACCCTTTGTAGGGAAAGTTATTGAGAAGGTGGTCGCTTTGCAGCTGGAGGATCATTTAGCTAGCCACAATATCTATGACCCTCTCCAATCCGGCTTCAGGAGAAGGCATAGCACAGAGATGGCTCTTGTTTGGGTATTGAATGATCTCCTGATGGCAAGAGATCGGAGGACCTGTTCCATCTTGGTTCTCCTGGATCTCTCAGTAGCATTTGACATCATGGATCAAGGGGTACTGCTCGACTGACTGCAGTTTTTCTGTTGTCTGAGGGGGGCAGTCCACAGTTGGTTTGATCTTTCCTGGAGGGCAGATCACAGGGAGTGGTGTCTGGGATTTATACCTCGGCCCCTCACTGGATGCCCTGTGGGGTACCGCAGGGATCAGTGCCATCCCCTACATTATTTGCGATGTATATGCTTCCACTGGGGGACATTATAAGATGGTATGGGCTGAGTTTTCATTGTTATGCTGATGATTCTCAGCTCTACCTATCTTCCATGCCTGAACGGGAGTCTGATTCCACCACTGTGTTTAATAACTGCCTGCTGGAGATTCAGCACTGGATGAGTACTAGTTGGCTTAAGTTGAACTCAGAGAAAACCGAGGTATTGGTTGTGGACCTTGGAGTGAGGACAATAGGGGCTTGGACTGGGAAACCCTCAGGTTTATATCTTGGGGGGGGGGGCCCACTTTTGGCCTCAGGCCAAGTGCGTAACCTAGGTGTGATATTTGATGAGGGACTGACTATGAGGGCGCAGGTGTCGTCCGTAGTCAAATCTGCCTTTTTCCATCTGAGGAACATAGCCCAAGTGAAACACTTGGTCCCACCTGAAGATCTTCCTACCCTGGTCCACACCTTTTTCACCAGCCGTTTTGATTACTGTAATGCCCTTTATCTATGGCTGCCGGGGGTGGATATCCGTTGCTTGCAGCTTGTGCAGATTGCGATGGCCAGGTTGTTGATGGGAGTTTCAAGATCTAGCCATATGATACTTGTGCTGCGCGATCTGCACTGACTGCCAATACAGTGGTGGATCACCTTCAACTTTGCATTGCTGACCTTTAAGGCCCTACATGATTTGGGACCTCAGTACCTGAAAGAGCTCCTGGTGCCTTATTGTCCTGCCCGCCCACTCCGATCCTCTGATGAGGGATTGCTAGAGATACCCAGGGTATGTTTAAAGATGTCTGGAGGTAGGTCCTTTGCTTTTATGGCACCTACCCTGTGGAATTCTCTACGTCGTCAGATACGAGATTGCCTGACTGTGGAAAGTTTAAAAAAAACAGCTAAAAACTTTCCTCCGTACCCAAGCTTTTGCTCGGACGTAAAAATTGGGGGTTATTTGTGGTTATTGTATTTATTGTTTTATATGGTGTGTTTTTAAAGTGTTTGAACTATTGTAAAAGCGCCCTGAGCTTGGGAAGGGCACTTGAAAGAAATACATTTTACTTACTTACGTACTTACTTTATCAGGAAGGGTCTAGTATAGGATTGATTCAAGTTTACAAATCTTGATCCAGTTCTGTGAGCTCTATCTACATCAATTTTCTGTTCTGGGTATTCCTTCCCCATTATCTCTGTAAGCATTTTTTTTCCACAAATGGTATGGGGTCTCCTGTTCCTTCAAGACCTTCTGGAACATTCAATAATTTGATGTTTCCCCTTCTTGTTCTATGTTCTATATCTGCAACTTTTTGAATCAAATCTTGAAGTTGCTTTTCATGCTTTGATTGTATTTTTGCCATAGGTCCTTTATCGTCTTCTATTTGTGACACTTTTTCCTCTAATCCCTGAGTACGTGTCCTCAGAGACTCCATTTTTTCTGATAACGTATTAACTGAGTCTGTAATTACTTTAATAGATGTATTTATTTCTCCTAACGCTTGTAGCATCTCTAGTTTCAGAGATGCTACTGCTTGTGTAATTACTTCCGATAGTTCTTGGTTTGTTTGTCCAAGGGGGGGGGGGGTACTTGATGTCATTATATTCTGTTTAAATTGCCCTTGAAATTTAGTCACCTGTACCTGTTCCTCACTTTCATTAGCCCTTTGCATCTGTACCTTCTCCCCAGTTGCTTGTCCAAAATCTGCATGTCTTTCCCCTTCCTTTCCTCTTTCGTTTACCATCTGTATGTTTTTTTCCATCTCATTCATCTTACTTACTGCTTCCCCCAATTCTTGTTGTATATTTCCTTCACACAGATTAATTGTGTCTGTCACTGAATTAAAAAAAAAATTATTTTTCCTGTAGATTTAAAGGCTGCTTTGGATTTTAGTGGAGTATCTGGAATTGGAGATAGCAAATTATTGCATTTTAAATCCTTATTCAAATGTGAGTGAAGAGAAATGCCTTCATCTGACTTTTCTGGGTCAGCTACTGACATAAATTTGCCCTTTTCACTGCATTTATTTTTTGGATGATGTTTTGTTATTTTTTTGACCTGCCTCACTGATTTCGAAATGCCGTGTGTACTGCAGCAGTTAGCAGTTAGTTCTTCCGTTGGTTCTCTTACTTTGTTTTTTTTTTCCCCCACCAACTAACAGTTAAACCACGAGATAGAAATTTACTTAGGATCATTTTTGCCTAGTGATACCTAGCTCATATCTTGCTGCTGCAACAGATTCTTAACACTGCATATATATACACGGTATTTACAGTGTTTACAAATTCCCCCGGTTCTCCCGGTTCCCCTATCGAGATGTTTTACACATTCACAAACGCTTCCTTTGTTTAGCTCAACAGGACATATCAAACCGAGCGGATTAAGTAAATTGCCTGCTTTTGTTACTCCAACTCTCTGAGGTTCTTGAGCATTTATGTCCACTTCAACATCATTTCAGCGCTAACAAATGCCCCAACCCACTTTCTTTTTCCACAAATATAGATAATTCTTTTATTCCCAGTTTTACCCCCCCTTTTTTTTTAGCTTTAGCGCTGCATAACAAGCCAAAACACACAAACCAGGAAGAGTCATACGCTACTTCGTAGGACAGAAGGACATTTTCACCAAAATCTCATACTTGCCAGAACTCACACCGACATACTGACATACTCTCTTCTTGATTTAAAAAATGTCAGCGTAAATACTAAGCAATTCAAAGTAAGTGCACAAACTTCCCTTTTCCCTTTATGTCCATGAAGTACTTCTTGTAAATGCCAAGGATCTTTTGCCTTGACATGAAACCCTGCTGTTCACTCACGGCGTCTAGTTCAGCCCCACAATACCGGAACTGACATCATTCCACATTTAGGTAAATCTTAAAGTCAGTAGCTATACAGAAAAGCAAGTTTTAGTGGAGTTACAATGAAATCAATGGGAGAAGATTTGGACCAATTGGGGCGGGGCCAGAAAATGGCGCTCGGGTTCTGATTGGCTGTCGGCTAGTGCCGTACCTTGCTGGCTTTGTATCTGAGCTGGAGGTCTCAGGCAGTGGCCTGAGTGGTGCCGACCATCTGGGGGGCCAAAGTGGAGCTGGGGAGCCCTGTGGAGGGGGGTTCTGGCTGCTTGCTGGCCTTGTATCCGAGCTGGAGGTCTCAGTTGGCAGCCTGAGTGTTGCTGACCATCCGGGGGCCGAAGTGGAACTGTGGAGCCCTGTGGAGGAGGGTTCTGGCTGCTGTAAGAGAGAGAGAGAGATAGAGAGGAGAGAGAGAGAGAGAGAGAGAGAGAGAGAGGGTGCAGTTAAATGCTTGCTGTTGGACAAAGGAGCAGACAGCCCAGCGGGGGTCATATTAGCTGGACAAAGGGAGCAGTTAGTTTGGGCACCAAAGTCTGGCTCCCAAGAGAGAAAAATTCAGGAAAGGCTGTAATCACTTTAGTATTAGGCAAATAGCACAGTTTTCTTCAAGGATTACACACTTTTATGTACATTTAGGTAAATCTTAAAGTCAGTAGCTATACAGAAAAGCAAGTTTTAGTAGAGGTACAATAAAATCAAAGGGAGAAGATCTGGACCAATTGGAGCGGGGCCCGAAAATGGCATTCATATTCCGATTGGCTGGTGGCTGGTGCCATACCTTGCTGGCCTTGTATCCAAGCTGGAGGTTTCAGTTGGCAGCCTGAGTGGTGCCTATCATCCTGGGGGCCAAAGCGGAGCTGGGGAGCCCTGCAGAGGGGGGGTCCCAGCTTCTGTAAAAGAGAGAGAGAGGGCGCAATTTAGTGCTGGCTGTTGGACAAAGGAGCAGACAGCCCAGCAGGGGTCAAATTAGCAGGACAAAGGGAGCAGTTAGTTTGGGTGCCAAAATCTGGCTCTTCAAGGATTATACTCTTTTATGTACATTTAGGTAAATCTTAAAGTCAGTAGCTATACAGAAAATGGCACTCGTGTTTCAATTGGCTGGTGGCTGGTGTCATACCTTGCTGGCCTTGTATCCGAGCTGGAGGTCTCGGGCGGTGGCCTGAGTGGTGCCAACCATCCGGGGGGCAAAACAGAGCTGGGGAGCCCTGTGGAGGGGGGGTCCTGGCTGCTTGCTGTCCTTATATCTGAGCTGCAGGTCTCGGGTGGTGGCCTGAGTGGTGCTGACCATCCAGAGGGCCAAAGCAGAGCTGGGGAGATTTGTGGAAGGGGGTCCCAGCTGCTTGCTGGCCTTATATCCAAGCTGGAGGTCTCAGGCAGCAGTCTGCATGGTGCTGACCATCCGGGGGGCCAAAGTGGAGCTAGGAAGCCCTGTGGAGGGGGTCCCAGCTGCTTGCTGGCCTTGTATCCGAGTTGGAGGTCTCGGGCTGCTGTCTGAGTGGTGCCGACTGTCCAGGGGGCCAAAGCAGAGCTGGGGAACCCTGTGGAGGGATAAATATATTAGAGTGGGAAAAAGTGAAAGGTAAGTGAGTACATGTAAAACAGGATCCTTTACATAAAGACAAGGGGCCTACCTGTCATTTGAGGGTAGAAGAACAGCAAGAAAGGTCTGAAGGGCAACAGCCTTATATAGACTTGCCTTTGTATAACAGTTTTCAAATAAGCAACTTATTTGACTAAAATCAGAACAGTCTTTCAATCATGAGGAGACTTCATCCTGTCAGTCTGAATGGGCTCTATTGTCTTGGAATATTTCAGGCATAGTGGATACGATTTTTGATCATGATTGGAGAGAGTTATCACTAACTATCACATAATTTATCTACAAGAAACATGGCAGTCTAAGGACAATGATGTGACACTGAATGGGTGCACCTGTCTTCAATGTCCTGGCACTACACTCTCTAGGTCTGGTAGAAAATTGGGAGGTTTGCTGATATGGAGTAAGCTAGTCAAGAACTTGAGAGCTCAGCTAATTATCTGTAAAGTTTTTGCATTGGCAGTAGATGTACAAATGCCAAGACTCACCTGTTGCTTGATTAACATTTATATTTCACCATCTAATTCAAAATATTTTTTACCTGAAATTTGGGAAGAACTGGATGATGTAATTCAGTTTATGTGGGCGGTAACAGGTTGTGACAATATTTTGCTGTGTGGTGACACGAATACCTGTATTGGTGGATATGTAGATAGTTATATACACAGTTGGTTATTCAAAAATGTATCTAGTTATAAGATATCCACTTTAGATAAACAAAGTCAATAGATCAGGGTCTAGCTTGGTAGAACTGCTAGGTGCTAATAACTTAACTCCCACTAATGGAAGAAATGAGTGTGATTTAAAGGGGAACTTCTCTTTATAGTAATGCCAGAGGAGCTTCTGGTTTAGAGGTTATTGTATGAAGTGGCACTATGGATAACTGGTCCTCTCTGACTTTATTAAACAGAAGAGAAAGTGATCATCTGCCCCTTAGTCTCAAATGGGTAAAGAAGGAGACAAAAAATGAAATTGAACTGAACCCTTCTGAGATAAGAAATCAGGTTATGTTGGTTTGGGGTGAAATAATTATACCATGGAATCCATGGAGGAAATTATCACTCAAAGTTGAAATAAAATAAAAAAAATAAATTTCAAGAGAATCAGGAGGTGTAATACAGAACAGGAATCCAACCACTTTGTATGATCAAGAATGCCTTCAATATAAAAGAAAACTAACTAGACATACGATATGCCAAAACAAGAGGATAGAGAGAGGCTTATAAATTAATAAATCGAGAAAGAACAAGCGTTTGTCAATGCCAAATGTTTGCTTGCTGGTATTAGTATTGGGAATGCAAGCATTAGACAGATGCAAAATAGGAATGGCAGTGAAGTATTGAACTTCACGCCTACCCCACCTCCACCCTGCAAAGAGGGACAGGCATAGGGGTATGCGTTTGGGTCACCACCCATATCATTCATGCCATTTCACCTCACCCTATCCTGCAGACACTGACAAGTGAGGTGTGCCTTGGGGTGTTTGGCTTTACAGCCACCCCATTCCAGAAGGACATATGCTGAAATGGGTGCAGTATAGGAGAATGGGGTGAACTCTGGGGCAAGAGTCCAAGGCACATCTCGATGCCTGTCACTGGCTGCAGGGTGGGGGTGGGGTGGAATGGCATGAGCATTACAGTCAGCAATCCAAAGGCAGACCCCTGATGCCTGTCAGTCTGTACAGGGCGGAACATTATGGTTAGAAACCCTAATGCCCTGTGTGTTTGTTGGTATTTGTACTACAAATTTTCAACATGGCCTTTTTGTGACCCATACCTCATGAAAGCATTTGGGACCTCTTCTCATGAACAGTGGCACTGTGATTTTGTTAATGTGTCTCAAACTTTGAGTTCCCACAGTGACCGTGCCAATCTGCACCAGATGTACGAAAACACAGATCAGGCAGGATGTGAAGAATGACAGCTGTACCACTCATAGGGAGGTGTGAAGAGATGCTATGTAGAAAATCTGTAGTGAAAATATTAAAAATGCTTGAATTTCTGAGTGTACGTGGAAACTGCGCAACACATGCGAGTAACACAATCATTTAGTGGAATTATTTCACCAAATTTTCAATGTAGGTATTTTGTGATCTCTGCTCATGAACACTGTCACTATAATTTTCTTAATCTTTCCCAAACATTAATTTCCGACAGCGACCAGGCTATTCTGCGCCAGATGTGTAAATGCATATTTTAGGCAGAATATGAAAAATGACAGCTGTACTGTTCATAGGGAGGTGTGAAAAAATGGCAATGTTGAAAATCCGGAGTGAAAATATTACAAATGCGCAAAATTACGTGGGTGCGTGGAAACTGCACAACGCACGCTCGTAACAGTCACTGTATGGAATTTCCTCACCAGATTTTCAGCATAGGCATTTTAGGACCTCTGCTCATGAACAGTGACACTGTGATTTTCATAATGTGTCCAAAACACTGATTTCCCACAACCACTGCATTATTCTGCGCCAGAAGTGCGAAAACACATTTTGGCCAGGATGTGAAAAATGACAGCTGTACTGTTCATAAGGAGGTGTGAAAAATGGCAATGTTGAAAATCTGGAGTGAAAATATTACAAATTTGCGAAGCTACAAGGGAGCGTGGAAACTGTGCAATGCATGCTCATAAAACAGTCATTTTTTTATTTTTTTTCACCAAAGTTGCAACATAGGCTTTTTGAGAGCCCACCTCATGAACAGTGGCACCATCATTTTATTAATCAGTCCCGAAAGGTGATTCTACGTAGTGACTGTGAAATCACCTTTCAGGACAAAATAATGCCATGACAGTGACTGAATTCATGAGGAGGGGTCCCGATAACCTCATGTTGAAAATTTAGTGGCAAAAGTCCAAAAAATGGGCAAGATATCCACATAAGTTGAAAAAACCTTACTTATGCCATTATGCAGCTTACCGGCATTTCTTCAGTTTGCAGTCGGCTTTGAAGAGTGCAGACATGTTCCTGGTCCACCGAAAATCATCACGCCAGGCTCTGGAGATACGTATGAGGTGAGGGTGTGTGTAGAGAGGTGGGGTGCACAGAGGGTGGGCGTGGGTTGTGGGAAGGGGCATGACAGTCTGCAAGGGACCGTTTTCTTTATTTTAGGGACAAAAATAATAAAAACAACATTGCGGGAAGGTTTTTTTTCAGGCTTCATTTGTGCACACTGGGGTGGGCTCTCAGTGTGCCACCTGTGTTTTGGGGAAGGGGGGACTTAAGCCAATGGGGATTGGGCCAACCATCAGAAAATAAAGACTGTTTGGTGGGAGCATGATGCTGAGAAGGATTGGGCACCCCCTCGGCACACAACAAATTTGGGGGGCCTTATGCCAACGGGGAGTGGGCTCCCCCATCGGCAAATGAATTGGGTCATTGGCATGCTGACAGGGGGACTGGGCACTCCCGTCAGCTTACATGGGACTGTGAGGCTGCGGCATAGCTGCTGCCATGTTCACAGACATGTTACACCAGGCAAGGTACCGCCCTGCAATGACGGGTTGCTGCCTCATTGCAGTGGAATTGCTGATGCCTCAATGATGAGGCGGCCCCTCATTGCAGTGGCTAAATTGTTTCAAGTTGGTGGCACTTCTACAGAACAAGTGTCATCAGGACACCGGGCCTGCATTGGGTGCGCACCGTCAAGCCCACAAATGCAGTGCTGGCATTGGCCGCTACACAGCCGCATCTCCACTTCCACCACTTCTCGCCTAAGCTGCCGAATGTTTTTTGTGCATGCGCGCAAGCAAACATACAAAACTATAAGGAGTTGTTGAAAATTAAAGGGCCTTTCAGACTATGCAATGGGCTAACATGCTAAAAACAATACATGAAAAAGATCAAGAGGCTTTCTGGTTAATGGTAGCTAAAGGTACAAAAACAAAGTAAAAAAACAGCTGGATACTTACAGTATATTTCTTCAGAACAATGGCTCAAACACTATTCTGATCTCTTTTTTAACCCAAATGTGGCATCATCCTGTCAAAAATGGGAATTGGGGGTTAATAGACAGTATTTTGAAGCCTTTTCTTATCAGGAAGTTAAGTGACCATTGCCCAATTAGAGAAGAAAAAAGCTCCAGGACCAGATATGATCTCTGCAAGGGTCTTTATGATAGTCCCTTCATTATGGGCAAGATTGCTGGTACAGTATTATAATTTATGTATTGCTTACAGCAATGCTCCAAATTCATGGAAAGGATTCATGGTAGCCTGTGACATGGGCGTCAGTGATTGAGCACTTGCAATAAATGTGACTTAATACCAGTGCATGTCGATGGGGCTAATGCTGAGGAAGGGCGACCAGATTGGGGAGATGGGCACATATAGCAACAGGACATGGCTATATGTATACGCTTTTGGGGGGGAGCGAATATGACGAAAGGGAGAGAGGGTTGGCCTGGCATGGGGCTGCTGAGCTGGCCCCGTAGCGTGGTGGGTGGGTGGCAGCCTAATGTTGTGAGGGTTCCAGGTTTGGGTCCGGGTGCACCTCCATTTTTGTGTGCCCAGATCCAAATTTTTATTTGCAAAAATTTGTACCTCCCGACATGCACACCACCGGAGTTACAAACCTTTAGTGGGGGTGCATAAGTCCTGGCTCTGTTTTCTGTGCACCTGGGACATACATCGCCAAAATTGATTTTCGACGATGTACATCATTATGCCACCATCGTGATTGGGCTTTCACCCTTCTCACATAAATCCTGATTCATTGTTTCTATTTTTGGAAAAGGTGATAGGGCTGACCTGTGCATGTATCGCCCCATCTCTCTGCTGGACATAAATGACAACATTTTTGTCAGAGTTTTATTGGGTAGGCTAGTGCAGCAACTTAAGAATCTGGGAGGAATCGGTGAATTCCAGGCAGGATCTCATACTGGTTATTGCACAGCAGACAACTGCTACATTTTGTTACATTTATTTAAAAAATGTGTAACTCTTCATGGCCAAAAACTCTATGTCAACTTTATAGATTTTAGTGCAGCCTTTGATAATGTTTGATGAAGTATGCTCTGGCAAATGATGTTTGAAAAAGTGTTTTTAAGCCAGAATTTATAAGTTATATAAAGGAGTTGTATAGTCAAACATGGGCCCAGATTAGATTAGGAACACATGGCCAGCTATCTACAGTTATAAAAACCAACAAAGGGGTTAGTCAAGGGTGTATTATGGCCCCAACATTGTTCTGTATGTATATTAACCAGTTATTAGAAGAACTTCTGATCCTTCCTTCTGATTCCCCAAAGATTAGGCATTGAGACTGCCCTGCCTTGGCATACACAGATGACCTGGCATTAATCTCTTTGTCCAGATCTGGATTACAAAAGAAGTTAAATATCTTATATGCATATGCAGTATCCCATAATTTACATGTTAATAAGAACAAAAGCTGGGTCATGATTTTTGGCTCTAAAAATACATCAATCAAATGGATGGTAGGTGAACATAGGATTGAGACAGTGAAATCATATGTCTACCTGGGTCTTTTATTTTCAAGCACAGGGAGTTGGGAAGTTCATACAAAATCCCAAGGTGTTAAGCTTAAACAAACAGTGGAAGCTCTTCCAAGATTTAACAGAAAATTTGGAGGCTCCTCTACTCTTTCACTTTTTTTTTTGCATTATGTGTTTATACCGCCTCCCCATGCTTCACTGTCCCCCACTCCTTCAGGCTCCACAAGTTTCCTTTGTCCCCACTGACCTTAGCCAACCCTCCTCAGGTCCTCAGATCGCAGCCGATCCCCGGGATATCCCGGTGTATCCCTATCACTGGGTGGGTCCCCCTCCTCCAAGGGGGAAGGGCAACGGGGAGAGGGGGAAGACCCCAGCATATACTTTTATTAGGGCCAGGAGATGCTGCTGAGGAACAGGAGGCCCTGGCCAGGTACTGGGGGTGCTCTGGGAATGGAGAGCTGTCATCTTGGTGGGCAGCGAGCAGATTTTTCCCTGCTTTTTGTGGGCAGCATCATGGTGACGTCATGGCTGACGCCGACGTACACTCCTCCCCTACCCCACTTGGGCTGTGCATCCTGTATTACTCCCAGCCTCCGCTAGAAGCCAGCAGGTGCTGGACTCATCCCCTACCCTCCCCCCGGAGAAGGAGAGCTGTCGTAGGACGCTTGATCCTTCTCCCCCCGGCCGGCCCTCCAGTGATCCGGGCTTGTTCTCGAACCCGGAACGCTGGCATCGCAAGTGGAAATCCAACTGCTGTGCCAGTGGGCCAGCTACTCTTTCACTTTTAAAAGTACTCAAGCTAAGTACATTCCCCAGGCCCTGTATTTGGTTGAAATCTGGGGTTACAGGAAGTTAAAAAAAATTGAAACTCCTTTAAATAATATTCTTAGATCATCGTTGAGTCTGGAGAGTTCTGTATCTATTCCTCTAGTAAGAGCTGAATTAGGTTTTCCTAACCTGAAAGCTTTTTCTTTGGCTAGATTTGTAGAATACTGGATAACTGTTACCAGAATGGATCCTGAAAGATTACCTAGGGAATGTCTTAGAGAAAAAGGAAGATGGAAAGACCTTGGATGTAAACAATCACAATGGTCTATGCTGCTGATTGAAGCTTTAGAAACAAATGGCATACAAATTTTAAAGATGTATCAGGAGAAGGGGATTAGAATCGGTCTGTGTAACAAAAATACTTTACCAGCAAAATCATAAATAATGAAAAAATGAAGGACTGTCAAAGTATTTCATTTCTAAGTATTTTATTTATTTATTTATTTTATTTTTAGTTGACCAGGTAAGTGCACTAGACAAATTCTGCCTATTTTCTGGCACGACCCACAGGAGGGGGATACAGATGACTGCCAACTGATCTTGAACCAGATTAAGCTGTTGTATTTTAGGTGAATGGGGGGGAACGTTTGACCAGGGCACCGGGGAAATCCCCCTACTCTACCAGCAGGGGGCTTGACTTCCTGTGGAGTGGAGGAGCTCAGTTTGGAGCCAGACAGCAGTGGAGGAGGAAGTGCTGATGTAGCAGGGGAGATGGCCTCCTCCCCTGGCCTCATATTGCAAGAGACTGCTTTATTGGAAATAAACCATGCAGCAGCTACTGTTTCTGGAAACATGATGATTATAGAGGCAATGGATACAAATGAAGCAGAGTTGGATATCAGCCTGAGTGCTGAAAAATCTGCAGAATTGATTGCGGCTGGGCTACAGCATGAAACTGCCTTCATATAAGATGTAAGCAAAGAACAACAGTTGAGCCTTTTACAGGTGCTGTCTACTCCGGGGAGAGGATCAGAGGAAAAAAATGCAGCACCTCGTGAAGTGCAGTCTCCTGATGCAGGTGCTGATGCAAGTAAAGAAAAGGATAATTGTGTTGAAGGCATGAGTCACTGTCTTATGAGTGACAGGCCAACGCCTCAGATAAAATTTGATAATACCGCATTTGCGCCAGGCAGTGCAGCGGCTAACCAAGATGTAACGCAATCCTCTTTTACACTCTGTGGCGGTGAGTACTTTTGCTGATGGCCATGATATTCTAACTGTACAAAATAACTTTGAACCATGTATAAATATAGATAATGAGATTTCTACTGATACAAAGGCTGAGTCTTCAGATTTACATACTGTGGTCAAAGATTTATAAAATGGGGAAAATGGAGAAGGATTAGACATGGAACAGGATGAAGTTATTAACTGGTCAGTAGACACTGCTTTACAAAATGCCAGTTGGATCCCAAAGGGGGGGGGGTTGGAGGCCTGATGCTATGGATGATATGACCCAAAACACAAAAGAAGGGTTGGAAGATGTTGACCCTGTAGCTATAGAAAATACTCATACAGTTCCACTTATTGTTCACCCTTGCACAGAAAATGCTAGCAAACCTCCTGTAGATGTTCAGGCTTCCTCTGAGTGGGAGGTTGGACTTAATTTAAATGAGGAGGCACCAACCCAGTGGAGTGATAGTGTGGAACCTATGGGTTCTCCACAGAGACAGACATCACCCCAGCTGGAGCCCTCAAAATTATGAAGACAATTTCAAAGAAAAGATGTCACCTTTTCAGGTATAATACCGGCCCTGAGAAAAAATGTTGTACATTTGCAGTATCAGGGAGTACTGGCCCACCCTCTTGACAGAATTTACATGGGAAAAACTTTGTTGAAAGAAACTTTGAGATTCTTTTCAAATGAAATTTATGCCCTGATCCATGCTTCTGGAGATTCTGTCTTTGATATTAGTTTTAAATCCCCTGTGGGTTTAGATAGTTTCTGGTCTGCTTTTGAGAAAAAATGCTGTTCTGCCTTATGGATCCCGTTCCGAGCTATCCCATTGACAAAGCCACAGATCAAACAGATTACTGTTCTTTTTCGGAACAAAGGCATTGCTGTATCTGATGTACAATATAGGCTACGAAAACGATGTGATATACTAGAGAACCTTCCCCAATATTAGATGAAGAACATCTTTGGATGGGAGGTTGGAAATTTAAAGTATGTCTACATACTGGTTTACATGGTACACATTTGTCAAGTGCTTTCTTTTTGGGCACAGAAAGAGGTCACTGTTTTTATCACAGACAGCCAAAGTCTTGTTTTAGATATGGATCCCATATTCATATCAGTAATGCTTGTGACACAGTAAAATGTTCTTTGTGTCTAGAAATTGGTCATATTAGTATTGATTATGTGAATGACTCCCTGTGTAATCTCTGTGGGCAACAGAGGCATGTCTATTGTTCATGTGAATGGACAGCACATAACAGAACAGATAGACCACACCATGAACTACTTATCAAAAAAGCCCCAAAAAATAAGTATTGAGACTCAGCAGAGAGTCTGAGCACAACATTTGGTGGCTGAGAAGACAGAATTCACAAAAGATTTAGGGGCTGAACCCACAACTACTGCAGTTCCCCCTCTGAAACCACCCCCGCACAACTGGCTTCTATTTCTGAGACTGTAGAACCTGAGATTATAGGTGAAGATTTTGATCCCATACCTACAGAAATGGATGTGGAGGTTGTTAAAGACATAAATCCTTCCACAGAACTTGTATTGCATGTTACTGAAGAATTAGCTCATGATATGTTACCACCTGAATCTACTGTGGTAACTTCCAAAAAAAGATTTATGAAAACAATGAATCCAAGGGTGAAGCTGCCTAAAATGGGGAAAGATATTTTACCAGTACCCCTGTCTAATGCCTTTGAGGTTTTACAAACTCCATATTCAGATCTTGGAGATGATTCTGAATCCTCTTCAACTTTTTCATCTTTAAAAGGACATTCATTGGATTCAGATGTGGAAAATTTGGCAGCTAAGGTTACTGCTGTGAGAACAAGAAAAAAGTTACAATCTGATTCTACACCTCGATGTAGTGCTTGTCTTGGGAAACAAACTGGAACTTGATGAAGTTTATCAAAGAACTGAACTTTACTTTACTGGTGTTAACATGTGGCCTCTCTACTGCTTTTTATGACAGCACAGCATTCTTATACAATTGCTACATTGAATACTAATAGTATAAAAAATTGGAAGTGCTGTCTTCTTACATTTACAAACCTCTGTGATAATAAAGTAGACACTGCATGCTTACAGGACATCAGATTGTATACTGTAAATGACATACAGCAAGCTAAGAAGCTATGGTGCAGGAGTCCGTCCTTCTATTCCTTGACACTGAAATGGTGTGGAGGGGTGGGGATTTTATTTTCTGGATGGGATTATTGCATTTCAAAAGTTGTGGATATCTGCCCAGGGAGGGTAATGCTGCTTACTTTAGTCATCATGGGCAGCAATGGCGTTTGTTAAATTTGTACGCACCTTAAACAAAAAAAGACAGAGTAGATATATTTCAATGTGTAAAACCATATTTACTTACTTCACAGGTGTTAGTGTGGGCTAGAGATTTTAACTGTGTGTTGGTATCACAAAACTCGGGTGCAAAACACACAAAAGTATATTGTGATTCTGGAATCTTAGGACGGGCGATTCAGCAAGTGGGTTAAGTAGATGCTTATAGACAAGTACATAATACTGGAGGCTATATTTTTTATAGAGCAAATTTGGCAACCAGAATTGACTATATTTTTGTTTCACCTAATATTAATATCAAGCAAGCTTTTGTAGTTCCAGTTGAAACTTCTGATCATTTAATGATAAAAGTAACTTTATCCATGGGTGATATAATTACACATGGGAAAGGGATGTGGAAATTAAATAATATGCTGATTCTTGATAAGAGCTGTATAGATCAGGTAATGGAGTTACTACGGACTAGAAAATCTGTATTCTGCTTGGCTGACAGCAGTAGTAGGTGGTGGATACAAACAAAACTAGATATATAAGTACTACTCCAGTCTCTTTCTTTTAAAAAACATATGGAAAAATACATCCATTATTTAACTTTGAGAAGGCAATATATGAATGTTGTGTCATGCCTAAATGAAGGTTTGGGAGAATATGCTGAACAGCGTCACTGTCTTAAACAGCAAATGGTGGAACTACAATATGACAGGGCATTGTCCCTATTATATGAACAAAGGATCTGTACTCCAGGAAAAGGGATATCAGGAGACATTTTTGATAGCTGCTGAGTAAAAGCACAACAAAGAATGATGGATTATTTGTATACATTACAAGGAACAAAAGTTACTTCCAAGGAGGGTATCTTGGAGGAGGTGGCTAGGTATATGGAACAGATGTATTCTGCCCCACCTATCACTGACTTTATGACTGAAGAACTGTTAGCTCCCTGTCAGGTTCCAAAAATGACACAAGCAGATCTGGACCAAATGGTTGTACCTATCACAACGCAGGAAATTGTTGAGGCAATAAAGTCATTACATAATAATTCGACCCCTGGACCAGATGGCCTGACTACTGAATTTAATAAAACATTTATGAATGCTCTGGTGGATGTCTTGGAGATCACTTTTAATCAACTTTTGGATAACCATGATATTGCTCCTCAATTTGGACACATGATTCAATTATTTATTTACAAGGCAGGAGATAGACAGAAGCTCCAGAATTGGAGACCCTCGAGTTTAATGAATACAGATGCTAAAATCTTGATGAAAATTCTGACTAAAAGACTGGGGTATGTGGCCCCCCCTTGTGATTGATAAAAGTCAGGTTTGTACGATAAAGGGAAGGAATATTATTGATAATTCACTACTACTACTACTATGGGAGATAGTCTTTTTGGGATATCAAAATACTATAAAAAGATATCTAGTTAGCTTGAATCAAGAGAAAGCATTTAACAAAGTGTCTCATCTCTATTTATCTCAAGTTCTGGCAGCCTATGGAATTCCTAAAATGTTTGATTGGATCCGGAAATTATATAGGATTGCCTCTACTTTCCCTATCATAAATGGGCATAAGGGGAGGATGGTACAAGTCTTACGAGGGGTACGACAGGGATGCCCTATGAGCCCTTTATTGTACATTCTTTGCCTGGATCCATTATTAAAACATATTCAGCAGAATCAAGCAATACGAAGTATTGCAGTTCCAGGAGTGCAAAATTTGACTAAAAGTTTAGCATATGCAGATGATGTGTGTCTTTTGGTGGGAGATATCAGGTTGACAGAAATGGCATTTTATACTGTTCAGCATTATTCTAGTCTTACGGGTTCCTCACTGAATATGCACAAATGTGGTGGATATGTCTTGAGCAAGGATACAGAACAAATTGCTACAATTCGCAATATTTGCATGACTAATACAGAACTGAATATTTTAGGGGTTAAATTTGATAATTTGGATATGGCAAAAGTAAATTGGTTGTTAAAACTGGAGCAATGTAATCAGAAAGTTCAGGTGTGGAAAACTTGACAGCAAATGAAAAAAAAAGTTTATCAAGTACATACATTCTTTTTGCCACAAAATCTCTTATTTAAGTACTGTGTTTCCACCCCCTAGTTTATATGATGTGATTATTTTAAGTATGACTTTTCAGTTAATATGGGGGAGTAGATTGAACCCAATCAAGAGAGAAGTGTTGTATAGACAGTTGAAATATGGCGATTTACATTTAATTAACCCTATTAGTTACTGTCATACAAATATATGAATGTTTCAGCAGAAACAGACCACCTGATCTATCTAAGCCTGCTCGAGTGTGCAGCCAACGCCCCTAGTTTGCAGCTGCCCCAACCCCCCTCCCTTTCTTTATCTTTATTTTTAATACATTTACAGCCTTCAAGAAACCCGGCCAGGTAGAGTGGAAATGGATCACAGCAACATGGATTGTTACATTAATGGAAAGATGGGAACAGGTACCCTTGGTGAGCAGGTTAAAAATTACTTGGCCAGCTTTTGTGACCCTTCAGTAGAGAAATTAAAAAAATGGTCTTTAACCAAAACACGAGTTTGTGTTATTGATAGGAAACTGTTATACAGAATTATACAAGGAAAGTGTTTTCAGGTACCTGTTGGGTATAAAGATGTTCGACCTGTATTGTATCCAGGTATAGAGGCTTCTCTTCTTGATACAAGGACTCCACCTAGGTTGTGGGATGTGCTTTGGTTATGTGCTCATGGCAGACTGGGAGTAAAAGGAAATGCTAAGCATAAGGGAATGGAAGAACGAATGTGCCCTAGGGAGTCATGTGGTCAAATTATCGAATGGCAGGAGCATTTCCTTATTCGCTGTCCTTATGCACAAGATGAGTGGAATACTATTGCAACTCGTTGGCAGGATCAAGGGTGGCAAACTGTTACATATGAAGATGTCATAATAGGGCAGGTGCAACTGGTACAAAGTATGGACCCCATAACTATTAGGTTAATTTTCACCTGTATGAAGTTCTTTATGTGACAAGTAAGTTGTAAATTTGTTCTCCAACAAAAAGCTATTTCCCCATATGTACAGGTGGATATGATTGAGAAGGAGATCAAGTCACAAGCACAATTTGATAAAGAACGTTTATCTTGGTAACAATGGAAAAAGAGATGGAAAGACAGTATTTTGCAACTTTTGGGATAACTGGTCAGATAATTAATTTATATAGTTCTTTTCTTTATCTATAAGATTGATGGAACAGTAATAATATAAGAGGGCTGGATTAACATTGTATAATTGGAAATAAGATGATGTAATGCTTTCTTTTTGTTAACTTTGTACAGTTTGATTTGGAGATGTTAATTTAGTTTTTGGTATGCCTGTATATTAATCTCTTTACAAATGTTTGTCATGATGTTTTCTTTCTTGTTTTCTGTTTTCTGTAACAGTTATGTTTATTTTCTTTTTGCAATAAAAATTCCCCTACTCTTTTCGAGAAGTGCTATGGGATCTTTAACATCCACCTGAACTATCACCAGAACAGGCAGATGGGACCTTAGTTTAACATCTCATCCGAAAGACGGCACCTCAGGAGTGCAGCAACCCCCTCATGCTGCACTGCAGTATCAGTATTGGGATATTTTTTGAAATTTAAAGCTTTATTGATTTTACATAAAAACAACATCAGGTACAGCATACCAACTCTATAGCCATACAAAACATACCAAGAACTAATTACAGAGGATAGTAGAAACAGAGGTCAAAATCCCCGGTCTTCCCCCCCCCTTCCCAAGAAGGTGCCACTTCCACCTCAGCAGTATTGGGATATTAACCCAAGTGCCTGGAGTGGGGATAGAACCCACAGCCTTCTAATATCCTGGCCTCAGAGGAGAATGTGCAACCTGCTGAGCCACTGACACAGATTGCTCCCTGGATCGTCAGAAACTATATCTGCCACAGTTTTAGATACTACTTGGAGGTTTTGACAGATCAGGAGCTCAGATTTATCTGTGTTAGATACAGATTTGAACTCTTTAAAAGTAATGTTCTGAGAGCAAGATACAGTAAGCTATCCAATGAGGTATCTGTTTTTTGTGATTGTGCTAGAAAAGAAACAGAAGATCTTTTTCAAGTGGTTTTTAATTGCACTTGGTATAATAAAACCAAGAGAATGTTGGTTAGTCCCTCTATGGTTACAAACTGGTACTCTGGAGAAAAATGTACTTTTAAATATTATGATGACAGCTCAGGATAATTTTTTGATAAACCAGGTTGCAGGTTATTTCAGAGCTATCCCTGTTATTCGTCATAAATACAAATGATCTAGTTCACAAATGAACTTTTTATATACGTTTTTATCGATGATATTTATAACTTCTGAGTATGTGTAACTTTTAGAAGTGTTGTATAAATGTATGCTATATTTATGTCCTGTCTATGCTGACCTTTTACTTGAAATGTGCACTGATTCTTATTGCAATGATCTTTGATCGAACAAATAAAATCTTTTGACTTTGAATTTATCATTAGTGTATGTGATCACTATGGTTGCTATGGATCGTGGAATATATTTCATTCTAAAAGAAACTCTGAGTGGATACATTAAAAGGAATTTGTGGAAAGGTAGATATGTAAAGGAGTAGAAAACTAATTAGGGAGATTTAAAAGTTGCATATATCTGGATCTTTTGTGAACATATATATGTGTGTTTGTATGTTACTTGTACTATTCTGTAAATTGTTTCTGTAGATTCTTGCCTGTGAAGAAGCCCACGAAGGGCAAAACATTGGGCATGGTCAGGGGTATCGTGGTGTGAAATGACCCTTGAATAAATGATACTGGGATCTCAAATTTTGGAGTGTGGCTGACTTTCTTTGGTTTAGTGTCCCAGCACACAGTACACACTCATACCTCCCAACACCCACACCACTGCACACGCAAACACCAAAGAAAACAAACTCATGTTGGAGATACAGTATATACTAATGGTTAAAAATAAAAGTCTTCAGTGTCAGTGTCATTTTTTTCACTTATTTCTACTACTTTTCTCTTGTTTAATTTCTACATTTTGTATAAATAATCTTTTGCTTTGATCTTTAATATTTGTTACCTTAGCTCCGTGCTTCATCTATTCTCAGCAGCTTTCTTTCTTTTTCATTTTCCTCCCACCCTATAATGTAGAGTATTTTCATTTCAGATATGGTGTTGGTCCCCCTCCCCCCAACCTAATGGCTACAACTTCTCTCATCTGTATTGTAAGGGGTTTTGGGATACAGTGTTAGACACACACACGCGCACACACACACACACACACACACACACACGTATGCACACACACTAACAGTAGAATTCTCTCCATCCTGTGTTGTGGATTGTATAGTGTTTTAAGACAGTGAGTTGGTCTCCATCCCTACACACACACACACACACACACACACACACACACACACACACACACACACACACACGCACGCACACAGTGTTGCCAACATTCTCTCCTCTCTATCTCATTGACTGTGGAGCATTTTTGTGGTGCAGTGCCCCCCTCCCACACACATAATCACAGCCAGTAACCAGGATTTCAGAAACTGAAGACCCAAGCATAGGTACATGCTGTTTGTGGCACATTGCTATCCATGGCCAGCTGAGTTAAGACATATAACACGGTTTCCAGAGGGGTCACAGCACCACCACTGCCCTCCTCTAATTTACATCATTTATACATGAGGCTCTGGAACAGGGCCACCTGGCTGGGGCAGTCTACATCGATTTGACCAAAGCATTCGACACCGTTAGTCATGCACTGCTTTGCCACTCCCTTCCATCCCTGGGCATCTCCCCTGAGGCCACCTCTTGGTTCAAAGATTATCTCTCTGGCTGAAGACAAGAGGTCAAAATTAACACCACAGTCTCCTCCAGTAGACCAGTTCTATCCAGGGTGCCTCAAGGGTCCATACTTGGCCCATTGCTCTTCACCCTCTTACTGAACACCCTCCCTAAATCCTGCAGTGGGAAGCTACTGCTCTACGTGGATAATGCTGTAGTTTTCTGGAAACAGCCGCATCCTAACTCCCTCCAAATTGCCCTACAGGGTTTCTTTGGAGAACTTGAAACATGGTTATCTGTGCACTGCCTAACACTGAACTACAAAAAGATCAAGTCCATGATCTTTGCCCACCACCAGAGCCCACACAGTAGCTCCCCGGTAATAATCACAAACTCCCTAGGCACCCCACTTGAACAGATCTCCTCATTCAAGTACCTGGGTGTCATGTTGGACACCTCCCTAACCTACCACACCCATTTTCAACACATCTCCTCCTACATTAATGCCAGGCTTGGGATCCTCTACCAACATAAGCACTGCCTACCCCAAGAGGCCATCTGACTCGTGTGTCTTCCTCAGTCCTATCCCTAGTGGACTATGGCATCATGATCTGTGTCTACAGGACTGCAGATCAAACTGCCCTACACTGCAACAGTCTAGCCCTCAATAAAGCCTGCCACCTGGTCTCTGGATGTGACTGATTAACCCACACCTGCAAGCTTTACAAGCTTATGAACTGGCTGAACTTTAAAGGCAGGCTTAAGTATCGCACTTGTCTCCTTGCCAAGAAGATACTACAGAAGAAGCCCCCTATGGCCTTTGCTCCCTCATCCAAACAGTCCCTCACAGAAGGGCCTCCAGATGCTCTGCCAAAACCTCCCTCCTAGTCACCCACTGTAGGACCTCCCTCGGTCATAGGTCTTTCCACTATCATGCCCCCCTCTGGCTAAACAGCCTGCCATCCACCGTCTCCTTGGAACCCAGTCTTGGCTAATTTAAAGCCAGTCTCAAGATCCTCCTCCTGGACTCTGCCGCCTGTGACTGTACTTAGCCACAATATCTCAAGGAGGATATGTCCACACCCCCCACCAAGGCTCAATATCCTGTTTCCTGGTTAGCCTAACACCTCCCTCCAGCAGAGTTGGCCTGACTTGCACACTAGTTCTCCATGAAGCTATCCTTCTGATGCCTAAAGTTATGTCATTACTTCTTGCTTTATCTGCAATTTTTGTACTACATGATGCTGGGTCACTGGCACTAAATTGCATGTAACCTTCTAAGATTTGCCACTGTTTGTATTCCTGTACTGTTTGTATTCTTTTATTTATTTATTAATTAGAAAAATCGGATTTACAACCTTTGTGTCATGGACTCATTTACAAAGGCACCTCGCCACGGGGGGGGGGTAGACAGAGTTACATAGTGTGGTTACAACAATGAGAACAGTACAGGTGCAGAACATTAAATATAGAGTACACATAGGTTACATAATAATGTTACTTATAATTGGCTACAGTCAATACAAGGTACCCAAGGGTTGCATTGGGGAGTATAGCCCTGGACATACCTAGATAATGCCTGGAGAGGGTGGAGGTAGGGATGGGGAGTGGGCTGAGAGGGAGTGGGGGAGAGGATAGACTGTCCAGAGGATATTGTCAAGTCAGGGAGGCCTGACAGGAGGATCCCACAGTGGGATTAATTAGGTGCATCTACAGCAACGAGCATTGAAAAGATGGTTCCGGAGGATGATTTTGAAGGGACCAATTTTGGCAATGTCTGTGATGCAGGGTGGGAAGGATTTGAACCAAGCAGGGGCTCAGTAATGGAAGGGCCTCTGGGCTAGTGAGGTCTTGGTTCTGGGCACCAGAAAGGTGGCCTTGACAGAGCTATGGGTGGCAACAGATGAGGACGCAAGCCGTAGGGAAGCAGATACCCCCAGGGTGAGAGCCCTAGAAGTGATATTTTGGTGTGTAGGCAGGTCTGGTAGCACAGACACTCCTCAAAGGTGAGCAGATTGGTGGTGGAGTAGAGCAGGAAAGTGTGAGTGTGGCTAGGGGCTCTGGTCAGGAGCCCTTATTGATTGAGAGCTGGATTTTAGTCAAGGTGGTATTGTCCACTGCAGCATAAATGGACAAGCCATAGCCTACTGGTGACAGGACGGAGAGGTGATGGCCAGCCAGTGGGCAACTTGGGGGAGGCAATCTCTATGATGGTATAGTAGGCCTATCCGAGTATTTATGGCGGAGGATAGGGCATTGATGTGGGTGTGGAAGGTGAGAGCCGAGTTGAAAGTGATGCCTAGATATTTGTAAGAGATCACTTGCTTCAGTGGGTGCAGAGTGCTGGGAAGAATGAAGAGGGGGGCATTCTTGGCCTTGTTTTGGTGATGGGAGAAGAGCATTGACTTAGTCTTCTTTAGGTTAATGCCAAGTCGGTGGTCAAGGAACCAGCTTGGTTGTAGGTGTTCTGGAGGGATACCTGGAGAGAAGAGGGATCGAGGTGGAATGCAAAGAGAACTGCATTGTCGGCATAGAGGAGCATTTTTCCTGTGCAGGAGCTGGGGAGAGTGTTGAGGTAGAGGCTGAAAAGTAGAGTGCCCAGAATGGAGCCCTGGGGTACCCCGGAAAGAATGGGCCAGGAATTGGACAGGGAGCCATTTATCTTCACACACTGGGATGTAGCAGAGAGGTAGTTGGAGAACCAGACAAGGGGACCAGTGAAAAAGCCATGCTGGTGGAGGGAGTCAAGCAGGAGGGGGTGACAAACAGTGTCAAAAGCCTTGGAGAGGTCTATGAACACTGTGCCAGCAAGGTTGCTGGAGTCAAGAACAGAGTGCAGGTATTGAGAGAACTCCAGGAGAGCAGTAGTGGTACTGTGTCCTGGGCAGAAACCATGTTATTCTGGGCACATTATGTCATATTTGGCCAGGTTCTCAGAGAGTTGAATAGACGCTATTTTTTCTAGGGCTTTAGAGAGCAGGGGGAGGATAGAGATCGGCCCGTATTTGTTAGGTGCGGACCAATCTCAACTCTTATGTATAGGGGTGATTTTGACTGATTTCCAAGCACTGGGAAACTGATCAAGACATAGAGGCCAGTTTAGTAGGTCTGTAAGGGGGACTAGGATGACATTCAAGACCAGGTGGAGGATTCTGGAGACTAGGGGTCACAGCTGGAATTGTTGCTACCAAGGGTTTTTAGCAGGTACAGCCTGGCTAGGTGGGGGGATATAGTGTTCAGGTAGAAAGGAGGGTGATCCAAGGCAGGGGGGGATAGAGGTGGGGATTGGGTCAAAAAAGTTGTTTGGGAGGACAGAGCTTAGGTCAGAGAAGGCAGTTTTGAGGCAATCAGCTATGTGAGTTGGGTCTGTAGTGATGGTGCCATCGATGGAGAGCTGGAATGGTGAGGGGGGAGCGGGTCTTCCCATTAAGCTCTTTCATGCTGTCCCTGAAAGTCTAGGTGGAACCCCAGATGGATATGAGGGTGGTCTGATAGTGCTCTGCCTTGGCCCGTCTAATGGCCCAGGTGCACTGATTACTCACTGCATTGTAGGCTTGTCTGTCAGCCAACTTGCCTGATTCAATAGCGATGTGCCAGAGATTATCCCTATGCTTAGGTTTTTGGATAAGGGATGGGGAGATCCATGCAGCATTTTGTTTTTTAGTATGGATTCTGGTGTGGGGGCAAAAAGGTCACAGGCCTTGCTGAAGGCATTGGTGAAGAGGTCTAGAGCAGAGTCAATATCAGGGGCATGACGGATGGGGGACCAGTCCAGCTGTGCTAGATGTAATTTTAGCTTTTTGAGACCCCTGGGGTGTTGGCACCAGTGCAAGGTGGCCTGGGACACAGGTTTTAGTATAGAGGATGACCAGAGACAGAGGACAGGTGAGTAATCACTAAGTGAGTCAGGGAGAACGTTGATATCCAAGATTTTATGAGGGCAGTTAGATAGTATTACAGCCAGGAGGGTGCTGGAGCCACTTGTCCAGTTGAATCTAGTGGGCTGGGTGACTAACTGGGACATGTCCAGGGCAGCGAAGGAGTCCCTGGTATGGGAGGCAGTGGTACCAAGCCAATTGACATTCAGGTCACCTAGGATGAGTTGCTCAGCTTTGTGTGGTGGTAGGGAGGAGAGGTAGTCGATAGACTGGATTGCTGGATTCTGGTTCCTCGGGGGTATGTAGGAGACCGTGAGGAAGAGTGGGCCCCTGGCTGGGTCAGGGTAATTTTTAGAGTGAGGGCTTGGGCTCCATAGTCATGCTTGGGGGCACAGAGTGCATGGCTTATAAGGGTGTCCCGCATGTAGATTGCACATCCACCACCACATTTACCAACTCAGTCTTCCCTGAACAGGGTGTATCCAGAGTGGGAAATAATGGAGTCAGGGGTTGTTTTGGAGAGCCACGTCCCTACTAATGCAATGATATTGGGTTGGTGTTGTACAACCCAGCACAGGAGTGTGGCAGATTTCTTTAGAAGGCTGCATATGTTCAGTGATGCAATGCAGAGACCGGCTCCAGTGTGGGGTGTGGGAGGACTAGTTGGCATATTCCTGGCATGGAGCCTTTGCGAAAGAGTCCTTGACTCAAAGGGTTGTAATTCTGATTGCTTAATAAATAAATATTTCATCAAAATGTTTGAATCCAAATGAAGGCCTTGGCCTTCAGGCTATGGCCTGGCTACTCCATGCAAACACAGCAGCACCATTCTCTTTCGCCTCCATAATGGATTGCTTAATGTTTGGGATTTAATATAGGTCCTCTTTCTCTCCCTCCTTACATACACACACACACACTTTATCTTGCTTAGAGAGTTTCACTTTGACTAACCACAGGTGGCCAGAGATTTTGATAGCCAGAATATGCTGTTATTATTAGCCACCCTAGCTATCATACTGGGTTGCTATTTGGTAACCCTTTTGTCCACTCTTACACCTCTCGGTAACATCTTAAAAAACTCCACAGAAAATCAGTTTTACGGCCGAGTTCCTCGTGAAACATAGGTGTTTTTCTTCGGAAGCCTGCATGGTTTTTGCAGTGAACTGCTGTATGAAATACATGTGTTTTATTTACCACTGACCAGTATTTGTACAATATGGTTTTATTTGATGTGATATCTTTCATACAAACAATATTCTTAAATATCTTTCATGTGCATACACAAAAGGGAAAAGCCAAACAAATAACAGAAAATAAATACATGTGCTTGCTGTAAAATATTACAGAAAGTGCGTAGTTGGCAACAATACACATTATTCGGCAATAAAGTAATAAAGAGAAGCAATTTGCCAGATCCAGAGGGGTTTCACCATTTTTTTACCTTGGATTTCAACCTGGGTAAGTAAATTGTGAGATAAGAAACTTTTGCAGAGTTCTTACTAACAAACTGTACTCTTTTTTTTCTGTTGTAGCTTTTTCAACTGTAATTTTGCTAATGAAAGCATGGGGCGGGGGGATACTTAAGCTCTGACAGACCAGAAATGACTTCAGGCAGACAGTGTGATAAGAGTGTGTATTTTCCTGCAACTTCCTCAGTTTGTTTCACATATTACTCTGCATCCCACCATGAGATTATTACTATTAGGTAGTGGCACCCATAGAGTCAGAAGCAAAGACAAGAGCTTGCACAGGGACAGCACCTTTCTCCCACCTACCCACCCCACACACACACAAACCCTCACACCCACATCTCATACCTCATGTCACAGTCAGGCGGAACTGAAATGTATCCGAGCAGGGCAGATTAAATGATGTATGAGTGAATCCACTCTTTTCATGACTTGAGGAGAAGCTGCCACCAATGGCTGTAGTTATGTCCCCCTCCTGCCAAAGGGAACCAGTGGAGATGCAGCCACTGATCGTGGCTATTGTTTTGTTCTCGCTCCTACTGAGTGGAACCTGAGGAGATTCTGTTGCTCATTGCTGCCATTGTTATGTCCCTCTTCTACCGAGGGGGACTGGTGAAGATGCCACTGCCAATCACTGCCATTGTTACATCCCTCCCCTACTGAGGGGGACCAGAGGAGGTACCACCACCAATTGTGGCTGTTATGTCTTATGTCCCCCTCCTACTGAGGGGGACCAGAGGAGATGCCACCATGAATAATGGCCATTGTTATGTCCCACTCTACCAAGGGAGATCGCAGGAGATGTCACTGATCATGGCTGTTATGCACCTCTCCTACCGAGGGGTAGGAAGGAGATGCTGCTGCTGACTGTGGCTGTTATGTTCCCCTCCTACTGAGGAGGACTGGAGGAAATTCTGCCGACTGTAGATTATACTGGGCCCAGGGACATATGTCAGCATGGGCATGTGACAGGGGAACATGCAGAGGTAGTAATTTTGTTTTTTAAATTTTGGATGATGGGGAATTTCTTTTGGGGGGGCTGTCATTGGTTGTTCAATAGAAGAGGTTAGAGGCCATCAGTCAGCTTTGGAAGTGTATGTGTGGAATGATTCAGATTCCCAATTTGTTCTGTGTTCTAAATCTATGTGGAAGGAAAACAATGAAGCAAGAATACTGCTTGTATGTTAGTGCCGCATTTATTGTGACAAGGCCTCACACAGTAATTGTGGTAGTAACAATGAGTAAATGCCTGTTTTTGGCTTTGGAAGACTCATTTATGGCAACCATAAGAAATCTATCCATGTTAATGTAAACAAATGTACAGTACTACATCTTGGTCTTGCTTATTATGTGTAGCAAGGAATTTTAACAAAATACCCCACATTTTCTTTAAAATAATTCAATAATTCAGCTTTAGAATAAAAACAGTGAATAAATTTTTCCAGTTTAAGCACATCTAAAAAGTTTTGTCTCCTCTCAGGAAAAGGTGGTTGGTTATCATCAGTCCAATATCTTGAGTATAAGATTTTTTTGCCACAGTAGCTAAAAGATTAGTTTAATTGATATAGCCAATAAAAAGACTGCTACCTAAAGGAAAGTGACCTAAAACATGTCTCAATATTTATGTTGTATGCAACACTAGTTAAAGGAGATAAGAGAATGGAAATTATGTTCCATAACTTTGAGACATATTTGCATTTTCAGAGCATATGTATTAAACCTATGTGATGTTCCCCACATTTAAGGTATCCATCGGACTCTAACCGACCTATTCTATACAAATGAACAGGAGTGTAATAAAGGTTATTTATGATTTTGTACTGAGTAGTCCTATGATTAGATTTAGAGAAGATGCTATGGATTTGAAAAAAAATCCTATTCCAATCCCATGTTTCAACTTTGTAACCCAGTAGGCTTGTCCATATATCACTAATTTCTATGTATCCCTTATAGAGTTTTCATAAAGATTATAGAAAAAAGGACTCATTAGGGTTAAGCCTGCAAATAAAAATTACTGATGCAGTTATTTTGTTGGTTTTTAGAAAGCTTTCATCTCTGCTATATAGTCTAGAACTGCTTGTTTTAATATTTTCGAAGAATTCTTTCATCTCCGTCAGGTGGGTTGAATTTGGCTTTGAGTGTTTCAAGGTCTTTAAAAGTATTTTCTCTTTTAACATTGTTTATGGTTAGAATGCCCTTATGTTCCCATGTAGCACTGCATACTGACTTTCCAAACGTTTCTATCTTAGGGTTTCTCCAAAAAGGTTGGTAATAGGAGTTATTTAGCCTTAATTTAAAGGTATTGGTTAATTGTTTTAGTTGACAAATAGAACTGGATATTATTGTATTCTTTATGTTAAGTTTGGAACTAACAGATATTAAAACATTAGATTAACATTTATGTCCATCAGCAGCTTTCTTCTATACTTAGCCATTCTGGATTTAAGTTACTGTTCTTTGTTTGAATTAGCCACTTAGAGTTTTGCTTAAATCTTATCACTGAACAATATAGAAATAGATCAGGTGACTTAAAGGGAAATGTCCACCTGTACTTGGGCCATACATCAGTGTGAGGCATAGCCTGATTAGCATTTTTGCAAAGTGTTTTAATTTTGTTAACAGGTTAAGTTCGCAAAACTTAACTCGTCAACTTACGGTTACTGAGATACAGAGATATTATCAGGTTTATCCTGCCTCCTTCCATGGCTCTCCCGAGGTTGATGTATGAGATGGGGAGCTGCCACTTTAGCATGCATACTGTAGATGTCATGTTTAAAAGGAGCTATTATTAGCTCCGGTTTCCAATGCACATGTCTCGGTGCAATACAGAGACCAGGTATAGATTGTCAGTTGACTGCCAGTCTCTACCTGGTCTGGGTATAGTATGGGGACATGTACATTGGAAAACAGAGCTCTTAATAGCTTCATTTATACAGGACATATATGCAGACTCCCATATCGTAAGTCATTCTCAGGACAGCTGCTGGAGGTTTTGGGCACACCAAGCAATTCAAAATGCCAGTGGGAGGGATGCAGGATCAAGCAGATAATCTCCACATTTCTCAATAACTGTAAGTAAGTAAGCAATACTACCCAACAGGGTGGGCGGTATTGGGCTATACCAGACCACCCAGGGGTGTAATGAGGCCTGACACCACAGGTGGAGGGCTTTATAGCCCCTGGAAGGTCCAGTATAGCCCAATACCACTCAGCCTGGAAGGTATTATTGAGCTTAGAAAATGGGCACTGTAAATAAAAATAAGTTTAATAAAACAAAAGTGAATGAAAAGTTAGTTTAACATAAGTTTTGTAATAAAATAGTTCCTCTGCCTGCTTTAGAATTATCACTTTGTTTTTTCTTACTTTGAAGTAGGGACTTTTATCTCTCTAGTTTAATTAAAAAAAAAAAAGTTGCCCTAGTTTACTGACTCCCCCCCCACCCCTGCATTTATTTGTTCCCCTCACTCCCCATGGTGATGAAGTCGGGAGCTGAACAGCGAGGTAGAGGAAGCTGCAGAAAAAAAAGAAGATGGCTCTGGAGCAACAGGTGGCTACAGTAGAGTCCTGTACTTTTTGCAGTCTGCAGCTTTCAAACTTGAGGAGCTCAGCTGGGCTTCTATGTTTCTTGGCAGGGAAACAGTGTGAGAGAGCTTAGAGCTGTAACAACTGCCGGTTTTGGCAGTTTTGTTTTGTTTGGGGACCGAGATTTGGAGAACAGGGCAAGGGACTGCAGTCAGGAGAGTGCTGCTATTAGCAGTCAGCACGGACAGAAGCTGACAGCATTACCCAGAAGTACGGGGGTGGAGTTGAGAAACAGCGTGTTTGAATCTCCCCCCCCCAAGTTCCATATCAGTATTGTTATTCTTTTATTTTTTTTAATTTTTCATTACGTTTTAATGTAGCATGATGCCATTGGTGAATATTCTGGGAGTAGGATGTGCAATGCGGTCATTAAATTTACAGCGAGCAGCACCTGAGTGAAAGGTCAGGAGGTGCAGATCGAGGGAGGTGAAATGAAGCAGCAGCAAAGAACAAATGTAAGGATTACAAGACTTTTTTGGGGGCTCTGACAATAAGGAAGACAGGGAATGCTTACCGTCTAGGATGGAGTTTTAATCCACGGCATTGTGTGTCAGCATATCTCGCTAAGTGAGAGAAAAAAATGGCAGACATTTAAAAACAAAATGTGAGGGTTTAGCCAATTACAGATCAGGCTGGACAGTATGATTCTGGTAATGGGGTTGGCTGGGCTGGTACTTTTAATAGCTGGGCATCTGTTGTCTGATAGATGCCCAGCTGGAGAAGTGCCTCAGCCAATCAGAAGTCTGAATTACTTTTACCCATTTTCTAAACAAAATTAAAAATCTTTGCGAAAATGTTTATCAGACCATGCCTCCCACTGAAGCATGGCCTGATGATGAGTGGGTGTTTCCCTTTAAGGTCGCAAACTTCCTTGGGTTTGGATGGCCTAAAGTAGCTTTGTTGTGGACATTTATTGTTCAAGATGAACTTATTCAGGCTAGAGTGAATACCCTGGAACCAGGAATTTTGTATAAAACATGGGATCGTGCTGATGGTATATAAGACTTTTGGCAGTATGTTCATTTTTATTACATCAGTCCTGCTCCAATAGGTTAGGCGTAATTTGTTCAATTTATTTATACCATTTTCAGTTTTAATTTTAAGGTCAGACTGGTTATTCTTAAATATTCTCTGAAAGCCTTTGTATATTTTGATGCCTAAATAGTCAGTTGAGTTCTCAGCCCAGTTTAGCCTCAGGTCAACTATATCGATTTTTTTTACACAGTCTACTGAATGATAGGAATTGTGTTTTTCCAGTAATGATCTTATAACTTGAGAAATTTCTAAACTTGCTTATTAGGTTGGATTCTTGGAATGGAGGTTAGTGGATTTTGCGTTGAAATTACCAGATCACATGCATAAGGGTTACAAGTGTACTCTTCATCTTTGAATTTAATACCTTCAAAAACAGCGTCCTTCTCAAGTTTCCTTATCAAGGGGTCTAAGGAAAGAATGAAAAGTAGTGAGGAAGGGGGGGTAGTATTGCTCCATACCCCTTTGTACAGTAAATGTGGGGGAAAGAATTCCATTTGTAAGGACTACTGTGGAAGGGTTTTTGTAAAGAAGACTAATCCATCTAATAAAATCATCTGGAAACCCATATAATGACAAAGTTCTCATAATCTGTTGCCAGACTATTCTGTCAAATGCCTTCTTGATGTTAACTGGAAAAAGAGCAATGGGCGATCTAGATGGTTCAGTTGTATTCATCATGTGTGATACCTTCCTCGTGTTGTCAGAAGTGAAGCTATTTTTAAGGATCCCTGTCTGAGATGGGTCAATTAACTCTTTAATACAGTACATGTCTCTAATCTGCAAGTTAATATCTTAGCCAGTAGTTTACTGACTGAATTTATTAGAGTAATGGGTCTATCATTTTTGCATTTGATCAGGTCTGTACCTGGTTTGGGCAGTATGGAAATTATCCGCTGCTGCAGGGATGAGGGAAGCTGTTCTTTTGTCCAAGATTCATTGACATCTTTGGTTAGAATAGAAGCTCTTATATCTTTGAATGTGTAAAGAAATTAGCTGAAAAGCCATCAGGTTCAGGAGATTTAGTCTTTTTAACAGAGGAAGAAGAAGGGGAGGGGCCTCAAAAAAGTAACAGAAGCTTTGGAGGGAGGGAAGAGGACACTAGTTCTTTTATGGAGGCAAGAGTCCTAAAGGGACTCACTAGTCTGAAAGTGGACAAAGCAATGGGGTGCATCCAAATGTATTGAGGGAGCTCAGAGAAATACTGGCTGCACCTCTGACAGTTCTGTTTAACAGCTTACTGGAAACAGAAGTGGTTCCAGAGGACTGGAGGAGGGCAGATGCAATCCCACTACATAAAAGTGGTAGTAGGGAGGAGGCTGGCAATTATAAGCCAGCCAGCTTGACATCAGTGGTGGTAAAGTTAGTGGAATCACTGCTGAAGGAAAGGATTGTGGAATATCTTGAATCCAGTGGGTTACGTGACAGGAGGCAGCATGATTTCACGGGGGGGGGGGGTCATGTCAAATTAATCTGATGGATTTCGTTGAATGGGTGACAAAAGATTTAGATTAAGGTGGAGCAGTGGATGTGGCCTACCTAGATTTCAGTAAGGTGCTTGACACCATTCCACATAGGAGACTATGAAGCAAGCTAGGTAGCTTAGGAGGGGGTCCAGAGGTGATAAACTGGGTAAGAAATTGGTTAGGCAATTGTCAACAGAGGGTGGTGGTAAACAGAGCTCACTTCAAGGAAGGGAGGATGACCAGCGAGGTGCCTCAGAGATCAGTGCTGGGACTGATCCTCTTTAATGTCTTTATAAGTGACATTGTGGAGGAGATGGAAGGGAAGGTGTGCCTCTTTGTGTATGACATCATAATCTGCAATATGGTGGTCATTCTGGAGAGGTGGAAAGGATGAGCAGAGACCTGAGAAAACTCGAGAAGTGGCCAATGGTATGACAGCTGGGTCTGAATGCAAAGAAGTGCAAAATAATGCATTTGGGGCACAGAAACCTAGGGGCAGATTGATATTGATGACCACAAAGCAGGAAAGAGACATGGGAGTAATCATATGAGATGAAATAAAGGTGGCCAGGCAGTGCGACAAGGCAGTTGGGAGGGATAGTGGGATGTGGGGGTGCATAGGAAGCGGTATCTCCAGCAGAAAGAGAGAGGTGATGTTGCCTCTGTAGAGATCACTAGTTAGACCCCACCTAGAGTACTATGTCCAGTTCTGGAGACCATATCTCAGGAGGGACAAAGACAGAGTGAAGGCAGTCCAGAAGAGGGCAAGTAAAATGGTGCAGGGTCAGCAGTAAGAAGCTGTGTAAGGAAAGACTAAAAGACCTCAATATGTACACCCTTTAAGAGATGAGGGAGAGGGGATATGATAGAGATATTTAAATACCTCATGGGGTAAATAAAGTACAGGAAGAAAGTATTTTTCGAAGAAAAGGTGCTCAAGAACAAGGGAGCATGCTATGAAGCTGAAGGGGGTAGATTCAGGAGAGATGTGAGGAAGTACTTCTTCATAAAAAGAGTGGTGGATTCCTGGAACAGCCTTCCAGTGGAGGTGGTGGGGTTCAAGAATGCTTAGGATATGCACAACAGAATCATAGTGGAAAAGAAGTGGGGAGAAGAAAGAGCTATAGATTGGGAACAATCTGTGGTAATAGAATAGGCAGGGAGGAACAGGCAGACTGGACGGGCCAAACGGTCCTTCTCTGCTGTCAAATTGTATGTTCAGGGAGTTAATTGAAAGTGTAACTTCGTCAGCCATAACTGGTTTGCCAATTTCCCCTCTTGTGATGAAGAGCTAAGAGGGGAGTTTCAATGTCAGAGCAGAAGTCTCTGCTGGCAGTGTCAGTGGTCCAGTAGGTACAGTAGCACACTCACCTCTGAGGCCAGAAGATCAGAAGGTGGTGAGTTCTAGCCTCACACTGGGAATATGGGATAAATCCCAATACTAACACTGTAGTGCATCAAGGTGGGGGGGGGGGTGCTGTACTCCTGAGTTGCTGTCTTTTGGATGAGACGTTAAATCAAGGTCCCATCTGCCTGTTTTGGAGGTTGTTCAGGTGGACATTAAAGATCCCATAGCACTTCTTGATAACAGTAGGGGAAGTTTATTAAGGAAAAATCATACAATAAACAAATTACACTTCAAATGCAAACAATAGAAAGGAAACATTATTTTTTCCAGACAAAGGAAAGAGAAGAAAAAAAAAACAATAAAGAGTTTTCTTACTTTTTACAGTATTTGAATCAAAAACGGGAGGGGGAGGAAAAAAAGAAAAAAAATAATACCACACAAGTAAAAGAAATATTCAGCATTCAAATCCAAATTCATCTTTTAAGTAATAGGTACATCCGTGTCCGTTATCCACAGTATGTTTCTCCAAGTGGAATTCAAAGCAATTGTTGTAACTCATCTTGATTCAGCTAAATAAATACTCTGTAACTCTCGAGCAATTTTTATAATCAATTCTATCTGAATCAACGGTTTCTGCTACAGGGTAAACAGACATTTAGAATTCCATATAAACCATTTGATGACAACACATATTGCATGCAATGTGTTTTTATCCCATTTCTTCCATTTTCGGGGGTAAGACCCATAAAATAGTATGTCATGCATAATGCTAGAAAAAGGGAGTACCTTCAGTTGATTTGCCAGTAATTTCCAGAATCCTTGCATATAAGAACAAGTAAAATATAAATGGTCAATTGTTTCAAGTTGTCCAGTACAATTAATTCTACTGCAATATTACTTTTCCAACTGTTTATGTTTTTGGTTATTTTTGACATTAATTTTATTGTGACAAGAGAGCCAATGTGTTTCCCACATTTTTGGTGGAATTCTGGTGCATGTCATAAGGTCTTTTAAATTGTCTTGTAGGGGGAAGGGACAAAACAGAACAGTTATCGGTTCTGTGTAGGCTACAGCAATAATATGTGAGTACAATGTTTTCCTTTGAAATGTTAAAATCATGGTACCTGTTATTTTCCATGTTTTAAACTTCAAAAAACATTCCCGAACATATGAAGGTGTTAAGTTAGAGGAGACCAAGGTTCTTAGGTTCCGTGAGTCTCATTTGCTGAACCAAGGTTGACATGTAACAAACCAGAGACCACTCCAGCTTTTTCCTGTATGAGAAAGTAATGATTTAAAATGTATAAAAAGAAAAATTGAATAAAAGAATACTGAAGGATTTATCATATTAACACCTTCATTTTATCCAGGAAGGTACAGAATGTTCCGTTTGATGGGGTTTAAATGATTCCCCCATACAGCCTGAAAAAAATACTAAACAAAGTAGCTTCTATTGTCTTTGGGGGAGAGAAAACATAACTAAAAAAGAGTGGAACTAAAAAAGGCTTAATCAAAACTACCCTCTTTTTCTTCCCCATCTGCCATCTATTCCAGTGGGCTACCAAGGCCTGGTCCTGTTTCAGTTTTGGTTCCCAATTGTGACAGTCCATCCATTCCGTTCCATAAATAATTCCCAATATAGTTATTAGGCCTTCACAAATGTGAATCCTAGCCACTGTAGGACCTTGAAAATCTGGTATCCCAAGGCTCTTTTCCCTGCACTTTGCAAGGTTCAGAGAAGCACCAGAAAAAGATCTATAAGTATTAACTGTTTGTAAAGCTACCTCAGCCGAAGGCACTGTAGAGGTTAAAATACAAAGGTCATCTGGGTAGGCAACAGCTTTGTAAGGTACTAAGCCTTCCGCACAGCTGAGAGATTGCATATGGTGTGAAAAATTAAGGGCTCTCAAAAGAGGGTGTATGCTAAAGATGTATAACAGCGGGCTTAGAGGACAGTCTTGTCTCACACCTCATTGCAAAGGGATTAAGGGCCCTTTCCAGCCATTCACCAAAGGGCACACTGTGGCTGTCTTATACAGACATTGGATCCAGGCAACAAAAGTCAGTGGAATATCATATTGACTTAATGTTTACCACAAATATTTGTGATTAATAGAATCAGAAGCTTTGGATTTGTCCAAAGAAAGGATGAAACCATGTATTTGTCCAGTAGTCCCTCTTTCAAATAATTCTCATAAAAGAATTAAGTGGTTCATAATTGAACGGTCTGAGATGGAACATGCTTGGGCTTGAGAAATCACAATTTTTGCTATTGGTAAAAGTCTAATATGGAGAATTTTTGCAAGAATCTTGAAATCAATATTCAGAAGACTGATTGGTCTCCAGTTTTCCAAATGTCTCATCTCCTTTCTTATGTAAATAAATAAATAACCCTTCAGACATTTCCAAAGGCATGGTTCATGTATTCAAGATATCTGTATATACCTGAGCTAATTCTGGGGAGAGTTCAGGACCCAACAATTTATATAGCTCTGTGGTGAAGCCATCTATGCCTGATGCTTTATCCTTAGATAAAGCCGAAATAGCCATAAGGATCTCTTCAGGTGTGATAGGAGATGTGAGGTTAGAGGCTAAGTCTGCTGAAAATTTAGGGAGTGGGAAGCTTCCAAAAAAAGCTGGCTGATTAGAATCATTGATTTCTTGTTTTTAAAAAAATTTCCATGCTGCAAAAAAAAAGTAAGTGCCTGGGATAATTCAAGACCTGACAAAATAGAGGAGTGTAATCTCTACACTCCTGGGCCATGCAAAGTTGGAAGTTGAGTCTCAATAAACAGTCGTAAAGGGGTATGGTCAGAGAATTCCACTGGGTAGTTACCACACTCTGTATCTTGATTAATTTAGAGATAAAACAATTCAATCTAGGTAGCCAAGGATGCTTTATAAAAGGTGGGCTCTGATTTTTTATGAACCAAAAAAAATAAGTGTCTTGTAACTTAGAGGTTCGAATCATATTTGCCAGAAAAGCCATATCGCAAAAAATGTTCCTTGTCTTGACTTGTTTCCCTCTATCCATAAGAGACAGGCCACAGTTAAAATCTCCTCCTAGGATCAACTGGTGTGGAGTGAAAAGATGAAGCTGGATTGATTGAAAAATATCAATCCGTTCCGTCTTGGTCTGTGCGGCATACACATTAATAAGCCAAAAAAGAATATTATTGATCTTTATGCCTAAAACCAGTGCCCTTCCTGGGACAATATCAATCAATTTGAAATGGTGTACATCAACATTCTTAAACAAAATCCCCACACCTGAGCAAGTGTCTGGACCCATCGACCAGTAAGAGGGCCCCACATACCATGCCTTAATAATGGTAGTTCTGAAATAGAATGTAATCTTGTATCCTGCAAAAAGGTGATTTGAGAGGGAGATGAAATTAGATATGAAATAACTGTTCCTCTCTTTCTGACACTCTTAATGCTATTAACATTTATGGTACTACAAGACATAAAAGGTGCCATAGTGGTGGGATGGAGAAATGTCTAAACTGGTCTATCATTGTCAAGGCATTTTTTGTTTCTTTTTAAATTTTGCACCTTCAGTTTTCTTTTATTTACCCTGTTTAATACCAGCAGTAACCTTCAGATTTTCCTGAACCTCCGGTAGAATTTCCTCATTATCTGAGGTAGAATCAGTTTGGGAGGAACAGATAGAGGAGGTGTCAGATTCATTGCTTGACACACTAGATAGAGGTAGTTGTAAGGGCCTCAAACCTGTTTGTAAGGGAGATGTCCATGGATTTGGACACTTTTGAAGGTGGAGGTTTACAATCATGTGTAACCCCCCTGTTACACGGGGTTACTAGAAACCCAGTAAGACCTAGTGGTAGGCAAGGAAGGTAGCTTGTGAAACTCCAGTTAAATGGATTTCACACTGCCTCACTCTGTTCTCAGTCTCAGCTGTGACTGAGGGATGACATCATTTTAGAACTGTTGCAGCTGCATAAGCCACACTGGAATGTTGCAGTTGGAGGTTAGAGTAGAACGTTGGGGAATCTGAAGCCAGTCCGTGTGCAGTCTTAGAGACTGTAGTGCAGCAGAGTGTGTGCAGGCTCTCAGAGCTTTAAGCTCTGTTTAAGAGCTACTTTTGGTAAGGTGTGTGTTTCCACCTGAAGAGAAACACAGGAACTGGTAATTGAAGTGGTGGAGACTGCTTTCAATGGTTCAGTAGCCCCATCCCTGAGGGGATGGGGGAAGGTGTTTGCCTGTTTTCCAGGGGCAACCCCCCTGAGTCTGGCTAAGGGAAAGAAGCTGCCTGTTCAAGTTGTGCTGAGGCACCAGAAGCTCTGAGAGGAAGATTCCTTGTGAAGGAAATGCCTGTGGAGCACCTGCAACTAAAGGGTGAGCTCACTGTGAAAAAGGGCCAAGTGTTTTCACCTGAACAGAAGGAAACTAAAGGGACTGTTACTGTGGGGTCAGGAAAAGACAGCCAAGTACAGTTGGAAGATGTGGGCATTGGGCTGCTTAACTCAGTGGGGGGTCTAGAGTAATGGACAAAGCCACTTATAAGTATGTTCAAGGCCAGCACAAAATGGAAAGAGATGTGGGGGTTGGACTACTTAACTTTGTGGGGGTTGTAGAGTAATGGACAAAGCCATGTATAAGTATGTTCAAGTCCAGCACAAATGGGAAGCAAGACAAGTAGATGGAATGTGAAATACATTTAGCAAGAATCTACACTGCAAAGTTTTAAAGGATGAGGTGTTTCTGTCCAGAGAAATGGCCGGGTATGAATTGTGGGAGCGAGAGGTGGGAGACCCCCTATCAGTAGTAATCAAATTCACCTCTACGGATTTGCTCTGAGACACCTTTTGCTTTCTGTCAGGTACTTGACCAGTGCCTGAGGAAAGTACTCAGATGTGGGCTTAAAAGGAAGATTCCCTGATGGAGCCGTGGTGTTCTTAGGTGGTTTAGGGAGCCACCAGAAAATGTTTCCATGAAGTATGGAAGGTGTCCAAGTGGCTGGCAAAGGAGTCGAGCCAAGGAAAACCCAGAACAGTGTACAAGTTTGGGCTGTGTAACCCAAAGCAGCGTACAAGTCTGGGCTGTGTGCCCAGTGTGTGGTAGAGCCTGAGGGCTAAAGTGATGAGGATGTGTTCTGGTCTCTTTTTAATCTGCATTACCAGGAGTGTAGCCCCATGGGGGTCCATCTATGCTTTGTTTATTCTGTTTGGATGTGAATAAAAGTGACACTTTAGAATCCCACTTCTGGTATTGGACATTACAGTTATTGCTTCCTGTGTTCGGAGTTACTTGGGTGCCCCTGTGCAGAGTAGCCAAACCTAGCCTTTTGTGCTGAGTGACCTATTCCTCCCCGAAACCCAGCCCACCTGGTATTGCTGTCAGATACAAATGGCATACCATCCTGGGGTTACACATGTATTCACCTAGTTATCATCCAACGTTTGTCAATTTCTGGAGGTGGGGGTGGGGGGGGGCATATGCTACAACTCCGTTGCATTTGGGCAACAACCTGGAGTGGTTCTTCAACTAGGGTATCCCTGTCTTCTGAAGGAGTAGCAAGGGGACCATCAGATCCTACTTGAGGAGATGGAGAGGGATCCTGTACTGGATGTTGAATTCCAGACTGAGAGATAAGTGCAGCAGAAGGATTTACCACGTGCTGTCCTCTTGTGGGTATGAGGAACGATGCTATGGGGGATGGGGAAGGGGGTTCTTTAGACAAGTTTGAGCATTGTGCCACATCTATGAGCAAATACTGTTCCTCATTGTCTGCTTGTTTACTTTGATTATGCATAGCCTGTGGACAGTTTTGGTAAGTGTGACCAGTGATATTACATAGATTACATAAGGACTCATTGGTGCAGTGGCCACTAGTATGGCCCAGTTCATTGCATAAAGTGCAACAAAGCTTGCACCAGAGGCTACTTAAATGGATAGTTGATCCACAGTGGTAACAAGTCATAGGTTGTCCAGCATAGAAAAGGACACTCGTGTCTTGACCTAAAAATTAAAAACAGTTAGGGAGGTGTTCTACACTAGTACCTGTAGAATGAAGTACCACTTGGATGTGCCATCCCCCTGTCCAAATCCTTTCCGTATCTAGAATAGCCTCCAGTGCCCCTTGAACAGTGCATCTTGGTGTTAACCAATACAGGAGATATGTAATGCTTACTTCTTCATTCCAAAAGAGCACAGTTATTGTTTTGAAGGTTGGTTCTGTTAAAGGTATAGCCTTGAAGGGTGACCATAGGAGTGAGTTCTTATCCTCTGGTCAGCTTGAAACTGACGTCAAATATAGTCTTGCCCGAGATGTGAATCAAGGCATAAATCTCTGTAGCATAAAAGCTCATAGAATCTATTAACAAGTTTTAGCCATGTATAGTCTATCCAGGAAGAGATCTAAACCTCCTTTATAATGGAGGTGAATGGCATAAAGCCTCTTCGTGGGATAAACTGGTGTCTGAAAAAAAAGAGGCATAGGGCCCAGAGGCTGATCCTCTAGGTGGTGGATGGGAATTAATGGAAGCAGACTGTTCCCATGCCTCAGTGTCAGCCTGGGTTGATAGCTCCATTTGGGCTGCTGAGTGAGTAGGGTCAGATTCTAGAGAGCCTGTTACAGTGGGCTCAGTAACCATCCCCGCACATTGTGCAACGGCGATAGGTCAGAGGTGTAGAACTGGGTTCTAGGTGAGCTGCAACTCGCTGGGTAGAGCGAAAGGTGACTGTGCACCCTGATTAATATCTTCCATATCTGAGTCAGACACCCTTGCAAGAGGAAGGTCAGAAGGTGTGTGTATTTTATCAATGGCAACAACAGTGTCTATTATCTTTCCTGAAGTACTGTTCATCTGTACGCATATGTCATCAGACTCAATAGTATCCATCTGTAACACTGGGATGTTCATGGGTGTGAATCCTGAAATCCATTTACCAGTGTCTTTATTGAAAGCCCAGCATGCTGCCCATAAAGCTGACCCAACAGACTAATTCTCTTCCTCTTTATCTAAATTTTGACTTGTTTTAAATTGTTCCAACTTTGACACCTTCAAACTAAACCTTGATAATTGGCTACACAAAAAATATCCTTTAAGCTAATGTCCCACACTTGTGGGGGACAATCATGATGGGCCACATGCCTTCTTTTGTCCTACAAATCCAGTAAATCAAGTATCTGTTGGTAATTTGCTTTTTGTTGCTATGGGAACCTGCTTTGGGTCCTGCACCGTGGTGTCCAGAAATGCCTTTTCTGGTGGTGGTTCCGAATGTTTCTGACTTGCAAAAATAAAAAGTTTATGTTGTTTCCCTTTACACATATTAAAAGAAAAGACTTGTGGAAGAGTATCTGGCATTTGAGTAGATGGCTCTTTCAAAGAAGTCTGAGTTGTGGGTGGCTCTCCTGCCCAACCTGCATCATTGGTTTCTGAGCATCATTTTTTTCCTGTGAACTTGCCTTTTGCACCTCTGTCAGAGCCGCACCAAGTAAGTCAATTTCAGCTTGCAATGCCATTTTTTTAATTTGAAACTGGGCCTCTTCAGCCACTAGCTGGGACTGTAGGGCTATCAGTATCTTGATGCCTTGGAAGTCCATGGAAGGACAAAAACTCACAGCTGTGTCAGCTGATATTTTGTCCTTAGATGTTGTGGTAAGAACCGCTTCCTTGTTGAAACAGCATGTATCCTTATACTGCATGTCAAGACCATCTCCATTCCATCTGCATTGAAAAAAACTTTAGTCTGTGTAGTAGTAGGAGCATGGGAGGAGACCCACTCCCCTGCCTCCCTCATGTTGATGCTTTCCGGAGTGTCACAGGACTGGCTGTCCTTAGACGGTCAGCAGTTTCTCTTACTGGTAAGTAGGGGGATTTTATTGAAAGTACAGCATACAAAAAAAACCACACCATTCATAATACACAATTACATAATACCAATGCAAATGAAAACTCAAACAATCAAAAAAGGAAAAAGAAAATGGAACTACAGGAATCACATATTTAGGTCACTTATACCTTATGATATAGGAAAACCCCTTCAACCACATTCGTACTCTTGATAAGGGATGACAAGCAAGCTCTTTCTTATATATGGTTATTATTGCTGATTCACATAATATACTAAATGTTAATTTTAATATTCTTTTTTACTGTATAACCCACTGGCATCTTGCCTGCCATAAACAGTATTTTAACAGGCTGGCAGTATAGCCTACAGGTTAGAGTAATGAGCCATGAATGAGCTTGGTACCTGCAGACCTGGGTTTGATTCTCATAGCCTTCACTTGCATACTGTGCAACTCTGAGCAAGTCACTTAAACAGCCCAAAGCTCCCGGGTCGCCCCTGAGAACAGGCATTTGTGCCTAGTGGGACTTACCCGGTTAACAAAGAATAAATAAATAAAATAGTGCTAAGAATACTGTTAAAGTGCTCTCATGACATCATAAGGTCCCTGGGTAGATTCCTAAAACTAAAATTTCATATATTAGGTCGTGAAGCCATGGGAGCTGCCATTTATTAGCCAAATATGCTCATAATGTCTTAGAAAAATTGCACTGAAAAAGAAAATGTCCCATAGTTTCTTCCTGGGCTCCACAATTAACATATGGGCAACTTCTGTATCCAGTAGCTTTATGTTTATGATTTCCCCATACAGTCAATCTCCTGGATCTCACACATATTCTTGGGAATTCTTTGGCTGTTTATTATAGAGAATACTTTATTATTATATTAAAGGGAACAATTCTTAAATTTAGGTTCTTCAGTGTAAATAGCAATCAAAACCATATTATATACAGTAAATGCCTCCCTGTACTTTGACTAATCATTCTTTTACTTATATGCCAATATCTCAGTTTTAATAATGCAAGCTTAAAGAGGGACTATCGAGACAGGCATATAACTCACTCAGTCAGTAGTTGACCTTCAGGGTGTCCATTCCTCAATGATAACTTTTCCCGAAGTGGAGTCTTAAAAAGTAATTTTTTTAAAAATCATCACAGAAACCCAGATGTGGCCAACAGTCTACGTGAACTGCATCAGTTTATGCACGCAGCAGGTGTGACATCTATTCTTGAAGGACAGTGGCAGCAGTAGTGAGAACTATACAGGGGGGTTTAATTCAGATTCAGATAATGTGTCTGATAGTGACATACCCCTGTATTCTCAAGATCCCTATTGTTTTGATCCTGTTTACAGGAGCAGCGAGTCTGTAAGCGGCTCTTCTAGTAGCGATGATCTCCGCAGTGAGGCTTGCATAGGCAGCACTGAATTGTATGTGCTGTTGCTGCTTGTAATTTTCTAGATCTGGGTAATTACATACAACCCCATAATGTTGTGAAATGTTGACAACACTTAGTTTTGTGTAATGTGCAAGATATATATTGGCATTGTATGCTGGCCTCTGACGTCTCCCCTACTGCATGTTCTATGCATGATGTACTGCCTTATTCTACATTGCATTTCACATGCAGTGCAGCAATAGTACGTAGGAATAATATCATGTGAATTGTCATGCATTACCCTTATTATGTGATATACGTGTCATTCAATCACAAGCCAATACTCATGGCAGATACTGTGCCATGTCTCAATTTATTTCTGGTTCCCATAAAATACTGTCCAGGAATAGGTATATATTTCATTGCCACCACACCCTCACACCACCACAGCACTGTTCCTAAATGCATAAAGGTATAGATGTCAACTTATGTGTCACACATATATCACCATGCAATTACACAAACTGGCATTCTGTGGTGATTTGGTGGTGTAGTGACCATGTACCCTTTGTATATTTGTTCCTGTCATTACCACCAACATAATGTGAATTGCTATGTAACGTCAGTCACAGGTCTAAACAGGTGCACAAAAAATAGGCCATAATTACTGAAATTATTTCCACCAGCCCCCAAGTCAAACCACAAGTGAATAAAGATGGCTCTTGTATTTGTTACCTATGGCCATTATACAGTAGCATTATGTGACACAGTGTGATAACAAGACACAAATGAGCACATACAGTGGATGTTTGTTATTTTTGATGTTCATGCAAGTTATCCACTGACCATGGTAGTAATGCATACTGTGTTTTCCCTACATGTGTTGTCCTCTGGTGGTGTGTAATGCACACACAGAGACACAATACATGTGTGGGAGATGGAGATGCCAGGGTATAATGTGCTGGTGCTGCAAAAGGCCAGTTACATCCTGTGGCTGGAGGAAATTGGTATGTTGGCAACAAGGGTGCGAGTGATGTAGTGACTGCTATGTAATGTATGGGGAGCCCTTATTATTAACTGAAATCAAACAGATGACAACCTGGTTATGCCATTGTTATGACATCAGTCTATTGTTAACCCTTCTTCAGTATGTCATATCAATGGTATAACCAAATGTAATTCTCACAACAATCACTGGTCTACCAAAACAGAATGCTCGCAACAATCAATGCTCTGTAAAGTAAGTCAGTAAAGTAATTAAATCTTCAATTACATAATGTTGTTAGTCCATACATTATCATATATAATATATAGAATAAAGTATGGAGTGGTGTGTTTAACGAGAATTTACACACACCGGAGGGGTTAGATGCTACATAAATCCCTAGAGTGAAGCTTGAGGGGTTTGTGCAAAGCATCTAACGAGGTATGTAAGCTTCGAGTTACACCACAACCCTATATTTTTTTATATAATTGTTGGGTTTCCTTTGGCCATAGCAATTATATGTACATAGCAGCAGTTTCAGTGGCTCTGCCCGCATAGTTTGTCTGGTCGGCAAGTTTCATTTTCAGTGGTTTCAGGGTTTTCTGTTTTTTACATATTTTGGTATCCCCTATCTCTGTAAGAGCAGAAGTTCTTGTTTTTTTATATATTTAATTGTACTTACCACCGTGTTTGGTTGGCGGCTGGGCTGCAGGCCAGAAGGAAGTGACGAGCCAAGAAGGGAGATGCTGCAGGACGCATGTGCAGATGGAAGAGAACCGTGCGAGTGTTTGCCGTTATAAATGCTCCTTTATAACGGCAAATTACACCACGATCTCTCTATGACAAAAGGGGAGACCCATTAATTATTAAGCAATAAACCACGACAGGGTGTGGGTGATGCTGGGTTTACCCACACCTGGTGTGGTTCGGTGACGTGGCCTCTGGCTGAGTGAGCAAACTATGCCTGGTGTTGGTAAACCCCTGCATCACCCACTCCCTGGAGTGGATTGTTGCGATTATACAATGGCCCTCTAGGTTTTCTGACAAAAAAATAATAAAGAAAAACTTTAGTTTTTGTGTTTTTAATTGTTTTTATTGGTTTTATTGCTGTGCCAAGCAAAATAGTTCTGTGTTGCTATGGTAACAGGCTGAATGAAGCGGCTGGGCAGAGGCAGTCAATGGTGGGTCACGGGTTGAGGAGCACTTGGAAAATATCTTTTTTTGTTTAAATAGGGAAAATGGACTGTGATCACTGGCGACTGCCCATTGTTCTGTTTTTCGCAGGGGCTCATTGCAGTGTCTGTGGAGTGCACTGTGAGTGCCAGTGACTGAAAAAAAATGTTTACACTTTCAGAGGATCTCTGGGACTGGCAAGTGAATGTCACTGCTGCCAACGGTAGCGGGCTGGAGATTTTGTGCTTCCGGGTTCATCTCTTCAGGAAGGACACCGTAACTGTGTCCCTCAAGGGGATTTCTTTTCTGCTTTTTTTTTTTTCATTTTCGGTCGTTAATCTAAATTAAAATGATTCCCATGGCAGCAGCGAAACTGCAGGTACACAACAGACCGGGAATGAAGCGGGAGTGGAGTGACAGGGGCAATGTTTAAGTTGAGGTGGGGTAAAAAAAAAAAAAAAAGTATGCGGTTTCCTGAGGGTTCTGAGCGGCAATGGCCACATATTTCAGTTCACCTGGTGAAGACTGCTAGCGGTGAGAGGGCCAAGTGTGGAACAGCCATGAATTACCAACACCACAGATTAGTGCCTGCTTAGCAGGTATTCAACATGGCGGTTTCTAGCCACTAACGGTTGGTGTCAGATTTATTTTAGAAAGGCAGCTGGCTGGCACCTGTTTGAGTTGGTAATACTAGAATTTATAACCCCTGAAAGGTGCCAGTTAGTCAATCAGAGTATCCACTTCTTGAAGTCATTGTGTAATGTCTGTTCTTTGGTTAACAAATCCAGTGAAAACGCTCCCTTATGTTGTCATGACATCTGAAAACCTGCTGCTCTTCTATCTCAGGGTTTACAATGATGTCATGACAACCTCTTGAACTGTTTACTGAGTTTTTATTAATCATACACCATACATTATCCTCTATGTTAACCGGATGTTCCTGACCTACATCACCACTCTTCCCTTCCTCCTTGTGTGTGATAATTACCTTGCACCTATGTGTATCCCACCATCTATTAAAGCTTTCCAGAGTATTACACATCACCTATTCTGCCACTGTATTCCAAGTGCTAACCACTGTCTTTGTGAAGAAGAGTTTTCTGCTCTCCCTCCTCAACCTCCTACCCTCCAGCTGTACACTGTTGCCCCCTCTTGTACTTCTGGCTAAACATCTGAAATTGACTGTCATTGTACATCTTATTTATCTCTTTCACATACTTGTAGCACACAACCATGTCCCATCTCTCTCCTGGTCTCCCTTGAGTACGCATTCATTGCTCTCCACCTTTCCTTGTATGCTTTTCATTGATGACCTGCTATCATCTCTGTATGCATGATCTATACATTCTCCACCCATTTCATGTCCTGTTATATTTTGTGGCACCACTACTGAACTGCTTTCTCTAGATGTGGCCTTACAAGTGTCATGTACTATGGCTGTGCAACCTACTGTCTACTATTACTGATTGTTCTCCATATGATCATGCATCTCAGCAACCGGTATGCTTTAGACGGTGTGGTGTTGCACTTCATGGTGGTCTTCAGGTCGGCACTGATCATCAGTGCAATGTTCTTTTCATCTTGCGATGCATATAGAGAATAGTGGATGGTCAACTGTGTAGAGCTGGTGTGTTCAGCCACAGAGGTTATGATTCCCTCTGACCTCAAGAGCAGAGATCGAGAGGTCCATGGGAATGAGAACCCCGAGGTGGCAAAACACACTGGTTGTGTATAGAGTTGCTCATTCTGTATTTTTCATACTGTTTAGTACTGTGTGAAATATATGTTTTGTGAGTTCTTTGGCGTTCTAAATTAAACTGACTCATGCAGTCTCTAGAGGTTATAGAATGCTGTTGTACCACAGTACTGCAGAATCACATTCCATGACCTTGTAACTGTGGTAGAACAGCAGTTTGAAAGGGATGGAGTTCTATACAGAACAACACTCCACTATACACTGTATACCTGTACTCACCCTTGTAGGGGTGTTGATCTGTATGGTTGTGATTGTATAAAAGTTACAGAGGTGTAATGAATGCTGGACTACTTGGAGGCACTGCTGTGCAGCCTTGATGCAGGCAATGGCCTGACCATTTGCACATGAGTACTATATACACAACAAGAAGAAAGAGATGAACATACGAACATACAAAATTGCCAGCTGATACAGGCCATATGGTCTATCTAGCCTGCTCGAGTGTGCAGCACTTCAGCCCATTTCACTGCAGCTGCCCCACCTCCTATGAACTCTTCCCTCTCCCAACTCCCCCCCGGTATGTACTTTCCCCTTGAACTTATCCCCCTGAAGCACCCCACAGTCTGTACTGATATGAGTTGCTCAGGCAGTGCATTCCACCCTGTTACCACTCTTTCAGTGAAGTAGTGCCTCCTCCTTTCCCTCCTGAATCTGCCCTCCTTTAACTTCAGGGAGTGCCCTCTGGTATCTCTTCCATTTGGAAGAGTTAACCCAGCATGGCAGCCTACTCTGTTCATCCCCATCAGGTACTTGAAGGTCTCGGATCATGTCCCCTCTCTCTTTTCTATCCTCCAGCATATACATGTTGAGATCTTTTAGTCTTTCCTCATTAATTCTATCCCCCAAACCCTTGATCATCTTTGTTGCTCTTCACTGCACTGTCTCCAGTAGTTTTATATCCCTTTTCATGTACTGGCACCAGAACTGCATGCAGTACTCCAAGTGTGGCATCAACAGGGACCTGTACGGGGCAATATGACTTTGCTACATCTGGATGTAATCACTCTTGCTATGCACCCTAGCATCCTGTTAGCCGTAGTCACTGCCTTCCTACACTGGGCCAAGTGGTTTAATTCCCCAGTCACCATCATCCCCAGATCCTTCTCCTTGTCAGATGTGGACAGTTTGATACCATTCATCCAGTAGTGGTAACTTGGGTTTTTATCTCTGAAGTGCATCACCTTGCACTTCTTGGTGTTCAACCCAAATTGCCAGATATGCGACTACTCCTTGAGTGTTGCCAAGTCCTCCTGCAGTAATTTGCCACCCTCCTCCCCATCCACCTCAGCACAGATCTTGGTGTCATCAGTGAAGAGGCTGTTCTTATTCTTGATCCCAACTGCTGTCTGCAATGAAAATGATAAACAGGACTGGTCCCAGTACTGATCCTTATGGGACACTACTTGTCACTGCCCTGTGCTCTGATGCTTCTCCCCCAACAACTATCCTCTGTTGCCTGTCCCTCAGCCAATTTGCTATCCATTGGGATAGCTTCCACCCTATACCAAGACTCCTCAACTTGCAGGACAACCTTCTGTGTGACACTGAATTGAAGGCCTTGCTGAAATCCTGGTAGACTACATCTACCGCATGGCCCTCGTCAAGTGCCCTTGTGGCCCAGTCCACAAAATCAATCAAGTTTGTTTGACTAGGTCTGCCAGCGATGAACCCGAGCTGTCTGTTGTCTTGCAGATCATTATCCACGAGAAAGTGCACCAGCCTTTCCTTGAGGATAGATTCTGTCAGTTTCCCCACAATTGCAGTGAGGCTCAGCAATTTGAAGTTCCCTGTTTCATCCTTGGTCCCACTTTTATGGAGAGGTACCACATGCGCCTCCCTCCAATCTCTGGGCACACATCCCATATTTAACGAGGTGTTGAACAGATCCACCAGTGGCTCTGTCAGGACCTCTGCCAGCACCCTCAGCACCATGGGATGTACCCTGTCTTGCCCAGGTCCCTTGTCTGCCCTCAGGGATCTAAGGCCCTCTAGCACCCATTCCACTGTGATGACCCCATCTGTGGTTGTCTCACCCTCGGTCCCTCCTGAATAATGTAAATCCTGGGATGGTCAAGTCCCAGTTATGGTTTTGGGTTGCCCATGTCTCAGTGATCGCTGCTATGTCCACCTCTTCTTCTGCCAGTAGTGCCTGCAGCTCTGCCATCTTATTCCCCAGGCTCCTAGCCTTTAGTGATACCACCCTCCACCCTGACTCTCTTCCAGCTGCTCCCTTACTCTCCACCCCATCCTAGACAACATAAGCCCTATCATTGCTATGGGAGGAGGTCCTCTGGACCTCTTCTTCTGATTCACTCCACCTCTCCAGCCCCCCCCCCACAGCAAGTTTAAATGATAGTTTGTGGTGATAAATTCTCTCAGTCTCTGCTTTAACACCCCAAACCCTCCTTACTTAGATGTAGCCTGTCCCCTTCATATAGATATGGGTTCTCCCATGTGTTGCCCCACTTTCCCACCCAGTCATACCCCATGGACTCCCACCATTCTCTCAGCCACTTGTTGAAGTCCATGATTCTGCTTTTTCTGTTCATACTTGCCCTTAGCACTGGCAGAACTGCTGAGAATACCACTATGCCTCCCTCCTCTCTGCAGTTCTCTGAAGTTGTCCTGAACCGCCTCTATCTGTCTGTGTTGAGTGTAATTATAGAATATTTGTTGATGGACATGATAGTACTATACATGGTCCACAGCTGTTTCCTGATTGTATCCTGTTGTATTTTCTTGTTATCACAGAGTGTCATACTTTCCTCTGTAGGTGTAGCTGTGGACACTGCGTAAATATGCCAAAAGAGGTAGAGTGTAGATGCTGTCTGGAAATCCCTAGAGTTCGAGAAAAGATGAATGATATTCCCAATGTTATCAAAGAGTCTGAAATACCACCTTGCATCACTGAACATACTGGGTTTGTGGAGGTGTGTCTCAGCATCTAGGTGCTAGAAACAGTTCAATCAGCTTTTCGGCAGCACCATGGCAGTAAGCCAATACCAGTGAATGAGTAAGTTAACATAACTGTAATTTGAGTGTCCAGAATTAAACTGTGACATCTTGCCATGTATATAGAATTTTTAATAGAATTAATGATCGAGAAACAATATATTTCTGTGACAATATGTCCATAGTAACTAATGTATAGTGAACTTTTCAATGTAAAATTCCATCCATTTCAAAATGATGTTGTACCACAGGTCAAATGTCATGTAAGCAACAGTACCTGACAGGGTGGACAGTATTGTGCTATGCCGGACCACCCAGGGGCGTAATGAGGCCTGACGCTGCAGGCAGAGGTCCTTATAGCCCTGGAAGGTCCGGTATAGCACAATACTGCCCAACCTGGAGGATATTATTGCACTTAGAAAATGGGCCACTAGATTGTAGGTGTTTGAAACAAAAATTTTTTTTTTTCAAACGTTAATTGTTTTAAAAATGTAAAAGCTGTGGTTTTGTAATAAAATAGTTCCCCTCCTTCACACACACACACACACACACACACACACACACACACACACACAGATTAATTAAATTGCTTGTCTTTTGTGGTGCCTCTGTTGTTCCCACAAACCGCACACACACACACACACACACACACACACACACACACAGAATTTGTTTACTGTCATCCTTCCCAGCAACTGGACTGCAACTCATGTAGTAGAAGACACCACTCCCCAACAGAACGTTCACTGCTGGAATACACAGAATGCATTTTACTTTATTTTAAAAAAGATAAACTGGATCATCATTCACAGGCAAGCAATAGGATGGAAAGGTGCAGCTGGAGGGCAGCAATCCTGATGGGATGGCAGCAGGTGCGCGATTGTACCTCAGAGGACTGTTTTTTTTCAAGCTGCAGTCAGAGTGCACATGCGGAAGGGCTGACTCTTTGCAACGATGGACTATGGATCCCCTACCAAATTGTTCAACAAAACAAAAGTGGGGGAAAAAATAAGATTGTGCTGTGTGTCTTGTCCCAGGTACATTTCTGTTTAAAAGAAGGCATTTGTTCCTGTTTTCAGTTCAAGTCGGGATGGAATATGAAAAGGGTTGGCTAACCGACTTCAGTTCACTGAGGTTAAAAAAGCAGTGTAGAGAGCGGGACATCAAAAGTGTTGCCAGCAACCATTTCAGTATGAATTTTTTTTTTGGGGGGGGCTTTTTCCTTTTCTGTTGTACTACAAGATGCACCCGTGATCGGGGGAGAGAAAATAGTTTTATAGTGGAGTCTGCGATCTGGCAGCTGGCTGTGTTTGAGCTCAAAGGTGAGCATGATCTGTGCTACCAAAAGCAGAATGATGTTTTAAAAAAAAAATACTTTTTTCCTCTGGCACGGTAAAAATGGAAAAAAATGGTAACATATAACAGATCGTGACCATATGGGGGGGGGGATATCTCGCTAAATGAGAAAAAAAATGGTGGCTATTTAAAACCGAACATTCCTTGGGCACACTGATATTGGTCATCAGGTTGGTTGATATTGGCACTTTTAATACCTGAGCTCTGTTGTCTGATAGACGCCCACCTTGGCAGAGCTATCAGCCATCAGAGCCCAGAGATTTCCTAGCCCATTTTCTAAGGAATGTTATTCTACCTTACTGTGATACTACTGCATTCTCGAACCATGAGATACTGCATGAGTCAGTTTCATTGTGAGAGCAAAAGAGCTTGTAAATACATATTTCACTGTAGGTGTCTTGTATGCAGTAATTGTGTCATACTTTTCCTGCTGGAGACACACCGGCATATGCAATAAAGCATCCTGTGTCATTTCCCTTCCGCCATGTTGCAGTGACTCACTACCTTCTTTTGCGAAAATGGCCACTGTTCATGCGCCCATTTGTTTATTCTGATAGCAGTTAGTTCATTGAAAGATGATTGACCCTTCTTACCAAACATGTATTATCCTAAACAAAAGGATTGCATTTCCAAACAGTATGGGTTCTGCGCCTTGAGTAATGACAAACATCACTGCACAGTGGCACACATACTTTGAACTAATGTGAGAAGTAATTCTAATTTAGGTATAGGACATACCTGTAGCTGGAAGCAGCATATTGACATAGATGACTGAGTCTATGTCATTTAAATACTACACTACAGTCTATTTTACAAACGTGTGATGTGTGTTGTGTTAAAGTAGTGCATACCCACATTGACTTAAGTAGTGCTTGATTGTCACTGACATCACAAGTTCCTAAGAATGCCGGTAATGTACAATATATATTACTGAGACACAATAATTTATTGCTCTGGACTCATTCCAACTGCCACTGTGGCCTATACCTCAAAGTAAAACACTTTTCACTGGATTTCAAATTATGTCTCACTGTCCAGGAATATGCCTCTTTACTATATTGTTTTGCTTACTGTGTTTTTGTCTTATTGCAGTTTTTTCCTGTATTTGCAGCCATCACCGATTCCTTGCCTACCGAAAGCTTTGTTCATTGGTGCTGGGGCTGGTTGGGGAGAAGACTGCGAGTGGTAATACCTGCTTGTGCAGTTAACAAGATTCAAGAATGATGGCCATCTATTATGTTGGTTTCTTACCACCTCCTTGAGGACACTTCTGGACAATTTTGATAGATGCGCAACATCATTACTTATGTATATGAATGCTAGTATTGCAGTTATACAAGGTGTTAATGTTGCAAGTTTTGCTTGATTTCACTATGAAATGGATTTGAATTAACAGTAGTATGCTTTTTGCTGCTACACTGGTATGCAGCACTGTACGTCTAAAGGTTACTATGACAAATCAGAGTAACTATTTGCTAGTCTAATTAAAACAAGTTATAGACTAACATACTAAAATGACAGCAGAATAGGCCTAATAGTCTTTGAAGTCTGCTAGATTTTCAGCACCCGCACTGAGGGCCTATGTTAGTGTCCTCCCCCCCACTTGGGTAATACTGTCCCCAGTCCCAGATGTGCCACCTGCATTGGACCTGGTCAGATTTACCCTCCCGCTGTACATGTCCCATCACCTCTTAAACCTGTTCACAGTCTCTGCCTGTACCAGCTCCCGGGATGGTGGATTCCATGTCTCCACCACCCTTTCAGTGAAAGAACACCAACTTCTCTCCCCTCTGAGCCTGCCCCCTTCCATCTTACACCCGTTCCCTCTCATTGCCCCATCCTTCTTCCTGTAACGTCCCTCTTTAAATGTGGTCTGCAAAACTGCACACAATACTCGAACTGTGGCCTAACCAAGCAGTTGGGGTAGGATCACTTCAGCTTTTCTGGAAGTAATCCCCCTGCAAAGAGATTCTTACTTTCATTTGTTCCCCTATTTTGTAACCCTTCAGGATGCCCCCTCCCCCAGGACTGCTCCTTATTCACATTAGCTGCTCTCACCACCCTGGTGACTCTGTTGGCTGTCAGCTCATATTCCCCCAGATCCCTTTCACTATTTGAGCCCTTGACTTGTCTATAGGCCGACTTCTCGTCCATCATCACCTCCTGAACATCCCAGGTCCACCAGCAGTGTTTGCTGGCATTACCGAACTTGACCTTTACTCTTTTACCCCCATGTGTCAGGAGGGTGACCCATATAAGCCTCCACGTTTCACCCCAAGTCCTGTACCCCTCAAATACCAATGCCATTTCTGACTAACAGTGCTACACCACCCCTTCCACATTTATGTCCCACTCGTGCCCTTGTGTGGCTCAGGTCTTAGTGACTGCTGCCACATCCACCACACCCTGAACCAGCATTGTCTGGAGGCCCTGCATCTTGTTTCCTAACCTCCTGGCATTTATCAGGCCCAGTCTCCACCCCTTCTCCCTTCCCCCTTCTCCCCCCTTTGAATACCCCTTTTCAGGTCCTGCACCCTACCTGGTTATCTATTTGCATATCTCCCTATCCACATAGAGGAGTGGAGACCTTGTCCCTCTTTTATCATACCTGCTTGCACTGCCTCTTTTTTGATACCTCCACCCTTCACAAGTTTAAACACAATCTTTCACTGTTGAGCATAGCTAGTTTGAGCTGTAGGATTTCCTTCCCCTCCAACTGTAGGTGGAGCCTGTTCCTAGTGTAGAGCCCCTTATACCCCCTTATCCTACCAGGTCTCCCACCATTCCCCCACCAGGCCTTACCTTAATTCCACACACCACTCCCTAAGCCACTGATTTGTCTCACTATGTTTTATTCACATTTGAAAAATGTGTAATAAAAGCCTGAGTATGAATTTTTCAGCATTCTTTTATCTACGTTATGGACATTGCAACACAGAGGATAATGTATGTTCCTGTATAGGTAACCGGTCTGTTAACCATCAAGAGGTTGCCAGGGTGACCGTGTAAACCTCGAGAGTGAAGTTCGAGAGGTTTACGTTGCCATAGCAACCTCGAGATGGTTAACATTAACTGGTTGCCGATAGAAGGACCATACATTGTTTTTTATAGTATATGGTCCCAAGAAAAAGGGAAAACAGCTCCTTACTTTTTGAAACAGAGTCACTGCCACGGCCGTTCAGTCCTTCCCTTACCACTGCATGCATCTGTCAGTTCCCGAGTGTAAAAAAAAGGCACGCACATGTGCAGACCAATCCCTGTTGTTAACCTATTGATGTGACGTATCATCGATAGGTTAACAACATTACTATGTCACATTGATGGTATAACAACCTTAGGAAATGATGATTTCCTAAGGTTAACAGTGTTCTACCATACATTATATTATTTTTAACATTAAACTGTGATCAAGATACATTAGGTGTGTGTTTTCACTATTTACACCACACAATGCATGAAAATGTGTATTGAAACTGATGTATTGAACAGTGTTTCTATTTGTCAGTTTCATTGACACATTCTGCATTTCTGTTTACATAAATCCAGTACTATAACATGGGGTAAACTGGATGAGCTACTGTGCACATACAGTGTGTGTGCCATAGTGGCTGTGATCCACTTATTTTGAGATTTGTGGAAGAAAACACAGCAAAGAGTTTCAGGTTCAAATAATCAATTCTGATTCTGTTTTATTAACATTGACAAAGTTAATGTATTGTATTGAACTTCAATTATTCAAATTTTTGTTTACTGTCGATAGAAGACATTTATATATTGTCTGCAGACAGTCGAACCCACTTAAAGGGACTGTGTCAACCCACAAGGTCTTTCATATCTGTTGCATGGCGCAAAACAAACTTTTGTTATATGGCACTGCTGACAGCCAATTATCATACCTCCTCAGGTAAACGTACTGTAACACAATATTTTTGTTATTTATTGACAATAGGTGGCTATCTGTGTGGGTAACAGTATAGCCCAGAGATTATAGTAATGCAATGTGAATGATCCTGGTACATCCAGTGGGTGTACCTTGGTTTGAATTCCACAACCTGTAATTGCATATTGTATGACTATGAGTAAGGCACATGCCTGTCTCCTAGCGCTTCCTGGTTGCACATGAAGACAGGTATCTGTCACTACTGGGCACTACTCAATTATCAAATAACAAAACACAGACCTTTCTAAAAACAGTTAAGATAAGCACAGCTTAGTCTCAAAAACTGCAAGGCACACAAAGTGATGTCTTCGAACAAGTTCATAACTTTTTTTATAAACATTTGAAATATTAATAGGCCTTTAACACATACAGTAAACATGGCTCAGACAATGTAAACCCAAATGACTGCATGTATTCATTACAGTCTGCTAGTGAAACCTATGAAAAGCCTGTTCAGTTTAGAACATGTGTAAGACACTAATGGTTTGTGGTACATTTTGTATTCACTTTTGATTGTTCACTGTACGTAAATTTTACAGGTAATTAAACACAAGTATTGAAAATTCAAGAATTTATTCTCCAATGCAAGTTGCTGAGTAGTGTTTATGTTGTGACCTGCAAGTAACAGGCAATCCACCAAACCCCTGTAGCTGTGATATCTGGTTGATCATGCCATCAGTCTTTAAATAATTAGTTCTTTATGTACATTATCTTGTTCATCCTGCCCTCTTCTAGGTGTTTTCCCTTACAATGACTTTCAATTTTCATGCTGTCATGTATTGTGATGGAGAAGTAGCCATCTGGGTAACTGATGTGTTAGAAGACACTTTTCATAAAGCAACCTCTATTGTAAAAGTAATTTAAATGTGTTTAACAGTAGCCAGCATGTTTTTACAGAAAGTGATATAAAGTAAAGTTAGAAAACAAATTCTATTTACTTTTTAGAAGACAACATGGCCTAACAAATGTGCCTGCTACCACGTCATTGTCCACAATGGATACTGCTAGGTCACGCTACCTGACACCATGAAAAATGAAAGTTACTGTAAGGCAAAACATTTACAAAATTGCATGAACAACCAGATAGGTTATTTAACTATCATCATGAAATACATCCAGCAGTAGCAAGCCAATTAATTACATTGGCAGTAAAGCCACCACCTTATCACCCCGCAGGATCAATCACTGCTCAAAACATATGATGTATAAACATTACATGAAATGTCATGACATTCTATAACTGTACAAGACCTAAAATATTGTCAATGAGTAAAACGGCTATTCAAAATTGTCAGTGTGAACACTGTCTTGGTTTACTGCAACCACCATGTGGTTTGAACTTGCATCATTGAATCAGCTATACTTTAACCAATTTTATTTTATTTTTTGTTTAATTATTCTAGGATTACAAGTACCAATTTTATTTTATTTTTTGTTTAATTATTCTAGGATTACAAGTACCATTGAGCCAAGGCTTTTTTACAAAGGTTCCATCTCAGAAATAACAGACAACAAGGAAGCAACAGTGAAATAACAGTAAACAATTCATGTACAACAGTGCTATTGAAAGGGGTCAATTATAGGAAGAGTAAGGTATAGAGGAGGAGGAAGAGAAGTGTAGGTAGTTGACAGAGGCAGCTATAGTAAAATGGTGAACACAGCTAGGACGCATGTGCCCACAAGGAATGGGTAGGGTCAGGCGCCCAGGGGTGACAGAGAAACAGGAAAGAGAGGAGAGGGGGAGGATGAAGATGCAGCCAGAGGCATTTGTCAAAAAATGAATGGGAAGGAGAAAAAGGGGACAGGGTGAGGGGAAGGGGTAAATAAGTGCTATAATGGGGCAAGGAGAGACTAATGAGGTGGTATGAATACCTGAGATTTGTAGTGGCACCTCAGGAACTGGGGGGAAGGGGACTGGGGGGCCTGGGGTTAAGCAGTATATAAGTTAGGATTAAAGCTGTGTAGGTCATCATCTAGGAGAGGCAGTCACAGGAGCTAAAGGCAATGAGATGGGCCCGGAGTCTGGTTTTGAACAGACCTAGTGTTGAGGCAGAGGAGATGGTGTGGCTGAGACCATTCATCCACAGAGGAGCCCTATAGGTGAAGGAGCATTGGCCCTGCATAGAATCTGGGTTGTCGAGTTCCTGGTGTTCTGTTGGTTGGTGTTTTGATGTAACAAGGCAGTAACACCGGGGGGGTGTGAGTCCAAGGTTGATTTTTCCTGCCATAGCACATGTGAGATACTTTATATGGTTGGAGAGTTGGAGCCTTCCGAATTGTTCATTAAGGGCACAGGTGTGGGTGAGGTGGTGAGCACCAGTTGTGAGTCGGCATGCTTTGTTAAGTGCAGTTGTTATACATCGGAGGGTGGACGTCGTGGAGGAGCCATAGTCAATAACTGACACCACAGAGCTCTGGATGGCAATCTTCAGGGCCTCTGGGGTGAGGTGCTGCCTGTGCTTGTAGAGCAATCCAAGGCATGCTGGCAGCTTTAGCCACGCTGTCAATGTAAGCTGTATAGGAGAGATTGGGGTCAAGCAGAATCCCTAGGTATTCGAAAGAGTAAATTTGTTCGAGTACAGTCCCCTGCTTGATGGAGATGGCAAGGTGATGTTGCTTGTAATGGTTATGTGAACTGCAGAATAGACTTGGTTTTCTTGTGATTGAGGACTAGTTTATGATTGGAAAACCATGTTTCAATGGCAGTGAATCCGAGTTGGAGGCTGTGTTGTAGTGGTGAATGGTCCTTGTGCATAGAAAAGACAACAGCATCATCCACATACAGGATGATTTGTTCCGAGCATGATTGTGATAGGGAGTTTAAAAAGAGGCTGAAAAGGAGAGGGCCCAGTATGGACCCCTGAGGTACTCCGGAACGGACAGACAAGGTGTCTGAGATAGCACTGGCAATATTTACTCTTTGAGGGCAGTTGTCAAGGTAGCTTCTGAATCAGTAGGCTGAGCCCGGTGCGAGGCCAGCAAGGAGTACTTGGTCATACAGCAGCCGATGATGGACCGTGTCAAATGCCTTTGAGAGATCGATGAAGACAGCCCCAGTAAGAAGTCCTTTATCAAGGGAACTATGCACTGCACCAGTAAATTCAAGCAGGGCAGTGATGATACTATGCCCTTTTCTAAAACTGTGCTGTTGTGTGCACAGAATATTATATTCGTCCAAATAATCAGTGAGCTGGTCCGCAACAATATGCTCTGGGCCTTGGATAGTGGTGGCAATATGGAGATCGAGCGATAGTTAGAGTGGCAGGTCTTATCCCCAGTTTTGTGGACTGGGGTCACAGTGGCAGTTTTCCATATCTCAGGGAATGTACTGGTGTGGAGAGAGTGAGGTTAAGAATTTTAGTTAGGGGACTGAGGACCTCGTCAAGTGTAAGTGATAGCAGCTTAAGGTCCAGGGTGTCACAGCTGATTCTGGAAGTGGAGATGGCTGAGGCGATGTGGCGGAGAGCTTCATTCATCTTAATCTCCCTGAAGTAAAAATGAAGGTGGTTTGACAGAGTGCAGGGTGTGTCAGAGGGGGTGTGACTGACTATGAAGAAATCAGGTGGTAGAACAGTACTGAGGTCAGTAAAAGCTGTGTTAAAGATCATGTGCAATGGTTTTTACATATTTTTAATAAAAGCTTAAAAAGTTACAGTTCAAGTCCTTGTGTCATGATTAGCATTTCCTGAAAATGTCATGCTGTTTGGTTTTGTGGTTTTCTTTAAATCAGCATTTGTTAACTTGTGCTGTAGTGGCTGAAAACAGTGGAGTTATTTTTGTCCTCTCAGTCAAACTTAGAGTGTAATGACATCATTTTGGAGTAGCTTGCTGTTTCAGATTCCCAAGCAGAGAAGCATTTTGTAGAATTAATGGTTTGCTGAGCTCTCCAGGTTTCTTACAAACCCAGTCTCTGGTTTGTGTTTAGATAGATCAGCTTAAAATATATAATTCTCTTCCTTTAAAAAGCTGATCATTTCAGTTTCAATGCTGAACTGAAGTAGTGGAAATATTTTTCTGTGAGAAATCGGCTTGTCTGTATCACAGCTCTGTTCTTTCTAATCAAACCTCAATTTTTTTTCTAACTATATAACACAGGGCTGTTTAATTTTGTTCATTCACATAAAGTTTGTTTTTGACATAGCCTTCATAAATATAATCATGTAAGAACATTTTTTTCATGTCAGATTAACAAACAGATGCTTGTCACATTCTGCTACAGTACTTCAAGCACATGTACTGTCAGAACTCACAAATTTCAGTTCTTTGGTGGTTTCTGTGTGAAAATACATCATGTATGTGTATAACTAAAAACACTATGTGGCATCCCAATGCACCGTGTCTCTGTCCCACAGTTGAGGCAGCTGCAGTTTACTGCCACCAGTCCCCTGCCCCACAAGCCCCTTGCCTTGTGCTCCACATTCAAGGCTGCTACACCCTGCTGCCCACTGTCTTCTCCCACACAGTCAGGGATTGTGCACCCTGCTGCCTCCATCCCTTGCCTAAAGAATCAGGACTACTGCACTCTGCCCAAACAATTGGGGTTGCTGCACACTGCTGCCCGCTCACCCCCACCCTCACAGCTAGGGATGCTGCACTTGTTGCCCTGTTCCTGTCTCCACAGTCAGGGCTGCTGTGCTGTGCTAAGCCCTATAGTGCCAGAATCCCTGCCTCCACAGCTGGGGCTGCTGCACCATGCTGCCCTAGCACCAGAGGTGGGGCTTTTGCTGCACCCTGCTACCCACATCCATTGCCCCAAATGGTCAGGGCTGCTGCACAACATGTACCTGATCTCACAGTCAGGGCTGCTGTACCCTGATGCCCCCTGTGTTCTGCACCACAGTTGAGGCTTCTGCACCATGCTGTCTTCTATCCCCTGTCACCAGAGACAGGACTGCTGCAACCTGCTCCTTTCTACACAGTTGGGGTTGCTATGGCCTGCAGTGCTCTAGAGCCCCATGCCTCTGCAGTTAGGGCTGCTGTACCATGCTGCCACTTGCCATAAGATTCAGGGCATTTGGTGCACCCTGTTGCATGCCTACACAGTTGAGGCAGTTGCACCCTGCTGTGTCCCTGCCACCAGAGTCAAATCTTTTGCTACACCCTGCTCCCCACATCCTTGTCCCAAACAAGCATGACTGCTGCACCCTGTCCCACAGCCTGGGCTGCTGTATCCTGTTGCCACCCCTATCTCCTGCCTGACCATTCAGGGCTGCTGCACCCTGCTGCCCTCTGTCCCCATGCCCACAGTCAGGGCCACAGCACCCTGTTGCCCCCTGTTCCTATCTCCACAGTCAGGACTGCTGTGCTGTGCTACACCCTAGAGTCTCATGCTGCCTGCATCCACAGTTGGGGCTGCTGAATCCTGCTACACACTTCCATTGCCCCAAATGGTCTGGGCTGCTGCACAATGTGCACTCTGTGCTATTGTCAGGGCTGCTGTACCCTGATGCCCACCTGTGTCCTGCCCCACAGTCAGGGCTTCTGTACCATGCTGTTCTTTGTCCCCTGCCACCATTGTGCCCTACTGCACCACAGAGCCCCTTGCCTCCACAGGCAGGCGACAGGGTGCAGCAAATGCCATTACTCTTGTACTGCACCCTTCCTGAACAGCTGGGGTTGCTGCACCCTGCTACCCCCCCCCCTCTCTCTCTCTTATCCTCACAGTCAGGGACACTGCATATGTTGCCCCCTGTTCCTATCTTGGCAGGGTGTCGCAAAGGATTTGACTCAGCATGGTGCAGCAGCCCTAACTGCAGAGCCATGAGGTTCTAGGGCACAGCAGGCCACAGAAACCACAATTGTGTAGAAAGGAGCAGGGTGCAGCAGCCTTGTCAGTGGTGACAGGAGATAGAAGACCGCATGGTGCAAAAGCCTCAACTGTGGGGCAGGACACATGGAGCATCAGGGTACAGCAGCCCTGACTGTGAGATCAGGTACATGTGGTGCAGCAGCCCTGACCATTTGGGGCAATGGATGTGGGTAGCAGGGTGCAGCAAAAGCCCCACCTCTGGTGCTAGGGCAGCATGGTGCAGCAGCCCCAGCTGTGGAGGCAGGGATTCTGGTACTATAGGGCTTAGCACAGCACAGCAGCCCTGACTGTGGAGACAGGAACAGGGTAACAAGTGCAGCATCCTAACTGTGATGGTGGGGGAGAGAGGGCAGCAGGGTGCAGCAACCCCAATTGTTTGGGCAGGCGGAGCAGGGTACAGCAGCCCTGATTCTTTAGACAGATATGGAGGCAGCAGAGTGCACAATCCTTGACTGTGTGGGAGAAGATGATGGAAAGCAGGATGCAGCAGCCTCAAATGTGGAGCAGAACGAAGGGGGCTTGTGGGGCAGGGACAGGTGGCAGTAGGCTGCAGCTGCCTCAGCTGTGAGGCTGAGACATGGTGCATCAGTATGCCACATTGTGTTTCTAGTTATAACTACCATTATGCATTTTTATACAGAAACCACCAAAGAACTGAAATGTGTGAGTTCTGACAGGTGCCCGTCACACTCTGCTACAGTATTTCAAGCACATGTACTGTTTGTCAATCTGACATGAAAAAAAATGTTCTTACATGAAATCTATTTATGGAGGCCACATCAAAGACAAACTGTTTATGTTAATGAACAAAATTTAGATTTATTCTATATGCATTTAATAGCCCTGTGTTATATAGTTAGAAAAACAATCTGAGTTTTGATTAGAAAGAACTGAGAGCTGTGATACAGACAAGCTAATTTCTCACAGAGAAAGATTTCCACTACTTCAATTCAACATTGAAATTTAAATGATCAGTTTTTATGAGAAGATAATGTTATATTTTAAGCTGATCTATCTAAACACAAGCCAGAGACTGTGTTTGTAAGAAACTTGGAGAGCTCAACACACCATTAACTCTACAAACCACTGCTCTGATTGGGAATCTGAAACAGCAAGCTACTCCAAAATAATGTCATTGCACTCTAAGTTTGACTGAGAGGACAGAAATACCTCCACTGTTTTCAGCCACTGTAGAGCAAGTTGACAAATGCTTATTTAAAGAAAACCACAAAACCAAACAGCATGAAATTCTCAGGAAACACTAATCATGACATAGGGACTTGAATTCCAGTTTTTCAAGCTTTTATAAAAAATATATAAAAACTGTTGCATATGATCTTTAAAGGTATTTGCAATGACCATGGGATCAAGGGTAGTGGACCCTTCAATAATTAACATGGCTGGAGGGGACTTTGATTGTTTCCCAGTAATGTCCTTGATATTGTCCCAGAAAGCACGACCATTTCCCCAGGTGGTGGTGAGAGCGTCCTTATAATATGAGCTTTTTGTGAGATGAATGGATTTTGTGCAGGTATTATGGGCATGTTTGTATTTTTGGATGTCAGATTGTTTGCCTGTGGCTTTAGCCACTGCCCACAGGTGGTCCCTATATTTCAGCTGGGAGAGGAGCTCCGCAGTTATCCAAGGGTTACAGAGGGCTTTTGTTTTCCATTTTTTTGAAGGAGCAAAGAGGTCACAGGCCTTACTGAAGGCGGTGATGAAGTAGCCGAGGGCTAGGTTAACATCCGTCACCTTGTAGATGGGCAGCCAGTCTTGCAAGGATAGGTACTGTTTGAGATAGGTAAGTTGACCACGGGGGAGGACTCTGCTTGTAATAATTATAGGGGGTTGTTTTAGAAATTTATTAGACCATTCACATATAACAGGGAAGAGGTCACTGAGAGAGTCTGGGAGAATGGAGGTACGAGAGATCCTGGTAGGGTGATTGGTAAGAACCCAGTCCAGCAGGGTACTGGTGCCAGTTTTGTAATTTATCCGAGTTGGTGTGATGACCAATTGTGAGAGGCTGGCAGCTGCAAGGGCATCCTTATGAGTGTAGACATCAGATACGAGCCAGTTTATATTGAAATTACCAAGCAGAATGTGTTCAGAGCCAGGAGCTTGGGAGCTGATGAAGTTAAGAACTTCTTTGATGCTAAGATCTTGATCTCGAGGTGGAATATATACAGAGTTGATGGTAAGGGCTTTTTGATTGGGACCTAGAAGAATTTTAATGGGTAGAAGCTGGGCCGAGGAGGCAGGGATGGGGGTTGGAACAAGGTGTCCCAGGAGATTATCCTTAATGTAGATGGCACAGCCCCCTCCCCTTTTAGAGACACGGTCCAGTCTGAAAACATTATAGCCCTGTAATGTAATTGCCAGATCAGGAACTTTTGGTGCCAGCCATGTTTCAACTACAGCAAGGATGTTAGAATTATGTTGCCTGATAAAGGTGCTGTGAGTCAATTGTCAATTTACAGTCAACGGTGATGGTACCTCTCCAGTTAACCAATCATGTGTTGGTTTCCCAAGTACTACAGTAGACTCACATGCAGTCAGCAAATCATCCATGAAATCTGTTATTGTTAAAATTTGTTGAAAACATTATTCAGTATATAATGTATGGGGAGATCTTATTATTAGCTCAAATAAAGCAGATGACAACCTTGCTATGCAATTTTTATGACATCACTGTGTCGTTAACCCTTCTTCAGTATGTCATGTCAATAGTATTACAAAATGGAATGCTCACAACAATCAATGTTGTAACACAACTTAATGCTCACAGTAATCAATGCTCCATTAAGTAATTCATTAAAGTAATTCAATCCATGATTACACAATCTTGGTAGCCCATACACTTTAAAATATAAGGCATGGTCTTTGGTTAACAACCATGCTTGAGTTTGCCATGACATTTGAAAACCTCTCGAGCTGCACTCTTGAGGTTTATAATGATGTCATATCAATCTCTCAAAGTGTTTACAGTGTGGTTATTAACAAAAGACCATACATCATCATCTAGGTAATGAGAACCCCGATAAACTTCAGAATCAGACAGCTATGCAAACAAATAATGCATAATGTCCTATCCAGTGTGCTACAGTACATATTTAGCGCACATACTTTGCAACTGCCATATTCTCATCCACCCATTTGCAATCGCTGGAAACTGTCCAGCACTGCCTACCCATTACTAACTGATAATTAATCTAGCATGAGCTCCAGTGGGTGCTGTGAGTCATAAGGTTGCAGGCATGGTGCCTCATGCACTCGAAAAGTGACAATACCATATGATACATCACACCATAAAGTACATTATTGCAATTATGATCATGATTAAAAGTTTTATGATGAAATAAGATGAAAACAATAATATTAAATTAAGGCCAAGTAATGCACTTTGCATGACATACCGTAACTGATTCAGTTCTAATAAATGCATTAGTTTACCATTGCCTTTCAGCACCCCTGAATTATTTAGTTTATGTAACAGAAGTCACATAAATCAGCAGTAGCAAAGGTACAAATCGAGACAGAGATGGCCAATTCAGTTAAGAATGGAGATAACACCTTTCATTGCCACATTAGGGATTGTAGCAATTCCACAAGAGGGCTGATGACATTAATAAATGGTTGTGTTGGGGGGAGGGCCATTAGTGACAGTAACTATGCATTTACAATGAACAATATCTTCGGCACCATATTCACAAAGCAGGAGGAGTAGAATGTATCTACACTAGTCAGTATATGTACTGTATAGGTTGGCCAGTAACAGACACTAACAATAAGAAATGGTTCTGAGAGAAGTACTAAACAACAAACACAGAAAAAAAACAAATGTAAAAAGACTATGGGGTACTCATATAAGAGGAACCTTACCATACGATGTAGGAGTTTTCTTGGGACGAATAACGCCATGCCCTCCCTTGTACTTCAGTACATCGATAGTGAAACGACCATGTCTATCCTTACTGACAGCCTGCGGTCTGTCAGAATTTCTGTTAAAGTGCAGTGCTGCTAACAACATTCTGTAAATGTAAATTATAATTACATGGTTTTACATGTAGGGAAAAAATATTACCAAAATATTAAGGATCTGAAGATGTCATACTTTGTTGAAGTAATGTGAAAAAGGAACTCAATTAACTTCTGTATTATTAAACAGAATAATATGTCTATACAAAATCCATTAATCTGATGGACCAAGAAGCTTGGAACCCGGTGCTGATATCCCATAATGCAGCACTGGAAGAAGGTCCAGTAGCCTCTTATCAATAAAATCAATAGTAACAGCCATTCCTGTTTGCCATCACAAATGAGGCTGTGACCTTGACTAAACAAAAACCTTAAACTAGGCCTTCAAAATTAAGGTGTCCGAAACTGATAGACATAGGAATTACATGTTATTTTCCCTCATAATACTGTTGTTACACAAACATACATAACAGAAAAAAATGAAGTAATACAGTACTTAGAATTGTAATCTATGGTGTTTCTTTGCCAACAATAAAAAATAACCCTCCTATCACCACCTGCTTACTATGGAAATCTGTGTTGTTTAAGCTGTCACACATAAAACAATGGCCTGGGTTCCATCTGAGGCCTTATGTTGTGTGCAACTGGGAGTACACATTCAGTCAGCAAAAAGTCTTTTCAGCTTTTTATAGCCATATTATAATCACAAAAAAACACTCCATGGTGTGCGGCGCTCATTAAGAACGTCACACCTTGGGTGGTGGAAGCACTCAACCTGCGGCCTCATGCTTTCACTCACCATAGGAGTGACATCACTTATCAATGATGCACACCCTGTCATGCCTTGTTACTTTAATAAGGCATTTGAAATAGTAACAGCAAATAAGAATGCAGAATTTCTGAGAAACTGTTCTACAATTTCAATTACAATGGCTTTTATTAACGGCAGTTGACTAATTAGTCTTGAGGTTGGGGTAGCCATCATGTGTCAGCAAGTCAGCAATATTTTCTTTTGTGTATGTCCATTCATGTAATGAACACACACCACAGCCTCAAGAGTGAGCACGCATGCATCGTGTGGTTAGCCATTAACAAGTTGTGCATATGCGACATCTGCCACCAATAGACAACAGATGTTAAACCCGCCCCTGCCTGTCACACCGTGAAGAGAACATCAAATTGACATTGTGAACACTCTGTTCTGGCATGTGGTATTGACTCCATAGACTCTGGATGAAAAACAGGATCACCAGCATGCTAGACATCACTCTATGATGTGGCGACATGGATCAAACACCTTACAGATCTTTCATGTAATGTAACTTATCTTGTCAAAAGCAGTCAAATGAGTTGTGACGTGTAAGATAAGTACTATAATATACTGCTGTGCAATTTGTTATTTACTTTACCTGGTGTACATCCCCTTGTATGTGAATGCCATGCTTTTTGGAGCTTATTGTATGATGAGGTTATGAAAGCTCTCAAGTGATGAAGTTCGATGAAATGGTGATAACTTCTGCACATCACGTTTCACCAGATTGGAAGATAGAATTTGGTCTACCTTTTCATATGCTTTCTCACCTGCAATAAATAGAAAAGAAATAATTTTATTGAGCTGTGTCCATGGTTGAGATGTCTGTATGTCAATACATCACAAATATGAAAGGATACTGCATATCAATAAAGTGACAGCAACTTGAGTGTGGGTGAAAGCCCTACACACTGTGGAAACATTATTTCAATCAGGGAACTGCAGTCAGATGGTGGTGGTCACCAGTAAACACCACTGATAAATGAAATTGATAAGTGGACAGCAATACACGGTATAGCAATACTTTGTAACTGGATGGACACATGCATCAACACTGTCAAGTAGGCACTGAGACACTCAAGTGTGTTCATGGACCATATTTAAACACACAACCATGAGTTTACTAATGCTCAAGTCCTGTTGTCCATTGTGTTTATCCACTAGCATGTGCTAACATTTGTTCTGTGCACACCCTTGAGTGTCTTACTGCAGTATCACACAGCGATGTTGTTCAGTGCCTCAAGCCTCAGTGCCCACACACAGCCATGTTTTTTTGGTATAGATTGGCAATGATGAAGGATAATGAACAGACTGCAACATCAGCTTACTTGGCTTCAACCACTTCCTCTTTCTCATGGATTCTTCCAGTGGTCCATGCACACAATGGGTGAACACATAGAGCTGAGTGTCATATGAGCATATGAGAAGGTAGACCAAATTCTGTCATCCAATTTGGTGAAACGTGATGTGCAGAAGTTATCATTTCATCAAACTTCATCACTTGAGAGCTATGCAGATGACACTCAGCTCTATATGTCCTTTGTACCCGAACAGAACAACACACTTACAGTCTTTAACAACTGCCTTTCTGAGATCCAGGACTGGATGAGTGCCAACTGGTTGAGGCTGAATCCGGATAAGACTGAGGTATTGGTGGTCGACCCTGGTCACCGCATAGAGAAGTTGACTCCTTGATTCCCCTCTGGCTTTGTGCTAGGGGGAAACAGTTGAGACCTTCTGAACTGGTGTGAAATCTGGGCGTAATACTTGACTGCAAACTGACACTTAAGTCTCAGGTGTTGGCTGTTGTCAAGTCCTCATTTTACCATCTGAGGAATATAGCTCGGATAAAGCACCTTGTCCCATGCAATGACCTTCCTGTATCGGTTCATGCCTTTGTTTCCTCACGTCTAGATTACTGTAATGCTCTATATCTAGGGTTACCGGGGGTGGACCTGTGCCGCTTGCAGCTGGTGCAGAACGCTGCAGCCAGGTTGTTGACTGGGCTACCAAGAACTTGCCATATTACACCTGTTCTGTGTGAACTGCACTGGCTACTGGTGTGTTGGAGGATTACCTTCAAGGTCACATTGCTGACCTATAAGACCCTACATGGACAGGGACTGGGCTACTTGCAAGATCTCCTTCGGCCCTACCACCCTTCCTGCTAACTCCATTCCACCAACGAGGGATGCTAGAGATTCCCAGGGTTTGTCTTCAATCTTCCGGGGCTAGAGCCTTTTCTTTTGTGGCTCCAACCCTGTGGAATTCTCTACCTCATCGGATTAGGGAGTGCCCATCCACAGAATCTTTTAAGGCCATTTTGAAGAGCTTTTTTGTCTATATCGGCTTTTGATTAGTTTATACTTTGCTGTCTTTAAGAATTGTATTTAATTTTAATTCCTATTTATTATTGCTGTTATGTTTCATGTACTTGTGCTTTGGTATTTGAAAAGCGTAATATAAATAAATTATGATTGATTGATTGATTGAACAGTGGGCTATCATGCATATGCAGGTTTTGGGCATGGTTCATTATGGACTGAAGCTTGGCCAATATTACTTGTCCATTACCATCCGGGGTTGAACGAGGAATCCAGTACAGCATGTTGTGTATACTTGTGATCCATTCACCAACCAATTGACACGTCTTCTGAGTTGCAACAGATTCTAGCTTCTTAGAAATACCTAAAGAAATAATACATCAGATAACATCAGACTATCAGTATTGTTTTATGTTAACCTTGACTTATAAATAATCATATAAAGGTTATCAGAAATTTAGCTCTATGACTGACTGTAAGGTTTATGACAGTCACACATTAATCTAACTTATCCTATACTGATGACTGAGATCAACATGGCACACAAATTCATCCTTGTATCATAACATCCTACAGCACTGCTGAATGACTAAAATGATGTGTTGTGATAATGAACATGCATTCATACGCTATTAGTGGAAGAACTGTTTAACAATCACCTTCTAAATTAGGAATACATCTACATAATAGAATTTCAATTTTCTTTTCATTACTGTTAAATGTACATTATGAAAATGTTGAGTATACATAGCAGTACGATCTGTCACAAAATTACCAGCACAAACTCACCATAGGAGTGGGGATGGAAGGGGGAAGAAAGCATGGCAGAGAGGTGATATGGGTCAGAAAACAAAATGGGGGGGAGAGAACATCAGAAATGAAAAGAGACCTGAGGGTAGTCATATCAGATGCCATAAGGGTAGGCAACCAATGTGAGAAGGCAGTAAAGATGGCTGTGGTGATACTGGGATGCACACGTAGGGGTTGAAAACTATTATCTGCAGCTTATCCAATAGGTATAAAATTGAGCATAATATGTATGCAAGCAACTGTCTCATTCTATGTGTCTATGTCTCATTAATGCTTGATTTCATTGTGAGGTCATCACACAGTTCGCCTGTGTAAAGACGACGTTCCTAAGAACCGAAGGAGTTCATGAAACAAATCAGACATGGTACATTTTATCAATATCACTTCAGTAAGTTTCACTTTAAATGGTGATTGCAAGTATTTGCCTTACACAGTGGACCTGAATAGCCTTTACCTTGAATAAGAAGAAAGTAACATATTTGTCCGTGACTGCTTGCCTGATGTCTCATAGTTCTAAGCATTACACTATTATGGTTAAAGTACTTGTGTTATTGAAATAAGTACTGACTTACCTTTCACGAAATGCCACACATCATATCAGTGGTCAATGTCACACTCATGTTCACGCAATTATTTTTGGATTTGTGGGTGTCTAACCATGATGAGAGAACCAGGTGTCAGGCCATCATCTATGACCATTTGTAGACTCCTCTTGAGTACCTCAAGCTCCATATGGTATGAATTTTTAACTTTATTGCTCTGTATAGGTAAGAATAAATCTCACCCTCAAGCAGTATTCATTTCAGTCACCAAAACCTGTACAGACACTACCGAGTTATGTATGCATACAGTGCTGTGTGATTGGCTTCATTACATGTACCAAGCTGACTGCAATTACTTTGCAGTGGTTCATCTCCATTAGAGAATATGTGCAGAACTTTGCCAAGTGCCCAGGGCTGTCGCATCGCCCATCACCATTCAAAATTACTCTGGAATTGTCAGGAATGATCTCCGGTACTGTTCTGCAATTGTCAGCTTTCCATACGCTGTGGATTGTTGGCTGCAAGTAGTTATGGGAATGCTGGTAGAAAGCGTTATCAGATATGCACAGTATGTTGATATGCCGGAGAACATGTAAAGTTTTCTGTGCAGACACCCCAGAAAAAACAGTGCTTGCTGAAAGCAGCACACTACCAGCTGGATAATCACCAAGGCTTGGTTGTGAGCACCATGATTGAACTTGCCCACACTCTGTACATCTCTGCTGTATGACAACTAAAGTGCCTTTAACTTTATCTATGGATGCAATGGTTGGTGCCAATCCATTTATACCCGTTTGAACAGCTGCAGCAAACAGTTCTCAAATACAATAAACTTTCTTTGCTGCCACAGATATTCATGTTTACCAGTGGCACTCATTTGTTGTTCAGCTCTATGAATCAAACAAGAAATTAACAATTTCAGTAGTGTCCAATTTCACTGTTTTATGAGACATTATGTTTGGTAAACATCGTACATCACCTGTACTTGCCATTGGAAAGTGAAGCCTCACTATTTGGATAATCTGCAACTGGACAATAGTTAATATCCTTTGGGTCATCTATAAAGCTAGCATCTCATTCAGTATCTGAATGGCATACTGGGGATGAGGAGAATAAATGCTGTACCATGGGTTCTGCTTGCATGCTTGCATCTCTTTGTATCTTAATAGTTTGTATACCTATGAGTGAACAAAGGTAATGTTTTACAGTGCATTATTACGGTTTAATAATTAGATGCCTGTGTGCATAATGGCACCGAACATACTGAATATTGTGGGTGGGATATTCACACTGCACCAGGCAGGGGCGCAAGCCTGGGCGCAGTGCAACTGGGCTGCACCAGGGCAGGGACCAGGTGATATTCAATGGTGCTGCACCATGGCTCAGCACCATTGAATATGGCACTGAGGGCTCATGCACAGTACATGGTGCAATGGCACTGTGCCAGCGCAAGTGGCAGGAGGGGAGCAGGGGGATGCACCAGCGCAAGTGCAGTTGAGCTAGGTGCATCAACTGTGATGTTCAGCACTGGGCATGCAGATGTGACCATTATGCATGCAAGGCACAAATGGGGCATTTGCATATCATTATGACCCCATTTACATGTGGTGCGCTGATCTCCGGCGACTTGTGCCTGGTGCCCTGCCAGGCTGCAGCCGTTGGGGACCGACGTCTTGCTGTCCCTCGGCGGGCTCCGCTCCCATTCATCCGATCGCAGGCATATGTTATATTAAGCCCTGGTGGTCCAGTGGACTGATCCCCATTGCCTGATCATGGGCATCAGATGATAATATCCCTTGTGGTCCAGTGGACCAACCCCCATCACCCAATCACGGGCACAAGATAATAATCTCCCTGGTGGTCCAGTGGAAACCCCCCCCGCACCTGTTCATGGGCAGAATGATCGATGGACACCTTGGAGGTCCAGTGATACCCCCCTCCCACCCACCCACTGGGCACCCACCACCCTGCACACCTCCAGTCAGTGGTGGGCGGCAGAACCCCGCCCACAAGCTGCCCAGCCACCCGCTGACTGACAGCGTACAGTAGGGTCTGTATACTTATTGTCCACTACATGGACCAATGGGTGTGTAGACCATACTGTACTACACAGGCTCAAATTGTAAATGAACCATTCACATTTTGGACCTGTGTAGTACAGTATAGTCTGCATGCCCATTAGCCCACGCAGTGGATCAATAGGTGTACAGGCCCTACTGTATGCTGTCAGCTGGTGGGTGGCTGGGCGGCTTGCAGATGGGGTGCTGCCACCCACTGCTGACTGGGGGTGCAGGGTGGCCGGGCCCCAGTGGGTGGGTGGGGGATGGGGTACCACTGGACCACCAGGGTGTCCTCTTGATCATCTCTGCCTATAAACGGGCACTGAGGGGGTTTCCACTGGACCACCAGGAATTTGTAATGTATGCCTGTGATCAGGCACTTGGGATCAGTCCATTGGACCACCAGGGATGTATGTATCAGAGGCCCATGAACGGGCGAAGTGGGGCACGAAGCCCCCTGAGCAGGGGGCATGTGGCCCATGTCCTGGGTGGTCAGACGGCCACCCACAGCAGGTGGCTGCCATTTTGTGCCTTGCAATATGGCAGCTCACCTGTGGGTGGCCAGGATTTGTTCCTGGTTTTGCCAGGCACAACTTTGCACCTCCCCGAGTAGCGCAAGGTGGGTATGTGCCAGCATATGTGCTGCACATCCCGAGCTGAATATCGGGATGTGCTGTGTATGCATGGGCATGCTCCCAGCACTCACGCCGCATACATTACTGTTGTACCCTGGCACATCGGGGTTGCGCAGCACAACCTAGCCCATTGAATATCACGCTGGGGTGCATTGGTGAGTTGTGCATGGTGCAACCCTGTTGCGCCTGTGCATCCCTTTTGAATATCCCACCCTATATGTCCAATGAAGCACAACTAGTGTGTTCTGACAAACAGGGGTTCTGAATACCCATGACATAGTCAGCTAAGCTGAAGAGGTTCATAGGAATCAGGAACACAATGTGACAGAATACTGTAGTCATGCATAAAGTTGCTCAGCCTGTATTTTATGAATAGTATGATGTTAAAGTTGTGGATTTTGTTTTGTTTCTTCAGTTTCCACATGTAACATACTGGTGAAGTCTACATAGGTTACAGAATGATGCTGTACCACAGAACTGAATGGAGGACAGCAACTATCTGACACAATTCAATGTTGTTCTGAAGTATTAATGACATCAGTACTGCAGCAAAATAACATAATGACGTCAGTATTGTAGCACAACAAGCATATAGTGTATAGTGGACTGTTGTTCTGTACAGAATTCCATCCCTTTCAAAATGCTGTTGTACCACAGTTGCAAGGTCATGGAATGTTATTGTACCTTACTGTGGCAGAACAGCATTGCAGAACCTCTAGAGACTCCATGAGTTAGTTTCATTTTGAAAGCAAAAGAAATCACAAAACACATATGTCACACAATACAATACACTATAAAAAATATAGCATGAGCCACTCTGTGCACAACCAGTGTATTTTGCCACCTCTGAGTTCTGATTCCCATGGACCTCTCGAGCTTCGCTCTCCAGGTCAGGGGGAATCTGAACCCCTCTGAGACATAATATACTGGTTTTGCATAGTTGCCCATATGTTGTACTAACCAGTACCAAAGTTTCTACTTGCTGGAGATTCATGAATACACACAGTGCTGTGAAGTCACTCGCCATTCATCCTCCAGCCTCAAAATGCACATGGTGTATTCATGAGTCACCATATTGGCAAGCCATGCCGTTTCCTTTTCCTTTGATATTATGACATGTACAGAGTGTTCAAAACAGCAGTCTTTGTTTGTGGTTAAACTAATACAGGTGATAAGCATTACATACCTATGCTCTTATGTGGAGGGCGATCTAAAGATTTCTGAGTTCCACGTGTACAGAAAGTCACAGAAGATTGGTCACTGGCAGCATTTATATCAGTCACAGAATCCAATGTTGTTTCCTCATATGAGCTGTCAACAGCATCATCCATAGATGTTGACTCTTCCAACTGCAATGATGTTGAGGCAACATCTGACCCTGTGGATGTATACTGCTTGATGATCTGCAAGATACAGTGTCATAAATTAATGCAGCATTTGACTCATGCTTATGACAATATGTGTCATGAAAAACAAGTAACAAAGTCATATTATGTCCAAGAAATACATGCAACATGCAACATGCATTACAATTAAGCATTGTTTATCATCACCTATATACTGATGTCAATGTTCATACAGTACTCACTGTTGCACCAATCAAACATCATAACATGTATCTTTATCAAGCTGTACTGGATGACATGTACTTGCACATCTCTTTCTCTGCAACATAATAGAGTCTCGGACCTTGTTGTTTCCCTTGATATCCTCCTTTAACCATCCCTGTAAAGCCTGCAGATTTTGTACCCTGGTATATTTATATCACAGTCATGGACATCTCGGTTTACCATGTTTCTGTTACTACAACAATATCCAAAGGTACAGCTTTCATCATGGGCAACACTACTGACAGCTTCTTAGACAGACTAGGGTCACTGATAATCATCGCCCTATATTTTTGGATGACATTACCCTTTCTGCTACATAACTGTCCTTACTGTCTCTAATTTTTCTTTTCATTTACTCCTGTCCTGCTCTCTATCTACTTATTTACGTTGCTGTACACCTCACTAAATAATCTGTTTTGTGGTGATCAAGCTCTGATTTCTCTGCTCCTTCTCAATGCTTCACAGCTTGACTTATGTAACTATGGGACAAGTAAGCATTTCACCCTATCACATATTATTCTTGACACCATCCTGGACAGATGCGTACCAGTGCATTAGTATAGGCACGTATCCCTCTTGAGGGTCAATCAGTCACAAATGACACCAAAACCCTAATTTCTACAACACCTTTCCAACCATTCAGTGAATACTGTGGTGTGGAGTGGCATAATCTCACACATGACACAGACCAGTATCACGTGCCAGTGCTACTGCGATCCTAAGGATTTACCTTGTGTTATAGTACCCTCACCGTCCCTGAACCAACAGTGGTGCAATTGACAGTCTTTACTGGCAAACTTATATGCAGTGCCTACAGACTTGGGGGTGCCTATTTGTGAAAGGAGGCCACGGAAATCATGGGGAACTCAGCATACAGATGAGAAATCTTCTCCTTCAGTCATGATTTTTTCTTTCAGTACAGTGCAGTGTGTGTGTGTGCATGTGAGAGTGTGATTGTGTGTGTGCATGCGTTTGTGTGTGACTGTGATTATGTGTGAGTGTGTGTGTGTATGTGTGTGTGTGAGACTGTGATTGTGTGTGCATATGTGTATGTGTGTGTGACTGAGACTCTGGGTGTGAACTGTACATTATTTTTGCACATCATGTCTGTATACATGCTGAAAAACTATCACATCAAATATGTACTGTATACAATAAAATAGGAAGACAGAAAACGTGCATGTGTTCCAAGACATGATGAGCCCTGATGTTCTGAAAATACAGATTGTTATGCACTATTGTGACCTAGATCATGGTTCACATACTCAGTGTCTAGGACTGAATGCTCAAACTCAGTACATGGGCAAAAAGTATTGGAAGTTACTCAGTCATTGACATTCCATTAAATGGATAACCATGGTTTGGAGAACTAGGCTGTGACAGTGTCCATAGTTGTTCAGTATTTGGAGTGAGAACAATGTAATGTATATCGGTACCAGGTAGTGTGGGGTGTGTGGACAGCATTATACCAGCAGTGATTTCACACATGGAACAAGTCACCTTGGGTTTGTAGTTGTGGGAGGACTGCTTTCACAATACTGGCTGTTGCTCAATGGGTACAATACATTCAGAGCATGAGATGTTGTTGAGCAAGCTTAATATTTTTTTTTCTTTTAACTCCACTTCACCATGGCCGACCACACATTTGCGCTTTCTATGCCCTTCCATCTACCTGCCCTCCACTAACTCTAGCCTCTCACTTCATATTGTGGACACACAGGTAAACTGGCATACCCATTCACCAGACAGGTCCCCGTCCACAACGGGGGGAAGACACTGATGGGGGTGTCCAACGAACTCACAGTTTTTGGCCTGGCTGTTGCTGAGGTGGGTGAGTCATGGGTTCCATTGCATCAGGGACTGGAAACCATGATACAGCAAGCCAGGTAGCAATTTCATGGTTTTTTTGGTGATTAGTGTGCTGATGTCAAGGTGACCGCCGACGTCTGCCACTCCCCTTGTGCACTGAACCATCACATCCTGCTGTGTTCCCAGCCTCTGCCAGGGGCCAGCAGGTTCCAGCAGGTGACAGCACACATCACTACACTACCCCCAGAGAAGGAGAGCTTTCTACAGATTATCCATCCTTCCCCCCTCCGGCCCTACAGCGACCCAAGCCAATTCCAAACAGCAGGTCGCTGGCATTGCTCATGGAAATCCAACAAGTGCAATGACTGGATGGCAACTAAATAGCTGTTTATATAGTTTCATACATGTCATATTCAGAGTCTTTTTCTGCAATAAGTACAGCAGAGGTCGATAAGGCACCAACACATGATGGTACACAACATTGGGTCATCAGGGAGAAGGCACCTTAATAGTAGACAAAATAAATTAGATTCTAGACACCTCACTGGAGATGTTTAGGGTGCAGCAGAAGTAATGTTTGGATCATGTTGTACAATTACAGAAGGGTGAAAAAAAGCATTCATACTGGAGGCAATGCACTGTTAGATAGTGGACCACGGTACGAGTAGCAGGGCCATAATGGATGCACAATGCAGTTATGCACAACCTACACCAATATAGTAATACACCACACTAAACCAAGTGCACATAGGTGCTTGTGCAACATGCTTTTGACCCCAAAAATAACAGTACCCAGTGCAAAACCTTGATGTTAATTTTGGCTACAACATCCACCTACCACAAAGCTGCACCGCACCCCCTCCACCACCACTCATTGGACATGCAGTGTCAGTGCCATTGGCTGGAAGCACACTGGCACAGCGCAATTCACATGATCACGACTGCCAGCCATCTCTGAGCCATTACTGTCTGAATGACCAGGCAGTGCAGATGCTTGCATGCTACACATTCACTATGTAAATGTTATTGAACTTTCCTTTACGCAGCATGCCAGCATAGTGCACATAATGTGTATTACCAACTTTAGCCTTGATACTAAGAAGGAAGCATGCACACACACACACACACACACACACACACACACACACACACACACGCATGCATGCACGCACACTGTATACACACACACACAATTAAGAAGACATACAGATGAGCAGATTACTATATCTTCATTCATGGTCTGATTATTACCTCTGCCAGTTCACGCTTATGGAATGCTGCACCACTTTTCCTGTACTTCACAGTTGGCTCACATGATGCATCTCTGATGTCAACAGCAGTGTGACAACCAACGCATTCATTAGTACTACAAAGACACAACTGTGTTTTGACAGTGTTAGTGGGTTCAGGGGAATGAATGGTGGGCACTGCATGGGGCATTAAGCGCAGTCACTTAACAAAATTCATTTTATGCTGCATTAGAATTGAAGGACCTAAACAGGATTTCTCGAAATGAAAAGAACAATGTACACCATATCTTGTGGGACCAACCCAATCTGCACGTTTTGTCCTTACAAACTGGTTCCAAAGCCTAATCATGTGCTGATCTTTGGGGAATGTAAATAGTGAAAACCCAGCCTTGTGTGTATTTCCACAGTTACCTGCAACACACCGGGAAGGCATTTTTACATAATGGATGTTCACTGAAAATTTAGGACTTATAATACAGAATAAGGTGTTGCAGTTACATTCTTTTGAATTGAAACAGTTCTTGAAGGATCAATACCTTCAGAAACAGGACAAAATGAAGTGGTACCACAGGCTATTAGAATTCAGATTGATGACAGACAACTTTATCTGTGACTATTCACTTATTGAGCACTGTATACCACTTCACAGTACAATATCTTAACACATAAAATAAAAGATATAAGATAAAACAGTATTATAATATTTGAATATGCTAAAAGACATCAAAGTCTGTGTCTTATTGTGAGGCCATCAGACGGTAGATGTGTAACTAACTCTGTCAGAGAACAAAACTGATCTTGCTAAGGACTGAAAACTGCACTAAAGTAATAACAGATGTGCAGAGACCTTACTGTGAATTACTCTATGCAAAACAGAATGCATATAAATGCAATTATTCAGTATATGAGCACACGCTGATGACAGGCAGTAACAAAGCTGGACTGACGCATGGCCACTGAATGAAATATTTATAATGAACCAAAAAAAAAACTCATATTGAATGCTGTCACACTGGTTAGACTTGTTAGTAAACAACACACAATATAGGCTGGTTGATGTTTGGTTATTTATTAAAATCAAACATTTAGACACTCTTTTCCATAACGTTGAACTCGATTGCTTCAGACACTGAATCCAGGCAAAGTTACCACTTACAGCTTATGACTGGTGAGTGAGAATGAGATAAGAGGATCAGGAATAGATGTCCCACAAAAATGACCTCTCTGGTGCTAAAACTTCACCAGGAAACTTTGCCGGTTAACTTTGATTTTTTATTAGTAACTTCGAATGTAATTGTCTTAATCTGGTGCCAAAACTTCACCGGTTAACTTCAAAGGCAATTTCACTTATTGCATGTCACATGGGAGACTCCAGGCAGGCAGAAAGTGAATGTTTCACTTTCATTTCAGCCTGTAGCTGAATGAGACTGGAGACAGAGAACAGTGATTTTTTTTCCCCAAATACAGGTGTGTATGCAGGGACACAGCAATCACTCAGTTTAAATTGTTGTCTGGAGAACAATGATTTTGTTTGTGCTTAATACAGTTGTGCATGCAGTCACACAAAAATCACTTGGGTTAAATCACAATCAGGAAGACAGTGAATTTTTTTCTTAAGAAAAGACCGGGAACTTGCTAACTGATTTTGTTCAGAAGAAAACTATGCCTTCTAAACTGCTTCTACCCTCCCCTGGCCCACATAGGCCACAAAACCGCAACTTCTAACAGAAGACTAAATGTTGCAAATAAACAATACACGACGGAGAAAAGCAACACAAAAAATCACTGTGTGTGCAAAGAGCACTCACAAGTAACAGTTCTGAAGCAATTTAACAAACAACATTCTCTTTTATATAATGCTTTTAGAGTTGACTCTAAGTTGCAGCACAATCTTTGCTCTCTAAGTCTCCCTCAAACACACGTCACTCACAGAATGAGAAAACTAGCTTCTCATTGGCTGTTCAGCAACATGTGATCTCATATCCCATGGTTCATTGCAAACTTCGACTATTGTGCTGAACTTTGCCAGCTAAGTTCAAGCTTCGCAGATCTGGGACACCTGTACCATTGACTGTAACAGGAATCGAAGTGTTTGACTTCAAAATTTCACGAATCCACCCAAAATGCTTCAAAGTGGAACTTCACAGGGAAGAGAACTTCATGGAATAGTCGGAATCCATGAAGTTTTACACAAAACAAATTTTGACAACTTTGTACACCTCTACTCACAGTTTTCAGTTCAATTCTCCACAGTATAGCAGAATATAGGCAGTCCATAAATATCCAAAAAGTCCACAAAACTAACAAGCATGGCAGAGGCTGGTGCAAAGTTGTTGTTGTTTGTTGTTTAAAATTTTATTCAAGTTTTTCATGAATTGGAAAAGATGTTGCATACTCCATTGAGCAATGCTCATTTCAAAAGAGGTCCATATTACAAAAGTAGAAAATACATATTGTTACACATATACCATTATAAAAAAGCATTAGCTACATCATACAAAATCATGGGGAGGTCACGTGATGGCATCTAGCTAGACAGCAGCTGGATTTCTGAGCTCTCCTCTCTAGCCACCTTTCCTGGCTGTTTTTTGAATCATCTTGGCATTTAAACAGGAATTTTGTTCAGGAGACGTCTGATTAAGTTGCCTGCCATCGCAAAATGAGTTTTGTGGACGAAATAATTGTTTATAATATCGGGATGGAGGTGGATGGGAAGCAGGCCTCAGTCAAGCACACACCTCCTGCATCCCCGGAGAAAGCTGCAAAGAAACAACGCAACCAGGGCACTGCTAAATCTGAGCGAAGTGGGGACAGAGTGCAACAGACCATTCCCTTAACGGAGGATAGGTTCCTCCAAGAGCTCACTCCTTTGAAAGATATTCTGAAAGAACTGACTGGCGAGCTTAAGTCCCTGCATTGCGATCTCTCCTCTGTCTCTACTAGAGTTTCTGATATGGAGGCTAGAGTTTTCTCATCGGAGCAGTGGAGGACGAAAACCGAAAGTGAAGTCATTGAGCTTAAACACCAGATTAAAAATTGCAAGCTAAAACTGAAGACTTAGAAGGGCGTAATCGCCGGAACAATTTAATAATTCTGGGCCTACCCGAGATGGAAGAGGGCCCAGACTTGATGGCCTTTTTGCAGAGGTTCCTGAACAAAGTCGTGGGCCCATCTCCTATCAGCTCCTCTTATCACATAGAACGGGCCCATCGCTCCCTGAGACCTAGGCCCCCGTCTGGATCCCCCCCATGTCCCATTATCATTAAGTTCCTAAGTTATTTGGAAAGACAGCACGTTTATACGAAATCACGCGAACTTAAAGAGGTCCTTTGGGGCGCATCCAGAATTCGGATTACGCAGGATCTACCTAAAGAAACCCGGGAAAAGAGGGCAGCTTACCATCCCGTAGTGCAGAAACTAATAGCTGCCTCCATCCCCTTTAGGATGATTTATCTGGCGGTTCTCAAGGTCACTGTTGGAGGCATGGCTACCAGCTTTAATTCCCCTGAAGCGGCCCTCAAGGAACTGGCTATTAAATTACCGGATCTGTTCAAGTCGACTGGCTGAAAGAACTCCTGTTCTTTATTTTAATGCAGGAATGTGATGATTCTGTGGGGTTATGATCCCTTTTGCTTTAAATATGTATATTTTGGCTTGCTATGATAAATGTTCACGGTTTTACTGTGTTGGCTGTTTGGGGGTATCTCTCGGTCTTACCTTCTCTCTCCGGTCTATTCCTGTCTCTGGTCTTCCTCTTGGTCTCTCTTACTTTCTTGCTTCTCTGTCTCTCCTCTTTGGGTTGTTCGGTCTGGTTCGGGTTGTGATGAGTGGTTTTCTTAGATGGCTGGGAGCCCCTTCGCTGTTCTCATTCAGGCTTTCCCGCGACGGAACCTTTTCTTTTATGGTTACTGTTTCTGGGGGGTGACTTCCTGGTGGACGGACCGGTTTGGTTCTTCTATCTTACCGGTCCCTCTGGAAACAGTGGATCTGGGTTGATGTTTCTAGGGGTCCAGTACCTCATTGATTCTTTTGGATTTTATGATTTCCTTTTGTGGGTTGCCTGGATAATGGGTAAGTTGGTTATTTTTTAAAATGTATTTTTTCTGGGGTAGATGCTGGGGGACCGTTTGGCTATATTGGGGCTGGATGAGTGCCTCTTGGCTGTCCCTTATTTTTAGAGTTGTTTCTGGATTTGCCCAAAGGCTGTACTCCGTCCCTCTCTGAAGGTATGTTTCTGTGGCCGAGCTGTGGGAGTAGTGGGTACATGGTAATGTCAAGCTTTGAAAGTACAGATTTGTTCTTCTTTGGGATTGCGTTTTGCGCTGTGCCTCTTGTTCTATCAGCTTCATGGGTTGATGCCTCCAATTTTGGGGGGATGTCCTAGGCTTTGCTCCTTTGTTCCTGAATTTTTAGGCCTTGGTCATGGTTTGTGGGGCGGGAAAGGGAGAGATGTGGTTGGATGAGATTTTATTGTGGGAAGGATTTGTCGTACCTTTGTACCCCCCTTCCTATCTGGTTTCCTTTTAATGTCTCTTCCTTTGCCTGCTTATCTCATCAGTTATTGGGCCCGGGTGGGGGCCTGGTCTAGGAGTGTCTGCTCGCTGGATGTGGAATCATGAGCCGCATGTTGGGGGTCACAACCTTTCCTGGTATTGGGATTGTTGGGTGTGCTATGTTTGGATAGTGGATGTTTGCTGTCATTGGATTTTGCCGAACTATTTTGCATACTGGTACTGTACTCTATGCTGGGGAATCGGAGGTTCGCAATGGGGTCGGAGGTTCGGCTTTAGGTCTTAGCTTGTTTTATAGGTTTTTCATGCTCAGCCACCTGTTGTATATAGTTATTTTTGGTTTGTTTGGGGTATTGGATGTTTGTGGGTGGGGGATTGATTTGATTCTTCGTAGACTATGTTGGGTTTCTGGACTCAGGGAAGGGGGAGGGAGGTCTTCCTGTTACCGACTGGTTTGTTCTGGGCTTTGTGGATTTTGGTCTTTGTTGGGTGGGTGGGGGTTGGGACCGACGAATGTTATTTCTTATGTTTTGTATGGTCTCTTGTCTATTATGGGGAGGTCGGGTTTTAATGGGTGGGGGTGGGCCTGATGAATGCTCTCCTCGGTATTTTATATGACATTTGGTTTAGTTGGGTGTGCTGTTATGGGAGGGAACATGTCTTCTGTAATTCTTGTTTGGGATTGTTTTGGATTGGGGTTTACTTTGCTATAAATAATGTGGGCTGGGGATATATAGAGGGGCCAGCTTAATCTTCCAATTTAGTTTAATGTGCTGTTCCCGGGGGATTAAAATGGGGGGGTTCTCCCTGTTGGGACCAAAGCTTGGTTTGTTTGGGTACTATATGATATTCCCAGTCTTTCCTTTTAGGGTGCACCTTTTACTTTCCTGTAATCCTGATTGTGTCTGGATATTTGAATTTTGTATACTGTATCTAAAATGGCTATGAATACTCTCAAAATAGCCTCTTGGAATGTACGCGGACTTAGGGATCGGGTCAAACGCTTGCAGATGTTTAAACATTGTTCACTACTGCAAATTGATATTCTTTTTTTGCAGGAAACTCATCTCAACCATGGTGACACCAAACTATTATCTCGTTCTGGCTTTTCTCAGTCCTATCTTGTGGGTAATTCTTGTTTTAGTAAAGGGGTGGCGGTTCTAGTCAAGAAACATGTCTTATTTACCAAAGAGATGACTGTGTCAGACCCAGAAGGGAGGTTTTTGTTGGTTAAGGGCTCTTTTAATGGGGACAACGTTGTTCTGGGTTCTATATATGGCCCGGTGGGGGGTGACCCGGGATTTTTCATGTCCCTTGCTGATAAATTGGCTAACTTTCTTTCTGCTCAGTTTATATTGGGTGGGGACTGGAATATTCCCTCTCACCCATTCTAGATAGAGACCCTCAGGATAGGCGCCCCCCCTTCCCCGGCTCATAGAGTCTTTTCGGAATTGAGATCGCTGCTGGGTCTATGTGACCCCTGGAGACATGCCAATCCTTCTCTTTGAGCCTTTTCCTTCCTTTCTCAGTCGCATGGTACTAAATCTAGGTTGGATATGGTATTAGTTAGTACTTCCTTTCTTCCGAGTCTCTGTTTATCTGGTATTGACCCAATTATTTTATTGGATCATGCTGTCGTCTGGATCAAGCTCTCCTTAGCCCCAGATTTCTCCCAAGACTCAGTTTGGCGGCTGAATACTCAATTGTTGAAGGATCCTCAAAATGTGTCTGATATTAGTTCCCTGATTTCCTTCTTTCTGGTAGATAATCTTAATTCTACTCCGAGGCTGGATATAGTCTGGTCTGCCTTGAAATGTTATCTCAGGGGCGAGCTTATTAAAATGGCTTCCCTTAGAAAGAAAAAAGGGCTGGCAAACTCCCTATCTTTGATGGGTAAAATCAGGGATTTGGAGGCTAAATATTCCTCAACTTCTTCTTTAACTGATCTTAAAGAGCTCTTATCAGTTAAGAATGAATACTTGGATCTTTTGAAGGAGAAAACGAAGTATTGTTTGTTAAAAACTCAAGTCAAATATTTTGATCAAGGGGAGAAGTCCGGTAAAATCCTGGCCTTGCGTCTACGGGCATTGGAAAGCTCCAGGATTATTCCTTCTTTACTCTCCTCATCCGGTATGGTTGTCACTTCACCCAGAGGAATTGCCCATATTTTTAAGGAGTATTATCTGGACCTTTACAGTAAATCTCCTATATCACACTCCTTTTCGGATCTAAATGAATATTTGAGGGAGATCGATATCCCTTGCTTATCAGAGGCCCAGCAGGCTATTTTGTTGGCTCCAATCTCGTCGGAGGAGATTGAGAGATCAATTGCTTCCCTCGCTCCCGACCGAACACCGGGCCCTGATGGTCTCCCGGCTAATTTTTATAAGGCCTTTGCTAAGGATTTGATACCTACTCTTCTTAAATTATATGAGTACCTATCGGTAGCTCCGGATGTGGATCCCTCATTGTTCGAAGCTATAATTGTTTTAATCCCTAAACCTGATAAGATTCTTACGGATCCAGCCAATTACAGACCAATCTCTCTTCAAAATTATGATATGAAAATTCTTGCTAAAATACTTGCTGAAAGAATCAGGAGGGTTTGGTCTGGTCTGTTGAACCCTGAGCAGGTCGGTTTTGTCCCTGGCAGATCGGCGGCCGATCATTTGAGGACTCTGTTGCATATCTCTCAATATGCCCAATCCGTTTCATATCCGGCTGCTTTGGTCTCCCTTGATGCTGAAAAGGCCTTTGACCGTGTGGACTGGTCTTTTCTCTGGGCAGTTATGGAGAGAATGGGTTTTCCACCTGCTTTTTTAAATAGGATTCGGGTGTTTTATAGTAGCCCTTCTGCGAGAATTTATTGTAATTGGGTGTTCTCCTCCCTTTTTCGTTTATATACCGGCACCAGGCAGGGATGTCCCCTTTCTCCTTTATTATTTAATTTGTATTTGGAACCTCTACTTATTAGGCTTAAGGCTTCTTCCCAGGTTAAGGGTCTTAGGTTACATCAAAGGGAACTGGTTATTTCTGCTTACGCAGATGATATTCTTTTACATTTGGCAGATCCGGCTGAGTCTTTGAAAGCGGTGATTGGTATTGTTGAGAGGTTCGGTACTTTCTCTCGTTATAGGTTGAATATTTCCAAATCTGAAATCTTTCCTCTTAATGTATATACTAAAAAGGCCGAATTTTCTTCTTTCGGGATGAAATGGGCCCCTAGGTCTATCAAATATTTAGGGATTTATTTTTCTACTGATTCTTCTCTTTTGAGAAAGTTAAACTTGGACAGAGTCAAGGACTCGGTTTCTCAGGATTTACAGCGCTGGTCAGCTCTTCCCATCTCACTTTGGGGTAGAATAAATATTCTTAAAATGAATGGTCTCCCTCGGATTTTTTATCCATTGAACCTGGTTAACCTTTGGCTTCCTATCTCTTATATTCAGCAGTTTCATGTGCTTTTTTCTAATTTCATTTGGCAGGGGAAAGGGGTTAGGCGCTCCTATGCTAAATTATCACTTCCTAGGGAGAAAGGGGGTCTTAGATTACCTAATCTCCTGTTGTACCATTGGGCGGCTCACTTTTCTAGGTTGGGAAGATGGTTTTCTACTGAATCAGACTCATCCTGTCCAATTTGGCTTCAACTTGAACGTGCCTCTCTCTCTGAGATTAAACCAGATAGGTTTGCTCTACTTTATTTATCCCCAAAGGTACTTTCATATTGGGTGTCGGACAGTGTGATGATGGCTGCTCTTAAGTCGCTTGTGCAATGTTTAAAGTTTTTCCGTGTCTCCGCTATTTCAGACCTGGGACAACCGGTTGTTCGTAATACTAATGTTAAGTTGGGCACTTCATGGATTACCCCGGATTGGCTACCGCAAATCAGAGAGGCCAGACTTGAGCATTTCTTTAGCAGGGACCTACTTCTTTCTTCCGGCGATATTCTGGAGAAATTTGATATACCTAGGAGAGATATTTTTAAAGTATATCAATTGAGACATCTGATCGGCCGGAGATTTGGTACCACCTTTAAGGATTCGGCCGTTTATCCTTTCTTTTCTGGAATTATCAATCTTGCCTCCCAATCCCATTCTATTTCTCTGATATATTCTTTCCTTTTGAATTATAACTTGCTGGATATGGTTGAAGGCTCGAGCGTGTGGGCACACCTTCTACCTGATATTTCCTTGGGTTGGTCTGGTATTTGGAAAGATCTTTATAAATATCATACTCAGGATAGGTTGCAGTTAACGCAATATTACATTGTTAATAACCTCTATTATACACCGGTTAAACTCTTTCAGCTTAAGAGGGTCTCTCATTCAAAGTGTTTCAGGTGTTTGCAAGGGGATGGTAACTTAATCCATATGTTTTGGGATTGTCCTAAAGTTGGCCCCTTGTGGTCTCTGGTCCGAGATTATCTTGATCCTCTTCTGGGTCTGTCCATTTTTTTCTCTCCTGAGATATGTATTCTAGGTGATTTCTCCCATATAGATAGTGCTGAACATAGATACTATATGGCTTTGGTGTCTATGGCTGTTAAAAAACTGGTTTTAAGACATTGGACTGACCAACTAGCCTTATCATTTGCTGATTGGTTGACTGAACTGGCTTCATATCTCCAATCTGAAAGGTTGATTGCTAGTCTTAAATGTCGTTTGGACCTTTTTCAGAGGAGATGGAGTAAATTCCAAGCCCTGTGTTTGACTTAACTTACATAATTCTAGACCTGACTCCTCATGTCTGCCTTTTAGTTTAAGAATTATGTTAATCCTGGTTATTAGGAGTGTCTTGCTTTAATACAAATGTTAAGATTTGAAATGATGGTGATATGTTGCTTTATCCAGACATTGTTTGGTGTTTGTTGGTGCACCCGGGGAGGGAGGAGGAGTATTCTGTTGGGGGTGAATGTCGGCATTGTACATTGTTTTTGTATTTGTGGTAGAGTGGGTTGTGGGATTGTGGGTGGGATCGGGTTCGGGGTTGGGATTTTGTGTTACTTCTTTTTGTATGGGGGTTTGGATATGTTGTGGGGGAAGGGGTAGTTCTTTGGTTGTACCGTTCATTCCAATTTTTTTTTCTTGTACTTCCTTGATGTGCTTTGTATTGTGTTGTTGTTGTTTTGTTTTTTTAAACTCAATAAATTTAAATTTCAAAAAAAAAATCATACAAAATCATTATTGCACATTCACATTATGGAAATTTAGACACACAATACAAGTACAGTCACTTAGCAATATGTTACATGGGATCTACTAGGTAAGAACACCTACATAACAGGTTAGTATTACATCTGATTTTGCTCCATACCACTGTTTTGTGTTACCCAAATTAATTACCTGATTGCTTTGTCATAAAAAAAAATGGTTATCGATTCCATACTGCAGGCCCTTTTACCCAAATAGCAGATCTACCCATGTTGGAACTGCATCTAGGAACATCAAATTCCAAACCGGAAGCATACCTCAGGTTAAGCTTGATTTCCCTAGTAGAGAATAGATCTAGTAAATACTTCGGTAAGTTAAGTTTATACACCTTGTGCATAAATGTAAGAAGGTTCCACTTTCTTCTATCATTCAGTCTTGGCCACTGCAAAGATTATTATAAATTGCAGCAGTGAGTTTCTTTAAGTACCTCAAGTATGAAGTGAGCCAATCTGTTGTATGAAGTGTCCAGTCCAGCAAGTACTATCCCTGCTGCCCCCACATAAAAAATATCCCCATAATCCAGAACAGGTATATACTATTTATCATCTTTAATCTAGTGTCTGGAGACAAGTACCACCTTATTTTATATCTTGCTCCCAGTTTGTTTCCTAAGTTCCTTATTAAAGTTTCTGTGTGTGGTTTCCAAGTTAGCTTAGCATCCAAGATCAATCCTAAATATTTATAGTTGTTTACCCGTTGAATGGTGGTACCATCTATGGATTTGATTTCAAGATTGTTTGTTTATTTCAGCAGACCTGGAAAATAAGATCCAACTAGTTTTTTTTTATGTTTAGGCACAAATGGTGTCTCTGAGAAAAGACCTGCAAATCATCAAAGGCCAATTGTAATTTTTCTTGAATACCTTCGAGATCCTTTCCTTCAGTGTACACAGTTGTATCATCTGCATATATGTGGTAGTGTATTTCATGATCACTAAAGTTTAAATTATTGCTGTTAAGATTAAAAAGTAGTGGACCTAATACTGACCCTTGTGGAACTCCTCTATTGATTTTAATTTGTTCTAACTTAAAGGGACCTATCTCAACCAACTTTTCCCTATTCAACAAGTAGGAAGTAAACCAGGCCAGTTCCTTCCTCTGTATCCCAGTATCATGCAGTCTGGACAGGAGAATACCGTGGTGCAAAGTATCAAAAGCTTTAGATAAATCTACAAATAATGCACCCACAGACATTCTCCTGTCCAGATTGCTCTGCAAATCACTCACTACTTTTGCTAAAGCTGTCTGTGTACTGTGAAATGAACTAAATCTTCGTTGATATGGATTCATCAATCCGTTGTCTTCTAGAAAACATGTTAGTTGAGTAGCTACTAGACCTTCAAACAACTTGGAAACAATAGGCAGTGAAGAGATGGGACGATAATTGTTAATCTCATTACGAGACCCACCCTTAAAGATGGGTGATATTTTTGTAGTCTTCCAATCTTTGGGAAATTCTTCTGTGGTTAGTGAAAAGTTAAATCAATAAGTCAGAGGATATACAATAAAGGGGCAGCATATTTCAGTAGTCTAGTGTCTAAATTATCCAAAAAAGTTATTTGCTGCAGCAAGGGGCAAGGGCACACACCCCAATGTCACCTGATGCGTTTTTCTATTACATTCTTGGGTTAAATCGCTGTCTGGAGAACAGTGATTTTTTTCTTAAATACAGGTGTGTATGCAGTCACACAACAATCACTCGGCATAAATCGCTGTCTGGAGAATAATGAATTTTTTCCTAAATACAGGTGTGTATGCAGGGACACAAAAATCACTTGGCTTAACTCGCTGTCTGGAGAACAGTGGATTGTTTCCTAAATACAGTTGTGCACGTAGGGACACAACAATCACTTGGCTTAAATCGCTGTCTGGAGAACAGTGATTATTTTCCCAAATACAGGTGTGTATGCAGGGACACCATCTTAAATAAACTCTCAAACTACATTTCTGATTGCTTACCATTTTGCACTACCAGTAAGTATGCGCTGAGAAGTGCCTCCTATATCTCTTTGAAGGTGCGTAAGGCCAGTAGTCGCTTTGGCTGCGCACCCATTAGCCTTGTGCTGCCATCAACGTGGAATAAACTGCAAAAATCTCTAAAGCTAAACTATGTCATCGGCTTAGGAATGTTCAAAACACTTTACTTCAATCATGTCACTGAACCCTGTGTCTACCACTCCTGATCATGTACCCTTTTTTTCTGGACCCTTTTCCATCTCACTGTAACCTTTCCTAATAATTGGTCCAGCCACAGCCTGGCCCTCTCTTCTCTCTCTCTCTCTCTCTCTCACACACCACTTTTTTCCCCTTCTTTACTTCTCTTTCCTTCCCTGACCTGTTCTGGCACTGCACTGGCTTTGTTCGCGCCCTGCCCTCCATCTTTCTTACTACTAGAAGACCTCATAACACAATCTGCAATGTGCACCCTACTCTTAAACACCGCCCCTTCCCCCTTCCTCCCCTGCTACCCTCACCCCATCCCTCCCATACCCCTTGTGAGCCTTCTACGTGACCTTGTGGTTCCAGTCAGCTCACCTTCCCCTCATGACCCATACTTTTGCACCTTAGTTGCGGAAGCCATCTGCAATACTGATTGTCTGGATAGTTTGTTTGGCTGGTCACTTATTTCTATTGACTTCTGCTCTCACCCCTGCTTTCTTGCTAGTACATTGTAATGTTGTGTATCTCCTTGTTTCCCTTGTGTCTCAACACTAATGCACTCTGCTTGACCTGACACATGTTCATTTAACCTGTATCACATATTATTATCTCTGTTTACAGTTTATGCTATTGTATTATAATTATTGTGTATTATACCTTACTCTGTATTTGTTACATCCAGGTCCACCTCGAGAATGAGCCTTGCTCAACGGTGACCGCCTGGTTAAATAAGGATTTTGATTGATTGATTGATTGACTCTGCTTAACTCGCTGTCTGGAGAACAGTGATTTTTTTCCTAAATACAGGTGTGTATGCAGTCACACAACAATCACTCAGCATAAATCGCTGTCTGGAGAACAGTGATTTTTTTTTTAAATACAGGTTTGTACTCAGGGACACAACAATCACTTGGCTTAACTTGCTGTCTGGAGAACAGTGATTTTTTTTTCCTAAATACAGATGTGTACGTAGTCACACAACAATCACTCGGGTTAAATCGTTGTCTGGAGAACAGTGATTTTTTTCCTAAATACAGTTATGCATGCAGGGACACAACAATCACTCAGCTTAAATTGCTGTTTAGAGAACAGTGATTTTTTTTTGTCCTAAACACAGTTGTGCATGCTGTCACACAAAAATTACATGGGTTAAATCAGTCAGGAGGACAGTGATTTTTTTTCTTAAGAAAAGACCAGACACTTGCTAACTGATTTTGTTCAGAAGAAACCTGTGCCTTCTAAACTGCTTCTACCCTCACCCAACCCACACAAGCCACCAAACCACAACTCCTAACAGAAAATTAAATGTTGCAAATAAACAATACAGGACGGAGAAAAGCAACACAAAAAAATCACTGTGTGGGCAAAGAGCACTCACAGTAACAGTTCTGAAGCAATTTGACAAACAAAATGCTCTATTATATAATGTTTTTAGATTTGACTCAAAGCTGCTGCACAAGCTCTGCTCTCTAAGTCTCTCTCAAACACATTACACTCAAAGAATGAGAAAACTAGCTTCTCATTGGCTGTTCAGCAATGTGATCTCATATCCCATGGTTCACTGCAAACTTTGACTATTGTGCTGAACTTTGCCAGCCAAGTTCAAGCTTTGTGGATCTGGAACATCTGTACCATTGACTGTAACAGGAATCAAAGTTTTTGACTTGGAATTTCATGAATCCACCAAAATGCTTCGGAGTGGGGCTTCACAGGGCAAAAAACTTCATGAAATACTCAGAAATCATGAAGTTTTACGAGGAACACATTTTGACAACTTCACACACCTCTACTCACAGTTCTCAGTTCAAATCTCCAGAGTATAGCAAAATATAGGCAGTCCATAAATATCCAAAAAGTCCATAAAATCAACAAGCCTAGGAGAGTCTGGTGCAAAGTTCTTTGCTGCAGCAAGAGGCAAGGGCACACACCCCAACGTCACCTGATGCATTTTGCTATTGCATTCTTGGGTTAAATCGCTGTCTGGAGAACAGTGATTTTGTTTCCTAAGTACACGTGTGTATGCAGTCACACAACAATCACTCTGGCCAATTTTGACAACTTCGCACACCTCTACTCATAGTTCACAGTTCAACTCTCCAGAGTATAAAGAAGGTAATGAAGAGCAGAAAAAGGAGGAGACCACTTTTGTTTACAAGAGAGGTGGTGGGAGTGGTCGGGGACAGGAGGAAGGCTTTTAGAAAACATAAGAGGTTATAAAGGGAGGAGGACAGAGAGGTTTATAGGGCGAAAAGGAGACTAGTAGGGCAGAAGATAAGGAGGGCAAAAGGATACTGAGGAGAGAATAGCTAAGCAGGCCAAAAAGGGAGGCAAAACTTGTTTTAGATATGTGAGGGAAAGAAGGAAGGCAGACAGGGATTATGAGGCTGAGGGGAGGGAGGGAGGATACAACTGGAAGTTGAATGTGAAAACAGAAGAGCCGAATAAGTACTTTTGCTCGGTATTTACGGAGGAAGAAGAGGGCAGGGGACCCAAGCTTAGGGGGAGGGAGAGGGAGGGCAAAAGGATGGATCCATCCTGTTCAGTGTAAAAGGAGTTAGGGAGGAACTAGGCAGGTTGAAGGTGGACTAGGCAATGGAGCTGAAGGGTTTGCGCCTGAGGGTGATACAGGAACTGAGGAAGGAGTTGGCTGCCCCAATGACGAGGCTATTCAAATTGTCTCTGGATTCGGGGAGGGTGCTGGAGGATTGGAAGAGGGCAGATGTGGTGCCATTACACAAGGAGGGGTAGTAGGGAGGAAACGGAAAATGATTGCCCAGTAAGCCTCACCTCAGTGATGGGGAAGGTCATGGAGGCACTAATAAAGGAGAGGGTGGTGGACTACCTAGTGGATAGTGGCTTGCAGGATGACAGGCAGCATGGCTTCATGAAGGGGAAGTCATGCCAGATGAACCTGATTGAGTTCTTTGATTGGGTGACGCAGGTGGTCAACCAGGGAGGGGCAGTGGATGTAGCCTATCTGGACTTCTGTAAGGCCTTCAACACCATCCCTCACAGAAGACTGGTGACCAAGCTGGAAAGTGTGGGAGTGGGTGTGAAAATAACCAAGTGGGTGGAGAACTGGTTGGCTGACAGAAGCCAGAGAGTGGTGGTAAGTGGGGTATATTTCAGGATGGGGAGGGTGACTAGTAGGGTGCCCCAGTATCAGCACTGGGACCCCTCCTTTTTAATATTTACATCAGCGATATAGTGGAGGGGCTAAGAGGGAGGGTGTGCATATTTGTTAATGATATGAAAGTCTGCAATAGTGTGGACACCCAGGAGGGGGTTGGGGACATGAGGCAGGACCTGAAGACTCTTGAGGAATGGTCATTGACTTAGTCATTGACTTGGCAACTGAAACTGAATACCAAAAAGTGTGCTGTGATGCACTTGAGGCATAGGAACCCATGAGCAAGATGCACCCTAGGAGGGGAGGACATTAAAGTAACAGAGCAGGAGAGGGATCTGAGGATTATAGTATCAACCAACCTTAAGGTAGGTAACCAATGTAACAGGGCAGTGGGGAAGGCAAATGGAATGCTGACATGCATTGGCAGGGACATTACTAGCAGAAAGAGGGAGGTACTGATGCCCCTTTACAAAGCCATGGTGAGGCTACACCTGGAGTACAGAGTCCAGTTCTGGAGATCGCACCTATGCAAGGACAGAAATGGGATGGAGAGAGTTCAGAGAAGGGCGACCAGGATGGTGCAGGGTATGCAAGGGAAGACATAAAAGCAGGGGTGTAAGGAACTAGATCTGTACACACTGGAGACTAGGAGGGAGAGAGGGGACATGATTGAAACTTTAAGTATGTGAAGAGGATCAACAAAGTAAAGGAAGGGTGTTTACTTAAAAGGAATGAGGGGGCTATAACTAGAGGGAATAGTGTAAGACTGCAGAGAGGACAATACAGAGGCAATGTGAGGGGGCGATTCTTCATGGAGAGGGTGGTGGAGGCCTGGAACAGAATACCAGAGGAGGTGGTAGGGGCTGAAATGGTGGAGGGATTCAAGAGGGCATGGGACAGACATATTGGGCTGACTAGCGGGGGGAAGGGACCAGCGGGAGGAGGGATGAGTAAGGGGGGGTAAGGGGCAGACTAGATGGGCTGGTGGAGTCCTTTTCCGCTGCCAAGTTTCTATGATTCTATGATTCTATGTTAATGGGGCAGATAAATATAAGGAGAAAAAAATAAAAGAAAAGAAAACAAGAAGTTATTATCCCTCTGTACAGACAGCTGGTAAGACCCCATCTGGAGTACTGCATGCAGTTCTGGAGACCCAATCTCCGCAAAGACATAGACAGGATGGAAGCTGTCCAGAGGAGGGCAACTAAAATGGTGCAGGGTCTGCACCGGAAGACATATGAAGAGAGACTTAAGGAGCTTAATATGTATAGCCTCAAGGAAAGGAGGAGATGGGGACATGATAGAAACTTTCAAGACCTCAAAGGAATCAACAAAGTCCAAGAGGGTAGCATCTTTCAAAAAGAGGTGTGCAAGAACAAGGGGCACAATTTGAAGATAGAAGGGGCGTAGAGGTAATTAAGGAAGTATTTTTAACAGAGAGGGTTGTGGATGTATGGAATGGCCTTCCAGAGGAGGTTGTGGAGTCAAAACAGTGGTGGAATTCAAGCATGCATGGGACAGTCATAAGGCAATTCTAGGGGGTGGGGGTAGGAAGAAGTAGGCTGCTGGTTAACTAGGATCTGCAGCTTATCCATCGGGTAGGGAAATGGGCAGACTGGGTGGGCCAAGCGGTCCTTATCTGCTGTCAAATTATATGTTTCTATGTTTCTATATTAATGGATTTGTGTATCTGTATACATCATAGTTCTACAGGTATATGAATCTGAATCACAAAAGTCTGATTCAAAAACAAAACCAATCTGACTATTTAAGAAACAGTGTGTTCTAGATACCACCCACCCACACTGCAGTACATTAACTATATAATAAGAATATTGAGTAATAAGACTCAAAGTCCACTCTGTCCATACCAGGTCTGTGGAATAACAATGAGAAGTTTACAGATCAAGTAAGGTACTATATTAAATGCGAAAAATAAAATAAAAAAATAGTTACAGCTATTATACAGTAATTCCTATTCAATTACTCACTTGTATGAAGTTAGCTTTTGGAGTATGCCACCCTTACGGTGACACCAACACAGCAAAATACATACCTGTCAGCAAAACTGACACTTTGGTGACAGGTGCTGTGTTGGTATGCCTGAGACAGAGGTATGCTGTCTCCCGGTCCTGCACCCCCACCTCGAATTAACTCCGACTGTAGTTGAGAATCCAAAAGACAGGGGGGCAGGGCTGAGCCCCCTGCATGGGGGATTTGGGGAGCAAAGCACCCCATTAAAAAAAAAACAGGACCAGAAGACACACAGGAATCATGTAGACCACAACTTGCGGTCTACATGATTCCTGTCAGCGAAATGCCAGTCGACATAAAGAATGTCAAACCGGCATGGTAGAGCCAGGTTTCGGTGTACAGTCATGTTTAAATTTTTAAAAGGGAAGGGGAAATAGTATAACATCAGCAGCCATGTATTGTACTAGTTCTGAAATAAGGTATTGAATTAGCCATGATGTAAAACAGAAATAAGCTACGGCAGTGTATAGAGTTATCTATAATCAACATCATTGGGTAATAGGGAACGAATTCCCCTTGATGGAAAAGGTGATCACACCATGAAGCTACAAAAATTCAAGAACATTTTATCTTATTGCACGCTCAGTTGGGGCTGATTGACAAGCTATGTATCCAGAAAACATATACTGAGGCTAAGGTTTAGCACAATATGGAAACCACATTTGCTTGGTATAAACAGACATTTCATTAAGTTATGTGAAGCTGAATAATTTTGTCCAACATTAAAATACACTTTTGGAAAAGATGTTCACACTCGGAGGGTTTTCATGTAATTCAGTTCATTTATGGGCATTGCCATGTTGTGGAATGTCAACAGAAGGAGTGGGCATACATGAGAATGTACTTTAAAGTCCTACAGTCTTCCAGGATTCCATTCATGAGCCAACAAACAAGCCAGGATTTAAAAATAAGTTCCATCAGATAACATCACAGACTCTGTTTCCAAAATTGCGATGTTTCAGAATTTTGATGAACAAGTCACTGTATTAAGAGTAAGTCCCAATGTTGAAACACCTGGGGAAGCAATCCAATCAGAGTAGTCCATCAGAAATCATTTAAATAAGTCTAGCCCAAATTTAAAAACAGATTTGTTTTTTTTTCGGAGCCATTGAAGGTGGCTGTGAAAATACTGTTTCACTTGCATGAGTCACTTTTGGTACACCCCACTGTTTATTAATACTTCATTTTACCAAGTAAAAAACATCATTGTAGGTCATTCTGAACATATCCCTGCCCTCATTACCTCTGTTGTCCCCCCAGTATCATGCAGAAAAGAATGTCTGTCCTTAGGTTCAGTTTTTTTTCTCTTTCTGTCCCTGTTACTTTATACGAGTGCCTTCTTTTTCTAAATCTGGTAGCCATGTTGTCTGCAGGTTGTTCAATGTTCCCAGTTTTTGAGAAGTTTCTCTTTACCCTTAGAAACTGGTTCTATGGAATTGAGGCAATTATGTTTCTGGGATGATAGCTGTCTGCCCTTAATACTGAGTTTTTATCTGTAGTCTTTCCATGGAGTCTTGTAGGAAGTGTGCTTTCCTTCTTATAGATTGTAAGGTTAAGGAAAGCCAATTCTGTATCACTGTCTGTTTGTACAAAGATTAAATGGTCAGTTGTTGAATTTAGATAGTTGCGGCATTCTACCAATTCTTGATGAGTGCCCTTCAATATGACCACAATGTCATCTATAAATCTTTTCCAAATCATAATTTTTATGTCTATATGGGTTGTTGTCTGTGTTTATGTAATTGCATTAAAAGGAATCCATGTACAGATTAGTGAATGAGGGGGTCATGCTAGAGCCTATGGCTGTACCTTGTACATGTAAAAAAAAATATTTCTCTAATTTAAAGTAGTTTGTGTTAAAACTACTTCAGCCATTTTTATTAATAGGTGATCAGGTGGTATAGTGGCCAGTCTGTCTTTGTTTAGCATTTCCCATAGCAACTCACAACATGTTGTGTGAGGAATGGAAGTATATAGATCCTTAAGATCCCGTGTGACCAATATACAGTCCTCCAAACTCTCTTTATTGTTTCTATCCTCTAGAATGTTTATTATACATTAATGCTATCTCAAGTAGGATTCAGTATTTTCTACCAGTGGACTTATATAACAGTCTACATATATTGACAGTGGTTCCAGAATTGAATTTATTGTTGACACCATAGGCCTACCAGGTGGCATAGTTTGATGTTTATGAATTGTAGGGAGCATGTAAAATATTGGTACAGAGGGAATTTTCTGAACAATCATCCCGCTCCCATTCTGTTACCCAGTCAATCTCATGCACCATTTCCAAAATCCCCTCTACCAAACCTTTAATTTGTTTTATTGGATCATTAGGGATTCTTAAATACAGTAGAAGTCACTTTATCAGGAAGCCCCAGTGGTGGACTTTTTTTAGACATGCCTCAGCAGGATCAGGTTTGATCATACCTCTAAAGCAGAGTTGCTTATTGCCACTGTCCTGTTTAACCAAAAGAACTGACCATAGACAGTAACTACAGAAAATTGGTTCCCAAAGGGATGTCTTGCTTAAGTGGCCATCCTGCTTAAGCATGTCCCACTTGTTTGGCTTGGACTGTAGTTATATTTGTCACTTATAGAGTTTGGCACTGTTCTCTATATTGTACATAATCCCTAATAACTATTGCTCCCCCCTTGTATGCATGTTTAATTACAACATTGGGGTCATTCTCAAGGTTTCTAAGTGTTCCATACTCAGCTGCAATCAAATTAAATATTGGTTTCCTGGCTGTCATTCCTTTCACACCAAGGAGAAACAATGCTGACAGCTGAAGACCATGAGACATCATCCAGTACCACACTCTCATTTCTTCCCTATACAGTGGATAAGGGCAAGTTCTCCATTGCTTGTTTATGTAGTGCATGACACTGACATTGTCTGTCTGAATCAGCAAGGGACCAGGGCTGAGGGGCTCCTGGAAAACCTGGAGGCCAAGTAGAACAACAGTCATCTCCAGAATTTTTATATGGAGATTGGAGTCCAGATTAGTCCAGGATCCCTGGACTTGATGGGACCTGTGATGGGAACCCCAGCCGGACTCCAACTTACCTGTTGTGAGGATCTGCATGGAAGTCAGGGAAGAGCATGGAATGCCCAGTAAAAGGTTCAGTCAGTCCATCTACCCACCATTATTATAGCACGGGGGAAAGGGGACATAATGAGGAACATTTGTTCCAGCTAGCAATGTGAGAAGGCAGTAAGAAAGGCTGGGGGGATACTGGGATGCATAGAGAGAGGCATCAATAGTAGAAAACAGGAAGTTGTTATCCCTCTGTACAGGCAGTTTGTGAGACCCCATCTGGAGTACTGTGTGCAGTTCTGGAGACCCCATCTCCTCAAAGACATAGACAGAGTGGAGGCTGTCTAGAGGAGGGCAACCAAAATGGTGCAGGGTCTGCATCAGAAGACATACGAAGAAAGACTAAAGGAGCTTAATATGTATACCCTTGAGGAAAGAAGGAGAGAGGGGACCTGATAGAAACTTCAAGCACCCTCAAGGAATCAACAAGTCCAAGAGAGTAGCATCTTTCAGAAAAAGAGATGTGCAAGAACAAGGGGGCACAATTTGAAGATAGAGGGGGGATGGCTCAGAGGTAATGTGAGGAAGTATTTTTTCACAGAGAGGGTTATGGTTGAATGGAACAACCTCCCTGAGGAAGTCATGGAGTCAAGAACAATGGGGGAATTCAAGAATGTATGGGACAGACATAAGGCAGTCCTAGTGGAGGGTAGGAGGAAGTAAGCTGTTGGTTAACTAGGATCTGCAGCTTATCTGTTAGGTAGGAAAATGGGCAGACTAGGTGGGCCAAGCAGTCCTTTACTGCCATCAAATTCTATGTTTCTATGCTAGTCCATCAGCTGATCCCATTGTTCTCAAACAGTTCAATGTGGTATATGCATGTGGAGATGGGGAAAAAGGAACCATAATGATAGCAGTAGCCATCAGTCCAGGAGACGTAACATCATCTGAGCAGACACATAATGACTACTGTTTATCAGCTGGGCCTGGGCAACAATAGCCTCTGCTCTGTCTGCAGGCAGGAAGGCATTGCCCACTTCCATGTCCAGCACCATACCAGTACGTTGGAGGCACTGACAAGGAACTAAGTATGGATTTTGGTACATTTACTGTAACACCTAGTTCTTCAAACAGTTGTCATGTTCTGGACAATGTGTACAGAATCACTTCTCTTGTCGGGGCCTTCAGCAGCCAGTCATCCAGATACAGGAAGGCATAAACCACTTCCCTCTGAAGGGCTGCTGCCACAACCACTAAGCATTAGGTAAATACCTGTGGTGCTGAGGATAAGCCAAAAGGCAAGATTCTGAACTGATAATGGGTGCCCTCCTGCCTTAAGAGGAGGTACTGCCTGAGGCATTTGCGGATTTTGATATGAAGCTATGTGCCCTTCATGCCTAGGGCACAGAGTCAGTCCTCCTTTTGTGGCAGGAGGATGAGAGCCTGAAGAGACACCATTCAAAACTTTTGCATTTGATGACCAGGTTTAAGTCTCTGAGGTTTAGTACAAGACACAGATCTCACATCCATTTGGGAACCAGAAAGTGCATGGAATCAAATCCTTTGTTTTTTTTCATGGGGAGGAACAAGTTCAATAGCTCACTTGTGAATGAGCTACTGAACCTCCTCTAGCAGAAGGGACAAATGATCAGGAGGATAATGAGGAGGTGGAGGATGAACTGGAGGGGGAGACAGCATCTCCAGAGCATGCCCCCTTTCCATTATTACTAGGACCCACATATCTGTTGTGATCTCCCTCCACTTTAGCAGATGAAGGGAGATACTGCCCCCCCAACTACCAACCCCCTAGATAATAACAGAGGGGGAATGAGAGGAAAGTCAGAAGGCACTAGGGCTGGCAGGGGCACTACCTTAACTGATACATTTGAGTGCTTTTGCATGGGCACCAGAAGGGAGGGTAGACCTCTGTGGTCTGTACATTGGACTGCTGACAGGATTCAGAGCCACCATAGACTGCAGGCCTGCAAAATGAGACCCTACCATGCTCCTTGGTGGGTTGAGGGGTCAGAGATTTGAGTGACCTTAAAGTCATTCTGGAGGACTGAAATTCACATAGCACATTTTCAACATCACTCTAAAACAGTCTGGCACCTCTAAAAGGGGCATTAAGCACAACATGTTGTACATCAGTAGCAAATCAAGCTACCTGAAGCCAGGAATATCTCTGAGGGCATGTACTGGAGGCAGAAGCCTTGGCAGAAGCATCAGAAGCATGATACACAGAATGTAACAGATGCCTTCCAGTATCCACAACAGCTGAGGCAGATTTAACCAAGTCGGCCTTGGCAGGACCATCAGGCAAAGCCTGAATGGTAGACATAGCAGATTTCCACCGGCTGTTCTGAAATTATGTATGCCTGGCAGGTAGCAATTCTTAAGCCTAAGGATTCAGAGGCATCATTCTTTTGTCCATAACAGACAGCCTCCTGGATTTTTTTGTCAGGAGACAAAGTGCTCATGTACCTAGGGACCCTGGAGCAGTCATGAGCAGTCATGATAACCAGATAATCTGTTTCAGGCTGGGAGGCATAATAAAGTTTAACAGGTGGAGCAGAGTACTGTTTATTGGCCATCCTAGGCACTGCAGGAAAGTATTAGGCTTATGCTAGGCAGCAAAGGTAGCATCATCTAATGCAGGATATACAGGAGGATCTACAATGGAGGGTGCAATGGGAACCTCTGAAAACTCCATTCAATGTTACTTACTAGAGTCCTCCTTATTGCTTCAAATCCCATGACAATTTGAATTTGTCTGAGTAAAGCCTGAAAAGTGAGTCTTCAGGAGGAGATCTGGGAGTACAGAGTCCTCAATAAATGAGGAGAGGGTAGAACTGGAAGGCAAATCCACCTCATAGGGATCATTATCTCTTTCTTCATCTTCCAAATCCTCCTCTATATTGAGGAGATCAGGATTACATTCTTCTACCTTGTTGTCTGGAATGACTATGGGAGCAATCAACAGAGCTGGCAACAGAGGTAGCAGCTGTGATGGAGGAAAGAAAGGTGTGTTTTTTGATTCCATCACTGGCGATGGTGCTGACAGGGGAGGCCCAGTCAATGGAATAGCTGCTATCATTGGTGGGAACAATGGCAACAGGCATCTAAATAGTTTTGAGAATTATGCCAATGCAACCCAAGAGTTGATAGCACCCTGTGAAGGGCCCTGGACAACCAATGTTGAAGGGGTGGAACCCAACAACAGGGGCTGCATGCCGTCCATAGTAGTTACAGCAGCATCAGAGCCAGACACTAATCTTGGTGTCTCATTGATTGGGGGGGGCTGTAGTTGTCACTGCCACAGTGGACAATGATTTGGACTTACCCTCTCTTAATGGAGGCCTCAACATCACTGGCAAAGCAGGAGCTTTATCCTTGTGCTTGTGGTGATAAATGGAAGAGGAAAACTTTGACTTTTCTTTGTCTTTGTCCTTAGTCCTTGATGACTATGGCAGTGACAGTGGCAATGCATACCAAGGAGTACCCTTTCCTGTTGTGATCAAGCTAGAGGGAGAAGCTGGCTTGGAGCCAGATTCCTTGGCTTGCACTTCCATGGCCTTGATAGTGATGATGATTCCTAGAGCCTTCTTTCAACATCTCCTTGTGGCCTGGTTGATCCCTGGCAGATCTTGCAGGCCTTGACACTGTGGGTCAGGCCCAAGAAGAAAACATTAACCATGTGAGCATTGTCCTTGTAGATTCTTGAAACCGTAGGTGCAAAACCTAAATAAATGTTCTTTCCATGGCAGCATAAAATGACAACGTTGACAAATTAAGGTAACGTAGGAAAAAATAATTTAGTGGAAGAAAACAATGGCATTGTTTCTCTGCAGGTCTGATGAGTGGGCAACAGCAGGAGAAAGGACTAAGGAGCAATTGGGCTACCTACAACTGTATAGGCACCAAATTGCACATCATTGTGGGTGGCCCCCAGTTAGAAAACTTTTCTGAGTGATCCTGAGGTCGACTGCTTACAGTTCCAAAAGTGTGGCCCAGTGGAGGCAATATCCTTGATGAAGATCTTTTGGATCTTCATATTTAGAGCCACTGTCACCCCAGGCCTCAATGACAAGATACAGGTTATTCCATTTTTGTTAATGATCCAGATTACATTATAAGGTCACTTCAGAACTGGATCTGATAGAGTCTTTTTGATTTTAACTTTGAATGTAATAATTGCGTCTTATGCTTCACAGATCCATATCAGATGACTGCCTGGTTTCTCTTGTAGCTTATCAAATTGTTACAAGTTGTAATAACTTGAAGCAGGAGTTTCCTCATTTTTTTACCCTTTTTTTTACTTATTATTGTTTTATTACTGTTGCTATCCATTCAGGGGTGGTATACAGACATACAGCACAGGGAGAGAAGTTTCATAAGACATTTGGGGAAGCCATCATCAGGATGGCAAGTAAGGGGGTGGTGGTGGTGCTAGTTGGTGACTTCAGTCTGCCAGATGTGGATTCGAGACTTCCAACCGCAGCTTCAATAACTGGTGAATCTCCTGCTCTGTGCCTTTCCAGATACAGACTGTGTTACAGTATTTATATAGCATTGCCAGGATACTACATTATTGTGATACATATTGTGGGTACTGCTGTAAGTAAACCTTTCCTCCCTCAGGTCTGTTTAGCAGTTGACATATGAGAGGACCCATATATGCCCCCATTGCAGTGCTACACATTTGTCTGAAGTACGGGAATAGGTGGCTAATCACATGACTTTCAGATCACCTGATTGTGAGAAAATGAAAAAGAGCCACCATCAGTTACTTTCTGTGCATTGTTAGATTTTTATTGTTTCTTTTTGGAAGTACATTTCTGCAGATGTGTACTTCACAGCTGACCACTGAAATCACCAAGCAGGGACTACTTAGTTTCAATTATTAGAGTCACAAAGGAAGAAAGAGACTTGGGCATCATCATCACTGATGACCTAAAATCATCCAAGCAGACCTCTAAAGCAGTAGGTAAGGCTAGGGGGGTGTTAGGGTGTATTAGTAGGGGTATCACAAGTCGTAAGAGGGAGGTAATAATCCCTCTGTACAAGACATTGGTTAGGCCCCATCTGAGTACTGCGGCAGTATTGGAGGCCACACCTTCACAAGGACATTAACCAAATTGAGGCAGTCCAGAGAAGGGCAACAAATGGTGCAGGGACTGCATCGAAGACATATGAGGACAGATTAACGGAGCTCAATATGTATACCCTTGAGCAAAGGAGGGAGAGGTGATGATCGGAGACATTTAAACACCTTAGGGGTATAAACAAGGTGAAAGAGTCTAACATGTTTAAATATAAGAAAATAGCAGGACAAGAGGACACAGCATGAGATTAGAGGGAGGCCGATTAAGGGGAATATGAGGAAATTCTTTTTCACAGAAAGGGTGGTAGATGCATGGAATAGCTTACCACAAGAAGTGGTGGCTATGAATACAGTGCAGGGTTTCAAACAGACATGGGATAGGCATAAGGGAGCAATACAAATGACTATGAATAGATAGGTCACTGACAGAGCAAAGGCCGATGGCACATTTATAAGGTAGAAAAAGAAATGGGCAGACTGGATGGGCCTTGCGGTCCTTATCTGCCGTCAACTTCTATGTTTCTATGTTTCTATGCTTCAGAAGTGAGAGGTGGAAGATGGTGGATGACTGCTAAGCTGCTGCTGTGTGGTGTACAGGGCCACTCAACTGTGTTTTGCCTGATTTTAATTTTGAGCAGTTATGCCATCTTTGCCGATTGAGTTATAAACACCTTATTTTAATCCCTTGCGGTACGCCTACCTTGAATCTGAGTTGTTTTATTTTTCAGCATTTATCTGTATTTATCTACATTGGAGGTGCCTGTGGTATCTGTGATGTCCTGGACTAAGTGGAGGTGTGGAGCAACCAGGTAGCAGATGGTATGGTTGGAGTGGAAACATGGAGCAGTTGTGCATGAAGAAGCTGGAATAGACAATGTACTGTAACCTAAACAGAGCTTCCGAAACTATTCACAATTCATAATCACAGAGGTGTACCTTGCTATTTGGACCTTTGTTTGAATCGTCATGCAGAAATAGAGATAGAAGGAAAGAAAAGGTGCAGAGTAAATTTGTAATACATGCACATTCAATCCACAAACTGTAACTGCAAACCATAATACTTGGTTACACTTGGTTTTTCAGTTTATTCTGTGCTGATTTTCCAGCATCATCTTTTTGGTTTGCAGCTTTATGAATATTTAGAGCTTTTTTTTATCTAGCCTTTTTCTCCCTGTTGCCACCTCCTGCCTTACTTTGGCAATGGGGAGACATAGGTATTTTTTTGGTTTTACTCCATCCTAGTCCAGGACCCCAGAACGCAGTAGCATGTGCCCGTGGAGACAAGCACACAGATCATGGCTCCAGTGATGACCCCTTCCCCCTACCTGGCCTAACGCTGAGTCTCCCATTGGGCTTGGCATTACCACCAATCCTCCACTCGGTGGCAGCCAAGAGCACGGTAGACTCCAGATCTCTCCATGGGAGAGGGGAGCTGCATGTTGGCATCTAAATCCAAATCCTCATCTCCCCATCCAAGCCGACCCACGACAACCTGAATTTGCTCCCAAACTCGGGTCACTGGTGTAGCATGAGCTGTGGCCTCCAGGGCCTCAGCCCTCAGCACCAATGGGTCAGCATATATTTAGAGCTTTGTTAAACAACTTTTCGATTAAGCAGATTTACTTTTAAATTTTTTACTCACATGGGTTGTTTCATCTGTTTAACTTCTGGGCAGGCTTTCACAGGCTCTGTATTTAACTGAATGGGACTTCTACAGTAGAGACTTTTTTATTTTGATGACAAATTTTATTGGAGAATTGTATTTGTTAACTTTGAATCAGTGGACAATTTGAATTTACACCTGACATCACTAAATTCCATGTCAGGCAACATTAAATTCCACTGCCTTTCAGTATCTGCATAATTCAGCTTATCTTCAAGAGTAACAGACATCTTGGTTGTCCCCATGCAGTTTTACTGACCATCTATTGAATGCTTTGTCAGAGCCTCCTAGAGTTTTTTAGAGCTGCAGTTTTAAATCTTCCACTTTTTTTAGAGCCACCGAAAATATTTTTACTTAGTCACCTACTGCATTTTATTGCTAGCTTTATGTGGCTTAGTTTAGAGTCTAGGAGCCTCAGCCATTTTTCTCCTTTTCATCTGCTTTTAATTGGCACAGTATGAAGTGAGTATTTGATTCTCTCCCTTTTATTGGGGGCTGCCCATTTTGGGGGTTTGTTTAACAACTAAGTCCTACTAATAACTTACAACATAAATATTTGAGTTTAATTTTTTGTTTTGATTTAAGGACTTGGAAGGAACATGGAATCAAGTCCTGAAGCACATGTAACCTTCAATTACATGAATAGCCAAGTAAAATCTGCCATTTCCAGTTAAACTGCTTTTTATTCTGGCATCACTTGTCAAGATTTTTGCTGTGTGATCTCCTCTGATGTCTGGTTACTGAACTCTGCTGGATTCATATGTGTTTTGTGAACAGTTTTTTAAAGTCCTGAACTCTCTGACTTCTTGTGTGATATTTTAAGGGAGGTCCACCTAAGAGATCCCCCATCAATTTTTAGAGAAGATTGTTGCTTTTTGCAGCAATCGATGTAGCATATATGTAACTTTTGAGTTCTGAGTTCCTAGCATACCAAATCATATGCCAAGATTTCAATTAAGTCCACCATTTAATTGTTGATCATTATGTCCTCTCCAGGGAGTATGCTTACAAAAATTGGTCACCTTCTATCTAACCAAGTAATTTCTCAGTGCATTGGCAGGAAACATATTATGAGGTCAGATTTAAAGCAATCTATGGGACAATCTACTTCTGTTACTATAAGTAAACCATCCACTGACAGCAAATCACCTAATGAAACCCTGCTAGTTATAAAAACTTTTGCAGAGACAAGTAACATTCAGGCACTCCCAAGGTATGTTCATTACAGCAGACCTATTATTTTTTGAGACCAGTCATAATACACATTCTTTCCAGGAGACAACTGACATTGAACATTGTGAGAAAAGAGTAAATTACCTTAACATGAAAATCCCCTCTACAGTACTTCAGTTATAGCTTCAAAAAAGAAACAGGTAAAACTGATAGCTAATCTTCTGCAGGAACTTATAACTTCTTTTTTTTCTGAGAAAATTAATACCCATAAAGAACAACTGGTAACTACGGAGGCTCAAAAACATTTTCACTTGGAAACGCCTGATCTTATTGAACTCCATTCAGAGGATCCTATAGTGTCTGAGGAGGGTGTCATGGTCTTTAAAAAAGTGAGATGGATCTTTTCTGTCCACTGAATATAAACTCTGACATGAATTCTATTCTTCTTCAAGAAAAGATTCTGGGTGACACTTACTTAGCCCAATTAATAGAATCTCTCAGGAAGAGCTACCAAATTCTGACCTGGATTTTTCTAAAATATTTTAATAACTCACAGAATAATCTGAATGGTAATAATGAATGCAAATTCAATGACCCAATTCTTGATGATTTTCTTTCTAAGTTCCCAACTAACTTAACTAAAGAATTAATCATATCTTTGGCTATCCCTCATGTTGCACACATACCTCTGATGGAAATCATAGTAGCACTAAAAGAAGAAGATACAGAGCTGAAAGGTGCCCTGGATACTCAAATGGAGTTTATGAATTTGCTAATGTCTAAAATTAACCAGCAAGATCTCCCAGCTAAAAGTATTTCCTTTCCTGAAATAATTATTCCAGATTTGCCAGTTGTAAAACCTATAAAAAATACTACACTGAAGGGGGAAAAAAAAAAGAAAAAAAAAGGAATAACAACCAAACAAGCAGTGGGAAGCCCCTTATCACACAAGAGTCAGAAGTAGCTTCTTGTTAAACAGGTCAAGACATTTCAACAGAGGTCGCTCCCCAACCTGAGCTACAATTTTCACAAGCTCACACTCAATTACTTAATGTAGATAATCCCCCCTCCATCTTTTCAGACAATGGTAATGATAATGATAGGTTTACATTGACAGATAATGAAGTTGTCTTATGTGCTAGAGGAATCTATAAAAAGCATGATGAAACAAATGATTCCCTTAATGGTCTGATACAACATTTATTGGCTGCAGAATGAGAAATACCATTTACCTCTGATAATGTACTTTTGCCAAGGAAGGATAGAGATCAAGATAACCAAACTGTTGCACTTTGGTTAGTGATATGGATATTGCAAAGGGCATGTGTTCATTTGAAACGTTGCACATGTTACATCTCGTGATTCAACCACCAGGCACCTATTCAATAATAATGAATAAAAACTGATCCCCAAATTCTTCTGCTGCCAATTTTTCTGACAGGAGAACATTTTCTGGAACTGAATAGTCATTTTGATTTGGTCTTTAGCAGTACAACTGACTACTTGTCTCAAGACCCTACACAATATACCCCAGTAACCTTATCTATATTTAGAGCCACCAAGTTTAAAGTTTATTGACTGACATTAAGTTATCACGAGCAGTACAAACATCATGAATCACTACAAACAGTACAGATATTGAATATCAGCAAAACATAAGTACAATTCTACTTTCTATTAAAATTCCACACCAGGGAAAAAAAAGTTCATGAAGCTCTCTTAATTACTGTGTATCAAATCAGATTGTACACTGTGCCTACGATTTGTTTATTTTGTACCAATTATTTTCATGTCCGATATTGAAACCTTGTATTCACTGTTCTCAAATGGACCTATGAATCAAACCTGTATGTTGTGCTTACTAGTGTAGCTTGTATCAAATCTGTTTCATGTGTATTATTGTTACCTTGTACTCCACTGTCACCCTGCGTCATGTGTTATGGCCCAGGTCATACCTGAAAACGGTCCCTGGGATCAGTGCACTCACCCGGTTATCAAAGTCATAAATAAAAAATAAATAAATAAAATTGTATGGTTCTGTGATAAAGGATTATAGAGCCATGCATTTGTAGTTAAGAAGAGGGGTATGAGAGGACTATGGCTTTAGCAATCCTGCCAACTGCCAGGAGTAAACAGGACTCGTCTGAGTCCAGGTTTGGCTACCTACACCCCCATCAAAGTGATGCAGCCTGTAGTCTCTAGAGTTCTAACAGAAAAAATATATACATGTATATATATATTTAGAACAAAAAAGCCAATTAAGGCAAAAAAATGAGTTATTCTATCATACTTCTTGAATGCATAATTTGCCTAATGAAGTTTCATAAAGCATATCAAAAATCACTGTCAAATAGTGTAATTAAAATGTATAAATGTAAGCATTGCAAAAAGTGTGTAAGGCAATACAAAATTTCCAGATCAAGGGAATTATACAGAACATGTATTATTTGGTCTGATGGATGACAAAAATTGACCAAAATTGGTCCCAACCAATAACTTCTTTTATTGTGGTACAATGGACAAATAAGAGTAATGTGTTTTAAATCATCATCAGCTTCAGCACCACATTTACAAAATGCTGTAGTTGCTCCAGGACATTTTTGCCTAAGGTATATGTAATTAGCCTTATAAGGTTCCATTCTAAATCTTATTATTCTTCATTCATATTGGTTGGATAAATTAATTAGGGTTCTAAACAATGGTGGGTTGTGAGATTCTTATACCAACACAATTTCAAAGGGACAATTCTTGAAAAATCTTGATTAATTGCAGTATCCCAAACTCTGGTCCTACTTTTACAAACAACTTCCTGTTTGGGCCTAACATAAATTTCATGAAGTAAATTGCCCAGGCCCAAAGGGAACAGGTGATCTTTGATAAGTCTAATGGATGGAAAGATAAAATCATTCTGAATGTACTTGATCTGCTCTTCAGTACATTGTTTAGGTAGGCAATCCTCTGGTAGGAGAAAAAGGCTCAAAAGGAAAAGGGAAGATAGAGAAAACTCACCTAATTCAGTTCTTAGAACCTCTGCTGGAATTGAATTTGGTACAGATACAGTGTAACAAAATATTTTATTCTGAATAATTTCCAATGATGTAATATTAGAGGAACCCCAAATTTCAGCAACATAAAGACTGCATCATTTAGTTTTTGCATTTTTGCATTTTTAACTGTGAGAATGCCCTTAATAGTACTCTTCCCCAGTTCACAATTAAATTTCTTAAAAGCATTAAATGTACTTTTCATTCTGGTTTCTAACAGGTTCAAATATTTTTTGCATAAAGAGTTACCTGAGAACCTTACAACCAGATAAGCATAGTATGTTTCAGTTCCAACAGATCAATTCCCTGTATATAACTCCAGGACCTTCTTGCACTTATTCCCAAAGATAAGCAATTTGGTCTTATCTTTATTTATATTTAGATTGTTTTCATTACTTAATTTAACAAAGAGATCCAGTTTCATTTGTAGGCCAAACAGTGATGTAGCGAGTAAGTCAATGTCATCAGCATAAGCAAGGAAACTAACAGTTATGTCAAATACCTTTGGAGAATGAAAATCTGGACTATATAATTGAGTAATGATTGAATTCATGTACAAGTTGAACAGTAATGGAGCCAAAATACAACCTTGGTGGACTCCAAGATTTGTTCTGATTTTAGAAGCTAAATTACCAGATTGCACTGTACTTGTACCCAGGTATTGCGGTGAAGTCTTATTAAAGTATCCAGCAGAAGTAGATCTATGCCTGATACACACAGCTTATGCCACAAACATTTGTGGCTAATACTATCAAAAGCTGGTTTAAGATATAGAAAACAGCAGTATAACTTACCTTTTTTGATGGAAACATATTTATGAATAAAGATGAGATAATACATTTATTTATTTATTTAGTTTTTGTTTACTGGGTAAGTGCACTAGCCAGTTGATGACTATTTTCAGGCACGACCTGTGCTGTATAGTAGAACGATTGCATCTGAAACCATTCTGTGCCTTATCTAAAAAATTATTCTTGTTATCCCAAGACTCTTAATTTCCAGAGTAAAATTTTACAAAATATCTTTTGTGATGCATGTTGAAGACTAATAGATCTGTACATGTTTGGGTCAGTAAGTAGTCCCTTTTTATATATTGGATAGATGATACCGTTCCAAATGTCAGGGAAGTCTTCACCTTTGCTCCTCCTGCTGATATGCACATATATTGAATTTACAAAATAATAGCTGTTTTTGGTTAATTATTAATAAATATTTAAACTGTATTTATAGTGATTATATGTATGACATATGTGCTGTTTTTAACTTTATCTAGTATGAATATGCAGAGCTTTTAATATACGCTGTCACTGTAACAGCAGCATTTTTAATTGGATTGTAGATGTGTACCTGTAGCCTTCTGATGACGCACTAGCTGCAAAACTGGTAGAGGCCTTAGTACCTGAACTACATGCTGTCTACTTGTAGCACTTAATGAAGCCTTTATCATGGATGGTGGTGTGGTCTTTTGTTACTCAAATTCGCCTTGTAAGAACCCATTAAATATATTACAGAATTAGGGGTTCACCAATCAGGGAAATGTTTTATTAAAGTCAGCTAAAATATGATCAGGACCTGGGGCTTTGTTAGCTTTGATTGAAATAAAAGCTTGCATAATTTCATCGGGAAAGAAAATAATTGGTCTAGGAAATGCATAGAGCCATATTAAGTAATTCAGCTTGGCAGAGATTGAATGTCTTTGGTCTCCTGCTGAAGAGAAATATCTGTCTTTTGGTTGAGATGTTAAACTGAGGTCCCATCTCCCTGTTCTGGTGGTTGTTCAGGTGGACGTAAAAGATCCTATGGCACTTCTCGAAAAGAGTAAGAGAATTTTATATTGGGAATACAAACAAGCAGATATCCAGTAAACATAACTTTACATACAAATAATCCAAAGAAAATAATTAATATCATTATAACCAAAAGAAAATGAAAGGAAAGAAAAAAAAACACAAGAAAATTCATACATTAATGCATTTCTGTCATAAACTAGTATACAGCTATCTCAGTATGCCTGGCACATGTTTCCACCTATTGTTCCAGATATGTTCAGAAAAGTGTGTTTTATCATATTCATACAAAACAGCTGATTCATGCTCAATATGCAAGATTACAGCCAATGGTTTGAGATCTATATGTTTCATTACATATTTACACCTTGGTTGCCACAAAACAAATCTGATGCATGTTAAAATCAATCTGACTGTTCCTTCACGTATAAACCTTAATATGTCCAAAAAACCACCAACTATTTCTTCACGTCAATGTGTTCCTTTGTGGATGTCTCCATTTAGAAGCAAGTAAAAACTAGAAGGCTTGTGCATAAGGATACATAAGCAGGAAGTGTTCCATGGTCTCTTCATGAGCTACACAGATAGGCCTAGGGCAAAGTTGTTCATCCTGGCTTTTGTGTTTTGCGTTGGACTTAACCCCTAGTTTACTATGGCAGCATAACCATTGCACATCCCACATCCTTGGGGGGGGGGAAGGGTAAGGAAATCATTCAGTAAGGCTTTCACCTTTGGAATATTTGTAGCTGAAATCCCTTTAAAAGTTAAATTAATATAAAAACCTTGACTCTGAATCACTGTTTATATCTGTGGTCTATTTTTTATTTATGACTTGTTCTGGAAGTAATTTACATTTCATAAGCTTGACTGCTACTGGTTTTAGAAAATTCAGGGCTTGTCTATATGTAGGTGATAGAATTCCAGTATTTTTCCAGCAATTCAGAGGTTTAATCCAATAGTCTGCAAATATTGGCCAGACTGGTACATTTGGGGTACCTATAACAGAAATGTTAGTAGATAAAAAAAAGGCTATGGTAATAAGCAATGGGATTAATCAAATCCAACCCCCCGAACTGGTAAGTATAAAATCTCTCTTTTGACCAGTTTCAGTCGGCTACCCCAGATAACTTGAAAAAATAAACTCAGTAAAGCTGTCTCTAATTGTACAGGTATGGGGTAAACAACACATAAAAATGTAAAAATGGGCAGTTAAAAGTTTTCACCAAATGCACTTCTTTTCTTTTCTTTTTTTTGTTGCCATGTTTTCACTGAGCTATTTTCTGCTTACCCTCTTCCCCCCTCACCCCACCCACCCTGGAAATAGTTCCTTATACCTGGGGTTCTGACATCATTTCCTCAAGAGTGCAAGGTGCATATCAATGTCATATCCTCTCTAGCACACAGCACTGAAAATATAAACACATTGTATAATATATATATATTTCTATATAACAAACCAATCACTCACACAAGCACACACACACACACACAAAAGAAAAGCATAGTCATGTGGGGAGTAGTGCAATGTAATAGCTGTGGGGCAGCAGTCTTCTGGGAGTCTTTCTGGAGGCTGAGATGCTGCCCTATTTGCAGACAACTCTCTGCCCTGAGGGAGGAAGTTGCCCGTCTTCAGGCCACACTGGACAGCAGTAAGAAAACCTTCCCCCAGGCCAGACTGGATAGTAGGAAGGCCCCCCCATCCAGGGAGAACCAGAGCCACCACCACTACCTCAGAGGTTGCAAAGAAAGCACAGCAGTTGGACCACAGTGGGCTCAGGGAGGGTGAGGAGGGTGGAACAGAGGCACACCCAGTCAGTTGTTCCACTCCCACAATCCATTACACCATTCTGGAGACACAGCTCCCCTATGGATGCACCCACAGAGGAGATTAAGGAGGCTGAGGACACCTGTCACAAGGAGGCCCACAGGAAGGAGGCAGAGGATGCCACAAGGAAAGGAAGCAGCTCCTGGTGGGGACCCAATTATTAGGGGATAGAACTGGGGAGCAGGGAAACTGAAGAAAGTGCCTGCCTGGTGCCATGGCTTGTAGGGACAGGAAGCGCATCCTCAGGATCACGAGAACAGCTGCACGGGAGTCTGAGCTGGATGTCATTGTCCACCTAGGGACAAAATGACTTGGCTCAACATGAGCTTAGAGCAGTGCAGAAGGACTTGTGTAGAACTGGGGAGAGGCCGTATGACAAGTAGCACACAGTATCCTCTCCTGAGGTGCTGCCTGTAAATGGCATGAGTGAGGCAAGGGCATTTGTACCATGCAGTTTAATGAGTGGTTGAAAAATGGCGTGGAGCACAGGGTTTGGCTTTTATTGGGGACTGGGGTCTACCCAGAGGGACACCAGCCTGTACTGGCAGGATGGTCTGCATCTGTCCAGAAGGGAACAAGTCTTTGAGCAATCGGTTTTAAATGCTTCATTGGCAAGCTTTTAAACTAGTCAAGGGGGGAGGCACTGATAGGCAGCAGAAAAATCCCAGCCTCTCCCTACAAAACAGGGTACTAAATGGGAAAAAGACCGAGGTAGAAAGGTCAGTGGGGGATGTTGCAACAGAAAGTAAAGCCATCAAAAAATGGAGAGCAATGAGTACCAATGCCCGTAGACTGAGTAACAAGCTTCCTGAATTAGTGGCCTTGATGGAGGAGGAACATCTGGATATCATGGCAGTCACAGAAACATGGTACACACAAAACCATGACTGGGATGTAAACATACCAGGATACACTATCTACAGGAGGGACAGGGAGGGTAAAAGAGGAGGAGGAGTAGCTCTTTACATAAGGGAAGGAATCAAAGCAACAGAACAAAAGGGTAAACAGGGAGGAGAAGAAGCACTATGGGTAAATTTGGAGACCGGCAATGGCACCACAATCTGCACAGGGGTTGTATACAGACCCCCTTCTCAGGGGGAGGAAATGGACAAGGAAATGATAGAAAGTATACTTAGTATGGCAGAAAAAGGGGAGATATTGCTGATGGGTGATCTGAATAAGCCAGATGTTAACTGGAGTGCAGTTGCAGCAGCCACTTCTAAGAGTGGGGTTATTCTAGATGCCCTACAGGGGGCATGCCTTAGACAACTAGTATTGGAGCCCACTCAAGAGGGAACAATCTTAGACCTGGTTCTCTCAAATGGAGATGAAGAGAGGATCACAGATGTAGAAGTGGGTAGCCATCTGGGAACTAGTGACCATCGAACAGATGGTTCACAATAAACACAGCAATAGAGTCAAGCCATACAAAGACAAAGGTACTGGATTTTAGGAGGGCTGACTTTGTCAAAATGGGTGAGTGCCTAAGGAATGCACTAGCAAATGGGCAGGAAGGAGGGGTGGAAGAACAATGGGGAATAATAAAAACTGCCATCACAGAGGTAACAAGCCTTTGTGTAAAGCAAATAAACAAAGCGAAACGAGGTAAGAAACCACTATGGTTCTCAAAGGAAGTGGCAGTGAAGGTTCAAGAGAAAAAGAAAGCATTCAGGAAGTACAAGGAATCACAGAAGGAACAGGACAGAGAACTGTATCAGTTAAAGCAAAAGGAAGCTGGGAAGGCAGTCAGAACAGCAAAGGCCCAAACCGAGGAAAAGATAGCCAACTCAGTTAAGAAGGGGATAAACCTTTATAAGTTACATCAGGAGCGAAGTAAGACCAAGGGAGTGGATAGTGAGGCTTAATAAAGGGAGGGAGGGTGGGCAGAGGGTGACTGTGAAAAGGCAGAGATACTAAACAAATATTTTTGCTCAGTATTTACAAAGGAAGAGGGGAGGTACCTAAAACAAACAGTAGAAACACTCTGGATACAGAAGTTGATACCAGCCCATTTACAGAAGAAGAGAGTTCTGAAAGAGCTCTTAAAACTGAAGGTGGACAAAGCAATGGGGCCTGATGGATTCATCCCAGAATTCTAAAAGAACTAAGGGTAGAAACTAGTGACACCACTGACTACCCTCTTTAACAAATCATGGGAGGATGGGGTGGTACCGAGGACTGGAGGAGGGCTGATGTGATTCCCTTCACAAAAGTGGGAGCAAGGCAGAAGCAGGAAACTACAGACCTGTTAGTTTAACCTCAGTGGTAGGGAAAATGATGGAATCACTTCTGAAGGAAAGAATTGTTGAGTATCTAGAGGCCAGAGGGGCACAGGACCCAAGGCAGCATGGATTCACAGCGGGAAGGTCATGCCAGACAAATCTGATAGATTTCTTTGACTGGGTGACCAAAGTAGTTGATCAGGGAGGGCTGTGGACATGGCCTACCTAGACTTTAGCAAGGCATTTGACACAGTCCCACACAAAAGATTAATATACAAGTTAGCCAGCCTTGGAGTGGGTCCCAAGATGACAGCCTGGGTAAAGATTGGCTGGAGAATAGGACACAGAGAGTAATAGTAAATGGAGTCCACTCTGAAAAAGGGGGTTAGTAGTGGGGTACCACCGGGTTTTCAGTATTAGGACCGGTCCTCTTCAATGTTTTATAAGCGACATTGCAGAGGGACTGGAAGGAAAAGTATGTCTCTTTGCAGATGACACAAAGATCTGCAACAGAGTTGATGCACAAGGTGGAGTGGAAAGGATGAGAAGGGACTTGGCAAGGTTAGAGGAATGGTCAAATGTATGGCAGCTTAGATTCAATGCTAAGAAGTGCAAGGTAATGCACCTGGGAAACAAAAACCCAGGGGACGAGTACACAATGGGGGGTGAGATACTAACAACAACAAAAATGGAAAGGGACCTGGGGGTAGTCATATCAGATGACCTAAAGGTGGGCAAGCAATGTGAGAGGGCAGCAAGGAGGGCTGGGGGGATACTGGGATGCATAGGAAGAGGCATCACCAGTAGAAAACAGGAAGTTATTATCCCTCTGTACAGACAGCTGGTGAGACCCCATCTGGAGTACTGCGTGCAGTTCTGGAGACCCAATCTCCGCAAAGACATAGACAGGATGGAAGCTGTCCAGAGGAGGGCAACTAAAATGGTGCAGGGTCTGCACCGGAAGACATGAAGAGAGACTTAGGAGCTTATATGTATAGCCTTGAGGAAAGGAGGAGAGGGAGACATGATAGAAACTTTCAAGTACCTCAAGGAATCAACAAAGTCCAAGAGGGTAGCATCTTTCAAAAAAAGAGGTGCAAGAACAAGGGGCACAATTTGAAGATAGAAGGGAGTGCTCAGAGGTAATTTAAGGAAGTATTTTTCAGAGAGGGTTGTGGATGTATGGAACGGCCTTCAGAGGAGGTTGTGGAGTCAAAACAGTGGTGGAATTCAAGCATGCATGGGACAGTCATAAGGCAATTCTAGGGGGTTGGGGTAGGAAGAAGTAGGCTGCTGGTTAACTAGGACCTGCAGCTTATCCATCAGGTAGGGAAATGGGCAGACTGGGTTGGCCAAGCGGTCCTTATCTGCCGTCAAATTCTATTTTTCTATGTTTCTATGTTACCCGTCTCTATCCTTTGTTCCCAGTTTTGTAAACTCACATCTCCTCGGCCAAAAGTGATCCCTAGAATTGTGATAGGGTCTTCTGTGATTTGAATCCCTTGTATGTCTCTTACTGGTGGGGTTGAGTTGCTTAATTTATACCCTCTACTTTTTAGTTTATTAATGCCTGCCCTAGAGAGTGTAGAATACTGTTCCATCCTATTGAGTGCTTGCTCCCCTGAATCTATATCTGCTAATACTAGACATATATATTTAGCAAATGCCGTAGTTTTAATTTCCAAGGCCATATTCTGAGGTTTAACAACTTTAATGCTTGTGTCCTGTTCTAAAGAATGCAGTAAAGGGTCTAAACAAAAAATGTATAAAAGGGGGTTCATCGGGCACCCCGCCTAACCCCTCTACAACTGTGTACAGATCTACCAAAAAAAAAACATTTACCAAAGGAACTGTTGTGACATACTTATAGAGAACATCAGCCAAGCTACAAATGTTTGTGGAACTCCATAAGTTAACAGGATTTGTTATAAAAATGTATGTGAGATCTTATCAAAAGCTTTCTTCTGATCCATGGATAATACATATCCATGCAAGTCGTCCCGACTCCCTAATTCAGTTAATTCTGTCAGTAATATTAGTTTATCAGTAATCGTTCTGCTTTTAACAGAACAAGTTTGGGATGGAGTAATAAGGGTTATTTATTTATTTTTATGTATTTATTTATTAGGTGATCAAAATTACAACCTTTGAGCTAAAAGCTCATTTACAAAGGATCCTCATCAACAGGGCAGGGAGTATAAACAGGATAGGTAAAACAGGGCAGCCGCAAAGGCATTGTCAGATAACAAAATAATAGAACATAGTGATCGCTAAAGATATAAGGCAAGTCATAACATAAGATAATCATAGGCAGGTTTTACATAGCCATTATGAAAACACAGGAAAATAGAGGAATACAATCCCCATGCCAGCAATGGTAAGAAAGTGCACTAGTCAGAGGAAAGAGAATAACTTTAGCCAACAAGAGTACGACATGAGTGATTAGGATGGGGGCTATACATTGATGTGAGTATCATGACCAGTAGGGTCATGTGAAATAGTACCAAAGGAACCAAGTCTAGTTGGGGAGAGGTGTGGCTGGAAGGTAGAGTGGAGGCACTAAGGGGCACCTTGGGTGACAAGAATTGGGAGCAGAGGGAGTAAGGGCAGCTAGGGGAAGGAATATGGCCCTTGAAAGGGCATAGGAGCAATGGTAGTACTGTCTGTAGTTTGGGTGGATAGGGTAGTTGGGGGATCCTCATGGTTCTGAGGGACAGCAGGGGGTGGTCAAGGGCATTACCCAGGAGTAGCAGGGGCTACCAACAGTAGGGTCAGTTGTGACAGTAGCAGCGTACCAGAGGGGAGATTGTATTCTGAAGTTCAGACTTAAAGGGGCCAATGTGAGGAAGACTAGTGGTGGAGTGGGGGAACTCATTTAACCAGGTGGGAACCCTGACTGCGAAGGTTCATTTCCCCAGGGTGGCTCTTCTGAACAGGACTGCTAGGACATGTTTAGCGAATCTTCTTGTAGCATGTCCGGAGGGTGTGGGGAGGAGTAAAGCTTATATTGAGGGTGGAGCAAGTATGAGGAGGGCTTTTTTCCCCTAGCAGACTGGACTGAAGCTTGATGCAATCAGAGAGGGGAAGCCATTTAGGTTTGATGTATAGGTCGCATGTATGTGTTAGGCGATCAGAACCTAAAACAAATCTGCAGGCTTTATTGAGGGTTGCATGGACTCTTAGTAGGCTCGTATCAGAGGCCACACCATAGACCATGTTTCCATAGTCCAGGATTGGTAGTACTGTACCAGTTACTGCCAGGAGGCTAGCCTCTGGAGTGAGGCAGAATTGGAGCCTATGAAAGGACCCTATTTTCCTGTTGACTGCAGTGGTGATACTGTGGATGTGTTCATCAAATGAGAAGGACTCTATTGTTATTCCAAGGTAGTGGAAGGAGGACACCTGCTCCAGGGTGGATATGGGGTTACAGGGAATTGAGAGTGGTCCAGTAGATCTCTTCTTTTGGCACCCAACAAAGAGCATTACCTTGTTTTTTTAGCTGTTAAGCACTAGCATGCTATCTCTGAGCCAGTCCTGTAGGAGGTCGAAGCTGTTCTGTAATTCCTTATTGAGAACTTCCTGGTTGGTGTTTTGTGAGAAAATGACCATGTCATCTGCATAAAGCAGGAACTTGGAAGTGGGGCACATGTCATGGAGGTCATTCACAAAGAGGCTGAACAAAAGTGGGCCCAAAATAGAGCCTTGGGGGACTCCTACTGTGACATCACAGGAGCCAGAGATGGTACTGCTGATTTTAGCTTTCTGAGACCATCTGGACAGGTAGCTTGAAAACCAGCCAACCATGGTGGGGGACAGCCCAAGGCAACTTAACCTGTAAAACAGTAGTTGATGATCCACTAGGTTAAAGGCCTTGGTCAGGTCTATGAAGATAGCCCCAACCAAATGGCCCTGATCAAGAGCCTCATGTACATAGCCAGTGAAGTCAACTAGTGCGGTACTGGTGCTATGTGGCTTGCAGAATCCATTTGGTTGAGGGGAGAGAAGGTTATATTTGTGTAGATGATCTGTGATTTGATCAGCAATGATTCTTTCCAGTGTTTTAGAGAGCGGTGATAATATAGAGATTGGTCTGTAATTGGATGCTAAAGACCGATCACCTCCTTTATGCACGGGAGTGACCAGAGCAGTTTTCCAGATAGAGGGAAAGGCAGCCAGGTGCAGGGACAGGTTGAACAGATTTGTGATGGGTACGATGACCTCAGGAAGGGTGATAGATATCAGTTTCATATCTATCCCATCACCATCAAGCCTTGTTTTTCCCAGGACCCTGTTGAGGTATGTTCTTGTTTCCTTGGTGATTACCTGGTGAAAGTAGAAGGTGGGACAGGTCTTAGTGGGAGGGAGCAGTCGAGTGGTCATCAGGCCATGTACCACCAGGATAATGGGCCGGTCTGGGGGGTAGAACTGAGCTGTAGTCCGAAAAGGCCATATTAAAGACATAAGCCGTTGTGGCTTCATCAAGGATGACCTTGTCATTGTGGTGGAGCATAGATGGGGGGGCCTATTGCTAATTCCAATGAGGTTCTTAAGTGAGGCCCAGAATTTCTTCTCATCTCCCCATCATTGCGATTGCCGGTTCTTGTGATACGTGGCCTTGGCCTGCTAGATTGCCCAGGTACACTTGTTCCAGGCTGCTTTATCATTTTAGACATCCACTGGAGTCCCTATCTCCCATGCTTAGTGCCAGAGGAGATCTCATTGCTGCATCATGCCAATTAGTTGTGGGGTTACCCAGTTCATGCTACCTCCTTTGATCATCTTCTTGCAGTAGGGTGCAAACTTGTCTGCCACAGCATTGAAGTGATTGAGGAAGAGCTGCAGGGTGGTGTCAATAGCAGAGCAAGAGTAAAGGAACCTCCAGTCTATCCCTTTAAGGTGATTTCTGAAGCTGCTCATTGCGCTGTTCTTAATTACTCTGTTCCTCATCAATCTTGGGGGAGGCTTGGCCTGTTTTGTTGACCACTCACATTGAACTGTCGAGTAGTCACTGAGGGTGTCAGGTAGTACCCTGACATTCTTTAGCCTTTCAGGGTGTGTTGTTAGTACCCAATTGATCAGGGTGCTGGTGCCTGTATGGTAGTTTGTCCGGGTGGCACTTGTGACCATCTGTGTTAGGTACAGTCTTGAGACTAGGTTTCTGTGTGTGGTGCTGGAGCTGACCAGCCAGTTGGAGTTAAAATCTCCAAGGACAACAGTTTCCTTGTTTTGGCTAGCCTGGGTGTAGAAGCTGGTGAAGGCTTCTAACCCAGCCTGCTGCCATCCTGCTGGGATATAGACTAACATGATAGTTAGTTCTTTGCGCCCTTTTCCTATCATGATTTTTATAGCTCAGCATTCACTGTCCTTGTTTGTGCCAGTTAACTCGACTGAGTGGCATTGCACCCACCACCTCTTTTAGCAGAGTGGTCCACCCTGTATATATTGTAGCCTGTTATGGATACTACTGAGTCGGGCATACTCACAGAGAGCCATGTCTCAGTCACTGCAATGACATCAGGCTGAGTTTGGGCCACCCATGTCTCAAACTGAGTAAACTTGGCTAGGAGGCTTCCAATGTTTATAGACACCATCCTTAGTTGCCCAATGTGTGTTCAGGTCTGGGTATGGCTTGTCTGAGGGCCAGGGTTAGGGTGGATGTTACCTGACAGCAGTAATAGGAGAAGGATGAGTTTTCTGCAGATTTGTAGGAAGAGATGTCTAGCCTTTAACCTCCGCTGAGTCAGTGAGAGGCACTTAGTAGGTGGTGTACCCACCTCGAATTGTAGGCTAGGAAGTAGCCATATAGCTGGGATAGAGGGCCATTTGTTACCCAACGGCAAGAGTGGGTGCTGCAAGGGACAGGCTTGGGGGAACACTGAGCTGCCAGTTTCTCACTGTGCTGGCTTTCCCAGGTGTGTGGTAGAATTGCTTTGGTATAGGGGGATTGGCAGGTGCTTTTGTACTGGGGCACACATCAGGAGTAGGAGCAAGTGAAGAAGGATCCCTTGCTTTAAGGGGAGTACACACACTTTAGGATCCATAGTGTATGAGCCTTCCAGCATCCCCTTACTATGTGAGATCTGACTTAAATAGGTGGGGGGGGGGCAAGGTGCACTGTCACTGAGGAGAGAGCACTGAAGTACTGTGAAATTGTTCTCCACCAAATAGTGGCAAACACTTGAGCACTAGGGTTCCTACCGATGCAGAGTGCACTTTCAATGAGAAAGGAGCACTAGAGTACTGGAGAACTGGGTAACGCCAGCTAGTGATAAACACTTGAGCACTTGTGAAGTGTGTCTGGTGCAATGCGGAGTTGTCAGACCATTGGAGGACACTCCTTGTGGCTCTTTTCTACCTGCATAGGCAGGGATGAGGGAGGGCTACCCACAGATTATGGAGGCTCAGTAAAGATTGATGGTTACTGTAAGAGGCGGTCAATCATATTAGGGGAGGCGCCAGAAGAGAACATTTAATAGAGGTTGGGGCTGGGGTGGGTGGGCAGGAAAAAGTATTCCCAGAGAGAGACATAGCAAACCGATCCTGCTTTGCTACCTCAGAATAGTAGGTGGAGAAGCAAAGTTCTGTTTAAAAATCTGCTGTAGCAGTTTGAAAATGGTGCCTAAAAAGTCCTGGTTTAAACTGGCCACAGCAGTTTGAAAGTGGTGCCTAGGCAAGAGAATGGAGCCAATTTAGGGCTGCTTCTCAGCCTTTTTGCCAGTGTGCTGGCAGCTTATGAAGCTAGTCTCCTCAGAGTGGAACTTCGTACCTGTCCTGAGGATGGGCGGGTTGGTGCTAATGTGGCCAGTCTTGCTGTCAAAATCTTCAAAAGGATTTTTACATCTGTATTCAACAGACTTAAAGGCCTCCAATTATTGATATCTCTTCTATCTCCTTTCTTAAAAATAATTATTTAAATAGCTGTTCCTAATCTGGAATCCATTGTCTGGTGTAGTAAGATTCCATATACCTCCCTGACGGCAAAACCAATACAGCAACCTACTGCGCTGCCAACAGAATTGACAGTTCATTGACACGCCACTACATTGGTGTGCCAGAGACAGGGGCACACCATCTCCTGGTCCTGCACCCCCTCCCCAAATCAACTCTGACTTGGAGTTGTTTACAGTTAGTATGGGGGGTGCGGGAGCAGAGCCCCCCACATGGGGGTTTTGGGGGGAATATAGAAAAATGGACTTGGAGTCCCATCAGGATTTATGACAACTGCAACTGGCAGTCGACATAAATTCCAGCGCTGTGATGCCAGTCGATGAAATTGTTGTCGAACCGGCATCATAGAACCGTAAGATCCAATTATATACTACTTCCAGAACATCTGATAGCTCACTGATATATTTTTTGCAAAACTCAGTGGTCAGGCCGTCCACTTCTGGGGATATATTCTTTTTTAATGTCTTAATAGTAGCTTCTATTTCTGTCTTTTGAAGAGGTATCAATAGGGATTCTATAAGATTAGCAATTATAGGTGGTACTTCTATAGCAGCCAAGTAGTCCCTACTGGGCTTTGGACTAGGTGTTGTATTTGTATATAATTTTACCAGGTGATTATCTATGAACTCTAAAATTTGTTTGGTATTATTGACCTCAACTCCAGTTTTAATTTTTAAAGAACACATAGTCCTGGACAATACTCGGTCCCTACAGCTTTCAAAAATGTCTCCATGCACTCCTTTTCCTGGTGTACATATCTTATGTTCTTGTAACAATGATGCAGTCCTTGAATACTGTAGGGCTTTCATCTCTTTCTTTAGATTTGTAATCTGAATAATCACCTTTTCCTACATTACCGTAAGACATTACTGTGGCAAGTTATGATTTTAGGGTTAAATATATTTTATATTGTGCAATGTGAATTTGAGAAGCTCATTGTTGAAATACATATGTAAGGTCTATCTTTGTATCAACCCACCATATACTTAAATCAGTTTCCATGCAAGCCAGTGTTTTCCTTGCCTGAAAGAAATCTAAAATTAAGCTATGGATATCTGGATTATCCATAAGGGTGCTGTTTAATTTCCAGTACCCTTTCCCATAAGGTTGTTTTTCCTGTAAGTCAATCACGAGAGATAATACTGCATGGTTTGATGTTTCTATAGGGCATGTTTTAGCCACATGAATTTTAACATGTTTAGAGGAAAAGAAATAATCAATATGGGTGGACCGTGTATGGCCATTTCATCCCCGGACATAATGTCGCAGTCAAAAAGATGTGGACATTATGTACTGAGACAAAAAGAAACAAGTCAAAATGTAGCCTGTCAAAATTAGTTGCAGTTGAAAAGTCACTGCATATTTTGAGCGCTGGACACATTTTTGAGGTTAGCACTGCCCCAGCCATATACACCACCTGGGCAAAACAGTAAATGTAATACTTGACCTTTCATATTGAAATTGAAAAAAACTTCCCAATATTAACTAAGTACAAAATACTAAATGTGTTTGCTGGGAAATAAATTGTCATTACACTAAGCTAATATGTTTACCATATTAAATACAAATAATAATATGCACAACACTAGAACTGTAACTTTGTGTTTTCCAAAATGGGACCCAGCAGAAGGATGGGATAGGAACTCGGGGTTTGACTGAGCTGAGACAGTGGCCACCGTGGCAGGCTAGCCATTGTCTAAGCATGCTGTAGGTGCTGGAGCTGCCATTGCTGACCTCACCATGTCCACGGTCATGAAGGAGATTCCCAATGTGCTAGTGGATCCCCACATCAAGAAATGCTACCTGCGGGGCCGCCACCTGGGCAAGGGGGGTTTCACCTAGTGGTGCTACGAGATCACCAACAGGGACACAAAGGAGGTGTTTGCTGGCAAGATCATGCCCAACTCCATGCTGCTGAAGCTGCACCAGAAGGAGAAGATGTTCATGGAGACCCCCATGTAGTCAGCTTCCACGGCCGCAGACAGTCTTTGCTGGAGGCAGACTAAGGAAACTTCTGGTCACTCCCTGTTACAGACAAAATGTCACACGGTGAGAGGGTCATGCAGTTGCTGGCTTTTGGTCACAGAAGCTACATTTGCTCCACAACTGTTTCCACTGGCAACCACACTTAATTGTAGCATTTTGTCCAGCGCATTTTCTCCATGGCGATTATCACCATGACGTTCTGTCGGTATACCGGCTGGACAGATGTCATTTTTGGAAAGTTTGTCTACCCCTAGGGTGTAGGATTCTATATGTGTCTATAAATCCTGCTGCTGTCAGTGTTTGTTTTAAGCAATTCATGTAGCAGTAATCTTTGGTAGTGTTTTGACCTCTATCCCCTTTATTTAAGGGACAATTAAAATCCTCCCATAAGACATGGCGTGCTGTCATTAAGTAGGGTTTAATAAGCTTGAAGAGATCTATTCTTTTCTCTTTTCTCTTTTGAGGAGCATAGATGTTTACTAATCTCCAAGTAGAATTTCCAAAGGTACTCTACCAACATTGCCTTCCCCAGGATAATGTCTACCACCCTTGTAACGGAAAAACCTGTCCCCCTGAAAAGTACACCAACCCCATCACATGTTTCCTCACCAAAGGAAAAAAAGGAGGGTCCCCAACACCACAATTTTTGAGCAGCACAAACCAAAGATTTAGTATTGAGTCTACTGTCCTGTAATAAACAGATATCAAAGTTGGAGTCTTTTAATATAGACAAAGTAACTAGACATCTTCTGGCTGCTTTGAGACTATTGATGTTTAAGGTGGCCACCTTCAGGGTTATGGGAGTAACCATCAGCTGTATTTAAGTCAGATGTTTCTTCCTGTTGCTTCTCCTTGTTTGTGCGCCCCATCTTTTTTCCTTGCCAACAGGGGGTGGTGGTTTCCCAGAACTGTCCTCCTCAGAGTCAGAGGTGATCATGTGTTGTGAGGATATTGTGGATGAAGTTTCAAAGTCCTCTTCAGTGTCTGACTCCAGCCCATCTTTTTGTAAGGTTGCATATCAATTTGTTAAAGTCACTTGGGTAGATTTCTTAAAGGTCTTTGTGGGTTTGGTTTTTGCATGAACCACTTTCAGTGGCTGTTTCTTTATAACCATAGGGTTCCCGGGGGGGGGGGGCATAACTTCAGTTTCAGACAGAAGGTCATAACCTGTTGGACCAACTGATTCCTTGTGTGTGTATCAGGTTCAGGCATTATTATCAAAACATCTGAATCTTTGGTGCAGCCATGAATTTCTGCTTCAGTCTGGATGTTTTGGGTTTGTGGTTGAGCAGTCTCATCTGTGGTGGGAAGGTTATACTCATTTTGAGGTCTGGTATCTGAAGAAACATTTGTGCTATGGGCTGTATTGTCTGTATCAGTATTGTGTGACTTTGCCTGCTGCTGCCTGGATCGATCCATGTCAGTTCTTTGAGCAGCTGTTATTAGATCATCTTGTTCTGGTATATCAGATCTATTATGTGTGGCCCATGGGCAGGCTGTATAGGAATGTCCTGTTTCTTCACATAAATTACACTACATTTCCTCAGTGCAGTTGTGTCCCACATGCCCAAACCCCAAACATAGATTACATTTCAGTTTATCACATGCAGAACTTAGGCATTGGAAAGAACCACATTTAAAGCAGGTTTTTGGCTACCCTAGGTAGAAATAATGTCCCCTGTCTAATCCCAGGAACAGACTACTAGGCAGATGTTGTGGGCCAGTTCTTGTCATTTTAAGTTTAACTTTGTATTTCCATCCCCCTGTCCAGATATGTTCAATATCAAAGATGGGCTGAGGAGGACCCATCAGATCACACCTTTGTGAAAGTCAATGAGTAATATCATGCACAGATACCCCCTCATTCCTAAATAGGATGATTATCATTTTAAAGGCTGGTTTAGACAAAGAAATAGCTCTGAAAGGGAGTTATGGTTCAGAATACCTCAGTTTTTCATATTTGGCCCAAAATCTATCCAGGTCTTGTGGTGATTTGAAACTTACACTGTAAAGGTTGTCTTCTAATGTATGAATCAGGGCATAAATCTAATTTGAGAAAAAGCCCATGGAGTTTGTAACAGGTTCCGCTCCACAAAGACTCTATCAGGTGGAACATCTAGACCTCCCAAATACTGTAACCTTTCTGCATTTTTTCTTTGAGCTGGTAAGGGATGTGCATGAAATTGATCATGCTTTCTAAAATTAGCCCATCATTTTTGCCTTTTCTGCAGCAGTCTGCAGAGCATCAGGTACAGGCTGCTCTGCCTCCATCTGTTATCCCCACAATTGTCCAGTTTCCTCATTTTCCCCTTCAACCTCACTGGAAATAAAATTATATCATTTATCCTGGTTGGGGAATTAGTAGCATTCTCAGAATGCAGGGCTAGGTGAAAGTAATTTGCAAAGTTCTGATGTTCATTATGTATTCCTGAATGCCCAGGAGAGGAAGGTAAGGGGGGGGGGGGTATTCAATTCTTTATCAACTGCTTAGAATCGATTCCAGGAATTGGCAAAACAGTAGGGTCAGGAACCCATTGTCCCTCAGAAACTTTTTTCCAACCTACACTCCTAAGTGAGTTCTTAAGAGACCAGACAGTTTTTTTCTCAGTATTCCCCATGGTTTTGTGTTAGTAGTTTGGCACCCTTTTCTCAGAAAGGGTTTAGAATTAGATGTCTGAGTAGCAGAAAAAAATGTTGCACTTACACTTTTATTTGTTGCAGTGTTTGAAGTCATTTCTGTAGCCATGGCATTTTGTGCTAAATGAAAAGAAGGTACCAACCCAGCAGAAGCTGTTTCCATCCAGCTGGTACTTGGAAGTGCAGGTAGTGGATTATTGGGCAAGGCCACTTGTGCTGCATCAGACGCTGTCTGACAGTTCCTTTGACAGTTGGGTGGCTCCACATTTGATGTTCCTGTGTCATTACTGAGAACTGTCTCTGTTCTGTCATCCTGTTGTTTCTGTGGAACCACTGAGACATTAACTTGTTGCAGAGGTACCACAGCCAAAATGTCTATCTGGTTGGCTGAGTCAGAGTTGCAGGCAGCCATAACCGATAGAACTAGGTCCCGTTTGTTTTTCACTAAGTCCCTCAGCCATTCCTCCTCAGATTTACCTTGCAAAAACTCAACAGATGCAGTCAGACATTGCTCACTGGCAGATACTTCAGTGATTAACATATGCTCATTGCTTTTTCCAGGTTCAGCATTGATCTCCTCTGCTGGACCTGCAGGGTGGGAGATGCCCTGTAGGTACACCAGCCTCCACAATCTCCACACAATCATCCACCATCTTGGACATGTGGTGCCCCCACTGAAGAGTAGGGAAATTTCCCGAGTGTCCTGGCCAAATTTCTCCCATTCACAAAAAATTCCAACAACAGCTTAATCTGGTTCAATTTCAGTTGGTTATCATCTGTATCTCCCCCCTTCCCAGGGAAGAGGCTGAAAATAGGCAGAATTTGTCTAACCCTCCTTTCCCTGTCAACAAAAGCTAAATAAATAAATCAGGCCTCAAAGTGATCAACCCAAATCTGGGGCATAATATAGGTCTCAGTCTTAGTGGTATTCATAGCCAAAACTAATTAGTGTCCAAAATAATTTAATATCTTGATCTAACATAACCTTTTTTACTTTATTCCTCAAGGTAAATCGGATACTTTTGTTTTTCTGTCTCAAGGAGTTTCTGTAGTCTTTCCTTCATTTTTTTAGAAACCTAAGGTTCTTTTTGGTCCTGTCCCTTTTGATGTACCTAACCCATTTATTTTATTCTGCTTTAGCAGCCTTACACTTTGTATTGAACCAGGTCTGTTTGATAGGTCTATTTATTTTGTTTATCCTAAATAAAGGTTTTAATAAGTTGTTAATTTCCAGCCATGTGCTAATAGCATTGGTATGCCATTATGTATATTAGAAATGATTCCCCATCTGAAAGTATATAAAGGATCTGAACTAAGAATCATAGAAAAGAAGTCAGTCACATCAGTCTGCCATCTTAGTCTCATAGTATTTAACACCTCAATTGCATTCTTGACTAGAAGTGCATAGTCAGTTTTCCTAATGAGTTTTGGCAAGCAGAACGTGATGGAAATTGGAAAATGGGCAGATTCTGACCAGCCCAGTACTTTAAAATCTAGTAACTGTTCCAGTATGCCTTGACTGACCCAAGCCAAATCAATGATCAAAGCCCCTACAGGGCTAATAAAGGTGAATTCTCTCTTTGGGTCTCCAGGGGTCTGACCATTCACAAGAAAAAGATCTAAACTGATCACATTTCATGAAGTATTTGCCCTTGCTGATTAAATTTGGTATCCTTGGATTTCCTTCCTAAATTTAATCTCAGATTTGTTAAAGTCTAAAATTAAGCTTGTCTTCAAATTTGCTGGATCCAGATAGTTTGGGGATTAGAGCGTTAAAATTGCCAATAATTACAATGGAGTAATTCTCAAATCTGGATATCAAATCCTCCAATATTTCTGCCAATTGTTGCAATATAGAAGAGTTACAGATTTTACTAGATTTAGAAGGAATATATACATCAGCTAAAATAAGTTTAATGCTGTTGTTCTCTAATTTGAGAATAAGAGCAAAGGACTGATTATAGGTGACTTCTGAAATCAAGAAATCCAGGGAAGTTCTAAGCAAGTTAACAAAATCAGCTTGATACCTTCTTCGCCTATTTGTTTTTATAGCAGGAATCATATAAGGTGAAAAAACAGGAATCTTGAGGGATGCGCCATGTCACCATGTTTCTTGAAATAGCAAAATATCGTAGGAAGTCAAGAAGTTATAAACTTCATACTCTATAGTGATAAACTTCATAGTCTGCCAGGTTGGAAGCTAATCTCTCACTATTCCAGGAGAGAATGTTCAAGCTGTTAAGGTAATTAATTGACGACTGTTGAACTACAGTTTGGCAAGATTCTAGTCAGTTGACAGAAGATTACTGCAACAAGGAAGATCTGTTATGGGTAGGGATTTCAAAATCTTTGTGGGAAGAAGGTACAAGAATATTTTTGGTGAAGTGGCTAGGATCCAGCTTGTGTCCTACTATATGACTCAAGTTATAGTCCCTCTCTAGACTGTTCATGTCTACCAAAAGAATACCAAAACTATCAAGTAGTGGGCTGGCTACTAAAACTGAAGCTGCAAATTGTGAATCTCTAAATGTAACATCTATCTGGGGGCTATCAGCAATGCCATTATGTAGCATTATCCAATCTATTTCATCCCTTCCCAGATCAATATTAAGAATATGGGACAACAATGTTGCTACAGTATGTCCTTCTTTATTTTACCAGTTATTTTTCTAGGAAAAACCTTCCAGCCAAGGATGGAAAGAGTTCTGCCTCTCCAGAACGTTCCCTGATCTGTAGTATATTTGTTAATTGTTGCTAATACCCTGTTCACCTTATAGCTGTCAGCCTTCCTTTCCCTGTTAAAATCATCAGGCAATTGTGCTTCAGAATAGATTGGAACCCTGTGTGAAGGTAACATTTTTATGCCAATTGATTTTAATAAAGTAGTTTTAGACCAAATATATTCTTCTAAATCCTGAGCGACAAAATACAGAAGTACGCAATCAGTGAATTCAGGATTTGGAGGTCACCTGACAAATATTTCCTCTGCATTAGAAGAAATATGAAGGAGATGGCAGATCCATTCTTTCAGTTTTCCTGATGTTTCTGCTTCCAGTTTCTCGATGCAATAAATTTCTATTAATATTTCAGAATCATCTTTGGTATTGTCTGGGTCAAAGAAAGTCAATGAGTAGTTATTTACAGTATTTCTAGGTTGTAAACTAGGCACATTGTTAACGTTATTTCTTGTTTCTTGTGAAACTACAAATTGCTCCAATAAAGGAGGTAAATTAAAATGTATGGTTTCCTCTACCCTCAGAAGCTCAAGTTCTTTGTTAATAGATCTTGAGGGAGTCATGTTTTGGAGCCCTTTTCTACTGAATAACATAATAACTTTCTTTTTTTCCGGTCTTGTGACTTTACCACCTTTAGTAGCAATGATTGTTTTTTTGTTGTTATTCCCAGTTTTATTTTTATTTTAAATCTAGTAGCCATTGTGTCTGATGCATCAAGAATTATAAGAGCGTCTTATCTAGAAAACAGGGGAGGAAGATTGACTTGAATACATTTGTTTTCTTTATGGCTGAGAGATTCCTCATCAATGTTGTTCTCAGAAACATTTTGGTCATATGAAGATTTTCCTTTTATTCATCATTTCTTTTAACTGAAAGCATGGCCTAATTATGAATGACATCAGCCCTAAGACTCACATCATCAGCTCCTTTAGAGCCCACATGTTTTCAAGTATAACTATATTTTCATAATAAGGATTTTTAACAATCTGAAATAATTGTCTGGAAGGGAAGAGAAGGAGATAATATTTTCCTCAGATATAGGATTTTCATATTCTGAATGGGATGGCTCCTTTTTAGATGCAAACTGTTCCCAGTCAAATTCAGGAGTATCAGTGGATAGTATTTCTGGTGTTATAGACAAATCATCTCTAGAAATTGCATTAATAGTAGTTCCTCCCTGAGGAGGGTAAACAGTAGCTAATTTTTTGAGTCCAGTAATAGTAACACTGCGTTCCTGTATCACCGATGCTAAATTATTGGGAGTGTAAACAGGGTTCAGAGCATGTGTTTTACTAGATTCTGCACCTATGGGAAAAGAGACTGAGATATTCGTGGCTTATATAGAGAGTTACTCAAAGATGAGTTTTCAGATTGAAGTAAAATGGATTTGAAAGCTTGTGCGTCATTAGTATAGGTACATGTTAAATTAGTTCAAGAGATATCTAAATCAAAACTCAAATTTGATGGTAATAAAGAAATACCTTTAGGAAAACCTTCAGGTACATAGATACATAGATACATAGACAGTGTCGGCAGATAAGGGCCTATGGCCCACCCAGTCTGCCCATTTGAGCTTGTAAGTTCAGTTTGTTTTCCTAGAAGTCTGTTGCCCCTTACCCCGACCTCCAGAATTCCTTTATGTCTATCCCATGCATTCTTAAATCCCGTGATTGTTTCAGCCCCCACCACTTCCTCTGGCAGGGTGTTCCACTTGTCCACCACCCGTTCTGTGAAGAAATTCTTTCTCATGTTTCCTCTGAATCGTCCTCCTCCAACTTCATCCCATACCTCTAGTCCTGGAACATCTTTTTCGCTTAAAAATAGTGTTTTCCACCCTGTTCCTCCCTGTAAGATACTTGTATGTCTCTATCATATTCCTCTCCCTCCCTCTCCTCCAGGGAGTACATGTTCAGTTCCTTCAACCTGTCTTCATAGGACTTGTGATGCAATCCATGCACCATCTTTGTTGCCCTCCTCTGAACCTTCTCTACCCTGTCTATGTCCTTACATAGGTATGGTCTCCAGAACTGTACACTGTACTCCAGGTGGGGCCTCACTAGTATACTAGTGCACAGGTATACTCTTAGTTAACTTAGGAGCCACCAAGAAAATTTAGGAAACTCCAGAAGCTCTGATGTCCACAATATATGAAGCCTAGAAACATAGAACATAGAAACATAGAATTTGACAGCAGATAAGGACCGCTTGGCCCACCTAGTCTGCCCATTTCCCTACCTAATGGATAAGCTGCAGATCCTAGTTAACCAACAGCCTACTTCCTCCTACCTCCCAGTAGAATTGCCTTATGTCTGTCCCATGCATTGTTGAATTCCCTCACTGTTTTTGACTCTACGACCTCCTCAGGAAGGCTGTTCCATGTATCCACAACACTCTCTGTGAAGAAATACTTCCTCACATTACCTCTGATCTGTCCCCCATCTATCTTCATATTGTGCCCCCCTTGTTTTTGCACATCTCTTTTTCTGAAAGATGCTACCCTCTTGGACTTTGTTGATTCCCTTGAGGTATTTGAAAGTTTCTATCATGTCCCCCCATTCCCTCCTTTCCTCAATGCTATATGTTCTATGTTATCTATGGTGCTGGATTTTGAAAATGGACATAATGACTTATTAGATGTCTGTCGACCCAAAGGTCTCCTGGAGAGTCTCAAATTGACTTTATGGTGAAAGATGAGTGGCTGGCTGAACAAATTTTACAGAAAGCAGAAGAACTGGATTACATTGGTATTCATATTGTAGATTTGAACAGAGACATAATTAGGCAAAATCATTACTATTTGCAGAATAAATTTAGGTATATTACCTCTTATCAAAGGCAGCCTCTAAGTAATTTCCTATGTTGACTATTGCTGTCTGAGACAGTTGCATTTCCAAGATTTAGTACTAGATTCTGCTGAAGATTGTATTCATTCCTGGAACATAGCAGGTTTAAAAGCCAAATTGTCAGATGTTGAATGGTTGGACTACATCTCACATTTTTCATAATTTGTTTGCAGGAAATATGGTTGACTACTAATATGGACTTGAAAGGTTTCCAAGGTTTCTTCTCAAATGTCAAGAAATATTGTAAGGGTGGGTGACCAATCAGAGGCCTAGCTACTTATGTCAAGGTGTCCTCCATTATAAAAAAATTAAAACTTCTCAAAGAACATACCAATTGTTTGCTTCTTAAAATTGTTTTGTGCAATATTTCTATTCTTGCACCTAATATTTATGTTCCTCCTTCTGTGTCTACCTATTATAATCATGATTTATGGAAATAATTGGATTTAGTTTTAACAAAACATATAGATACTTATCCTGAGTCTATGTTCCTTATGGTTGATGATCTTAACTCAAGATTTTTGTCTGACCCTGGTTTAACACATTTCCTTGCATTTTCCTTCTCATTAAAACACTATTAGGAAAACAGAACACAAAATATTCCCATGATAGTGGTGCTAAAATGATCTCTATATTAATTAACCACAATCTTCTTGTCCTTAATGAACACACACTCTCTGACCCTGAGGGAAATTTATATTTTACTCAGTAAGTAGCAATAGTGCTATTGATTTAGTTATAACTTCTATTTTTGGTACCGAGTTCTTTAAAGTTCTATGTGTTAATATGAGTGTAGAAAATGACCATGCCACTGCTGTAATTAAACTCAGTGCATCTATTCATTTGAAATCAGAAAATTGACAGCCTCATAATGATAATATTAATTATGATACTAATGTTAAAAAATGTATTCATATAGATCACATCTCTCAGAGTCTTTATAAAATGTGTTGTTTACTGAGTCCAATTATGTGAAGATGTTGCAAATGTTTGCCTCTGATAATCTGTCTATTGTTTATTATATACTAGTTGATATGTTTTCAGAAATCTTTACACCAATGTTTCAGCATAGAATGGCTACTTCTAGAACATATTTTTGGTTTACTAAGACATGTAAAACAGCCAAAAAACAATTACTATATCAGCCTTAATTAGATAAATAAAAGAATAACCCTTCTAGAGAATATCTGTCTTTACTTAACAGGCAAAGAAATCTTTATAAATCAATTACAGTATATGGTTTGGGCTTGTTATATATGAACTCAGTAGCTGCTGCTTGTTCTAAAAGCTATTGTACATGTTCTAAAAGTTATTGTGCATGTTCTTTACAAATATTCAGCAGCCCCTAATAAATATTGATCACCCCTGTGCTATCCACCAAATAATTGGATGAAAGATAGCAGTTCAAATGAAAAATCCAAACAAACATGGTGGCACCAGTTAGCGAGTGATTCATAGAGATGGTTTCAACATGGACTGCCATAGTCAGCTCTGTGTTACCAAAACGTAGTCATTTTACATTTTTTTTTAAATCAAATGCTGCAGTGGATCTTCCAATGGTCAGTACTGGAACAGGACCATGCCAGACCGATGGACTTTGCAGAACATTGAGCTGCTGACAACAAGGGGGAGTACAAACACAAGGTATGAAACATTGTTATACCTGCAGAAATATAACTTTTTTTTATCTCAGAGAATCATATACTATAAAAAATAGTATACGGGCAACCATATATGAACAAGGCTGTGTTTTCATCTCAGAGTTGAGAAGACAACAGGACCTCTAGAGCTTTTCTCTTGAGGTCCCTATGATGTTATCTGACCTCCTCGATGAAAACACAGCCTTGTTGAGAATGGTTGCCCATACACTCTTCCTTATTTAGAGGTTGAAAAATCTAAATATTTTGACAGTTTGTGGAAGATAATGTATGATGCAATTGTTAACCAAGATTCAGCTACATTTTGACAACTTGTTGCTGAAGGAACCAGTACTTATGATTTTTGTCTTTCCCCTCATATTTCTCAGGATCGGTGGGTACAACATTTCAGTACATTTTTTAATGATCCATTAGTAAACATTTTAAATGAGTTGAATACTTATAAACCATCACCTTATGAACCCTTTACTTTCTTGTTATATGAAGTTGAGAATGCTAATTATTTACTGTTTGCTAAACAAAGCCCCTGGCATATATAGGGTCCCTGTGGATGCATAAAAATTGCAGTTGAATATTTGGGTACCTCTTATGATGAATGTTTTCAATAAGTGTTTAAATTTGAATACATCATAGACAGCTGGACGACAAATATGATAGTACCTGTTTATGAGAAGGGAGATACGTCTAACCCCGAAAGTTTTAGCCTAAACAGTCTTCTAGAGTCTATGTCCAAGATTTTTGCTAGATTATTGGCATGGCTGGATCAAAAGCAAATTTTGTCTAATTTACAAGATGACTTTAGATTCAATTTTTCAACTACTGGCCATTACTTTAACTCATTTAGTATAGAAGTATACTACAATTAGAAAAAATAAATTACATGTCACTTTTGTTGACTTTTGAGTGGATGGTGAATAGATTGGAATATATTGTGGGATAAAATGTACAATCTCAGGATTGATCATAATTTTCTGAAACCTATTATTCATTGTTATTCATATAGAACTCTTATTAGATATAACTCTAATGGTGCTTTGATTCCCTCCTTTCCAACTAATAGGGGAGTAAAATAAGGCTGCTTATTGGCCCTTGTACTTTTTATTATTTATATAATTACATACTTATTAAGTTAAATGATTCTAGGTTTCACTCTTCATCTATCAATGGTTACCCTTGCCCCGGCCTAGCATATGTTGATGATATGGCCCTTTTTCTTTCACTTCAATAGCGCTACAAAGACTTCTCAATGATTTCTCAGTTTTATGTACTGTCAACAAATTAGATTTAAATATGGGTCACCGTGACAGTGTGCGGACAATGTGGCCGAAGTCATTTAGGGCGCTGGAATTATGTAATCTGGAATTATTGCAGGCTACATTCTGGCACCCTAAACTGATAGCACCACAGGACCGTCTCCAGAAAAAGTTAGTTTTTGTGTAAGGCTTTGCCCCCCTGCCCCCCAATCCCCAAAATAAATATAACAAACTCTGGGGGAGCAGGAAACCTAAGATTGTAAAAAGAGCACAAAGTTGTGGGATGCCCAACAGGGCGAGAGTGCAGGACTATCTAAAATCCAGATTGCCCCTATCACTCATGCCCCTTGTTGTGGTGCTCACATTAAGGTGCCCTATTTACAGTGCCCTAACAATGGGATACCTTTAAATATTGATAAAACAAAAGTTATGTTCTTTGGGGGAAATACAATACTTTAACATTAATAATGTGAAACTAGAAAAGGTAAAAACATTTAAAAATGAGGTTTGCAGGAAACAAAATATTTCATAGATGCAAACCATACTCAACAATGCCATTTGATCAAGAAGAGAGGTATATTATTACACTTTTTCATTTTGATTTTCTCCCTCTAAAACATTTGGAATTAAGGTATCAGAAAAATTCTTGCTCTCCATTTTCTTTGGAGAGTTTTTGTAACACACAACATATGGAGAATAATTTTTATATCTTGTTTCAGTGCCCATTGTATAAAAAATGGAGAGATGCATTTCTAATAAATCAGATTGCTGTCTATAGGAATGTCTTACCAGATCTCATGTATGTGCTTTTAAACCAAGTGATAACTGATGATGCTAATATATTATATAATTTTCTAAATGCAATTTTCAGACATAGGAAAAATACTGCCTAACTACTTTTCTGTTTTTGTTGTGCAATGTCAATGTCTTCAATTTTTAAGTAATCAGATCTTGTGTAAATATTTTTTTTGTGTATTATTGTTGAAATGACCTCTGGTTAATCAATAAAATCTTGAAATCTGAAACCTGTCTTAAGTACACTTCATTGAACCTAAAATAATTTCTGTTCAGAATGTACTGCAGAGCCTGTAGGAGGAAGGTAAAGGGGACAGTATCACCATAATACGACTGATGTAGATACTGCTCAATGGCTTCTAAGCCATCTACATGTTGGATACAAGTGTAGAGGCTGGTTACATTGACTCTTATCCAGAAGTAGTCACATTCCCTAAGGACATTTTCCATTTTGTTAAGGAGGTTCATGGTGTCTCTGATGTCGGAGCTGAGACCCAAAACATAAAACTGCAGAAAAAAGTCAGCAAATTGTAATATGCTGTGGGTCAAAGTCCCCACTCCAGACACAATGGATCTAACAGAAGGATTTACATGGATTCTGTGGACTTTTGGGAGTACATATATTGTAGGGACCACTGGGATGTTTATTTTTAAGTAAACTATCTTTTCCCTGATGATCCAGTTATGTCCCAATGTTTTGTCAATCATATTGAATAGCTCTATCACACATTTACTGATTGGGTCTCCTGAAAGCTTCTCATAGTTATTTTCAATACCGTATTTGATAGATCTTTCTGACATGTCATAGTTCAGTGTTTTCTCCCTTATCTGATGGCTTAATAACCATGTTTTGTAATTCTGAGAGTTGTTGCAATGCAGCACCTTCAGATAAAAGGAGATTGCCATGATTTTTGAAGTAAAGGTTTTAAAACTGCATTTCTATTTCATAAATAACTATTCTTTCAAATGTCTTAATAGGTGCATTGTTAGCTGATGAGCAAAATATGGATTTGGGTTTAACATTACCTTTTCATTTGGCTATCTCCACCTCAGCTATACTTCAAACATTTCCTCTACCTCTGTTAGCAACTCATTGCTGTCAGACCAATTGTTTAGAGCCATACTGATTTCAGTACACTGTTCTCTGATAGTCTGTGAGCTCATTCATATATGAAAAAGTCACAATGTCCAGTTCCCTAGTCGTAATAGCTGGGGTAATAAAATCCCCTGAAGGATGTTCAATTTCTTATGCTGAAATTTGTTGGCAGGAATTAACATAGAAACATAGACTTTGATGGCAGATAAGGACCCCTTGGCCCATCTAGTCTGCCCAGTTCCCTACCTGCAGGATAGGCCGCAGAGCCTAGTTAACCAACAGCCTATTTCTTCCTACCCCCCAACAAGAATTGCCTTATGTCTGTCCCATGCATTCTTGAATTCTCCCACAGTTTTAGACCCCACAACCTCCTCAGGAAGGCTGTTCCATGCATCCACTACCCTCTCTGTGAAATAATACTTCCTCACATTGTCCCTGAACTGCCCCCCATCTTTAAATTGTGTCCCCTTGTTCTTACACGTCTCTTTTTCTGAAAGATGCTACCCTCTTGGACTTTGTTGATTCCACTGAGGTACTTAAAAGTTTCTATCATGTCCCCCCTCTCCCTTCTTTCCTCAAGGGTATACATTTTAAGCTTCTTTAGTCTCTCCTCATATGGCTTCTCTTGCAGACCCTGCACCATTTTAGTTGCCCTCCTCTGGACTGCCTCTATCCTGTCTATGTCCTTGCAGAGATGGGGTCTCCAGAACTGGATGCAGTACTCCAGATGGGATCTCACCAACTGTCTGTACAGAGGGATAACAACTTCCTGTTTTCTGCTGCTGATGCCTCTCCCTATGCATCCCAGTATACCCCCAGCCCTCTCTACTGCCTTCTCACATTGCTTGCTAACCTTAAGGTCATCTGATATGATTACCCCCAGGTCCCTTTCCTTTTTTGTTGTTGTTACTACCTCCCCAATGTGTATTCTTCCCTGGGTTCTTGTTTCCCAGGTGCATTATTTTGCAATTCTTTGCATTGAATCCTAGCTGCCATACTTCTGACCATTCCTCCAACCTTGCCAAGTCCCTTCTCATCCTTTCCACACCTCCTTGTGTATCAACCCTGATGCAGATCTTTGTGTCATCTGCAAAGAAGCATACTTTTCCTTCCAGTCCCTCTGCAATGTCACTTATGAAGACATTAAAAAGGACTGGACCCAATACTCTGAACTCTGTGGTACCCCACTAGTAACCCCTCTTTCTTCAGAGTGGACTCCATTTACAATTACCTTCTGTGTCCTGTTGTCCAGCCAATGTTTTACCCAGGCTACCACCCTGGGACCTACTCCCAGGCTGGTTAATTTGACTATTAATCTTTTGTGTGGGACTGTGTCAAATGCTTTGCTAAAGTCTAGGTAGGTCATGTCCACAGCCCCTCCCTGGTCTACTACTTTGGTCACCCAGTCAAAGAAATCTATTCGATTCATCTGACATGACCTTCCTGCTGTGAACCCATGCTGCCTTGGGTCCTGTGCCCCACTGGCCTCTAGGTACTCAACAATTCTTTCCTTCAGAAGTGACTCCATCACTTTCCATACCACAGAGGTCAAACTGACAGGTCTGTAGTTTCCTGCCTCTGTCTTGGTCCCACTTTGTGAAGGGAATCACATCCACCTTCCTCCAGTCCTCGGGTACCACACCATCCTCCCATGATTTATTAAAAGAGTAGCCAGTGGTTTCATAGTTCCCTTTAATTCTTTTAGAATTCTGGGTAATTCCATCAGGCCCCATTGCTTTGTCCACCTTCAGTTTTAGGAGTTCTTGCAGAACCCTTTCTTCTGTGAAAGGACTGGGATCGACCTCCCTATCAAGAGTGCTTCTGTTAATTGGATTAGGCACTTCTCCCTCCTGTTTTGTGAATACTGAGCAGAAATGTTCATTCAGTATCCCTGCTTTTTCACTGTCCCCCTCTGCTCACCCACCGTTCATTCTATTCAGCCTCACTATCCCTCCCTTTGTCTTTCTACGCTCGCTGATGTACCTATAAAAGGTTTTATCCCCCTTCTTAACCAAGTTGGCTATCTTTTCCTCAGTTTGGGCCTTTGCTATTCTGACTTCCCTCCCTGCTTCCTTCTGCCTTAACTGGTACAGCTCTCTGTCCTGCTCCTTCCGTGTTTCCTTATACTTCCGGAATTGATGGGTACAGGTCCATTATCCTTTAAATTTCCAAGATTTCCCATTTAAGGATATAGTTGCTTTGTTGTTTCAGCTGCAAAGTAATATTTGAGCTTGATCTTTCTTACTAATTCAAAAATATCCACTTTGATATTGACTATATCTGTTTGAGAGTGGGGCTGAACGAGTGGCTTTGTGATAATGTTTTAACTTGGGAGTCAGTTAGCCCTTTGTCTGAGAGGTTTATTATGGTTTTACTGTGCCCCTCAAAATGGTCTTGTTGTTTGAATTGCCCACTGTCCCTTCTCCTCTGTCTCATCCTTGTGTGCCCCCTTTGGGGTTTTTTGCAGTTTTGTTTTTTCTCTTATGGAGACTGGTACCATTTTCTGCAAAGGTCTCTCTGTTTCTAAAAGAGAGAGAGAGAGAGAGAGAGAGACTGAAATAGTAGGTTCGGGGCTAATCAGAGATGTTTGCTGTATTTGTTTTACAACTGCTGTTTTTGAATGTTGATTTTGATCTAATATTTCTTTTAAACTAGCTCCTCAATCTACTATGCGATCTCCCTCAGTTTTTTGACTTTTCAGGGCAGTCCCACTTGAAAATTTCTCCACATTTAAAATCCCCAGCACCTCTGTTAAGTTTAGCTCACTACGCCCAGGACTCTATTTGGTCACAGCTGTCCCTCTCTCCTCCCTTACATTTGTTTATTATACTCGTGTGCCTATCCCTCAAATGTTTGAAGATCTCCACTGCCTTCACTCCACCACCTCTTATGGGCAGACTGCTCCAGCTATCAAACACCCTTTCTGTGAAGAAGCATTTCCTCATATCCCTCTTAAACTCCTGCCCCCCAACCTTCATAACATTACTCTGTGTTCTGGTGTTCTTCCTCCTGTAAAATAGACCCCCCTCCTGCACCTCCTTCACCCCTGTAAGGTAGTAATATGTCTCAGTCATGTCCCCTCTCATGGTCCTTTCCTGCAGGGATTACATGTTGAACTTCTGCAGCCTCTCCTTGTATGGTTTCTTGTACAACCCCCACACCTTCTTAGCAGCCCTCCTCTGGACAGCTTCCACCCTGTCAATGTCCTTGCCAAGGTGTGACCTCCAGAACTGAACACAGTACTCCAGGTGGGGTCTCACAAGTCATTGACAAAGAGGCAACATCATCTCCCTTCTGCTAGAGATCCAACTCTCTGTGCACTCCAGTTTCTGGCTCACCTTGCTTACTGCTCTGCTGCACTGCCCTGCCACCTTGAGATCATCAGATATGAACATTCCAAAGTCCTTGTCTTGCTTGGTAACTGTAAGTACCACCCCCCCCACAGCTCCCAGGTTTCCCCACCCTAAGTGCATGACTTAACACTTTTTGACATTGAAACCCAGCTGCAGCTCCCTACACTCCTCTAGCTTCACCAGATCCATTTGCATTCTCTCCACCCCCTCCTTGGTGTCCAACCTGTTGCAGATTTTTGTGTCATTAGCAAAGAGACACATCTTCCCCTCCAGCTGCTCAGCAATGTCACTTATGAAGACATTGAAGAGGACAGGGCTCAGTACTGATCTGTGTGGTACTGCTCTGGTCACTAGCCTGTCCTCCAAGTGACTGCCAGTTACCACCACTCTCTGCCTTATATCTTTTAAGCAGTTAGATACCAAGTGCACCACCTTCTTCCCCACCCCCAGGTTACTAAGTTTCTTTATCAGCCTCCTGTGTGGTACAGAGTCAGAAGCCTTGCTGTAGTCCAGATAGGCCACATCCACTGCTCTCCCCAGATCCACCTCCCTAGTTACCCAGTCAAATAAATCTATGAGATTTGTTTGACATATTGCCATGCTGCTGGTGGTCCTGCAGCCCATATGTTTCCAGGTATTCCATCAGTCTTTTCTTCAGCAGGGACTCTCTTAACTTCCCCATGACTAATGTGAGACTGACTGGTGTGTAATTGTCAGCCTTCTCCCTGCTGCTGCTCTTGTGTACAGGGAACACAGTGGCCCTACTCTATTCCTCTGGAACCACCTGCATCTCCAGTGAGGTGCTAAATAGAGTTGCCAGATGGTCAACTAGCACTGTGTTCAGTTCCTCAAGTACCCTTGGGTGGATCCCATCCAGCCCCATTGCCTTGTTTCCTTTAGTGATTCCAACCCTCGGTGGACACTCTCTTGTGTAAATGGACTTGTGTCCACTCCTCCAGTTCCTGTTAATGCATGTTGGTCTGCCCCCCTTCCACTGTGAAGACTGAGCAGAAGTATTTGTTTAAACTTTTAGCTTTTTCTTGGTCTTACTCTGCACAGTCCTCCCCTCCTGGTCTCCTGATCTTCACTATACCACCCTTTGCCTTCCTCTTTTCACTCATGTACCTGAAGAAAGTCTTATCCCCATTCTTCACCTCCTGGGTGATCCTTTCCTCAGTTTGAGCCTTTGTTGTCCTTATTATCCTTCCTGTCTCTCTCTGTTTCTCTCTCCCTGTCTTCCTCCATTTAGGTCTCCTTGTACTTACCCATCTTATTTAAACCCATCTCTTGAAGTTACAGTATACAATTAATTTTCCTCTGCATACATAGTGTTATAAATACAAACAGTGCCCATTGGTGGGGAGGGAGTGTACAGTGAGGAAGGCAGTCTAGGAATAGAAGGACAAGGGTATCAAAACATTTTAACAGATTCTAAGCATGCCCTTACAAAAAAACTATAATTTACATGTTAACCAGCAGAATTGAATTCATTAAGCAAAAATCCTTAATTCTGCCCTTAATGTATAACAAACCATTTCATAATTTCAGTAATATACAATCACATTCACTTGTAAGTTCAGTGCTAAGAAACACTAATATGTATTACAAGGGAGAATAAGAACTGGCAGCATTTAGTTCTTCATCTGTAAGACAGAAAAGGGAAGGGAAGGGAAGGAAAGGAAGGGAAAGGAAAGGAAAGGAAAGGAAAGGAAAGGAAAGGAAAAAGAATACAATGTCGCCATGTCTCTTATACTAAAGAGGCAGAAAAGGTGTCTGAGGAACACCTGGGGATATTCAGTCAAGTGGTATTTCTTCAGGAGAGTCTGTCTGAACAGGGAACAAATGTTATGTCAATCCTTATAAATAGTCTGTGTGAGAAGTGTGGGTTGCAGCAACTCAGGGTCTCACCATACTACCCAAGTCTAACAACTTGGAAATACATTTAAACTCCATGCTAAAAAATTCTATGAACATTTGTTGCTCAACATGAAATGACTGGGACAAGTATTCACCCCATCTTTTATTCACATATAAGGAAGTTTCACAGGAATCAACTGGGTTTTCACCCTTTCAGGTCTTGTTTGACCACAGGGTAGATAATCCTACCTCTGAATAGGAGCATAAACTTGATTCACAAGTGGTATCTGTTGTTGGGTACATCCTAATGCTCAGGTCATGGCTCAAGGAGTGTGTGGGACTTTCCCAGAAACACATAGCCACAGCACAACAGGGGCAGAGAACATGGTATGACTGTGGGGTTAGAGCCCTGGAATACAAGGTCGTACTATGAGTGATGGTGCTCAAATGGTCCCAGCAGTGTGTCGCTACTAAGAGGAGGGGAACAAAATGGATCTATCAGTATATTTCCTTTGTGAGGTTTGGGAATGATTCTTGGTGGGTGCCATCACCCTCTCTGAGTAGCTTACATCTGCCCAAGCAGCAAAAATGAGTGGAGTGCTACAGTCATTTAGAGAAATGTTCATGGGAAAACCAGGGAATACCACACTGGCTAAACAACATGCAAATACAGTGACCCAATCCCCACTGAGGCAGCCACCTTATAGAGCTCTGGAGGGTGTGAAGTAGGTATAGAGGACACGGAGCTTAAGGAGGTGCTGGCTTATTGGCCATACAGGAGTCCAGCACTCCCTGAGCATTTTCTGTGGTGCTGTTTGCCAAAAAGGATGGAACCACAAGGTTCTGAATAGACTTCTGCAAGCTCAACAGCTATACAGAGTCTAACACATATCCAATGCGCAGGATGGATGAGGTTCTTGAGAAATTAGGGGAGCCAAGCACTTGACCACCATTGACCTGACAAAATATATTGGCAGACACCCCTGACTCCTAAAGTCAGGGAAAGGTCAGTCTTCATCATCCCATTTGGATTCCTTGAGTTGTGAGTGAGGTCGTTTGAAATGAAGAATGTGCTGGTCACTTTTCAGTGGCTTATGCACAACATTCTGTACAGGGCAGGTGACTTTGTGCTTGTATACGGGGATGATCTTTCCATATGCAGCCAGACTTAGGAGGAATATGTCAGGCATCTTGCTGAGGTGCTCCACAGATTGCAAGCTACAGGGTCACCAGATAAGATGAAGAAGTGGCAAACTGGTATTCAGAAGTGCCATATTTAGGTCACAGGGTAGACAGTGGGCACATCCAGTCTGAGCCCCAAAACACTGAGGCTATCCAGAGGTGGTCCACACGAACCATTAGGAAACCAGTGGGTGCATTTCTGGGAACTGCATGGTAGTATTGCATATGTGTGATGAACTTTAGTAATATGAAAAAGCCTTGACAGAGCTCACAAAATAGAACGTCCTGAAAAGGTGTAGTGGACTGAATGCTACCAGGTGGCATTTGACCAGCTGAAAGAGGCACTATGCATTGCATCTGTGCTAGCTAGCCCTAACAAGACATTGCTGTTTGTTGTGCATGTGGATACTTCTGACCATGGATTGGGTACTGTTCTGAGCCAGGTTGCATTATAGGAAAAAAAAACATCTGATTGTATACTAGAGCCAGAAACATATGCTAGAGAGAAAGCCTACATCACAACTGAAAGAGAATACTTTATTGAATTAAAAAAAACATTGAAAGAGAATATTTGAACATAGTGCAGGCACTGCAAAAACTAAAGCCTTACCTGTATGGGAGGGAGCTTTCTTTAGTTTCTAGATGCAAGGTTCAGGATGCCTATAGGTTCAATGTATTTATGTCTTGGGTCATCCCAGAATAGACTTCAAACACAGCAAAATGAGAAAAAAGTGGGTGAACACCACTAGAATGTTCTTTTGCAATATTCTTTATTTTATCCACACATATCAAGGGTGACAGTTTCGTGGCTGGTGCCACTTCCTCAGGCTCACTGTGTTGGTATGTGTAGAAATATAGAAAAGATATTTTTTTACAGTCATATTCCTAACATTTTGAATCCTAAATCTTCAGTAGATATTAAAAGACAAACCATCATTCCCTTTAAGGAGTTCAAACATGGTAACTAGACTTCTGTAACCATGTGACACTTATTAACATCAAAACCTGCACAACAGTAAGCCAACTCACAGAGTGAATTCCCAAATCCATAAACCTTTTATGTGAAAAAAACAGAGTAATGGAGTATCATAAATTTACATTAGTTCATTCAATTAGCTTTATTATCACAGTCATGCTACCTTAAAAAACATTTGTTTTTAAATTCATGCAAGCCAGAGTGCATTTATACCTTTTTTTAACTTTTCAGTGTTCTATATTCAATGTAAGGACGCAAGTCCACAGTTCTCATTCTGTAAAAATATGTAAATGACTACATGAGATAGTATTCCCTTTATACATATTTTTCAATCATAATACAATCTGTATTTAACACAAAGTTCTCTTTCATTCAAATTCCCTATGTAAAAAGTAATCATGTTCAAAGTCAGAAATAAACTTAATATTACTTAGTTCATTTCAGGAGTACATAAAGTAAAGCTCTCGCCTCTCAAAAGAGGTTATTCATTTCTCCTTGTTTAAATTTACATTCATTTTTACCACTCTTCTCCCTATTTGGGGTTTAAAAAAAGAAGGTTTCAGCATATGCCTTCAAATATTCAAAAGAGGACCAGGGTACTCTTAGAAGTGCATACCAGAGATGCAGTATAGTGTGGTTCAAGTTGACTCCCAGAGTAAGGAGTGTCTGCTGGCTGAGTATGCTGGGTTAAATATTGCATTGCAGTGGGGGGCGGAGACATTCAAGATGATATCAGAGCTCTCTCTGCAAGAAACTTTACCAATCAACTCTCTGTGGGAACACAGCATGGGAGAGTAAGTAGCTCAGGAGGATGTTGCATTACAGAGACTGGCCACTGGTTGTAGCTCCCAAGGTCAGTAGGTCACCCCCTCACCTGTGACTAAGGCCACTGTAAATTATTTTCATTTTAACAACTGTTTTTACAGATTACGTATTTATCAATCATTATTTTAAACTTCTTTTGATTACACATGTTATAACATTTCTGTTGTAAGTGGGCTGATAACGGGGCAAGAGACTGACCCACATTATAATATCGAAAACAGTTACTGTAAAAATCAGATAAAGGTCCATTAGATTCCTTGATTATTTCCAGTATTATAGATGTCAGGCACACTCCTCATTCAGTCCAATTTGAGAACTGATGCTGTCTATAGAATAAATCCAGAATACCTCCCTTTTCAAAAGGAGGCCATCCCATGTGATGTTCCCAGCGGTGGGTTCAGTCACCTTTTCAAGCCTCCAGAAGTGTAGAGAGGCTACTGAATGTCCAACATTATTAAAGTGTTTAGCCGCAGATGAGTTAGTATCTTTCAAGTGGATATCACTTTTATGCTCAGCTATACATGTTTTTAGCTCCCTCTTAGTTTTCTTTACATACAACTTGTCACATGGGCTCTGAATCAAATAAATAACATAATTTGTTTGGCATGTAATGAGTTGCTTAATCGGAAATCTTGCATTTGCGTAGGGATGTTCAAACACAGTTTTTCTACTTGTGTTGTTGCACTGAAAACATCTACCACAGGGGAAACATCCTTCCTTTAGGGGTCCTAGTAAAAGTTGTTTAGTTGTAACCTTGGGAACTTGGTGTACTGTGTGCACTAGTCTGTCTTCGATTGTGTTTTTTTAGAGGTTATTAATGGTAGATTAATCAACCTGTCATTGCTAGTTTCCCCAGCCTGCAATATATCACAGTTCTTGTACAGATTTTCTCTGATGTCCTTATTGAGGTGGCTGTAGGCTGTCAAAAAAATTATTCTATTTTGATCTTCCTTAGGTCTTCCTCCTTCCAGTATTTCTTCCTTGAGGTATCTCTTACTTCACGTGCTGCTTCCTCTACAAGTTCTCTACTGTATCCCCTATTTTTGACTCTTTCTGTCATTTCTTCTGATACCTTTTTATATTCTTTCTCTCCTCGCTACAGTTTCTCCTGGACCTGATGTACTGTGCTTTTGGGATACTTTTAGTTTTGGATTGCGGTAACTCTTGAAATGTTATACTGTGTTCCTATCAGTTGGTATTCTGTATAAAGTAGTCCGTAATCTCCCCTGTCCCTTATAGATAAGCAAGTCTAAGAAAGCAACTTGTGTTTCACTGCTCTCCATAGTGAAATGTAAATGCTGATGCCTCCCATTTAGGTATGTGTTAAATCTCTCTAATTCCATCTGTTCTCCTCTCCATAACATAAAAATTTCATCAATAAAGCACTTCCATGTGACAATATTGTGGAACATGGAGGTAGTGTCCTGGTTCAATACATGTGTCTGTTCAAATTGCCACATAAATAAATAATAATAATAATAAATAAAGACACATAAATAAGGGAGCTTTCTTTAGTCACGGACCACAATCGCCTAACATTGCTTCATATAAGGAGTGGCACAATGTCAAACTGCTACAGTGGAGTCTTGTGCTACAATCATAGGGATCGGTCCTCGGACCATTAATGTTTCTGACTTATTTAAAAAGGTTTGCGAGATAATGTTTCAGACATGACACACCATTTATACGTGGATGACACAATATTGTACACCTCTGCTGCATCTTTGATGGAAGTACAAAATAAGTTGCAGCATAGCTTTGATGGACTTCAGGTTTATTTCAGGAACTCTAAATTTAAACTGAACACAGGAAAAAGCAAATGTATGTTGCTTGGAACCACAAAGAAAACTAAGGCTTGTGGCGGTCTGTCTGTTCTGGATGCTAAAGGGGTCCGACTGGAGCAGGCCGACTCCTACAAATACTTAGGGTTCTGGTTAGATTCATCGGGTACAAGCAATGAACATGTGGATAAATTGATTTCACAGACTGGTAAGAGGCTGGAGCTTGTGTATCACAATCAAAACTGTTTAGATAGTTGTACTATACAAAGAATAGCTGAAGTGCAGGTTTTTCTGTTATTTGACTATGGCGATGTCCTTTATGATTATTCTATTAAAGACAGACTACAAAAATTAGACACCTTATACAACTGACTAGCTAAGTTAATTCTGAGGTGTCAAAAAGGGACACATCACTGTATCGTGTATAAACGGTTAGCGTGGATCTCTCTTGCAGACAGACGTCACCTGCATAAATTTGTTTTAGCAAACAAAACTGTTCTGAGAAAGGTCCCTAATTACTTAAAAGCTAAACTACATGAGAGGAAGGTACATTTATATTTAAGGAACTCTGTTTACTGGGAATTAACTGTATCCATAACCAAAACCCAAAGGTCAATGCATTTTTACAGATGGTCCCTTTTTTATTGGAATCAATTGCCACACAAATTTTGATTTCTTGACTCTAAACCTCTCTCAACTAAGGCAGTAAAACAATGTTTTTTGGATTCTAATTTAGCACCGAAAAAATGCTGTTATGGTTACTCCTATGACTGACTGCTTGGTTTTTCTCTGTATTTATGATTGTATTTACTATGTAATTGTAAATATTTTTGTCTAATTGTTTGTATGTTGTCCACAAAAGATCACCATTTCAAATAAGCCTTGCTCAATGGTTATAACCCTAATAAAAATGAAATGAAAATGTAATATGAATTTTCAGCACCACACTAGCCCACAATATGCTAATGCTAAAGCTAATGGGAAGTAGCCTAAGAACAAGAATCTTGGGCACTGTGGGAAAAAATTGTGGGAGTGAAAACTCAAATGAAGTGGGTTCTAGCAAGTAATAACTGAATACCCACATTATAAGCATATTTTGGGTGTGCCAAAGAGATTCTTTTCTTTTTATATTTTGTGGGAGAGAGATGTGACAGACTTGACTGAGACTATATAATAAACAATCCTTCTTCTGTTTTTTTTTTAATCTGACTGATAAAACACCTTCTGGTTGAAGTTCATACTCACTTGTACTGTATGCTGACAACAACATCATCTATGTAAGTGGGCATTTTGAATATTCAACCAACCTTCAATGACATTTTTTTTGTTTGTTTCACAAGTACTTTGAGGCAAAGCATTAGGTTTTCATGCTGTTAAAGCAAATATCAAGTACACTAAGAATGTTCACAGTAGATAAGAGAAACCTTCAAAATATGTTTAATTATAAAGATCTGGACATGTGGCTGGATCCTACATTGAAATTGGATTTCAAAATTAATTAATTATGCAAGAATATATGCCCTAAATTAGGGGCCCTGTATTGCTATAGGTCTTATTTTCCTTGGATATTAGGTATATCATTGTAAATACAGATACATGGTCATATTTTCTCCATAGACTTGGCACCATTCATAACAGTCTGGCCAGATTTAGACTGAATGCCCCTTGGGCCAACCACCACTACCTTTTATTGAAACTGCATTGGTGGATGCCCCTGAAAGTCAGAAGCCAATTTCACTGTGTTCAACTCATGTTTTAATGTATTGGGCCAGAGTCTCAAATGGTTTTGGGACTAAATCCCACAGCACAACTCCAGTTGCAGACCGCAATATCTGCAGCTGTGAAGATTGCTATTCTCAGCTGCAGCAGCTGCGGAAGATGTTATGGCTGGTCACACTGGACATAAAATATTTCTGCAGCTGCGGTAATTTCCTTGGCAACACTTTCCTCAAGCTGCCATAAATCATGGAGCTGGTCATCAACTGACTCCACTTTTGAGAATACCATTGCTGCAGGAGAAACTGTGGTTCTGAGTTTTTCCTGCCGATGTGGGAATTTCAAAACTTTTGAGAGTCCAGCCCATTGTATCTAAAGCCCCTATCTATTTACAAGACTGAGCCAGTATTAAAATCCAAGGAGCTGGCCTTCACACCTCAGCAGGCCTTCAATTAATGTGTAATTTGCCATAAACCTCCTCCAGCTGTGGGGCCTTCCCTTTTTGCTGGTGTCTTTGCTTTGAATTCCTTGCCTCTATTCTCATGTCTTAAGAATGGTAAACTGTTCTCAGTGGCATTCTTAAAGATTGGGGGGGGACTTTCAAAAGGCTGGAAACAGATGCATATGCACACTGCGCCTGCATCTGCAACTGCCCAATTACATCTAGGCAGCCCTGCTGCTATTCTCAAACATTGCATCCATTTGTGACAAAACTTCATGATTTGTGGTAATATGATGTAGGGATGCAAATATAATCTGTGCTAAGTTGTGATGAACTCTCATCTTTTATTGGGTGCAAAATTTGGATGTTGCAGAACCATCTAATAAATGGTCTAACAGTTTGCACGCATTTTCAGTTTGAAAATTATGGTGCCTACAACTAGGATAGAGTATTTTAAAGGGGAACAGTAAGCACTAAGATACCCATAACCAAGTGTGGGGCTTGTTCCAGTTTGCACTTTGTGTACAAAAACATTTTTTTTTTACTTACTGTTTTCCACAGTATAGCAGATTGTATGAGACTGATTCTGTTGATTTGTCAACTGACTTTTACTGTAATTACAAATCCCAGAATTCCTTGCAGCTGACATTAGAAGAGGGCTGCATCAGTTGGAGATTTAGTAGCCTACAGTGCATGTTAGAACTTTTATATGCACCAGTCAGACGTTTGGTGATCCCGCTGTTCTGCTGGGGCTTGCAGTTCTCTGTCACTATACTTAGCCCAGGGAGGACAGTGGGACTTGCAAGCAACAGATCAGAGCTTATAAAAGTGCTATCATGTGTTGCAGGCTTTTGAATCTCCCACTGCTAGAGCCCATCTCTGATGTCAGCAGCAGGGGATCCTAGGGTTTGCAATTGCAGAAGATGTCAGCATGCAAGTCAACAGAATCAGTCTAATAAAATCTATAGTATTGCAGTAAACAGTAAATAAAAATTGTTTTTGCATGTGAAGTGTGAATTGGGACCATCCCCACACTTGGGTGTGGGTAGCTTAGTGCTGACTGTTCCTCTTTAAAAATCCACCCCAATGTTTTTAAACCAATCTAGCATGCTCTGTCCTATCTATGTTTCCAAATAAAATCGTTTCCCTCTTGTCTATGATAGTACTGTACATTTTGCTAAAATACAGAGATACTAACTGCAACAGAATATTTGTGCTACAGGTGAGCAAAAATTGGGGAGGTTCCGGATTTGATTTTGCCAAATCTCCCCTGATTTTGGTTCTGATTTTGGACTTGTGGTCACATGTGATGCAAGCCCACACCATGTTCAGTACAATTTCTTTCTATTGGGGTATGGAAGGTATATATTCCTGTAGGTACACAGGTAACTGGCAAGCAAGACTGCAAGCTGTAGACTTCTCAAGTGGCAGAGCACCTACATGCTTACAAATAAATGCTTCAGCATAAGACACAATCCTACATCAAGTCTACTACAGTTTTGTTATTGGAGTATGGAAGAAAAATGATATTTCTACTGGCATGTAGGTAACTGGTGAGAGAGACTACAAACTATGAGCGACTCAACTGTCAAAGCACCTAAAATTTGACACCAGCTTATACCAGTTCTAATGCAATGTATTTTTATACTGGGGAATGGATGAAAAATATTCCTGCTTGTAGGTACTGTAACTGGCTAGTGAAATTACAAGATGTGGGTTACACAACTGGCAGTACACCTAAAGTATCTTCTCAAATGGCAGCCCAGAACAATATACTACTTTCCCAAAACAATGGCCAGGGGCTACAGATGTGTGAACATGACACCCCCAAAATACGATAAGTCAGGGGCTACTCAAATGCTGGAGTACTAGCCTCACCCCCCCCCCAAGTCTACGTAAGTCTGTGTTTATATTTATTAATGAGGTATGGAAAAAAACATACTTTTTTGTAGGATGGGGACTATTCAGTTGCCTGAGCAGAGCCCATACCCTTACAAAAATGTAATGCTTTGCCTTCCTGTTGTCTAATCTTAAATGTGATAAACAGGAACAGACAGAGGCATCACCAGCAATTTACATATTTTTGTTTTATCATTTTAGTTTTTGTTGACTGTAAAAAGAGGGTTTAAAAATGCTGCCTATTTTCAGCCTTGTCCCGTGTGTGTGTATATGTGTGTGTGTGTGTGTGTGTGTGTGTGTGTGTGTGTGTGTGTGTACAGATGCAAAGCAACTGAAACTGAACCAGATTAAGTTGTTGATGATATTTTAGTAAACTTAGTGAATAGCAATGACATGAGAGTGGCTGATTCAAGCACAGGAAGTGCACTGTTTAGTTAAAGTTTTACTGAGACTAAGACGGCATCTTATCAGAGTCAAACCTAATGAGCAAGTGTCTTGGGTTAGTATTTTTGTTTATTAATGAATAATCCTTTATTTGTATGATGACATTTGTAATGATCAAGATGCCTAGTGATGCAAGTTTATGCAGAATAAAATGAAGTGACAACATGATTACATAGAGACTTAGGAACACATATCCATAAAAACAAATTGTAACACAACAGTTCAGAATAAAAGGTTTTGTTATATACTGCAGCATTATCCATGCCACTGCAACCGCAGTGTTAATCCCTTGCTGTTCATTTTTGTTTCCAAATCTGTTTCTATGGTGCCATGTTTCATTTTATGTTCACCATTGTTACAGCTTATGTTTTGTGGCCTTAAGTTAGACCAGATGCCCTCAGTGTCCCATAACGTCTTGGAGCAGTTGTTTCCAAATCTGTTTCTACGATGCCACAATTCATTTAATGTTCACCATGTTATAGCTTATGTCTTTCAGCCTTGAGTTAGTCCAGATGTTCTCAGTGTCCCATAACCTCAGGGAGCAGTGTCTGTTACATGCTAGTTCATGTGAGTCACAAGAAATGTGAGATATTCAAATACAGTTAGGAGTATGGATGAAAACCTTATGGCAGCCATTTTCAGGATGCTCGCTGTTAACTATTTCAAGGCTAAATAAAAATGTAAAGCAGACTAAAATGTGGAAAAAGTGCATGTAAAAATACAGTAGCGAAAGAATTATTTAAAATGATATTGGTACAACATCGATCCAAGGGAGCTGTGGCAGCAGTATGACTTGCTATACCAGCCACTTGGGTTTGTGTCTAAAGTCTAGTTCATCTAAGGGCCAGCAGGAGGAGGAAGACTGAGCATCTCAGAGGACACTGTTCTCCTCCAGAAAAGGATGAAACTGAGGAAAATAGCCCTGATCTGCAGGTGGGGGTGCCTGAACTGCAGGCAACCCAGAGGATGAAACTGAGGAAAATGACCCGGACCTGCAGGACAATGACTGTGGTTCTCTTAGGCTCCACTCACTTGATCAGGAGGGCCCCCTAACTGAATTCAGGTTTCTGAAAGGGGTTCTGCCTCCTAACCTTTATGATCCTGCCAAGGGGATAATCCATGGATATGATGTGACTCCAAGGCTGGAGTGTGTCATAGCTGGGAACTCACTGCCAGAAGGCTGACAGTGGTGATTGGTGAGTAAGGAGCATAAAGAGCAAATAAAACATGTAGAGGTGCAATATTTTCACCACAACACAAACTGCTGCTTTAGCTACTCAAATACATGCTTTACTAAATAAATATATTTTCAAACCCTTCTGACTGGGCATCATAGTTGGGTTTTAGGGCAGCAGTAGGCTTAGATCCCAGTAATAACTGTCCCCCACTTCTCAGTGGAAGCTGCCGAGCAGGTTGCCATCTTTTATCAACTTGTCCAATTTAGTTTTAACAGTAAGAACATTTTTATGTTTGCTTGCACCCATGTGCAAGAAACATAGTGCCATCATCACAGTTTTTGTAGGTGTGGCACCCTGTCTTCCAAGTCAGTCAGTGAAGGCGTGGCCACAGTTCACCAATGAATGCTTCAGCTGTCTATGACAGCAGTTGAAAATGCAGTGGCATACAGCTGAAAGGGAGATACCCACTTCAGTGAGCAGTGATAAGATAGTGTTGATAGCATATTGCGTGCTCATGTGCCCCCTCCACACACAATGTATGGCTGACAGGGATGCCCAATCCCCCGTCAGCTCTGCTGCGCTCCCCCCCAACAGAGTTCAAGGTACCATGCTGGGAGCCCACCCCAGCATGGCAATGGTCCGTAAGGCCAGTGGGGGTGCCCAATCCCCATCGGCTCCACTGTCCCCCCCAACAGACTACCGGGTGCCATGCTGGGAGCACACCCCAGTGTGGCAACAGTCTGTATGGCCGACGGGGGGTGCCCAGTCCCCTGTCAACTCCACTGCCCCCCCAAACAGCCTTCTAGCTGCCATGCTGTGAGCCCACCCCAGCATGGCACAAGTTCCGTGTCGTCTATGAGAAAAAAATATTCTGCAAGATAAAACGGTCCCTCGCTGACTGTCCTGACCCTCACCCATGCCAACCCTCTGTGCACCCTGCCTCCCCACAACCCCACCTCACCACATACTTACCTCCAGAGTCTGGCGCGATGATCTTTGGTGGAACAGGAACACGTCTGTACTCTTCAAAGCTGACCGAGAACTAAGGAAATGCCGATAAGCTGTATAATGGAATAAATAGGGTTTTTTCGACTTTGATGCATATCTCAGGCATTTTTGGGAATTATTTCACCAAATTTTCAACATGGGGTTTTTGGGACCCCACCTCATGAATTCTGGCACTGTCATTTTGTTAATCCGCCTGAAAGGTGATTTCATGGGCACTGCATGGAACCACCTTTCAGGACCGATTTATGAAATGACAGTGTCGCAGTTCATGAGGTAGGCCCCCAAAAACCCTATGTTGAAAATTTGGTGAAAGAATTCCCAAAAATTACTGTTTTATGAGCATGCATTGCACTGTTCCTAGGCATGCTTGTAAGTTCACGAATTTTCAACATTTTCCCTCCAGATTTTCAACATTGACATTTTCCCACACCTCCTTATGAGCAGTACAGATGTCATTTTTCACATCTCTCCCAAAATGTGTTTCTGCGCATGTAGTGCACAATGGCACAGTCGGTGTGCGAAATCAATGTTTGGGACAGATTAAGAAAATCACAGTGACACTGTTTATGAGCAGAGGTGTTAAAATGGCTATGTTTAAAATTTGGTGAAAAAAGTCCATAAAATAACTGTTATGAGCGACCATTGTGCAGTTTCCATGCTCCCTCATAAGTTCATGCATTTGTAATATTTTCAGTCCAGATTTCCACCACTGGCATTTTTCCATATTTCCTTATGAACAGTACAGCTTAATTTTTCACACCATGAGCGAAAAGTGTTTTCGCACTTCCAGCACAGAAATGCGTGGTCGCTGTGGGAAATCACTGTTCAGGACAGATTAAGAAAATCACAGTGACACTGTTCATGAGCAGAGGTTCCAAAATGCCTGTGTTGACAATCTGCTGTAAAAAATCCCCAAACGAATTGCATTACGGGTGTGCATTGTGCAGTTTCTACACACGCTTGTGGCTTCACTAGTTTTTTTAATATTTTCACTGCAGATTGTCAACATTGCCATTTTTTGCACCTCCCCATAAACATTACAGCTGTCATTTTTCACATCCTGTTCAAAATGTGTTTTCGCACCTGTGGTGCCAAATGGCGTAGTCGCTGTGCAAAATCAGCTTTTGGCTAATGAACTGATATTGCCACTGTTCATAAGGTGGGGGGTCACAAAAAACCCATGTTGAAAATTTGGAGTGAAAATGCCAATGAACACTTGAGGCGTTAGGGTTTCTGACCATAACGCTCCACCCTGTAGAGATTGACAGGCATCAGGGGTGTGACTTGGGATTCTCGCCTGTAATGTTCATACCATTCCACACCCTGCAGCCAGTGAGAGGCATTGAGGTGTGCCTTGGACTCTTCAGCCACAAAGTTCACCCCATTCTCCTATACAGCACCCATCTCAGCATATTTCCTGATGGAATGGGGTGAGCATAAGGGCCAAAGACCTCAAGGCACACCGTGACACTTGTCGGTGTCTGCAGGGTAGGCTGTGGTGAAATGGCATGGCTGTTATGCCTGATGACCTAAAGACACACCTCAATGACTGTCAGTCTCTGCAGGGTGGTGGTGCAGTTGGCTTTAGTTCAATTCTTCACTGCCATTCCTATTATGCAGCTCTCTAACTGCTACACTACCAATGCCAATGCCAGCAAGCAAACATTCGGCATTGACAAATGCTTGTTAGACTACACAATGTCCCGAGGTAACATATTTCATAGTCTGATTGATCTTGGTACAGAGTCTTCGGTGATTTCAGTGTCCCAGGGTTCCTTGTTTCTCTTTATATTATTCTGGATTTTAACAAAAACATGCTGGGAGTTCCTAATGCCAGACTATTCAAATTGTTGTAAGTAATTTAGGATACCTCTACCCAATAAAAAACTATGATGAACAAATGTATATAGCAAACTTTTCTTTAGTTCCTTTATATTTATTGATTTTGTTTTTGTTTTTTGCTCTTGTGTAGTGTAACATAAGTTTCAGGACTCACTGTTCCTTCATCAAAACACTTACAAGCTGTAAATCAAACTAAACAAAAACCCAACCAATACATGCAGATGCAGTGGCATTCTTGATAATGACAATTTTGAGCCTGAACACAGCGCGGGGACCAGTAAAGTCTTTTAACGCTTCTCGCGGTTGAGAAATGGGATCATACTAAAAGAAGTGAGGATCCAGAAATTACAAGGATGGGTTACAGGCGAACACATGGAAGGTGGGTGCAAACAAGAAAGAGATGCACAATTAAACAGATGGATTGATTAAGCTTAGGGAAAGGTTCAAAGTGAACCACCCTGTATGCGTTTCCACTTTTATTTTCATTTTTAGAAAACTCACAGCGTTATAAGAGGGCACCAAGACCAGAGACCTGAACAATTCAAAAACACAATAAGGTATTAACTTTTGAATATGCACATTATAGTGAAGCAATAAACTACAGTGGGCAAAAAGCAGTTTAAAGGCTAAGAGAATATCAAAAATAAACCTAAATTAGTTTTAGAGGAAACGCTACATTTTTCTTTCTTCTTCTTTTCTGAATTTCAGAAACTTGCATAGGGCAAAATCAAAAAACAGCAGAAGATATGTTTGAAAATAAATAATATGAGATTTAAGAGGGTGCTTTTTTGCCCATAATTCTAAATGACTTAAAAATGTTTTTTTAAATATAAAAATAAAAAACAATTTTTATTATAATACAAAACTTGAGGTAATCGAGGTAACTCTACATAAAAGTTAATATACAAAAAGTTATTCTCTTTCTTTGACCCCCCCAGTACCCTTTATATACAGAAACTTTGACAAATAATCTACAAAGTCTGCAAAGTGATTCTGAATAGAACAAATAATAGCAGGTATGTTCCCCCTGCTTTAGAATATCGATTCCTATTAGAATTAATTTTTTATAAAAAAAAAAGTTGTGAAACATTGTGACACTTTTATTGATTGGGTTTTTGTTTTGTTTGATTTACAGCTTGTAAGTGTTCTGATGAAGAAACAGTGAGTCCTGAAACGTACGTTAACACTACACAACAGCAAAAAAAAAAAAAAAATGAAAAAGACTCAATAAAAAGAAAGGAACTAAAGAAAAGTTTGCTATATACATTCTTTCCTTATATGTTTTTATTGGGTGCAGGTATCCTAAACTACATACAACTAATCTTGGTACAAATGCATGCTTCCTAATATCCCTTTTAGGGAATTTTTCAATCAGTTGCAGTTTGTGACCTCTTAAATCATGTTTGGGTATTTTAAATTCTAAGCCCAACTGATTGAACAAATGTTTACCTTGTAAAATTTTAAATAAGAATAACAAGTCGCCTCAAGCTGTTCAGTCACTCAATGTAAACAACCATAAATCCTGAGGCCTTTCTCCATAAGATTTATTTTTGGCATTTAAAGATCAGGGCCGATTTTCAAAAGTTGTCATGTCAGATGCAAAATGCGTCCAAGTCAACAGTTGTTTCAAATGCAGCTGCATCCATGTGAATAGCTGGTATTTTAGAAAAAATGCAATTTGTGTCCAGACACAGTAAACCAATGTCGCATGCAAATTGGTCATACAAAGGTGCGCAAACTGCCTGTTGGATGCAGAGCATGATGAAAGTGGGATGGGGAGCAAAGAGCAGAAGTGAGGAGAAACAGGGACAAAAATAAAGAAGAATATCGATACAGGCATGTACAGTGAGGCACAGGACAACACACAGGTGTACTGCACACCTGTCTGCACTGCAGCCACAGTACCGATGAGTACCTTCTGTGGTTCACAGCATCAGAGACCACCCAAACAACAGCATGGGCGGGTAATGGAGTAGAACATCCCCCCCAGGTAAGGTATCCCAGCTGCAAGTGTATGTACTATACTGAACTCACCTGCATGGCACACCTGCCTGCACTGCTGTCACTGTACCAATGTCTCTATTCTGTGTCATACAGCACCCAAGTCCACCCATATAACAGAGCTGTGTAGGACACGAGTGTGGAATGGCCAACCAGCAGACCAAGAACCAGGCACAGAAGAAGGAGGCAGTATAGCGCAGTGGTTTAAGGCTCTGAGTTGCAAATCTGGCGACATCCAGCAGACCAGACCTGGGTTTGAATCTCACAGCTTCCACATGCATACTGTGTGACCCTGAGCAAGTCACTTAACTTCCCTGTGTTCCCAGGTTGCACCTGTAAAAAAGCTTTCAGCTTAGTGTGTCTCACCTGGTTAAACAACTAAAAATAAATAAATAAGAAGAACTTCACAGCAGAGGAGGCAGATGTGCTCCTAGAGGCTGTGGAGGCAAATGCTGCCCTACTCCAAAGCTAAGATGGGAACAAGGCCCACAGACTTAAGCAGAAGGTTGCATGGGGGGAAGTGGCCAAGAAGGTGAACACTGTCAGCAGGGTGAAGTGTACTTTCTGTACACATTCATGACGGTGGGGATGATGTGCTGGTGTTGTGTGCATCACAAATTGACTTTGGTATGGTTGTACAGCTGCACTGGCCCCTCTGCAGACTGACATGTGTACCCCATCTCACTGCTGTTGCTGTCACCTGGGGACCACCCATGTGTGGATACACCACATGCCACATACCATCACACCTGTGTGGCCCCCTCCAGGTGGCAATATATTGTTACCAGGTTCCTCCTGGGGCCATGATGTTACTTAGGCTGCACTGCAGTGCTATACTCCACAATGGGTCTCCATCCGCTGAAGTGGCTGCAGATGAGTTCTGCCCATTGCTGATGTCTGGCTGTAGCTATGCTGCCACACCCATGTCCTTGTCTGCTGCTTGTGGCACTATCTTTGGTGTCATAGTCCTCTCCAGGATCCTGATCTGTTGTGTCATCCCCCATATTAACATGGTGTGCCAGTGCAATATTGTGCAGAATGTAGCATGCCACCAAGATTTTGCAGACCATGTCTGGTGTGTACTGCAGGGCCTCCCTGAGCAGTCCAGGCATCTGAATCAGTTCTTCAGGAGTCCAAAAGTCCTCTCAATAACAATCCTGATGCTGCTGTGAGCCTGGTTGTACTGTTGCTCTGCCTTGGTCTGTGGATTCTGTGCCAGCGTCATCAACCACAGCTGCTGTGGATAGCCACTGTCACCTGTGTGAGAATATGGCACAGTTACACATGGTCATGTGGCATTGTGGTACTCAACATCCTCTGTCCCACTGGTTTTGGCATTGTGGCTGTCTGGGTCCTGCCTCCCCCCCCACTCGGCAGGCACAGTTCCAATCATGTACGTTGTGTGCTGCCCTGTGCTGGGGCTGGGGTGGGATGTGTGCCTTGCATGGATCTGTGTAGTGGCATGCCCTCTACTGGCATGTTCCCACTCCTCCACTGACAGATGTGCCTGTGGTTGTTATCCCCTTGTTACAGTGCTGCTAGTGTTAGCCTTGCATGGCTGTCTAACCCATACAGGGTACTTTTGCATTGTATGTACCTGGTATGGTGTCCCATGGGGGGTTGATGACTAAGATTGTATTTTCTGCCCTACACATACAGTCATGATGCACCTCTTATCATGGCCCTTCCCATGCTGCTGTCCACAAGGCATAGATGTACACTCACCTATTAGCCACCCTCCCTGTAGATCACCATTGCCTCTCTGTGTACAGGTCTGCAGTTCCCCACTGAGGTCATTACAGAGATCCTTGATACCATCCTGGGGCAGGCAATAGCATGCCAGACACTACTTCTTTGTGAGGTCCCTGTATGATATTCTCATCCTGTACACTCTGGTTGTGTATCATCTCCATGGCATGTGCACTCTGGGAACATGGCAAGCATTTTGTGCCTGCTGCCACTTTTGTGCTCACTCCTGCAGCTGTTGGGCACATTGGTGGTGCATTCATAGTGCCAAGTGTATGGTCAATAGGGTCTCTAGCTCAGACATCCCTGTCGCTGTCACTGCACTGGTGATCCTCCTGCTCCTCCTGCACCTCACTAGTGACTCTCAGTGCAGGCCTCATTGCTAGGCCCTTTTATATCTGCTTTAGACCAGCTCCACCCTGGTCTAGCTGGTGCATCTAATGTTGGATGCATCTTTGTGTCCTTGGCTTTCTAAAATCCTAGTTTGGGGTCTGTGGTTGCTGGCTATGTCAAATTGGGCTCGCATCAGCGCATTCTGTGTTGCGTCGATGCAATTTTCATTTGCATTCAGAGGCAACCCTTGTTTGGTCACAATTTGATCTCAGATGCATTCCACCTGCATCATACGCAATGTGCATTTGAAAATTGCATTTGGTGCAACTCAGGATGCAAATTGTGTTTTGCATCCAGTATTACAGACGCATGTTGCTTGTGTCACGCTAAGTGCTTTGAAAATCAGGCCCCAATTTCTTGTATCTACGTTGTGTTTTTTAATGAGGTCAATATGGATTCCAAACCTGAGAACAATGTAACAGAAAATTTCAAAGATAATAAGAGAGAGTATTCCAGCACATGAGACCGGCAACTTGCAAATGCACTCTGGTTGCTATGACAACTGTACAGTTAGTTCGAGAGACACTCCTAACAAAATCAGATTGTCTCTCATGCTAACAGCAGATCATTTCTGATAGGCTTAAGCACTTTATTTATTATTTTTTAACTTTGTATTTTCTGCACCTTACTTACCTCTTCTCTCCACTCAATCAGGCTTCCTCATACAGACACACCACAACCTCGGAGTCTGCCCCTAGAGTACTCGGTCACACTGCCCTTGACCCTCGATGCCCGATTAACCCTCTGGTGTGGGGTGAGGAGGGGTTCCCCCTAGCCCTCCCCAACAGCTATGTTCCCTGCAGTGTGTCCTGCACAGTGGAGTCTGCTCCGATGAATTGCGGGTGCCTGCAATGAGGAGCCATCACCTAGGAGCGACAGGGGGTTGTTTTTCCTATGTTCAACCCCAGATGTCTGCATGCAATGAGGGCCTAGGAGTGAGGAGACACGTTGAGATGTGCCTCCTGCTCCGCCCCCTGCAGATGTCTGCCTGTTCCCTTTTCACTGCTATCTCCGCCTTCCGCACCTTCCACCCGAGCACCCCCAGGTGGCGGTATCGCAGTGGGAGCTTGCAGGTGACCCCCCCAGAGAAGGAGACAGCTGACCCTTGGTGAATCGTGCTTGTTCCTGAACACGTATCACCGGCATGGTATGAGGTAAGGCGTCCAGCGCCTCAGCCCTCAGCGCCACCGGGCCGGCTGGCTTAAGCACTTTATGGATCTGTACTGAAACCAATAAAAACCCTTTCCAGAAGAAGGCAGTGATTGTGTGAGATAATAAGGGTCATTCCATTCTAGTATTGTTTCCTTACCATCCTCCATAATGGGAGAATACAGTCAGTTCAGTCCCTAACCAGAGAAAGTCTAGAACTGCATTATTTAATTATACTGTTTAAAAACTAGGCACTATTTACATTATAGTTTATGATGGAACATTTTGAACAGTATGATTTAGTGACAGTGCAGTGTTGTTGTGCATGGGTTATAGCTGCCAGTCATCTGCTGTATATAGGAGTGGTCTGCCATTGTGCATGGGCAACTTAGCCATTCTGAATCATAAAGCAGACAACTGACAGAACTTCAGACTTTCACAGCATTCCACAAGCTGACAGAATATCATCATTCCACAAATTCTAAAAGTTTACATTTAAGCATTGTGTTTTTACTTATGTGTTTTATGGCTGGTAGTTTGAATGTTTTATGAATTAATAACTTGAAAACCTTTCTTTCCCCCCCTCACGATTTGGTCTACAAAACAAAACAAAAAATAATGACGGGTTAAAAGCACAGCAGAATTGTGATACTGGCATCACAAACTGCGAGAGCAAAGTTAAATGAATGAAAGAGCTGCTTATGTCCAGCCCATGCCAAATAAATTCTAATTTGGTTCTGACATTATGCAAATGAGCAGTACAGTTACAGTAGCAGAATATATGATATATACAATAAAGGATGGTGCTTTGTACATTGAGTTTTTTTACACAACCAAGGTGTATAATACCACATAAACCACAAGTGTGAAGCACAAGTGGTCTGTGATGGTATAAAAACCAAGGGTGTGTAAAAAAATAACATCCCAAATGTTATTTCATATACTTGTTAATGTGAAAAAGATGCTATTAGGAAAAAAAATGCCATTAGAAAACAAGAAAGGCGGTAGTGCGAGGAGAAAGGAAACTGTTATCTGAACATGGAGAAGGTAAATGAAATTTTGCACATGTGATTGTAAAATGTGCAGGATGTGTAGGAATTGTTGCCCCAAAAATAGAACCAGACTTATTTTTATCTATTGCAGTGCTTTTCATTTAATAACAAGACTGGGATACAGAGAGCAGCGCTGATAACTTTTTCTTAGCTTGTGTATTTGCCGTCGGCCAGCTGCACAAATATCTATTCAAGCTTAACCATTCCTATTCTTCTACTTAAAATAAAATGTTTCTGTCCTCACTTGACTTTGTTAGTAGTAAAAATGTGCTTGTTTTGTTTAAAACATAATTTATGTGAAAGGGGTGTCAGAGTTTCGGCATTACTTCTCAGAGCTGCGACATGACAACATGTGATGAGATAGAGCTGGGATCGATTTTAAACAAGGAAGCTTTTTAAACTGTTTAAATTGTTATTGTTTTCATTATATCTATTTGACTGGTTTTATATGCCTGAAATAATAGTTAGTAGTGCAGAGTAACAGTTACTGAGCTTATGAAAGTTTGTTAAAACTTGCTTCTTTTTAACAGTTTCTGATTGGGCTGGCACCAAATGCTGTAATAACCGGCTGATTATTACGTAATGGAACCCGGTTATTATGGCATTCAAAAGTGGTGTCAGTCCAGTCATTAAATGGTCTCACCAGTAATTTTAAGCATATTTAATGCTACATTCAGAAAGATTACTTATTTAGTAGTTCTGTAACTAACTGGGAACTTTTAGATTGTACAGTAGTACTGGAATAAAGGATATAATTTTTACACCTGCTTACAGCTAGCTAAGGAGTTTCTGAAGTAGCAGCCCATGTTTACAAGTCTATCTGAGTCAGCTCCAGAGGTTAACCACTTAAAACAGCACAAATTAGACTTGAACCACAAGACACACAGTGCACACAAGAGGAGGGATGCTGGTATGTGTTTTCTGCAGAGTTAAAAGCTCAAGACAGCCTGTGTTACTATTTTCAGCAAATGTTATTGTGGTGCAGTAAATCGTTTCTTAAAAACATGTGCTTTAGAGATCGTTGTAAGTTTTTAGATCATCATGAACTTTGTTTGTGAAGTGGGAAAAGGGTAGTGTTGCTCAGTCATGGGATAAATACCATAGCTCATTTTGAACCATGCAAGACAAATAGATATAGTGTTTCTTAGGTTCACTATTTAGGCTGGATAATGAGCAAAACACATACACATGCAGATGAACCCCAACAGTACCTTTATTCAACAGCATGCTGTAACTAAGTGCACACTTCCTGACTAACTCTTAAGTACAGCAGCCCCATAGGAGAAAGTACACTTCTATATATCACAACAGATGTACTGTATATCATAAAGAGATAGACAGGAGGAACCCAGTGGATATTATATTCCTCAATTTCGCTAAGGCCTTTGACCATCTGCCTCATTCTGAACTTGTTAAATCACTAAGTGACATAAATTTGGGTAGTAATATCATATGTTGGATTGCCAATAAGTTGAGGGAGTGTAAGCAGAGAGTGGTACTAGCGGGGTGCCTCAGGGTTCGGTCCTGGGTCCTATCCTTTTCAATATATGTATTGCCTCATTACAATTAGATTCCACAAATTTCTGGCTGTCAAAATTCATGGATGATTGTCGTTTGGGTGCAGTGGTAAATGGGTCTAAAAGTTCCACAGCATTGCAAAATACCTTCGACTTCATTTTCTTATGGACTGAGTGTAATAAATTAGTTTTGAACATCAGCAAGTGTAAAATCATGCATCTGGGACCTCATAATAAACAACATAAGCATTTCTTAAATAATGAACCTTTAATAGAAACATTCAATGAAAAAGACTTTGGTGTAACCATCAGCCCTGACCTCAAATTTAATTTACACTATAGGGAACTAGTGAAGAAGGCAAATAATATGCTGAATTGTATTTTTAGACACATTACTAGTTGAGCCAGGGAAGTCATACTGCCTCTCTACGTAGCACTGGTTAAGCCCCACCTGGAATATTGCATCCAGATTTGGTCCCCATACAATAAGCAAGACATATGAAGGGTGGAAGCTGTCCAAAGTAGAATGACCAGGTTCATCTATGGTTTAAAAGGAAAATCTTATCAGGAGAGATTGGCAGCACTTGCTCTTTATTCCTTGGAGTACAGAAGGCACAGGGATGACTTGTGCATGTTATTAAGAATGATGGATGACAACATTCTTAGGGCTGAACTGGGATTAGTATTTAACCAAAGTAGAGTTAGTAGTAGGAAACATCCCAAGCAACTATATCTGGACAAATGGAATTTGTTACATAGGAAAAACTGGTTCAGCCAAAGGGCTATCACAGCTTGGAATGTACTACCAGAGTAGGTAATTGAAAGTAAAGACGATTGCTTTCAAACACAACCTATATATGGTGATGTGTAATGAGATCAAATATGGGGGACAGTTCTAAATTCTAACTTGGGACTCTAATCCCTATTATTGGCAATCATTACGGATGTAAGTCTACACCAGCTTGAATAAATCTATGAAATCTATAGACAAGACCACAAAGGGTGCTATTTCCACCCGCAGTATGTTATCCACTGTGGTTGCATACTGATGATGTCATAATCCCCAAAAAGTAAATACTACAGAAAAGTGATTTTTTTTCTTTTAAAAAGGTATGTAACAGAGCTGAATACAGTGGCAGAGGCAGAGTACACTACACTCCCATGTGTGCTACCTGAGTTTACTGTGTGAGCTCACCCACCTTTTCTGGGATGGTTGAGCTATTAGAGTGCTATGGTGGTAGTGCTCTCTTGAGCTCCAGTGGGAGGGTGGTAGCATCCTTATTACCATAGCATCTCCCATGGGAAATCTGGGGTGGCTTAAGATGTCACGGGGATCACACAGTATTCTGCCCTTGCCTCAGAGTTTGCATTGAGAGGGCATTAAGTAATTTGTGGGAGGTAGGAAGAATGTAAAAGTGAGGAAATCTGCCCAGTGCATATGATGGTGCCATGTGTTCCCTACACCAGTTGACCTTGAAATCCCCCATGCATCCTCCCATTTCAATTCAGAAATAATGTTTAACCCAGGGGGGTTGACACCTCTGGGGTCTGCTAGAGTGGGTCTGGCCTGGGGTGTCTCTGCACTGACAACTCTGAATTACAGATCAGGGGTGGACCCATGAGACTGGCTGGAAGAGGATGTATGGGCACACAATGGTAGCAGTGAAAAAGAGCTAAAAGCAAAAAATACAAGATTACAAAAAACTGATGTACTGTCATTGACTCCACTGTGCCAGGCAGTGGAATATCTGTTTGACAAGCTGGAAACCTGTGTTTGCACACTGAGCTTAGGATGTCAGGAGTGCATGCCAACTGGGAGGGCATTAAAGTACTTGTGAGGACACCCTCCTCAGGGAGGGGGGTTGGAATGCTGCATTGCTTGGCCAGACATGCCTAATAATAGTCCTCTGCACCCCCATGATACCAGATCCCTAAATGCACTGCTTTGATCCCTCAGCCGATGTCCCCTTGATCAAGGTACTACCTAGATTGATCGTGACAGTGGGTCTCCCTGCAGAAGGGAATACTTCTGATTGGGGACCCATCAAAGGATCCTTGGAGCCTGGAGTTACAAGTGGCTGTTGAAGGTAAGTTTGTCCTGCAGTAGAGCATGAGGCACTTGAATAAGTGGGGTGCCATGAGAGGTCAGCAAAGGAGCAAAACAGAAAAATGGGTGTAAACAGAACATTCTTGAGTACAATTCATTCGATTTCTGAGCTAAATCATACATACTGAACTCTTACTCTACTGCTTGTGAGTCATTTTAAGTTTACTCAGCCATGGGATAAATTTTGGGCCACATTTCTATTTGCACTAGGGTTGCCAGAACATACTGAGGTTCTGAGTTCTGGTTTTGGTGTAGAACCTAGAGTCCCTAAAGTTCTAATCTTCTTTAGAACTTGAACTCCTCAGCATAAAGGACTGGAGAGAAAGAACAGAGAGAGTCTAAAAGGAGAAAAAACTCAAAACAGATTCACTGAACATACAGAAAAGAACACAGAAATAGAGAATGTGAAGGCAGATAAGGACCGCCTGGCCCACCCAGTCCACCTATTTTGCCTACCTACGTTATCACAGCAGATGCTACTTGATCTACAGCTCTTTCTCTCTCCCCCTCTTCCTTTCCACTTCGATAAGAAAGAAAGAGAAATAAGGCGTGCCATTCAAAATGCAAATACCAAGAGTCACAATTAAAGTGTTGTAGTGTGGCTCATCTGTATACTCGGGTATACGAGCAGCACGATCTCGAGTGTTTCATGGAAACATTCTGGAATTTAATTCCCAATAATCAGTTTGTTTTCCAGACTGGTATCTCATGTTTTTGAAATATCTGAACAAAAAAGCAGTTTATTTAGTATTTAGAACCCTAATACTTAGAACTCATGGGTGTTCCAGTTCTAACATAGAGCTCGCACTCTTGGTTTATAAAAGGATTCTAATCTTTTTAGAACTAGTCCTGACAACCCTAATTTGCACATATAAATAAGACACTTTTTAAATTGTGCTAGAGATGTAGATCAAAATGGTGTTCATTGCAAAATTGCATGGCTCTAATGTTTTGAGATGGAAGTAGCAATCTCATGTGCATATGGATCTGAGCAATAATATAAAGAGAGCCCCTACGCTTCTGTTCTGTTCTCTGGCCATTGAACAGTCCTCAATACTTGAATCCAGCTGTAGAACTCATGTATTGCTGCGTATTGCACAATTCTAGTGATTTTTATCTAAACTAGAATACTGTTTTGTCCCATGCCCTCTTTTCTTGGAATGAAGGGGCAACCCAGTGCCCCATTTCTGAAGTAAGTACATGGCATCTTATCCAATGGCTGGAGGTAAACATGCCAGATCTGTGCATTAATTCAAGGCTCTGTAACCTGCTATAAAACATAAGGCTAATGTGAGTAAAAAAACACTAGAGACCCTTGTTACTGAATATCTGAGAACTAGACAAAAGGCTGATCTCTGCTACAAATATAACATGATGCACATGGGTAACAAAAAAATGCAGATGGAATATTGCAACTGTGAAATCAAAGTAGAGCACATGAGGGAAGAAAGGAACTGGGGGTGAGGATTAAAAGTGTACAAAGTTGGGTAACTTTGCTTCATGGATTAATTCACCACAATTCACTAAGTTAATTTGTTCTGTGAAGTTCTAATTCTCAGCACAGGGCTAACTTCGCAAATGGAGAATTTGATAACTTTGCTGGTGAAGTTGGGTGAAATTAAGCCCACAGATGAAGTTTGTAATGTATCATGGGATTGGAGGTCACATGGGACTGAAATTAGTTGTATTTCATACCTTCAGTGCATTCTTATGAAGAGAGAGTTGGAGAGAGGTCTGCCCCTGCTTGTCTGAGCAAAACACCTTTAAAACTACTCCAGAAGTGGAGTACTGTATTTTGAACTAAATCATTCACAAAAAAGTATCTAGAGTGCCTTGTGTAGCTAGATTACTGTTTATTGTTTGTAGATTTGCGGATTTAATTTGCTGAAAATAGTGGCATGTTTTTGTCTTGTGAAGAAGTGCTGTGTGGGGGAGGGAAGGTTTTTCAGCTAGCATGCAAGGCAGCTGAAGGGCATTAGTCTGATTTGTTTTCCACAGTCTTTCTTCTTAATAATTTTGTCTGTGGTCTGTAATTTGTCATTTTATTTCTGTAGTACAGTTTTGTGTGGTTAAGTTAATTATTTGTCAGTCTGTTTCTATATTGGTTGTGGTTATTTTGTTTAGTTCTTGAGGTGGCGGTATTACTTACAGTAACTTGTTTTGAATTACCCCTGTCATGTGTGTCTTGTTAATCCCTGTTATGTTAAAAAATACCAAAAAAGCAGCAACATTTTTTGGGTGTTTTTACTGTAGCTACTGTTAGCTCAGTAAACTGTTCTGTTCAGATTCAGTTCACAGTACTTATCCCTCTGGTGAGGTGTTTTCTGCTGCTGCAGGTATTTAGTTTTACTGCATTGTTTATTTATTTTATTTTTCTTGCAATAATATAAAATGGGAAGATAAATCCTGTATTCTCCATTGGCTAAAAACAGTCACCTGACCGTGCATTAATTAAGCAATAAGGCACAACAGGGTGTGGGTTATTGGGGATTTACCCACACCTTGTGTGGTGTGTCACAAGGCACAGCCGAGTGTAGCCCTGGGTGGCCACCACTGATGTTTCACACTCTTATCGAGTGCTTTATCAGGGTAAAGCACTTGATAAGAGTATGAAACATCAGTTCAGTGGTGGCCTCCTGGGGCTAGACCGGTTTGCACAGTTTTTGCTTATTTCTGCACAAAATAAATAAATTTGGATGACATGACTACGTCTGAGTCATGTCTGTGGTTAGAGTGCTGAGTTCTTGCTGGTCATTTAAAGACATTCTTCACACTGCCTTGTGCCTTGGAAGGGCAGAGGAGAGAGATGTGTTGTAGACAGCGTGCTCATTTCAAGCAGCGCTCTCAGCCATCACGTACGTTTCTTGTTTAGGATGGCACCCTCACTTATCACCAAACTAATATTATTTTTTTTTTATTATTAATAAATTGCGCTAGTTTCTTGGCTATTGTCTGCATACTTACAGACAGTCTGGAGAAACATGTCCTGTGCTGTCTCTCTCCCTCCCTACTGTATCTCTTACAACACCCACTTAACATGTCTGTCTCTCCCGTAGTAAACAGTATATTTAAGCTGCATTTGCCTTACATTTAAAAAAAAATTAGAGCCCAAAACTGTGCAATATAAATGTTTTCATTATGTTTAACAAGTACTTAACTGTACAATCATTGGAAGTGTTGGTGTGGGGGGGGGGTAGGGGGGACTAAAAAACTACAACTACAGCATTTAGAATAGGTCAAAAGACCTAATCAAAGCAGTAAACTGAATCTAGTGCCAGTAGGTAGAAGGACTAATTTTAGCTAATAAAAGCATGTTTATTTCAGGTTTTGAATGGTAAAAATGGTGTATTCTGTTAATTAAATCTACTTTGAAAATAAAAGCCCATTTTGTAAGCACTATAAGACACTCTGGGGGGAGTGCGTTGTGCTGCGATAACTGCACTTCAAGGAACTGAAGGCGCTCGGCCTGTGACCTTGTGCCTCACTATTACTGATGCAGCGAATTTAAAATCCACCTGCGAAGTGAACGCAAAGTAGCCACTTCATATTGGCACTTCACTACATGGAGTGCCCCCTAGGAAAGGCTCACTTCACCTTGTAATTGTTACTTCACATTGTCATTCCACTTTAAACGCGAAGTAAGGCAGAATGACAACAATATTGGCAGCATCCTACCCACACAGTCACCAGAATTAATGTGCATACCCGAAGTGCTACTGTCTTGTGTCCAGAAAACTCCCCAGTGCTGATGAAGTGAAATGAAAGCAAAACAAGAAATGCAAAATCTCCCAGAATTAATGGCGCACTCAGTTATGCGTGCAGTGGTCACACACAGAGTCACCAGAATTAATGTACATCTCCAAAATGCTGCTGTCTTGTGTCCAGAAAATTCCCCAGTGCTGATGAAGTAAAAAACAATTACAGTGTGATGAGCTTGCTCGGTTCTTTGCTGACAAGGTGGCTGACATTAGATTAGAGATCCATTTGACACATTCTATGCGGGTTACTTTTGGTCAGGACTTGGTCACCACCCCTTCGTTTTCCTGGAATACCTTCAACTGCCCAGAAATTGTGGATGTTATGCGGATTGTCCAAGGGTTGTGCTCTACCTGCTGTAGTTTAGATCCATGCCCTATTTCCCTAATTTTGGGGTGTGGGGAGTCCATTTTCCTAGTTTTAGCACAGATAGTCTGGTGCTTCCTTGACTCGGGTGAATATCCCTGTTCCTTGAAAGAGGCACTCCTGTTGAAGAAAGCTTCTTTGGACCCAGACTGTCAAGTCAACTACAGGCCTATCTCGAACCTTCCCTTTGTGGGGAAGGTGATCGAGAAAGTAGTGGCAGCCCAGTTGGAGAACCACTTGACCATCCATAGCATCTACGAACCTCTCCAATCAGGTTTTTGAAAGAGGCACAGCACCGAGACTGTGCTAGTTCGGGTGCTCAATGATCTCCTGATGGTGAGAGACCAGAGAAAATGGTCCATTTTGTTACTATTAGATCTATCATCAGCATTTGACACCGTTGACCATGGGGTTCTACTTGAGCACCTGAGATGTATCTGTGGGCTTTCTGGGATTGTTCTCAGATGGTTCAATTCATACCTCACCGGAAGAACTCAGAGGGTGGTGTCAGAGTTTTTTCCCTCTGATCCCATCTCTCTATTTTGTGGGGTTCCTCAGGGCTCTATATTGTCCCCCATGTTGTTTGCGGTGTACATGCTTCCCCTCAGAGACATTGTGAGATGGTATGGGCTGAGGTTTCATTGTTATGCGGATGATACCCAGCTATACCTGTCCTTTGCATCCAACCAGGAAGGAACTATCTCAGTATTTAACAGCTGTCTCAATGAAATCCAGGACTGGATGAGGTCCAGCTAGCTGAAGTTGAACTCTGGGAAGACAGAGGTGTCGGTATTGGATCCGGATTGCCGGATAGGGGGACCTGGGGCCAGCTCCCCATCTGGATTGTTTTTTGGAGATGTCGAGCTACAGGTCTCTGAATGGGTGTGAGACCTGGGGGTGATATTAGATGCGGGGCTGACTCTTCAGTCCCAGGTGTCAGCAGTGATTAAGTCATCTTTCAACCATCTAAGAAACATCACTAGGATCAAGCACCTTGTTCTGTCCAGTGATCTGCCAACTTTAATCCATGCCTTTGTGACCTCGCACCTAGACTACTGCAACTCACTTTACTTTGGGCTTCTGAGGGTTGATATCCGCCACTTGCAACTGGTGCAGAATTCCACAGCCCAGGTGTTGATGGGTACTCCTAGATCTTCCCATATTACACCGGTGCTGCGGGAACTGCATTGGCTGCCAGTTCAGTGGTGGATCACCTTCAAAGTCAGATTACTGACTTTTAAAGCCCTGCACGATCTAGGCCCTGATTACCTGAAAGAACTCCTGATCCCTTATTAACCTGTGAGATTGCTCCGCTCAGCCAACGAGGGGTTGCTAGAGATTCCAAGGGTGATTTTAAAATCTGCTGGGGCCCATGCTTTTATGTTTGTGGCCCCTTCCCTTTGGAATTCTCTACCCCATCGGTCTAGGGAGTGCACGACCGTGGGGAGTTTAAAACAGGCTTTGAAATCCTTCCTGTGGGAAAAAGCTCATCGTTTTACTGTTCATTGATTTGTTTCTATCTGTTTTTATAATATTGATTTCTTTATTTTTATCTTATTTATCTTATTGTATTGCGCCTTGATATTTGAAAGGCGCAAAATAAATAAAAGTATTATTATTATTATTATTATTAAAATGAGAGCGTAACAAGAAACGCAGCCCCCCTTTTTTAAAATTAATTTATTTTTATTTATTTAGGGATTTGGATCATACCTTTGAACTCAGAGCTCTTTTACAAAGGTTCCACTTCAAACAGTGACAATGACAACAGTAACAAACAGTTTACATACAATACTCAAATAGTAGGTAGCTAGTGTACAATAAGGTTACAATGTCATTTGTAGTACCAATGGTGATAGTACAGCATCAAGAGCATTCAACTAGGGTAAAGGACAGTGTTTATATGTAACGAAGTAGATAAAGAGGTGTGACACCTAGTGTGAGAGTCCGAGGAGGAGTCAAGGTGAGGGGCAGGGGAGACTGGGGGAGAGTGGGTGGCCAAAATAAGTGGCTTTGTCTAGGAGGTTGGGAAGTAGTGGTAGTAGGTTGGTTTTAAGGTTGATCCAGTGGGATAAAAGGCACAGGGGGAGAGGAAGACAGAGGGATAGGGCAAGAGGGAAGAGTGAGGGTAAAAAGGAAGGGGAAGGAGAATGTGGATGAGTGGTCATTATGGGTATTAGAGTCCTAGTGGCAGTCACAAACTGTCCTAGTAAGAAGGTATTGCCTTAGGCCATTTTTGAATTGTGAGATGCAGTGGGAGTTTAGAATGTGCACTGAGATTTCTTTGAGCCATTGGGGGGCCCTATAGCTGAAAACACACTGTCCCTGCACAGTCCGATGGAAAGGTGTTGTTAGGGCCCCCCTCATCCTGCCCCATTAGCTGGTAGCACTTGATGTTAGGATGCTAGAAATGTATGGGGCGGTTTTACCCATTAGCACCTTTTTTCCAAGGAGACATGTTTGGAATATAATTCTGTTCTTTAGTGGCAGCCAATTGGTCTCCTCGTATAAGGAACAGGTGTGGGTGTTTCAATCTGCAGCCATTGTGAGCCTACATGCCTTGTTGAGGGCAATGTGAATCCTTTTTAGAGCAGTGTCTGTTGCTGCGCTGTAGACCACCAATCCATAGTCAATGGTAGAAAGGATGGAGCTGGAGACTGAGAGGCGGAGGGCATCTGGAGTGAGATACTTTTTATGCCTATATAGTACACCCAGCTTAATGTTCACTGCCTTTACCACTGTGTCAATGTGTTGGGTGAAGGTGAGGTAGCCATCAGTGGTGACCCCCAGGTACTTGAAGGAGTGAACTTGTTCCAGCGGCTCACTGATTTTATTGGAGATGGTGAGGGGAGGGAAGGAGCTTCTTTTTGTGCTGTGGGCTGGCTGTGAGCATAACCTTGGTTTTTTATCATTTAATAGAAGTTTATGGCTACAGAACCAGTCTTTCAGCTTGTAGAAGGATGCCTGCAGCTTGGAGTGGAGGGCAACTATTGATTAACTGCTGGTGAGAAGCACAGCGTCGTCTGCGTAAAGTATCAGTTTAGTGTCACAGGCTTCTAGAAGATTATTTAGGAAGAGGCTGAATAGTAAGGGCCCCAGTATTGACCCCTGTGGGACCCCTAAAGATACCTCATTGGAGCTATATACTGTGTGCCCAATTTTTACACATTGGCTTCTGTGTGTTAGGTAGTCCTTGAACCAGCAGACAGCATTGGTTGCAACCCCCAGGTTCTGTAGTTGAGTCAGGAGGAGAGAGTGATTGACAGTGTCGAAGGCTTTGGTGAGCTCTATGAAGACTGATCCCACCAGCTTTCCTTCGTCTAGTGCCTTGTGCTAGTAGTCAGTGTAGTCAGCAAAGCAGTGGAGGTGCTATGATTCTGCCTGAAGCCATGTTGGTTGGGACATAACAGGTTGTATTTGTTGAGGTGATCTGTGAGTTGGGTGGCCACAATCTTTTCCAGGGCTTTAGATAAGGGAGAGAGGATGGACATTGGCCTATAATTGGCGGTGCATGTCATATCACCATTCTTGTGAATCGGTGTCACAAGAGCCTGTTTCCAGATCCCAGGGAACTGTGCAAGAGCCAGCGATTTGTTAAATAGTTTTGCAACTAGCATGATGATGACATCCAGTGTTAGGGATAGGAGTTTCATATCGACTCCATCACTCCCCATTCTGGTCTTGCCTAGTATTTTTTTATGTGTTTGTAAGCCTCCTTCACTGACACTTTTTTGAAGTAGAAGACAGGGATTGAGCCCCCTTGAGGCATGCAGTTGGTTTGTTCCCCAGCAGGGTGCAGGTAGTCAGGGGGTAGCACTCCAGTCTGGTCAGTAAATGCTGTGTTGAGACAATCTGTGATGTGCCATGGGTCAGTAATCGTGGTGCTGTTGATGTTGAGTGAGTGGGGGATCTTCTTCTTGTCCTTCCCAAAAAGGTTTTTGATGTTCTCCCAAAAACGCTTCCCGTTGCCCCAAGTATTATTAAGCTGCTCCTTGTTTTGAAGTTGGCCTTTGCTTGGCGGATAAGGTTGGTGGTTTCTTGCAGTTCTATAGCATTGGAAGTTGTGTTTGCTGTGAGAGGACCTGGCTTTTTCCAAGAGGTTGTCCCTTTCCTTCATCTGGGAGAGGAGATCCCCTGTGATCCAACCATTAACTTGACACTGAATTTTTATTTTCCTCAGTGGTGCAAAGATTTTGCAAATCTTGTTGAAGCCGTCTATAAAGAAACTTTAAGGCCTGGTCAATATTAGGCACATGATCTATGGGGGACCAGTCATACTGGAAGAGGGCAGAGGAGAGGGCCCCAAGCTTGCCCTTCCCCAAGACCCTACTATTAATTATGATAGGTGGGGGCTTGCTCAATTTGTTTGACCGTGTGAAAGTGACTGGGGAGTGATCACTTAAGGTGTCATGCAGGACCTTAAATTCAGAGATCCGAGAAGGGGAACTCGAGAGGAGGCAATCGAGGAGGGTGTCTTTTCCTATTTTGTGGTTTCGCCTTGTTGGGCTGTCTACAAGTTGGGTCATTAATTAATGGTGCACTGCAATGCACAGACAGATTAAGATTGCACTGAGCACTCAAGGGATGCATACGAAAAGGCACAACAGCACCTAACTAGTACACACAAGTCATAAATCCAAATCTGGAAAGGAATATATTTTGCCAGTTGGGGGATTAGTGCATGGCAGTAACAATCCACTACCAGTAAAGATACCAAAAAGCAGTATAAAAAATTAATACAGGTGCAGTGGATAGCAGGTTCACACTTCTGCAATTACTCTATGGCACAATAAAAGGTGTCTGATTTAATGGCATGCATCACACACACACACATACACACTACAAGTAATGCGTAGAAAATTGAAAACATTTAGTAATATAACCAAAAGTTTTAAACAGACAAATTATACACTGCTGCACCACAACAATCAGCAAAAAAAGTCAAGAATTACTGAAAATATTACTGTGTGTACATTAACACAGTTATACAAGAAAAATATAACCAAAATAGAACGACTGCCTTTTTTTCCCAGTTAATGTACCTACACCACAAATACGCCCCTCCCCAAAGCACATTTCACAGTACACAGACTGACTGTTCTAAACCTACATTCAAAATCCACATGCAACAATAATCACTCAATGATATGAGCACAGAAGGGTTTCTTACTATTGATGTAGTAAATTTTGAGCAAAGAAAATGACTCAAAAAGGCATTTTAAACAGCTTTTAGAGGTTTTGAATCGAAGAGCTCTGAGAGCAAACTATATCCAGCTACCACTACACACACACTACCCAGACCAGAACTGAGGCTGTGCAGAACAATCTAGTGCCCATGTGACCTGCAATCCCATGAATGACTGCAGAATTTCATTTGGAGCTCAATTACAAGGTGAAGTGAGGTGAATTACATTGATTTCAATGTACTTCACCTTAAAACTAGTTGGGAAGTGGTTTGAGGAAGGCGGAACAACACAAAATCATTGGTTTCAATGGACTTTGCGTTCCTCATTATGAAGCGAAGTACTCTGCTTCACATTGTGGCATACTCCACGGGTTCCAAGTTACTCTGTAGTACTGTAACTCACATGCTGTATAGGAAGGAATGCGAATGCCTATGGCTGTACTTCCCCAATGAGCTGCAGCACAAAACTCCCTGACTTAAAAACACGTATTAATGAGTACAATGGTGGGGTGGTGAAGCCTGGAGAGATACTAAAAAACAGGCTTACAATACAACCAAGTAACTAGTAAAACAATTAATGTGATTCATGACGTGATCGTGAATCGTGATTTGTGACTGCAATATGACCATGATAATGAAGAACGTGATTCGGTGTCGATGGTGTGAGTTAACCAGTATGAAACTGTATTGGGAATGCAAATGCCTATGGCTGTACTTCCCCGATGAGCTGTAGCTTAAAACTCCCATACTTAAAAACAGTATCAATAAGTACAATGGTGGGGTGGTGAAGCCTGGAGAGATACTACAAAACAGGCTTACAATACATTCAAATAACTAAAAAAAAAATTAATATTGTGATTCGTAACGTGATTGTGAATCGTGATTTGTGACTGCATTTGTGACCGTGATGATGAAGAATGTGATTTGTATCACAAGTGACTAATGATGATGGTCCTGACTTAAAAACACTTATTAATGAGTACAATGTTTATGCAGAATTATGTATCACACCTGTCCAGTACTCTGAAGGGAAGCCAAAGAAACAACTGTGACTTAAGTTACAGATGGAGATTGGGCCCTAAAGAGATGCAAATGCACAGACAGATTAAGATTGTGCTGTGCACTGAAGAGATGCAGACACAAAGGCACAACACCCAACCAGTGCTCACCATCAGAAATTCAAATCTGGAAAAGAATACCTTTGCCAGTTGGGTGGGCCACAGGAGGGGGGGCAGTGTATAGCACTGCTGCAGTAACAGTCACTAGTACTAGTACCAGTAAATGTACCACAAAGAAATACAAAAATCGCACAGCTGCAGTGCTCAACAGCTTCACATTGCTGAAATTATTATGTGGCACAATAAAAGGTATCTGATTTGATGTCACGTGTCACACACATACACACACACACACACACACACTAAGTAATGCATAGCAAATTGAAAACTTCAGTAATATAACCACATATTTTAAACAAACTAAAATTATGCACTGCTGCACCACAACAATCAGCAAAAAAATTGCAAGAAATATTGAAAATATTACTGTGTGTACATTAATACACTTATACAAGAAAAATATCACCAAAACATAAAGCACTGTCTTTTTCTCCAAGTTAATCTACCTACACCACTGATATGCCCCCTCCCCCAAAGTACACTTCCACTGTCTCTCAGTAGACAGACTGAATGTTGTACATTAACATTCAAAATCCATACACAAACAATAAAAACTCGATGATATGAGCACAGGAGGGTTTCCTATAAACGATGAACTAAAGTTTCAGCAAAAAAAAAAAAGACTCCAAAAGGCTTTTTTAACAGCTTTTAGGAGGTTTGAATTGTAAAGAGCAGTCAGAACAGATTGTCTCCTACAGCTTCCTACACACACTACCCCAAACTGAGGCTGCACAGAACAATCTAGAACCCATGTGACCTGAAATCCCTTGAATCACTGCAAAAGTCACCTTTGGAGCTTAAAAACAATGTGAAGAGAGGTGAAGAAACATTGTTTTCAATGTTCTTCACCTTAAGAATTGGTGGAGTAGTGGTTTGGGAAGATGGAGTAATGCGAAGTAATTGTTTTCGATGGATTTCACGTTACCCATTATGACACAAAGTACTCCGCTTCATGTTGCGGAGCACTCCGTGAATTCGCCTTCAGTCCGCGAATCACTTCGCAGAGCGAATTGGGGCCAGTTCGCCCATCACTACTCACTATGCCCCTGGGCATTCAGTTATCTCGGCAAAATACACACCCCATCGTGTCTTATTGCTTACTTAAAAACTAAATCTATAAAATAACTGGAAAGAGATGCTCGAGTAAACTGAGAGGTGCTGGTGAGGTGCCCAAGACGTGCATAGGTTCTGTGAGACAAAATGTTCTTGCACCTAAAAAAAACTACCTCTGCAGCAGCTTTATCCATGGGCTCCAGGGCCAACAGTAGTGGCAAAGAAGTAGTTGGTGGAAGTGGGGGTGGCATTCGTGTTGCCAAATTATTCTCTGCCACATCTGTGGCATCCATGCTGATGAGTGCTGGTGGAGGCTGCAACAAGAGGATCAGTCCAACAAATAGCAAAATCTCTGGCTCAGGTGCAATGGTCAAGGAGGAGGTTGCTGGTGTGCCTGTGACTGCTGGTGGTGGTGGTGGCATTCAGCCTGATCTGGATGATAGGTCCCCATTCCCAAACAACAGTGTTGTGCTTGATGGAACATTATGTAAGTAAGGATTAACCCACGGCAGAGCATGGGTTACTGGGGAATTAATTTATGACTGGGAGGAGGGTTGTGGCCATAAGGGTGAGGGAGGGACTGCAGAGGAGAAGAAACAGATGGTCATGTGACTCAGAATGACCAGTCAGGAGGCCAGAGTCACTATATATTTCTCAGGGGGCCAAGTGACCCCTCGTGTGAGTGACCCCCATGTGTGAGTGCCATGACACAGGAGTGTAGCATCTCAAGTAGCGTCTGCAGGAGCGTATCATCTCGAGTAGCATCTGCAGGAGTGTAGCGTCTTGAGTAGCATCTTCCGGGCATCAGCAGGGAGGACAACAGGCTGCAGGCCATGCCGGGCAAGTGCAGAGACAGGGAGAGGCACTAGGGGAGGAGAAAGTAATAACAGAAAAAAAACAAAGAGGGGCAGTAGCAACTAAAGGATACAGAGAGGGTGTGGGGGCTAGTGCATGGAGACAGGCAGATTACTGGGAGGGATAAAGAAGGGGTAGGGATGACTGGGATAGTGAGCCCAGGGAGGCTGGGAGAGTAGTGAGCTGCAAAGGGTGTGGAGCTGCACTGTTCTTGGGGACCTTATGGAGGGTTGGGGTGTCCGATGTGTAGGCAGTTCAGCCAGCTTAGGAAGGAATTAGAAAGTTTGAAATGGGAGCTGTGGGAAGGAAGTGGGTATGACTGGGGGGGATGAGGGGGATCAGGGACACAGGGAGGGCTCCTTCACAAGATATGCTAGGCTGTCACAGGCTGAAAGGAGGCATTAGGACAATGGAGTCAGGAGCACCAATTCTGCAGGAACCAGGGGGCAGAGGAGGAGGAGCTGGTAGGTTGTAGGGAACAATGGTAGAGGAGGAAGAAGAGATAGGGAGCATGCCCAGGGAAAGCAGAGACAGGTAAGGAATTCAGGGGAGGGCATGGGCAGGGAGTTGGAGACTAGGAACAGGTATACAGTGTTGGCTGAAGAAAAGGAGCAGGAATAGGGGGGTAGCAACATAGATCAGGGAAAGGGGGAGCATGAGGAAGGAGGAAAGTGCAGTGTGCAAGGGGAGGAGAAAGACTGTAGGATAGAAACTGGTTGGGGTAAGGAAGCAGATGGGGTTGTCACGGACCTACTAACTAGAGGGGGAAGGGGCCATAAAAAGGTAGAAAGGAGGGCAGAAGGAAACATTAAAAAAGGGGTGGAGAGGGGAGAGGTAAAATTAGTGGCGAGGAGAGGGATGGGCAGAAGATGCAGGAGGAAAAGGAGAGGTGGAGGTGCAGTCTGGGGTGAATGGAGGGAGGAAGGGACAGGGAAAGAGGGTGAGAACACTGAAGGAAAGGGGTCCAAAGTAGGGCAGAACAGAGGGGCAGGGCAGGCGTTGGGGGAAAGAGTAGTTATAATGGGGGATTCAGTGCTCAGGGGAGTGAGATGTGGAGGTAAGGGAGCAAGGAAAAGCTGAGGCTGGGTGGAGTGTATGCCAGGTATGACGGGGGAAGGTAGGAGAATTCATTCAGAAATGTGTGGAGAGGGTTGGAGATAAACCTCATATTGTGGTGCACCTAGGTACAAATGGGCAGTACGGTGGAACAAGTACAGGAGAGGTTCAGGGAGGTAGGAAGACTCTGCACTCAGGTGGGCAGATTGGTGGCATTCTCAGAGGTACTCCCAGTACCTAGGGCAAGCACCACTAGGAAGCTAAGAATAGAGGAGTCAAACAGGTGGTGGGGAGGGGTGGTGGTGTGCAAAAATGAGGTATGGGATTGTGGGGGAGTGGGGCGAGACGTGGAATAATAAGGGGCTCTATGCATGGGATACGCTGCATCTCAGCAGTGAGGGTACAAGGAATTTGAAACAGGGGCTGGAGAAGTACATTAAAACTAAAATAAATTTAAACTATGGGGAAGGCAGTGGGGGACTGCAAAAAGGAGTCACCTACCATGGGAGAGCGGAAGGCCTCACCCCCAGATTGAGAGGAAGAGAGGGAGGGGAATTTATCAAGGAATAAAAGTAGGGGGGGGGAGGGACAGAGAGAGGAGGAGCAAGGCACAGGGTGGACTGTTGTATCCTTGAATGCAAGGACCTTGGCAAACAAGGTAGCAGAATTCCAGGCAATGATGACAGAAGGGGAGGTAGACATTGCTGCCATCTCAGAAACCTGGGCCACCAAATACCATGACTGGGATCTCATGATCCCTGGATACAAGGTGTACTGCAAGGACTGGGAGGGTGGAAGAGGGGGTGGGGTGTCTATTTACATTAAGGATGGGATACTGTGTACCAGGGTGGAGGGGGAAGAGGGGAAGCGAGAAGACATATGGGTACAACTCCAAGGCTCCAAAGGTAAGAAGATTAGGTTGGAGATGGTGTATAGGCCACCCTTAGAAAATGAGGAAATTGACAGGGAGCTGGGGGAGCAAATCAGGAAGGTCAATGGCAAAGGGAGTATGGTTATAGTGGGTGACTTCAACCTACCTGGGATTGACTGGTGGACCATGACGTCCACAAACACTAGGGAACAGGTACTGCTTGAGACTATTCAGAACAGCTACCTAGAACAGGGAGTGACGGAGCCTAACAGGGAGGAGAACATACTGGATATTGTGTTAGGATATGGAGACCAAGTCCAGGATGTGGTTGTACAGGACCCACTAGCAGGAAGCGACCACTGCTCAGTGTGGTTCTTCCTCGACACAGGATGGGAGTTGGCTAAGACCAGGATGAGAGTGGTAGACTGCAGGAAGGCAGATTTTGCCAGGATGGGCAGCAACCTAGAGGGACATCTTGCTGGAATTAGCCCAGGGATGGATGCGGAACAAAAGTGGTCAGTCATAAAGAAGAGTCTGAACAAGGCCAAGAAGATGTGTGTCAAGTCTCAGAGTAAGCAGTCCAGGTCAAAAAACCTAGCTGGCTCAGCAGGGTGGTAGAGGGAAAGGTGAGGGGTAAGAGAGTGGTCTTCAATAGGTTCAAAAAATCTGGTCAAGAGGAAGACAAGGAGGTGTACGTGAAGGCATCCAGGGAAGTGAGTAGGGCAGTCAGGGCAGCCAAAGCAGCAAGGGAGCTGAAATTGGCTCAGGGGATCAGAGAGGGGGAGAAACAGTTCTTCAAATACATAACACAGAAGAGGAGTTGTAGGGATGAGATTGTTAGAATCAAGAGGGAAGGGGGATGGGCAGAAAAAGGGGAAGACCAGGCAGAGGCACTCAACAAATACTTCTGATCAGTGTTCATGAAAGAAAAGGATGGCCCAATACCTCAAGGAAAAGGAGGGAAGGGGGGAGCACAGAGATAACAGACAGGATCATCCAGGAGGATAAGGTTTTAATAGGCCTTTAAGCTTTGTGGGTGGACAAGGCACCAGGGCCAGACAGTGTACATCCAAGAGTCCTGAAGGAACTGGCAGAGATGTTGACAGGCCCTCTGGCAGACCTGTTTAACACCTCCTTGGAAATGGGGAATGTGCCCAGGGACAGGAGGATGGCTCACGTGGTGCCCCTCCACATGAGTGGGCCCAAGGATGAACCGGGCAATTACAGACTGGTAAGCTTGACTTCTATAGTGGGGAAATTGATGGAGACCACTCTGAAGGACAGGTTGATAACCTTTCTGGATAGTAATGGTCTACAGGATGAGAAACAGCATGGGTTTGTCTCAGGAAGATCTTGCCAGACTAAACTAATCAACTTCTTTGATTGGGCTACTGGGGCGGTTTACGAGGGCCATGCTGTAAATGTCCTGTATGTAGACTTCAGCAAAGCTTTCAACCCTGTGCCTCATGGGAGGTTACTGAGCAAGCTGAAGGACTTGGAGGCAGGAGATAAACTAGTGGGATGGGTTAGGAGCTGGCTTCAGGGCAGACAGCAGAGGGTAGTTGTAAGGGGGGAGACATCCAAGCCAAGTAATTATTTGGGTACCGCAGGGTTCAATGTTAGACCCTGTTCTATTCAATGTCTTCATAGGGGACATAGCAGAGGGAGTCAAGAGTAAGATCGGCCTGTTCGCCAGTGACACAAAGATTTGTGCAAAACTGACAGTGAGGAAGGGAGGCAGGCACTCAGGGAGGATCTAGCTAAACTCAAGCACTGGTCAGAGGAGTGGTAGTTGGGGTTTAATGCTTAGAAGTGCAAGATCATGCACCTCAGAGTCAGAAACCCCAGAACAAGCTACTGGCTGGGGGAAGTGCAGGTATTAAATCAAATCAAAATGTATTTATAATGCGCTTTTCTACATATCAAAGCGCAATTACATATCAAAATAACATCAAACATAATAAATAACAGCATAAAAACAATAAAAGCAGCAGTAAACCTATTCAAACACTAATTCAAACAGATAAATTTGCAGAGACGCCTTAAATGACTCCGTGGACAGACACTCTCTAATCTGACGAGGTAGAGAATTCCACAGGGTTAGGCCATAAAAGAGAAAGCTCTGGCCCCAGATGACTGAAGACGACCCCTGGGAATTTCTAGCAATCCCTTGTCAGCGGAGCGTAGTGGGCAAAGAGGGCGGTAAGGTTGAAGGAGACGTTGCAAGTAGCCCGGTCCCTGACTGTGTAGGGTCTTATAGGTCAGCAACGCGAGCTTGAAAGTGATTCTCCACCACACCGGCAGCCAGTGCAGTTCGCGCAGCACAGGTGTGATGTGGCAAGTTCTTGGTAACCCAGTCAACAACTTGGCTGCAGCATTCTGCACCAGCTGCAGGCGACAGAGATCCACTCCCGGCAACTCTAGATATAGAGCATTACAGTAATCAAGACGCGAGGAAACAAAGGTGTGGACCAGCACAGGAAGGTCATCATGTGGAACAAGGTGTTTTATTCAAGCGATATTCCTCAGATGGTAAAAGGAAGACTTGACAGCAGCCGACACCTGTGCCTTCAGTGTCAGCTCGCTGTCAAGAATTATGCCCAGATTCCGCACCTGTTCAGAAGGTCTCAACTGGTTACCCCATAGTACAAGGCCAGAGGGAGACCCAGGAGTCAACTTCTCTGCACGATGACCCGGGTCCACAACCAACATCTCAGTCTTATCCAGATTCAGTTTCAACCAGTTAGCACTCATCCAGTCCTGGATCTCAGCAAGGCAGTTATTAAAGACCAATAATGCGTCATTCTGTTCGGGTACAAAGGACATATAGAGCTGAGTATCATCTGCATAGCAGTGAAAACTCAGCCCATAATGCCTTATAATGTCTCCTAACGGCAGCATATACACCGTGAACAACATGGGGGAAAGCACAGAGCCCTGCGGCACCACACAGGACAGAGCAAAGGGAGCAGAAGAAAACATTCCTGAAACTACCCTCTGACTTCTGCCTGTGAGGAAAGAGTGGGACCATCTGAGGACTGTCCCCAACAGTCCACAGAATAGCCACAGGTGATCTAGCAATATCCCATAGTCCACGGTATCAAACGCTGCAGAGAGATCAAGGAGGACCAAGATCGAACGGCTCTTCCAATCTCTCGCTGTTAGGAGGTCATTAAGTACCCAGACCAATGCCATCTCGGTACTATGCCTCTTCCTGAAACCAGACTGTAGAGGATCATAGACCTCATGGGTGGTAAGAAAGTCATCGAGCTGCAACGCGACAACTTTCTCAATAACCTTGCCCAAAATGGGCAGGTTAGAGATTGGTCGGTACTTAGCGAGACAGTCTGGGTCAAGGGAAGATTTCGTCAAAAGGGGTGTCACGACAGCCTTCTTTAAGGACTCTGGAAACACCCCTTGGTCCAAAGAGCACCAGACTATCTCAGCAAGGACTGATCCGATCATATCCATGCACCCCACAAGGAGGCGCGTAGGACCAGGATCCAAACTACAGCAAGTCGGTCGCAAGCCCTGGACAATCTTCATGATATCCATGATCGCTGGCTGGTCAAAATCTGTCCAGGTAGACCGAGGGCCTGTAATCCCACATTGATCCCTACAACGCTCATTAGAACATGTACTGCGGCTCTCCGACCTGATTGATGACACCTTATCCTCAAAAAATTGAGCAAACTCATTGCACTGTATTTGTGAAAAAGCTCTCCGACCCCGCAGACAGTCTGGATTGCACAGTCTGCCACGGTCCAGAAGAGCTGGGCTGGTCGATTTCTTGATGCAGCTCTCTCTCTGGACAGGAACTCTGCCCTTCTTATGGGAGATTTCTGATTGACAGTCCACGTAATGGGAAATCAATCTAAGCCTGTCACCTTCCAGGCCGGATTTCCACCAACAGTGTTTCAGAGGAAGAGAGCGACCTGGGGATATTAGTCACAGGGGACATGAATGTATCAGCACAGTGTAGGAGGACGGCAGCAAGGGCAAACCAGATGCTGGGGTGCCTTGCCAGGGGTATCACCTCCAGCAAAGAGGATGTTATTCTGCCCATGTATAGATCACTGGTGATGCCACATTTAGAGTACTGTGTGCAGTACTGGTGCTGTTACCTAAAAAAGGGTGTGGGATTGCTGGAGGGGGTGCAGCATAGGGCGACAAAGATGATCATGGGGCTAGGGGATATGCTATATGAGGAAAGATTGAGGGAGCTCAACATGCACTCCCTGGAGGACAGAAGGGAGAGGGGGGCCATGATAGAGATGTTTAAATACTTTAAAGGTGGGGGTTCAGGAGGGAGATGAGGAGGCACTACTTCTCAGAGAGAGAGTGGTGGCTGGATGGAATGCACTGCTGGAGGAGTTAATCAAACTGAGGACAGTGGAAAGCTTTAAGCAGGGATGGGATAGAGTCAGGGGCAGGGGCAGTACAAGCAAGAACATAATGGAGGTTAGGCAAGGGAAAGGGGATGAAGGGAGGGGATTCAGTGGGGGGGCAGCTGCAGTAGTATTACACTGCGAGCTGCACACTTGGGCAGACTTGCTAGACCTACAGGCCTTTTTCTGCTGGCAGTTTCATATGTTCATATGTTACGCTGGGATCGCCAGATACGATATCCCAGTTCTTTCGGATTACCTTTCTAACTTGTAGTGCCTGATATTGGGTTACTATAGTGATAGGTTGGTATTTTCTTCTTTGTTGTTGCTTATTTTGTGACCTCTGAAGATACTCCCATGACATTTTATTTACTTGTTTTAAAACTCTACTAATCATTCTTGACAAATATCTTCCGTTTCTGAATCTCAGGCTGTGTTCTTCAGCCTGTTTTTGGAAAACATCCTCCTGGGTGACATTTCATATTAATCTTATAAAATGACCCAGTGGTATACTGGCAATCAAGAAGGATGGGTAGTCGCTGATTGTAAAAATGTATTTCTTCTACTATTTTATGGAATGCTTCAGAAATCAATTGTTGTAGGGCATTAATTCAGAATCATAAATCCAAGAATTCTGTTGACTCTCCTGATTGATTAAACTTTGACCCTTCTTGATCTGATTCTGTCCAGATGCATAATGCATCATGTATAAAGCAGTGTCCTCTGACTGTCCCCCAGATTTGGATTGATCTCTGAATTATAAATGAATTTTTGTGTACCACTATTGCTTGTGAGCTCTGGTGTGAATTTTGTTTTAGTTTTGTTTGGATTTACACAGATGCTCTGCTTTGCATCAGAGCCCTAACTCTATCAATAGGTTTTTTTTTTACAACTTAGTGATAAATAGCTGTGCAGGCTGCTCAGACAATACTCTGCAGACAGGTCAGGCCATTTGTCTGCATACCTTGTCATACCTACATCTGTGACAGCACAAACAGACTGGGCCCTTGTGACCTGGAGACTGGGCTTCTTCTACTTCATAGTCACCACACTTTCCTCTGGATTCCTCTGCAGTTTCATTCTTCTTATGATTTCTTCCTTGGCATGGACACACACAGAATCTTACCCCCAACCCCACCAGGGGCTCCCTTTGATCTTTGGGGAAACTGCATTAGGTCAGCAGGCTGTTAGGGCTTCCCTCTGATACCCTTTCGGTGGAGCCATACTAAGGTTGGCCAGAATGATCTGTCTGGCTGAGACCTGAGGGCCTCGACCCCTGAAGGATGCTGTCTTAAGGTTTTCTCTCTGATCTGAAACCAACAAAGAACCAAAGCAGAACCAAAAAACTGCACTAGCAACCCTTGACTAAAACTATATCTAAGCTAATCTACTTGCACTTCACCCTGTCAGGCTGCAGCACAAGTGCCAGTCTCAGCACTGGTAGTAATAGTAAGCAACCTCCTACCCACTGAAATGAGGGGGTTGTTACATAACAATAGTTTAAAAACCTCTACTAAAATCAGTAAGGCATATGAGAAGGACAACATGATGTTGAGTTGCATCAGGAGTGGTTTCTTGAGTCGCAGAAGGGAGGTGATATTGTCTCTGTACAGGTCATTGGTTCTTTTCTGTTATTTACTTTCAGTTTATGCCTCTGTTCACTGGCCCCCCAACTCCCTCAAGACCCCATGGTACTCCCATCACAGGTTGTTTTGTGGAAGGTGGCTGCTACTTGGACAGCTCGGCTGAACTTAAATAGACCAGGACTAGGTTGCAGATCACCTGGCTGTAACTTGGAGGGGAAATCAAATTCCAGCTATGTCAACCACTTGGAGGTGGATTTTTTCATGTGACACCTTGCCAGTGGGCATCAGGGTTTTAGGGGAAGGGGAAACCAGGCAAATTGCCACCAACCAATATTTACAAGACAAAGTTGTGAAGCATACTCAAATGCAAAGAAAATGATTTATTAAACAATTCTAAAATAATAACACCTGTATTAAAATGTCTACTATAAATAATTCTAAAATACCTCTAAAACCTCTACAATAATTCTAAGACTCAGCATTTGTTTGTAACACTCTAAATGAAACCCCTTGTTAACACAAACATTATAATCCAGTTTAGAGTCCAGCCACCACTGGGTATGTCGATAAGGGGAAATGGGTCAGGAGACCCCTTGGACTCCTAGGACATTATCCCTCTCCATGAGGAATGCACAAGCTGCAGAAAGGGAAATAACATTTCAAAGGAAACTTATCATTAGCTACCAGCCTGTGGTAGACCACTGGTACACAGTGCCCTTACTGAGCTGAGGAAACAGGAACACAGTGGGGGTAGTGAAGAACATCGGCTGCAGGTCTCTTGTAGACCACCAATATGGGCCACCCCTCATGGATTGAAGAAACAGAAGCAGAAGAAACTGAAGAAAGCTGTTGGCCATTCAGAACTCACCTGGGTCATCAGCACAGAAGTTTCAGAGGATGCCATGGGACCTCCTGGAGGAACTGTCATGGAAGAAGCTGGTCTGGAACAAATGGGAGCTGGGAAACACAGTGCCCCACATGCAAACTGGAGTGGTAGCTCAATAAAGGACTTTGCAAACAGCAGTGGCGGTGGTCCATTAAAAAAAAAAACATTAAACATTTTTTCCCTTTAAATAACAGGCAGTCTTTAACACAGTTAATAATAATAATAACTTTATTTGTATGAAGCGTAATTCAAAAAATATCAAAGCACTTTCACAGAACAGCTAAAATCATAAATAATTAAGAACCACTTAAAATGACAAAATCCATAAATTAATAATCAGAATAGGCAAGAGAGAATAAATACATTTTCAGAGCAGAGCAGTTCAGGATTAAAGCCCCTTTGGGGTGTTGCAGGCTTTATTTTGTTTATTTAGTTTTTTGTTGACCGGGTAAATGCACTAGACAAATCCTGCCTTTTTTCAGGCATGACCCGGGGGAAGGGGATACAGATGAATGCTAACTGACCTTAAACCAGATTAAGCTGTTGGTGGTATTTATAGAGAATTAGACATGGGCTGTAGAGCTCTGCTTTTATAGGTACATTTACTTCTTTAAATCAGTTCAGAGCCCTGTCATTGGGGCAATATGGTCCTTAGGCAGTCTTTTGGTAGGCAGGTGGGCAATAAGTAGTATTTAGTGGGCATACACACACACACACACACACACACACACACACACACACACACACACGCACACACATTAGACAGTAGGCAGTTTAACTATAGGGGCCATAAAACACTAGACAGTGTTTTAAATGCATTTCCACACAGGCAGTTTGAATCAAGGGCACTACCTCTTTAAATGCTGCTTGAGTCCCTTCATACATATTCATCTCAGTCATCTGCATATCCCTGCCCCTGTTGCATGGTTTCTTGTAGCATTCTCCCAAACTTGTCCTATAGGTGGTGTCAGCTGAGGCATGCCCACCCCCATGGTCTCTGGCATTTGCAGAGTCTTTATTTACTCCACCTCACAGGAAGTTGACTGGCTGGGGACCTCCCACCTCCACAGTTCATTTTCTCCTGTGGAACTTCTTGAAGTTTTGCCTCATGGCCAGTACCTCCTCCAGGACCTGGCTTACCTCATGTGGCCATGCCACTTTTAGTGGCACTGGTAGATGCAAAAGTCTGTTTACAAAAACAAAAAAAAGTTTCTTTCCAGCAGCCAGCACCTGGTATCGGTGCTGTTGCCACTCGTCCTGCCACCTGCCTCACTCTCTGAGCTGGAGTCTTCTGGTTATGGACAGATAGGGGAGGTCTGGGACCCACCTCTTCCCTCTTGCCTCTGCTCAAACTGCAACTGCTGTGACTGGGAGATGATGAGGCCCTTTTCTGCTACTGCCCTCCCACAACAGACTTCACTGCCACCGACCAGGAATAGGGGCACCACCGAGAACCATTGACATTCCTGACTGGCTGGGACCAAGGGTAAAATGAAGGATCAGCAGGTAACTCCCCCCTTACTTGTTTTGCCCCAGCTGGCTGGTCTCTCCCCTTCTCCCACTACTGCTGCCTCTCTTGTTCCATGGAGCTCACTTTCTTAACTGAATGGCTATTGCTAGTCAAAACTGGGCTGAGGATTCAGAATGGAGGGGAAATCAATTAAAGCTGACAGAGAAGATGATGACACTCCAAATTTCAATCAGCTTTGACGTTTTCTCTGGGAAAAGTGCAGAATAACGGACAGACCTCTTCAAACCTACAAAAAAAGAGACAGAGACACAGAAAGAGTCATCACACTGAGGTAAATGAAACCATAACAACTGAATTAGAGCTAAACAAAACTGAAGAAAATCCTCAAAGACAGACACAATGGGCAGCAAATGTTTTAAATTATTGGTTTAGTGAAAAAATAGAGATTGGTTTTGTGATAATACAAGAAACTGATCTCAACAAAATATTGCCAGATTTTTGCTCCAGTGTGAGAAACAATAATACAGAGCAGGATGAAAATTCTAACTACCATGGATTGTGCGCTAGAATAAACTTTTTTTTTCCAGTGAGCCACCACTGAGCTACAGTTTTCATTTAATGGCAGATACTGCCTTCAACACAGCTAATGATGTGTTTGTTGGAGTAGTTACCGTACTTGTACATGAAGGCAATGATCAAGCTGAGCATCACCCACCAATTTCACCTGCAGACCTACAGATCATTAACTCATAATCGACACTGTCACCAAACACTGCACCAGGCCTCATAGAGTACATAAGGTATGGCTAACAGAAAATTACATTATGCCCATTGTGGCAACAAAGATTCATGTAGATTAAAACCAGACTCCATCAAGATCAAAACTGAGACAAAACAGCATGACATGTGTAAACTTGACTTTTAATGAGCCCACCAAGAACCAGAATTAAGAAAAACTGCAGTACCAAGGAACATTTTTAAAAAGCGGTGAGTGATCTTATTCAGAGGGGTTACAGTAGGAAAGTAGTAAGCTCAGCAAGGGAAATGACTGAAGATGTAAGTAGGGAGGACTTGGTCCCCAAAAAATGGTATACAGAAAAGGATGAGTGCCTCACATTTGTTATGACTCGCAGTGCCCAAGCTGGACTGGTATCTGGTGTAATTGGAAGAATATGGATATACTATGAAGTGAACCAGCACTGGTTCAGTGTAGCTCAGCACCGATACGAATGTCATATAGAAGGGTTAACAACTTATGGGACAACTTGGTTATAAGTATGTAGCCAGTAACCACTTTCAGGAATTGGCTACAATGGGTACTAGAGGCATACCATAAGAGTAGAAACAGTTCCATATGTGAATTTGTGGAAAATATGGATCACTTTGAAAACCCACAAAATGGTCAAAATATGAGGATTAATAGCTTTTTCACCTGCCACCCCAAGGGGGATGGCATGCCTTTTGAGCTCCTGTGGAGCATATTAGGTGGTGGACAGAAAGAGGAAATTCTGAGTAAGAATTTGTGAGCATATATGGGCATTGAGGTAGGAAAATAAGGATTGCACTATTGTTAAGCATGTGCTATCTGCTGATAAAAAACATTAGGCACGATGTCAGTTTTTTAGGCATTAAAAAGGGTTTTACAGAATAAGATGGGGAGGCGATTATGAAAACAAGCTGAACAGATGTGAGCAATACTGAATTTAAATGTTGGGAGTCTGAAAACACTAGGGTTGAATGAACACTTGGAAATCTGTAGCCTGGTGCCTCACAATGCACCTGAGGCAGGACAATATCCCATGATATCACATGACTTGTCATGTATTTTGTTTTTTTAATTTATTTAAATTTGTTAACCTGGTAAGGAGCACTGACTGGACCAAAGGCACACTAAAGATAAAATGACATAACAATAACACATGTTGATACAACAATGATACAAAATTGAAGCATGGAAAACAATTATAAGTGCAAGTGTCAGTCAAATACAGCTGTAATTTAAGTTTAAATAAATGAAAATAGGTGCTGTAATTCTATATATTGCAACAGGTAGGGCATTCCAAAAACCATGGACAGATATTGAAAAGGCCTGAAAGCCGAGGGGGGCGCTCCTGTGCAACAAGATGGCGGCAGCACTTTAGGACAGCTCATTATCAGTTCGGGTATTAAGCTTTAAAATACTGACTCTCTAACTCCTACACTAGCTGAAAACCAGCAAAAGAGCTGTTGGAACTCCCTCTGAGTAAAATGGGGCAAAAAAAAAAAAAGACTCCAAACGGGCTTCCATAGTCTTGACACTTATCTTTCCCCCGCATGCTCCAATGCTAAGAACCTTACTGGAGCAAGGGAAAGGATTAAGACTTCTTTTGGCTAGGCAGATTTACTGTGTGTTGTTGTTTTTATTTTGTACTCACAGGGATTGTTACTGTTTGTTGCTAACATTTTATTGCTTTAATTTTTCTCTGATTCAAATTGTTATTGCTGGGTATACCTTCTGCTGAATTATTACAAGGTGTGCCTACAGGTGTGTGCTAACAGAGTACTGCTGTAATCTTCTGATTCAAATTGTCTTTTGCAAGGTATATCTTGTTACTGCTTTATTTTTCTATGTAGTAAAGTGTTTCTTACAGGGTATATCTTCTGTGAAATTATTACAGGTTGTGCTTTACATGTTTTACAGTTTTATCTATCATTAGGATAAGCTTTCAGGGTTACTGCATTTGTTGCTGACTGATTGTTTTTTCTCTTACTTCCTTGTTTCTTTCGTCCATGGCTCTTCTTTTTCGACAGGGGAAGGGCCCAGCCAACCAACCCACACTATGCTCCTTTTATAGGGTAGCACAGTCATGACATTTCCTGTGGCAAAGCAGGAAGTGGCAGATCAGTGGGGGATCCACACAGTGATCTCATTTACAGGGGCACTAGTAATTTAACTTTTATAACAAGTTATACAAAAACAAACAAAAAAAACACAAAATCAAATTTTTGCTTGCATTTTCTTCCTTCTAATTACTCTGACCAGGTTATAAACCCCGTGAATTATCTGGAATGGATATCATTAACTGCAGGTACTGTGAAACACTTTTCAGAAGGGCAGTTTTACAGGATTTAGGACACTGCCATACATGCTGGGCCATTGGAGATTTTAGGGCTCAGCTCCAGGCAGCATGGGCAGAGATTACATGCTTCAAATTTCATATTCAAGAGGAAATATATTATAAGAACCACCCGCCATTTCCCCAACATCCAACAGAAGCACCTTGACCACAGAGGGTAGTTGGTCCAGGAGGTTGGCAGGTGGTTAGGAGGGGCAAATTGGGTGCCCCATCACTCAGTGCTCTCCAACATATTACCTCCACAAACCATATCAAAACTACAAACAGGTATCTGCCTCTATCTCCGAAATAAAACAAAGGGGCAGAGGACACTGCAGAGCAGGACACTACAGCACAGGAGCTAGCACAACAAAACTCACCCAAAACAGAAACCAAAATGAAAAAAAGACAAAAAGAAAATCCCAAAAACTTCTGATCATAGGAAACTCCATGATTCAGGGAGTTGATACCTATCTCCAGCCAGGGGTAATGGTCAGATGTCTCCCCGGTACATCAGCAGGGAGAGAGACTGACTGCATTGCTAAAATTGTTCAGGAAGCAGGGGAAAACATTGATATCCTGGTACACATAGGGGCTAATGATCTCGCCAACCAGTCAGTTGTGGAAACCAAGGAACACCTGACGAGGCTGGGTGACAAACTATCATCCATTTCGTCCGGCATCTCTTTCTCTAAGATCCTGCCAGTCTGGGAGAGGGGGGCAGATGGACAGAAGGTCAGAGAATGGGAGATAGGGGAGCTAAACATATGGCTCAAGGGCTGGTTACAGGAAAAAGGACACAAATTTGTAGGGAACTGGCAACAATTTTGGGAGTGAAAGTTCTTTAAATTTGATGGACTGCATCTGACTACGGAGGGAGTCAGTGCAGTGGAGCAGAAGTTTGACATATTTGCAGAATATTTAAACTAGCAAATGGGGAGAAGGGTGCAGCACCGGATACGTTGAATGGGAAGAACACCCCTCCCCCCACAGCTAGTGGTCAAACAGGAGTTCAGCATGTTTTCATTTCATTTGCATCACCAGATAAGGAAAAAGGTCCAGCTCCCCATGCGATGCACAGGGGAAACACCAGACCTCACCCAAAAACTAACACACTGAAATCTGGCCAATGGAAAATCATGTACACAAATGCTCACAGTCTGGGAAACAAGATCCCAGACCTGCAGGCAATAATGACACAGGCTAAACTGGACATAGCAGCAATTAGTGAGATGTGATTTACCAGTAAACACACTTGGGAGACTTCAGTACCTGGCTATGTACTGTTCAGAAGAGACCAAGGTGCAAAAAGGGGGGGTGGAGTGGCCCTGTATGTCAATGAAAATATCGAAGCTACATTAATTCAGAATACACATAAGGAGCCAGAAGAACTGTGGGTCACCCTGGAAACAGGAAATGGGACAGCCATAAGAACTGGGGTTGTCTACAGGTGGGAGGACATAGACACATTACTGTTAGAAGATATAAAAAACATGACAGCTAAAGGGGAGGTTCTGATAATGGGAGACTTCAACATGCCGGATACAGATTGGTCAATACCAGCAGGAACATCTGCCAGAACTAGACACATGGTGGATTCCCTGCAGGGGGAGGACCTCAAACAACTGGTACAACAACCCACAAGAGACAGGGCTATCCTAGATCTATTACTGACTAACAGGGAAATGATCACAGATCTACAGGTAGAAGGTCACCTGGGGGCCAGTGACCATCACAAGGTATGGTTCAGTTTGGCCACTACAACTAAATCATCCCAATTCAAGGCAAAATATGGGACTTTAGAGGAGCTGACTTTGATAAGATGGCCAACAGAGTTAAGCTAGCCCTGGCAAAAAGAAATACAGGTGAGAGGGTACAGGCAAAGTGGGCAAGTGTTAAGGATTCAATACTTGAAGCAACATCCCTTTGTGTTAGAGAGAAAAGGAAGTGCAAAAGAAGAAGGAACCACTTTGGTTCTCAAAAACAGTAGCAGAAAAGGTTGGAGCCAAAAGGCTGGCCTTCAGAAAGTATAAGGGAACACAGCAGGATGAAGATAGGGAGGCATACAAAACTTCCCTAAGGGAATCAGGGAAGGCAGTAAGGCAGGCAAAGGCCCAAACTGAGAAAACACTAGCACAGACAGTAAAAGAAGGTGACAAGACTTTCTATAGATACATTAGTGAAAGGAGAAAGTCCAGAGGGGGTATTGCTAAGATTAAAGGAGATAAGGGGCGTGTGAGGAGGAGGACCATGTAAAAGCATCTATCCTAAATAGATACTTCTGCTCAGTATTTACTGAAGAGAAGGTAGGGCAGGGCCCACAGCTCAGCACCGTGGACACAGGGGGAAGGGAGGTGAGCACTAGTCCCTTCACACAAAAAAAAGGGTCCTACAAAAGCTCGATAAGCTCAGGGTGGACAAGGCAATGGGAACTGATGGCATACATCCCAGGATACTAAAAGAGCTAAGGGTGGAACTAGCTGAGCCATTATCAGAACTGTTTAGTGAGTCTCTGAGCAGAGGAGAGGTCCCAGAAGACTGGAGAAGGGCTCATGTGATCCTGCTCCACAAGAGTGGTAGCAGGGAGGAGGCAGAAAACTACAGACCAGTCAGTCTTACCTCAGTAGTGAGCAAGATTATGGAGACACTCCTTAAGGAAAGGATAGTGCAACACCTGGAATCCATAGAAGCACAGGATCCAAGACAGCATGGGTTTACAAAAGGAAGGTCTTGTCAAACTAATCTTATAGATTTCTTTGACTGGGTAACCAGAGTGGTGGACCAAGGGGGAGCGGTTGATGTTGCCTACCTTGCCTTCAGCAAAGCTTTCGATACTGTTCCACATAGAAGATTGATTAATAAGCTGGGTAGGCTCAGGATGGGTCAGAAGTTGGTCAACTGGTTGACAGGCAGAAAACAGAGAGTGGTGGTAAACGGTATACAGTCAGAAGAGATGCAAGTCACAAGTGGGGTACCTCAGGGATCAGTCCTGGGGCAAGTCCTCTTCAATATCATCATCAGTGACATTGCAGATGGACTGGAGGGTAAGGTTTGTCTGTTTGCAGATGACACCAAGATCTGCAACAGAGTAGATGATCCAGATGGGGTGGGGTGGGCAGAATGAGAAGAAAGCTGGATAAACTAGCAAAATGGCTGGAAGAGTGGCAACTGGGGTTTAATGCAAAGAAGTGCAAAATCATGCACATAGGGAAAAGAAACCCTGAAGCCACCTATAGGCTGGGAGGGGGGTTGCTGGCAGTCACAAGAGAAGAAAGAGACTTGGGCATCATCATCATCACCGATGACCTGAAATCATCCAAGCAGACCACTAAAGCAGTAGGTAAGGCTAGGGGATGTTAGGGTGTATTAGTAGGGTATCACAAGTCAGAAGAGGAGGTAATAATCCTCTTTACAAGACACTTGTTAGGCTCCCATCTGGAGTACTGCGTGCAGTACTGGAGGCCACACCTTCACAAGGACATTAACCAAATTGAGGCAGTCCAGAGAGGGCAACCAAAATGGTGCAGGGACTGCATCAGAAAACATATGAGGACAGATTAACGGAGCTCAATATGTATACCCTAGAGCAAAGAAGGGAGAGAGGTGATATGACCAAAACATTCAAACACCTTAAGGGCATTAACAAGGTGAAAGAATCTAACATGTTTCAATATAAGAAATATAGCAGGACAAGAGGACACAGCATGAGATTAGAGAGAGGCCAATTAAGAGGTAATGTAAGGAAGTTCTTTTTCACAGAAAGGGTGGTGGATGCATGGAACGGCCTACCTCAGAAAGTGGTGGATATGAATACAGTGCAGGGCTTCAAACAAGCATGGGATAGGCATAAGGGAGCAATACAGATGAGTATGAATAGATAGGCCATTGACAGAGCAAAGGCCAATGGCACATTTATAAGGTAAAAAAGAAATGGTCAGACTGGATGGGCCTTGCAGTCCTTATCTGCCTTCAACTTCTATGTTTCTATGTTTCTATGTCATAGATCATATAGGTTTCAAGACTTTGTGGTGAGAGTGAAAAGTATCTATAAGTCTATCTATTCACTTTTACTTCTTCAAGGATTAATCTTGACAGGTCCCCACAGTACATGGAACCTTAATGTAATACATCCTAACTGTAATTAATTGTAATATCAGCTGTGATTGCCTCTTTATCAATACTTTATGTCTAATGCAGTCTATGCTGTAAGATCATAACATCAATAAATACAAAGTTTAAAAAGAAAAAGGTCTGAAAGCCCATTTTTGTCCTGCACAAAAGAGTGACCAATTAAGGACACTCAGATAACTGTAAGGCAGTATTTAAATGCATGATATTGACCAAGTCCTCAAAGGAGGTGGATACAGTTGGATAACCTGCTTTATGAATTAGACAACCCAAAAAAATGTTTATACAAAAATCCAGGGAGAGCAAATTTGGCTGAGAATAAAGAAGACAATGATGAGTGTGTGAAGGAAAAAGGAGGAGAAAATGACATACATTGTTGTAAACAACCTAAAGTTTATAAAGCTCTGCTTTACCAATCTTAAGAAACAAAACAGACACAAAATCAAAAAGAGGAAGAAGGGAATCCATGGAAATAGCTTTATGAGTTTCTTGTGAGAAGAAACTTTTCAACTTATATACTGCTCCAAGCCTCTGACTTATGCCATTATAAAACTTTCCTATGTGCTCTGAATAAGCAAGATAGGGGGTCCAACAGGATTCCCAAGTACTTAAACATTTTATGAAGTTTATTACACAGCTGTACAATTCTTGGTGAGAGCACTTTAGATGATTCCAATTTTGTTTGCAACATCTAGTGCGTCATAGTCCGGAGCCAGACGGACGTAAGCCTTCTTCTCACCATCAGGCCTGATCAGTGTGTTGACCTTGGCCACATCTATATCATAGAGTTTCTTGACGGCCTGTTTGATCTGGTGTTTGTTTGCCTTAACGTCAACGATGAAAACCAAAGTATTGTTGTCTTCAATCTTCTTCATGGCAGACTCTGTGGTCAGAGGGAACTTAATGATGGCATAATGATCCAGCTTGTTCCTTCTTGGGGCACTCTTTCTAGGGTATTTAGGTTGCCGCCTCAGTCTGAGTGTCTTCGGTCTCCTGAAGGTGGGGGAATTCCTAATCTTCTTCTTCCTGTGACTGTGGACTCCCTTAAGGACAGCCTTCTTAGCCTTCAAGGCCTTGGACTTTGCCTCGGTCTTGGCAGGGACAGCTTCCTTCTTAACCTTCGGAGCCATATTAAAAAAGCGATACCCAAGTACTTAAAGAGAACAACCTGTTCAATCAGAGAGTCATCCAGATCCTAGACTAATAAAGAGGAAATTTGTTCAATAATACTGGAGAGCCAAACATCATAGTCTTGGTTTTGGAGGGATTTAAGGCCAAATTGTTATTTTTGAACCATCCATTTAAAAGCAAAAATAAAAAAAATTAGTAATCTCCAAAGAACATTTAGAACTGTTGACGATAGCCAAATAATCAGCTTATAATACAGTTTCACAATCTGAACAAACCTCTGGAACTCAGTTTATGAACTAACAGAATAATACGGGTCCTAAAATGGATCTCCGAGGAACCCCATGAGGAACTGATTTTTGCAATGACATTATTCATCCTGTTTCAACAGAATGTACACAATTAGTAAAATAATTCTGAATCCAAGAGACAACATGTTTTTAAAAATCCCATGGATTCCACTTTACAACAAAGCAGATTATAATTAGTGAGATCAAACACCTTGGTCAGGTACACAGACATGGCACCCTTAAATATCCCTGCTCCATACTATGCAGAACCATGTTCATGAACCTGACTAAGGCTGCCTTTGTGCCCCTACCCTTTTTAAAGCCATGTTGTTGCATATAGAGCACATTTTATTTTTCCAGGTGGGCATTTATTTGTTCTGATACACTCTTTTCTAACATTTTGCTCAATGGGTTCCAAATGGAAATAGGCTGAAAATCATTTAGACTATTGGCATTCTCCTTTTTTGGTACCGGAATAGTTTGAGAAAGTTTGCAGCTAGAAGGGAATTATTGAGTTACGAGAGACAAATTAAAAATTGAACATAAAAAGCTGCAATTTGCAGGGCTACCAACTTAAGAGCATGAGAATCTAATCCAGCAGCAATGTCTCCTCTCTTATTAGGAAGCCCATTTAACAATTTCAATGTGTGTTCAGGATGGTTATCTTTTTAAAGTAAAATTTAGGGTGCTCAAAAGAAAAGAAAATAGATGATCTTTCAACCGATTCAGTAGAATTATAAACATCATATGCTGAAAGGTCAGGGAATTTAATGTTTAACAAATTTGAAATTTCACAGGGCTTATTGACCTCTGGACCACCAACTACAAGTTTATTAAGAGTCCCTTTATGTTTAGGATTGGTCAGGGCAGAAATATTTATTCTAAAATTATTTTGGGGTCTTTTCAATTTTCATCCACTGATTTTTAACAAATGTTGCTTTTGAAGATCTAATTAAATATTTTTAAACATATTTCTGACTTGCTGATATTCATTTAATAATGCATTTGAGGGGGAATGCACATATTTTTTCCAAATGCCATCACGCTGGCCATTCATGCTCTTAATTTCACCAGTAAGCCATTTATTATTATTCTGTCCACTAAAGCATTTTTTTTCTAATAGGAAAAAATGCATCCTGCATTGAACATAATTGAACATAGAAGAAATCAAGAGCTCAATCCACCATTGGGATGGCATCTAAATAATACCAGTCTAATGACTCAACTTGAGATTCAACTTCCTGTAGATCAGCTCTGTGAAGACAATGAGATATTATAAACCTAGGAGGAATTTTAGGAGTGTGAAAATTTAAAACACAGTATGTTGCAAAATGATCACTATAGCTAAATTCCACAATTCCACAATGAAAATGAGAATCGATTAACTCTATTGGTTAATAACCAATTCAGGGTGGAGTGTTTGTCACATAGTGAATTTAACCTTATGGGGGAAGAAATCGGAGAAGAAATACTGTAATGTTGGTCAGTTTACATTTTTGGACCAAGGACTTAAATTGATTTACCTTGTCCACCAACCAATTCAAATTCATGTCCCTGACTCTAACCAAATCATGACTTTTTACAACTTTTTTCCAAATTTTCCAAATAGTCTGCCAAACCAGTCAAACCTATCTGAGGGGGTTATAAAGACAGCTAAGGTAAACCAGTTTTTTCTCCCCTAAGACCTTTAACTAAAATGCAGTCATTTTTTGACTCAAACTGAACACTGTCTTAGATTAAGGTTAAATCTAAATGTTCTTTAAAATAAATAGCTACTCAACCCACTTTCTTTTTGGCCCCATCCAACCTAACCAAACTGTACCTGGGTAATAAACCCAAATTTCTGTCACCCTAATGATATCAGGAGTAAGTTGTTTAGTCAAAATCTCTAACTCAGCAGCTTTAGGTGTAAAACTCCTGAGTCTGTGAGATCAATACCACACCAGACCAGGACTGGCTATAACATCATAAGGCCCAGGGTTGCTCTCAATAGCACCAGCCATTAATAATAAAAATAGGTTTACATTAACAACAGTCAAGACCTGATAATAGATCATATTTAGCTTAACATTCTTTAAGCAAAGTAGTTTAAAACCTACAAATCTCATTTCACTTTTCTTTGCACAATCAAATAAATAGGATATGCGAAGTTCCAGGTAAGCTTTTAAGATTGACTCCCTTGACATGGAATAATCAATCATGATTAACTAGTTTCTCTCATTTGCTGCTAATAACAACTGTGCAGTCCCTTCTAAAAATAAAAATAAAAACTCCCAATTAAAAATAAAGGGCAGGATTCACAAATCTTCTGAAGTTTCTTCAGCTGTGGGGAAAAAAAAACAGCGCAAGTGGGTTGCCACTTGTGGATTCGCAGGTTTCCGCAGTTTTCCCACAGCTACAGGTATTCACAAAGGTGGAGCCAGATTATGACCGACTCCACAATTTACTGCAGCTTGTGGCTTGTGTTGCCAGAGAAATCCCTGCAGATGCAAAAAAGTGTTACAGCTAGTGAGATCCACTGTAACTTCTTCCACAACTGCTGCAGCTGTGCATAGCAATCTCCATAGCTGCAGAGATTTTAGTCCGCAACTGGAGTGTGGGACTTCATCCCCAAAGCATTTGTGAATCTAGCTAGAAATCTATAAAGAAAACATTAAAAAAATGTTTTATTCTGGTTCTGATGGAGTCTGCCACCCTCCTATTATCACAGATATATTATCCCATCTAGCCTTCAGTAATAATAAAGATGTATGAGATCATTAGTTTAACTTCAAAAACCACCACCTTAAAATGATTCTGCTACAGTCACACAGTGGAGAATGAACAACCGGTAACCTAGACAACCAGAAAAAAGAAAATAATAGTAGGCAACACACAACATTAAGTGGGGCACTGCTGATAAAAATATCCAGTGGGAAGCTGCCATCCTCCACTGATCCAGAAAAATACAACAGCTGTTAGCTGTATGCCACCCCCCTGCATCTGAAATACAAGGATTTAGAGCAACATTTCCAAACAGACCTCTGCCACAGACTGAGAGAAGGAAGGCAACAATCAATCCCAATGTTAAAAGCTAAACAAAGTTAAAAAAAAAAACTTAAAAAATGTAAGGAAATGCAAAATGTGCACTATACTATGTCCAATAGGAGACTGCCACTCTCCACTTTTTAAATATACACCAGGCCACTTTCAGTTCCACGCTGTCCTCCCTCACTTCTAGAAAATTCAGGGGCTAGAGCAACATTATTCCTCCATGGCTGTGCCACAGCCAAAAGGAATGGAAAGTAGCTCCAAGGCACATGCTATCAAAAATAAAATTATAAACTATTATAAACAATAATAATGTATCAAAAATGAGTCAAAAAGTTAAAATAATAAAAACAAGCATTTGTCAATGCCAAATGTTGGCTTGCTAACATTGGCATTGGTAATGCAGGAGTTAGAAATGCATAATAGGAATGGCAGTGAAGTACTAAACGAACACCAGCCCCCCCCGCAGAGACTGAAAGGCATTGGGAGTGTGGCTTTGGGTCTGCCATAATGCTTATGCCATTCCACCTCATCCCACCCTGCAGAGAGTGACAGGTGTCGGGTGTGCATTAGGGTCTTTGGTGCTTATGCTCACCCAATTCCATAAGGAAATAACCTGAGATAGGTGCAATATAGGAGAATGGGGAGAAAATTAGGGTGACAGAACCCAAGGCACACCTCAATGCCTGTCAGTGGCTGTAGGGTGGGGGTAGAATTCTGTGAACATTATGGCCGATGAACCAAAGTTACGTCCCCGATGCCTGTCAGTCTCTACAGGGTGGGTATATGGTTGGAAACCTTAATGCCCTGGGTGATTTTTGGTTTATTCACTCCAAATTTTCAACATTGGCTTTTTGGGACCCCACCTCATGAACAGTGGCACTAGCAGTTCATTACGCAATACTGAAAGGTGATTTTGCACAGCAACTGCACCATTGAGAGCCACAGGTGCAGAAACACATTTTGGGTAGGATGCAAAAAATGACAGCTGTACTGTTCCTGAGGAGGTGTAAAAAAATGGCAATGCTGAAAATCTGGAGAGAAAATATGAAAAATGTGCAAACTTACGAGTGTGCATAGCTACTGCGCAACGCATGCCCATAATGCAGTCATTTTCAGAAATTGTTTCACCAAATTTTTAACATGGGCATTTTGGGACCTCTCCTCATGAACAGTGGCACTGTGATTGTTTTACTCTGTCCCAAAGTTGATTTCGCACAGCAATCATGCCCTTTGAGCGCCACAGGTCAGGGTCAATGATACTTCACATATACTGCTCCTCTCTGGCTGAATAACCTCAGCCCAGTCATCATCTCAGCTCCAACTCTTTGTACCTTCAAAACTAGACTATGGCTCCACCTTATAGCCTCTGGCTTCTGTGACTGCTACACTTATTCCTGAGCTGTCATGTCCTGCCTCTGATACCACCACCTTCCCCCCTTCCTTGCTGCCCCGTACCCCACTTGCACTTATTATTGACCTACTGCCCCCGCTAATCCACCCCACCCACTCCCCACCATTCCACTGCTCTTCTTTCCCTTCACCCATGTTGCATGCACCCCTCCTCTCACCGTCTGACAATTGCCTCTGGCTGCATCTGTATGTCCCCCTCCTTCATTTTCCCTAAATGTTGTCTGGGGCCAGCTGCCTCTATACCTAGGCCCACTGTTATTCCACTTGTCCCCTACTTGGCTCCTCACCTGACAGTTATAAGTTCCTGTTTCTAATTATCTAATGTTGTACTATGACTATTGTTCTCCTATTTTGTGCTATTTCATCCTTGTTCGTAATGGCTCTGCTGTGGAACCTTTGTAAAAGGGCCTTGGCTCAAAGGTTTTTGTAATCCTAGAATTAAATAAATAAATAAACAGGTGCTAAAACATGTTTTGGGCAGGATGTGAAAAATGGCAGCTGTACCGTTCATAAGGAGGTGTGCAAAAATGGCAATGTTGAAAATCTGGAGTGAAAATATAAAAAATTGGTGACTTTACGAGCGTGCATAGAAACTGCGCAATGCACGCTGGTAACGTAGTCATTTTTTGGAATTTTTAAATTAAATTTGCAACATGGGCTTTTTGGGACCTCTCCTCATGAACACTGGCAATGTTGTTTCATTAATCGGTCCTGAAAGGTGATTCCGCACAGCGACGGCGAAATCACCTCTCATGGCCAAGAAAAGAAATGTATCCACTATTCCTACAAATCATAAAGAACAATGTAAACATTGGTATTAGTGAAGATCCTATATCTATTCTTTGATATATCTTATAATAATTTCGAAGCTAGCTTATTCTAATAGGCTTAATTTTACAATATCAATCAATACCATCTGAAAAGAGGCACTATACATATAGAATATCCACAGAGCTAATAAATGGTGGAAAAAAAGTGTTTTTTAACTGGATGCAAATATAGTAAAGGATAGGTGGTAGGAAAGAGGGGAAAGGGGGAAAGGAAGGGGGAAGGTAACAGGGTAAGATGGGATGTGAATGGTAAAGAAAAGGAAATAGTATGTTTAAAAATGGAAAAAGTGTGTATGAAAAGGGAATAGTGTATATGAAAAACTAAATCTAAAGGAGGTATCAATTAAAGGTAGACCAAGATAGATTCTCATTCAGTCCATATTTATTTTGGTGTGTTCTTAAGGTGTAGCTCCACCATGCTTCTCTTCGCAATAAGGTAATTTCTCTATTTCCTCCTCTGGGATTCATCTTCACGTGTTCCAGTCCAAAAAATTTTAGACTTGAAATAGAGTGGCGAAAATCCAAAAAATATCTTGCTAATGGAGACCTGATATCTCCTCTTCTGATATTGCTTTTATGTTCAGAGATACAAAGCTTTAAAGGTCTTGTTGTTTCACCAATATAATACAAGGAACAAGGACAGATGATGCAATAAATGATGAAATCTGTTCTGCATGTGATGAAATCTCGGATGTCATACTCTTTATCATCACATGTGCTTTTTATGGATTTCATCTTTTGACCATTGTTGCAGTGAACACAATTGCCACAAGGGTAGAAACCTTTAATTTCATTTCTGAGCCATGTTCTAGATTTGTCTATTGGAGTCCAATGTTGAGTTTTATTTACTTTATTTCCAATTGTTGTCGTTTTCTTAGCTGTGACCCAAGGTTTTTGTTGAAACATTTTTTGTCCCCATTCATTCGATTGTAAAATATTCCAATTAGATAAAATTACATGTTTAATTTTCCCAATGCTTTCTGAATATTGTGTGGACATGGTAATTTTGGATTCTGTTTCTATGGATGGTTTAGATTTGTCTAATAATAAGGAATTTCTATCTATAAAATCACATTTTTCTTTTGCTTTTGACATGATTAAATCTGTATAACCTCTTTGTTTAAATCTTTGAGTTAGTTCTGTAATATTTTTTTCATATTTCTCTTGAGTGCCACTATTTCGTTTAATTCTCAACATCTGACTGTAAGGTATACTGTCTTTAAGATTTTTTTGGTGAAAACTTTTGGCATGGAGAATAATATTTGTTGATATTTCCTTCCTATATAAATCAGTTGTAATTTTCCCATTTTGTTTAAATAATTTGAGATCCAAAAAATAAATTTATTTCCCCTCTTTCCTACCACCTATCCTTTGCTATATTAGCATCTAGTTAAACCTCCCTTTTTTTTCCCACCATTTATTAGCTCTGTGGATATTCTATATGTATAGCGCCTCTTTTCAGATGGTATTGATTGATATTGTAACATTAAGCCTATTAGAATAAGCTAGCTTTGAAATTATTATAAGATATATCAAAGAATAGATATAGGATCTTCACTAATACCAATGTTTACATTGTTCTTTATGATTTGTAGGAACCTCAAGAACCACATTGAAGGGGTTCGATACTAATTATGTTGTTTAATGTAATTTCGCTACATCGAGCAAATTTAGTCAAAGCCAGCCTTGTCATTTATAAGATTAGCTTGAAATGTCAAACATAGATCATTTTCACTGTCTTCTATGATTTTGCAGAGTTTGGGAAACTAAGGTTCAAATAGATTAAGTTGAATTATTTATAATACCTTCTGTGTAAAATCACATATTAATTTCCTGTTTTTTGGAATATTATTGGCTGAAAATGCCATAAGCATTACAGTAGCTATTTAGCACAAAGAATGTTAAAAGCAGAAGGGGATGGAGTGAAATTTAACTCACTCTGTTTCTTTACAGACTGGGCCACACAGGTGATGTCCCTACTGATGTCAGCACGCCACCAGGTGTGCTTATACGTGGCCCGGCCCTTCTTGCTCACCTTAGAGGTGCCAGTGTTTGAAATGCTAGGTACTGTTTCAGTGGATAATGGTGCCGGGAGAGTTTATGCGAGTTTGTCTCTTTTTGTATCTCAGTTTGGATGTGAACTTTTAAAAACACGATAGAGAAAGAAGAAATAGACACGTTTGCACAGTCAAGGTAACCACAGATTGAAATATAAGCCCCTGTTTAAAATTTAATATTGAGGTTACTTTCGGATCTTGATTTGTATTTTCTTCATTGCAGCGTCTCAGAGAAACATTGTCAGATTCTGATTTCGCACTGTTATAACTATTCTAAGTGCAATGGAGATTTCTCTCAGTAAGTTTTCTTTTAATAATGAAGTAGCTTCACCTTTTGAAAAACAAAATTATAGACTCAGTGAAGTTTTTTCATTTATTATTTACAGACTTCTGAATTCGAAGTCATTTTGAGACGACGCACAATTGGATGTTTGTTGCTGCGGTGTTTCAAAGGAAGCATTGTCTAATTCTTATTTCAAGTTGTTAAAACCACGTTAACCTTTAATGGAGTTTTTTCTCAGTAAGTCCCTTTTTAAACAGACAATGCTACAACTCACTTCTCCCTCTCATTTTGAGAATATAAATATAAACTAAATAAAAAATAAAATATAAAAAATAATTTTCTTTCATTTTTCATTCACAGACATCTGAATTTGAAGTCATTTAAAGACATCTCACATCCTCCGAGCACCATTTTACTCGCTCATGATTTTTGAGATCCTATCAGGTTTGTTCCACCTGATCTTTATTCTTTTGAAAAAATATATAGTTAAAACTTTTTTATTTCCAACAGAAATGTATTAAAACATGTTCGATTATATTTTTATTTTTACAGTGTACATTAAGCTCCAGGTCTGATCAAGGAACAATTTTGAAGTTCTGAAACGTTACCATTTGGATTAAATAAAATATTTCGGGAGCTAATTTGAAGCAGCTATAATACAGCATATTTGTTTCTGTATTTTTTTTTTAAAGATTATTTTAAACTCTATAACGAGAAGAACTACATTATTTAAAACACCAATATTTAAATGTATTATCTAATATTATGGTAGAGTGAGACTAAAACATTTTGAAATAAGTTCATTGATATCTATTATATAGTCTCACTCCCTCCCCTTTTGATTTATTCACATAAATAATTCCAAAAACATTACAAAATAAAAAAAGTGTTTTGGGAGTAAAATATATAAAAGGAACCTGGAGGGACTTCATAGTGGATAGGTTACAAGTTCCCTATATGGATTAGGGACTTAATCAGTCTCTCCGAACATCAGAAATATTATTTAATAACAATTTCAGTATCATCATTTTTTCATTATGGCCACCTTTTCAGAAACGGGAAAAATCACTGATAATAGATCTACAGCTTTGAGCATAAATACAGAAGAAGCCACAAGGATTATGGCACTAGTTAAAAGTAAACGACACATAGATAATTCAGATACAACAGAGTTTCCAAAAGCTCTAATTAATAAATTAGAATCATTAAAACAGAGAAAAATCAGACTTGACTGGCACGCAGTGACACTTTTGGAATATTTAAAACAAAAGAGAATTCCCAGAGGACTTAGAGTTTTGGTAGAATCACAATTAGGTTTCACACCAGAAGGTTTTCAAAACAAGTGGGATGGAATTAGATCTAAATGTTCCTTTGATTTTATGTTACTATTAATAGAAACATTAACTACTGAACAAACCAATGTGTTAAATGAAATACAACAAATAGAAACAAAGTTGAAGGACACAATTGAAATCCAAAAATTAAAAGAACTCATAGAAAAAAATAGAACAATCTGTGTTAGAATATGATATGCATATTAAAAACATCAAAATAAACAAATTCAAAAGAGATATTAATGACTACAAAATGATACAGTTTACAATTGGAAAAAATCAGAACATAATACAAATTATTATAATTTGGATGAAAGTTCCACATCCTCAGAAAATTCAGAGGGAAGAACGTATCAATTAAAACATTTTCGAGGACCCACATATTCTAGACCTTATAACCAGAGAAGCAGATTCCCTCAATATCGTAATAAACCCTTTGGTAGGAATTATAACCAACGTGGGAATTTCTATGGGAACCAAATGTATAGACCACAGAATTGGCATCAAACAGGAAGAGAAATGGAAAAGGATTTTCAAACTGGAGCAGAAAAGGCAGGTCCATCAGGCATAAAAAGAAAAGAAAAAGTGTCAGGAGGAGGAGAAACAGAAAGAGACAAAATACACGAGTTGAGATCTCGGAATCAACAAAACTAAACATCTACACTTTATCAAAAAGAATATTAACACCCATCGAAGAAAAGGTTCTAAATTTAGGCTTATCATTTGGCCTAACACAAAAATTGAACCCTTTTGAACTAAAGGTAGATTGAGAGAAATTTTATCAAAAAATTAGACTAAAACAGTTTTTTGGTATGAAAGAACATTCACAACAGAGTGCATTTGAGATATTCCAGTCTCAAGAGAAATATGGATTAAAACAAGCTCTTGGAGTCAAATCCAATTTTGATCCCAGTGGTTTCCCTCTGCCAAATATAACTTGTTATATTGACAAGGTAAATCAAGACATTGAAAAAATCTTGATTGAAAATTCTAAGAAACATCCTCAATACAACATTACAAAACAAGAAAATGATGCTTTAAAAAGTTTAAGTGAAGATAAAACTATCATAATAAAACCTGCAGATACAGGTGGTGGGATAGTTATATTAGATATTGAAAATTATAGAGAAGAATGTTACAAACAACTAGAAGACACAGAAACATATGAAGAAGTTAGAAATATCCCTTTTGAGTCACTCAAACTTTTGATTACAGAAACAGTTATAGAAGCAAATGACAGAGGAATAATAGATCAGTGGGTCATGGAAGAATTAATCAACAAAACACCAAGAATACCATTATTCTACATTTTACCTAAAATACATAAAGATTTAAATAAATCTCCGGGTAGACCTATTATTTCAGGAATAGGTTCTATTACAGAACCTTTATCAAATTATGTAGATTACTATTGTAAAAGTCTGGTAATCAATACTTGGTCTTATATTAACGACACTAAACATTGCATCCAACTTTTAACAGAATTAAACCAACAAGAATTGGCTCTAACAAACACATTATTCATAACTTTGGATGTCAAAAGTCTTTACACAAGTATCCCGCATGAAGAAAGCCTAAAAGCTATGAATTTTTTCCTATCTACCAGCATACAGAATGCCCCAGATAAAGATTTTCTTCTGAAACTAATTAAGATCATATTAGAAAACAATTATTTTGCTTTTGAGGGACACACTTATTTACAAAAAACAGGTACAGCCATGGGAGCTACAATATCACCTACATATGCTAATTTATATATGGCACACTTTGAGACAGAATTCATAACATCTGAAACAAACAGATTTAGGAATAATCTAATACTTTATAAGCGATTTATTGATGACATTCTAATCATTTGGCGAGGAACAGAACAAGAAGCAAAATCATTTTATGAATATATACAAACAGCCAGAAATAATTTATCATTTACAATGGAGATTCACACTGAAGAAATTTTTTTTTTGGATCTCAAATTATTTAAACAAAATGGGAAAATTACAACTGATTTATATAGGAAGGAAATATCAACAAATATTAACAGGGTTGCGCATGCATAAGTCCAAAAATTCGCCATTTTGCGATATTCAGAAGGAGGCAGTTGCGCCACCGAAAACATGCTGAGCAACAGCGCAATGAAAATGAAGGCATGCACAACCGAAGGGGGTGGATCCATGCATAAAGAGTGCAATGCGATATTCAAAGACTTGCATGATGTGCAATAGCGGCACAGCCGGAAATTGCGCACTAGCGGAAATGAGCCAAAATAAAAAGGCTCAAGGAAGTGGCGCAAGAACGCTACAAGGCTGCCAAGTGGGGGAGAGAGAGAGAGAGAGAGAGACAGAGACAGGCTAGGGCAGGCAAGGAAAGCGTGGGCCATAGGCTGTAGAGGCCAGCGGGGGGTGCCCGGTGCAGTGGAAGTAGCAGTGAGGACAACGGGGGTAACACAGCAACACCAGCCAGGGGGGTCAGAAGCCAGGGAGATGGACAGTGGCAGCTTCCACATGGAAGCTGTAATGAGGGGGGTGAGAATGCATGCTGCAGGGGGACGTGGCCGTGGAAGGGCCCGTCGGCAGTATGCCCCCAGCAGGCAGTGCCGTGCCTGCATCAGCTTTGAGCTGTACACAGATGTAGAGATCGTGGGCCGGTACCGCCTAAACAGGGCAATACTGAGACAGCTCTGTGAGCTGTGCAGTGATGTGATGCAGGCACCCTCACGATGGAGTCACGCTCTGTCGGTGGAGACCAAGATGACAGCCTGCATGTGCCTGCTCGCCACGGGCACCTTCCAGAGGCCAACAGGGGACACCACAGGCATCACACAGTCAGCCACATCACGCATCCTCACCCAGTTCCTCAGCGCACTGCTGCCACATGCTGCGGAGTACATCCATTTCCCCAGCACCGCGGCAGAGCGTACAGCAAACATGCAGGAGTTCCACAGGGTAGCACGTATGCCTGGCATGCTAGGGGCCGTAGACTTCACCCATGTGGCCATTCACACGACACCTAGCCCCGATGGGGTCACATATAGGAACAGAAAGGGCTTCTCCAGTGTCAACTGCCAGGTGGTGTGTGATGCCACTGGGCACATAATCAATGTCTGTGCCACACACCCTGGTGGAGCACATGATGCCTTCATATGGTATCAGTCCACACTGTGCCATCGATTCGAGAGTGGGGACATCCCCACAGGACATCTAGTGAGTGAGTACACATGTATGGAATGCAAACTCGGGGCAAGGGTGGGAATGCCACAGGTGCCAAGCTAGTGGCACACAGGGATATGGGCAACATGGACCTGAACATGAGACTGATCTCCACTATCTCCACACAGGTGACAGCGGATACCCACTCCGTCCCTGGCTGCTCACACCATACCGGCGCCCCATGACCCCATCGCAGCAACGCTATAATGAGGCACATGTTTCCACATGCAACATCATAGAGCAGGTGTTTGGGATGCTCAAGGCATGCTTCCGATGCCTAGACACCTCCGGCGGTGCCCTACAGTACAGCCCCCAAAAGGCCTGTGGGATATTCCTGGCCTGTTGCATCCTGCACAACATGGCCAAAGACTATGGGATAGCCGTACAGGTTGAAGAGGGGGACAGCGATAAGGACGCCAGTGTTGCCAGTGTTGATGGTGATGAGCAGCCCCCCCAGGACGGTGGGACCCCCGACTGATCCGTCAGGCCCAGCTGCACTGGGACACCATCATAGAGGAGCACTATGCAGAACACAGGTAAGTCAAGGGGACATGTGCAACCAACACTGTCCATGCGAAAACCACAGGCACACAGGGTAACACACCAGGGGTGCATGACGGCCAGGGGAGTGGAAGGGTCCAGGCATACAAACACACCATCAGGGAGGGGTGAGCACTCATATGGACACACACAAACCAAGCACAGAGCGTACATGGGCAGATGCACAGCACAGCAGAACCGACATTGCTAACACACAGCACCACTGACCACCCCCACCACCTGTACTGTCCAAGTATGTGTGTCAGATGCTGGGCACCCTGCGCATGTGTACAGTACAATGCAGGCATCATCATACTCGCACCTGTGGACAGCAGTTGGGAGGGTGTGCAGGTGGTCTGTGTTGGCGTGGTGAGCAGAGCACCCAGCAGTGCTGCCCACCATGACACACATTGCACACATGGCAGCACCAGACAGGGCCCGCACTGGGAGACAGCTCAGTCATGTAGCACTGTCCCACGGCCACCGCAGATGCGTGGGTGGCCCCGCCGTGACCCAACAGCACTGGCAGGCTGAGCAGGGACCACATGGGGTGGCACTGTTGCACCACCAGGGTTCCCACTGTGCGAACACGACCTTGCCCACACAGGGGTCCGCAGCATGCCGAACAAACCTGCACCAGGGGTGCTTGGGATGGCCACAGCAGAACCCGACATCAACAGGCCTAGTGTCGCACGACGCCGGGAACGGGGAGTGGAGAGTGAACTGTGTGGGGTGTGCGGTACAGGGGCACCTGACTGTGTGCCCAATGCATCCATGACAGAGACCACTGCCTGGGTCAGCCTGTCAATGGCGGCGGTCACATCCGTCCACATATGAACCAGCTCTGCATGGTCCAGAGCACACTCCCTGCTGTGCCACTCCACAGCCACAGACAGTGCCTCCATGGACATTGCAACCCACCTCTGCAGCTGTACTGATTCCCGCAGCAGGCGGGTGTGCTCGTCTAATGGGTACTGTGCCCCAACGGCATCCTGTCCCCCAGGGTGTGGAAGGTCCTGATGCACAACACCCCTTGAGGGTGGGCGCTGTTCACCAGGACCAGGAATGGGCAGATCAAAGGGCGGCGGAAATGTGCCACTGCTTGACACTATACCCCCAGACCTGGTGGGTGACTGCTGCTGCTGCCCTGCCAACTGCTGTGCCCCAGGGTCCACTGCTCCACCGCTGTGCTAGCAACAGTGCCAGACACCTGCACAGCCACTGGTGCTGCCCACCAGTGCTGACAGGCACAGCCTGGGACTGTGCCAGCATGCTGGTACTCAAGTTGGAACCAGAAGGCCTAGGCACGTGCTGGCCTGCTGTGTGTCCGTCATGGGGCACACACCTATCACTGCCCATTGCAGTCCTTGCATCATCAATGGTGCAGGTACATGCCTGCAGCCATAGTCACAGCGTGCTGGCATGCTTGCATGCCAGACTGCTGAGACACAGGCTATGCACCCCGCACGAATCACCGACACAGAGTTGGCGGCCCAGCGTGCATGCTGCTGCAGTGCCTGCTGGCTGGTGATAGAGGTGGATGGACCCTCCTCCATGTCCAGCAGGTCATCATCACTGCCTGGACCCACCACCACCATCTCCTGAAGACGAACAGAATCTGTAACAGAAAGAGAGTACATGTGAGTGCATGTGAACAACCTTCCCCCCAACCCCCAACACCACCACCATGTCATACCGTGCAGTGATGGGCTTCCACCTGTCTGGAATCCACCTCCTGGTACACCCTCAATAGCGCTCTGCTGCATTGATGCAACCAGTGTCTCCTCAGCCGGGGTCAGCTCCAACACCACTGGCGGGCCCCCGCCAGTGCCAGCGATGCCGCCCTGAAGGCTGCCACCTTCTCCTTCAACTTCCTGTGGTCTGTCCCCATCTTCTTCTTGCATTCCTGCAGGAGCACTGGTGGCTTCCGTGCAGGTTCTGACAAGCTACCCCTCCCCATGCAGCCCTTGCGGGACTGAGGGTGCCCCTCAGTCCACTCAGTACTGGCTCCTCATCCAGGTAGGCCTGGAAGAGGGCCTCTGTCTCTGCTGGGGTAAAGTTGGGCCTCCTCCTATGCCCACTGTCCTCACCCTCACCTTGACTCTGCTCGGTCATGGCGATCTGTATGGAGGCAAGTGGACACCTGTCACTGTGCAGTCTACAGCATTTTCCCATGACCATTGTCCAGAACATCACACAGCATGCAACTCATCTCTCACCTGCAGTAACTGAATCTGGCCAGCGCAGCCCAATGTCGCACATTTATAGCGCAATGCATGCAAATTAGGAGTGGAGCAACTATAATGACATGCAAATTGCGCCACTACCTGAATGGCTGATCAGATGATTTGCATGTCGGCTGAATATCGCAATTTAGCTGCATGTCTGATTCGTCGGCTGAGCCAATGGTGCAGATCTGTGACTGTGTGGTACACTGCATTGCGCATGCCCAGATAGCTTACGCGTGGCGCCTGCCGCACTGCTGACGTGCTGTGCGCGATTGGCAATTCAGGCCATGGCCACCATTGTGCCAGTGGCGCTACAGTACTGGGCACTATATGGCGCTGTGGCACTACTGTGCAATAGTCCACTGTGGCACTGGTACGCAGCTGGTCGGTCGCGCAGGAGGAGTATTCGTCAGATGACGCTGTGTGTGGCCTTGTGTCATTGCCCATGACCTTGTGTCCGACCTTTGCCCCCTGGCGCTGTTTGGCTGCCATGTGTACGGCCCTATTGCGCTGTCTGGTGACAGAGCTATGTGAAGTGACGGCGCTGTTCGAACAGCGCGATTGGAACCTGTGGTGGTCTATTGCGTAACATCTCCACGTGGGGTTACGGTGCAGCAGGGTGCCATATTGCCTGCTGTAAAGTTGGTACCATGGCTCGCAGAAGAGCAGTACAGTAGAGCCCTGTCGAAGTGGCCAACTTGGTGGCCCTAGTGGAGCCCCATTATGGGGCACTTTATGGTGAGGCGCCCCTCACCATTGCCAGAGATGCAGGTGTGGCAGCAGTGGCCACTGACCTGGTGGGGTCACTGGGCGGTGCCGGTCAGCTGAGCAGTGCGGCACGGTACAGTGACCTCCGCCCGGAGGGATCCGGATCTTCTCGATCGGCTGCGGTCACGTGCCAGGAGGCGTGGTGCCTAGGCCAGGTGGGTGTACCATCTATGCACCTGTATTCTCTGTAGGGGTGTGAGTGTGTTTTGGTGGCTGTGCATAGGTGATGGCTCTGCCATGGTTGGCTGTGTCAGTGTGTGCAGGTGTGAGATGCATGGGTCTGGCTGTGTGGGCAGGCACTCTCACTGGGGCAGGGGGCAGTCTGCTTTGGAGTCACACTGATGTTTGTCTCAACATATGTCTCCCACAGGCCGGGATGTGAGGATGCAGGCATGGGGTGAGGAGGACCGTGCCAGGGCCCCGGTGCCGGTGGGTGTTGCACCCCAGCAGCAGCAGCAGCAGCAGTGGCAGACCCAGCTGCTTGAGGAGTGTGAGTATCATTACTTCATGGATGCTATTGCATGCTGGGTGGGGCAAGACCACCAGCCATGCACAACACAACCATGCAGGAAAGGGGAGGTCATAATTCCACTATACAAGACACTAGTGAGGCCCCACCTGGAGTACAGTGTACAGTTCTGGAGACCATACCTACGTAAGGACATAGACTGGGTAGAGAAGGTTCAGAGGTGGGCAACAAAGATGGTGCATGGATTGCATCACAAGTCCAATGAAGACAGGTTGAAGGAACTGAACATGTACTCCCTGGAGGAGAGGAGGAGAGGGATATGATAGAGACATACAAGTATCTTACAGGGAGGAACAGGGTGCAGGAAAACACTATTTTTAAGCGAAAAAGATGTTCCAGGACTAGAGGGCATGGGATGAAGTTGGAGGGAGGACGATTCAGAGGAAACATGAGAAAGAATTTCTTCACAGAACGGGTGGTGGACAAGTGGAACACCCTGCCAGAGGAAGTGGTGGGGGCTGAAACAATCATGGGATTTAAGAATGCACGGGATAGACATAAAGGAATTCTGGAGGTCAGGGGTAAGGTGCAACAGACTTATAGGAAAACAAAGTGAACTTACAAGCTCAAATGGGCAGACTGGGTGGGCCATAGGCCCTTATCTGCCGACACTGTCTATGTATCTATGTATGTATGCACGACACAGGTGACATGCATCACTGTCCAGTATCACAGCGCGTCTGTGTATGTGTCACTGGTGGTCCATGCATGCACTGGGCACATAGCTGTGTAACTGGCATCGCATCACGTTGCCACGTCACTTGACAGCCTTGTTTGTGCTGTGATGGACATGGGCAGTGTGTGTGTGCAGTGGTGCACATAGCTGGTGCTGCCTGTTTGTGATGGCCATGTGCATGTTCACTGTGGGTGGGTGCATGCCATCACAGGTGTGGGACATTGGGCTATATGGCTTGCAGGTTGGGTGGTGTTCAGGGTTGTGGTCAGTCACAGCCATTGACTGTGTTCCCATTTTCCTAGGCCTCGCAGTTCTCCGGAGGATACATCGGGACATACGGGGCCTGACACAGGTGTCCCTGGATAACCAGGCCATCCTGGATTCCATTAGGAGACATGGCCTGCGGAGGAGGCATCACAGGGAACAGCAGCACCAGGCACAGGATGACCAGCCAGCTGGGCCTTAGGCCACATTACCCTTCCCACTTCACCCATCCCTACCACCCTGCCTTCCCTCTCCAAGTTGTTCATCCCTACCCCTTGACCACCCCTACCTTGTACCCGTCCCACCCCTTGTAAATAGTTCTTGTTTATTGTTTTGTAATTTACTCTTTGAAAATTTTAAAATACATTTATATTTTGATATGAATACTGTGTTGGTCTCTGATTTGCAGCTGGTGGGTGCTCAGTTGCAGTGGTGTACATGCCATCTGGGGTGGTATGGTCCAGGGTATGTGTGTGTGTGTGTGTGTGTGTGCGCTCGTGTGTGTGTGCATGGGGAGGTATCTCCGGCATGTCAGGGACTTTCTGTTGGTCTTGCCATCTGCTGCCACCCACTGCTGGGTGCACAGGGTGTGTCTGGCTTGTATGCTTCTCTGCTGCATGGGGTTGACGTGTGCTGGGGGGATGCATGGTTTCCTGCAGTGCCAGTCACTGCACATGGGTGGTGTCTTGGGGTCATGGTGCAGGGTGTGCTGTGCGTGCAGGGGCTGATGTGCACTGTGGTTGTCAACCCTGTGTGGCACTCTCAGCCTGCCAGTGGTTGTGCTGGGTGTCATGGCTCTGCTGTGCTTTTTGGCTTGTCCCCATGGGCGGTAGATCATCCGTCACACCCCCAGTGATGCTGTGCTTGGGGTGTGCAGGTGTCTTGTTGGTTCTGCAGTGTGGTCCTGTGCCCATGTGTGGCATGGCTGGCGGTGGGCCCCAGCCTGCCTCCCTGGATGTGCAGTTCCATTGCTCTGGGGGGGCTCTGCTTGCGCTATGGCACCTCTGGACTGCTCAGCTGGGCTGCCCTGGTTGCGCTATAGCGCAACATTTCTACTCAGCTTCTCCTTCCTGGTTGTGCTATGGCACAGTTAGTGCGATATTCAGATGTTGGATGCTTGTGCAATTTGTTCTGCTCCATGTTTGAATATTGCACCTGTTGCGCATATGCGCAATTGGTTTGTGCTTGCTCCTGCTGTTGCACACATTTTGGGCGCAGTTTGAATATCCCGGCCAGTATACCTTACAGTCAGATGTTGAGAATTAAATGAAATAGTGGCACTCAAGAGAAATATGAAAAAAAAATATTACAGAACTAACTCAAAGATTTAAACAAAGAGGTTATACAGATTTAGTCCTGTCAAAAGCAAAAGAAAAATATGATTTTAGAGATAGAAATTCCTTATTATTAGACAAATCTAAACCATCCATAGAAACAGAATCCAAAATTACCATGTCCACACAATATCCAGAAAGCTTTGGGAAAATTAAACATGTAATTTTATCTAATTAGAATATTTTATAATCGAGTGAATGGGGACAAAACATTTTTCAACAAAAACCCTGGGTCACAGCTAAGAAAACGACAACAATTGGAAATAAAGTAAATAAAACTCAACATTGGACTCCGATAGACAAATCTAGAACGTAGCTCAGAAATGAAATTAAAGGTTTCTACCCTTGTGGCAATTGTGTTCAGTGCAACAATGGTCAAAAGATGAAATCCATGTTCACGAGTGGGGTCCCAAGAACCCCATGTTGAAAATTTGGGACCAAAGGTCCTGAAAATGGCTTAGATATCAACCTAAGTTGAAACCCCCCCATTATAAAGCTTACCGTTATTTCTTCAGTTCGCAGTTCGACTTTGAAGAGTGCAGATGTGTCCCGCTTCAGGGAAGATAGCGGCTTCCGACCTCCAGAGGGTAAGTAAGGGTGAGAGGGTGCAGGAAGTGGGTGCACAGAGGGAGGTGGGGATGGGGGAGGGATGAGGGAGACAATGGCAGACCGTTTTCTGCGCTGCAGGTGGAAAACAGACCGCGAGGGAGGTTTTCTTTTTTTAAACAGGTAAAAAAACAATGGCACATTGGGGTGTGCTCTCAGTGTGCTGCAATTCAGGGAGGGGGGCCACATCCAACACTGGGAGTAAGCATCCTGGTGTCAGAAAGGGGATATTATTTAACCAGCAAAAACACACTAAGAGGGGGGATGCCGACATGGAGACTGTGCACTCCGATGTCGGCTTTTCAGGAGTGTGTGGCAGGCAGCAGGAGTCACCATGTTAGGTGTGCCACATAATGGGCGGGATTGGGCACCCCGATGTTGAGATTGTGTGGCAGATGGCAGGAGCCGCCACCATATGTATTTCAATGTTTCACCAGGAATGGCACATAATGGAGGTCTGTCAGATCTGCCGCTGCAATGACGAGCCTGTCTCTCATTGCAGCAGCAGATTCATTTCAGGTTGGTGGCACTCTCTGAAACTGCTGTCATCGGCAGCATACTCACTGGTTGGTGGCTGAGGGACACACCGATTAAAGCATCCCCTGGATTCGCCACAACACTGACACACCTTTGAAAGTGCTGCTACCGTGCTACTACCACAAGATGTTGCTTGCGCATGCATGCAAGCCAAAAAAAAAAAAAAGTTTAGAGAGATTAGAAATAAAACAGAATATGCATTAATTATCAGTAATCAAAAAACACAAGCATTTTAATTTATTTTAAATTGTTACATTTATATTTATACATTGTTATTGTTTTACTTATTTATGCTGTTTCTCATTATGTCTTGTTATAACTCTTGTTAGGTGCCAAGAGCCTCCAGGACTGGGCGCCCTACAAATGAAATTGCCTTGCCTTGCCTATTACAGTGGAGTCCACTTATTTTATTTATTTAGTTTTTGTTGACGGGTAAGTGCACTAGGCAGATTCTGCCTATTTTCAGGCAATACCCGGGGAGGGAGATACAGATGAATGTCAACTGACCTTGAACCAGATTAAGCTGTTGGTGGTATTTTCATATTCTCAATGAATGGGAGAAATTTGGCCAGGGCACCGGGGAAATTCCCGTGCTCTTTTTGACCGAGGGCGCTATGTGGCTGTGAGAAGGTGCTCAGTAGTGCTTGAGTGCTTGGAGGAGAAAGACGTGTGGGTGGCTGAGGAGTGGGTCTCCTCCTCGACCTCCCTTCTGATGGAGGCTGACATGATATCGAATTCGGTAGCAGAGGAGACAATGGATACTTTACAACATGAGGAAAACGGTTTGCATGTTGACTTACGAAGTGATTTGAGGTCAGGAACCATGATGCAGCCTAGAGAAGATAAATCTGTCCTTAGGGATAAGGTGGCTGAAATACGTTCAAGGCTCTATTCAGCAGAATGAAAGTTCTTGGAAACGCGGAAGCAGTTGCAGGAGGAGCTGAGGCTGCAGGAGGAATGGAGTGAGACACTGGAACTGGATGCTCTGGTTATAACGATGGAAACAGTTATGTTTGAAGAGATTGTGGGTGAAGCAGGGGCTCTCCCTGCAATTTTGCCTGGAATTGTATCTCCTGACTCTTCAGTAAGCGCTCCTGCAACCAGTGGTGTTGGTACTGTTACGGGGGATCTGAGTATGGAAGCGGGTACGCCCAGAGACTTTGCAGTCCCTCATTGTGCTGAGACAACTGATAAAAATGAAAGGGAGTTGTTTTCACTCCCGATTGTAAGTAAAGAGCCAAATTCAGTACCTCCGGTGACTTTTACAATTGGCATTTCTTTGGGTGGTAGTAAAAAGAATATTAAAGAAGGGTCAGAGAAGAGTAGGAGGCAGCATTCCCACATACCTAATGTTTTGTCTGGTCCTTCACAGAACAATCCTGCCACTATTCCCCAGGAGCCAGTGCCTGGTACATCTAGCTGGGTTTCCACAGCCTTACAAGTTGCAGGATGGGTGAAAAATAAGGCAGGGATAGGGTGGGATACAAATCTGCAAAATGAAGAGTTTCTAGCTCTATCTCAAATGGTCCCCCTAGGAGATTCAGTCTCTAACACTGATATAAATAATGACTTTACGCTGCAACCAGGGCAGCAATCTCCTATATGGGAGGTACCTGCCACACAACCAGACAGGCCTCATCCCTTGCTGGAAGAAATTAAATCTCTAGAAAATACTTCCCCAGTATTACCTGAAAAGGAAATTTTGGATGACCCTGCCCATTAAATCAGGACTTTATTCCTGATAATCAGAAGGACTGAGATCCCCTTGTGCAAACCCCTGCAACAGTATGGCATGAAAAAGTGAGAGATCAATTATTTCCATCTGAGAGAGGGCCCTTATCAGAACCAGCTGTATGAAGAAATCCAGTTAATTTGAAATACAGGGGTGATATTTCCAGTGTTCCTGATAGACATTTTGTAGGACGGGCCTTGCTTAAAGATAGCATGAAGTATTACACATATGAAATATATGCACTTATACAAGTTTGACATCAGCTTCAAGCACCCTGCAAGCCTTGAAAGGTTTTGGAAACAGTATCAACTTTTGAAACTTTCTCCTCTATGGAGGCCTTTCATGGCAATTCCCCTGACTAAACCCCTAACAAAGAAAATTACTGTTTTATTCAGGAATGAAGGGGTGAATGGGCAAATGGGCAGACTGGGTGGGCCATAGGCCCTTATCTGCCGACACTGCCTATGTATCTATGAATGTAACAGATTTAACCTATTGGTTACAACAGCATTGCACTGTTAAAGGCTACCCAGAACCTAGTTTATAGACGATGAACAGTTATGAACCAGGGGTTGGAAGCATCAAGTTGTGTTGAATTTAGAAAATGGTTTTACAAAACATCTACCTAACTGTTTTTCTTAGGTCAAGATGGGGGGTGATATTTTATCCAGGTCAGCCTCGGGCTTGTTTTAAATGTGGGGATGTAGGGAATCTGAGCAGTGTATGTGATAAACAGAAATGTGGTCTGTGCGGAGAGATAGACCATGTTGGGGCTCACTGCCAGCAACCATTGAGATGTAATTTATGTGATGAAAGAGGGCATTCTTTTTGTACATGTTCTTGGACCTCTCATAATAGTACAGATTTGTCTGTTCGAGCTGAGCAGGATGCATTTGTTACTACTGCGCAGAAAGAAAACATGTGCATGGTAGAATTATTAAACAATGCTCCAGATATGGGTTTCCTACCCCAGAGAGTACCTAGAAGGTTTGAAAAATCCTCTACGGAAGAGAGGGGTTTGGAAAAAACATTGTCTGAGACACAAACTATAAGGGTGGAGACAGGGCCTGGCATTGAAATAGAATCTGGGGTGAATAAGGAGATAGGTGACCCCCCTCTTCAGACTGAAAGGGAGAGCAGGGTGACAGAAGATTTGGTTGAGGCTGTCCCTTGTGTAGAAATGATGGAGGAGGAGAGCTCAATGCCCTCCACAGTGCAACAAGAATCAGTGTTTCATAGGGTGTTTAGGTCAAAGGCAGGAAAACTTCTTGTAGACTCTCAAGTTATATCTAAAGAATCCGAAGGACTTCCAGTGCAGAATTCGTATGGTTTATTATTTGAACAGGGTGGTAATGAAGAAGGTATAGATTCAGATTTCTCCTCAGTTGCTTCCTCACAGGCAGATGTTGCTTCTGATATAGGACCTGTTGATAAGCCAAAGACTAGGAAGCGAAAAAAAAAGAAATGACTGCGATGGTATATGTTCTATGTTTGGCTATTACTTTCTCCCATATTTACATGGAACCTCTCATGAATACAGCTATTTCTCTACTCACAATAAATGTGAACAGTATTAAGTCATTTGAAAGAAGGCAAATTACTTACACTAGTCTTAGAGAAGGGGGAGGACAGATAATTCTGTTACAAGACACTAGACTACATTCTTTACTAGAAATAAAGGCGGCACAGAAAGAGTGGAGATGGGGTGTCTCCTACTGGTCAGTGGGGGAGGAAACATGCTCAGGATTAGGATTTCTTATTTCAGGAACATCTGTCAAAATGTTACAGATTTTTGACATTCAGCCAGGGAGGGCTATGATAGTGGATGTAGTTTTAGGGAAAGTGGCATATAGCCTTAAAAATACATATGCACCTCAATCTAAGGCAGAGAGGTCCACACTTTTTAGGAAAATTGAACCTTATCTACACACCTCCAAGTTATTATTATGGGGAAGGGATTTTAATTGTGGGCTCTCTCACAAAGATTGGGGGAGGACTACAACAAAAATTTATACTGATTCAAACACTCTACTTAAGATCATAAGAGATAATAATTTAAGTGAAGCTTATAAAGTTTTGAATCAAGTACCCAAACATACTTTTTATAAAGGACGCCTGTCAACAAGAATTGATTTTTGGTTTGTGTCAGCTTGTCTGACTTGTCAAGAGGTGGAGCTTCTCCCTTTAGAAACATCTGACCATTTAGCAGCTAGACTTCATTTAGGAGACAAACAGAAGATACCTATAGGGAGGGGTTATTGGAAAATGAACATTGTAGTTATGCAGGAAGCTCTAGTGCAGGCTTCAGTGAAAGAGTTTTTTAAGTTGAGGGCAGATATTTGCTTTTCATATGATAGTCCTATAGACTGGTGGGAGGATACTAAAATAGATTTGAAAAGCCTTTATATGAATCTCACCAGAGTAAAGGCCAAAGAAAAATATATACGATACTTAGGGCTGAGAGCAAAATACATGCAGGTATTGACACAAGCTGTTGATAAGACCAATAACGTGTTAATAAAACTATAATCTCTTAAAGAACAGATGTGTCTGTATTTAAAAGAGACTACAAAGAGGGCAGCTCAGCAACAAAAATACCAGACTAAGGGATCAAAAGAGATAGTAAACCCTTATGATTCATGTTTACAGGGGGTTCAGAGATTGGTAATGACTGCTTTGATAGACAAACAGGGACATTTAGTGATGCACAATAGTGGGCTTATGCTTATAGTCCAAAATCATATAAAGGCCACTTTTCAGAGGGTGAGAGAGTGGGAAAACTGTAACAGTTTGTTGATAAATTAGAAATTTCACAATTGAGTAAGGAAGAGGTAGAGAATTGGATAACACCAATTACTGAAATGGAAATAAGAGAGGCTATTTCAAAAATGACTTCTAAGACTACTCCCGGATATGATGGAATTCTGAATGATTTCTATAAATAGTTTTCTGACACCCTGGCTCCTTAGTTGCAACTGGTTTATAAGGCTATTTGGGAGGAAAATAGGTTAGTGCTGAGCATGAAAGTGAGGATAATGACCTTTTTATATAAAAAGGGGATCCTCAAGAGATTAAGAATTGGAGACCTTTGAGCTTGTTAAATTCAGACTATAAAATTCTAACCAAGATTCTAACTACTCGTCTAGCTAAGATTGCACAAAAACTTATTACTCCTGTGCAGACTTGTGCAATTCCTGGAAGGAATATTGTTCAGAATTTGACATTTGTAAGAGAAATTGTAGAACAAGGTTTAGACATGAATCTAGATGGTTATTTGATGACTATTGATCAGGAGACTGCGTTTGACGCAGTATGACAGGAATATATCTGGATGGTACTACAACATTATGGAATTCCTAACTCCTTCTTAGATTTATTACAGACGCTATATACTGAGGCCCAGGTTACTCCATTAGTGAATGGACATCTTGGTATTCCAGTATATTTAAAAAATTGGGTAAGACAGGGATGTCCTATGAACCCTTTGTTATATGTATTCGGATTGGACCCTTTATTAAGGATTATTGAATCTGATACAGAGATTAGGGCAATTACAAATAAAAATGGGTTTGTTTTTCAAAAGGTATCTGCTTATGCTGATGACTGTGTGTTTACAGTAGCTGATACAGAGTCCGGTACACAGGTTTTAAATATGTTTCAGAAGGTTTATGACACAACGGGAATTAAAATTAATATGGGAAAGAGTATAGTTTTGGTTTTAGGAACAGCAAGGAGGGTGGAAGAATTTCAAATCCCTATGACTAAGGATGAAGTTAAAATTTTGGGTTTGTTTTTTGGATCTAGGGACTCAGAAGGAAATAACTGGAGTAAGGTGTGCGATTTGGCTAAGCTTAAAGTTATGTCATGGCTGTCCTGGAAGATGACCAGGAAAAAACGGGTTTACTTACTTAGGGCAGATATAGCTCCTATTTTTTTTTATATGTTTCACATGTTTTTCCACTTTCTTATAACATGCACACAAATGTTATGGGCCTTTTCTTTCTTTTTCTGTGGGGCAGTAGGTTGAACCCAGTTAAAAGAATACATACTTATAGGGCCTGGAAGGAGGGGGTTTGAATATGATTCAACCATTGGTATATCTATTTGGGAATTGCTTTTATAGCTCTATCCGCCCTTTAATTCTTGAAACTGAGGGGATGGGACTAGTATGTATGCGGTTCTGGGGAAGCCCCTTTCTGGTAGCGTGGGGCAGAGGTAAATGGCACCCTTCAGAAAAAGTACTTCCAGGATATGTACAAACAACGTTAAGATATATCAGGACATGGAAAACAGAACTTGGTTTCTTGGAAAAGAAAAGAAGCAATTTTATAAATTTGTTATAGATAAATGGTATGAGGAGGAGCCCGTATTTCAAGTCCCTTCTACAGTAGACACAGGGTTGCTGTTGGGTAGTATGGTTGAGCCATGGATTCCCCCTCAAGATGCAGGATTTTATATGGTTATATGGGCATCAGAAATTGAATGTGAAGGGCAATCAAAAGCACAAACAACTTGAGGACAGAGGATGTGGGGAGAGTCTCTGTAATGGCAAGGTGAAAACTATGCAACATTTGTTTTTTGAGTGTATTCATGTACAGGGATTTTGGAATTTGTTGTCTGGGTGGTGGGGAGAAAATATATTTCAAAATATGACTTATGATGTTTTGGTTTTAGGGCAAATTCCTGCATCATGGTCAAAATGGACAAAAAGCACTGTTTATGTTCTCCTAGCCTGTATAAAGTGATCCCTATGGCAGGCGAGATAGAAACATAGAAACAGACTTTGATGGCAGATAAGGACCACTTGGCCCACCCAGTCTGCCCATTTCCCTACCTATTGGATAAGCTGCAGATTCTAGTTAACCAACAGCCTACTTCCTGCAACCCCCCCACTATAATTGCCTTATGTCTGTCCCATGCATATTTGAATTCCCGCACTGTTTTAGACCCCACAACCTCTCCAGGAAGGAGGTTCCATGTGTCCACCACTCTCTCCATGAAAAAGAATTTCCTCACATTACCCCTGAGCCGTCCCCACTCTAACTTTAAATTGTGCCCCCTTGTTCTTACACGTCTCAGATCCCTGCAAGGTAAAGTGGTTACACCACAAGATGTTTTCTTTAACGTTCAAAGAGAGTTAGATAGGACTTACGAATATGAATGCCGTACCTTAGGGCAGGATGTGGGTTCTAGACTGCGGAAAAATGTTGGGTGGGTGGGTTGATATACTGTACTAATTTCTTATTTTTTTTCTTCCCAGATTGTGATGTACATATACAAATCTGGATTTTTAGAAGGAAAAGGTTTTTTTTTTTTCTTTGCAATGTTTATTTTGGTGCTGGGATATATTTAATGGACCACGGAAGTTTATTATGGGATTATGTTTGAATGAAATGTTATAAGAAATGTATTATGAGGTGTTTGTTATGTGCTGCTTTGAATTTTTGTTAATTTTCTTTACATTGTAATTCTTTTTAGTTTCTGTTTTTGAATTTTGAATAAAAATTTTCCCCTACTCTTTTTGAGAACTGTGATGGGATCTTTAACATCCACCTGAACTACCACCAGAACAGGCAGATGGGAGCTCGGTTTAATGTCTCATCCGAAAGACTTAAGTGCGCACTGGATAAGTGCACATCCCGCTTAAATGCACACTTCATAATTTTCACATTTGTTCTTTTATATTATCTTTTTTTTGAAAGAGTCCGATAAGTGCACATTGTTTAAGGGCACATCCTGCTTGAGAGCACAGTCAGAACTGATAGAAAATGACCATGCCCTGCTTAAGTGCACATTCATATGATGGAATAAGGTGTCATTTGGCTTGTTTTTCACACCCTGGTAATTAGCTTTGCTCTTAGTCCCAAGGAATACCACACTGGGAATGCTTTTAGTTTAGTGATATACCAGAGTTAGACAAGCAGCTAGTAGAGGAGTTCCAGTGAAGAACTGTAAGGATCCTGAAAGAGTTGATAAAGGCAGCAAGGAACAGGGAAAGTAAAGATGGGTCAGTTGTTGCAATGTACATCTCTGAATGAGTCCTGGGTCCTTAAAGACCCTTTGCTATGACAGACACCATGGATAGTATGTCAGGGGTGACCTGTTATGATTAGTGAAGTGGGATAATGCATTGTCTGCTTAACTGCACAGCCTGCTTAAATGCACAAAATATTTGTTTCCCAAGAGTGTGCGCTTATCAGGGCTCCACTGTACTAGTGAAAGTCCATCGGTTAACCAGATATAAAGTTCAGAATAGTAGGTTTGAGCTAGGGCCACTGCATCTGTCATACCTGGTAAGCTGTGTCTAGTTCTAGAGTCCACGTTCCATCGGTTCAAGGAAGCAACAGTGCTGAATGTTAATGAACAAAACAGGTCCACATTCTGTCGATTAGAGAAGGCTGCAGTTAAAAATGCAGTTGAACAAAGCAATACTTCCATACTTTGTATCAAAAAGTCATTCAAAACTAAAGCCAGCAGTTCAGAACAAAAACTGAACAGAATGATACACAATGTACCTCAGTTAACTATAGCTTAGGACAACAGTAGCTCTTTTTTTTTATCATAGAATAATTTTTATTGTTTACATAAACAACACATCCAGAAACAAAATAGCTTCTGCCAACATAAGGCTGAACATAATAAAATACATGTGTCACTGTTTGAAACACACATTACTGTAACATAGGTCTCATAACTTCCTTATAGAACAGCTTACAGCACCTAACAGCCATAGTACGGCATAATTCATCCACATCTCACGCTCCTATTCAGGTCATATGGGTACCGCCACCCCAACACTGAGTTTCCCGTACCCTGCATGGGTCAAGCATATGACTAATATCCGGGCACTGAAAAGGTATATAAAGGGAAGCAGATCACATCCAACCTCAGCGTAATACCACCAGGACCATCTCCTAAATCACACATAGGGGTCAACACCCAATATTAGTTTAGCACATAAGCTGGGCGGGACCTATACCGCTGACAGAGGCCCAATAGAGTAGTTACCACACCAAAGGGGAGGGGGGAGCCTGACACAAAGCCGAGTTAAGGTAGGCCTCCCATTTGGAAAAATAAATGGGAAGCTGCCCTCTCGCAGCATAGGTTAACCTTTCAAAGGTAGCTTGCCTGGAGATAGCCGTATGCCATACCGAGATAGGTGGAGGCAAAGGTTGCCGCCATTGTCTTAGTATGAGCTGTTTAGCCTCCAGCAAGACCACAAGGACCCAGTTTTGATGCTGTGGACTCAAATGTGCTAACGGAGCCCAATCTCCCAACAACAATATTGGGTGTGAAAGATCTGTAGGCTGTCCCACCACCCCTGAACAGTCCATTGCTACCACTGACCAAAAGAGCCAGCACCTGGCATTTCCAAAGGAGATGCAAGGTGTCAGCAGGGCTGTGCTCACATCTCCAACATCTATCATGTGAAAGAACCCCCCCCACTTAGACAAGATAGCAGGTGTTTTGTACCACCGAAGCAGTATCTTAAGCTGAATTAATTGGCTTCTAGCATCTTTACAAGTGGTATGCGCTGCACGAAGGCAGCAAGACCAGGTTTCCAAACCAATATAACTACCAGTTTCTGTGCCCCATGCTAACCTGCTGTACTCCATGTGATCTGATTGCGCCTCCCACCAGGTACTATAAAATTTGCCTGCTAGCCCACAAAAGGAAGGTTTTAAGTGGAATGAGGACAGCCAATGCCACTTCGGATCCTCTTTTCTCGACCAGTCAGTGGCCTGCACTGCATTATGAAGTTGCAAGAACCTCCAGAAGTCCTGTGCCTTTAACAAATAGCAGGCACACAGTTGCTCAAAGGACATTAAGGTGCTAGAGTTCGGTAGACAAAGGACATTAAAGTGCTAGAGTTCGGTAGATAGAGGTCTTGCACGATACGGATCCCTTTCTCTTCCCATGAGACCCATGACAGGGGCTTATTGCTGACCCTGATAAATGGGTTACCCCACAGTTTAGAGTACCTAAAAGGCATCCTAGCACTCTGCTTCGCCATGCCAGCCGACTTCATTAGGCAAAACCAAGCCCTCCTTGTAGCATCCATGACTGGGGTAAGTTTGTCCCGGGGTATGTCAACATGAGTTAACAACAAGCTAAGAGGAACAGACTGACAAATCTGTCTCTCCAGCTCCAGCCACGGTGGTGAATTGCCAGAATCTGGAACAAACCATTTGACTGCCTGGATGGTAAGGAAGGACCAGTGATATCCCCGAAAACAGGGAAGCCCTAAGCCGCCCCGTGACCAATGTGCCCGCAGTTTATTAACACCCCATCTAGGCTTCCGTCTTTCCCACAAGTAATCCGATAATAATTTATCTAACATCTGAATACTTTATTTGATAACACTATAGGGAGGTTATTTAACAAATATGCTACCCTGGGCAACATAAGCATTCGAAATGCCACTGCTTTTCCTAAGAGGGACAGATTTAGGCATTTCCAACACGCTACCTCAGTGGTCAGTTGGGTGATTAAATGGGTAAAGTTCCTGGACTCCATATACCCCCAGGCAAAAGGGGTCTGAGGGATTGAGGCAGTATAGTGCAGTGGTTTAAGGCTCTGAGCTGCAAATCTGGTGACATCCAGCAGACCAGACCTGGGTTTGAATCCCACAGCTTCCACTTGCATACTGTGTGACCCTGAGCAAGTCACTTAACTTCCCTGTGCTCCCAGGTTGCACCTGTAAAAGAGCTTTCAGCTTAGTGTGTCTCACCTGATTAAACAACTAAAATAAATAAATAAAAAAGGTATATATATTCCCAAATAATGCAGCTTGTCAGGTGCCCATGATAGTTCTGTTCCCCGTCGACACTCTTTGGTGCATGCCCCATTCAAAGGGGTGACACTAGTCTTCTTTTGGTTGATATGCAACCCTGATATGCTAGCAAACAAATGCAGGGTCTCCAGTATAGGGGAGAGGGACTCTTATGGTCAAGAGAAGGTGAGAAGCAGGTCGTTTGAGTACGCCATTGTCAAGTATTCCTGACCCCCCACCATAATGCCTTGAGCCCTCTCGTTGGCCTGGAGTGCCCGTATAAGAGGGTCTAGGGCCACCAGAAAGAGTAGCGGAGACAGTGGGCAACCCTGACGGGTGCCACATTGCAGGGAGAAAGGTGCAGCTATATCATTATTGGTGAGTACCCTCGACGTGGGTTCATTATACAAAACGTGGATCCATTGTTTGAAGTAAGTGCCAAAACCATATAGGTTGAGTACTTCGTGCAGGTAGGGCCACTCCACTGAATCAAACGCTTTCGAGAAATCAACCGCTATAGCTGCCACAGGGGTGGAAGATCACAGGACTAGCCATTTAATATTGAGCAACAGACGGATATTATCCGCCACTACCCTACCTTTGGTAAAGCCAGCTTGAGACGGGTGTACAATGGAGGACAAAACCTCCATTACCCGTTTAGCAAGTACCTTGGCTACAATCTTAGTATCTACGGAGATTAATGAGATGGGGCGATAATTGGCACAGTTTAATGGATCATCAGATTTCTTCAGAATAAGGGTAATCAATGCCTCCCGCATTGTTGGTGGAAGGGAGCCAGTTGCATGCGATTCCTGCAAAGCAGCGAGTAGAGGGGGGCAAATTTCAGGGCTTAACAGCTGTTATAATTCAGCAGTCATGCCATCAGGTCCAGGAGCTTTCCCTTTAGCCAGCTGAGACAGAACTTCGCGAACTTCATCCTCAGTAATAGGTGTATCCAAGGCATTCTTCATGGCTTCTGATAAATGAGGGATATACACGGCTGAGCAAAAATCTCTCAACTGACTCCTAATACAGCCAGCCTCCTGAGAGATACAGGACTGGTACAGCCGCTGGTAATAATGCGCCATACACTCATTGATCTGCTCGGGGCCTGTTGCTGTCTCTGCTCTCTCCGTTCTAAGGGTCTGAATACGGGATGCAGCCTGCTGCTTCCTCGGGTGAAATGCCAGTAGCTTCCTGCTCTTATCCCCACCCTCCCAATACGCATGTTTAGCCCTGGTCATATACCACTCAACCTGTTGGTGAAGTATAGTATTAATCTGGTACTTTAAGCCGACAATCCTCCGGAGTATGGTAGTGTCCGGGTCGTCAGTGGTAGACAATCTAAACTGCGCTTCCGTGGTGGAAAGTTCTGCCTGGAGCCTACTGAGCTCTGCCTTGCGCTCCCTGTTCTTCTGGGTGCATATGCTATAATATGCCCTCTTAACACCGCTTTAAAGGACTCCCACACCGTGTTCGCAGACGTGTCTCCTGGCTTATTGTGAGCGAAGTACTCCCGAGCAGCGTCCTGGACCATACTCCAAAAGGAGGGATCCTTAATCAGCGAAGAGTTACACTGCCATCTAGTGCCCCCCCCATCTGAAAAGTGCAGGAAACGGGAGCATGATTGGATATTATAATATCCTTGATCTCGTTTGCCACGACATCTTGGACCGCCCACCTATTTGCAAGCCAGAAATCAATTCGGCTATACGTTGCATGAACCGACGAGAAGAACGAATAGTCCCTCCCCGTGGGGTGATCTCTACGCCAGACATCAGTCATGCCCCATTCTCCCATCATTTTGCGTAGGGCGCCCAGTACTCTAGGGTTGGCCTGTGGTGTGGGCTTAGATTTATCCAGAAAAATATCAGGTGCCAGATTGAAATCTCCCCCTATCTAAAGTGGACAGTTTTGATGTCCCTCAGTGAGAGATTCCAATGCCTGATCAAGATTGAGGAGTACTTCCAGAGAATCTGTATTCGGGCCATAGATATTTGCTAACACCACATGTCCCCCCCGGGTGAGAGAACCTAGCCCCTATCCATCGACCCTGGGTGTCCTTGACTGTTTTATCCAACGTCCACGGGCACGATTTCCTGATCAGAATGGCCACCCCTTTGGACTTATTCTGGGCTGCGCTAGCAATTACCATCCCAACCCATGCTTTCTTGAGCCAAACCACAGTCCTCACAACCAGATGCATTTCCTGCAGTAGCGCAATGTCTGCGTGCAAGGACTGGAGGTGTCTGAGAACAACATTCCGCTTAACTGGATGGTTAAGCCCCTTCACATTCCATAATGACTGGACCAAAGACTGGAGGATAGCAGATGTAGTCCCCTTATACAAAAGTGGGAACAAAGAGGAAGCGGGAAAGCTACAAACTAGTCAGCCTCACCTCGGTAGTGGGAAGATCATGGAAGCACTACTGAAGGAGAGATTGGTGGAACATCTGGTTGTCAATGGACTACAGGACCCAAGGCAGCATGGTTTCACCAGGGGAAGGTCATGTCAGACCAACCTCATTGAATTTTTTGACTGGGTGACTAGGGAGGTGGATCAGGGGAGAGCAGTGAACATGGCCTATCTGGACTTCAGCAAGGCCTTTGACACTGTGCCACATAGAAGACTATTGCACAAACTGGGGAATATGGGTGTGGGCAGGACAGTACTGCGGTGGGTAGGTAACTGGCTGGGCAGCAGGACACAGAGGGTGGTGGTAAATGGTTGTCACTCCACAGAGCGAAGAGTGACCAGCGGGGTACCACAGGGATCAGTGCTGGGACGGTACTATTCAATATCTTCATCAGTGACATTGCGCGGGACCTAGAAGGCAGAATTTCACTGTTCGCTGATGACACAAAGCTCTGTAACAGAGTAGACACACCAGAGGTGTAGACAGAATGAGAAGGACCTGCAGAAACTTGAAGAATGGTCAGGGGTTTGGCAGTTGAAATTCAATGCAAGGAAGTGCAAGATAATGCATATGGGGCACAAAAACCCTGGCACAATATATCAGTTGGGGGTGAGGATATAGCATGCACCAAGCAGGAAAGGGATCTTGGGGTTATCATCTCTGATGACCTCAAGGCAGGGAAACAGTGTGACAAGGCAGCACGTAAAGCAAATAGGATGCTGGGATGCATAGGCAGGGGCATCACCAGCAGGAAAGGAGGTCATAATTCCACTATACAAGACACTAGTGAGGCTGCACCTGAGTACACTGTGCAGTTCTGGAGACCTTACCTACGTAAGGACATAGACAGGGTTGAGAAGGTTCAGAGGAGGGCAACAAAGATGGTGCATGGATTGCATCCACAAGTCCTATGAGGACAGGTTGAAGGAACTGAACATGTACTCCCTGGAGGAAAGGAGGAGAGGGGATATGATAGAGACATACAAATATCTTACAGGGAGGAACAGGGTGCAGGAATGCACTATTTTTAAGCGAAAAAGATGTTCCAGGACAAGAGGGCATGGGATGAAGTTGGAGGAGGGCGATTCAGAGGAAACATGAGAAAGAATTTCTTCACAGAACAGGTGGTGGACAAGTGTAACACCTGCCAGAGGAAGTGGTGGGGGCTGAAACAATCACGGGATTTAAGAATGCATGGGATAGACATAAAGGAATTCTGGAGGTCAGGGGTAAGGGGCAACAGACTTCTTGGAAAACATAAACTGAACTTACAAACTTAAATGGGCAGACTGGGTGGGCCATAGGCCCTTATCTGCCGACACTGTCTATGTATCTATGTATAATATGAGCTTAAGCCCCATATTGGAATGCAACGCCACTACGCTGAGGTTTCTGTGAAGGGGAAACAGAGAAAAATAAATGTAGTACTCACCTCAGGAGCCCCGAGACAATGAGCAAGAGTAATAATTCAGGATACCTGAGGTTAACAAGGTGTTTAGTAAGGTCAGGTCCAGTAAAGTGTACCAGGCAGGATGTGGCCCCAATAGACCTAGTAACTGAGAAAGAGAAACACATGACATTAGACAACACTCACTAACCTACTGAAATATTATATAACTCTAGGAACACCCACTAAACTATGAGTTAAGCAAAGAGAAAACTATATTAACTATATTATTCCTCAAACTTCTAGCACAGTATAACAGTAATTATAAAGCAACTCACTAACGAGTCTTGGTGTATGCACACTGGTGCTATACCCCGGCCAATCGCTAGGGTAAGCCGTCTGCCGTGCTAGCCAAAGGCTTGAGTAGGGGAAGGAAAGATCGAACCGTCTGATTACTGACAGGCTCAACCCCAGCCCTGCCTAAACTAAACATTTTTCCCAATACCACCCTTGCCCCGTAGTAGGGTGGGGCATCTGAGTCGGGGAAAAGAAAGAGCCAAGGGGAAATGGAGGGAGGTCTCAGTCAGCTAATATTGCCAGCCAAGGGTATATACTAGGCAGCCATATCCTCCAAATCCCACAGGGCTGCCCCAGTGCATGCCCCCCAAACACTAATAGCAAATACAGCCCTTTAGCCTTTCAGTCCGGAAGAGATGTTCCATCCGCTGGCAGAGCTCCGCCGCTTGCACCTTGTAGACCCTTAGATATCACTTCTGCAAAAGACAAAGTTCCCAGCTTAGTGTATAGGGAGGAGTTAGCTGCAGATTCTTCTGCTCCTGGCAAGTTATCAGACCACAGCTCTGGATCAACTGCTTCCATAATAGCTTCGTCAGGTATATCCTCTGGGTCTATTTGTACCCTTTGCAGTGACTCCTCTTTGGTTAGCTTAGCCGGAAGAGCCATCTCTTGCCCTTCTTCAGATTCAGCATCACTATGGGACCGGTGCCTAACACGGGCCGCAGAGTTGTTGTCCCACTGAGGTTTTGTGAAGGAAACAGTACTGAGGAGCGCAGCCTGGTCATGCCCTCGCCTGGAGCTCCCCATATCTGCATGCTGGGCTTAAGAGGGTTTGGAGGGCCCACTCCCCAAGGGGGTTATCAGCTCCCTACTAACGCCCCCCTGCAAGCTTCTACTCCTACTCGGGTTCCTGCCCTCTTTATCAGGATGCCATAATGTTTTGGGAGACGGATTTTTAAAGTTCAGACATGGCCAGTATTTGGAGACCCAGACTTCTACCTCCCGAGGGAACTCAGCCACTATCTCCTTCCCTTCCCTCGATACAGCTAGGTAAGCCAATTGGCAGAATCCGTACTTGAAGCCATGTTGGGCCAGCATCTTTTTAACAGGGGCAAAGGCCTTCCTCTGAGCTGCCACTTCAGCGGAGAAATCTCTATAGAATGAGATTTTAGCCCTTCGCCACATCACCTCCTCAAGGTCCCTAGTGGCACGCAGCACTCGCTCCTTCATGGAGTATCTCAATAGGTATGCCACTATAGGTCGAGGCCCAGGTGTCTTCAGGCGGGGGCCTCCAGGAACCCGGTGCGCACTCTTCACTTCTATAGGTCCTTGCCACCTATCCCCCAACATCTTGGGGATCTCCTCATTTAGGAATCTCTCTATATTAACCCCCTCAGACCCCTCCAGTATGCCCAGAATCCTGATATTGTTCCTTCTACTGCGATTCTCCTGATCTTCAGCCCTTCGCCATAAGGTAGCCAGCCTACACTCATGCTCTTGAAGTCGCTGAAGGAGTTTAGCTTGATTTAGCTCCAAACTTTCAGTCCTTTGCTCCACCACATTGAATTTATCTTTTAATTCTTGCACCTCAGCTACATTCCCGGCAAGAGTAGTTGATATGGAGTCGACCCTGGAAAGCAAAGTCTCCAACAGGGATGTTATGTGCTGCAGCGAGGATTGAACCTTCGATTCATGAGCAGGGGATTCTGAGGCCATTATGTACTGACCCTACACGGCTGCTCCCATCCAGTATGCTCTGACAGAGGTTATATTCAGGGCTGATCCTCTATGAAACTGCTGCAATTCCCAGGGGTAAACACAGAACACAGTCAAGAACTAAATGCTCCCAGGCTGCACAAAATGACCACACAGCTCCGGCCAGGTTTTCAGAGGTAGCTTCTAACCACTCAAGCACGGGGGCCCATGGCTCTACACTGCCAGCCACGCCTCCACGCTGCTTCTTGATTATCGTAGTCGCCGCGCTCTAAATGCGCCGAATATCTCACCGGATCCGGCTCTACAGTTACGAGGGCATAACGCGGTATTTCGGCTGACGTATCAAGCTCAGATGCCAACTAACGGTTACAAAATGCCAGAGCTGGGGCTTGCGCTACAGTATTAAGCGGCCATGCTCTCCGGCATCCAAGCCACGCCCCCCCAGGACAACAGTAGCTTTTAGCGGACATTCAGGGGCATCATTTCATCAAAACCATAGTGGTTGCAAGATCAGAGGCCCCTGTGATTCACACAAACCCAACAGCATGGCAGTGCAGAATATAGGGTGCAGCAGCATATTCCTGAGGCTTTGGCAGCACTAAACAGCTAACATAGATACATAGATACATAGACAGTGTCGGCAGATAAGGGCCTATGGCCCACCCAGTCTGCCCATTTGAGCGTGTAAGTTCAGTTTGTTTTCCTAGAAGTCTGTTGCCCCTTACCCCTGACCTCCAGAATTCCTTTATGTCTATCCCATGCATTCTTAAATCCCGTGATTGTTTCAGCCCCCACCACTTCCTCTGGCAGGGTGTTCCACTTGTCCACCACCCGTTCTGTGAAGAAATTCTTACTCATGTTTCCTCTGAATCATCCTCCCTCCAACTTCATCCCATGCCCTCTTGTCCTGGAACATCTTTTTCGCTTAAAAATAGTGTTTTCCTGCACCCTGTTCCTCCCTGTAAGATACTTGTATGCCACTATCATATCCCCTCTCTCCCTCCTCTCCTCCAGGGAGTACATGTTCAGTTCCTTCAACCTGTCTTCATAGGACTTGTGATGCAATCCATGCACCATCTTTGTTGCCCTCCTCTGAACCTTCTCTACCCTGTCTATGTCCTTACATAGGTATGGTCTCCAGAACTGTACACTGTACTCCAGGTGGGGCCTCACTAGTGTCTTGTATAGCGGAATCATGACCTCCTTTTCCTGCTGGTGATGCCCTGCCTATACATCCCAGCATCCTATTTGCTTTACCTGCTGCCTTGTCACACTGTTTCCTACCTTGAGGTCATCAGAGATGACAACCCCAAGATCCCTTTCCTGCTTGGGCATGCTATATCCTCACCCAACTGATATATTGTGCCAGGATTTTTGTGCCCCATATGCATTATCTTGCACTTTGCATTGAATTTCAACTGCCAAACCCTGACCATTCTTCAAGTTTCTGCAGGTCCCTTCTCATTCTGCCTACATCCTCTGGTGTGTCTACTCTGTTACAGAGCTTTGTGTCATCAGCGAACAGTGAAATTCTGCCTTCTAGGTCCTCACGCAATGTCACTGATGAAGATGTTGAATAGGACCGGTCCCAGCACTGATCCTAGTGGAATACCCCACTGGTCACTCTTTCCTCTGTGGAGTGACAGCCATTTACCACCACCCTCTGTGTCCTGCCATCCAGCCAGTTACCTACCCACCACACTACTGTCATGCCCACACCCATATTCCCCAGTTTGTGTAATAGTCTTCATGTGGCACAGTGTCAAAAGCCTTGCTGAAGTCCAGATAGGCCATGTCCACTGCCCTCCCGATCCACCTCCCTAGTCACCCAGTCAAAAATTCAATGAGGTTGGTCTGACATGACCTCCCCTGGTGAAACTATGCTGCCTTGGGTCCTGTAGTCCATTGACAACCAGATGTTCCACCAATCTCTCCTTCAGTAGTGCTTCCATGATCTTCCCCACTACCGAGGTGAGGCTGACTGGTCTGTAGTTCCCTGCTTCCTCTTTGTTCCCACTTTTGTATAAGGGACTACATCTGCTGTCCTCAGTCTTTGGGTACCTCCCTGTTTCCAGTGATGGCTAAACAGGATAGTCAGAGGTTCAGCCACCACTCTCTTAGTTCTTTAAGGACCCTAGGGTGCCCTATCTGGCCCCATTGCTTTATCAACTCTTATTACTTCCAGTTCCTTCAGGACCTTTCTCGTAAAGGGACTTGTGTCCATTTCTGCACCATTCTCACCCTTGTATCTCTTCAGACCCATTACCCTCCTTTCTCAGTAAAGACTGAGCAGAAATACCTGTTCAATATGTCAGCTTTACTGTTGTCATCCTCCATCTCCCCATCCTCCCCTTCAGTCTCACTATCCTCCTTTGTCTTTCTTATTTCACTTATGTACCTGTAAAGGTTTTGTCCCTCCACCCATTGATTTTGCAATGTGTTCTTCTGTCTGAGCTTTGGCTTCCTTACTGACCTCCCTGCCTCCCTTTGCTTCTCCTGGTACTTCTCCCTATCCCCTTCTGCCTGTGTCTTTTTGTATTGCCTGAATGCAATCTTTTTGGCTTTCACTTTCTTTGCTGCCTCTTTGGAAAACCATAATGGTCTCCTCTTCCTTTTCCTCTTGCTAACCTGCTTAATGCATAATTCTGTTGTTCTTGTAATCCCCATTTTAAATACTGCCCACTGTTCCTCAACCCCTGATTCCTGTCCCATTCCCCTTAATGCCTCTTTCAAGTATCTCCCATTTTCCCAAAGTCTGCCCCCTAAAATCCAGGATACGTGTTTTTGTTGGTTTGGTTCTGCTCTTTCTGTGATTTCAAACCACAATGACTGGTGGTCACTGTTTCCCAGGTGCTCCCCACTGTTACCTCCATCCACACTGTCCCTGTTTGTGGAGCACAAGGTCCAGTATTGCCTTCTGCCGAGTTGGTTCCATGACCAGTTGCTTGAGGAAGGCACCCTGAAGGGAGTCCAGGATAAATTTGCTCCTAGTTGATGCTGCTGGGATGCTCCAGTCCACGTCTGGAATATTGAAGTCTCCAACCAGTACTACCTCACCCTTGTCTGCCATCCTTTGGAAGGCTAGCATCAGCTCCCTATCTGTTTCTTCCTCCTGGGCTGGTGGTCTATAGACCACACCTGTGCGGATGGCTGTCCCCATTTTCTGCTCTTTCTGTGATTTCAAACCACAATGACTGGTGGTCACTGTTTCCCAGGTGCTCCCCCACAGCACATCATTGTTTAATGCTGCCAAAACCCTACCCTTATACCCCTGCAACTGGGGCAGTCCAGTACCCCACCATAGAATTCACCACTGTAAATGACCCTGGTGGTCTAGTGGTCCCACACCCACTTCCCACCCCACTTTAAGCCAATGTGGTCTAGTGGCCCCCCCAAGTGTCCCATGCCCCACCCCCAAGGACTCCCCTGTACCCACCTCACCCCAGGCACTGTATGCCCAGCATGGCCATCCAGTTGGCACAGCTCTGCTCTCATCACCTTGGCCAGTTGCAGTTGCACTTGCTGATAGATCAGATGGCAGCCAGCCAAGGTGGTGAGAGAAAGGCTATGCCAGCCAACTGTACTGGACATACTGGTGCCTTGGGTGAGGGGTGTGTGGGTTGGGGGCATGTGACAGTTGGGGTGCATCTAGACCACCAGAGCATACACAATAAGGAGACTGGGGAGTTGGTAGCCACTAGAATACTAGGACTTTTATAGTGGAAAGATCTGTGTTGGGGGGACCACTAGACTACCAGGGCTTGTACAGTAGGGTGACTGAGGGGTGGGCGGACTGCTAGATTACCACAGATAACCTAGGTTTAGGCTCTAAGGTACTTGCGCACCTGCAGATAAGCCCAGCCTAAATCAATAATCACTCATTATTCACCCTCTGACTATTCACTACCCAAATAAATTTTCTATAAATAAATAGTCCTACCTGCAGTCAGTGCTGCTCAGCCCATACCTTCTGTGTTGCAAAAGACAGAAGAGGTGACTCACTTCTTGATGGACTGTGTGTGTGTGTGTGTGTGTGTCTCATGTATGTGAACACCAAATAGCACACACCACAAGACTGCTTCAATCCAACAAACAATGCTACTGGCTGCTCACAGGCCCAGCTGTCCAGCCATCTCTCTCTCTCTCTCTCTCTCTCTCTCTCTGCCCGCACCACCCCACACTGGGGCTTGCCCTGCTTGGCTTGTGGCTCACTCCTACTCCCTTCTCTTGATGAATGGACCTGAACAGCTATGGTGGTGACCGGATGATGCTACTGTTTGTTGTGCTGTGGCAACACAGACCAGGCTATAGGCCCCAGACTCTGACTGGACCATATGTCTCAGTCTCCCAGCTCTCTAGGTCCTCTGTCCTGGATCCAGAGTGTCAGCAACTCCCTCATGACCCAGTCTGGGTCTTCGACAAATAAAATTAGAATTATTTACGCTGGTGGATAGGCTGGCATCCTGAGAGTCTTGCCAGCTCCCTGAACCTCAAATTCACAATGACAGCCATTGGATAACTCCTCACATGCATTAACAACACATGAGGTGAACTAGCGCAGCTCACACACACAGGTGTGAGTGTGACACTGCATTTTTGATGGTGCTGGATGCCATGACCCAACATGACTGGCTGGTAGGCTGCAAATGTTGTCATGGGTTGGTTAGGACCTGAGAGGTGGACTGTAGGGGGGAACTGGTTGCTGGTGAGGAGGTGGATGGGGGCAAGGAGCAAGGCAGTAACAAACAGACGAAGATTAAGATAGGAAAAAAAAAACCCAGGGGAAGAAATGAGCCAGCCAGCAGGCAGCCACACTATAGCAGCTAAGCCAGGCAACAGGGGTTGCAAACAGAATGTAGGGGTAGCAAAAAATTAATAGGGGTTGCAAATGCAACTCCTGGTGGACCCTAAATGATGCCCCTGAGGACACTAGATTAACAGAAATAATTTCAACCTCATAAATACAGCAAGTTGTGGCATTAATATTTGATCAGCTTTCAGCTTACTAAATGAAGAACACTGACTTGAATTAAATGATAGCAGTGTCATTGATGCAGGTTATTTTAGCTGCACAATCAGTTCTTCAAGGAGGCATAAATTCAACATGTAAACAAAAGAGCAAAAGGACTAGGGTTAATGAAATTTCAATTCTTGCTGATATTCTTTTGTGAGTAGGACTCACTTCGCAGTGTGGCACAGGCTTTCAAATGCAATGCCCCACCCCCTTTGTGATGCTCAGCTGTGGGTTCACCTCTGAGCGCCCCTGCTGAGGTTTTGCATCATGGCTTGGCATAGTTGGAAACAGAAGGACAGGTCAGTGAAGGCAGCACCTGATGAAGTCTGCAGCTGCTACTAGCCACTAGCTGTGGCACACCTCCAGGACTGTAAATCTGTAGCTGGATGGAAGAGCACTGCAGGAGGGTGACGTGGGATTTTAAATGCACAAGCTCTACCCCCTTTGTGATACTCAGCTGCCTGCATGCCCCCGAGTCCCCTGTCTGCTGGGTTTTCCAGTTATGGCTCTTTTTTTGCAGGAAACAGAAGCACAGCTCAGAGGAGGCAGCACCTGATGGAGTTTTCAGCTGCCTCCTAGCCACTGGCTGTAGTACACCTCGGGGAGTGGAATTCTGTAGCTGGATGGAAGGGCTTATTGTATAATTCAACACTTGGTTGGTTTTATCCAGGAGCAAGGAATAAATTCCTCTTTCCTTGTTTAATTCACAAGGCCCTCACTACATACTGTAGATGCATAGACATTGTTGGCAGGTAAAGGCCAAGCAACCTATTCAGTCTGCCCATTACCTGCCTGGCTCCATGTCTGACCTAATGCCAGACCAGATTTACTGAGCTGATTGCCCTCCCAGGTTGCCCACCCACCCACCCTACCCCTCCCATAGACTTCATTACCCCCTTTTGTCTGTCCCATCTCTGACTCACCCACTTGGCATCAACCACTTGCTTAAGTAAACTACTCCATTCAACAACTACCCACTCCATGAAAAATAACTACCTTGCATGCCTTTTGAATCTTCCCCAACAAACTTCCATCAAAACCCACTGGTTATGGTGTTTCATACCTCACAAAAAGGTAATTACATAGAAACATAGCCTTTGACGACAGATAAGGACCACTTGGCCCACCCAGTCTGCCCATTTTCCTACCTATTGGATAAGCTGCAGATCCTAGTTAACCAACAGCCTACATCCACCTACCACCCCACCAGAATTGCCTTATGTCAGTTACATGCATTCTTGAATTCCCCCACTGTTTTTGACACCATGACCTCCTCAGGAAGGCTGTTCCATGCGTTCACCACTCTCTCCATGAAAAAATATTTCCTCACGTTGCTCCTGGGCCATCCCCCCTCTATCTTCAAATTGTGCCCCCTTGTTCTTGCACATCTCTTTTTCTGAAATAAGTTACCCTCTTGGACTTTGTTGATTTCCTTGAGGTACTTGAAAGTTTCTATCATGTCCCTCCTCTCCTTTCCTCGAGAGTATACATGTTAAGCTCTTTTAATCTCTCTTCGTATGGCTTCTGGTGCAGACCCTGCACCATTTTAGTTGCCCTCCTCTGGACTGCTTCCATCCCATCTATGTCCTTGTAGAAATAGGGGTCTTCTGAACTGCATGCAGTACTCCAAATGGGGTCTCACCAACTGTCTGTACAGAGGGATAACAACCTCCTGTTTTCTACTGGAGATGCCTCTCCCTGTGCATCCCAGTATCCCCCCAGTCCTCCTTACTGTCTTCTCACATTGCTTGCCTACTTTTAGGTCATCTGATATGACTACCCCCAGGTCCTGTTCCATTTTTGTTGTTGTTAGTACCTCCTTCCCTATTGTGCACTCTTCCCCTTGGTTTTTGTTTCCCAGGTGCATTACTTTGCACTTCTTTGCAATGAATCTAAGATGCCATACTTTTGACCATTCCTCCAACCTTGTCAAGTCCCTTCTCATCCTTTCCACCCCCCCTTGTGTATCATCCCTGTTGTAGATCTTTGTGTCATCTGCAAAGAGGCATACTTTTCCTTCCAGTCCCTCTGCAATGTCACTTATAAAGACACTAAAGAGGGCCGGTCCCAGTACTGAACCATGTGGTACCCCACTTGTAACTCCCCTTTCTTCAGAGTGGATTCTGTTTACTATTACCCTCTGTGTCCTGTTGTCTAGCCAATTTTTTACCCAGGCTACCACCCTGGGACCCACTCCCAGGCTGGCTAACTTGTTTATTAATCTTTTGTGTGGACTCTGTCAAATGCCTTGCTAAAGTCTAGGTCGGCCATGTACACAGCACCTCCCTAGTCTACTACTTTGGTCACCCAGTCAAAGAAATCTATGAGATTCCTCTGACATGATCTTCCCACTGTGAATCCATGCTGCCTTGGGTCCTGTGCCCCTCTGGCCTCTAGATATTCAACAATTCTTTCTTTCTTTCAGAAGTGATTTCATGGGGGTGTGGCCTGAACAGTGACATGGCAGCAGCATAACTCCATAGCTCCGTTCCCTACCTGGTGCTGTTCACGGATACCTGATGTGATCCGTGCTTTCACACGGCCCAGTGATGGGCTTTTATTATTTTCTCCCCCCCCCGACTGCTGTCACGATTTCTTTGCCTCTGATTAAGCTGCAGATCCTACGTTTTCCCGGTCGGCTCTCCTGCGAATGCACAGTCCTGAAGACCATGTAGGCCCCAACTCAATTTGCCTCTATCTCCCATCCGAGAAAGGCAGCATTGGCTAATGCCCTCTCAAATTCCACAGCATCTCGTGTGCACCACCCAGAATTTCAGCTGCTTCCTGCATTTCGGTCGAAACTCCGACAGCGGACTATGGCAGAGTCAGTGTCTGGGAGGTCTCCCATCACTTCTGGCCCTATTCAGATCCCCCCCAGCAGCAGTTACAGGCAGGGGAACCCTGACATACATCACCAGAATGCTGGAAATGCTATTGAGCAGGGTGGACAGCATCAACGCCATTCTTACTGGCAATGTGGCCGATGTTCGTCAACTTGAGGACTGGGTAAATGTATTAGAGCAGAGAACTGACGGTTGGAGGACCAGCAGGAGCAGATATAGAGGTGCCTACAGGAACATGAGCATAGATTAGCATGGCTGTGGGAGTGGGCCGAGGACCAGGAGAACTGGGGGCACCAGAATAACATCCAGATACTCAGCATCCTGGAGGGTGCGGAAGGGCCTCATATGGAGAACAGTTTGAATGAATTTCTGCCCAAGTTACTGGGAGACAGGTGGAGGGGACCAGTAGACATGGAAAGGGCCCATCGATCGTATGTTAAATCTGACCCCTGCACCTCTCCCCCTCGGCCCATCATAGCTTATTTCTTGCACTACTCAACTAAAGAACAATTACTGAGAGTGGCGTGGGACCTGGGGGATATTTCCTGGAAGGGTTCCCACATCTCATTTTTTCGGGACTACTCCCATAAGGTAGCAATGAGGAGAAAATCCTTTGTCCCCATCAAAAAAGTGCTTCAGAAACATGGCTTTAAATACCAAATGCGAAGGCTCACCCTGTTGTATGTGGCTAAGGAGGGAAAAGAGATTCTGGCACAGCATCTGAAAGAAGTGGAAAGCTGGTTGGCGAGGTTTTGGCCCAATGTGCTGCAGCAAACTATGTCTCCCAGATGCTTCTGAGTTCCAGCGGGGCGTGCTCAAACAAAGAGGAACCAAAATGCAGAGGTACAGGTCTATGGAGATCTTATTCAGGACCAGAATGTGCAACAGGTTGTCTTGCCCCCCAGCACCAGCTCGAGGGCCCAGTTACATTTTTCGGATCCTCAGCCCAAACTCAACAAGTCTCCTCGGGCCACTATTGACTCTTCAATTCCTGCTTCTGAGATGGCACCGAAACTGCGGATGTACAGACCCAGACCAAGATCCTGGAGCAAGGGGGAGCAAACTGCAGCCAAGTGGAGGCCTCCCCCCCCCCCGGCCAAGCTCCTGAAGGTGGATTCCAGTTCAGAAGAAGAGTACCCACACGGTGAGGATGTGATCAGTGAGGAGATGGACACCAACATTCCTTTAGACTGGGTGGCTGAGTCTGAAAATGTAGTAGAGGCGGATACAGAGACCACCCTTCCAATTAGACCGAGTAGCCTGTCCTTTGCAGCAGCTGTATCTCAAGGTCTCCCACAACAGCCACCTCAGAGTGTCCCCCCCCCTCCAGCGCTAACCCCGCAGGGCTGAATGGTTGATGTGGCTTGGTCTGATTCTAGGACTTTGTGTCGTAAATATTTCTTCAATTTTTTCTCTGCCTATCTCTAGCTGTGTTAACAAGCTTTGCTGTGCTATTTTTGTCTAACTGAGTACATTAAGGTCCCCCCCGCTTATGGGGTGGGAAGGTTACCCTCTGCTAAGAGGTGTGGGACTGTGTGTGTAGAGGGCAGTGATACCTCTCTCCGCTGGTGCACTTTGCTGTTCTTCCCATCTACAGGACTGCTCTTCTGTTCTGGGGTGCCCCCTGCTCTGTATCTTAAATGGTGGGGTTTAGTCCAATCCCGTCCTTCGCTGCTAGCCCATACTAGGAGTAAGTGGATGCACACCTCCCTTCCTACCCTCCCTATTTTCTCCCCTCTGCCTATGGCAGTTAAGTTAGCCAGTCTGCGATCTGTTCGATGGAGATCCTCTTTTCTCCTTGCTGCATGGCTATACAACTTCATCTTTGGCACCTCCATTTAATTTGCCTAGCTCATTTCTCTGGTTTTCAACCCTTTTTTAGGTAGCAGTCACCCCCCCTTCTCCCGGTTCCTCCGACTCCCCCCACCGTCCCTTTCCTATACTCTCCTTTTCTGATCCTCCCAGATCACATACTAGTGAGTATGAACCTGGGTAGGGATGGGCTACATTGATTGTGACCTTTCTCTACCCCCACTGGGTGCTGTGAGCTAGCGTTGCTCGAGTGTACCAATATCTGTGGTATCACCCCAAATGTGTTTATCTCCTCGCCCTTAGTGGTTACACAGGACATATCTGTCAGTTTATAATTGGCTTTGTCCTAGTTGGAAGCTGTTAGTTATTTGTTTGTTGTTTTTTGCATTGTTGAATTAACTCTGCGTTGTGCCTTTTACTTTTCACAAAAACAGTTTATTCCATAATAAACCTAATAAACTACTGTTTGCATTGCTAACCCTTTGCTACAGCTCCTTCCAGAATTCTTGATTGACAAGGCTAAGGGACTACTCCCAGGTGGTTGTTTACAGTGCAGGGTCTATACTTCTCCGTCTACTAGTAGCCTCCCTGCAGGTAGGTGACATCCTTTTGTCCAACTGTCCAAGCCATGGCTGGGGTTAACTCTACAGGTATGAGATGGGTCTCTTGGAATGTAAAGGGCTTGAATCACCTGGTGAAATGAATGAAGGTGCTGCAGCATCTTCGTTCCTTACATTCAGATATAGCTCTCATCCAGGAGACCCATCTCACTGCTTGGACAGTGACATGGCTCCAGAAGATGTGGGTGGGTAAGGTACTAGCCAGCTCAGCTCCTAACAAGACCAGGGGAGTTGCCATCCTACTGCACAAAGCTTGTCCATGGGTTGTTGAAGACATTAAAACTGATAGCCAAGGTCGGTGGATTGTAGCTCGTTTCTCTTTGTGGGCAGTGGGGCAGTGGTTGCCAACATATATGGACCAAACGTTGACTCAGTGGACCCCTAGCTGGGACTTGGCCAGGCCCTTACATCCATCACTAAAGACCATGCCAATCTGCCTATTATAATTGGGGGGATTTCAACCTAGTTCTGGATATTTTCCTAGATAAAACCAAACCCACTCCCCAGATACACCCTAAGGCGAGGGCTGCTCTACAGGAGCTAATTGATGAGTGGGGTCTCTTTGACCCTTGGAGGCAGGAGTGCCCTAACAGCAGGGACTACACCTTCTTTTCACCCGTTCACTCCTCTTTCAGTCGAATTGATTTTTGGTTAGCCAACAGGGAGGCATCTCGGGGAATTAGCGACACCAGAGTAGGAAATATCCTGATTTCAGATCATGCCCCCATCCTTCTGCAGTACCTCCCTGCTGGACAGGGGTCTGAAAGCACCAGATGGGGCTGTAATCCTTTTTTGCTTAAGGATAAGGAGTTTCATAAGGTGATTAGGGAAGAAGCTAAGGTCTATTTCTGCCATGACTCGAGGGGGGGTGAAGTTAGTGCGGGCACCGTCTGAGAGGCATTCAAGGCAGTTCTGAGGGGGAGAATTATCTCCTACACAGCCTCAAAGAACAAAGCGAGGAAAGAAGAGCTTCTCAAGCTACAGGCGGAGCTTACCTCCTTAGAGACTAAATTTAAGGCCTCCCCTTTAGCCTATGATGATAGACCTCTGGTTGTCGCTATCACCGGCCTCAAGTACCGCATTAATTGTCTCTTGCAGAAGAAGGCCAAATGGCAGCTCCTCCGGACTAAACATAGATACTGGGGGGGGAGCGATAAGGGTGGCAAGCTTATGGCATACCAGCACTAGAAACAGCAAGCTGCCTCTTGAATACATGCCTTGAGGGACTCCCTTGGCTCAATTGTCTCAGACCCCCCGGGCATTAACTGGGTCATGACCCAATTTTACCAGGCACTATATCAGTCTTGGGCATCAAAGGTAGGAGAGAGCCTGTCTCTGTTGCTCTGAGACTTTTGTGCCTTGGCAGACATCCCATAATTGCCCCCAGAATCTGTGGCGTGCTTAGAGCAGCCCTTCACTCTTCAGGAGGTGCAAACAGCCCTCCGTCAGATGGCCAAGGGTAAAGTCCCAGGACCCAACGGGATGACTGCGGACTTGTACCAATTGATGGTTGAGGAAATCTTGCCCCCCTTTGCTCTTGGCTTTGCAGGAGTCACATGAGAAGAGAACCCTCCCCACCTCCATGAGGGAGGCACTGGTGATGCTGCTCCCTAAAAAATCTACCGATTCCCTGGACTGCACCAATTTCCACCCCATTTCGCTCCTATCAGTTGACACAAAAATTGCAGCCAAAATTCTTGCCACTTGGATGGTTTCAATCCTCCTGACTATTGTCCACTCCTCTCAGGCGGGGTTCACTAATGGGAAGGCAGGGACAGACAATCTTCAGCAGGTTCTGAACCTCAAATGGTGGGCTATGCAGTCCCAGGAACCTATGGCAGCCTTAGCAATTGACTTTTCCAAGGCCTTTGATTCCTTGGAATGGGGGTATCTACATGAGGTGCTCTAGACTTATGGCTTTGACCCCTACATCTGGGGTTGGGTCTCCACCTCATAAAATGCACCCCTTGCTAGGATCCTGACAAATAAGAATATTTCTCCTCCTTTCCAACTGCATGGGGTATTCATCAGGGTTGCCCCCTTTCCCTCCGCTGTTTCTGGTGGCACTAGATCCTTTGGTTAGGAATCGTATTCAGACTAAGTGCCTCTCGGGTGTCGCAGTTCAGGATCAAACATATCTTGTGAATGCCTATGTAGATGACCTCCTGCTTACCATCTCCCAACCCAGTACCTCCTTACCAAAGGCCCTAGACGTCCTATGCGATTTTGCAGAATTGTCTGGCCTGACAGTCAATCAGAAAAAAATTATCCTAGCCCCATTAAACAACTCCTGCACCATGGACTGTCTGGATGGTACTGAGATTGCTTGGGATCCCAGAAGGTGGTGAGACCTGAAAACTGTAAATTTTTCCCCCCGCTTGCCTCTTTGTCGGCAGAAGTGGATAGATGGCAAAAGCTTCACTTGTCACTCTGTAGTAAAGCAGAGGCCGTGCGCATGTTTATCCTACCTAAACTTTCATTCTTATTTAACAATCTTCCTATATGGCTATCTCCTCAGTTATTTCTAACCATAGACAAATTGGTATCTCAGCTACTCTGGGAGGGCAAAGCCCCTAGGTGGAGCAAGGCGAAACTGCAAGTGCACTGGTCTTCTGGGGGTATAGGACTTCCATGCTTTCAGAACTACCAGTTGGCCTATCTGGCTGACCAAGCATCTAAATTGTTTGTCTCCTCCCCTTCCCCACCAACGTGGGTGGGTGTGGAACACAGTCTGTTAGCAGGTGCTCTGCTCTGGTCTCTGCTTCTCCCTAAACCCTCACGGGTTAATTTCCCTACTTTGATCATGATGGAGACTGTGCGGGCATGGAGGAAGTGTATGACCCTTTCTTGCATGCCAAAAAAGGCCAATGGTCCCCCTGTGCATTATACCCACCTTTGGAATAACAAACTGCTTCTCATTGCCAGTCAGCCTGCACACTGGGTGAGCTGGGCAAGCCATGGCATTAAGATTCTCCAGGACCTCTGCATCCCTGGAACTCTGGATCTGATGTCCTTTGAACAATTACGGGCACGATTTTCCCTCCCCATTAGGGATTTCTGGAAGTTTTTACAAATCAATAGTGCGATCCTAGAATATCGGGCCCAAGTGGCTGATGATTCCCAGTGGTCGTGGCTAGACTCACTGCTTAAGTCCACCTCTCAAAGGGCATCGCAGGTGGGTTCTATAGAACCATGAGAGAGGCTCAGCCTGACCCCACTGAAACCTGTAGGAGGTGCTGGGAGTCTGAACTTGGGATACCCCTTCCTCCTGACACATGGAGCTGGTGTTTAAGACTTGCTCATATGACCTACAGAGATGCCAAGCACCAGACTATACAGCAGAAAATCCTACTTCGCTAGTACCGAACCCCTGCTGTCTTGCAGAGTATGGGTCTCCTCAACCATGCTAGCTGCTGGAGATGTCATCAGCTGTTTGCTCACTTTCTGCACATCCTCTGGCTGTGCCCAAAGATCATTCCCTTCTGGCTTGCTGTACTTGAGGACTGCTCCAGGGTTGTTGGCCACCCCATTAAACATGCTAATTTAATGCTGCTTCTTGGTGATCCGACCTCTTTGGACACGCTGCCCTCCCTCTTCAAAAATGGACCCGAATAGCCATGATTGAAGTCAAACATGCCATATTGATGCATTGGAGAAAACCTGATCCCCCCTTCTCCAGCATGGAGAGCTGCCCTAGAACAGGCAGCCCTATTGGAGAGGCTTTCATACTTCCAACTCGGACAATCCTCTAGGTTCCAGAAAAAGTGGGGTGCCTACTTACAATTGCACTTGTGAGACTAGGTAGGCCAAGCAGTCCTTATCTGCCATCAAAGTCTATGTTTCTATGTTTCACTTATGCATGGTCTTACCTCCCTCTCCTGCCAACCCGCCGACTTAGTGCACTTGCCCACTGATGGCAACCTGCCCAGTCCTTCTCACCTGGAAGTATCTGCAGCAAAATGTTAGACTGAGCCTCTTGGCTTGAGTTAAGATCTTTGAATATTAGACTGTGAGAATTCTCTTAGCCAATCTGCTACTGTTAATGACTAGTAAGTTCCATGTTAGGATATAACAATTTTAGGCTCATAAGGACTCCTAGTTTCAATTAATACATTCTGAATATTTCCCTATTGCACCTGAAGAAGATTTTTATTTTTCCTTTTCTTCATGTAATGTCTGGCTATGTGTGTATGTTAGCGATGCTGGATCTTGTAAACTGGAATAACAATAAAATTTGATATGTTAAAAAAAAAAAAGTGATTTCATCATGTTCCCTACCACTGAGGTCAAACTGACAGGTCTGTAGTTTCCTGCCTTTGCCTTGCTCCCACTTTTGTGAAGGGGAATCACAGCCACACTGCTCCAGTCCTCAGGTACCACACCATCCTCCCATGATTTGTTAAAAAGGGTAGTCGGTGGTGTCACTAGTTCTCCCCTTAGTTTTTTAGAATTTTGGGGTGTATCCTGTCAGGCTCCATTGCCTTGTCCACTTTCAGTTTTAGGAGTTCTTTCAGGACCCTTTATTTTGTGAATGGACTGGTATCGACCCCATATCCAGAGTGCTTCTATTGATTGGTTTAGGTACCTCCCCCATCTCTTCTTTTGTGAATACTGAGCAGAAGTATTCGTTCAGTATCCCTGCTTTTTCATTGTCACCCTCTGTCCACCCCCCCCTCCCCTTTATTAAGCTTCACTATCCCTCTCTTGGACTTTCTTCACTCCCTAATGTACCTATAAAAGGTTTTATCCCCCTTCTTAACTGAGTTGGCTATCTTTTCCTTGGTTTGGGCCTTTGCTATTCTGACTGCCTTCCCTGCTTCCTTCTGCTTTAACTGGTATAGTTCTCTGTCCTGCTCCTTTTATGTATCCTTATACTTCCTGAATGCTATATTTGTCTGCCTAACCTTCCTCGCCACCTCTTTTGAGAACCTTAGTGTTTTTTTCCTTCATTTTAATTTGTTTATTTGCTTCACACAAAGACTTGTTGCCTCTGTGATGGCAGTTTTGATTTTTCCCTATTGTTTCTCCACCCCTCCTTCTTGCCCATTTGCTAGTGCTTTTCTGAAGCACTCTCCCATTTTGCCAAAGTCAGCCCTCCTACAGTCCAGTACCCTTGCCTTTGTATGGCTTGACTCTATGGCTGTGTTTATCGTGAACCATACTGTTTGATGGTCACTTGTTTCCAGATGGATACCCACTTCTAAACCTGAGAACCTCTCTTCATCACCATTTGAGAGTACCAGGTATAACATTTCTCTGTTCCGAGTGGGTTCCAACACTAGCTGTCTGAGGCATGCCTCCTGTAGGGCATCGAGAATGACCCTGCTCTTGAATGTGGCTGCAGCAAAGGTGCTCCAGTTAACATCTGGCATATTCAGTTCCTCCATCAACAATATCTCCCCTTTTTCTGCCATTCTAAGGATGCCTTCTATCATTTCCTTGTCCATTTCCTCCGCCTGAGACGGGGATCTGTATACAACCCCAGTGCAGATTGTGGTGCCATTTCCTGTCTCCAGGGTGACCCACAGTGCCTCCTGTCCTCCCTGTTTACCTTTTAGTTCCATTGCTTTGATCTCTTCTCTTATGTAGAAAGCTACTCCTCCTCCTCCTTCTCCTCTTTTACCCTCCTTGTTCATCTTGTGGATTGTGTACCTGGTATGTTGACATCCCAGTCATGGTTCTCTGTGTACCATGTTTCTGCGACTGCCATGATATCCAGGTGTCCCTCTTCCATCAATGCCACTAGTTCAGGGAGCTTGTTACTCAGACTATGGGCATTGGTACTCATCGGCCTCCATTTTTTGATGGCCTTACCCCTTTTAGCCCCCTCCCTGTCCTTATTGCCTTTTTTTCCATTTACCCCTGTCCTGCTCTCTATCGACTTCTCTACCTTGGTGTTTACCTCGGTAACTACCCTATTCTGTGGGGTGAGGGGAGCTGGGATTTTCCTGTTCCTTTTCAGTACCTACCCCCTTGACTAGTTTAAATGCTTGCCAATGAAACATTTAAACCTATAACCTAGGATCCTGGTTCCCCACCCCGACCATGTAGACCATCACACCAGTGTAGGCCTGCATCCCTCTAGGTGGAGCCCCAGTCACCAATGAAGCCAAAACCCTGAGCTCCACACCAGTTTTTCAACCATTCATTGAATCCCATGGTGTGGAGTACCCTAGCCTCACCCATGCCATAGACAGGTAGCACCTCTGAAAAGGTTAATGTGCGTGCTACTTGTCTAAGGCCCCTCTCCAACTTCTCAAACCTCTCCTACAGTGCTCTGATCCCATTCCCAGCCAGGTGATTTGTCCTGAGTTGGACAATGATATCCAGCTCCCTCTCCCATGCAGCTGCTTCCATGATTCTGAGGATTCGCTTCCTGTCCTTCCCAGCCAGAGCACTGAGCAGGCACCTTACCTCCCTTTCCCCTCCCTTCCCCAGTTCTACCCTGCTAACGATTGAGTCCCCCACCAGGAGTTGTTTCCTTCCCCTTTGGGGTCTCAGGCCTCCATCCTCTGGGTCTCAATTGTGGAGGTTCTCAGCATACTCCTGGTTCACTGTGGGTGTCTCCATAGAGGAACCATGCTCCACCAGAATGGCTTATGAATTGTGGAGAGGTACAACTGGGGGTATGCACCTCTGATCCACCACCCTCAGCCTCCCTGAGCCCACTGTGGTCAAACTGCTTCTCTTTCTTGGCAACCACTGAGGCAGAGGCAGTGGCAGTGGCTCTGGTGGTCCCTGGTTGGGGGGGAGATTTTCTGAATCCTCACCAGGTCAACCTGGAGACATGCAACCTCCTCCCTCAGACCAGAGAGGTGCCCACAAATAGGGCAGGATTGCAGCCTCCAGAATGTCTCCCAGAAGACTGCCACCCCACAGTCAGTGCATTGCACCACTCCCCACATTTCTTTCTCCCTTCCTGTTTTTTTTTGTTAGTGTGTCAGAGTGTGTGCATGCATTTACCCCCTATGCAGTGTGCTGGGCTATTAAGGTTATTACAGGTGTGTGTCCTTTGCCCTTTTGGGGAAGTGATGTCAAAACCCCTGATATAAAGGATATGAAGCACTTGGGGCAGGTGGGGTAAGGGGCAGGGTGAGTGGGACCAAGCCCGTGCCCTCTAGAATCAATCAGCTACAGCTCTGACCCACCACCCTGGTGAGTGTTTTCCTTCCTTTCAGCAATCTACCCTGTTTGTTTTCTTCAAGAGCTTGTAAGTAATTGATTATGGCAAATCTTTCTATTATTCAGCTATAGGGGTGTTGCTGGCCAAGGTGAGGACCCTCCTAAATCAGGTAGCAAGATTTGGAACACAATTGCCTTACCACACTCATCACTGTGAACTATACAAACAAATGGGATGGCTTCTGTTAGATCAGAGATACTTACTACAGATGAGGACTCTTGCAAAAAAGGTGATCACAGATAGTGTTCCTATTTCATTTTATTCCATTTTTTAAAAACATTTCAAGGCAGGGCAAGGCAAATTTTAATTATATAGTGCCCTATCCAGGGTCTCAGAGCGCTTAACAAAATAACAGTAAAATGCAAAAACAGCACCCCAAATAAGTTAATTCATAAAAGATTAACACTGTCTCTACCTGGTCATCCCTGCATTTTAAATTTTTTGTTCCCAAAATGAGGACCACAACCAGTCAAAAAAACATTTTTTACGAACTGCTATCTTTTTTCAGTTCATTACTAGTATCCATATCCAATATCAATAATTATGTAACTTGTTTTAGACATGCACTGAAAAACTACTTTTGTTTGCTTGGATAGATTTAGTTGTTTATACAAGCATACGAACATATGAAGAAGCCAGCAGAAGATGGCTATTTGGTCTCTCAAGTCTGCTCGTATTGCAGGGTCCACAGCTTCAGCTAATGTCCCTGCCCTCCCTCCCCACTCCTTCCATCCTCCTTACCCATGATCCTTACCTTGCCCCTGTGCCTATCCCAGCCTCTCTTAGCTGCCCACTGTATTCAACGAGATGACCTTTTCTGGCAGCGCATTCCAATTGTCCACCATCCTTTCTGTGAAGAAGTGCTTACTGACTTCCCTCCTAAACCTCCCACCCCCCAGCTTAAAACTGTGCCCCCTTGTGTTATGGTTGCCACTCAGCTTAAAGAGACTCTTCTTATCCACCTTATTTATCCCCTTCAAGTACTTGATGGTCCCAATCATGTCCCCTTTTTCTCTCTCCTGTCCTGTCTTCCAGAGAGTACATGTTCAATGCCCTCAACTTCTCCTTGTATGCCTTACCCTGCTGACTGGCTATCATTTTTGTAGCCCTCCTCTGTACCTTCCCCAGCAGGTTAATGTTCTTTTTGAGGTGTGGGCACCAGTACTGAACTCCATATTCTAGATTTGGCCTCACGAGTGACCTGTACAAGGGCATTATAACCTCCTCTCTCCTACTACTGATCCCCCTAACTATGCATCCCTGCATCTTGTTTGCCTTTGCTGCTGCTTTCTTGCACTGCATGGAGTGCTTCAGGTCACTAGTGATCATCACTCCCAGGTCCTTCTCCTCCTCCTCTGATGCTGATACTCGGACTCCACCCACGTAGTACTCTGTTCTGGAATTCTTGGCTCCAATATGCATAACATAACTTTGCATTTCTTGGCATTGAAGCCAAGCTGCCAGATCCTGGATCACCTCCCCAGCTTTTCCAGATCTTCCTGTAGGTCCTGTCGCCCTTCAGCTGTGTCCACTCTCCCACAGAGCTTGGTGTCATCCATAAATAGGAACATTTTGTCCTTAATGCCATCCTCAATGTCATTGATGAAGGCATTGAACAACACCGGCCCCAGCACCGAGCCCTGTGGGACCCCACTGGTTACCTGTCTGGGGCTAGATAACTCTCTCCCCACAACCACAACCACCCTCTGGGTTTTATCCCTCAGCCAGTTTTCCACCCATCTGGTCATCTTTTCCCCAATTTCAAGAACCACCAACTTCCTGATAAACCTTTTGTGGGGCACAGAGTCAAAGGCCTTGCTCAAATCAAATAGAGGATGTCTACCGCTTTGACGCTGTCTACTGTCTTAGTGACACAGTTAAAGAAGTCAATCAGATTTGTTTGACACAATCTCCCCCCATTAACCCATGCTGCCTCTCATCCTGGAGATCATGCTCCTCTAGATATTTCACCAACCTTTCCTTTACTGTGGTCTCCATGAGCTTGCCCACACTGGAGGTCAGACTGACTGGTCTGTAATTCCCTGGGTCATCTTTGGGACCACTTTTGTGGAGGGGCACTCCATGTCCTGCTCTCCAGTCCTGCTGTACCATGCCTGACTCTAGTGAACTATTAAATAGGTCTGCCAAGTGGCCCTGCCAGCTCCTCAGCCAGTTTCTTTAGTACCCTTGGATGTACTCTGTCTGGGCCTGGTGATTTGTCCACCTTCAATGCCAGCAGACCCTCCCTCACTCTAGCCTTCTCTATCACTACATCTAGGTTCCCCTCCCCCACTCCTTTTTTCCCTCCTGAAGGCACTGGTCCGTCCTTCTCCCTGGTGAAGATGGAATAGAAGTATTCATTTAGTATCTCTGCCTTCCCCCATTATCCTCCACCCACTCCATCCCTTTCTTAAGCCTAACAATCCCTTCCTTCTTGTCCCTTTTCTCACTTATATAGTGAAAACAAGCCTTCTCCCCCTTTTTAATTCCTTCAGCTATCTGCAGCTCCTTCTGTGCCTTTGCTTGCTGGACATCCTTACTTGCCTGACTAGTCAACCTTAGGTAATTTTCCCTATCCATCTCTCTCTTGGTCTTCCTGAATTTTCTATAGGCTAACCTCTTTTCTCTTACTGCCTTGGCAACCCCAGAATTGAACCAGTTGGGCACTTTGGCCCTTGTGTTCTCCCCCCTGAGGCTAATGCACTCATCTGTGACAACCAGTATTGCTTCCTTAATGATGGACCATCTTTGGTCTACCCCATATCTGCTCTAATGCCCACCAGATGGCTCCTTAGCACTTCAGCCATTTTGCTGAAGTCTGCTGTCCTGAAATCCAAGATTTTGGTCTTAGTTGGGATGCTTTCCCTGCCCATATCTGCTGCAACCACACTGTGCAATGGTCACTTCCACCCAGTGGCTCTCTGACCATTATTTCCTGTACATGCTTCCCATTTGTGAGCACCAGCTCAAGAATTGCCTCAGCTCTTGTTGGTTCAGTGATGCCCTGAGTCAGGAACCCACTCTGCAGTCCTTCCAGGATCACCTGACTCTTAGCACATGTTGTGGATGGTATGCTCCAGTCCACCACGGGCTGGTTGAAGTCCCCCACAATTACCACCTCTCCTTTCCCCGCAGCTCCCAATATTTGTGAGATCAGTTCCCTATCCCTCTCCTCATCTTGATTGGGTGGTCTGTAAGCCACCCCCAACCTCACCTTTCTCCCTCTATGGGACCTTAACTGAACCCATAATGCCTTCACCTCCCCTTCCTCTGACTCCTCTCTTGTGCAAGTTATTCCCTTCCTGATATAAACTGCCACCCTTCTCCTCTTCCCAACTACCCTGTCCCTCCTGTATAGTTTATATCCAGGGATCACAAGATCCCAGTCATGGTGTGATGTTGCCCAAGTCTCGGTTACTGCAACTATGTCTACCCTCCTGTCTGCTAATAGTGCCTGTAGGTCATCCATCTTGTTTTCAAGACTCTGCACATTCAGAGTAACCACCCTTCACCTAAAGTGTGACCTTCCTTCTCTTCCCTCTTTTCTTCTATTCACATTTATCTCCTCTGTGTGCACTGCTCCACACACCCTTGTTATGTGTTCCTCATCCCCTCCACCCTTTGCTAACTGAGTTTTTGCCTCTTCCACTTCCTCCCTCCAGACCTCTTCCATCACTTGGGGGGGAGGTTCACAGACTACCTCCTCTCAGAGTCTGTAGTCCTGCATGCCCACTGCCCCCCCAGTAGTTTAAATTAAGTGTAGTGGTTATATACTCCCCCAATTTGTCCCTGAGTACCCTCAAACCCTCCCTACTGAGGTGTAGCCTGTCTGGTGAAAAGAGTGATCTGTTTAACCAGGTATCCTCCCAGTCCCCAATACAGATGAACCTGCACCATTTCCTCAGCCAGTCATTAAAATCCTCTATTCTTCTTTTCCTAGTTGTGCTGGCCCTTGGTAACTGTATCACCTCTGAGAAGGCCAGTGAACCTCCTTCCTCCATGCAGATCTTCCCTAACTTCTTGAACCTCATTTGCACTATCTCAACCTCCTCCCTAGCTAGGTCACTGGTTCCCAACTGTATAACTAAATTAGGTTTTCCTCCAACCTCCTCTACTATTTCTCTTATTCTTGGGCCCACCTTCCTTGCTGTCATCCCTGGCATACAAACCACCCTCCTGCTTGCATTTGGGTCTCCTTTCCTTCCCTAATGAATACCCCTAATTATGGAGTCCCCTATGATTGCTACCCTTCCATCCCCTGCATCCATGCTCCCAGTCCTTCCTTTCTTACCTCTGGTGCTAGCTGCTTCCCCACCTAACTGCTCCCTCTGCACCCTGGTGAACTTATCTCCACATTCACAATTAATCCCCATAAATGTTTTTCTATCTCCCAATCTGCCCTTCCCCTTCTGACTATCTGTATCTGCTTTCAGTTTTCCCTCCACTCTTCCATTCTTTTTCTGTTTTGAGTTTATTTATGTGCATGTAGTAACTGTGTATTTATGTTGTTTTATTGTTAGCACATTTGTTATATGTTCTGATCGCCCTTGAAAACAGGTCTTTGACACATGGTCTTACCAGATTTTAAATAAACAAAACAAACAAGTCTCTATTATATCCCCTCTTGTTCTTCTGTCCCCCAGAAAGCATGCATCGAGACTCTCCAGCCTCTGTTTGTACATCTTCCCTTGCTTCCCTTGGATTCTTTTCACTGCCCTCCTCTGGACCCTCTTGAAGTGGTCCTTGTCTTTTTTTAGGTGGAGACTCCAGAACTCTGCAAAGTACTCCAGATGTGGCTTCATCAGGGACCTGTACAGGGGCAGTATTGCTGTTTTACTTTTGCTAATGAAGGGCCTACCTTCACATCCCAGCATCCTACTTGCCTTCCCATATGCCAGTTGCACTTTATTTTAAGTGTCCATTTTAAAATGCAACTACATTGCAATTGCAATGCAGTTGCAGTGTAGTTAACTGATATTGGGTGATGGACTGGAGGTTGTTACTAGTAATGACTTCTAGGTCATGTTCCTCATAGGTTTGGACCACCTGCACTCCTTCTATCCAGTAGTCTGTTCTAGTTTATTGCCAGAATGCATAACCTTATGATTTTGGGCATTGAATTTAAGCTTCCATACCTTGAACGGTATACTGTTATAACACGGAATGCAATACATTGACTGCATTACAGCATCAGCTGCCCTATGATAGCAAGTGCAGCGTAAGAGAGTTGATGTCGACAGATGAGTTCTGTCAACAAGGTGGTGTATCAGTGGCAAACAATTGGGAGGTAGGCGAGATGTACAGTGGGTGGGATTGTCTTTTTAGTGAATTGGGAATGGGTGCAAAATGACCGGAAGGTGGGCAGGATGTGCAGTGGGTAGAATTGTACATTTTCATAGACTGGGAACTGCTGGGTACTTGAGATGGGGTGGACAGTGTGGTGGGTGGGAATTTGTTGGGTGGTCCTATGTGGTTCCCCCAAGCCTGTTCCACAACAGTACTACTAACATCCTGTAGAGCCATTGTTGGGTGGTTGTGCAGCTGGGTGAACTTCCCTTTTCTTCGCTGTCTGTGTGATGTAGAGTTGGTAATCTTTATTTGGGGGGAGCGGGGGGCTCTACCCTCCCACATTGCAATATGTGTAGTGGTGTTTGTCATTGTAGGGGTTTGTAGGTTTTCCTATGTGTTGTTGTTGTTGCCAGTGTCGCTGTGGTACTGTCGATGTATTGGACTTTGCTGTAAATCCTGTCACTGCAACTTGGTGGAACCACCTTGAACTATCTCTCCAGATTTTCTAGATCCCTTTTCATGTCCATTATCCCCCTCATGTCTGTTCTCCTGCAGATCTTGGTATCATCTGAAAAGAGATGGAGCTTGCTCTGGATACCCTTCTCTATGTAACAGATGACAATATTGTATAACACCCGTCCCAGGACCCATTCTTGCAGTATTCCACTCATGACTTCCCTGATCACAGATAATTAAGCAATATTGTACAACAGGGTGTGTATCATGCTTGGATAATGTCACACCTCAGATGGCTGGGCATGCGGCCAAAGGCTGAGTGCATCCAACACCCATGAAGTGATGTTACTGAGTATGACACACACCCTGAAGTACATTATTGCTATTATACAATGGCTCATATGAATACAAATAGAAAAATATTTTAAGAAATACATTTAAAAGTATTTGTAATTACTTTATTGCTGAGTAGGTGTATATATTAAACAAGCATTTGTCAATGTCGAATGTTGTCTTGCTGACGTTGGTATTGGTAGTGCAGGAGTTAGAAAGATGCATAATAGGAATGGCAGTGAAGTATGGAACTGATGTCAACTCCACCCCACCCTGCAGAGAGTGACAGGCATTGAGGTGTGCCTTTGGGTCATTGACCATAATGCTCATGCCATTTCACCTCACCCTAGTCTGCAGACTCTGATAAGTGTCGCATTGTGCCTTGGGGTTGTTGGGCCTTATGCTCATCCCATTCCATAAGGAAGTACGTTGAGATGGGTGTAGTATAGGAAAATGGGGTGAACTTTGGGGCCGAAGAGTCCAAGGCACACCTTGATGCCTGTCAGTGGCTGCAGGGTGGGGTTGGGGGTGCAATGGCGTAAACATTACAGCTGACAATCCAAAGACACTCCCCTGATGCCTGTTAGTCTGTACAGGGTTGGATGTTATGGTTAGAAACCCTAACACCCCAGGCGTTTGTTGATATTTGCACTCCAAATTTTCAACATGGCCTTTTTGTGACCCTACCTCATGAATGCATTTGGGACCTCTGTTCATGAACAGTGGCGCTGTGATTTTGTTAATCTGTCTGAAAAGTTGATTTCCCACAGTGACCACGCCATTCGGCACCATGTGTGAAAACACAGTTTGGGCAGGATGTGAAAAATGACAGCTGCGCCATTCATAAGGAGGTGTGAAGAGATGGCAATTTTGAAAATCTGGAGTGTAAATATTAAAAATTCTTGAAGTTATGAGCATGGGTGAAAACTGTGCAATGCACGCTCGTAACAATGTCATTTTTTGGAATTGTTTCACTAAATTTTTAACAGAGCCATTTTGAGACCTCTGCTCATGAACAGTGGCACTATGATTTTCTTAATCTGTTCCGAACGTTGATTTCCCACTGCGACTGCGCCATTGTGTGCCAGATGTGCGAAACCACATTACGGGCAGGATGTGAAAAATGACAGCTGTACTGTTCATGAAGAGGTGTGCAAAAATGGCAATGTTGAAAATCTGAAGTAAAAATATAAAAAATTCTTGAAGTTACGACCGTGTGTGGAAACTGCACAACTCACGCTCATAACATAGTCATTTTGTGGATTTTATCACCAAATTTTAAACACAGGCATTTCGGGACCTCTGTTCATGAACAGTATTACTGTGATTTTCTTACTCTGTCCCAAACATTGTTTTCCTACAGCGACTGCGCCATTGTGCACCGGATGTACAAAAACAGGTTTCGGGCAGGATGTGGAAAATGACAGTGGTACTGTTCATAAGGAGATGTGAAAAAATGGCAGTGTTGAAACTCTGGAATAAAAATATTAAACATTCTCAAAGTTACGAGCGTGTGTGGAAACTGTGCAATGCACACTCGTATCACAGTCATTTTTTTGAATTTTTTCACCAAATTTGCAACATAGGTTTTTGGGGAGCCCACCTCATGAACAGTGACAATGTCATTTCATTAATCAGTCCTGAAAGGTGATTCCATGCAGTGACTGCGAAATCACCTTTTGGGACCGAATAATGTGATGACTGTGACTGAATTTATGAGGTGGGGTCACAAGAACCCCATGTTGAAAATTTGGTGCCAAAATTTGCAAAAATGGCCAAGATATGCACCAAAGTTGAAAAAAAAATACATTTATGCCATTATACAGTTTACCGGCATTTCTTCAGTTTGTGGTCGGCTTTGAAGAGTGCAGACGTGTTCCTGGTCCACTAAAGATTGTCGTGCCATGCTCCGGAGGTAACTATGGGGAGAGGGTGTGTGGAGAGGAGGGGTATGCAGAGGGTGAGCCACGGGTTGGGGAGGGCAGCAGACATGTTGAGGGACCGTTTTCTCATTATTCAGGTAAAAACAAACAAAAAAAACCATAAAGACAATGCAGATCAGTTTTCTTATTTTGCAGGTGTGTTTTGACATACTGGAGTGGGCTCCCAGTGTGCCACCTGCATTTTGGGGGCAGGGGAGTGAAACCGATGGGGACTGGGCCCCCCCATCAGCACAGAAATATGTCTGGGGGGGTGCATGATGCTGAGGGAGATTGGGCACCCCCTCAGCACACAAATTAAATAATACAGGGGCATCATGCTGATGAGGATTGGGCTCCCCGTCAGCAAACTGAACTGGGAAGGGGGCATGCCAACAGGGGGATTGGGCACCCACGACATCGGCTTAATTGGTTCTGTGAGGTGGATCGCGATAGCTGCCGCCATCTTTTATTGAAATGTTACACCCGGCAATGCACGCCCTGCAATGAGGGGGAGCTCCCTCATTGCAGTAGCTAAATCATTTCAAGTTGGTGGCACACTTTTGCACTGCTGTTATAGACAGCATGCAATCTAATTTGTGCCATGGAGCCCAGCCCAAAAAAGCAGCGGCGCCACTGGCCATAACACGACTGCGCCTCTAAAACCTGCTATTCCAAGCTACTGCAATATGTTGCTTGCACGTGTGCAAGACAACATAAAAAATAGTGCTGTTGTATCCTTTTTGCTAAAGTAGGTGGTGCAGCATTTTTGCTACTGTGGGCTTTTTTAGTACTGTTGACATGCCCCCCCCACACACAGTTGTTTGTTTTGTGTTGTGTCTGGTACACCCACGGTTGAATTTATCTGGTCCCACTGCCTACCCTGGGACTGGGTGAAGATGCATTTTTCTTGTTTAGGTAAAATCATGAAATGCCGAAACTGCAGTTTTAATTGAGAAAGCTGAGCAGAGAAATCCAGTTTTGTAGTTATAACTGTGGAGCAGTGAGTCACCGTGAGAGGCTCTTGGGAGAGGAGAGAGACTGAATCTCTGAGTTTCAGTGCAATAGTAATTTAGAACAAAATCTGGTCAGATCCACGACGGCTGCATAATGAAGTTAGTGAGGTTATGTGGAACTGTTAAGGAGACCTGGAGAAACACCGCAATGATTTTTAACTAGTAAGATCTGTTTTATTTTGCATTCTAAGGAAGGTAGACACATTATTAGGAAAAGATATGAAGGTGTAGATTTAAATGGAAGGAATGGTAAGCAATATAGGTTTGACAGGTAGAATAGGTGGCAGTACATGAAAAAGTAATGGCTGGCATATGTTCAGTCTTGGGATTATTTACACAGTTTTATAGAGAAAAACAGGGGATTTGTCCATGCGGTGATGTAAGTTATATTTAAGTAATGTGTTGATGTCAGGCAGTCAGGTGTAATGATGGACTTCATTAGGAGAGAAAATGTGACAGTAACTTTTATAAGGGGTCAACCTGAAATCATCCAAGCAGGCCACTAAAGCAGTAGGTAAGGCTAGGGGGATGCTGGGGTGTATTAGTAGGGGTATCACTAGTCAGAAGAGGGAGGTAATAATCCCTCTTTACAAAACACTGGTTAGGCCCCATCTGGAGTACTGCCTGCAGTACTGGAGGCCACACCTTCGCAAGGACATTAACCAAATTGAGGCAGTCCAGAGAAGGGCAACCAAAATGGTGCAGGGACTGCATCAAAAAACGTATGAGGACAGATTAACGGAGCTCAATATGTATACCCTAGAGCAAAGGAGGGAGAGCGGTGATATGATCAAAACATTCAAACACCTTAAAGGCATTAACAAGGTGAAAGGGTCTAACATGTTTTAATATAAGAAAAATAGCAGGACAAGAGGACACAGCATGAGATTAGAGGGAGGCCGATTAAGGGGTAATGTGAAGAAGTTCTTTTTCACAGAAAGGGTGGTGGATGCATGGAACAGCCTACCTCAGGAAGTGGGGGATATGAATACAGTGCAGGGCTTAAACAGGCATGGGATAGGCATAAGGGAGCAATACATACGAGTGTGAATAGATAGGCCGTTGACAGTGCAAAGGCCAATGGCACATCCATAAGGTAGAAAAAGAAATAAGCAGACTGGATGGGCCTTGCAGTCCTTATATGCCGTCATCTTCTATGTTTCTATGTCACTGTTGATAAGGTTAAGGTAGTTATGCCTGTGATAATGGGAATATCAGGACAGTATGCAGTCTATACAGGAGTGGAGTACAAATATGCACTGTATCATAAGTACGTGCTCAGAGTGCAGTCAAATGCGATATGCAGGTTTATTTTACATATACAGTAGGCAAAAATAGGGATAGACGCAATTGATAGAAATATAGATAATTACATAGATAGACATACAGATGGAGAGACAGACAGAGGGAGAAGTTATAGTCATAACAGTCTTTGGAGAGGCAACTGCCCCTAGAGTCACAGTCATGTTCACTAATTTGGGTTGAAAAACTTTTCAAGCTGCACTATTTTGCTGTCAGTAATCACCTATGGGTTTAAGCATGTATTGGAATGCCTTAAAACAGTTATAGTACAGGAAAAACACTGAAAGCAATTGTGTTATAGTTTAGCACTGAAACATACATGTAACATACATGTTGCCACCTTGCTCCAGTGAGCACCCTCCCCCAAGCAGAGTACCAGTCTTAAAGAGCATCTGACGCCTTCAGGATAAGTGAAAGAAAACATAATATTAAGACACAGTTCAGTTTATATTTCACATTAGTTCTGTATTTTTCCCCCATTATTTTTTACTGAGGCCATTTGCATGAAAAGTGGGCCGCTGCTCCTGAAGTGTTCATGTATTTCTGGTGCTTTCTCCCTACCTGAGGTCATAATGCAAGGCTTGTGACATCACAGTTACTCCCATGACAGTAGAGTGTGATGTCACAACATAGCATTATGACTTGAAGTAGGGAGTAAGCTATAGAGGCAGATAAACTCTAACAGATAAAGATCATATATTCATCCAAATTTCCTCTGTAATAAAAGATAGGCAGGAGAAATCTACAGAATATATTTAAAATGTAAGCTGAGTTGTACCAAGTTATTAGTATTTTCAAAGTTTTCGCTGTGGCATCAGCAGCTCTGATTATAATGAGGAGAGCTGAAAAAATGTGTCTCAAAGTAAGTGCAGAATAATTTTTCTTAAATCTGTTTCAAGATATTAGGCTTTTCCTCTTTTTTTTAAATTTTTATTTAATTATAAAAAGAAGTAGCACCTTTCTTCTGACCAGACTAATGCAAACGATGACAGTCAGTGGTTTGGGATATGCTAAGTGTTCCCAGGAGCAAGGTGTGCTCCTTCACTGGCTAGAGGGTATGCTGTTATAAAGAAAAAAAAAAAAAAAGAAAAAACACACAGATCAGTCATTCTACCAATAAGACATGCAGAGGTACAACAATTGGGGGGGGGGCAAGAGTTGTTTGGGACTGCAGCTTCCATTTTTGAAATGGAAAAAATGTCATGTTGATCTTGTCTCCTGTTCTAGCCTGAAAAGAACATATTTTAAATGCCTGTTTTAAATGTGTATAATGGACTGTTTTACCATTTAGGAGACAAAGAATGAGTGTGTAACAGGTGACATTATGGTTACCTAGCAATTGTATGCCAAAGCAATGTAGGCATGTAATTAAGAACTGGATCAATGGAAGGCCATTATCAGGTTATTATACACACTGGCAGAACTTAAATTTATAGCTAACAAACTGCTGCACAGTACTTTGAGGATGTGCAAAGTGTAAAACATCAGTTGAGAATTTTAACAGATGGACGCTGAGCTGGTGTCTTAAACAAATATGTAAGAATTCTACAGGGTGTTATTTTTTTCTAGCTGCTCTTTATCATCCTGTATTGAATCAACTATATTTTCAATAAACAGCTGTCTTAGCACTAGTATCACAAGATGTGCCAACGGTAATCACTGAACCCACATAAATGGAAAATGAAGGAGGTCTGCTTACTCCATTGAAATGAGATGTGTGCTGTCCCATTGTGTGTCATAGCAGCATTTCTAATTTTGAACTTGTCACCACCACAACAGGGAGTCCTCTATTTCTTCAACAACAAAAAATAAAAAAACACACTTTATCATCAAAGGCTGTGTTTACCAAGTACTGTGCCCATGATTAAAATAATTTGAACCCCCTCCCCCAAAAAATGTGCCCTGACATGAAACTGCATGTTTAACTGCAAAGACAATTAAAAAATGTTTTTCCTAAATGCATTACTAAAACCAATGCTTTATGATTAAAATAATTTGAACCCCCTCCCCCCAAAAATGTGCCCTGACAAACTGCACTCTGGGAAGATTGCCTGGGACAAGATGCAGTAAAAAAACCTGAATAGCAGGTTCCTTGGAGTAAATGTTAACATCCTGTTTCTAGTGTCCCTGATCAAATAAAATAAAAAATACAGTTGAGATTTTTTTTATGTCAGCTCTGATCAGAATAGCTTTTAAAATCACCAATTGTTTTCTTGTTCAATGTTTTCTGATACATACTTCTCAAACTTAAAAGGAAAAAACATACTTTATCATCAGAGTCTATGTTCAGCAAGTACTGTGCCCATGATTAAAATAATTTGAACTCCCTCCCCCCACAAATGTGCCCTGATATGAAACTGCATGTTTAACTGTAAAGATAATTAAGGAATGTACTTCTAAATGCATTACTGACACCAATGCTTTCAAAGTTTTGAAACTACTAAAAAGACAAATTATATATATATAAGATATATATATATATTGAATATGGTAAATATTGTTAAACCCAAAAGCTGAACTTTATGTTTTTAGTATATAAATGTTTAAGAAAAACCTGTGGCTCTTACTGTAAATTAGAATGCTGTGTCTACTGTTTTCCTTGGGAGCTGTAGTTTCTGATAATCATTTGTTCCAAAGGTTTTTTAAGTCAATTTGAAGGCATTAAATATTTTCTGTTCTCCTAGTCCTTAATAAGGCATTAAGTATCTTCTGTTCTCCTAGTCCTTAATAAAATGCAGGGGCTTCACAACTTGATCACTGCACAGACTTGTTCTGTTGTTTGATACAGGACCCAAACTAGTGTGTCTTGTTACAGCATGATAGAGCCACCTCATGCCCCTCCCACATGAATCAAAAAAAAGTTGGGGGTGGATCTTGAGGAGCTTCTCGAGTGGAGGTGGGGATGGATCTTAGTTCCTAAAAAAAAAATAATGCTGCCTCCCACTACTCAGGTTCCAGTTCTTGTACCACCCATTTAAGAAAGAAAATAGTACCCTGCAACCATTGACTAACATGAAAGCATATTTATTTGAGGGCAAAAAACATTGCTTAGAGGAGGGTAAGGTAGAAGAGACTATTTACACCTTCAGTCAGTTACACAGACAGAAAATGTGACATCACTCCTTTTGTACATGCAAAACATCTGCAGACTCCACCTACTGCAGCCATAAAAAGCAGCTGCTCTGTTCAGCTTTCTCAAGAAATGGTCATGCAGCAAATAGTGAAGCCAGTGGTCCTGCTTGAATGTGCTGCCTGTTTGAGAAGACTATGCACTGCTAGGAAGCTGCTCAAAGTAACGACTTCACGTTTCTTTTCGTTGACAGTAAAAAACAGTGAATTGAAACTTGGGCTGTGGGAAATTGGTGTTTCTACTGCTTTTGTGTGGCATGAGACAGAGAACTGAGTTGGGAAAGCATGACACAATCACGGGGTTGCTAGCTACTGTACATGCAAAGTGATTTTTTTTCTTCAGTGAGGTCACGTTGCTACAGGACCTTCATAAAGTAATGTTATGCTCGGATAGCATCACTTGTGAAGGTGGGTATTGACCAATGAGAGAATGAGAAATGTTGTTGCCATTGTATAATTCTTTGTTAACTACCACCCTGTGAGTCTAGCTCCCAACCAATTCCCTAAGCCAGCTGGTGTGTATGTCCATCACCCCCTGTCCTCTAGCTTTTTGACCAGCCTTCTGTGGTGTGCAGAACCAAAAGCCTTGCTAAAGTCCAGATAAAGCACATCTACTGCCCAGCCACTATGCACCACCTTTGTAACAAAATCAAAAAGATCAGGTTAGTTGGGCATGGCCTGCCTACCTTGAATCCATGTTGCCTCATAGCCTGTATCCTGTTTGCATCCTTGAATTCTACCAGGTGCTCCTTCCCTAGAATCAAAGTCAGAATTTCTGTCCTGTAGTTACTAGGATGGTCTCTGTCTCCACTCTTGTGGATTGGCATTACATTAGCCACCCTCCAGTCCACTGGCACCATCCCTGTTGCTAGGGAGCAATTAAATAGATCAGCAAGTGGTACCACCAGAGTCTAATTCTCTCTCTCTCTCTTTCTCTCTCTCTGATACAGTTTCTAAATCCTAAGAAGTGTTCGAAGTCCCTGAGGTCCTCAAAGCCAAATGTCCTGACTGTGCCATTTCTAAGCTCTAACATGGGTTAATGGGCCTGCTTCTCATTTGCTCCTATTTAGTGGAACAGCCTTTCCTGAGATCTACAGACTGGTATGGCTCACCCTCAGTTTAAATTGTTAGCTCATAACTACTTCCTTGGCTGCTCAACTTGCATTTGTGAAAGCAAATGTATGATTTATTCAACTATGTGCCTACACTGTGAACTGTAGTCTTGTCAGTCTGTTATTTCTGTCTTGTGGCCCAGGTTGTGTCTGAAAAAGGGCCTTGGCCCAGTACACTTACCTGGTAAAAAAATCAATACCTACAATACATAAATGGCGGACTCTGGAGAGGCAGAATAAAACAAGTAGGACACCAGAGTAGACTTGATGGACTCCGTCTTTTTCTGTCCTCATTCATACAAGTACAGTATCTAGGGGCAGAAGTCTCAATGTCAGTAACAGTCTAAATTTTATTTATTTATTTATTGAAATGTTTCACCAGGAAGGCACACTGAACAACAAGTTGCTCGTCTCCTGGTGAGACCTCAATGAATGTTTATAGCACTAGAAGAATATGACATCACTGACTCTGGCTAGGTTTTCGGTCGGTAGAATAGCCCAGGTGGTAACGAAAGGGGACACAACATCTTTCAGACATGTAAGTGAAAAGAGGAAGACCAGGGGTAGGATTGTAAGTTTAAAAAGGAAAGGGGAGGGGACTGTGCAGAGGGGGACCAGGGAAAAGGTAAACATCCTGAACAAATAATTTTGTTCAGTGTTCACAGAGAAAGGAGAAAGGGAAGGGCACAAAAAAGTAACAAAAGCTTTGGATGGAGGGAGGTGGACACTAGTTATATTTTGGAGGTGAGAGTTCTGAAGAGACTTGCTAATCTGAAAGTGGACAAAGCAATGGGACTAGTTGGGGTGCACCCAAGGGTATTGAGGGGCTCAGGGAAATACTGGCTGCATCTCTGACAATTCTATTTAACAGCTCACTGGAAACAGGAGTGGTTCTGGAGGACTGGAGGAGGTCAGATGTAGTCCCACTACCACTACACAAAAGTGGTAGCAGGGAGGAGGTTGGCAATTATAGGCTAGTCAGCCTGACATCAGTGGTGGGAAAATGTATGGAATCACTGCTGAAGGAAAGGATTGTGGAATATCTTGAACCCAGTAGGTTATAAGACCCAAGGCATTATGACGTCACAGAGGGAGGTCATGTCAAATTAATCTGGTAGACTTCTCTGAGTGGGTGACCAAGGAACTAGATCAGGGTGGAGTGGGGGATGTGGCCTACCTAGATTTCAGTAAGGCATTCTACATGGTTACACGCAGAAGACTAGTAAGCAAGCTGGGTAGCTTAAGAGTGGGTCCAAAGGTGGCAAACTGGATAAGAAATTGGTTAGGGGATAGGTGACAGGGGGCAGTGGTAAACAGAGTTAACTCCAAGGAAGGGAGGGTGACCAGTGGGGTGCTCAATAATCAGTGCTGGGACCGGTTCTCTTTAATGTCTTTATAAGGGATGTCAGTGCAGTGATTTCATTGCAGAGGTGCTGGAAGGAAAGGTCTGCAATAGTGTGGACACTGGTGGGGGGGTGGAAAGCATGAGAAGAGATCTGAGAAAACTAGAGGAGTGGTCAAGGATATGGCAGCTGGCTTTCAATGTAAAAAAGTGCAAAATAATGCAATTAGGCACAGAAACCCAGGATCGGAGTACAAAATGGTTGGAGTGATAGTGACGACTGCCAAGCAGGAAAGAGACCTGGGGGGTAATCATATCAGATGACCTAAAAGGTGGCGAGTAGTGTGACAAGGCAGTAGGGAGGGTGGGTGGGATGCTGGGGTGCCCTAGGGAGGGGTATCACCAGCAGAAGAGAGGCTGGTGTTGCCTCTGTATAGATCACTGGTAAGATCCTACCTAGAGTATTGTGTCCAATTCTGGATTCCACATCTCCAGAAGGACATAGACAGAGTGGTGGTGGTCCAGAGGAGGGCAACTAAAATGGTACAGGGTCTGCATCAAAAACCCTATGAGGAGAGACTAACAGACTTCAGTATATGTACACCCTGGAACAGAGGAGGGAGATGGAAGATATGATAGAAATATTTTTATTTTCCTGACTGGCTCCTCCTCGATCGGTCCGCTGACCTTGCCACTTCTCCCCATTCCCTGGGACTTACCTGCTGCCGACCAGAGTGTACCCTTGATTGCCCTGTAGGGTGGGGCCAATGGACAGCCGTCCCCGCTACTCCCTGAATGGTGCCACGTGGATGATCTGGTGCCAGAGTGCCTTGGCTAGCTGCATGGGGCTTGGTGTGGGAGATGGACATCCTCCATGCCTCAGCCAGATTTTTCCCGGTTGTTGTTGGGAGGTGTGGCATGCAATGACATACGGGCACAAACATTCACATCTGGCACACCTCCCAGGATCCTGCAATCATTGTCTGCAACACTCCTGGCCTCTGCCAGGGGTCAGTCAAGCACTAAGTGCTACCCCACCCTCTCCCAAGGAGAAGGAGAGCAGTCCATCAGATGCTAGATCCTCTTCCCCCCTGGCTTGCCCTCTGACTCCCTGGGCTCACATCCAAACCCAGGTTGTTGGCATCGCAGGCAGAAATCCAACAATCCAACCACTGCACCAGCAGGCCAGCCTAGAGACCTTTAAATACCTCATGAGGGTAAATAAGGTACAAGAGGGGAGTATTTTGTCAGAAGAAAAGGTGCTCAAGGACAAGGGACATGCTATGAAGCTGGGGGGGGTAGATTCAAAAGAGATGTGAGGAACCACGTCTTCACAGAAAGAGTGGTAGATTCCTGGAACAGCTTTCTAGCAGAGGTGTTGGGGGAAAAACAGTGGTGGAGTTCAAGAATGCATGGATAAGCACAAAGGAATCATAGCGGAAAGGAAGGGGGGAGGGAGAAAAAGCTGTAGATTGGGCATGGTCTGATGTAATAGTGTCGGTAGGGAGAAATGGGGAGACCTGATGGGCCAAGCGGTCCTTATCTGCAGTTAAATTCTATGTTTCTATGTTTACTCTTAAATGCGTATATTTTAGGGCATTTTCCATGTTCTCTTTCTACACATAGGGGCCTATTCACAAGAACTCACGCAAGAGGTGCGTATCGGAGCGCGCAGCTCCGCACCCGAGGGTGTTCCACACAGGGCCACATTCATGACCGCCGGCCCCTGCCTGACTCCCCTACTTGGCCCCACCCCCCCAGTGCGCAGGTCCGCGGGGGCACGCAAGTGCAGAGCATGGATCATGGTGGGCAGCCAATTGGCTGCCCAGGCAGGGACCATCAGTGGATCCCTTGTGTGCTTCTTGCACCATGTTGCCAGCCGGCATGCAGTGCACTGACCGAGCTGTGGAGGTGGTCCTTCCTGTCCACCAACCCCAGCCACCAGAAGTGCCCCAATGGCAGGAGCTACATTGTTGGGGGGCCGTTGCCCTCCGCCGTGCCAGCTGCATCCGGAGGTAGCCTCCCCGGGGGCACGTAGCTGGCCCTGTTGGGATTATTACGGCCTCCCAGACACAGAACTGGAATCCCCACGCACAGCATTCTGCAGGGCTGTGCTGGCTCACCCCCTGCACTGCCCCCTGGCCTACGCGGAGCTCTGCAACCGGCTGGGGAATCAAGTGCATGGGGGGGCACATCCTCTTTCTTCATGTGGCAGAGGGGGTGCTTTGGTGTGGGCAGCTGTGTGGTGGCTATGCATCCAACTTACTTGGTGCATAGCCACCCCAGCCATTCATGAATTGGCCCCATAGTGACTAAATCCCTTATATGGGTAGTTATTAGCGCATCCAGAGCTGCCCTTTTACTTTACACTTTTTAAGTCTACATCTGTTATCTATGTAATATCAGTTCTTAAATTGGCAACTTCAGTCTCTATTGATTTTTAATAATCAGTGCATCCAATTGTATCCAAAGACATCATTGCAGCATATAGTTTTGATGTTGGAGCTCACATCTTTCAGTGTCTGCATATCAGAAAGCACAAAGGTCTCCTGCTTCTCAATGACAGATTCTGCTGGCTCTTCTCTCACTTCCTCAGTGGTAAACAAAGCCTTTGGAATGTCATTCCCCTGTACAGCCAAGGCTACACCTGCACTCTGATATCATCAGCCTTCTTGCAGGCATTATCTGGGATCGGGCACAGAAGATGAAGGAACAAGTCCATTGGACCTGACCTTGTGGGGGTCCCATCATAAGATGAGGACCTGCTGCTTTACTTTCTCATCTGCTGTTGCTTTTGATTCCATTTGGCTCATATTAAAACATAGAAAACTTAAAAGTGTAGGTTGTCTTGAGTACGGAACAGCACCATGCACCCCTGCTGAGGTCTGAATCCACAAATGTAGAAACTTGTATACGTTAATAGCACCTCTATGGGTGTCTGTTATGGTATAAGAGACTACAATCATGAGACAAGATGACTTATAAGTGAAGCTGAGCACTTCTGGCTGCCCAGACCTCACAAGAGGAGTCTCTAATACCTCAAGAGATACCGCACGGAGGCCCCTTATTAACTTATTATAAATCACTTAGACTGCCTAGAGCAATTTAGAATATGTGTGTAATATTTTTTTATTGGAAACTTACTACCCCTGGTGGTGATGTGAAATACTCCATTGCAAACTTTGCTGCACAAGAGACCATGGTATGCAAGATAAGAGGTACATCTGTTCTGCGCGTTGATTGTCTGAAATCACGTGTGTTGTTTATAATACTCAATACTCATTTTTAGAAGTTGTATTTATGCTCCTGTCATTGCTATCTCTGTCTACACTCTTGTGCTGCATTTTCTTCAGACAGCTGCCTCTGCTGCTTCTCATTTACACATCACAGCAGACACCAATCTGTCCTTCAGATGTCACCTCCTTACCAGCCACTCCCACATGGAACCCCCCCATGGTGAGGCTCCTGTGGACAGGGAACTGGCACAATATTTGACTGACAGAAGCAGGGGGAATGAGTCAGAGAATAAGTGTGGTGATGTGGGGCCTTAGTGTCAATGTCATCCTCATGGTGCAGGGAATTTTTCCTGCATAGAGAGTCCCACCTCCTTCTTCTATCCTGCCCATCCAGCATCTGGCCTCGGAGGGGAAGGCTGATATCACTTGTGCATCCATGGCATCAAGGCCCTCTGCCAGGCAAACCAGAGGAGGGGCTCATGCAGCAGGGTGGGTGGATCATTCTCTCAGAGTCTGGGCATGCTGCCTCTGCAGTGTATCTGCTACTCAATCAGTTCAGTGGTGGGAGTTAGGTACGCGGTCTGAACCTGGGTCTTCCACATGGGAGCACAACATGCACCGTCAGCATTACAGTATTAATTGCTGAGAAAAAAACAATGACTGTATAAAATACTTGCTTCCACCTCCCTTTCAACACTCAGTAATACATACAGTAATATCTGAAAGAGCTCCTGGTTCCTTACTCTCATGGACGACTGCTCCGCTCAACTGACAAGGGGATGCTAGAGATTCCCAGAGTGAGGCTTAAGTCATCTGAGGCCATGCATTTATATATGCAGCCCCAACCCTGTGGAATTCTCTACCCCATCAGATGCATGAATGCGTGACTGTGGAGGGCTTTAAGAACATAGATACATAGACAGTGTCGGCAGATAAGGGCCTATGGCCCACCCAGTCTGCCCATTTGAGCTTGTAAGTTCAGTTTGTTTTCCTAGAAGTCTGTTGCACCTTACCCCTGACCTCCAGAATTTCTTTATGTCTATCCCATGCATTCTTAAATCCCGTGATTGTTTCAGCCCCCACCACTTCCTCTGGCAGGGTGTTCCACTTGTCCACCACCCGTTCTGTGAAGAAATTTTTTTTCATGTTTCCTCTGAATCGTCCTCCCACCAACTTCATCCCATGCCCTCTAGTCCTGGAACATCTTTTTCGCTTAAAAATAGTGTTTTCCTGCACCCTGTTCCTCCCTGTAAGATACTTGTATGTCTCTATCATATCCCTCTCCTCCTCTCCTCCAGGGAGTACATGTTCAGTTCCTTCAACCTGTCTTCATAGGACTTGTGATGCAATCCATGCACCATCTTTGTTGCCCTCCCATGAACCTTCTACCCTGTCTATGTCCTTACGTAGGTATGGTCTCCAGAACTGTACACTGTACTCCAGGTGGGGCCTCACTAGTGTCTTGTATAGTGGAATTATGACCTCCCTTTCCTGCTGGTAATGCCCTGCCTATACATCCCAGCATCCTATTTGCTTTACCTGCTGCCTTGTCACACTGTTTCCTACCTTGAGGGTCATCGAGATGATAACCCAAGATCTCTTTCCTGCTTGGTGCATGCTATATCCTCACCCCCCAACTGATATATTGTGCCAGGGTTTTTGTGCCCCATATGCATTATCTTGCACTTCTTTGCATTGAATTTTAACTGCCAAACCCCTGACCATTCTTCAAGTTTCTGCAGGTCGCTTCTCATTCTGTCTACACCCTCTGGTGTCAAAGAAGGCTTTGAAATCGCACATCTGGCATAAAGCATACTCAGATTAACCTTTTATTTTTATATTGCCATTCTGACTATTGAGTATGTTATTATTTTATCTGTTTTTATTGTTCAGTTCCTTGGTATTAGAAAGGCACTTCATAAATAAAAATGTATTATTATTACATAGGTGTATAAAAGAGCAACCCTCGAAATAAGTGGTTATTGTCACCTACTTGCTGTATGAGGAGTAGTTCGTCACTATTGTTATAGACTTTTTTTTTCATTTTTGTTTATCACCATGTTGGCAGATGGGGATGTATCCCCATCAAACCCCCACCTGGCATCCTAATCAGTAGCCCAGAGTAGAGACCCCAAAGCTTACCTCCTATGGCGGAGCTCCCAAAGGAGAGACCAAGATCCACATATGTTCTGGCTGAGACTTAGGCTGGTGGCATTTATTTATTTATTTTTATTTAAACTTTTGTTTACCAGGTAAGCAACATGAGCCAAGGCCCTTTTTCAAATGCGACCCAGGACCATACATTGTGTTACAGTCAAGATGTAATACAAATTTACAAATATACAAAAACAGACAATAGTACAATAAGAACAAAATAAAAAACAACACACAATCAGTAATACATTAATAACAATCACAAACCATCATATTTAAAAAATATTGCCTCACTGATACTTTGAAAGCATCTTTACCAACGATATGATGTAAGGAACATGGAATCTTATTCCAATATATTGGAGCATAATAGGAAAATGCTTGCAGACCTAATCTCAGTTTAGTTTTTGGTAGTTAATATAATAGAGGCATTGGAACGTAACTCCCTATTTGCTGTTTTAATACTCATTAAAGAAAACAAAGGGAAAACTGTACCCAAAGCCGAAGTATTATGGACCATACAACTTAAGCTATATTGCGAGTGTAAACATGGAAGAAGCCAGGCTGTTGCAGAATACAGATTACAGTGATGTGTTCTGAATGGAAGTTTTAAAACAAACCTACAAATGGTATGGACTGTTGTAAGTAATGAAATATCTGACCTAGCCAAATTTTCCAATAAAAATAAATTATAATTTAAAATAGACAATAAAACATTTTGACCTATCGCAAATCTAGCTTCTCTAGTTAATAAGTCTCACAACTTGAACAAAGCCCCCAGTCTCTGGTTGACATTTCTACAAACAATTTTTACATGTAGCGAATAGGATAAACAAGGGTCAAGAATAAGCCCTAGATATCTAAATTGAAAGACCTGCTCCAGAGCAAGACCCTCATAGCTTACAATTTCCAGAGGATTACATCTATTCAACCTATACTTGGAACCAAAAAGCATGCTCTTAGTTTTTCTTATATTCAAAAGAAGACAATGTTTATGTAATCATAAGTCAAGTGTCTGAAAATCAGCAGTCAAATTAGATTTTATTTCGTCCTCTGAGGGTGAGATAAGCTAAGGAACAACTTAATACACAATCATATATTTAGGCACAAAACTCCCCTCCTAGTTGTAATGCCACTCCCCCTTGCTCTGCCCCACTGTCCCGTTCTAAGATATACTCACTGGGACCAGAGGCTCTCTCAAGCGAGTGGAGCGGGGGGGGGGGGGAGTAGTTTCTATGGCTACAAAGTATCTAACTGTAGAGAAACAGAATAAAATTTCAGCTATTTATCTCTTAGTATAGCAAGATGTCATTACAGTTACACTATATAGTCCAGACTTTTGTCAATGACTTTCAGACAGCGTTTTTTCTGCCGACTCACGTTCGCGCAGTAGCAGCGCAAGCTTTTAAATAGTGTTCTGTCCCTCCTCCTCTGCTATGTGAACTCCGGTCACCGCCCCCTCACAGCTGACGTTACACAAATGTAGCTCCGGTAAGCGGGAGATGGTACAACAGTCACGGATGGTATTAGCAGCAGGAAGAGCACTGGCACATGAAATCAGGCACACAGGTACAGGGAATAACACAAAGTTTGTTCACAGTGCTGTCCTCAAGCAGATTTAATAGTTGGCTCAGCGTACCTGTAAATACAGCAGTAGCAGCGCAAGCTTTTAAATAATGTTCTGTCCCTCCTCCTCTGCTACATGGATTCTGGTCACCGCCCCCTCACAGCTGATGTTACACAAATGTAGCTCCGGTAACCGAGAGTTGGTACAACAGTCATGGATGGTATCTGCAGCAGGAAGAGCACTGGCACATGAAATCAGGCACACAGGTACAGGGAATAACACAAAGTTTGCTCACAGCACTGTCCTCAAGCAGATTTAATAGCTGGCTCAGCGTACCTGTCTGTATCTTTTGGACTGAGGAGCAGGAGTGTCATTGTTCAGTTGTAATGTCAGTGCACAGGTGTGCGTGCTTCCACACATGCCTCGCAGATGTCTGCTACTGTCACCACCTCTACAGGGTGGTCCCAGCCTGGTGTACATTCATCCACCACTGGGTGTCACTCAAGCATCCAAGTGCCAACAACCTTCCCCCAGAGGTGGAGAACTGTTCATGGGACACCCATCCAACCTACCCCTGGCCAGCCCTCTGACATTCTGGGCTTGTTCCCGGAGCCAGGTTACCAGCGTCACAAGCAATAACGCTACCGCTGCCCTGAGGGGGGGTGGGTTGCAGCTTGTTAGGGACTTTCTTGAACCTTGTATTTGTGTGTCCTTTTGCAACTAGCATGTGTGCATCCTAGTTTACTGCTCTATAGATGATTCATTTGTTGTACCTTTCTGTACCAAGGAGCCCACACAAAATGATACAGTATACCTCATGGGGCCATCTTGCCATCTATTTCATGCAAATTTCAAATAAATCGTGAAGAAAATGCATGGGTACCTATAACAAACAAGGAGGCATTGTCTCAAGCTTCATAAGATGAAATCACCACCATATTTTTCTTAGTCACCCATGTTTTATTATTCAAAGGCTATGCCTGCAATTCTGTGGGTGGAAGCAACCAGCCACACCTCGTGCCTGAGCTGTTTAAGTCAGCTCCTTTCAGTCTCACTCAGAGGTAGTGTTTCTTTGCTGCAGCCAGAGACTCTGCCCCACCCCCCATTTTCTCCCAGTGTTTATTTATTTGTCATCTTGGAGTTACACCTTTGTGCTAGAAACTCATTTACAAAGGTTCCATGTCATTGTTAGGTACAGACAAGAAATGTAAGTGAACACAAAACTTATAAGTACAGATAATCTGTAAATACAGACATTAGTTAGATACATTGGTAATGGGGGTGGGTAAAAAACAGAAAAAAGTCATGGATAAAGTGCAATAAGTACATATGATAAAGTACTGTTGCGGTTTTAATAACAGAATTTGGTAAATGGAGTGCAAAACGCACAAAGCAATTAGGGTGAGGAGAGGAGGAGGAGAGGATGAGGAATAGAGCAGACAGAACTGTCTTTGTCAAGGGGTTATAGGAGGAAGTGAGTAGAGGGTGTGGGTTGTGAAATAAGGCTGTGTGGAGAGGTGGGGAGTAGAGAGAGGGGAGAGTAGTACTAGTGGAGTGGAATGGCAGTAATGGGGAGGAGAAGATGTGTGTTGGTGTAAGCTGGTATATAAGGCGGGAGGGTAGGTTTGTCTCCCACTTTTCCTTTGTGATTGTGGACTTTCTGTTTGGTTTGTGCCTCTCTGGCTTTGTAGGTCAGTATTTTGCTTTCTACTTTTCTAGCTGCAGTTTGTGAGCTCTCAGTCACCTGTTCCTGCTGCACTCCTGTTCTCATGTACCTTGTGCTTCTTTCAGTTTTGGTTCTTTTTGGACCTTCTAGTTTTCCCCAGCGTCCTGCTTTTATCATTTGCTTTTGACTTGTGCTATTCAGGCTCCAGTTTTGCTGTTTTTCCATACCTTTAGCAATCTCTCAGTTGAACTACAATCCTTAAATCTTTTTACCTGGCTGCTAGCCAGGCAACCACTCCCTTCTGGGTTCTGTTATTGTTCACTTCAGCAGCTACTGCTTCCTAGTTTTCAGTTCCATATGTTCCTGCTTGACTTAGTAGTTTTGTTTGTTGTTTCTGCTGCCTCAGCCTAAATGACTTACAACGCATCAGCAACTAACATTAACCTCTGTTATGGCTCTGGTTGGATGCATTCATCATTCAGGCCAAGCTCGTATCATTGTTTCATTCAAAGTCCTAGTTATCATTCGATGTCTCAGTCAGTCATTCAGCCTTACCTATGTTTCATTTCTTCCATGTGCTCATGGCCATCAGTTTTTGCCATCAGCCTCCCACTGCTCCTGCATTTGGATGCATACCAGTCACAACCTTCACATGGCTTCCAGGCATTCTTCTGTTTAAGCTGATGGTCTCGCTCTGCCCCCTTGAAGTCTGCACCTTGAGGGTGGGTTCCTGAACTCGGGTGGGGTCCTTCTCTTTCTGCCCTTCAGGTGAGAATGTCCTATGCTCCAAGGGAAGCTTTAGCCATGTGGATCAACTCAGCGGCACCTCTTGATGGAGCATTTAAGACTTTAGCTGCTGGAGGGTGAAGCCTCTAAGTCCATGGGGGCAACTTAAGCTGTGCAGACCACATCGACAGTACCTTCAAAAGCTATTCCCCCTACAGCCACCTAAGATTCACCTGGTCTCCACCTCCTTCCCTTCTTCTGCCCCTCAAGGGTGAAGATCATACAGCTCTAAGTCCCAGCCTCTAAAGGGCCCAACTGCTATGCCTTACCCCTCAAGGTTGGCTTCCACTCCAGGCCTCCCCTTGTGGAGGCCAGGTGACTGCTTTTCAGCAGTTGTTTTTCTCATCCTCCTGCCTTGGGTGGTGAGCCTCCTTTGCAGAGAACCTCCTTTAGCTGCAGAGATCAGGTCGTGGTACCCCCATGGCTTTCCCATTAGAGGGATAGAGTGAAGCTTGCCCATTAGAAGGATAGAGTGAGAGCCTTCCTCTAAAAATCTTTCCCATTTCTAAATTGCAGTAGCTGAGCCATCACTAATTTATCCCAAGCCTGGAGCGAAGGCGACCAAGGCCTTGGATTCCCAGAGGTTTCCTCCTCATAGGGTTTTTTTCCCTCTCCTCCATGTCAAAGATCATAAAAGTTAGGTAGTCTCTGCAACAGGTGGTCCATAATGTAGTACATTTATATTAGTATAATGTTCACCCATGTAGGTTTCTGCTGTGAGATGGGGTTGAATGGTGGTCCTCCTTTCACTGCCATTCCCTCTCTCCTTACAGAAGTCATGCCTCTACATAGAAACATAGAAATTGATGGCAGAAGGGGACTACAAGATCCATCTAGTCTGCCTGACATTGGTAACATCCCCCCACATCCTTTCTGAGAAATTATACCTTTGTGCCTGTCCCAGGTGTTTTTGAACCAGTTTACCATTTTGGCTTCCACCACTTCCTGGGGCAGGCAGTTCCATGGGTTGACCACGCTCTCAGTGAAGAAGAACTTCCTAACATTGTTCCTGAAACACCCATCCTTGAGCCTCATATCATGTCCTCTAGTTCTGATGCTTTTCTTCTCCTGAAGGAGCTTCTATACCTCTACCTTATTTATACCCTTGATATACTTGAATGTCCCAATCATGTCCCCCTCTCCTTCTCCTGCTCCAGGGAGTACACGTTGAGCTTCCTCAGCCTATCCTCATAGGCCATTTGATGCAGACTGGGAATCATTTTTGTGGCTGTCCCTTGTACCATCTCAATCCTATTGATGTCTTTCCAAAGGTACAGCCTCCAGAACTTTATGCAGTACTCCAGGTGAGGGCATATCAGTACCCTGTAAAGTGGCAGCACCACCTCCCTTCTGTGACTCATGATTCCCCTTCCCATGTAGCCCAGCATACCACTGGCCTTTAGCACCACCTTTTCACACTGCTTTCCCACCTTTAAGTTATCTGATACAATGACTCCTAGGTCTTGCTCCTGGCTAGTGCATGTCAGCTGCTTCCCTCCCAGCTAGTATCCCATCTTGGGGGTTCCCTTGCCTAAGTGCATGACCCTGTACTTTTTGGCATTGAACTTCAAGTGCTAGGCATATGCCCACTCCTTGAGTTTCCTCAGATCTGATTCCATGCTCTTGACTCCTTCTGGGGTGACCACTCTGTTGCAGATCTTGATGTCCTCTTCAAACAGACACACCTTCCCTTCCAATCCATTACAGATGTCTACTATGAACACATTGAAGAGTAGGAGCCCCAGCAACAACCCCTGAGTCACACCACTAGTCACTTCCCTCTCCATCGATACCACTCCATTTACCTGTACCTGTTGTGTCATTGTGTTCTTCCCTTCAGGCAGTTGCTCACCCCACCCGTCACTTCCTTACCTTCACTGATGTAGTCCAGCTTCTTTACTAGCCTTCTGTATGGAACCAAGTCAAAGGTCTTACTAAAGTCCAGATAGACCACATCCACTACTCTTCCTTGGTCCACTGCCTTTGCTACCCAGTCAGAAAAGTCAACCCGGTTTGTCTGGCATGACCTTCCAGCTGTGAAACCTTACTGTTTTGGGTCCTGTTGCCTGCTGGATTCCAGATGTGCTACTATTCTTTCCTTGAGCAGTGTCTCTATCACTTTTCCTACCACCGATGTGAGGATCTTATTTGCCTTGCTGATCCTCCTAGCGGACTGCTCGGTTACCTCCTTAATAGTTCCCTTGAGGTTCTCCTTCATAGCTCCCTTGAGGTTCTCCCACATTTCCTCCACCCCTTTCCCCCACGAGCCTGAGTTTCTCTTCTGGTATCAGTTCTGATATCTGTTAGTCATTGCTCAATTTAGTTTCTGTCTGTTTCTGCTCATCACTAGTTGCCGTCAATCTGTCCTCACTCAGGCTCTGTGGTCACTTCTTGTTGCTCAGTACTTTTTGGGGCTCCTTCCTAAGGTACCTTTAGCCTAAAAGAATTATGTTCCTGTGGCACCTCTAGTGGTGGAACCCTCCTCAAGAAGGTTCCTTTGTCTTCACAGTACCCCGACAGGGTGGTAGTTCCCTGTGGAACAGAAAGTGCAAACGGCCAAAGTATTGCTCAATGACAATGAACAACACATTCATTCAAATACCATCAGACTATCAACAAAGTTGCATGAGTATAACTCCTCACTAAGCTGCATAAGCCCATTGAAATGATATTAAATGTGTTGTGGAGTTTAAAAACACTACTGAGTACAAGTCTCAGTTGCTGTCATTACAGTTCACAATCTGTTAGTCACTGGTGTGATGTCATATCCATGATTTCCCAGTTCATTTATATCAGTGAGTAACAGGGGCCAACCATGTAATTTCAATAATTAAACTAAAAAAGGTTGTGGTTCTCCTTAATGAAATACCACTTCTGTAGTATCTCTACATACTTGATACCAGCTGTTTTCCCTTTTCCCATTTTTGGGAAAGGATCATGAAAAGGTTGAGCTGGCATAGCTACAGGATTAGCTTCATGAGGATGAATCCTATAGACACTGTTTACATGTATTAATGTACATTGAAATACATCAGTACATTTGTAAGAATAACATTATTGTTAAAAGTGTTTTGGACCACTAATTGGCTCAGCAGAAGGGTGTTGCACGCTAATGTTGGTGACCAGCTCTACGATGCCGAGTTGACAACAAACTCGTTGACTGGCATCACAACACCAGACTCCCTGTCAACTGCGATTTGCAGTTGACAGAGACCGTCTTCTAACTGGGGAGTCTGTTTTTCTTTTTATGGGCTTTACAGCTCTGCCTCCAACACCCCCATACCAAGGATACCAACTCCAGGTTGGAGTTGGTTCGGGGAGGGGGTGCAGGATAGGGGAAAGTGTTGCCGTGTCCCAGGCTCAACTCCTACAGCGACATGTCACTGTTGTCAGTAGCAACGTATGTCACTGTAGGGGTTTCACCATGGGAGATGCATACCTTGGTGACCTAGGCTCTGTAGTGAGCACAGGGTACATGGGGTAAGTGACTGGTCTGCAGCTGGCAGCACTTTCCAGCTGAGTGAGACGACTGTGTGAGAACTTGTGTGACAGTGCCCCCATGGAGGGCAGCTAAGCTTGCTCCCCCAAGGTTAGCTGTGGCATCTGAAGCCAACATAACAGATTTGCAGCACCATTGTGTAGGAGGAGAATGATGGGAGGGAACTGTAAAAATGGAAATGAAAAAAAAAAATGGTGCCAGTAGAGTGATGGCTAAGGTACATGCAGATCCCATATCATGGATCCCCCACCCATGGAACTGCACTGGTGGGGAAGGGTGGTTGATCAAGGCCACAGGAGGGTAGCTGACACTGGGGCCAGAGAGATAAACCTTTATGGAAAACAAAAGTGTCCACTCATCACTGTATCATGACATGAAAACAATATCAGCAAGACAACCTACAGTATGTCGACATGCCTCCAAGCTGCCATTAAGAAAAAAAAATAGGCTTTTTGCCCTAACAGTTTTAAAGTTAACCTTTTCCAAGAAATGTCATATGTTAATGAGCTGTGGTGCACTTCTGATTTTATTACACCTATTGTTACTCTACTGCTCTGCTTTTTTTTATATCATGTAATACTTTGTCACCTGCTGCGGCACACTCCAGCTTGGGGCATCCAGCCACCAGCTCCGCCCGCCCGGAGAACTGGGTAGCTCGAACTGCACCTAGGAAGATCCAGGATGGCTATCTTGCCATCCCAGTGGAGGGCTCCCCCTCTGCCTCAGCCAGCCAGGACAGCCCCAGACCCTCCCCGACAGAACTCTGCCAAAGTCCTCCAGGAGGCTCGGAGCGCGGCCATCAAGCTGCATGGGCATGCCCAGCCATTTTCTTCTGATAGGTCCCTTGGAACGTGGATGTGCAATGACATCCAGGCACAACGTGCCGACATCTGCTGTGTTCCCCCTCCAGTATCACCAGCACTAGTAGTGCCCCTGAGTGTCCCCAGGTCTGCTACAGCACGGTGAGATTCTCCATCCCACCCTAGGACCAGGACAGCAGTCTGCGGATGCTCAATCCTAGTCCTCCCCTGCTGACTCCTGATGGCCCGGGCTCGTTCCCAAACCCGGGTCACCAGCGTGGCACGAAGTGTGGCGTCCAGCGCCCTGACCCTCAGCACCACCGGGCTGGTCTACTGCTGTGCTTAAGACTTAGCACTGTTTAATCCTACTTTTCTGCTATGCCATTCTACTGCTCTGCTTAAGACATAACATGGTTTAATCTTTTCTTGGTAAAAGTTGGGTTATGGAAGTCAAAGTTAGATCAAAAATGTTTTATTTGTTACTTTGTATGTTTGTAAACTTGATAAAATGGAAGTGAATTGAGGACAGATTGAAGCCTATGATTTTCTGAGTCTTATTAGATGGGTTTAGTTGAACCATGGAAGGGCTAATTAAAATCTAATATGGTTTGGGATAAATGTTACAGTCAGGAATGTAGAGACTGACACAACCACAATGGAGAATAAGACCAAGTCACCAGTGGCTCTTTAAGATATTTATTTCACTCTCTCCTGTCACATACCTTAAATGTGATATTGTTCACAATGCTCCAATGTGTTGTGGCCCTTGAGCACTGACCAGTTCCTTAGGAATGTATACCATTTAGAGCTTCACCAATGTCAGTTGGTAGATCATTTCATTCCCTTCATATGTGCTGTATCAACAAATCCATATCATAAATGCCTCACCCTGCAGGCTGCTATTTCTTTTTGCAGTTAGTCTCTTTATACACCCCCTGGATGAGCAACGATTTATCTTGCTGGTCCCCCAGCCCCGTCCCCCACTTGAAGCAACCTAACCAGCTTTCCCCATGACTATACCCCCCATGGTGGGGTGGCAGGAATCCCTCAACCCGCCAAATGCATGAATACGGTGCTGGAGGCTGCTGCCATTCATTGGGGTGGTGCCTGCGGGGACCAGCTTCATTCTGCTCTTTGTGACCCACCTTTCTCCATTTCTCCCGGGGCAGGCGTACAATGGCCGCGCAGGGAGACAGTGCACGAATCCGCATGCCATGCTTCAAGCGCCTGCCTGATCTCTCCCTTCATCGAGTGTCAGTGCGCCAGCCCCAGGCCTCTGCTAGGGGCTGATCATGCACCGACAGCTGGTTTCCCCCCTCCCCAGAGAAGGAGAGCAGTCCATCAGATGCTCAATCCTTCTCCTACCCTGCCAACCCCCGGCAGCCCGTGCTTGTTCCTGAACATGGCTCGCTGGTGTGGCGCAATGTAAGGCGACCAGCACCTCAGCCCTCAGTGCCACCGGGCTGGCATGCAGGCTGCTATTTTTAATAAAATTGTTATTTTGTTTTTGTTTTTATTTCTATTTTATGGCACACTTTTTTAGTATTTTTGTTTTATGGCCCACACTGCTCTGCCTCCTAGTGTTTATTTCTGTATGTGGGGCAAAATTGTATGTTAATATGCTTTTAAACTGCATCAATATTATTTTATCATATAGAGAAATAAAACTGTATTGATACATGCTATCTATGTTTGCGTGATTTAAAGCTTTAATGTAAAAATTATAATTTTAGCTCGAATAGTTCTAAAGTTAACCCTTTCTAATGAAAATTTCTTTAAATTGAGCTAAATTTGAACTGTTAAGAGTTAGAAACTTTTGTTTTTAGTATAGCTCACTGTATCTGCTGGGCTGTCCTCTGCCTGACCACTGTCTAGCCCTGTCCTTATGTTCTCTGTTCCTTATGCCACCTTCCAGGAGGTCCACTGTCCACTTTCCGCTCTGTGATGGTCCTTTGGTGGGTTGGCCAGTATTCCCTTTGCAGATCCTATGATGTGGGAAGGCAGCTGGGTACTTGGTTTGGTGGGGCTCAAGGCTGATGACACCATGCTGTGTGCATTTGGGGTTTTTCCTCCTTTGTTTGCATTTCACCTACCCTTCAGGATGCATCAGTTAGGGCTCTAAGGTATATGCATGCAAGAAATGCATGTCAGTGATGTCTGAGCCAGGTGACATCTTTCCTCCACATAGCTGCTCCAGTTGCACTGCCACCCTTGATCCCCCAGGTGGCACTGTTGTAATGGAGAAGGCTGCCCTCCTTCCTCAAAGGAGGAGAGTATCATCTGAGATGCTTAGTGCTCCTCCCCCTGGCTAGACCCAGATGTCTTGGGCTTGTTCCCAAATGTGGTTTGCTGGCATCATGAGTGCAAGCCTTGCCACAGTGCCAACAGGTTAGCTAGGGCTAGAAACATAACTTTTTTTTTATATATAGGTTTTTATCCTCCATGAGCCCTGGCAGGTGGCTGTGGTCCTCTTCATGAAGGAACTCACTCTCTGGTCCCATGCGTCCCTACTCTGCCAACCCCCGGAAATTCTCCCACAAATTGTCCCCGTGGCAGGGCCAGGGAGGAGGGCACCAGCTCCCCCCCCCCAGAGACTCAGTCCAGACATCTGGGGTGGCCCTCAGGGATGCAGGGCCATCATGGAACCAGGCAGGCTCCTTTTTCCTCTTTTTCCCATCCCCCCACTGATGTAAGGATGTCGGTACGTGCCTCCTGACCTGTATTGCCCTCCAGCCACTGCCAGAGGGCAATCAATGAGTGGAATGACAAGTCTCCCTCCCGCAAGAGAGGAGAGCAGTCCTCCAGACACTCAATCCTCACTCCCCCCTGCTGACCCCCAGTGGCCTGGGCTCATTCCCTAACCCGGGTCGCCAGCGTGGTACCAGGTATAACGACCAGTGCCTCAACCTCCAGCACCACCGGGCCAGCTGAAACATAACATTCTTTGAATGAAAGCTTGGAGTCATGTCACTATAGATAGGTTTTCATGCCAAGATAATAGTCAGTGTATTCATGATGAAATAATATTGATACTGTTTAAAAGCATATTGATAGAGTATATTGAATTATGTTTTTGCCTGACTTTTAAAAAAAATATTTTTCAAAGAGCTTCTTATATTTTTTCAGATGTGTCAATCCCATTTAGAACAAATTAATGTTTCCATTTAATTTCATATTATAATCCATTTAAAAAGTATTGCAATTGTGTCACCAAAATTACAAAATGCTGCCTGTTTAGTTAGTGATCATATAACTTTCTTGCCTTTCCAGTGTTTGCCTATGAAAGCTGCAGAAAATCAATCAATAATTTAGAGGATTATGCATATATGGCTGTGAAGAACAAGGTGGGAATTTCATTGAGTGACACTAGGGGTAGAATAAGCCACGAGGCATAAAGCTGAGTTGCTTCTGCTTCAGCTTCATGAGATGAAAGTACCATCTAGTTCTACATAGGCACCCATGTCTAATGAGTTACTGCATATACCATGCTTAGGAGGAAACACATTTATAAAACTGTCTGGACAGCTCACCACAGTAATCTATACAAAGAAATGGGTTTGCCGTTCCTTCCAGGAACCAAGGTACATTGCAACAGGCTCACTGTCTTTAAAACCAATGTATTTAAAATGCTTATGGATAATTCTTATTACACTTGTTTTTTATAACGTTGTAATCCTTTTATGTGTTGGAATTGTATATGTATGTCATTTACTTATGTTAAATGTATATTGGTCACTGTGAAAAAGGGCAGTATTGCCCATCTGTTTGGGCAATACATTTTATTAATATTACTTTACTTATTGAATTAATGTGCTATGTATTAGTGTTGTGTGTATACACAACTTATATTTTATTTGTTATAGTGTATTCATGTTTTGTTTAATTTTTATGGTAATTTGGACGCAATTGTAAACGAGAGTTTCTCTCAACTTGCTTTCCAATAAAATTGATGATGCTGATGATCTGTTTACCACTTAAAATAAAAAAAACATGAAATGAAAATGAAACTGAGTACATGAAATTAGTGAAATGTAGCCGATACCAGAATCTACTTTTACTTAGATCTCATTTTTATTGTTAGTTCTGGTCCAGATTTTCACTGCTGCTGGATCCAGATGCTTTGGTAAGCAGTGCTTGTGTTTTTCCTCTAAAAACATTTAGGTTTCCTTCTTTTTTTATGCTGGCTCGTGCTTGCGCGCTAGCCAACATCTTGCGGTAGTAGCAGATTTGGAGGTGTGGTCACTGTGGGCGAATGCAGGGCACACATCAGTAGGTGTGTCCCTCATTCCCCAATTAGCCAGCATGCAGGCACTGACACCAGCAATATGTAAAGTGGTCACCACATCTAAGAAAAGTGCCGCTGCAATTAGAGGCAAGCTCATCATGCAGCAGCACAATAACACACCTCCCGACATACCTTTTCTGGTGAAGTATTTCAATAAACATGGCAGCAGTGACTGCTGCCACCTGCTGCACAATGTTGACTTCGGGGTGCCCAATCCTCCTCTCAGCATGCACTGACCCAGTTCTTTTGCCAACAGGGGAGCCCACTCTCCATTGGCATTATGACATGGGAAGTGGGCGTGCAACCTTTGTAAAAGAGCTCACGCTCAAAGGTCTTTCCGAAATACTAATTAATTAAATTAATAAATAATGCCCCCCTCTCCCATTTCAATTGTGTGCTGAGGGGGTGCCCAATCCCCCTCAGCATCATGCACCCCCCCATGTTTCTGTGCCAACGGGGGTCCAATCCCCATTGGTTTCAGTTCCCCATCTCCACAAATGCAGGTGGTACACTGGGAACCCACCTCAGTGTACCAAGCACACCTGCAAAAAAAAGAAAACTGACCTTCGTTGTCCATTTTTTTTTCCCCTGTAAAATGAGAAAATGGTCCCTTGAAGTGTTCTGGTGCCCTCCCCAACCTCGCCCACCCTCTTACATACTCACCTCCCACCCCCACCCCATACTTACCTCCAAAGCCCGGTGCGATGATCGTCGGCGGACCGGGAACACGTCTGCACTCTTCAAAGCCGACCATGATCTGAAGAAATGCATAACGGTAAGCTGTATAATGGCATAAATAGGGTTTTTTCAGCTTTGTTGTATATCTCAGGCATTTTGGGGAATTGTGGCACCAAATTTTCAATATGGGATTATTGAGACTTCCCTCATGAATTCAGTCACTGTCATGGAGTTATTAGGTCCCAAAAGGTGATTTTGCAGTCACTGCGCGGAATCACCTTTCAGGACCAACTAACGAAACAACAGTGCCACTGTTCATGAGGTGGGTTCTCAAAAAAACAATGTTGCAAATTTAGTGAAAAAATCCCCAAAAATGACTGTTTTACAAGAGTGCATAATGCAGGTTCCACACACGCTTGTAACTTTGTGAATTTATAATCTTTTCACTCCCAATTTTCGGGATCAGTACTACTGTTCTACTCTTGACTCACTGACACATCAATCACCGACTCCGTCTAATCAAATCTGTCAATTCACCGAATTCCTATTTACCGCCAATCAAAACACTGAAACAATTCACAAGTAGCAAGTAGGAAACTTAACATGCAAGTCGCAACTGTGCATTCATGAAAGCAGCAGAATTAGCTCAGAATTAGCTGAGCAGGAGTGTCATTAGTGGTGACAACGTGCTTCTTAAAAGAAGCTACAGCCTCATCAAGAGGACCTGAACTGGCATCCGGTGAATGATTGTGCTCTCCTGTCTTCCCCCGTAGATGATGCTGTCCTCCAACCTGCACTGTACTTGCCCTGCCATGGCAACCACTGCTATGGTTCTGACAACACCAGTAAAACAAGTCATCCTGTTGTGGCTCCTTATAGTAGAGGTAGCCATCCAGTGAAAGCCTATCATGCCCCCTCTGTGAGGGAACCATCTTACATGGCTTGTCCATTGCCATTGTCATTGCTGTAGTCACAGTAAAAACCCAAACAAAGGTGAAATGGCCAACGAAAGGCCATTATATTGTGCCTGAAGCATCTGCCTTGAAATGACCACAAAGCAATTGGAAGCCACACTAGATGGTGCTCTTGGTGAACATGACTTTGTTTTCCTAGCTCAGAGCTTTGCCTTACTAACATTTATTTATTTATTATTTATTAGCTTTTGGTAACCGGGTAAGTGCACTAGGCAACAGTCTTGCCTATTTTCAGGCACAACCCAGGAGAGTACAACAAAATAATACAGTGATGACATCAGCAACAAGACAGTAAAAATAATACAGTCACAACAGTATGGGAGGAACCCATAAGATATAAACAGCTAACAGTACGCACTATGCTGTAACAATTAGATGAAATAAGATATAAAAGCTAAACAGTACACAATATGTTATAACAAACAAAAGCTAGATGCAACAAGATAGGTAACGCCTGGACGTCCTCAAAACAGGAGAAAGAGGGAAGAGACACAAGGTTATTTGCAGTTACAGATTCCAAACATGCCAAACAGGTAATTGAGCAACTAGCAACTAGCACATAGCAAATCGCAAATAGCAAAAAGCAACTCCAGATTTTCAACGTCATTTTTTTACACCTCCTCATGAACAGTGCAGCTGTCATTTTTCACATCTTGCCTGAACTGTGTTTTCGCACCTATGCCAACAAAATGCACAGTCACTGTGCAAAATCACCTTTTGGCAAACAGACTCATAGTGCCACTGTTCATGAGGTGGGGTCACAAATGACCCATGTTGAAAATTGGAGTGAAAATACCAACAAACGCCCTTGGCATTAGGGTTTCCAACTGCAGTGTCCTACCCTGTGCAGACTGACAGGCGTCAGGGGTGTGAGTTAGCATTGTTGGCTGAAATGCTCATGCCATTCCACCCCCCCACCCTGCAGCTAGTGACAGGTGTTGAGATGTGCCTTAGACTCTTCAGCCCCAACATTCACCCCATTCTCCTACACTGCACCCATGTCAGTATATTTCCTTATGGACTGGGGTGAGCATAAGACCCGATGACCCCAAGGCACATTGTGGCTCTTGTCAGTCTATGCGGGGTAGGGTGAGGTGAAATAGTATGAGCGTTATGGCTAATGACCCAAAGGCACACCCCAGTGCCTGTTACTCTCTGCATGGTGGGGCTGGGGTAGGCGTCAGTTCATTACTTTACTGCCAATCCTATTGTGCATCTCTCTAACTCCTGCACTATCAATGCCAGTGCCAGCAAGCCAACACAAGTGCTTGTTTTAAATAAATATAGCTATTGCTTTGAAAATTTCCTGTGTCTTAAAGCAACTGCTTAAGATCTGACATGCTACAATTTGGCATTTGTAATTTACAGTTATGGCTTACTCTGAGTTTGTTGACATAACGTTTGCTGGCTGTTTGATACCAAACACATACAGAAATTTCAGCTTGAGACATTTCTTTTGTTTTAATTATTGTAGGAGTTTTGTTACAAGTTTATGACAATTTTTGTGTATTTTACCTGTATTTTGTACTGTTGTTTTTCATTGCTGTCTTTTTCATTTAGTTTGCCTGTCTTAAGTTGGGGGAAGGGGAGATGTTGATTAGTCAATGTCAATGCCTCACAATAGAACAAATAAAACAAATAAAACCATTGATTAAAATTTTACATGAATAAGTCAGGAAGCTAGGCCAAAACATAAACTGAAATAATGAGTTTTCAATAACAATTTAAAAGCGGTCAATAAGGGAGCCCCCTCACTTCACGGGGAAGGGCATTCCATGAAATTGGCACTGCCACATCAAACCCCCTGCCACCCAATGATTTCAAATGTGATTGGGGAACAGAGAGGTCTGCCTCCGCTGACCAGAAGGCATGAGCAGCAGCGTAAGGAATCAAGAGGTCTTTCAGATAGGCCTGACCCAGACTGTGTAGGGCCTTGTACCTTAACAAGCAAACCTTAAAACTGACATGCCACCTGACCGGAAACCAGTGTATAGTGCACAGAACCAGTGTGATATGTTCAGAATGAGATGTCCCGGCAACCAACTGGGCTGCTGCATTCTGAACCAGCTGCAGGCAAGCGCATCAGTTTCATGGATAGCCCAAGGTAGAGAGTGTTGCAATAGCCCAGTCTACATGAGATGTGCACCAGTGTCGCAAGAAGACAGACTAAGGGTGGGATTGTAAAGCTAAAATGGGAAGGGGGGAGTGTGAGGAGGGGGACCTGGAAAAAGCAGAAATTCTGAAAAAATTTATTTTTTCTGTATTCACAGAAGAAGGGGAAAGAGAGGGACTACAGTTAGGTGTTAGGAGCATCAATGGAAGGGAGGTTGACACCAGTCCATTTACGGATGAGAGAGTACTAAAGGAACTCACAAAACTGAAAGAGGACAAGGCAGTGGGGCCAAACGGGATTCATCCAAGAATATTAAAAGAGCTAAAAAAGGTGCTGGCAGCACCATTGACAGCCCTGTTCAACAAATCGCTGGAAATGGGTGTGGTTCCAGAGGACTGGAGGAGGGCCAATGTAGTCCCTCTCCACAAAAGTGGGAGCAGGGAGGAGGCTGGCAATTATAGGCCAGTTAGCCTGATCTCAGTGGTGGGGAAATTAATGGAGTCAATGCTAAAGGAAAGGATTGTGAGTTATCTTGAATTCAGTGGAGCACAGTACCCACGGCAGCATGAATTCACAGCGGGAAGGTCTTGTCAAACTAATCTGATAAATTTCTTTGGCTTGGTGACCGTGGAATTTGATCAGGGAGGGATGGTTGATGTGGCCTACCTGGATTTCTGCAAGGCCTTCAATATCATTCCACATAGGAGGCTTGTAAGCAAATTGAACAGCCAGAGCATGGGTCCCATGGTGGCAAACCTGGGCCAGAAACTGGTTAAGGGATAGAACACAGAAGGTGATAGTAAACAGAGTTCAATCCGAGGAGAGGAGGGTGACCAGCAGGGTGCCACAAGAATCTTGGTAAAAGTTGGGTTATGGAAGTCCTCTTTAATGTCTTCATAAGCGACATTTCAGAGGGGTTAGAACAGAAAATATGCTTCTTTGCAGATGACATTACGATCTGCAACAGGGTTGACACTTCAAGGGTGTGTGGAAAAAATGAGGAGGGACCTATGAAAGCTTGAAGAGTGGTCAAGAGTGGCAGCTAAGCTTCAATGTAAAAAGTGCAAAATCATGCATTTGGGCAGCAGAAACTAAAGGAGGAGTACATGATGGGGGTGGGGGTTAGAGGTGCTGATGGCCACCAAACAGGAAAAGGACCTGGGGTAATAATATCTGATGACCAACCAATGTGAAAAGGCTGTGGGGAAAGTAAGTAGGATGCTGGGGTGCATAGGGAGCGGTATCACCAGCAGAAAAAAAGGAGGTGGTGTTACCACTGTACAAATCATTGGTGAGACCTCATCTGGAGTACAGTGTCCATTTCAGGAGGCTGAATCTCTGGAAGGACATAGACAGAGTTGAGGCAGTTCAGAAAAGGGCAACAAAAATGGTGCAGAGTCTGCACCAAAAGTCATATAAGGAAAGACTAGAGGACCGCAACATGTATGCTCTAGAAGAAAGGGGAGAGAGAGAGAGAGAGAGAGAGGGAGAGAGAGAGAGGGGGATATGATAGAGACTTTCAAATACCTCAAGAGCAAAAATAAGGTACAAGAGGGCAGCATCTTTCAGAAAAAAAGATGCTCAAGAACAAGGGGTCATGATGAGGCTGGAGGGGGTAGACTCAGGGGTAATGTGAGGAAGTTTTTTTCATGGAAAGGGTGGTTGATGAATGGAACAGCCTTCCAGAGGTGGTGGTGGGGGAAAAGATAGTAGGGGAATTCAAATCATAAGGGAACCCTAACAATAGGTAAGGGAAAGGGGAAAGGGGACAGTGTTTAACCAGGAAAGGCACACTAAGCCGAATCTTGTTTCCAGGTGCAACCTGGGAGCACAAGGAAGTTAAGTGACTTGCTCAGGGTCACACAGTAGGCAAGTGGGATTCAAACCCAGGTCTGCAGGTTTGCAGCGCAGAGCCTTAAACCTCTGTACTATACTGCCTCCTTCAAGGGAAAGTAAACCTTAGACCAAGTAGGGTCTGCGGTATTGCAATAGGTAGGGGAAAATGGGCAGACTAGGTGGGCTGAATGGTTCTTATTTGCCGTCAGTTTCTAAGTTTCTATGGATGGTTGGATGGCTCAAAATAGGGCCTGATCCAGTCAATATTATGGAGGTGGTAATAGCCACTGCGGATAACAGCTGACACCTGGGATTCCAGAGTCAGCTTAGAGTCCACAGTGACCCCAGATTCTTAACCCTATCTGACACACAGAGGGTCACTCCTTCCATTGATGGCAGGACAGTGCTCCTGGACTTCACAGAAGAGCCACATCAACCTGGCTCCACCAATCTCCATCTTAGATGGATTTAGCCCAAGCCAGTTAGCCACCATCCAGTCCTGGATCTTATTAAGACACTCACCCAGCACCAAGATAGCCACCACATCATCAGGGGCACAAGATACATACAGCTGGGTGTCATCAGCATAGCAATGAAATACCAAGTCATAGCATCTAATGATCTCCCCCGGGGCAGCATATACACAGTGAATAACATGAAAGCCAGGATCTCCCCTTGAGGCACTCCACAGCAGGGTGCAGCACTGCTTAATATATAGGAGCCAAGTACCACTTCTTGCATTCTACTGGTTATGTAGGACTCGAAGCATCACAGAGTGGTGCCAGAGATTCCCACATAGTGCCTACGGCAAGCCAAAAGCACACTGTGATCCACCATGTCAAAAACTGCTGAAAGGTTTAGAAGAGCAAGAATAGAACATTGTCCACGATCCATTGCTGAAAGGAGATCATGGAATACCGTAACTAGGGCAGTCTCTGTGCTGTGGCAAGTCCAGAAGCCAGATTGGAAGGGCTCAAAGATGTCTTACCACTCCAGGTGTTGTTCCAGCTGCAGTGCCACCACCTTCTCGATCACCTTCCTTAAAAAGGGAAGCTTTGAAACAGGTCTGTCATTGACAAGATCATCAAGGTCCAAAGAAGCCTTCTTTAGAAGAGGCCTCAGCACTGCCATTTTTAGGGTGGAAGAAAAGACACCCTCAAGAAGGGATCACCTGACGATCTCTGCTACAATTGGACCAAGCAAGTCCCAGTTCTCACAAAGAAGTCTGGTTGGCCCAGGGTCCAATGTACAGGAGGTGGATCACAGTCCAGAAGCCACCCATTAGATATCATCTAAGAAAACTGACCCAAACTCAGTCTACAAAGGCAGAGTGCCTGTACCCACACAGACTGGACAATATAAGCCATTGACAGGCTGTTCAGGGAGATCCCAGCTCACATGGAAGACACCTTGTCTAAAAAGAACTGCCTGAACTCCTCGCATTTTTTGCAAGAAAAGGTTTTACAAGACTGTAGACAGACTGGATGTAATAATCTGTCAACAGTATTGAAAAGCTGAGCCAGCGGTTCCTTTCAGCAGCAATCACCCATGACAGAAATGCTGTCTTTTTCATGGTGATTGCCCGCTGATACTCATAATAGTGAGTTCTCAGCACCAAATTTGTCCACCTCCAAATGAGACCTCCACAAGCAATGCTCCAACCTCCACTCCTCAGTTGTCAGTCTCTTCAGTTTAGCATCAAACCAAGGCAAACTGAGGCATGAAGTGAGCAGGCATAGAAGGACCGGTGCTAGGGAGTCGACAGCAGAGGAGAGGGTGACTTTGTAACCCTCTACTGCTGCCACAAGACCCATAACACAATCTATCTGCATGCTTGAGATGTCAAGGACTGCCAGGATGCTCTGAGACTCCAAATGTTTAAAAGAGCAGTACCTGACCATTTCCACAAGGGGGTTAAACAAGGAGCTCCACAGAGGAACTAAATGACATGATGATCCAACCAGAAGACCGGATTAACCTTAGCATTGCTAATGTCAAGACCAATTCAGAAGACTAGATTCAAGGAATGGCTGTGCTGGTGAGTCCCGGTGGCAACTGCCTGCACAAAGCCCAGGGATGACATCACCTGGAGGAACTGCCTACCAAAAGGAGATGTGTCATCATCAATCCAAGCATTGAAGTCACCCAAGGCAATCAGCCTGGGAGACTGCAACACTACTTCAGCCATGAGACTCTCCAGTTTCTGCAGGAATTTGTGCCCACAACCAGTAGGACGGTAAATGAGCATGAGCCTGAAGCTTGTGCCTGGACCACTTTTCACAGTCACATATTCAAATGAGCTAGTCTGTCCCAGTGGATCTAAAGCAGATGACTACCCACCCCCCTTTGCTCCCACCTAGGGCAATGCACCACAGAAAAGCATGGCGGTACAGATGACTCAAGTACAGGACCCGAGTCATCCCCCAACCAGGTCTCTGTGATACATACAAGGTCTGCAGAGGAATCTGATATAAAGGTCTCAATCATGGCCATTTTATTCCTGAGAGACCTGGCATTACAAAGAACTACCCTAAGGGGAGAAGCTGAGTCGGCTGGTCTATTGGCCATCTGCTGAGACAAAAGCTCAGAAGCCTGAGGAATAGGGATAAGGCAGGGAGGACCCCTTTCCAAATACTTTCTACTCACTGGGCACCTCCTAGAAACCACACTCCTGATCCTACCCTTAAAGGCCACCTGTGGAGCAGATCTACAGTGTGAGCAATGCTACCGGAATATCTCCAACATCCCACAGCGATCAAACACAGTTAATGACAAGGTACAACCGGACCCCACCCCAAAGGGGTGATACTCTCGTAGCTGCTCCGCTGAGTAGACAAGAACAGGCCAAGTTAAACACATAATAAAATTTAACAAGACAAATATAATAGAATAAACAGAACACACCCCTGCAATTTTGATTTCAAAAACAACAGATTTTCAGACAATATTTCACCTAACCCAACAAGTCAATTTACTAAAAGCAAAATAAATAAAATACATAAAGCACTCAACAACTCACTCACACACACTAAACATACCAACCAACACACAAAGCCACAACATGCACACAAACACAGAAAACAACCACCAGGCCATCCCCCATCGCACAAATCCACTGACAAGAATAAACAAACAGCTAACAATATTAATAATTAAGGTAACCACAAGGAGAACCATACAGGCAAAACAAGGTGTACAGTCTTGAAAATAGCCCCAAACAAACGGAAATAATCAGTGAAACTTGGTATTCCTCATCTCTCACAAGAGGAACAGTAGTATGTCCATAATGGCAAAGAAAATGAATAATAATGAAGTTCCAGTTCATAACACTATAAACGGCTAAGAAATGAATAGTAAATACTGCAATAGGGCTCTCACCCCTACAGTCCAAAGAAAATGCGGTGAAACAAACAACAATATGTAGGTCTTATCACCAAGGACACTCTCACTCCCCTCAGTTCACAAAACAATATTAATAGTAGTCAGAAAAAACAGCTTGAACAGTAAATCCTGGTCTCCAGAAACCCTCACAGCCTGTGGGACCAGACTCAACATTGAGGAGTTGGCTCTGTTGCTGGCAGGTGGCTTCTACTTTGGTTTTGTAGGCAGGTAACAGAGTGTCAACTGAGCTGTCAGTCATATATTATTCCCAAAAGTGACATCACTTTAGTGAATGATGGTGTGCACTGAGCTGCCTTTCAGTCATTTGAACTGGCTCCTGGGGACTGTGGCTGCTTCCCGATTGGATGCTGCAGATCCCCATTGAGAAAGAAAACATACAAGGCATCTTTTTCAAAACACAGCTCGGCCATTGCCTTACTGTACTGCTCTGTGGACAATTTTTCACCCACCCCCCCGCCGCTCCTCCCTCCTTTTTTAAGTACACTTTCCCAGTGATCCCTGCCCTCTGAGGCCTTACACTAGTCAATTACAGAAACTCCTTAAAGGGGCTCTCCTTTCTGTAACTTCTTAAAGGGGTGATCCTCTCTCGTGCTCAGATAACTTATCATCCTCAATGGATCTGGGATCAAGTGCATTGACACTGACAATGGTCCTCCTCCTACTTCCTACACTAGCCCCACCTTATTTAGGATCATCACCCTCTGTGCATAGTAGCACCCCTTATCTGCAACACCTCTACCAGACCCCCCCGACGCTCGATCACCTCCTCCCCTCGGTACCCTCCCACACTTCCACCCCTGCTACCTCTTACTTCCCACTCATACCTTGGTGTCTTCTCCTCAATTCCTTTCCCACCCTTCGTACTCTACCCACCCCTTGCACTCCAGCACCCGGCCCCATGTCCAGTCGCTAGGGGAGATGCCACAATCACTACCACGCTTTGGTACACTTAATCACCCTCCTGTTGCTTTTGTCAGGTAACATTCATCCAAACCCTGGCCCCATGCCCAACCTCATGAACAAGCCTGCCCAGGCTCAAGGACTCCGCATAGCTTCTATGAATATTTGCAGCCTCCTTAAGAAGGCTGCTGCATTCCAATGCTGGGTTACTCAGCACCAACCGGACATTGTCGCACACGTCGAAACCTGGTTATCCAAATCCACCCCTGACTCTTTCGTCTCCCTCCATGGTTACACCCTTTTCAGGGAAGATCAGGTGGGTAAGCGTGGAGGTGGTTGTGCTGTCTATATGCGTGACTCCCTCCTTGGACATGCACTTCCACCACCCAAGCTTGATAACGGGGCACAAGCTCTCACACTAAAAATCTCCCCCAAACCTGGTAAGGGCCCAGTCTTTCTCACCATTGCCTATAGTCCCCCCAGAAAGCAAGACCTCACCATTCAGGCACTTTCTGACTACCTCTATGGGCTACCGCCAAAAATGGCTCAGATAATTTTTGGTGACCTGAATATCAACTGGCTGTCAGCCATAGCCTCCCAAACCAGAGATATCTTTGCCGCCCTTGACATGTCCCAGCTTGTCACCACCCCACCTAGATTCAGTCCCTCTACTGGCTCCAGCACCCTCATGGATATCACCATTACCAACCGCCCCCAGAGGGTGCTCGATATCTGTGTACTTCCCAACTCACTTAGTGACCACTCCCCGGTCGTATTCTCTTGGCCCGCTGCCAACAGCAAACCTGCACCAAAAACCACCCAGCGATGTTGCCTACTCCCAGGTGGCCTGTGTCACCTTAAACTGTACCTCTCACAACTGTATTGGTCCCCAATCAGGCTTGCACCATCCATAGATGAGACATTGGATTTTTTCACTTGCACTTTTAACACTGCCTGTGACCTCTGTGCCCCCTTCGCTAGAAATTGCACCAAAAAGCAAATCATTCCCTGGGTTACCCCCTCCCTCCTTCACAAACTTAAAGTGAGAGACAACCTATGGCACATTGCCATGGAATCTGGCAAGCCAGCTGATAGGCAAGCATACAACGCTGAGCGCAATAAGTGTACTTGGGCCATTCGACAGGTCAAAGCCCAGTACTACCAATCCGCTCTCGTCTCCTCCTGGGGGTCAGCTAGAAACTTTTGGGATAATGTAAAGGAGCTGAATGGGAAATCCCACTCCCCACCCCCCTCTCAACTCTCTTTAATGGAACTGTCTGCTCTGACCCCCTTGGCATTGCAGACTGCCTAAACCCCACTTTCTCAGACCTGAGTTCAGTTCTGCCCAGTAACTTCTTTGACCCCATCCCAGTAGCATCCCTGCCCACTCTTCAGAGACCTCCTTTCTACCTGCGTACCATCTCCCCGTTGGAGGCTAGACCCCTTCTGCAAAAAGACATTAGTAGTAACAACACTGGCACTGACCTATTGGACACTAGGCTACTTCGTCTGATGTTAGATACTATCCTGGTCCTACTTACTGAGCTGCTCAACCACTCTCTGTGCCTGGGGCAATTCCCTAGCACATGGAAAACCATCATCATCACTCCCATCCTAAAGAGCGGTGATCGAGCTACGCCAGGTTACTATCGACCTATCTCCATCCTCCCCCCATTCTCTAAGGCCCTTGAAAAAGTAGTTACCAACCAGCTTGCTGAATACCTGACCATGCACAATATCCTGTTCCCTGAACAGCATGGCTTTCATGCAGGTCACAGCACCACAACCGCGCTACTTGAATTCTCCAACTTCCTGCACTCCGTTCTTGATGCCAGAAGTCCTGCAGGTGCCGTGTTCATTGACCTCTCCAAGGCCTTTGACACGGTTTGCTATCCTCTCCTGCTTGACTCCCTCAGATGCCTTGGTTTCTCCCCCGGCCCCATAGCATGGTTCACCAGCTACCCCTCTGCCAGAACTCAGTGTGAAAAAATCAATAGCATCCTATCTGCCACATGACCTGTCCACTCTGGGGTTCCCCAGAGCTCCATTTTAGACCCTCTCCTCTTCAGTCTCTACCTCAACTCCCTCCCCTTGACCTGCCCAAGTAAGATCCTTCTCTGCGTGGATGATGCTGTGCTCTTTGCCGCTGACCCCAGCCCCAACACACTCCAGGCCACCCTCCAACAAGCTTTTGATAGAGCTGAGCATTGGTTCATATCACGAAGGCTAGTTCTGAATGTAAAAAAGACCAAAGCTATGCTCTTCTCGCATCGTCAAAGCAAAGCCAGTGGTGCCTCTCTCGTGATACTGCCTAGCACACTAAACCCACTGAGCAGGTTTCCTCCTGCAAGTATCTGGGCATTACCTTTGATTCAGCACTCTACTTCCATTCACATATCAATGCCCTTTCTGCTGTCATCAATGTCAGGATTGGACTGTTATACCACCATAGGGACTGCCTACCACAAGAGGCCCTTAGATTGGCAATCACCTCCTCTGTCCTGTCGCTAATCGACTATGGGCTGCCCATCTATGCTGCAGCTGACAACACTGCACTTGCAAGAATCTAGCTCTCTATAAACAAGGCCTGCAGGCTAATGCTGGGAGCCCTTAGGTGCACCCACACTTGCCTGCTGTACTCCACCACCAATTCACTCAACCTTGAAGAAAGACTCTGCTTCCAAACCTGCCTTCTTGTAAAAAAGACCCTGCTAGGGCTCCCCCCCCCGGGGTCGCTTCCTCCCTGCAGTGTGCCTCCCCCTCAGTCTCCACTCACAGCACTGTCAAAACCTCCCTTATTGTCCCCAGGGTAGGGACCTCTATGGCCCAGAGATCGTTTTGCTATCGGGCTCCCTCCTGGTTCAATTTCCTCTCAGCCAATATAGCTGACTCCACTAAGCTTGGTCCTTTCAAGGTCTCCCTCAGAAGCCATCTGACAAGCACTCACTGCTTCAGCTGCACATAATACCCCACCTGCCCCTTACCTTCACCCCTAGGCTGGGTCTGCCCTGTTTACTTTTGCTGTATATACCTGGGGTCGCATGCAACATCTGCTGACTAATGTAATAAAATATCTCTGGTTGCTACCTGACGTGGTACTCGTGTACCTATAGTATGACTACTGTGATCTACCTATTACCAAGCGTGTACCACCAGTGAATGCCTGTAACACTGGTTGCTTTTTTAATCTAAGCGTTATGTACTGTACTGTTTTGTTTGCTGGGATGTATTGCTCTCTTGACGAGGTGCCTTTGTAAATGAGTCTATGACTCAAAGGTCTGTAAACCGATGATCTAATAAATAAATACATTCATATGTAGTTTGCACAAGTGACATAACCGGGGTGGATACTGGATTTCTTATTTCTCTGAAATGAGTGGGTAATAACTATCAACCATATAATATATCTTCATTATCACTGACCATATGGTATTGGGTAATATAAATCCCAAGTCTATGTGAGCCACATACAGTGCACTTGTTTTATATGGCTTCATTGTAGCCACTGACTAGTGATAAAGTAAATGGGAGCACCATTCTGTAACGACTAAAGTATTGCATGCTCCATCGTGTATACAGTGAATGTTGACATTTTCATTGTTGCTTTATACTCCAAGGATGTTGTAAACCTTCTTTTCCTGTCTTACAAATTGATAAAAGCTGTATAATGCCTTGTCTGTAACCAAAAAAAAAAGTTACCACACGTGAAATGTACTCTAAACAATCTTTTATTCCAAATCTTTCAGTGGGTCCATAAATAACTCCCACAGGTCTTACCACCTAAGTATAGTTGTAGCACTGAAGCTTGTGTCATGTGTTGCTTTACCAGGCCTTTTCCAATTACTAGTATTACAGTAATGCTTTGCAGAAGAACTGGAGGAATTAGATGATCTTTGCACCATCTGTATAGAAATAGAAAGTAAACATGAAATAATGACAAGCAGATTGCACCATTATGTAAAGTAGTTTTGTTATTTCTTTCCTAAAGGCTGTAAACCTAAATATTTAGAAGAGCTTCTGCATCATTATCTCAAACCCTACATAAAATAATTATGGGCATTTTCAACTAAAAGAAGTTTTTATAATGAAACCTCATAGTTACTTTTTTTAATACCGGCAATCCCAGACTTCCAGGTCATCTCGGAGCTTCCTAATAATGAGCTTGGTACTCCTGCTACCCTAAAGAACTTTTCCTGACTCTCAGATTGGTCTAAAAGTTATTCTGAGTTTTACCTTGGGGCTATACTAATCTGAGGTCAAAAGGCAAGTTTGGTTTTTTGTCAGTGCCAGACTGTATCTTAGAAAATGGCTTATGATAGAAGTATGCAATTTAGTCTTTTGAAAATGAACCTAAATGTCTTCCTTAAATATGGGAAGTCTGGGTCAAAGGCCAAAGCCAAGCATACATTTTAATGTATGTCTGTATATATTAATCATCTTACTCATAAGTACCATGTGGTAGACTTTTAAAGCTTTATGAGAATGTACAAACCCTGTGACTTTGCTGTCATTAATACTTTGCCTATCAGAAGTTTTAGCTTTGTTGCAGTGAATACATTATACGCTGAAGCTTTCTACCCTACCTTTTTTCTTCTACTTAAGTATCCCAGTAATAGTCTGTGGTAGCATGCACTAAAGAAGATCACATTGTCACCATGTAAAATAATTCCAGCTTCCACCCACTAGTTCCGGTAGATGTGACTACAGTAAAAGGGAATTGTTATGTCTTCCGCACATTCAGCAACGTTTCTGAAGCTGATATTTTATGTGGTGGGCAGCTTGATACAATGGCCATCAGCACCATAATCTATGATTATAAATACAAGTTTAGATGTGTATAATCTTTCATAAATGAGGCTTCTCAAAACACTTTACAAAACAGATACTGGCAGTGCAGTAACTGTATGCAATCTACAGAAGCAGACTTTATTTCTAATGGTAGTCATCGTCACATCATAATTTAAGGTCAGAATGAACTTTAGGTCCATCAGTCCACCCCTACTTCATAAGCAGAGCTTAATAATCATACTGTGCAAATGTGTACTTATTTACAGGACTAAGCACACCCACTGCAGAACTCAGGGTACCCTGTAACTCCCTTGGTGCTCAGAAAAGTACCCATGCTTACCTTGACATCCTGTATCATCTTAATATCTATTGGATTAGCTGGTAGATGATTCCATAGGTTCACCACTCTCAGGAAGAAGAAGTGCCTCCTAACATTACCCCTGTTTTATCAGCTGTATTGAACACCTGAGATTCAGTGTACATTCCTGGGTCCTGCTGTCTCTACACAAAGTAGCCGACCCTTTGGGCACATGCTGGACCTGTAGCTTGCTTTATGTAGGATCTGTGGACCCTTTGGGAATAGGCCTGTCAGGCAGAATGCCTCACCTGTAACTTGCTTTGTGCAGGGTCCTGTAGGTCCAATGTGAAGCAGGAGACCTGCCAGGTACCATGCCAGACCCATAGGTTGCTTTGCACAGGGCCCAGTGGGCCCTACACAAAACACTAGACCAGTAGAGAATGTCCCTGGATCTGTAGCATTCTTAGCATGGCACTCTGCAGGCCCTATGCAAAATGAAAGCCCTGTGAGGCAGGTCTGAAAGTTGCCACTTGGGTGGTCCTAAGGGAGGTGATAAGTAACAGGTTCCTTCAAAAAGTTCCAGTGCATGCACAGTTCATGTTTTGGGACTTTTTTTTAGGGGGTGTAGTTTTTAAGCACCCTTAACTTTGTAATTTTTGTAACTTTTTTCTTAGATTTGTGGATCAGGGTGCTTATAACTCCCTATCACATTTGAACAGTTTAAGTGTCGTATTCGGCTATGACATATGCTTCTGATGATACAAAGCTATTCAGCCCTTGTTTTGGCTAAAAAAAAAAAAGTTCCTGTGCACGAGCAGAGTGTTTTCTTTGGAACTTACTGTAGTTCTTTTCTTTGTGCTATTTGTTTTAAATTAAGGTCAGAGAATGGTAGCAGACTCATTAGAGCAGAAGACAGTGATTGGCCAAGGTGGAAGAAGGGCTGTGACTGTTGCCCACCATGGGACCCTTAAAGAATGTATGTAGGGGGTAGCATGAGTGCTAGAGGGTGGGTAAGATGGGTGGAATTCTGTGAACAGGGTGGCAAAAGATGGTGAGGGATGCTTCCTCTGTGTTTATTACTGACAGTGGGGTTGGTCACCCAACAGCCGGTATCAGTACTGTTGGGAGGTTGTGGGTACTGGTGGCAATGTTATACCCCTAACTGCAGGTGTCACTACTGATATGGTGACAGGAGGTTTCAGCAGCAGGATCCACCATCCTACCACAGGTGTCACTACTGTTGGAGAGGTGGCAGTGTGTTACCGGTGCTGGGTGGGAAGAAACCACAATGTTTTTACTTGTGACTGACTTGAAATCAATCACAAATTAAATAAAAAAAGGCCTTGTGTTGTTTTCATATATTTTTTAAGCTTTTTCATTTACGCATGTGCACGTCAACAGTCTAAACGCATTTGTAACTTTTTCATTTAGCTTTTTCTCATCATGAAACCTGTGAAAGACTCTATTGTAATATCTGCCAAACCTGAAAGTTTCTAGTTATAAAATCAATGTATTTGTTTTGCTGCCTGTGTGCAAAGAGAAGTGCTAATGTTGGGTGAATTTTGCACATTTTCAGCACTTCACAGCACCAGAACTATTAGACTATTGGTCTCTGCAGTAGGAATATGCCACTGTAGAGAAGTGGGGATAGTGAAAAACTGGGGTCACTGACACTGGCTTTTGTGTGAGAATGAGGAGGCAGAGGGTAGGATCAGGGGCAGGATAAGGAGATGCCTCAGGTTAAAGTGTTCTTGGCAGAGATTGGGATCATAACAGGATAAACTAACCCTGAGAGCCCATTATAAGGAGTATCAGGTGCACTCACTCTGATGGCAGAATTCCTGCCATGAGTGGTTGATGCTGGGAGAAACAGATCTGTTCAACTCTTCTGCACTGTAGACAGTCTGCAGTCTGTCTACAGTCTGGGGAAGTGTTGACGCAAATTAGATAAGCATTTGGTCAGTTTTTCCTTGATAGGTTATCCTCTATTCAGTTAGCGGTCATCTCAAATGGGCTGTTATGGTGCAGCATGGCCCAGTCAATGATGAATGATAGTCTTTGTTAGTCTGGTGTGAATTTCAGCTGATTCCAGCTGGAGAGGTGCTCTGTTTGGTCTCAGAGCCATGTCCCATTTTCTTGTATTGGACCCAGGGCTGCCTGTCTTTTGGTGGACTGCTGGAGTCCCCAGGCCCAGTAATTGTGGACATAGTCCAGTGTTCACTTAGGGAGGGTGTTTTTCCAAGCATCTTGACACAAATAGTGGTAAGACCCCTTCTGAAGAAACCATCTTTAGACCCAGACATCTTGTCCAACTATAGGCCTGTCTCGCAGCTTCCCTTTCTAGGGAAGGTAATCAAGAAGACAGTGGGGACACAGCTTGAGGCTCATCTAGAGGCTTTTTCTATTTATGAGCCATTCCAGTTGGTATTCAGAGGGCATCACAGCATGGAAACATCACTTGTCAGGGTGCAAAATGATCTTCTCCTGGCAAAAGATAGAGGGAACTGTTCTATTATTGCTCTCATAGGCCTCTCTTCAGCTTTTTACAGTGTAGACCATAGGATTTTAACAACTTGGTTGAGGGAATTGTTGGGATTCAGAGGCACTGTGTTGAGGTGGTTTGAGTCCTTTCTTCCCGATAGCGTACAGCAGGTTGTGAAGGGACATTTTAACTCGTGCCCTGCTACCCTGATCTGTGGGATCCCTCAAGATTCCATCTTGTCACCCATGGTGTTTGCAGTGTATATGCTGCCACTGGGAAAAAGCATTGGATGATATGATCTACAGTTTCATTGCTGTGCTGATAATGCTCAGCTATAATTGTCTTTTGCCCCAGGGAGAGGAATGCGGTTGATGTGCTGAATAGATGCTTGTCAGATAACAGTGACTGGATGGCCTCCAGTTAGCTTAGGCTGAACATGGACAACATGGAAGAGCTGTCTACTAGTGGACAGGTGCCAGTGGTATGGCAGGTTTGGGAGTGGTGGTGTCAGGATTGCAACTAGGTGCCACAACTCTCATAGCCAAAGATAGGGTGAAAAATGTGGGCATCATCATGGAACATGAGATGACAGAATATAAGGAATCAGTGGTGGTCTATGTTGGATTTTGTCATATCAGACATTCACGTGGATTAAGCCCTATCCGAGTCCTGAGGAGATAATGACACTAGCTCATGGCTTTGTTACATCCAGGCTTGACTATTGCATTGCTTTCTACTTCAAGCTGTCTGGAGGTTTGTCGCGCCTCTTCAGCTGGTGCAGAATGCTGCAGCTAGATCGGTGGCTGGAGTTTTTCACTTCGAGCATATCACTCCCGTATTGGAGATGTTGCACTATCTGTCTGTGAGATGACACGTCTCCTTCAAGACAGGTTTGTTAACATACAACGTCCTACAAGATATGGGCCACAGCTATCTGAAAGAGCTCCTCTATCCGTATGCTCCTGACCGCTCTCTCTGTTCTTCAGAGGAGGGTCTCCTGAAAGTTCACAGGTCCCATCCTAAATTATCTGGGGAACTGGGCCTTTGCTGTTACAGTGCCTAGTTTATGGAATCAGTTCCCATGGACATTAGGGAGGCCCCCCTCTGTTGAAAGTTTTAAGAGGGGATTTACAACATCCTTTGTTTACACTGGCTTTCCCTCTTTATTAATGAAATATCTGGAAATTGTGCCACCTTCGATATTCATATTATTATTTATTTAACATTTCTGTAAATAATTATGTATGTGCTGTGCTCTATTGATATGGTTTTGTAAGGTGCCCAGAGCCCATGGGATTGAGTGACTAATAAGTAAATTACTACTACTACAACTACTGCTATTACTTACTGTTTCAAACATTGGCATGGCCTTAGTCTCTGAGACTTTGAGGGTAAATGCCATTTACAAAACCCTAGGTCCTAAGATGGTCAAGTTATAAGTTGAGATAAAATAAGGGTTTTGATGCAAACACTAACTCAACCCTAACTACAGAGGTGCTATCGCACCTCTAGGGTACTAGGCAGGATTTTCAAAAGCCATTAAAAAGCTGCAACTCCCAGTCATGTGAATTGCAGAAACTGCTGTGTGTGTGTGTGTTTGTGTGTGTGTGTGTGTGTGTTTCGGGGGAGGGGGGTATTTCAAAGGCCACAACACAGGTGCATGACCCATTTTTGGATGCAGTCCGCGTCATGCCAACTGCTTCAAAAACACTGAATGCTAGTTTCAAAGGTTTTGATGAATTGGCGATGGTTTCTCTGCTTTACTTTTCTGATGCAAGTATGAATAAAAGTGGCACAACTTGCAGCTGTTGCTCCTGAAAGCTAAACCACCTCCTAGTAGGTCTACCTTTTTAACGCAAATCATAGGAATGCACCAGAATCATTGCACAAAGCCCCAGGAGGGCATCGAAAATCTTAACTTGTATGTCTAGACCATGTTCAGTCTTACTGGAGCAATTTTCAAAGGTGGATTTATCTGCAGCATTTTGAATTGTTTTATGTGACGTTATATCAGCATCTGGATAAAAACTGTTAGATGTGGATATAAATAATAGACCAAGTTACACTTGGTCTGATAAATGCATCCAGGCATATTTATATCTGACTTTTGCGAACTGGAATAAGTCAGAGTTTGAAAGCTGGACATAGGGGCAAGGCGATCTTATGTCCAAATCTGTACCCAGCAGAAAACTGCACAGAGACATGGGGCCTGATTTTCACAGGTTGATGCAGGGCTTGCACAGACCCTACATCAAACCCTACATCTGCTCCACACACATTGCCGCACCTTGTGCCTGATTCTTTTCATGCATTTGCAGCACTGTACCCTGTTTACAGTGGCTTGTGACACATTTGTGGCACAAGCCCCATAAAAAGGTCTGTGAAGTTAGACCAGCAAAATCTGGTCTAACTCGTGCCATGTGGCACACAGGATCAGGAATCCTGACTGACAGCTGGGGAATGCTGCAAGACCCATGCGCCATGTGTTTGGTGCATCTGGGACTTGGGGCAATCCAACTTGTTTGAGAATCGGGCCCATGGAATTTAGAAGTCCCCAATTTCTTTCCCTCACTCTCTCTTTCTCTCTCTCGCTGTCTCTGTTTCTCTCTGTCTCTGTCTGTCTCTGTCTCTCTTTCTCTCTCTCTGGTTTTCTCTATCTGGTTGGCAGATTAGCCTAGAGGTTGTAGCAACGAGCTAAGAATGAGCTTGGTGTTGTACTTCACATCCAACCAAGCTGAATTTGATTCTCCGAACCTCTACTTGCATACAGTGTGACTCTAATCAAGTCACTTAACCTCCCTGAGATCCCAGGCCAGCCCAGAGCCCAGATAAGAAGCAATTTTTCATTTTCAGTGGGGTCCAGTATTTTTCTAGAATAGTGCAGCATAGGTGCACATTTTTTTAGTGGGGTTTTGCTATACTGGTGTTCTGCTTTTACACATATTCACTATATATTTACCCAGGATGGACCACATGAAATGTAAACTAATTTTCAATGGGGTCCTGTTTTTACACATTTTTGCAATTTGTTGCAGGATAGCCAAGCAGAGATGCAGTATCTCATTTTCAGTGTTGTCCTGTCTTTACACATTTTTAGCTTTTATGTGCCAAGGACAGCACAGTGGAAATGCAGTATTGCATTTTCATTGTGGATGATATGAAAACAGAGGGGGTAGACTTAGAGGTAATGTGAGAAAGTATATTTTCACAGAAAAGGTGGTGGATCCATGGAACAGTCTCCCAGCAGAGGTTGTAGGGGCAAAATCAGTAGGGGAATTCAAAAATGCATGGGACAGACATTAAGGAATTCTAGCGATAGGAAAGAGGGGATAAGCTGCAGATCATTTAGGATCTGTGGTATATGAAACTGGTAGGGAAAATAGGCAGCCTTGGTGGGCCAAGCGGTCCTTATCTGCCATCAAATTTTATGTTTCTATGTTTCTATCTTGCTTTTACCCATTTTTGCAATGTTTGTACCAGGATAGGCCAGTTGACAGGCAATATAACATTTTCAGTAGGCTTTGATATTTTGATATCAAATTTCCAACATAGTCTTTTTATGACTTCAAGTTATGGTCAGGACAGGTGGACATTTTTAAAATCATGCACACACATGGAGACAAACAGACCCACTCATCGGTATTTTTCAGATAGAGCTACTCAAAATTTAACACCACATGATCATTATTTTATAGTGTCTTCACTACTTCATCAGGATCTTATGATGCCAGTTCTTAAACCTATTACTGGCTGTAATACAATGGCCCATTCAGTTCCTATAATATTTCTAATAGCACCAACTTGATTTTTTAATTTTTCGGCTTCTTCATATTGAAACTACTTGCTTCTGTCTATTCACATTTCTGGCCTGCAGACATCTTTCTGTGTTCTGTAATGGGCCCAGCAAGTGGCTAGCGCACTATCACCCAGCAAAACCTTTTATGATTGGCATGCAGGACATTCCCTTATGAAGTGGGTGCAATAATCTCTCATGTGTTAACTTCAGGGCAGAAACACCTAACTGCTTTTGCTTCAAGGACTCTGACTCAGATTAAAGTACACAATGGGGGGGGGGGTGAGATACTGACAACAACAGAAATGGAAAAGGACCTGGATGTTGTTATATCAGATGACCTAAAGGTGGGCAAGCAATGTGAAAGGGAGTAAGGAGGGCTGGGGGGATACTGGGATGCAGAGGGAGAGGCATCACCAGTAGAAAACAGGAAGTTGTTATCCCTCTGTACAGACAGTTAGTGAGATGCCATCTGGAGTGTTGTGTGCAGTTCTGGAGACCCCATCTCTGCAAAGACATAGACAAGGTAGAGGCTGTCCAGAGGAGGGCAACTAAAATGGTGTAGGGTCTGCACCAGAAGACATACGAAGAGAGACTAAAGGAGCTTAATATGTATGCCCTCAAGGAAAGGAGGGAGAGGGAGACATGATAGAAACTTTCAAGTACCTCAAGGGAATCAACAAAGTCCAAGAGGGTAGCATCTTTCAGAAAAAGAGATGTGCAAGAACAAGGGGGCAGAATTTGAAGACGGGGGGGTGGCTCAGAGGTAATGTGAGGAAGTATTTTTTCACAGAGAGGGTTGTGGATACATGGAACAGCCTTCCTGAGGAGGTCATGGAGTCAAAAACAGTGGGGGAATTCAAGAATGTATGGGACAGACATAAGGCAATTCTAGCGGAGGGTAGGAGGAAGTCGGCTGTTGGTTAACTAAGATCTGCAGCTTATCCATTAGATAGGGAAATGGGCAGACTAGGTGGGCCAAGTGGTCCTTATCTGCCATCAAATTCTATGTTTCTATGTTTCTAACAGAAATTACTCCCAGATCGAGAAAGAATTCTTGAGCATAATCTTTGGGATCAAGAAGTTCCATAAGTACTGGCTTGGATGGAAATACCATCTGCTTATAGATCATGATCCTCGACTGGCCATTTTGGGGATGAAAGCAAAGATACTAATGCTCGCAGCACTGAGAATGCAGTGATGAGCCCTGATTCTGTTGGCCTACGACTATGAGATAGAATACAGATGTTCTCAGGATCACACAAATTCAGATGCACTGTCATAATATCTATGCAAAGATGCAGCAGAGAAACAAGATGAGGAGCAGTGTTACATGTTTTACACATCAAGGAGCTACCCATTGCTTCAAGTGATGTAGCAGAGGAAACAAGACCCTCTTCTCCCAAAAGACCTAGATTTCACCTCGAGTGGTTGTCCCAACTTTACGAGAGCCCCAACTCTTCAACCTTTTTGTGACAATAAGGACCAGCTGTTCACAGATCAAGGCTTATTTCTGTGGGGTACCCGAGTCATTATACCTCCAAAGTTCCAAGAGGTTACTTTCAGACTTACACAAGAGTCATCCCAGAATCTCTCAGATGAAGGCATTGGCTTGGGGATACCTCTGGTGGCTGGGACTTGATCAAGATATCCAGCATCTTGCCAGGCAACAACCAACCTGCAACTACACCTCTGCATCCCTGGTCCTGGTCCACCACACCTTCGGTAAACATCCATGTGGACTATGCAGAAGTTAACAAATAGCATTTCTTAGTGTTAATCAACATCCACTCAAAACTGATTGAAGTGCTTCCCATGCAAGTAACAACTACAGAAAAGACTATAAGTCTTCTGAAACAACACATTGTATCATATGGATTACCAAGAAAGCTAGTGTCAGATAACAGCCTCCAGTTTTCTTTATGAGAGTTCAAACTATTCTTAAAACGAAATGGGATCTGACTATTTTATCTCCACCTTATCATCCAACATCAAATGGTGAAGCTGAACAAGTTGTACAGACATTCTGAAAAGCCTGGACCAAACAAGGTTCTCAGTCAATACTTGCAGCTCAAAGGTGGCTTGTTTCTTGTTTGCTTAAGAAACACCCCTCACACCATCACAGAGGCAACACCTGCTGGACTGTTTCTCCGACATTAACTATGTTCCAGTTTGGCATTGCACAAGCTAGACTTGTCCAACAACACAGTAAACCATCAACTGCAACAGCAGAGGGGTCAAGACAAGTTGACCGAGCCAGTTTAGATCTTACATCCTGGGGAGAAGGTAATGGTTGCGATGTCAGACATCCCAAGTGTCCTTGGATTTCTGGGATGGTGACTGAAAAATGTGGTCCTTTGACCTATGGAGTCTGTGTACATATGGATCACCTGTTACCTTGAAGGGTTCCAGCACCTTCAGCAGAAGATGTCACTCCTGAGGAGGCGGGTGATGCTGAGGACATTGCCCCTGCTTGTGAATTTCCACTGGGGACTGTGCCAAATATCAGAATTCATGCTTCACAGGCAGCAGTTACTCCAGCTCAGAGATACCCCATGTGGCACTGAATAGCACCACAGAGGCTTGACTTTTAAGACATGAACTGAACCTGTGTCTCAGTGCAGCTGGACTTGTTACCTGTTGTGTTACTTAGTTACAGTAGTAACAAGTTCTACAAGTGGGGCAAAATAAGCCCCCTAACTTGTTCCTGGGTATTGAATAGTCTATTTTAGCCCAGGAGTTAGGAATGTTAATGTTGGGTATTTTTAGACTATGTTTTGTCACAGGGGGAGGTGGGTAGTATGCATACATACATACTTACCTTTCAGGAAGTAATCTGGACACCATGTTGGCTGTAGTCCATGACTGCTGCATGTAGTTCCTGTGATGCCCAATGGGCACCTTTGTCTGTTGACAAACAAAGATTTGTGCTAAGGCAACACTGCAGGTGAAGAAACAACCTGACGCTTGGGTGTCTGATTAGAAAAAAACACGTTTATTAGCTAAAACTGCATGGTGCAGCACAACCACTGAAACATCAAATGTTTTCGAGCACCCACTGGTGCTCTTTCTCAAGGCGTCTGAGTGGGTGCTCAAAAACATCTGGTGTTTCAGTGGTTGTGCTGCATCATGCAGTTTTAACTAAAAACATGTTTTTGTTTTAATCATACACAGGCATGGAGTTGTTTCTTCATCTGCAGTGTTGCCTTAACACAAACATTTCTTTGCCAGTATTATTCTTACACTCAGAGCTTGGCAATCATCTTGGTGCAACCTGGAACTGACTATCTTTGTTTGCTGTCATTCTCCAAGAATAAAGATGCATGCTAGCTTATACTCCTGCATCCAAGACCATCTGTCTAACCCTCCCAATTTCCTACAGCTGTGTCTAAATATGGGGGCCTCAATCTCTTGTGCATGCTTTTTGCAAGGTTTGGGTGTTCAGCTATTGTGATTGGAAACTTACAATGTAAATGTTTTTCAAAAACCAAAATATGACTAAAACACTGACAGAAAGTGAAACCCAGGCACTGAGGTTAGCAGTGCACATGATTCTGCCCTTCAGGTGCATCAGTTATCTAACTTTGTATTCTTTTTTTTTTTTTGTTTACTCCAAAGTGGTAGTGTTTCTCATTGGGATTAAATCTGAGATGGAAACAAAGAAATATTTAGTAAAAAAAATAAATGGCGCTCCAAAGATATCTCTTGGCTAATTAAGAGCACACCACTGTAAGAGCTTGGAGTTACAGAGCCAACCAGCTTTGCTTTTGGTACTTGAATCTTATAAAGTCATGAGGAGACACTCTCTTGATTAGTCAAGAGACTTCTCTTGAGTCCCATTTAATTATTTTGTTGCTTGCACGCATGCGCAAGAAACATGTTGCGTCAGCTTGCTGCAGAAGCAGGTTTTGGAGGTGCGGCACTGTTGCGGCCAATGCCCCCACTGCTTTTGGAGGCTTGGCCTGTGTTCCCCAATGGGGTGGCACGCTGCTGCTGACACTAGTTCAGCCAGCATGCCACCACCTTGAAACATTTTAGCTGCTGCAATCAGGGGCTGCCTCGTCATTGCAGCATCATCTGCTGCAGTGAGGGAGTGACCCATCATTGCAGGGTGGTCCTTTGCATGCCCCGACCCAGTTTGCCAATGGGGACCCCAGTCCCCATCAGCATAATCTCCCCACCCCCACATTTCTGCTGCATGCCAAGGGGGTGCCCAATTTCCCTCAGCATCATGCGCCCCCGTCTTTGTTTGCCAATGGGGTGCCCAATCCCCAACGGCTTCAGTCCCTCCTTCCTAACTGAATTTGCCGACGGGGGAGCCCACTCCCTGTAATAATCCCCAAATGTGTAGTCTGCCGAGGGGGGTGCCCAATCGCCCTCGGCTTGTCCACCACCCCCACAAGTGCCGATGGGAGTGCCCAATCCCCAGTCAGCTAGCCCCCCAAAACAACACTCAGGTGGCACACTGGGAGCCCACCCCAGCATGCCAAATTTCCCTGTAAAAAGAAAAACTGTCCCACAATGTTTTTTTTACCCTGTAAACAAGAAATGGTCCCATAAATCGAGTCCGGCAGCCCTCACAAACCAGCCCACCCTCTGTGCACCCTGCCTCCCCACACCCCCCTCACCCCATACTTACCTCTGGAGTCTGGTGTGATGATCTTCGGTGGACCGGGAACATATCTGCACTCTTCAAAGCCGACTGTGAACTGAGGAAATGCCAGTAAGCTGTATAATGGCATAAATAGGCATTTGTTCAACTTTGGAGCATATCTCAGGCATTTTTTGGAATTTTGCCACCAAATTTTCAGCGTGGGGTTTTTGGGATCCCTCCTCATGAATTCAGCCACTGTCATGGCATTATTCGATCCTGAAAGGTGATTTTGCAGTCACTACATGGAATCACCTTTCGGGGCTGATTAATGAAATGACAGTGCCAGTGTTCATGAGGTGGGCTCTCAAAAAGCCTATGTTGCAAATTTGGTGGAAAAAATTCAAAAAATGACTGTTTTACGAATGTGCATTGTGCAGTTGCTACGCACACTCGTAACTTTGCAAATTTGCAATATTTTCACTCCAGATTTTCAACATTGGCATTTTTTTTGCACCTCCTTATGAACAGTACAGCTGCCATTTTTCACATCCTGGCTGAAATGTGTTTTCACCCTTCTGGCACAGAATAGCACGATTGCTGTGGGAAATCAGTGTTTGGGACACATTAAGAAAATTGCAGTGACACTGTTCATGAGCAGAGGTCCTAAAATACCTATGCTGAAAATTTTTTGATGACAGTCCATAAAATGACTGTGTTTCAACTGTGCATTGTGCAGTTTGCATGCATGCTCGTAACTTCGCAAATTTATAATATTTTCACTCCAGATTTTCAACATAGCCATTTTTCCACACCTACTTGTGAACAGTACAGCTGTCATTTTACACAACCTGGCCAAAATGTGTTTCCGCACTTCTGGCGCCGAATAGCGTGTTCGCTGTGGAAAATCAGTTTTCGGGATAGACTGAGAAAATGACAGTGACCCTGTTCATGAGCAGAGGTCCTAAAAGGCCTATGTTGAAAATGTGGTGATGAAAGTCCATAAAATGACCATGTTACAACTGTGCATTGCGCAGTTTCCACGCACCCTTGTAATTTTGTAAATTTGTAATATTTTCACGCCAGATTTTCAACACTGGCATTTTTTCACACCTTCTTATGAACAGTACAGCTGTCATTTTTCACATCCTAGCCAAAATGTGTTTTTGAGCTTCCGGCACAGAATAGTGCAGTCACTTTGGGAAATCAGTGTTTGGGACAGATTAAGATCGAGCAAGTGAGAGAGGAGGAGTGACCGAGCTCAACTGAGCTCTGTCGGGACTGCTGTGGATTTCTTTGTGGGCACAAAAAGACACCAATGCAGGTAGGAGCCCAGTACAAAAGGGCAGCCTGCAGCGCTGGGAGAAACAGAACTAGCGAGTAAGAGAGGGGGGAGTGAGTGAGCTCAATGGAGCTCTGTCAGGATTGCTGTGGATTTCTTTGTGAGGAGAAAAAGGCATCAATGCAGGCAGGGGCCCAGTACAAAAGGGCAGCCTGCAGCGGTGGGAGAAACAGAATGAGCGAGTGACAGAGGGGGAGTGAGCGAGCTCAATGGAGCTCTATCGGGACTGCTGTGGATTTCTTTGTGGGCAGAAAAAGACACCAATGCAGGCAGGAGCCCAGTATGAAAGGGCAGCCTACAGCGCCGGGAAAAATGGAATGAGTGAGTGAGAGAGGGGGAGTGAGCGGGCTCTGTCAGGACTGCTGCAGATTTCTTTGTGGGCAGAAAAAGGCACCAACAGAGGCAGGAGCCCAGTACAAAAGGGCAGCCTGCAGCGCCAGGAGAAACAGAATGAGTGAGTGACAGAGGGGGAGTGAGTGACCTCAATGGAGTTCTGTTGGGACACCTGTGAACTTCTTTGTGGGCAGAAAAATGCGCCAATGCAGGCAGGCGCTGAGTACAAAAGGACAGCCTGCAGTGTCAGGAGAAACAGAACGAGCGAGTGAGAGGGGGGAGTAAGCGAGCTCAACGGAGCTGTGTCAGGACTGCTGCAGATTTCTTTGTGGGCAGAAAATGGTGCCAACGCAGGCAGGAGACCAGTACAAAAGGGCAGCCTGCAACTCTGGGAGAAACAGAATGAGCAAGTGAGAGAGGGGGAGTGAGTGAGCTTAATGGAGCACTGTCGGGACTGCTGCAGATTTCTTTGTTGGCAGGAAAAGGCACCAATGCAAGCAGGAGCCCAGTACAAAAGGGCAGCCTGCAACTTCAGGAGAACTAGAATGAGCGAGTGACAGAGGAGGAGTGAGAGAGCTCAGTGGAGCTCTGCCTGGACTTTAGAGTTGCACACCCTCCCGCTTAGAGTCCTCAGTGGTCCTATATTACAGCAGGGTCTCTGAAGTGGAGACAAAGCAATGATTGAATACTTTTAGGATTGCTATAATAATACAGATTTAGTTGTTCTGTTTATTTCTCTAACTGAGCTAAGTACTGAACTATACTGCTATGACTGCTGTAATAATGTATATTTATTTGTTCTCTTTATTTCTGTAAGTGAGCTGAGTAATACTTGGAGTGCAATAGGATTTCTAACTGGGCTAAGTGAAACTATATGAGAGCTTAGAACAAAAAGTATGGTAGCCGAAGGGTGAAAAATGGACAAGGAGGCTTTAGGATTGCTACAGTAATATAATATCTAATGGATGAGATTTGAGACTGAATTAACCCAGTTGGCAAGGTGTCAGTAGGGGGACTAGTGTATTGGGGGGACAGGAATTTGAGTAAATAGGGGCCTAACTGTTGTAGTAGGGTACAGACCCTGGAGGTAACAGCCTGTAACATAAGATGGGGGCCAAAATGGGTCAGGTGCCACATGTCAATAGGGCGGTCATCTTTGAAAGGGTGGTGGCATATACAGGGTGTGGGTTCGCCATGATCCTGGACTGGGCTTGGAGGATGGAGGGGGGGTGTATGGTCTGCAGAGGGCTGGCTAGTTTGAGGGAGGAACTGTGGAGGTTAGGGAGGAGTCTAAGTGGCTGGGCAGATGAGTATGGCAGGCATCCTGGGGGGGGTAGGGGATGGCAAAGAGGGATGGAGGAAGAACAACTAGGGAGTGAAACTGACCCTAGTATCAGAGGTACTGCTATCTCCCTTCACAGTTCTTTTTAATATCCTTGGGTGTATGCCATCTGGTCCCATCGCTGTGTCCACCTTCAATTTAGTCACCTCCTGCAGTATTCTTCTGCCTGTAAATGGACTATTGTCCACCTCTTCACGCCTTTGCAACTGCTGTACTGCTGTGGCCCTTTCTCCTCTCCCTCTTTTGTGCATACTGAACAGAAAGACACAGTGGATGTATTGGGGGGCCCATGACATTTCTTAGGCATGGTACTTTCACTTCCCAATACCTAAACAGCACATATAAGCAAGCAACATTCACCATTGACAAATGCTTGTATGATAAAGCAGTAAGATACGTAAGCAATAACCCATGACATGGTATGGGGTTATAGGGATTTAATCCATGCCTTGGGTGTGTTGTAAGGCATGAGGCCCCAGGCTGAGTGCCCTCACAGTGCCCTGAGACATGGATTAAACCCCTATAGCCCCATACACTGGAGTGGGTTATTGTGCTTATAACATGGATTCTTTGAATAACACAAATAAAGTATAGATGTAACCCCCCTACAAATGGGAGTTCCCAAAGGTCTTCCTTGGGTGTGCCTAAATGCCCACTGCCAGGCTGGTATCCTGTGTCTTAGCGTTTTAAAAGTGTTTGTATGAGAGTGCCTTAATGCCTCTGTGCTCTGTCTCTTTAAGAGCTGCCTATAATGCAGTGCTTATTTAATCTGGGAGGGGGCTGAGTGTTTCTATGCTTGAGTCACGCCCGGGCTGCCAGATAATCGCTCCATTCTGCCATCACTATTTGTGCAGAGGGAGCTCTGTTAGAAGCTGTACTTATTTATTGATTATCTATTAGAATAGTAATGATACTGTAGTTTGTCTAACCTGCCTTCTTTGCAGCTTGGACAGTTCTTTTTATTACCACCATCTTGGTCCTGGACTGCTAGAATAGGCCAATCAGTACCTTTGGGGACCCTAAAATGGAGTCTGTCCCCAGGGGTCTTGTGGGAGTGAATTTCTATAGGAATTGTAGTTTTGAGACTTTGGAGCCTAAATGCACCTGGAGGGGGGAGCCCTTGCTTTGACAGACTGATGGATCAGCCAACCAGAATCTTTTGGACTGAAGGGAAATTCCCAAGCTGTCTGCTGTAGTGAGTCAGTCTGGAGGTAGAGTTTGGAGAGTGAACAGCTTGAGTGATTCGAGCAGCTGCTTCTGCATAGTTTGTGTGGGAGATTGGTGGAAAGGCTGAGTTTGGCTTGTCTGCCTGCTGTCCCTCGAGAGGGAATCCTTTAAAAAGTCTTAGTAATGGGACTGTATCTGAATCGGAGTGCGACAAAGCCACTGAAGAGTGACCAGATTTAAACCTGAAGAAGTCCGAAGATTTGCTGTACGCGATCAGCCTGTCAGGAAATCCATTCACCATAGAACTCCCGGTTCTGCTCAGAGACACTGATATTGTTCCCAGACTGCTATCCACATTGCGGTATGGTGATTGATTTACTATAAATGTGCTGTTTGCTATTAGTGGGTTGCAGTTTGGTTCCTCACTGTTTAATTGCACCACACTTGCTGGAGGCTGCATCCAGCCTTCCCAGACTGATATCCAAACTGTCTTACCTGGCCTGGGCCCTGCCACACCAGCCCAGCCAACTACTTCAGGTGCAGAGAACACCATCGACGAGAGACCTGCCTGGGGAGCAGCCCCCTGCTCAACATCACAAACAGGAATGGCACCATGGTGAATTATGTGGGCCCTGCTTCTCCTGGCAAACTAGCAAGTCATCCTGGAATCTCCATTTTGTCCATCCTGTGTCCTGTACTGGGTAGCCTGAGTAAACACCAGGGTAGCTCCCTGCAACAACAGCTCAATCAAAGTGTGTCATCTGATTTATTTTGTCTAATCATCATGAACTGAGCCTCCTGGCTCCAGATTACAAATTGTGTGTGATTGTGCATGCCTTTTATTTTCATCACAGAGCCCCAACCAGCTGCGACGCCAGCCTACCCTGGGCAATGCATCAGGCTAGCCTATCTCACCAACTGGGTACCCAGTATGTGTGTGACTGTGCTGAGGGACTAAAAAGTGCATGCATAATTGCCTGTCTAGATCAGTTATAGAATCAATCAACCTGATTATGCCCCTCCCTTGTTCAAGTCCCCTGAATAAATCAGATCTAACTATTTTTGCATCTAATTTGACTGTGGTTCTAGTTTGTACCAAAAGCACAGAAAGAGAGAGAGAGAGAGAGAGCAGCCACAGCTTCCTTAAATCAAAGAGGTTATTTTCTAGACTTCACTGAATTGAATTATTAATTTTTGGACCTGTTTAAGTAACTAGTATTGATTCTGTTTTTGGGGTAGACTTTTCTTAGTTTTAACTTTAATTTGCCAGGGAGGAACTGTAGTTGGGAGATATTTGCAGTCATTTGTGATTAGACCTGTTACTTAACCTCTGTGAAATAGGTGTTTAAAAGTAAGGAAGGCACTCCCCGGGGTGGAGGGTCAGAGTTGTAGTTGATTGTTTCTGTACAGCATAGGTTTACCTCCTCCCACCCTTCCCTCACCCCACCCACCCCAAGCACATAACTTCCTTTATAGCAAGGGTTCTGACATCACTGCCCCAAAACTGCTAACAACATACACCTGTTCATATCCTTAAAGGCACAGCACACTGAATAGGGGGTAGAGACACTCACAAGCTTGCACACACTAAAACAAGAACAAAAAACAAACAAAAGAAAAGCATCTGTAACAGAAAGGGACACAAACATGTGGGGAGTGGTGCAATGCACTAGCTGTGGAGCAGCAGTCTTCTGGGAGACACTCTGGAAACTGCGTTGCTGCCCTATTTGCAGGCACCCATCTGGTCTGAGGGAGGAGACTGCTCATCTCCATGCTGACTTGGCAAGGATTCGGGAAACCTGCTCCCCCACCCAGGGACCACCCAGTCCACCGCCACTACCTCAGAGGTTGCCAAGAAAGAGGAGTGGTTGGACCACAGTGGGCTCAGGGAGGGTGAGGGTGGTGGAACAGAAGCACATCCCTCTGGTTGTGCCTCTCCACAGTTCATTCACCACTGTGGTGGAGCATGGTTCCTCTATGGAGGCACCCACAGTAGAGACCAAGGAGGATGCTGGGAACCTCCAGAATGAAGACCCACAGGAGGGTGGCACAGGAACCCACAGGGGAAGGAAACAACTCCTAGTGGGGGACTCAATCATTAGGAGGGTAGAACTGGGGGAGGGAGGGGAAAGGGAGATAAGGTGCCTGCCTGGTGCCATGTCTTGGAGGGAGAGGAAATAAATCCTCAGGATCGTGGGAGCAGCTGCAAGGGGAAGTGAGCTGGATGTCATTATCCACCTAGGGATGAATGGCCTGGCTGAGAATGGGATCAGAGCAGTGCAACAGGAGTTTGTGGAGTTGGGGAGGGGCCCTAGACAAATAGCAAACACGGCGACTTTCTCGGAAATGCTAACTGTCTATGGCATGGATGAGCCTAGGGTACTCCACACCATGGGATTCAATGACTGGTTGAAAAACTGATGCAGAGCTCGGGGATTTGGCTTCATTGGGTACTGGGGCTCTACCTGGAGGGATGCAGGCCTATTCAGGCACGATGGTCTGCATCTATCCAGGAGGGGAACCAGGATCCTAGGTGATAGGTTTAAATGCTTCATTGGCAAACATTTAAACTAGCCAAGGGGGGAGGCATTGGAAAGGAGAAGGGAAATCCTAGCCCCCCCCAAAAAAATCAGGGTAGTTAATGAGGTAAACACCAAGATAGAGCAGTCTATAGGGAGAAGGGTGGGGGTAAATGGAGAAAAAGACCAAGGCAGTAAGGACAGGGATGGGGCAAAAAGAAATAAAGCCATAAAAAAATGGAGGGTAATGAGTACCAATGCCCATAGTCTAGGTAAAAAGCTCCCCGAAATGGTGGCCTTGATGGAAGAAGGATACCTGGATATCGTGGCAGTCACAGAAACATGGTACACAGAGAACCATGACTGGGTTGCCAACGTACCAGGGTACACAATCTACAGGAGGGACAGAGGGAAGAAGAGGAGGAGGAGGAGGAGTAGCTCTCTATGTAAGGGAAGGAATCAAAGCAACAGAACTAAAGGGCAAACAGGGAGGAGAGGGGGCGCTGTGGGTCACCCTGGAGACTGGAAATGGCTCCACAATCCACACAGGGGTTGTATACAGACCCTCGTCTCAGAGGGAAGAAATGGACAAGGAAATGATAGAAGGCATCCTTGGGATGGCAGAGAAAGGGGAGATATTGCTGATGGGGGACCTAAATTTGCCAGAAGTTAACTGGAGCACCTTTGATGCAGCCACATCCAAGAGCAGGGCCATTCTTGATGCCCTACAGGGAGCATGCCTCAGACAGCTAGTTTTGGAACCCACTTGGGAGGGAGCAATCTTAGACCTGGTACTCTCAAATGGGGACAGAGATAGGATCTCCAATCCTGAAGTGGGTAGCCATCTGGGAACAAGCGACCACCAAACAGTGTGGTTCACGATAAACTTAGCTGTAGAGTCAAGCCACACAAAAGTGAAGGTACTGGACTTCAGGAGGGCTGATTTTTTCAAAATGGGAGAGTGCCTCAGAAAAGCACTAGCAAACAGGCAAGAAGGTGGAGTGGAGCAACAATGGAGAAACATCAAAACTGCCATCACAGAGGCAACAAGCCTAAGTGTGAAGCAAATAAACTAACCAAAATGAAAGAAAAAAACACTATGGTTCTCAAAAGAAGTGGCAGGGAAGCTAAGGGAGAAAAAGACAGCATTCAAGAAGTATAAGGAAACACAGAAGGAGCAGGACGACAGAGATCATGTGATGCGCTTGGCTCACTAGCTGCTCTTCCTTGGGCTACCGCTAACCCCTTCAGGAATCCATCCTAATCAGCTTCCAATGGGACAATTTTCTTATACCTTGCTATCTAATACAGACTCTGCCTATCTGGGAGGAATCAACAATCTTTTTCTTGCATCGCAATTGCCAGACTGAGCCGCGATGGAGACAGAGATGAAAACGGCCCTACCAAGACACACCTCTGGTCTTGCCTGAAAGACAGGCCAAGAAAGTTAAGCCCCATCAGCAGACTTCCGCCAAACAACTGAGCACCTTAACTTCTCCAGTGCTGTTAACAGAAGAAAGATTTTTACAAGAATTAATTCCCTTCAAAGAAACTCTTCAAGATATAGCATCGGATCTTAAAAATGTACGCAGTGAGTTGGGCAATCTGAAAATGTGAACCTCAGATACCGAAGCACGTACCCATTCACTTGAAACATGGAGAGATAAGGCAGAACCAGAAATATCTACACTTAAACAACAAATAACAAAACTGCAACTCAAAATGGAGGACTTAGAGGGGTGCAGTCGGAGGAACAACATTTTAATTTCCGGCTTGCCAGAAGGTGAAGAGGGCACTTTGGCTATTATTTTCACCCAAATGCTCTTAGCTAAAATCACTGGCCCATCTCCACACAACCCTGCTTACCTAATCGAAAGGGCTCACAGATCTCTGAGACCGAAACCAGATGATTCTTCTCCTCCCCAGCCAATGATTATCATATTACTGAATTACCTAGAAAAACAGCACATCTTAACTAGAATCAGAGAGCTACACACCATACAATGGGAGGATAAAAAACTACGCATTACCCAAGATCTACCTCTAGAGACCCGACAGAAGAGAGGCACCTTCCACTCTATTGTTGATCGCTGCCAGCATTAAGTTTCGCATGGCATATCCAGCTTGTCTACAAGAGCTGGTAGATGGAGCATGGCTGTCATTTGATTCTGCCCCACAACCTCAAGTGGAATTGGAAAAGAAACCACCTTCCTTATTCAAGTCCCCTGAACTGGAAAGTTAAATTTGCTTTTTGACCTATATTCTGCCGATTGGATCAAGATGCCTACCTTGAATGAGGACTAGATGCCTGGCCCTTGGCGGCTTGAAAAAGTGCCCCTGATCTTGTCTTGAGGTGGAGAATTCTGGCTCTGACCCGATCCTAGACTTGCATGTTTCAACTGCGGCCTAGCTCACCAAGCTGCTGATTGCCATCCTGCTGATAGCAAGGACTGTTTATGCTCAGATTGCTGTTTCCCCAGGGACTGTATTTTGGGTGACACGGATCTACCAGGTTTATCATGCCCCTGACGAACTGTTCCACTTTTCATCTGGACACTGGGGATTTTTGAGTGTAACTTGGTTATCTTAATAGCTGTTACAGTAATTGATGTTTCAGTTTATTAAGGAAAACGATAATGGAGGTCTTCAGGCAGGTTTAAAGGGGTGATCAACCAGGACTCGATCTCCTTTTTTTTTCTCTCTCTATGCCACTATGCTCCTCATACTTTTACTGGACTAACCTCCTCACGTACTCATTCCATACTACCCTAATTTTTCTTGCTTACTAACGTCCCAACTTTTTGGACCTATCCTGCAGTTTTCCATATCCCTTTCTTACTTTTGACTCCAACCTGAAGATTCTGGCTATACATCACCCAAGACAATGCCCTGGCTGGAAACAGGTCGGTAACCATTTTATATTAATAGCTTGATCAGAGTCATATCCTGTTTAGTAATCATCCTAATAATTCCTTTAAATATTGGATTTCTGGGAGGGGAGGTGGGAAGCGGAGGGGTTGCAGCAGTCAAGCGATGGCCAGTCTCATGTACTGGTTTGTATGGGGGGGGGGTACCCTGGCTACCCTCTGGCATATGTTTCTATGCCTCACTGCTACATCACTCACATCTAGGGGATTATTGTGGAATTTTCTATCTGGGAAGATATGACTGGATTGAATATTGATATGCTATTTAATATGTGGAACATTTAAAGTTCACCACACGTATCTAATCACCACTGGAGGGAGGGTTTCCCAGGGTGCATGAGGGACTTCTAACCAATATTTGTGATACTCTATTTCAAGGGAAACTGTCAGATGGTAGAGGATTATTTGTATACAGGTTTGTTAAGGATTTGGAGGGGAGGTGGCGGGATAAGGGTGCTTGATCCACGACTGCTCTGCAAACTTCAAGGCTGGACTTGATATTGGTTTTACATGATCATTTGATCGATTCATCACTACCTTTTAGCTGTTTGATATGGTGGAGAAAAAAATGAATACTCAATGGGGAAAAGTTCAGGGAGGGAGGGCCGAGGTGCACTATATAAATATAGAATATAGGTTGCGTGTGATATTTTATTACAATAATGGCTAGTGTTATAACAAAGTTTATGACTTGGAATGTTAGAGGTGCCCGTGAGCCTACTAAATGATACCAAATTCTTAAACACATCTCCTTTCAGCACGCTAATATCTCTTTCCTCCAAGAGACTCATCTACTCCCCAAAGAAGCCAATGGCTTTTGTAGACAGGAGATTGGCCAAGTCTTTGCATCTGGTATATCGACGGCTAGTGAGGGGACCGTTATCCTTGTGAACCGTTCAGTGTCCTTTCAGGCGAATGTGACAATTGCAGACCGACAGGGGAGATATATACTGGTTCAGGAGTTAGTGGCCCGCACAGAATTAGTACTATGGAGTATCTATGGTCCAGTGGGCAGGGACCCTGATTTCTTCCAAGACCTACTAAATAAATTACAACCATTTATGTCTCTCCCAATAGTACTGGGAGGGGACAGGAATCTCCCACCCACCCAGGACCTAGATCAATCTAACTGCCCCCTTAGACCTCTATCAATAGCCCAAAGAGTGCTAAATTAATTTCTTGACTCTACAGGCTTATGTGACCCGTGGAGATTAATGAATCCAATATCTCAAACTTTTTGCTTTTACTCCACGGTGTGCTCCTCTTCATCCCACTTGGACAACATTTTAATCAGCCGTTCTCTCTTACACGGCTTATACAATACAGCAATAGAACCTATAGTTCTCTCAGATCATGCAGTGGCTTAGGCAACTTTAATACTTGACACCAGCCTTCAAAGAGATACTTCCTGGCGTTTGAATACACAGCTCCTAAAGGAGGACTATGTTATCTCCAGAATCCCTGCCCTTATTCAAACATTCTTTACTAACAACCTCAACTCGGTCTCGAGAGTGGACCATGAATGGTGCGCTCTGAAATGCTTCTTGAGAGGAGAATTTATTAGGCTTGCTTCCATGCGTAAACGGAAAAGAGAAGCTGAAGCTTTATCCTTACTGACTCAAACCTGATCACTGGAACAATCTCTCTCCACCTCTTCTTCTCCTGACTCCCTGAGAACTCTACTACTATTAAGAAATCAATACTCCTTCCTGTTACAAGACAAAGCAGAATTTGCAATACTAAGGACTCAGGTGAAATTTTTAGAACATGGAGAAAAAGCAGGCCACTTATTAGCCCTCCGTCTTAGGAAACTTGAAGCGTCCAGGAATGTTTCTGCAATCAGTGCCCCTGATGGCTCTATTAAAACACATCCCAGAGATATTGTAAATACCTTCAAACAATTCTAGTCCTCTCTTTACAGCCAGTGTTCATCTCTCCCCCCAAAAGAGGAATTATTAGAATATTTAAACTCCATCTCACTACCACCTCTTTCACTTCCACAGCAGACTTTCTTATCAACTCCTCTCTCTCGACAGGAAGTAGAAACAGCTATCAATAATCTAGCAATGGACAAGGCCCTGGGCCCTGATGGCCTACCTTCAAACTTCTAGAAAGTATTTGTTCAAGACCTAGTTTATTACGGCTCTATCAATATATGCTATCTGGAGGGATCCAAGACCCCTTCCTATTAGAGGCCTTTATCATTCTTCTTCTTCTTAAATCAGACAAACCCTCTCATTCCCCATCAAGTTACCACCCAATATCCTTATTAAACTGTGATATTAAAATCTTAGCCAAAATTATTGCCACCAGAATCGAACAAATATGGTCCCATCTTCTTAGTCCGGAACAAGTAGGGTTCGTATAGGGCAGATCCTTGTCAGATCATCTTCGTAAACTCTCTTATATCAGTCAGACAGCAAAAACCTCCCCTGTATCAATGGCATTACTCTTTCTAGATGCAGAGAAGGCCTTTCATAGGGTAGACTGGGACTTCTTGTGGACAACATTACAACTAATGGGCTTCCCCTTAGATTTTATTCAATGGATGCAATCCCTATACTTCTCCCCCTCTGCCAAAATACATTGTAATGAAGTTTATTCAGATACTTTCCCCCTCTATACGGGTACACATCAAGGATGTCCACTTTCTCCTTTCCTATTTAATCTATACTTAGAACACCTTATTAGGTGCTTGAAATCTTCTCCCCTTGTCACTGGCATCTCCGTGGGTAACATAGCTCTGCAGCTGTCGGTCTATGCAGATGACATACTTTTTCATCTCTCCAATCCCGTCTCTTCTCTCTCAGCTGCAATGGATATTATTGACACTTTTGGGAAATACTCAAATTATAAGCTCAACTTAAACAAGACTGAAATTCAACCCCTCAATCACCTAACATATAGTTCGTCTTTCACTAAATTTGGAATGAAATGGTCCCCTCAATTTATTAAATACTTGGGCATTTTTATCACTTCCGACCATTCACTATCATGGAAGCTAAACCTATCAGTTTTATGGCGAAATGTCCAACAAGACTTAGCACGCTGGAAAAATCTCCCACTTTCATTATGGGGCAGAATTAACATCATTAAGATGAATGTTCTCCCTAGACTCTTCTACCCTCTTAATATGCTAAATATGTGGCTACCCCTATCCTTTTTTAAACGCATTCACTCAGATATCACTTCATTCATCTGGTTAGACAAAGCAGCCAGTGATCCTACCTTAAACGGAGCCAACCCAAGGAATCAGGAGGGTTACGATTACCTAACTTTTTACTATACTACAGAGCTAGTCACATATATAAATGTGGAAAAGGGTTATCTCTATCCCATTGTCTACTGCAACAAGACTATATCCCAATATGGCTACAAATTGAATCTGATTTATTGTCTTCTCACAAATTATCTCCGGCTTCTATTTTCTTTACTCCAATGAAGAGTATACCAAAGTCACTGCATTCCTCTCCAATCAGAGTCTCATTAAATGTAATCTCCCAAATGAGTAGATATCTCAAAGTGCCTCCAACTCATGATTTTTCCAACCAATCCTCTCTAACCTAAACATCAAGATTGGAGGCATCTCACTATCCAGAAACTGGCTCCCAATATCCTCTGAACTCACCGTTTCAGACTGGTTACTCCCATAGCTCTGTTTTGACCTCACAAGAGATTCTAGTTAAACTTAGGTTACCATCAGCATATATCTTCAAAATCTTTCAGCTCAGGCATCTTCTGGTTGAAACGTTTGGGCCGAAACCCCCACCCTCTCATTTGAGTGACTTTCTACAACAAATTACTGGCCCCACATGCAGACCTCCTGGTATCTCCACACTATATAAGCTCCTTCTTGCAAGCCCCCAACCCCCATCTCCAATAGGATCAAAGATATGGTACGATTTCTTTCCTGACATGGACATTAATTGGCAACACCTATGGAAAGATCTATCCATCTATCTCACTCAAGATCGGTATAGACTAACTCAGTATTGCATTTTAAACAACATGTATTATACTCCAATCAAACTGGCTAAAATGGGACGCCTTCCCTCCAATATATGCTCCAGATGCAATAAGGAGGAAGGCTCGATACTACACATCTTTTGGACCTGTGAGAAGGTATCTCCTCTATGGAAACAAACTGAAACAACACTGGACCCACTTCTAGGTCTGCAAGGCCTTTTTTCCTCCACCATCTATATCCTGGGGTATCTTTCCAAAATTCTAGTAAAAGAGAGAAGATATCACATGGCTCTCATCTCACTAGCAGTCAAAAAACTAGTTCTTTGACATTGGATGGATCAAGCTCCTATTTCTTATGCAGAATGGTTACATGAATTATCCTTTGCCCTTCATGCAGAACAACTAATTGCGAATGTACATCACTGTAAATCCTCATTTAATAAAAAATTGGGGAAATTGTATGTCCTTTACTTGTCCTGATCACATTGTCTTGATACTCATGAACACCTTAATTCTATCTAAGATATAATTCAGCTAGCTAATAGCTACTTTGTCTTACTTACAACGAATGCAGCTACAGATATGGAATATTTGCACCTCGAGATGGGTGGGGGTGTCGGGCTTGGGGGGAGGGATGAGGGGTAGATAGGATTGTTTAAGTAGTTTGTAGTTATTATTTTCTCCGATACATTACTCTGTCTGTAAACGGCTCCTTTCAGGATATGTCATATCTTGTCTTTTGTTATGTCATAGTGTGTTGAATTGTTATATTTCAATAAAAACTTGTTTAATTCAAAAAAAACAGAAGGAGCAGGACAGAGAACTGTACCAGTTAAAGCAGAAGGAATCGGGAAAGGCAGTCAGAATAGCAAAGGCACAAACCGAGGAACAGATAGCCAACTCGGTTAAGAAGTGGGATAAAACCTTTTATCGGTACATTAGAGAGCAAAGAAAGATTAAGGCAGGGATACTGAGGCTGAATAAAGAGGAAGGTGGTTGGGCAGAGAGCGACAGTGAAAAAGCAGGGATACTGAATGAATACTTCTGCTCAGTATTCACAATAGAAAAGCAGGGGGAGATACCTAATCCAGTCAATAGAAGTGCTCTGGATAGGGGGGGTTGATATTATTCCTTTCACAGAAGAAAGGGTTCTGAAAAAACTCTCAAAACTGAAGGTGGATAAAGCAATGGGGCCTGATGGGATTCACCCCAGAATTCTAAAAGAACTAAGGGAAGAACTAGTAACACCACTGACTACCCTTTTTAATAAATCATGGGAGGGTGGTGTGGTACCTGAGGATTGGGGGGGTGGATGTGATTCCCCTTCACAAAAGAGGGAGCAAGACAGAGGCAGGAAAATACAGGCCTGTCAGTTTGACCTCAGTGGTAGGGAAAATGATGGAATCACTTCTGAAGGAAAGAATTGTTGAGTACCTACAGGCCAGTGGGGCACAGGACCCAAGGCAGCATGGATTCATAGTGGAAAGGTCATGTCAGACAATTCTAATTGATTTCTTTGACTGGGTGGCCAAAGTAGTAGATCAGGGAGGGGCTGTGGACATGATCTACCTAGACTTTGGCAAGGCATTTGACACAGTCCTACACAAAAGATGAATAAACAAATTAGCCACCCTGGGGGTGGGTCCCAGGGTGGTAGCCTCAGTAAAACACTGGCTTGATAACAGGACACAGTGGGTAATAGTAAATGGAGTCCACTGTGAAGAAAGGGGGGTTACTAGTGGGGTACCACAGGGTTTAGTATTGGGGCCAGTCCTTTTTAATGTCTTTATAAATGACATTGCAGAGGGTCTTGAAGGGAAAGTATGTCTCTTAGCAGATGACACAAAGATCTGCAACAGGGTTGATATGCAAGGTGGGGTGGAAAGGATGAATAGGGACTTGGTAAGGTTGGAGGAATGGTCAAATGTATGGCAGCTTAGATTCAACACAAAGAAGTGCAAAGTAATGCACCTGGGAAACAAAAACCCAGGGAAAGAGTACACAATGAGGGGTGAGATACTGACAACAAAAATGGAAAGGGACCTGGGGGTAGTCATATCAGATGACCTAAAGGTGGGTCAGCAATGGGAGAAGGCAGTAAGGGGGGCTGGGGGGATACTAGGATGCATAGGGAGAGGCATCACCAGTAGAAAACAAGAAGTTGTTGGCCCTCTGTACAGACAGTTGGTAAGACTACATCTGGAGTATTATGTACAGTTCTGGAGACCCCATCTCCACTAAGACATAGACAGAGTGGAGGCTGTCCAGAGGAGGGAAATCAAAATGGTGCAGGGTACCAGAAGACATATGAAGAAAGACTAAAAGGAGATTAAGATGTATAGCCTCGAGGAAAGGAGGGAGTGGGGGGGACATGATAGAAACTTTCAAATACCTGAAGGGAATCAACAAAGTCCAAGAGGGTAGCATCTTTCAGAAAAAGAGATGTGCAAGAACAAGGGGGCACAATTTGAAGATAGAAGGGGGATGGCTCTGAGGTAATGTGAGGAAGTATTTCTTCACAGAGAGGGCTGTAGATACATGGAACAGCCTTTCTGAGGAGGTCGTAGAGTCAAAAACAGTGGAGGAATTCAAGAATGCATGGGACAGACATAAGGCAATTTTAGTGGGAGGTAGGAGGAAGTAGGCTGTTGGTTAATTAGGCTCTGCAGCTTATCTGTTAGGTAGGGGAAATGAGCAGACTGGGTGGGCCAAGCGGTCCTTATCTGCCATCAAATTCTATGTTTCTATGTTTCACTGTACTGTTGTTATTTGCTGTGCCTAACCTTGTTTTATAGGGGGTCTCCAGGGTCAAACTGGTGGGACCAGCCCTGTTGTTAAGTGCAAACAGTGAGGGGATTTGTATGCTGAATAGGGACTATTGTGAAAGTGTTTGTTGCATATTGTCTAGGTCACTAGAGGGGAAAGAGAAGGATTACAGTGTCCCCGGAGGGTTGTACCAAGGTTAGCCTTGCTACTAACAACCCTGTCCTCTGGGTGGAGGCACCCGTTTCAGTACCCAGGCCCCTTAACCTGCTGCTAGCCAAGCAGGCAGGGGTAGTAGCCCTTGGGATAGCGCCACCTAGGGGATACATCTTGGAGGCACCAATGCTGGGATTTTCTCCTTCTAGTGGTCAGAAGTGGGCACTACATCCCTACACTTAAAAATTGTGGCAAAATGGAAGCACTCACTACGCCAAAGTTTAAACTTGCTCCCCACAAGCTGCTAGTGCACCGTATGATGGGGTGGAGTGAGGCACAGGGGGTCGACCCTCAACAAGCCATTTTGTCAATGGACATCCCGTTAGGGACCTCTAATGCAACTATTATAGAGACTGTTGAACAAGTTAAGTGTTTGGGGAAGGTTGAGGTGAAAGGAAGAGATTCCGACCTGTTTGATCAAACCTGTGGTGGCCCTTCTCTCCTGCAGCCTGACCATTAAACCAGAGAAGGTACCCCCTGTCAATTTGCCTGAAGGGTCCCAAAAGGGGTGGAGAGTCATTCACTTACATAGCGACCCGGCTACTCCTTGAGGGTCCTCCCGCATAGAGGGATTTAAAGACAAGCTGCTTAAACTGTTAGCCTCTATGGGATGCTCTGCTACAGAGCTAGTGAAAATGTTAGAGCTTTCTGAGGATGTCACTCCCATGCAGTCCCCCATAGCCTCTCCCTCCACCCCTACTGTTGCTTCCCCCATAGTGATACCTACTGTACATTTGGACTCATACCGCAGACTTAGGCTCTTTTCGTGCATGGTCCCAGTGCCCGTGGGGGAGGATGATCTGGAAATGTGGATGGACTACATCACCCCATTGGTCCAGGAGTGGCAGTGTGCTGAGAAGGAAAAGAGGAAGAGGCTCATGGAAAGCTTGAGGGGCCCTGCACTGGAGGCCATTCACTTTCTGTGATCCACCAGCCTGGAGGCCACGTCCGCTGAATACCTCTCTTCCTTGGAAGGAGTATTTGGTAGCACCGAGTTGGAGGATGATCTGATGTGGAAGTTTAAATCTCCAAAATAGTGGAAAAATGAAAAGTTATCAATGTTTGTCACCCGAATTGAGTGAGCTTTGCTGCGGGCTCACAGTAAAGGAGGGGTGCCCACCAGTGAATTGAACAGGGTCAGTCTAGATCACATCTTAAAGTCAGCAAGGTACTCTAGTGTGATGTTGTTGAAGCTTAAACTGCAAGACAGAAGGGGCAATCCCCCCCAATACTGTGACCTAATGAAAGAGATCCGTGAGATTGAGAATGATGAAGAGGGATGGGAGCCCTATGCTGGGGCTGCCTGCACCTGCCAGGCCTCCAAGAGGTATGAGGAGGCTGAATTGCAACAGTTGAGAGAACTGATCAAGGAGCTGAATGAGTTGAGGGTCAGCCAGCAAGCAGCCGAGGCTGCTAGAGATGCTAATTCCTCTCCAGCCATCCCTGAGGCTAAAATCGAGGCCCTGCTGGGGGGAGGGGGGTACACATCATTTCCTCTGAAACCTGGCCTGAAGACAACCTATGGGAAGAAGTACAAGAACAAAGTTCTGGTAGGAGACCTGCTCCGAGCTACCTGAAACACTGACCCTTGGGGGAGCTCAGAAAGCCAAAAGAGAAAACCCCTGACCAGAGAGAGACCCCAAGACTCCCCCACTATTTTCAAGCAGGGGAACAACTCCTCTTCCCCTAGAGACTCTAAAGAACCTGTTTTCTGTTACCACTGCAGAGAGGATGGGCACACCCAGTTTACCTGCCATTCACCTGAGAATCGGAGAAAAGTTACTACTAGGCTGCTGGCATTGATTCAGTGGAGCAACATATGGCTGCACGGTGGGGCTGCCCAAAAAAGCTATTCATCCAAGGCAGCTGTAAAGTCGACGCCCAAGTCCATGTCACCTGAGTGGTCCACGGTGGTGGGCCCTTCAATGGAAACTACAGTGACGGTGAACAGTGTGTCTGCCTGGGCCGTGCTTGACAGCAGATCTCAAGTAACCATAGTATTTCAAGACTGGTACCAGAAGCATCTGCCTGACATGCCCCTACAACCCTTGGAAGGTTTGCACGTGTGGGGGTTGAGTGAGAAGTCCTATCTGTACTTGGGGTATATCCAGATCTGGCTGTCATTCCCTACTGCCATGGCTGGGGTAGATGAACAAGTTGAGACACTTGCCCTAGTGTGTCCCCCCACCAGACTTTATGATGGGGTTCCCCTGTTAACTGGAACAAATGCCCACATGTTTGGGAGACTAGCACAACTCTGCCATGAGAAACAAGGGCAACAGACTTTCGGGTCCTAAGAATTCCAGCATTAATCAAAAGGGCTTATGACTTGCAACAGAAACTCGATGAAGTGGTCAGAGATGAGCCAGTGGGGATAGTGTGGAAAAAGGATCCTGACTCTTTGGTGTTGACCCCCAACGCCCAGTGTACAATTCATGGAGAAGTCCGCCTAAGGAGAGATGTAAAGAACAAAATATTGATGATAGATGCCCCTGGTGAAGGGAAGCTGCCAGAAAGGTTGATGGTTAAGCCCAGTATACTACCTGCACATGCCCATGCCTATGCCCGCTGAGTGATGGTGCAAGTGAGAAACATGTTGGACAGGGAAGTTCGTGTGAACCGGGGACGTACGCTGGCTACAGTACACTGTGGAGACACTGCAGTATTACCCAGTAACAAGTACTCTGGTAAAAGGAAGAAAGTGACCCCAGACTTATTTGACTTTGGTGATTCCCCCTTGTCCGCCAAATGGAAGACCCAAATTAGCAGGAAACTTGCTCAGAGAGACCAAGTGTTTTCACTAAAAGAGTGGGACGTGGGGCATGTCTATGGTGCTGAGCATAACATATACCTGCATGATGACCGACCATTTTGAGAGAAGTCCCAACGCCTTGCTCTAGCTGACATAGATGATGTTAGGAGGTACCTACAGGAAATGCTCACTGCTGGCATTATTCAAGAATCAAGAAGCCCATATGCATCCCATCGTAGTGGTGCATAAAAAGAACGGATTCATGAGGATGTGTGTGGACTATTGGAACCTCAACCGATGGACAATCCCAGATCAATACACCATGCCATGCATACAGGATGTCTTGCATTGCCTGAATGGGGGTCAGTGGTTCTCAGTACTGGATCTCCACAGCAGATATTATCAGATTCCAATGGCCCCGGAGGACCGTGAGGAAACAGCCTTCCTCTGTCCTTTGAGGTTCTATGAATTCCTGAGGATGCCACAAGGGATTTCTGGTGCTTCTGACACCTTCCAGAGATTGATGGAACGTGCCGTGGGAGACATGAACTTGCTGGAATGTTTAATGTACGAGGATGATGTCATTGTTTTCAGACACACGTTGGAGGAACATGAGACCAGACTGTTGAAAGTCCTCGATTGTTTGGAAGAATTCAGCCTTAAGTTATCCATAGACAAGTGCCAGTTTTTTCAAACATCTGTGAAATATGTGGGACACATAGTGTTTGTGGAAGGGATACAGACAGATCCCAATAAAGTTGAAGCTTTGACCACTTGACCCCAGCTCAATAACCTAAAAGAGCTACAGCACTTCCTGAAGTTCTGTAGCTTCTACTGTAGGTTCATGAAAGACTATTCAAAGGTGTTTCAGCTGTTTCTTAACCTTACCCAAGGCTACCCACTACCAACCGCAAATAGAACAAGCATTTGTCAATGCCGAATGTTGTCTTGCTGCCATTGGCAGTGCAGGAGTTAGAGAGATGCAGCACAGGAGTGGCAGTCAAGTATTGAACTGATGCCAACCCACCCCCACCCTGCAGAGAGTGAAAGGCATTAGGGTGTCCCTGTGGGTGTTTATTAGTGCAGTACGGAAACCATGCTGGGCAGGATGTGAAAATGACAGCTGCACAGTTCATAAGGAGGTGTAATAAAATGCCAGTGCTGAAAATGGCATACAAATATATGGAATTTAGCGGAGTTGCAAGGGTGGTGGGAAATATACAAAACACGCTAGTACTGCTAGTTTATGGAAGTTCAGCACCAAATTTTCAACACAGGCATTTTAGCACCTCTGCTCTCATGTACAGTGTCACTGTCATTTCCTCGAATTGTCCCAAGAAGTGATTTTGCACAGCGACCACGCTATTCTGCGCTGGAAGTGCGGAAACACATTTTGGGCAGGATATGTGAAGTGACGGCTGTACTGTTCATCAAGAGGTGTGTAAAAATGGCTGTACTGTTCATCAAGAGGTGTGTAAAAATGGCAATGGTGAAAATCCAGAGTGAAAATATCACAAATACACTGTCATTTTATGGAGTATCAGCTCCAAATTTTCAACATAGGCATTCTAGGAGCTCTGCTCATGAACTGTGTCACTGTCATTTTCATAATCTGGCCCAAACACTGATTTCCCACAGTGAGTGCGCAATTGTGCACCGGAATGCGGAAAAAAACACATTTCAGGCAGGATGTGGAAAATGACAGCTGTATTGTTCACAAGGAGGTGCACAAAAATGCCAATGCTGAAAATACGGCGTTAAAATATTGCGAATGCGTGCAGTTACGAGCCTGCGTAGCAACTGCGCAATGCATGCTCGTAAAACAGGCATTTCTTGGATTTTTTCCACCAAATTTGGAACATAGGCTTTTGAGACACCTCATGAACACTGGCACTGTCATTTCATTAATGGGTCCCTAAAGGTGATTTCGCGGCGTGACTGCGAAATCACCTTTGAACTGATTAACGCCATGACAGTGACAGAATTCATGGGAGGGCCCAAAACCCATGTTGAAGATTTGGTGCCAAATTCCAAGAAATGCCTGAGATATACAACAAAGTTGAAAAACCCTATTCATTGCATTATACAGCTTACCAGCGTTTACTCAGTTAGCGGTCGGCTTTGAAGAGTGCAGACGTGTTCCGGTCCGCGGAAGTTGTCGCGCCAGAGTATGGAATTGAGGAGGCAGGGTGCGCAGTGGGTGGGTGTGGGTGGGGGAGGGGCATCTAGACTACGAGGATGGTTTTCGTTTGCAGGTAAAAAAAGAAAACCGTTACGGGACGATTTTCGCATTACAGGGCATTTGGCATGCTGGGTGGGCTCCCAGCGTGCCATCTAATTTTTGGGGAGGGTGTCAGTATCTGATGGAAGTTGAGCACCTTGTGGCGCACACAACACTGGAGGAGTAATGCGGCGAGGATTGGGCACCCCGCCCGGCAAACAAAAAAGGGAGGCGGAAGCTGAGGGATTGGGCACCCTCGGCATTCAACAGTTGGGGTGATGCCACGGGAGTGTGCTCCCATCGGCCGGACAAAGAAAGTGGGCGGCGCGAGCCGAGGGGATTGGGCACCTCGGCATTCCACATTGTGGGGATGCCGATGGTAGTGGGCTCCCGTCGGCACACAAACACAGGGAGAGTTGCCGACAGAAGTTGGGCACCCCGATGTCGGGAAGCATGAAGTGACTGCCAGCTCGCCGACCATTAATGGTCGCCAATAGCGGTACGGCAAGCAAAGGACCACTGCATATGGCGAGGTTTGCTCGGTTGGCAGCGACCTTGCTTTGATGTCTCGCCCAGTATGAATGCATGATAATAGCGGTGGCATGCAGGCTGATTGGGGAATGAGGGACGCCTACTGATGCGTGTCCGCATTCGTTACAGCTAACCGTGCCCCAAGACCCGCACTAGCGCCAAGATGTTGCTTGCACATGTGCGCAAGCCAACATAAAGAGGGGGCTATCAAAGACCAAGAGAAAATGTATTTTCGAACAGGTGTGCCTTTTGGGACTCAGTGGACACCCGCATGTGAAGCAGCTTTCTTTGAAGTCATATACCAGTTCACCCACGCCCCAGTCATTACCTATGTTGATCCTACCATGCCCTATGTTCTGCATGCAGATGCTAGTTTGCAGGGCCTTGGGGCTGTGCTATATCAAGACTATGAAGATGGCTTGAGACCTGTAGCTTTCACCAGTAGAAGCTTGACCCCATCAGAGCGGAACTATCTGGTCCACAAGCTGGAATTCCTTGCCCTATAATGGGCCATAGTTGACCAGTTTCATGAGTACCTCTATGGGGCAAAGATATTAGTGAAGATCGACAATAACCCACTGACCAATGTGCAGACTTCAGCTAAATTGGATGCCACTGGGCACCGTTGGCTTTCTGCCTTATCAACTTATGATTATGCTGTTGAATACAGACCAGGACTAAACCACATTGATGCTGACACCCTGTCATGAAGGCCAAATTCCAAGGACAATTGGATAAGATTGTCTGAACCTGACATCAAAGCATTATGTCAAAAGTTTGATAAAGATGAACACATTTCTGCAGACACAGTGGACTGCCTAGTAGATTGCTTGGGCCCTCCCGATACCTGCATACCAGCTGCCTAGTGCCATTACTCTGCTTTAGATGTTAGTGCACTACCTCAGTTCAATAATGACAGTATTCAGTGGGCTCAATCCCAAGATCCCATGATTCAACCAGCACTTGAAGCCCTGCGTGCGGGGAAAGATGTGTCCAAGTTGCATTCCCCTGGCTTGCAAACTGCTCTATTGTTCAAGGAAGGCCCCAGGTTAAAGTTGCATGATCAATTGTTATACAGAGAGACAGTGGATCATCATGGCCAAGTAGACAAGCGACAGTTGGTCCTACCCATGGCCTTTAAGTAGCTGGTACTGAGGTCCCTCCACAATCACATGGGGCACCTCGGTATTGACAGAACTCTTGACTGGTACGATCCCGATTCTACTGGCCAAAGATGGGGGCAGATCTTGAGAATTATGTCAAAACTTGCAGTCGCTGCCTCCTGCGGAAAGCTTTGTCCCAGAAAGCTGCCCCACTTCTCAACATCACTACCAGTGCCCCCATGGAACTGGTCTGCATAGACTTCTTGTGCTTAGAATCTGACCAAAAGAACATTGACAATGTGTTGGTAGTTACTGATCATTTTACACAGTACGCACAAGCTTCCAAACTAAAGCTCAAAAGGCCTCTACCGTGGCCAAGGTGCTAGTGGAAACATTCTTTGTCCACTATGGTGCCCCCCAGTGGATCCATTCTGACCAAGACAGAGACTTTGAAAGTAGGTTAATCAAAGAAACGCTCTCTCTGTGAGGGGTGCAGAAATCAAGAACCACCCCCTATCACTCACAGGGGGACCCTCAGCCAGAATGCTTTAACTGCACCCTTCTGGACATGCTGGGCAATCTCCATCCAAAAGACAAGCATAAGTGGAGCCAGCAGATCAGCATCTTGGTACACGCGTACAATTGCACCAAAAGTGATGCTACTGGGTTCTTCCCCTACCGTCTCATGTTTGGGAGGGAGGGAGGGAGGCCTGATTGCCAGTTGATGTCTGCTTTGGGGTCTCTCCAGATGGGGTTCAAGCCGAAAACTACTTGCAGCACATACAGAAATTGAAAGATTAGTTGAATCATGCCTATCAACAAGCTCAAACTATGGCTGCTAAGCGAAATTTTGCCAACAAAGAAAGACATGATTGATGAGTAAAAGCCCAGGAGCTGTTGCCGGGAGACAGGGTACTACTACGCAATTTGGAACTGCATGGAAAAACACAAAATTGTTGATAGATGGCACCATCTTCCTTATGTAGTAGTTGGTAAATTGGATGATTTGCCGGTGTACAAGGTGCACCCAGGCAATAATTCCAAAGCTGTTAAGACCATGCACCGCAATCACTTGCTGCCCATCGGCCAAGTTTTTATTGATGCTGAACCAACACTTGACACTTCTCCTGGGACAGTGACTCGTGCTGCTGCAAAGAGGAAACAGAGCCAACCTGTCTGTGTTGTTTCAGAACTCAGGCCTTCCCCTCAGCAGGCCCAGAGTGACAGTGATGACTGTTTGTCTGTCTCTGATGAGAATGACTGTGATAATGCCTATTATCCCTCATATGAACTGAGTCAGTTGTTTTGAGGAAATCCTCTGCAGAATCATGGGGCTGAAGCTGGTCCTTCAGAAGTGCCTAACCCCCCAGCTTCTTCCTTGGACCCAATGCCCCCTGAAAGTGAGGTGCAAAGTATCACATCTGAGGTTGTGGACTCTCTGTGTCATGTAGAACTGTTTGACTTGCCTGAAGAAGGGGCTGATGGCCTGAGTTTCCATGGTGACGTACCAGAACTTGAAGAACAATATGAAAGTGTTGACTGCACCCCTTCAGTGTCGCAAAGTTTAATTGTGCCAGAGTCTCCTCAGAAAGAGCAACCTGGGTCCTCTTCAGAAGATGATAAAGAGCAAAGTATCGTGGAAACAGAGTCTGCAGAGAAAGGAGCTGATGGTGTTCCCAATCTGGACATTCCAACCAGTGCAGAGGCATCTTTCACTACAGGAGGAGAAATCAATGCCAGTTTTGACCGCCCAGAGCCTGTGTCTGTTCCCCCCAGAAAATCTGGGTGACCTGTTAAGCCAGTGCTACAATTTAGTTATGATTCTCCTGGGAGGCCGGCGGACTTGCCTCTCAATGTGGTCCATAAAGGTGTTTACATTTCCAAGAGCTCACTGCCCAAACTGAGCTTGACTGCCACTTCCCGATTAATTGTTCTTCCCTCAGAACATGGTGTCCCTGTCCCATCTAGCTCCAAGTTAGCTGATAGGGAAGGGCCCCCTTCTACATTGTTTACTGTACAAGAAGTTATAATGTGAAGTCATTGGTAACTGTTCATCGTATGTTAATCATAATAGAATCAGTATAGAATGTATGAAACAGGAATAAGTATTGTCAATGAAGATATGGTATAGTGAAATATAGTAAAATGTATAGTAATGTGATAAGTTTGCATTAACTGATGCATCAGATATTATTTCCATAGTATGCTAATGTCACGTATATCTCATATATATTGCTTCTTCAATATTACTAAGGTTCATACTAAGGTTAGAAAAAAGAGCTAGTAGGCCAAAGCCCATAATGCTCCTATGCTAGGCCATAGAGTAGAATGTTAAGTCATACCCAGACATAATTAGCGTGTCGAGACGATGTTTAAAAATCTCTTTAGTATTACTTGTTACTACATCAGATGGAAGTCTATTCCAAGGCCCAATAGTTCTTACAGAAAAGAAAAACTTATGATTATTTTGTTTAAAAAATTTACCAGTTAACTGGAGGACATGACCTCTAGTATTATGTATTGATGACTTAAAAGAAAATCCTAACTCAGTCATGATATAGGGGTCATGAATAATGTCATATAGGAGGAGAAGGTCACCTCTAATGCATCTGATAGTAAGAGGCATTAGTTTCAATGTATCCAACCTAAACTCATAAGATGAGGATTCGAGACCAGATATTTTTTTAGTGTATTTTCGCTGAACCCTTTCAAGAGAGTAACTATCTGATTTTTTAAAAGGACACCACAACTGTGAAGCATATTCAAGATGGGGATGGACATAGGACCTGAATAGGGGTAACAACACCTCCTGATCTTGAGATCTAATATTACGCAAAATAGACCAAATTATTTTATTAGATGTACTAATAACTGAATGCATATGCTTGGAATATGTTAAGTCATCTGAAATGTTTATACCAAATTCTTCTCATCATTAGTGGCACACAATGGTAAATCATCCAGAATATACTGGAAATTTAAATTATTAGAACCCAAATGCATTACTTTGCATTTTGTAGGTTTAACTTCATGCCCCATTTATTAACCCAGGTACTAATAATATCAAGATCATGCTGAATACAAGATATTTGGTCTAAATTAGAACATGGTCTCCGATCTTCACATCATCGATATTTAATTGTAATTGAAAAGCAGGAATTAAGTCAAATCAGATATAAAGCCTGAAAAAGACAGGGGCTGAGAACCGAGCTTGTGGAACACCACTTAAAACTTTACCAGAGTTAAAAATGCCCCATTAATCATCACCTCTTGAGTTCTGTTTGAGCCAATTATGAATCCATGTAATTATATGACTATTAATACCAAGACCTGTGAGTTTTTGAATTAGAGGCCAGTGTGGCATGGTGTCAAAAGCTTTACTGAAATCAATAAAGACAATGTCACAGACTAACCGGTTATCCAAACAAGAACTAAAATGTTCATAAAAGCAGAGCAAATTTGTCAGACAGCTTCTATCCTTCTTAAAGCCATGTTGTTCCAAATCAGATGCATCAATAATAGGGGCAATAATATCCTTTAGTAGACTTTCTAACACCTTACATATGGATGAAGTCAAACTAATTGGCCGATAATTTTCCCATAGATGTTTTGATCCCTTCTTATGTATTGGTACCACAAACTCCTCTTTCCATTCACAAGGGATAACATTATATTGTAAAAAAAGGTTGAATAAAAGTTTGAGTGGAAAGGCAATATGTTTAGATAATAGGTAAAGTAAATGCCCTGCTATATTGTCTGGGTCTGAACAAAATTTACCTTTTAGTAAGTGTAGTTTTTTGAGAATAGACTCAACTGAGAATGTGATAAAAGTATCTGATGGTGAAATCATAGGTACAAGTGATTGAACTTCTAAAACTTTACAAAATTCATTATTAAAACATCAGCCACTGACTTTGGCTCATGGATAAGTATGTTTTCTGTAAAAGAGGCCCCACCACACTTGGACTTTTCTGAGGAGTTTATATAAGAGTAAAATTATTTGAATTAGACTTACTAGTTGTTGTTGCCAATTTCATTTCCCATCTAGATTTGGCCCTACGGATGACTAATTTACACTTCGTACTTGATTTTAAATAGGATTCCCAATTAGAAGTTGTCCTATTCTTTAGGTAGTTATGATGTTTTTTAATTTTCATATTTATTAAATGTTTTATGTTTTTATTCATCCATCTAGGAGTCTGTTTCCCATTAGAATTCTTATTTTTTGATGGAATATAAGTATCACGAAGAGTCAAAATAAGTGATTTGAAAAGTACTCAACTTTGATATAAGGACTGGTTATCAAAAAAAGATAACCAGTTTTTTCAAGGTATAGATTGATACTGTGAAGATCAGCTTTGTTGTACAGGTATATAATCGAAGAATTAGTAATAAAGACAATATGTCTCTGCAAGTTAAATAAAATAAATTATGATCACTGCTGCCAATTGGTGATGAAATATGCACATCCCTAATATCTAAAGGCGGTACTACTCAGAACAAGATCTAATATATTATTACCTCGGGTTGCAGAAGTTATCCATTGCTGTAAGTCCAATTCGAACAAGTGGACAAAAATTTATTACTAATACTGCTAGATGTTGTGAATGACTGCTAATTTATATCTGGGAGATAAATCCTGTAATAAAAACATAAACCCATTTGAGTACCTATTTCAAATTCGGAAAGAATGAGTCCATAATTAAACTAGATGAATTTGGGGAACATAACATGTCCCAAGGATAATAAAATCCTGTTTGGATAGGAACATTTTAAGCCAAAGACTCTCAGTGGGAGATTATGAATTTTATAGAACTAGAAATATTGACTGAGTTGATTTTATTGTTAATAAATGAGGCAACACCTCCACCCTTTCTTTCACTTCGATTCAGATAATAAGAGATATATCCAGGGAGTTGCTTGATCCAGTGGGAGTTGTAATCACCCCATGTTTCACAAACTGTAATAATATCGAAATCCTTATTCGAAATCACAGTTTGTAACTCATCGAATTTCTGTGTCAAACTTCTCGCATTAAAACTAAGAAACTATAATTGTTTACTGGAGACTTTATAAGAGTGAGACGAAGAGGTGTGTACATTTGCATTCCCCCCACTATTTAGTTTAAATTTATGTTAATTGTAGATAGGAATTGTTGACTCAGCAATGCATTCCCTAGTTTATAAGATGCAAGCCGTCAGGACAGTAAAACTCAGATCTATCAGAGAACTCTTCCCAATGGGTCATGCACTGAATATTCTGTTTTAAACACCATTGCCTAAGCCAGCTGTTAATAATTTTAATTTTATGATTAAGAAACCGGGAGTACCGTGGTATGGGTAGAATCTCTGAAAAAATAATATCACACCCGAGATCAATCATTTTATTAGTCATAGAAACATAGGCTAATTTGATATTCTGAACAGAGTCCCTGTAGATGTTGTTGGCTCCAACATGGATAATACACAGTGGATTTATGTCTTGAGAGCTAATAATATTATCGACCATATATGTTAGATCTGAGATCTTAGCACCACTGAAACTAGAACAAGTTCTATTATGTTTGTCAGGCTCGCATAAAACCCTATCAGATGTTTAACTAAGGAATCACCAAAACAAATACTTGTCTGGTATGTGAATCATCAGTATTAGGAACACACATAGAGGGTGCCTCTTCACCAGTTTGAATAGTAGCAAAATCAATCAAAGGAATATCAGTCGTGGAATTAGGTGGTGGAGTTGAAGAATTTGGCATATCAACCATGACTTGGGAAGTGTTTTTGAATTGAATCCTTCATTGGGGACTCAATAGGAATACAATTAGAATCGACAGGGGCAGTGGACAATGGGTCAAAGTTATTATGTAGTGGAATGTTAAAATACTCAGCCTTTCTCCTTCTTTTTTTAGTAGCTTTAGACCCTTGCACATTATACCAAGTTGTATCTTCTATGCTGTTTACCAAACTGTTCTCATCTTCTCTAGCTCTTTTTTTTAGAGACATCAGATGGATAAATCACTGAACTACTCATGGTAGCATGATTATTCTCACTAGATATTATTTTGTCAGAAGGGATGCTGTAAGCAGAGGTAGAGGAAGTCTCATTTAAAGGGATCTTTGTTACATGTAAAGCATCTTGAACTGTTATAGGTTCAGAATCATTTCTTGATTCGAATGCCAATATCCGTTTATAGTATAAGCTATTCTCACATTGTAATACTATGTTGTCAGTACATTTTGCACATTGAAAGGGGAGATTATCAGCAACATCGGCTGATAAGCTAAACATATAGCAAGATGTGCATTGTATACCTGTTTCTCCTTTAGTAGTGGTTTCAAACACATTAATATTGCTTGGTAGATTTAAGGAGGATGCCATTACCATGCATTAGAGGTGAAACAACAGAACCACGTAATGTAATAATACTCACAAGTATAAGTGAAGGTGACAACACGGCCATAATTATTCCACCTAACACCGCCTAACACGCTTAACACGTGCTGAGCAGCGCGTGTCTTAGCACATCTTTGCGCACGGAGTTGCACACGCCCTGCTCCCTTGCTCGCCCTGCTCACATAAGAAGTGCAATAAATGGAGAGAAGTGACCTGGAAGTACTCAAACAAGGTCACAGAGCCCCTCGAGATTTAATGTTAATATTGTGATGGTGTAGACTTGACGCAGATGCCAAGTTTTTTCCAGGCAGAGAAGGGTGTAACCCCCTACAAATGGGGGTTCCCAAAAGTCTTCCTTGGGTGTGCCTAAATGCCCACTGCCAGGCTGGTACCCCGTGTCTTAGCGTTTTAAAAGTGTTTGTATGAGAGTGCTTTAATGTCTCTATGCTCTGTCTCTTTAAGAGCTGCCTATAACATGGTACTTATTTAATCTGGGAGGGGGCTGAGAGTTTCTATGCTCAAGTCCTGCCCGGGCTGCCAGATAATCACTCCATTCTGCCATCACTATTTGCGCAGAGGGAGCTCTGTTAGAAGTTGTACTTATCTGCTGATTATCTAGTAGAATAGTAATGATATTGTAGTTTGTCTAACCTGCCTTTTTTGCAGCTCGGACAGTTCTGTTTATTACCACCATCTTGGCCCTGGACTGCTAGAATGGGCCAATCAGTACCTTTGGGGACCCTAAAATGGAGTCTGTCCCCAGGGGTCTTGTGGGAGTGAATTTCTGTAGGAATTTAAGTTTTGAGATGTTGGCGCCTAAATGCACCTGGAGGGGGAGCCCTTGCTTTGACAGACTGATAGATCAGCCAACCAGAACCTTTTGGACCAAAGGGAAATTCCCAAGCTGTCTGCTGCAGTGAGTCAGTCTGGAGGTAGAGTTTGGAGAGTGAACAGCTTAAGTGAGTCGAACAGCTGCTTCTACATAGTTTACGCGGGAGATTGGTGGAAAGGCTGAGTTTGGCCTATCTGCCTGCTGTCCCTCGAGAGGAAATCCTTTGAAAAGGCTTAGTAATGGGACTGTATCCAAACTGGAGTGTGACAAAGCCACTGAGGAGTGACCAGATTTAAACCCGAAGAAGACTGAAGAGTTGCTGTATGCGATCCGCCTGTCAGGAAATCCATTCACCATAGAACTCCCGGTTCTGCTGAGAGACACTGATTTTGCTGCTGGACTACTATCCACATTGTGGTATGGTGATTGCTTTACTACAAATGTGCTGTTTGCTATTAGTGGATCGCAATTTGGTTCCCCACTGTTTAATTGTGCCACGCTTGCTGGAGGCTGCATCCAGCCTTCCTGGACTGATATCCGAGCTGTCTTACCTGGCCTGGGCCTTGCCACACCAGCCCAGCCAACTACTTCATGTGCAGAGAACGCCATAGATGAGAGACCTGCCTGGGGATCAGCCCGTTGCTCAACATCACGAACAGGAAAGACACCATGGTGAATCGTGTGGGCCCTGCTTCTTCTGGCAAACCAGAAAGTCATTCTGCAGTCTCCATTTCATCAATCCTGTGTCCTGTACTGGGTAGCGTGAGTAAACATCAGAGTAGCTCCCTGCAACAACAGCTCAATCAAAGTGTGTCATCTGATTTAATTATTTTGTCTAATCATCACGAACTGAGCCTCCTGGCTCCGGATTACAAATTGTGTGTGGTTGTGCATGCCTTTTATTTTCGTCACAGGGCCCCAACCAGCTGCAACGCCGGCCTACTCCGGACAATGCATCAGGCTAGCCTATCTCACCAACTGGGTACCCAGCGTGCATGTAACTGTGTCGAGGGACTAAAATGTGCATGCATAATTGCCTGACTAGATCAGTTATAGAATCAATCAACCTGATTACGCCCCTTCCTTGTTCAAGTCCCCTGAATAAATCAGATCTAACTCTTTTTGCATCTAATTTGGCTGTGGTTCTAGTTTGTACCAAAAGCACTGTACTGTTGTTATTTGCTGTGCCTAACCTTGTTTTGCAGGGGGTCTCCAGGGTCAAACTGGTGGGTCCAGCCCTGGTGGTAAGTGCAAACAGTGTGGGGATTTGTATGATGAATAGGGGCTATTGTGAAAGTGTTTGTTGCATATTGTCTAGGCCACTAGAGGGGAAAGAGAGGGGTTACAGTGTCCCAGAGGGCTGTACCCAGGTTAGCCTTGCTACTAACAACCCTGTCCTCCGGGTGGAGGCACCCGTTTCAGTACCCAGGCCCCTGTGGGGAGACCTGGGAGGATAAGGAGCTGTATGCTGAGATGAGACTCCATTTCAATTTGGAGGAGGAATCCTTAAGTTGAAAATAGAGGTTCATTGGTGAAAAGTGGGGTTTAAACTTGTGAAGGGGAGGGATGGGAGAAAAGTCTGTCAAGGGGTGCCGATAAGGAGGACTCTGTCTCCACCCCGGGGAGCTGGAGGATTGTGGGAAAAGGCCGACTGGCAAAGTGCAGACTAAGGGAAAACAGAATCCCCATGGGAACACGAGCAGGGGAAATGGAAGTATAGGGAAAGGGTGGAAGGTAGTCCTGCTAAATGTCAGGAGCTTGGGAAATAAAATGCCTGAGCTCCAGGTGATGCTAACTGAGGGAGCAGTGGATGTGGCAGTGGTCACTGAGACCTGGGCCACTGCAGGACACGACTGGGACCTGAACCTGGAGGGTTACACTATGTTCAGGAAGGACAGGGGGGAGGGAAGGGGAGGAGGGGTAGCAATGATAGTCAAAAACTGCATTGGCATAGGGGGAGTAGAGGAGGTGGAGGGAACCATGGAAGCAATTTGGGTCACCTTGATAACAAGGGAGGGCAATAAAGTAAAAATAGGAGTGGTGTATAGACCCCCTGCCCTGGCGGAGGAGCTGGAGGAGGGTCTGGTGGCAGATATTGGGAGACACTGCAGACTGGGCAGAGGAACGGTGTTGGTGTTGGGGGACTTAAACATGCCAGGAACAGACTGGGAGACTATGACATCTTCTGTGACCAGGGAACAGAGGTTGTTGGATGTCTTTCAAGACACGTTCCTAACTCAGCAGGTGGGGGAACCGACCAGGGATGCGCGGGTACTGGATGTGGTCCTGGCAGACAGTGACCAGATTAGGGGCCTGAAGGTAAGGGACCCATTGGTGGGAAGTGACCATGCCACGGTCTGGTTCTGCCTGGACCTAGGAGGGCTAGAAGGCTGCACAAGGCGGGTAACTGACTTCAGGGGAACGGATTTTAAGGAAATGGGAAGGATCCTTAAGGAGCATTTGGATGTGATTGGGTCAGACATGGATGCTGATAGTGGGTGGGAAATCATCAGGAGAGGGGTGCAAGATGCTACCAGCACCTGTGCAAGAATATGACGAAAATGCGGTAGGGCCCAAAAACCCTGCTGGTGGACCAGGGAGGTCCAGGAGGTGGTGCGGGGAAAGAAGGCAGCCTATAGGCAATTCAAGTGCTCAAGGAGTGAAAGGGATCGAGGGGAGTATGAGCTGATGGCTAGAAGGGCCACTAGGGTGGTGAGGGCGGCTAAGGCAAGGAAGGAGCAGAACCTGGCCAGGGAAATTAGGAGAGGGAACAAGGGGTTCTTTAGATACATTGGGGAAAAACGAAGGGTGAAGGGGCAGATTAGCAGGATTAAATCAGGGGACAGATGGGCACAAGACCCGGGGGAGCAGGCTGAGGTACTAAATGAGTACTTCACCTCAGTTTTCACCAAGAAAAATGGGGGTGCTGCATCATACATGGGAGGAGACAGAGATACTGAGGAGGGGGGACCCTTACCGATTGGTGGGTCTAGGGAGAGGGGGAGGCACAACTGGCAGGAGGGGGGAGGGCTAAGCAGGGAGAAGAGGTACTGGAAGTGGAAATCACAGCAGAGAGAGTGAGGGAAGCCCTCAGCTCCCTTAAGACAGAGGAAGCACCGGGGCTGGATACATTACATCCCAGAGTGCTGAAGGAACTTGCAGATGTCCTGGCAAAACCCCTGGTGGAGCTTTTCACCATTTCTCTGAGGACAGGGTGGGTGTCCCAGGACTGGAAGGTGGCACATATAGTGCCTATCCACAAGGGGGGATCAAGGGAGGTGGCAGGGAACTACAGGCCTGTCAGCTTGACATCGGTGGTGGGCAAGGTGATGGAGGGCATTGTCAAGGAGAGGCTAGGGGGACCTGGAAAAGTCAGGGTGCCTGGACGATAGACAGCATGGATTCATCCTGGGGAAATTGTGTCAGACAAACCTTGTGGAGTTCTATGACTGGGTGACGAGTGCCTTGGACCTGGGTAGACCAGTGGACGTCCTCTTTCTAGACTTCAGCAAGGCATTTGACTCTGTTCCTCACATGGGCCTGTTGGATAAGCTGGGAGAAATGGGGGTGGGGAACCAGATGATCAGATGGATAGGCAATTGGCTCCAGGACCGGACCCAGAGGGTCGTAGTTGGCGGGATAGTCTCATCCCCAAAGAGGGTCATGAGTGGGGTCCCACAGGGATCAGTCCTTGGGCCCCTCCTGTTCAACGCCTATGTATCTGACATAAGGACAGGAATCAGGAGTGAGATGAGTCTCTTTGCAGATGACTCAAAACTGGGGGCGGTGATGGATGGGGAGGATGGGAGGGTGGCCCTACAGGGGGACCTGGAGGCTCTGGAGAGATGGTCTAGAAAGTGGAAGCTCAGGTTCAATGCGGGGAAATGCAAGGTACTCCACCTGGGGGCCAGAAACCCGGGCCAAGTGTACACCCTGGGAGGGGGAAATGCTACAAGTCTTGATGGCTGAGAGGGACCTGGGGGTGGTGGTGGATGTCAAGATGAACAACTCGGAGACTTGTAGGAGGGCAGCAGCCAAGACCAACAGGATGCTGGGATGCATCGCTAGGGGGATAACCTCCAGAAGGAGGAAAGTGATACTCCTCTGTATAACTGCTTGGTGAGGCCACACCTTGAGTACTGCGTGCAGTTTTGAGAGCCACACTTAAGAGGGACATTAAACTCCTGGAGAGGGTCAGAGGAGGCAACCAAAATGATTTGGGGCTTGGGGACAGGACCTATGAGGAGAGGCTCAAAGAGCTAAATATGTATACATTGGAAGAGAGAAGGGACCGGGGGACATGATAGAGGTCTTCAAGTACATGAAGAGGGTAAATAGGGGAGAAACAGTCAAGGTGCTTCGAAGGAAGGAGGAGGGGGCCACTAGAGGGCATGGGTGGAAGCTGGAGGGGGGAAGATTCAGGGGAGAAAGGAAGAGGTGCTACTTCACTGAGAGGGTGGTGGAGCCATGGAATGCACTGCCTAGGGGGCTAGTGGAGGCAGAGATGGTGGAGGGGTTCAAGAGGGGCTGGGACAGGTACAGGGGAAGGGTTCTGGAAGCAAAATCCAATGCAGCAAGAATATCCGGAACTGGGAAGGGAGAAGCCAGAGAAGGCGAGGGGCAGCAAGGTCAGCACCCAGGGTGGGGGCTGACCAATTGAGCAGACTCAAAAGACCGTTAGGCTTATTCTGCTGGCATTTTAGCATGTTAGTATGTTAATCTACTACTAGCCAAGCAGGCAGGAGTACTAGCCCTTAGGATAGTGCCACCTAGGCGTTACACATAGAAACATGGAATTTGATGAGAGATAAGGACCGCTTGGCCCACCTAGTCTGCCCATTTCCCTATCTAACAGATAAGCTGCAGATCCTAGTTAACCAACAGCCTACTTCCTCCTACCACCCACTAGAATTGCCTTATGTTTGTCCCATGCATTCTTGAATTCCTCCACTGTTTTTGACTTCATGACCTCCTCAGGAAGGCTGTTTGATGTATCCACAACCCTCTCCATGAAAAAATACTTCTTCACATTACCTCTGAGCTGTCCCCCCTCTATCTTTAAATTGTGCCCCCTTGTTCTTGCACATCTCTTTTTCTGAAATATGCTACCCCCTTGGACTTTGTTGATTCCCTTGAGGTACTTGAAAGTTTCTATCATGTCCCTCCTCTCCCTCCTCTCCTTGAGGGTATACATATTAAGCTCCTTTAATCTCTCTTTGGATGTCTTCTGGTGCAGACTCTGCACCATTTTAGTTGCCCTCCTCTGGACAGCCTCCATCCTGTCTATGTCCTTGTGGAGATGGGGTCTCCAGAACTGCATGCAGTACTCCAGATGGGGTCTCACCAACTGTCTGTACAGAGGGATAACAACTTCTTGTTTTCTACTGATGATGCCTCTCCCTGTGCATCCCAGTATCCTGCCAGCCCTCCTTACTGCCTTCTCATGTTGCTTGCCCACCTTAAGGTCATATGATATGACTACCCCTGGGCCCCTTTACATTTTTGTTGTTGCTAGTATCTCACCCCCCACTGTGTACTCATCCCTTGGGTTTTTGTTTCCCAGGTGCATTACTTTGCACTTCTTTGCATTGACTCTAAGCTGCCATACATTTGACCATTCCTCCAACCTTGCCAAGTCCTTTTGCATCCTTTCCACCCCACCTCTGTATTGACCCTGTTGCAGATCTTTGTGTCACCTGCAAAGAGACATACTTTTCCTTCCAGTCCTTCTGCAATGTCACTTACACAGACATTAAAGAGGACTGGTTCCAGTACTGAATCCTGCAGTACCCCGGTAGTAACACCCTTTCTTCAAAGTGGACTCCATTTACTATTACCCTCTGCGTCCTGTTCTCCAGCCAATTTTTTTAACCAGGCTACCACCTTGGGATCCACTCCAAGGCTAACAATTAAATTAACAGAAAGGCTTTTATTCCTCTTGAAATCCAAGAAATCCGATTGTATTCTGCTGACTGGAAATGTAGTCCCCAGTAAGTAATACACATTTCAGTTATGTTATGAACAGAGAAATGCTAGAAATATACTATTAGCATGCTTTCTGATATTTGTTGTCCATAACATACATTACAACATCTTAAAAAACTGCTTTCATTTCACTCCCCATCACCCAAAACACACACTCCTCGGAGCACATCCCAGAACTGTCAGTGCTTATACAGCTTACAGACCTCTTCTGCTGCTGTTCTGTGTGAGGGACAGAGAATGCTGCTGTTCAGGTGTCCTGTTCCCTCACTCTCCTTCCTGTCTCCATCTCCCCGCAGTGATGCTGTCTCCCCTGCAAAGCAGAATGTAGAAAAAGAAAAATCCCTAAAGGTCAACAGAGAGAGAGGACTGTGCAGGAATTCTGCATTAAATGTCCCGATTTCACTGTCAGTGTGTGTGTGTGTGTGTGTCTCTCTCTCTCTATCTCATCGATGATGTACAGGTGGTGGTGGTGGGGGATCCAGCAACAAGCTTCATAGAAACATAGAAACATAGAATTTGATGGCAGATAAGGACCGCTTGGCCCACCCAGTCTGCCCATTTCCCTACCTACTGGATAAGCTGCAGATTCTAGTTAACCAGCAGCCTACTTCTTCCTACCCTCACCCCCCAGAACTGCCTTATGACTATCCCATGCATGCTTGAATTCCACCACTGATTTTGACTACACAACCTCCTCCGGAAGGCCGTTCCATGCATCCACAACCTCTCTGAAAAAATACTTCCTTAAATTACCTCTGAGCCGCCTTCTATCTTCAAATTGTGCCCTCTTGTTGTTGCACACCTCTTTTTGAAAGATGCTACCTCTTGGACTTTGTTGATTCCCTTGAGGTACTTGAAAGTTTCTATCATGTCCCCCTCTCCCTCCCTTCCTCGAGGCTATACATATTAAGCTCCTTAAGTCTCTCCTCATATGTCTTCCGGTGCAGACCCTGCACCATTTTAGTTGCCCTCCTCTGGACAGCTTCCATCCTGTCTATGTCTTTGTGGAGATTGGGTCTCCAGAACTGCACACAGTACTCCAGATGGGGTCTCACCAGCTGTCTGTACAGAGGGATAACAACTTCCTGTTTTCTACTGGTGATGCCTCTCCCTATGCATCCCAGTATCCCCCAACCCCTCCTTGCTGCCCTCTCACATTGCTTGCCCATCTTTAGGTCATCTGATATGACTACCCCAGGTCCCTTTCCATTTTGTTGTTATTAGTATCTCACCCCCATTGTGTACTCTTCCCTGGGTTTTGTTTCCCAGGTGCATTACCTTGCACTTCTTAACATTGAATCTAAGCTGCCATACATTTGACCATTCCTCTAACCTTGCCAAGTCCCTTCTCATCCTTTCCACCCCACCCTGTGCATCAACTCTGTTGCAGATCTTTGTGTCATCTGCAAAGAGACATACTTTTCCTTCCAGTCCTTCTGCAATGTCCTTATAAAGACATTGAAGAGGACCGATCTAATACTGAAACCCTGCCCCACTAGTAACCCTCCTTTCTTCTGAGTGGACTCCATTTACTATTACTGTCTGTGTCCTATTCTCCAGCCAATTCTTTACCCAGGCTGTCATCTTGGGACCCACCCCAGGCTGGCTAACTTGTATATTAATCTTTTGTGTGGGACTGTGTCAAATGCCTTGCTAAAGTCTAGGTAGGCCATGTCCACAGCCCTCCCTGATCTACTACTTTGGTCACCCAGTCAAAGAAATCTATCAGATTCAGTCTGGCATGACCTTCCGCTGTGAATCCATGCTGCCTAGGGTCCTGTGCCCTCTGGCCTCTAGATACTGACAATTCTTTCCTTTAGAAGTGATTCCATCATTTTCCCTATCACTGAGGTTAACTAACAGGTCTATAGTTTCCTGCTTCTGCCTTGCTCCCACTTTTGTGAAGGGAATCACATCTGCCCTCCTCCAGTCCTCGGGTACCACCCCATCCTCCCATGATTTGTTAAAAAGGGTAGTCAGTGGTGTCACTAGTTCTACCCTTAGTTCTTTTAGAATTCTGGGATGAATCCCATCAGGCCCATTGCTTTGTCCATCTTCAGTTTTAAGAGTTCTTTCAGAACCCTTTCTTCTGTAAATGGGCGGGTATCAACTTCTGTATCCAGAGTGTTACTACTGTTTGTTTTATGTACCTCCCCTCTTCCTTTGTAAATACTGAGCAAAATATTTTGTTTAGTATCTCTGCCTTTCACAGTCTCCTTCTGCCCACCCTCCCTCCCTCCCCTTTATTAAGCTTCACTATCCCTCCCTTGGTCTTCCTTCGCTCCCTGATGTACCTATAAAAGGTTTATCCCCTTCTTAACTAGAGTTGGCTATCTTTCCTCGCTTTGGGCCTTTGCTGTTCTGACTGCCTACCCAGCCTCTTTTGCTTTAACTGATACAGTTCTCTGTCCTGCTCCTTCTAAGAGTCCTTGTACTTCCTGAATGCTTTCTTTTCTCTTGAACCTTCACTGCCACTTCCTTTGAGAACCATACTGGTTTCTTACATCGTCTTGTTTTGTTTATTTGCTTACACAAAGGCTCGTTACCTCTGTGATGGCAGTTTTATTATTCCCCATTGTTCTTCACCCTCCTTCCTGCCCATTTGCTAGTGCATTCCTTAGGCACTCACCCATTTAGCAAAGTCAGCCCTCCTAAAGTCCAGTACTTTTGTCTTTGTATGGCTTGACTCTATTGCTGTGTTTATTGTGAACCATACTGTTCGAAGGTCGCTAGTTCCCAGATGGCTACCCACTTCTACATTTGTAATCCCTCTCCATCTCCATTTGAGAGAATCAAGTCTAATATTGCTCCCTCGAGTGGGCTCCAGTACTAGTTGTCTAAGGCATGCCCCTGTAGGGCATCTAGAATAACTGCACTCTTCAAGTGGCAGCTGCAACTGCACTCCAGTTAACATCTGGCATATTCAGATCACCCATCAGCAATATCTCCCCTTTTTCTGCCATTCTAAGTATACTTTCTATCATTTCCCTGTCCATTTCCTCCCCCTGAGAAGGGGGTCTGTATACAACCCCTGTGCGTATTGTGGTGCCATTGCCTGTCTCCAAATTTACCCACAGTGCTTCTTCTCCTCCCTGTTTACCCTTTTGTTCTGTTGCTTTTATTCCTTCCCTTATGTAAAGAACTCCTCCTCCTCCTCCTCCTCTTTTACCCTCCCTGTCCCTCCTGTAGACAGTGTATCCTGGTATGTTTATGTCCCAGTCATGGTTTTGTGTGTACCATGTTTCTGTGACTGCCATGATATCAAGATGTTCCTCCTCCATCAAGGCCACTAATTCAGGAAGCTTGTTACCCAGACTATGGGCATTAGTACTCATTGCTCTCCATTTTTTGATGGCTTTTCCTTCTGTTGCAGCATCCCCCACTGACCGTTCTACCTCAGTCTTTTTCTCATTTAGTACCCTGTTTTGTAGGGAGAGGCTGGGATTTTTCTGCTGCTTGTCAGTGCCTCCCCCTTTGACTAGTTTAAAAGCTTGCCAATGAAGCATTTAAACCGATTGCTCAAAAGACTTGTTCCCTTCCTGGACAGATGCAGACCATCCTGTCAGTATAGGCTTCAGCTCTCTTTCTCTCTCTTTCTCTGTCTTCTGTGTCTCTGTCTTGCACAGACAATGCTGCTGTTCACTATTTTGTTGTCTCACTGTCTCCCCTGGCATCCCCATTGCAGAGAAAATGGATCACAGACACGGAAAAATCCCTAAAAGTCAAGACAGAGAAAGAGAGAGAGAGGAAACTGCAGGAATTCAGCATTAAATGTCCCGATCTCACTGTCAGTGTGTGTCTCTGTCTCTCTCTCTAAGCAATGATGTACAGGTGGTGGTGGTGGTGGTGGTGGGCACTGGCAACAAGCGTCAGCTCCTTCTGTCTGTGTCCTGTGTGTCTTTCTCGCTATCTCTTTCTGTTTCTCTCACACAACAATGCTCTGAAACAATACCCAGAGCTGCACTGTTACTTTCTCTTCTCCTCTACAAAATCGAGCAGATGAGATAGACCTTTTTGGCCTGTATCTGCTGGCTTTTTTCATATGTTCATATGCTCTCTGTTGTTTCATTAACTGTCGCTGCAAAACAACCCCAGTTTAACTCTTTCTCGCTTCAGTATGGTTTAAATTGCTGCCTTTCCCCCTTTCATTTTTTAAACACCTAACAAGTGCCGCTCTGCACAGGGATATTGCATGAGGGAAACTCATAGCAACTGTGGGTTAAATAGGAGATTTAATCCATGGTCGGGTCAGGTGATGGTGTCCCACCAATTAGTTTTCCTGCTCTTTCCAACCCACGTTATAAATGTTATTTATATAACACAAAACACTTCCTTTGGAGCCTTTCAATACTTTTGGTCTTTTGATGTTAATTTTCTTGAGATTAATGTTAACTTTTTGTGAGTCAGTCAGTCATGTGTCAGTTGTGCAGTCTGCGTAGTTGGGTAGTCAGTGGACGGTAGTACTGGTCGGAACTTTGTCCTGCATAATTGCACAGAAGGGCTCCAGCACACATGATTAACACACACCTGGAAGTTCCCTGACAGGAAAGTCTTTATCTCACTCTCAGCTGCTTGCCATGGTGCTCATACTCTAGTTCTCCATAGCTCCTGCTGAAAGTTTAACGTTCTGTGGGTGGAGTTTTACACCCTAGGTCAATATGTACACAACTGGGACCAGGCCATATATTTTGGGGGGGCGGGGGATAATAGTGCAACAGGGGTGTCGTTGCAGCTGGTGGGAACATTCATAAAGACCTTCTGTGGCCAGGAGCAGTTGCAGTCAGTGACAACATCAAGAAAGCACCCCTCTGGTGTAAAGCATTGTTACTATAAGCTGTAATGTATAGTATGTATGCCGTAAGACTCACCAGGGTGTGTAATTATGGGGAAATAATTGCACTCATCCCTGAAATGTCTTATTGCACTTATAACAGGGACAGAAAAATTGTGAGCCACTTATTGAAATAAAAGTTACACTTTGGAATGTTGAAAATTACTTGAATTTATAGTTGACAGACAAAATAGTTTCTTCATACAGTAATGGAGATGTACAAACTGCCTATTCCTTCATACAAACAGAAGTGTAAATAGCAAGGGAAACTCCACACTTTTTTCTTCTCATGTAACAGAATGTGACATTAAACACTGCTGAACATAAAGTTTATTAGTTCAGTTTTTATTTAACTAAAAATGAAAGACCACATCACCAGAAAAGTTGCAGCTCTGGAGTATTATGTTGTTTTTTATGTTGAAGCGCATGCACAGCCAATATCTTGCGGTAGTGCAGATTTGGAGGCGCGGTCACTGTTGGGCGAATAAAGGCCATGCACCAGTAGGTGCGTCCCACATTCCCCAATCAGCCACCAGCAGGGCCCGATACCCTGCCTAGCTAATGAGGCGAAGCCATGAGAGAAAAGGTCTGCTGCAATGAGAGTGAAGCTCTCATGCAGCATGACCATAACAGGGCCTCCCCTAAGTGTAGGCAACATGGCGGCAGTGACTACCACTGTTGCCTTTCAACACCCCCATTTATTGTGTGCCAATGGGGGTGCCCAATCCCAGTTGGCATCATGTAACCCCCCCTTTTTCTGATTGCCAAGGGGGTGCCCAATCCCTCTCGGCATCATGCACCCCCCAACAGTTTTTCTTTGCTGACTGGGGACCCAATCCCCATCAGCATGTATCCCTCCCTTCCCTTGAATTTTGCCGATGGGGGAGCCCACTCCTCATTGGCATAATGTATTTCCCCATTTTTATTTGCGGTGCCCAATCCTCGGCTCCTGCCCTCCCTCTCCTTTCCTTGTTTGCTGATGAGGGTGCCCAATCCCCCGTCGGCTAAAGCACCCACCCACACACACACACACACACACTCAGGTGGCACACTGGGAGCCCACCCCAGTGTGGGAAAAATCCAAAAAATGGCTGTCTTATGAGCGTACATTGTGCAGCTGCTACGCAGGCTTGTAACTCCGTGAATTTGCAATATTTTCATGCCAGATTTTTAACATTGTCATTTTTGTACACCTCCTTGTGAACAGTACAGCTGTCATTTTTCACATCCTGGCTGAAATGTGTTTCTGCACTTCTGGCGCACAATAGTGCGGTCGCTTTGGGAAATCAGTGTTTGGGCCAGATTATGAAAATGACAGTGATGCTGTTCATGAGCAGAGGTCCTAAAATGCCTATGTTGAAATTGGGTGACGATACTCCATAAAATGACTATGTTATGAGCGTGCATTGACAGATTGTACGCACACTCGTAATGTCATGCGTTTGTAATATTTTCACTCTGGATTTTCACCATTGGCATTTTTCCACACCTCTTGATGAACAGTACAGCTGTCATTTCACATATCCTGTCCAAAATGTGTTTTCGTATGTCTGGCACAGAATAGCACGGTCGCTGTGTGAAATCACTTTTTAGGACAGTTTGAGGAAATAACAGTGACACTGTGCATGAGCAGAGGTGTTAAAATGCCTATGTTGAAAATTTGGTGCTAAATGTCCATAAAATGACTGTGTTACATGTGTGAGTTGCGTATTTCCCACGCAACCTTGTAACTTCGCAAATTTGCAATATTTACATGCCACATTTTCAACACTGCCATTTTTTTACACCTCCTTATGAACTGTACAGCTGTCATTTTTCACATCCTGCCGAAAATGTGTTCCCGCACTGCACTACTAAAGTCAATGCCAGCGCGACAACATTCGGCATTGACAAATACTTGTTCTACCTGGAATCAGCATTTCTTTTTATAGCATATTGTGAAATGAAGCTGTGTATGGAAATCCATATACCGCAAAAAGTCATTCTGCTGCAGTAGTGATGTTCTCACTAATGCAGAACAACTTTCTGTTCTGCGTTAGTGAGGATGTCATAATACAGTGGACTCCAGTAGCAGCTGTCATTCATCCCTTGAGCTGCTGTGTGAGAGTCGCATGCGTGTGCTAGGCAGCGGCAGTTAATCATGGGTGGTCAGCAGAGCTGATCTAAAATGGGGGAAAAGTCAAATTTTTTTATTTTAGTCACCATACACTATATAGAAACAGTGTATGGTTACCATACACTGCTCAGTTATTGTTCCACCTCGTGGATACAATGACTTAGGGACCGCTCGAGCTTCACTCTTGAGGTCATCAATCGACTTGTATCCACTCGGTAGAAGAATAGCCTTGTAGTATATTGTTACCCATACACTATCCTATATGTTAAATTGTTTTGCTTTTCTCAGGAGCGGCAAACATTGGTACATCAAACTAAACTGCAGTGGCAGTTTAAACATCTATGAGGAAGTGAGTTGTAGCAACACTCATCTTCAGCAGCCCCGGTCTCAGTGGTTTCGCCATTGTCGTTCTCATTCTGTGGTCCAGTTTTGTTCTGAGCTTAACTGACATCGTCTGAGGAGAGGTCTGTGGAGTTGATGTGGTGCTGTAAAGGGCCTCTGGCTGGTCAAGTAGTAATTGCCTCCCAATATGTTCCTCCAGGTGCATCTATTTTTAATTGATGTGCTCAAATAGCTGTGAAGCCTGCTTTCATTTTATGGCACTGTTAAGTATAGGGATTTGGAACTTGTGCACAGGCTAGAAATTGGAAAGAAGTACAGGAGTGTAAATATGGTCTCATAATTACGCTTCTGTACTGGTATCTCAGACAATCAAATGGCTCTCATTTTCTCACCAGGGACCAGATATTCAAAACTCTGTGCTGGGCACAAACCATTTGCTCAGGGATTGCTCCCCATTTGCTCAGGTCCCCTATATTAAAAAGACCAAATTGCGTGGGCAAACTGGAACAGCGCAGTGCAAAACGACAATGTATGCACTGGGCAAAAAGAGGGGACTTGTACATAACTATAGGCTCAATGCTATATTCAGCGTGTTAGTGTTGCACACAGTGTGTTTGCAAGACTTTGTGTGACACATAGCATGGTGCAAATTACTGTCCAAAAAAGGTATTGTTAACTCTGGGCAAAACAAGGATAGGGGGCATGGACACAGCAGCAACAGGCAACAGGGCTGTAAGCAACAACAGCATCATGGTGCACCTGATGACTGCAGTCACTGGGCAGGAAGGGAGGGCAGACAGCCACCCTGGGTCACTCCATATGCCAATGAAGAGATGTACTGCAAACCAATGGTAGCAGCCATGGGTCCTAGCATGGTACCCTGGCAGTGCCCATGACACCTTCATCTGGCACCACTCCCAACTCTGCCAGGCAGTTGAGGGTGGCCTAGTACCCAGTGACCCTGTCAGTGAGTACATGCAGCACACACACCCCAGTCCCTGCATAGGGGTACACCAACCCAATACAGCACACACATGCTGCACTGAAGGGAGAGAGGGTGGTGAGGGGAGGGTATACAGGTGCCCAGGATGCACCACATAGTAGGTGCCGCCAAGAGGCTGGGGTCATCCACACAGTGAACATGTTTCAGTGAATGGAATGCCCCTGACATCATTGGGCCTGAATAATGGTATGTCTGGGGCCTCCTCCCCCGGGGCACCTACCGCACACCTGTACATACACCCCATCACACACAGCCAGCCCTATGTGTGTTTCTGTGAGAATCCCATGCTGGTGGCACAGCGTATATGGGTCACAGGACAGTATGACAGTGTTGTCCACTGTCAGAATACATCTGCCATCTGGGCCTGTCTGAGTGTGTGAATAGCAGCATTCAATGTTACCTGGCACACCATATGCATTGATGTGTCCCTCACAATACCGGCTACCCATGGTACTGTAGCATACAATACACACTGTAGCAGACACAACAATATGTCTATGGCATGCAGCACAACCACCCATGCCTGTGGTACTAGTCCACTGGGGCACAATAGTCTGGGTTGCTGTGTACAAACTCAGCCTGCAGCTACTGACCTGTTGTTCCAGTCTGACATACAGTACAGATGGTGCTGTGTGCAAACCCAGCCTGCAGCAAACAAGCTGTAGTTCCAGTCTGACATACAGGTGGTGCTGTGTGCACCCTGAAATAGCTCAAGCAATCTACACATAGAAATGCATGCAAATCAGACCATAACGACATGCTAATGTTGCTGTTTTCCCTCTGAATGCCTAAGTAGTCTCATTTGCATATCTGTTTTAAATAGTACACTTTTCCAATGGGCAAATGTGTTTGCGCTGGGCAAACGTGTCTGAACCTTAGTGTGGTTCTATAGTATTTGGCCTGCACTGCTGTTTGCAGTTGTTATAAACCACTTCTTTGCCAGTGCCCACAGCAGTCACATAGTTCACCTTTGTCTGACTCCACCTCTGTGTGCACTGTTGCTGTTTACACTGCCTGGTTGCTATATTCAAATCTGTCTTCTTTGCTGGGCTGTCTTTGCACTGCACTCACAACCATGTTTGCCCACCTTCATCTGCCTGCTATATTCAGCAGTTTTTGCCACTGGGCTATTCCTTTGAATATTGCGTGCTATTGGCTGTGGGCTAATTTGCCCAATGGGCAGTATAATTTTTGGCCCCTGGCAAAGTTTTGAATATTGGGCCCTAGGTTATAAGTAAGTAAGTGTGTGTGTGTGTGTGTGTGTGTGTGTGTGCGTGATGCAAATATTGTGCGTGAGTTTGTGTGTTTATGGATGTACTGTTATTCAAACCTTAGTACCGCCCAGTAAGTACCACTGACACTTTGATTTTATTATTGAAGACATTTTTCATGAAAACAGACTCTACACTTTGGATTTCATCTAATCCTGGTGCTTTTCCTGCCTTGAAATGACAGTACTGTTATGCCGTGACAGCAGAACAACTTCCAGGGCAATTGGTTGTGATATCTCATCAGAGGATTATAGGACTTCCAGATAGAAAAAGTAACAGGAATACATGAAGTCTAAGGGGCAAAGAACCTAATTTCCTGCAAATTGATTTAGTACTAAAAAATAGGATGTCCCGAAATTCAGCATTTTCTTGGAATGTGGGATTTGCGTCCAGCTGATGTCAACTGACTTTGATGTGCGGAAAACTGGAAAATCCCTTTACATCAGTACAGGAACTGGTTTGAACCAGAAAGATGGGAACTAAACATTTTTCCCTAGGGACCACTCTGATTTCACAATGAGTTCCTGAAAGCTGTTTTTAGTTTAACTATCTGTTTTTAAATAAAACTATTTGGTATTAATCAGCAACACTTTTCCTGTGGTAATATTTCACAAAATGTATTACTGTTTTATCAAAATTTTGTCCATCTAATCATTGATGAAACCTGTTTTACAACCCTGGATTCTGTGTGATAAAATATGCTTCTGCTAGTTAGAGCACATAGTACGATGGCTGTTGAATAATTATGTCTTGAAGCCATAAACACATTGAATGAGAGTGAAAAAAAGTGTAGCAATTAAGCAGAACAATTTGCATGATTTCTCTGTTAAAACTGTAATTACAGATAAATCTCTAAATGGTATATGGCAGGATAAGCTTCTTTTGTCAATTAGTGTTACTCAGTAAGAGAACACATATAGCAATTTGTCTCCTGCAAAGTATAAGCAATTAATTTTTCATTATTTTATCATTTTCAATGTACTGTACAGATACGGGATCTTGTGATCCCCCTGTTTAGCTGTTGCTGTGGCCACATTATTCCAACTGGGATGGTGCTGTAGCAAGGGAACTTTTTCTGTCATGGGGTATACCTGTGAACCTAGACACCCAGGATTGGAGCGTGCCACCAACACCTACTGTGTGACCTTGAGCAAGTCACTTAACTGTCCTTAGCATGCCTTTCTTTCTTTCTTTCTTTCTTTCTTTCTTTCTTTCTTTCTTTCTTTCTTTCTTTCTTTCTTTCTTTCTTCCTTCCTTCCTTTCTTTCTCTTTCCTTGCAGTACAGTAAGGCACTGAGTGTGTTGTCAGTGATCAACGCCAAAAAGGTGTTCAAGTCATTTAGACTGGGTCTTTTTAGAACAGGCTGTTGCAGCATTCAGGATGGGAGACACCTTCATTAGCAGTGTTCACACATTGTATGGAACTCAATGCCTCAAGTTAGGGCCAGTGGGTACTATCTGGTAAAACAGCCATTGAATGCTGAACGAGGCATGATTGCCCCCATCGCTCCTCCTCCTCTTTGAAATAAGTATAGAGACTTTGGCTGCAGTCATCAGAGCATTTTCAACAAAATTCAGGGGACTGGGGTAGCAGGGGAGGAAGTGCGTATTTCTTTATATGCAGATGATACCCTCCTGTTTATACAAATACACTGGAAGACTGAACCGTGCTGTAATTTGTGTTGTACTTTTTCTTTCGTTTTTCTAGTTTTGCTTTCATGGTGTACCTCGAATACCCAGGTGATCAAATGTGATGTATGTATGTGTGTCCACCACATCCTTCCCCACTCTCCCCCCCTTCTAGTTTCTGGGAGGAGGGGACAGACATTTACTGATCGGGACACTCGACTTTGGCTGAGCAACAGGTCCTGCATTCAAGGAGTGGAGTAAATAAAAAGAAGATCCCCCCAAAAGCTCCTTCCCCCTTATTCACGCTTCGCTGTACTGTATTATTGTTCTACTGGTGTGTTCTTTATTTTTGTATTGTCCACATGTAGTGCTGTTGTACAAACAGAAAATTCAATAAACATTAATTTAAAAAAAAAGAAACATCATCTGATTGTGCACTCCCATTGCAAGCACAAGACAGGCTGCAGTTTTTGAAAACTTTCGTCATATTGGGGCCTATGCACTATGAGTACGCTCTGAGTACGCGGCATGCAGCCACTGTGCATAAGGGGGATATGTCACAGAAACATGCTGTTCCTGCTTGGGCAGCATGCATGTATGTGGCACATAAGTACACACAGCAGACACACATGTACGACCTCTGTGGCAGCACTATTGCTGAAGGGGTGTGACTACATACCAGCATACACATGCCACTCATGGGTACATGCATGACATGCAGTGTATCTGCCTTGTGCGTAAGTGTGCAGGTGCAGCACTACACCATGAGGAGGCCTGCCATAAACCCCCATGCATGCAGGGCCTGCTGGATGGCCCATATCATGGCCATGGCAGATGGCACAGTCAGCAGTGGATCCAGCTGTGTAGTGAAGTAGCACCCGCCTCTCCCTTAGACCGTGACATACTAGCTTGTAAACTTAGTGTAATCCATTTAAACTGTAAAAGGAAACAGGAGACATATTTCAGGAAAGTGCTAACCCTTGAATACATCCAGATCTGACTGCACAGTGCATGCCCCACATTGCAGTGCTCCCCTGCCTGGCTGCTGGCCACACATTAGCCCCTCCCTGACTTAGATGCATGAACCAATCCTGTACCCCCATGCCAGCTGGCCACTCAGGAGAACCAAGAGGCCAACTGCAGCCAGAAGCATGATACCATAGCCAGAATAACCACACAGACATGGGACATGTTGCATAAAACATTTTCAATCAGACAGCAGCAGCATGGCATATACAGAACAGTTAAACGCTGAGGGATGGGGGAGGGAGGGAGTTAGGTTTTCCTGGTTTTTGTTCTTCTTTTTTTTTTTCTTTTCTCTTTTTGGGGTTATTGCAGAGGATGGATCCTTTTACTAGCTGTAACACACATGATTGTGTAGCCTTATGTTTGTACCTATGTTTTTTGGAGGCATTCTCTGTAATCAAAACTGGAATAAAGATTTAATGGAAAAAAAAAAAGAACAGTTAAACACTGTGGATGATGCAAAATGGATAGGTACTGACTGTGCAAAATGCAAACGCAACATAAACATATCAAAATGCATGAATGCAAATGTGCAATGTCAGTCACTTGACAGCAAACCATTCCACCAACTTCTGTCTCCCTGGGAAGGCTTGCATAGGTACAGGACTCTCCTCCCATAGCAGCATACAGATGTCACTGTTCAGTGCATCCACACTACCTCTGGAGACCTGGGCCTAGCTCTTCCCCCCCCCAGGAGTCCTCACTTGACCCCATCGGCGTGTTGGCCATGTAGTGCCTCTTTATCAACACCAGCCTTCTCAGCAGTCCACGGTAGGCCTTAAATGAGAAGAACACAAATGACAGGTACGAATGGGATGCATGGCAACGGGAAAACACTGGTGATACACAGCACATACAGAGTCGCCCCTCCCCCACTGGTGCAACCCCACCTACCTTGGAGAGCTCCACTACCACCCAGTAGACTGCCCTGTCATTCTTATAATAGATGTTGCTGGACCCCATCTACCATGACAGACAGCCTGGGATATGCAGCATCCATTGGGCCTGATGGGCCACAGTGCCTGGCACTGCCCTATCAGGCTATTCCCTCCACCACAGAAGTACTATCTGTTCTGTTCTGCCATGGTAGTCCTGGGGAGATGCATGCAATGGGACACCATAAATGTCACTGCTCTCACAACACATGGCTTGCACAGCACATACACCACCCCACCATGAGTCTCTGACATGCTGTGGTAGTCATACAAAAAGTTGGCCAGATACTGAGGTAATGCTGAGAGCAGAATCACTATACAGCCATGCTAACTGTAACTTGAGTGATTCAGTATACCTCAGCACTACATTAGTACTGATCAACTTTTGCATGACTACCACTGCACAGTAACATTCAAAGCGCTGCCACAACACAGATGACACCCCCATCACCCCTGATAGGTGCTCAAGAACATGTGCTACAGCATTTGGGGGTAGGTCCTGACATGATGATCCATGCCCTGGCACTGTGCTGCCGTCACCACCATTGCACTGTTCAGTGTGACTGGGTGATGCCTATGCATGCCGTGTTAGCTCTTTGGCATGCCAGGTAAATACCCTTTATAGGGGCCTTCATCAGGCCAGGCATGTTTGGGATGAGGACCAGTGCATACACGGATGGGTAGTGGTCGCATACTGCATGCTAGCAATCTAACGAGTCTGACACAGCGTCTGAGCAGATGTGCCCAGGGCTACTACAGAATGTCCTCCTGTTGGACTGTGGTAGTGACAATGAACTAGCACAAAGGGCTAGGCCATGGCCAAATGTGGTCCGGTGCCCAAGGCTGGATGCTTATGCCTTGAGGGTCACACACTGTCTCAAATAGTTCTATGTGGATCATGCAATGATCACTCTGCTGTGTGCTATGTTCCGTGTCCATGTCACCCAATGTACCCATCAGTCGAAGGCAGTGTTAATGGAGACAAAGGGGCTATGTGCTGGGTCCTTTCAGAGGGTGGTGGGGATGCCACCAGTGGTAGTCAGTTGTTCGTGTCCAGGAGCACTACACCAGGTCACCAACACCCTGATCCTGGGAGTGCATGAACACATAGTATTCTCCACCATACAGGCCAACATATGATCCATGAAGGAGGCATTCTACGCCTGCATGGCATGCCCAGTGTATTGGGAGCCATTAACTGTACACATATCATGATTCTGGCACTATCTGTGGACAAGGAGGCATACTGCAACTGCAAGGGGTTCCATAGCATCAGCTGCCAGGTCATCTGCGATTTAACCGGTATCATCATGAATGTGTGTGCCAAATACCCAGGGTCATGCCATGATGCCTATATATTTGATGGCTTCAGGCTCAGTGCTCCCCTCAGGCCACACAAGGGCAGGAATGGATGGTTGATCAGTGGGTTTTGGTCCACTACATTGTAGGCATAATGGTGGTTGCCTATCAGCCACTCAGTACTAACACTGTTGTTTACTCCCATACAGGTGACAGCGTCTATCCATTACGGCCATACCTGATGACCTCATACCTAGTGGCACATGGCAAGGCTGAGGAGGCCTACAATGAGGCACAAAGGAAGACACAGTCTGTGGTGAAGAGGACAATAGGTTTCCTGAAGATGGTTCTTTTACCTCTACATGACTGGTTGTATAATAATGCTCACCTGTGAGAATGCATGCAGAGTGTTCACCGCATGTGCTGTGTTACATAACATGGCTATATGGAGGCATATACTCATGCCATGTGACGGCATGGGCATAGCCCACAGGGTGACAGGGAAGGGGAGGCCCTGCATGACCATGGCACAGAGTCAGTGTCAAGACAGGCAGTGAGGCAGGCCTTGTGCAGGGCACATTCAGAAGCTAGGACCTGTCAGAGGGTGTGGAATATGAGTGCTGGTGTGGCAGAGTGATTATGCCCCTGTCTGAGTACCACGTGGCCACAGTACAAGCGCTATTTGGTGGAGGGGCTGCTATGCTTATGCTGTATGGAGGGGGCAGATACATGCTTGTGCTGTTTGGTGGGGGGGGGGCAGATATGTGCTTGTGCTGTATGAGGGGTGTGCATATGCATTACTGTCCCTTGCCTGGTTAGTGCCCTCTGCGTGCTGAAGATTGCATGCCAAGATAGCGTGTTTTTACAGGGGTCTTACCCCCTGCCCAGCCTCATACCCCTGTTCATGTGAGATCTGGGTGAGATCATTAGGCATTACAATTTGGGTTTTCACTGCTATGCAGATAATACCCAGCTGTATACGTCCCTTGATCCCAGGACATGTGATGCAGTGGAGTTGCTTAATAAATGTCTAGCCGAGATCCAAGACTTGATGTTCTTTGACTGGCTAAGATTTAACCCCCGACAAGACAGAGGCACTAGTGATTGAGTCTGGTCACCGGCATGATGTGGTCACTGCTGGATCAGGAACAGGGTTGTTCCTGGGTATCACACCATTGGTAGCTTCCACTAAGGTGAGAAATCTGGGCACCCTCCTTGAAGGCGGGTTAACACTTAGAGCTCAGGAGTCATCTGTCATCTGGAGTGGTTTTTACCACTTAAGAAATGTCACCTGGATTAAACCGTTAATTCTGCCTGTTAAATTGCCCTTGCTGGTACATGCCTTTATTACATCAAGGCTTGACTGCTGTAATGCTCTTTATTTCGTGGTCAGTGGAGGTAATCTCGTCAACTGCAGCTGGTACAGAACATGGCAGCCAGGTTGTTGATGGGCCTTCCTAGGTCCTGTCATATAACCCCCTGTGTAAACTGCACTGGCTGCCTGTTAGATGGAGGATCACCTTCAAGACTGGCTTTCTCACCTATAAGGGTCTATATGATTTGGGGTCTGGCTACCTGACGGAACTCCTAACCCCTGTCAGCCCTGTGTACATGCTCTCCACTCCTCTACCAAGGGCCTCCTAGTGGTTTCGAGGGCCCAGTTGAAAACCTCAGGAGAATGTGCATTTGAGGTGGCAGGCCTGGCCCTCTGGAACTTGCTTCCAAGGCCTTTGAGGGAGGCTCCATCGGTGTAGGCTTTTAAGCAGGGTCTAAAGGCACACCTTTTCAGAGAGGCATTTGGAAATCAGCCATAGTTGGTTTAATTGAATTATTATTTATTCATATTTATTGATTTACTTCTGAAGTCTATTAATTGTCTGACCCATGTTTTAATTGTGTATTGCTACATTTTTTACTCCTCTTCTTTTATGTAGCACCAGAGCCCCCGGGGAGCTCAAGAAATAAAATATTACGTACTTCCATCCCTGCCAGTAGTGACATGTGGCTGCCTTCCAGCTTCTGGATGTTTTCTGACTGTGCAGGTGTAGATGTTCCGGCCAGCCCTTGGATGTTGTCCAGTTGTAATGGTGTGGATAGTCTGTCCGCTTCCTGGATGGGTGCAGGCTGGGGCAGTGTGGGGGGTGGGCCCTGGGATGGTGTTGGCTATGCAGTTGAGGATGCTGCTGATGTGTTTTTTTCCCTGCCGCTCATGGCTCTCGCCTTGGAAGTGAACTCCTGCAGCTGTTTGGTGTGCTCCTGCTGGGCCAGTACCCTGTCTCATTCAAACTACCATACCTCAGGGTGGTAGGTGTGGAAGATTCCACTCTGCATCCCTCAATGTGCACTGTGGGGTAGCATCTACTATCCCATGCCACTGTGTGTATCCCTGCTGCCCTTTGTTGTGGCGCTATCCACCCTGTCTGTTGGACGGACTGTGCCTGGAGGCTGCCTGACAGTGCTGCATGCCCCACTCTTGCCTGTCCTGACTGCATGATGTATGATGCATGATTACATGATGGTGTGTTCCAAATGTGGTCTCCTGTCTCTGTGGTATGCATAGGCGCACCAGTGATATGGCCGATATGGGCACAGTACACGTGCATCAGTGCATAGGCCCCACTGGGCACACAGTAAGCAAACCATGCACTGAGACTGCTATTTGCCCAAAGAAAGCAAGCTTTTCACTAAGATTATTATTTATAAAAATATCTTTTTCTACCTTGAATCAGTCCATGCCCTCACCACCCGGTATATCCAGGGGTAAGCAGAAATTAGGCATGCATGCAATAGCTGTTTTTACAATAGCAGTTTCTAACGAGATGCCTGAAAGCAACTTCTTCCTTCAGCCATGACTTGCTGCCTTATTTGCCTGCTCATTGTGTCTCAGCGCACTGTATAAAAAGTCAGGCACTTGACATTTGCAAGGTGAAGTGAGTGATTATTTCTCATTTGTACATTGGGCAGTATATTTTTGCTGCCGTTGTGCCATCATTTTTGTTATTGCTGTTTGCCAGGCCCATGAGTGGGTGGGAAGAGTTTTCTGATGTCACTGATGTATCTGTTGTTTCTACTGTGGGCAGCCAAATGCCATTCTATACAACAGGTGGGCTGGTCCTTGTGGCTGGCAGAAGGGAACATGGTAGTGGAACGAGAGGGAATTAATTCAAAACCATTATTTATTTTTCTCCATCTGGGGTGCTTTAGGCTCACATGGTGTGAGCGCTACTGTTATTGGGGCTAGCAGAAGGGAACATGCCAGTGGGTGAGGGCTGGGGAAAGAGTGATTTAAAAAAATGGGTTTTCAGCCCCATTATCAAACAAAAGCAATTAAGTCTGCATTAAAATAACTAATCTGAAATTGTTACACTTTAATATACATTGTTTAATTTGGATACACAATGGCATCACTCAGAATATACCATTTATCATCACTTGTGAGTGGGTAGGACTTTCATAACTCACTTGTGGCTCTGCCACTTGTGAGTTATGATCCCGACCCCTCACTTGTAGAGATAAATGGCATATTCTGAGTTAGGCCATTGTGTGCCTCATTTTCTTTTAACAATTTATTTACCAAGTATAGCCCAGCTGAAATGCAACATCTCATTTCCATTGAGGTCGTGCCAAATTTATTTATTCATTTGGCAACCGGGTTGGTGCACTGATCTGAAAGCCTTTTTCAGGCATGGCATGGGCCAGAATCTGGCACAAACAGCATAAAATACAGTGAGAGAACAGCATGGATCATACAGGGAACATAAATGGGAACCTAGTGTAGGTCAAGCTAAACAGAGAAAATATAAGGCAAAGAGTACCAGATACATCAACAACTGAGCATACCAAGGTATATAACATTTTGGTAAACAGGGTAAAGTTGCTCCATCATTCAACAATAGGAGTGTTAAACATCAGCAGAGACAGTAAAATACCTGGAGCTACACAGAGATCAACAAGAAATACTTAGGCATAAAACATAGCCATCTTACAGGATAGATAGAAAGATTGATCTGTGAGCCAGTATTCAGAGTGGGGGAGTGGAGCACTGGGAGGGGAGGGGCTGCAAGGAAGTGCAGCCATGCTAGCAGTCTATGGGCAGACGCAGGTCATGGAGTACAGAAAGTGCATTCTTAATAGGGAATTTAAATTTAATGAGGGGGTTGGGTGAATGTGGGGAGGAGGGAAGGTCATTCTATAGTGAGAGTCCGGCTGCCGAGAAGGCTCTTAGGCCCATCCTTGTAGTTATGTTAGGACGTTCTAGTTGGAGGTGAGAAGACTGACATTGCTTGTGGCAGTAGGTTCAGGGCTGGATAAGAAGGGATAGTGGAGAGTAGGAGGGATTGTGCAAAGTATCAGCAATGGTCCTGGACAGCAGGTAGGAGCTCTGCACTTGTGGAGGGTGTCAGTTAAGGGACTGATAAATAGAGCAGTGGTGAGTGTGGCGAGGGGTGCGGAGAGCAAGGTGGCATATACGATTGTAGGTAATGGACTGGAGCCTTCCAGCTGCAGTTACAGCAAGGAGTAGGGCCATCCTTGATGCCATACAAGATGTCTTTCTCAGGCAGCTAGTCAATGAACCCACTAGGGATGGGGCAGTGCTGAACCTGCTGCTTACAAATGGGGGCAGTAGTGCAGATGTCACAGTGGGCAGTCCTCTAGGTATTGATGATAACTGTACAGTGTGGTTTAACATTAAGACAGGAGCAGAGGCAAATCACACAAGGATTAAGGTCTTGAGCTTTAGGAGGGTAGATTTTTAAGGAAATGGGAGACTGCCTCAGAAACTGCCTAGTGTGGGGGGTAGGGGATGCCAGGAACGGGTAGAGGAAGAATAGGGAAAAATAAGGGATGGCATAATTAAGGCAACCAGTCTCTGCATGAAGGATTGAGTAAAAGCAAAAAGAAAAAGACACCATTATGGTACTCTAGGGAAGTGGCCACAGTGGTGAAAGAAAAAAGGGTGACATTCAGGAGGTATAAGGAAATGCAAAAGAAGGAGGGCAGGGAGGTGTACCAGGTAAAATAGAGGAGTAGGTAAGGCAGTGAGGGGAACAAAGGTACAGAAAGGAAAGGATAGCCAAAGGGGATAAGCCTTTCTTCTGGTACATATGTGAGAAAAGGAAAGCGAGAGGAAGGATAGTGAGGATAAGAAAGGCAGCAGAGGGAGACTATGCAGAAAAGGACCAAGAAAAAGTAGATAGTAGGACTCGCTGGTCACTCTCCTATCATTAGAGTGAATGCCATTAACCACCACCCTCCGTCTCCTAGCCATTAACCAGTTCCTTACCCAGTTCACCACTTAGGATCCCACTCCTAGGCTGCTCAATCTCTTTATCAGTCTCCTGAGTGGAACAGTATCAAAGGCCCTCCTAACGTCCAGATTGGCCGTGTCCACTGCCCTTCCCTGATTTATTTCCCTGGTCATCCAGGGTTGACATAATTAATCAAATTCATCTTTCACGACCTGTCCCCACCATGAATACATGCTGGTTTTGCTCTTGTAGCCCACTGGATTCAAGGTACTATGTTAACTTTTCTTTTAACAGGTTTTCCATTAATTTCTCCACCACTGATTAACTGGCCTATAGTTGCCAGCCTCCCTCTGCTGCTGGTCTAATAGAGAGGGGCCACTCCTGCTCTCCTCCAGTCCTCTGGAACCACACCTATTTCCAGTGAGCTAAAAATAGCGCTGTCAGTATGGCAGCTAGCAGCTTCCTTATTCCTTTAGTACCCTTGAGTATATCCCATCCAGTCCCATAGCCTTGTCCACTTTTAGAGCTGCAAGTCCTTTCAGGAATCTTTCCTCTGAAAATGGACTTGTGTCCATCTATCCCCCCCCCCTTTGTTCCTGCTGCTTCCGGGTGATCTGCCCCCCCAACCCCATTTCCACTTTGAAGAACAAGTAGAAGTACCTGTTCAGGATGTCTGCTTTTTCTGGATCCTCTTCTGAACAGTCTCCCCCTCCTTATCCTCACAATCCCTCCCCTTGCTTTCTTCTTCTCATGTATGTACCTGAAGAAAGTCTTATCCCCTTTGGCTGCCACTTTGGCTATCCTTTCCTCTGTCTGTGCCTTTGCTCCCCTCACTGCCTTTCCTGCCTCCCTCTGTTTTATTTGGTATACTTCCCTGTCTTCCGCCCTCTTCATGTCTGTATACATGCCGAATGCCACCCTTTTCTCCTCACAACTTTGGCCACTTCCCTAAGGAATCATAACTGTCTTTTTTTCCTCCACCTTTTACTCACTTCTTTCATATTGTGGTTGTTTGCCTTAATTGTGGCCTTTCACTTTTCCCCACTGTACCTCTATCCCTCCCTGGCAATCCCCTCCACTATGAGGCAGTTTCTGAGTCAGTCTCCCATTTCTTTAAATTTTCACTTTCCTAAAGTCCAGGACCCCCATACTCATGTGGTTTGTTCCTGTTCCCATTTTAATGTTAAGCCACACTACAAGGTGATCACTGGTACCTAAGGGATTGCCCACTGAGACATCTGTAATGCCATCACTGTTTGCAAGCACCAGGTACAGCACTATCCCATCCCTAGTGGGGTTGTTGACTAGCTGCCTGAGAAAAGCCCCTTGTAGGGAATGAAGAATAGTCCTGCTCCTTGCCCAAGCTACATGTAGAAGGCTCCAATCCACATCTGGCAGACTGAAGTCCCCAACTAGCAGTACCTCCCTCTGGTTCTATGTCATAACAGCGACCACCAAAAGGTGATCGCCATTAGGATAACATTACATTGCCAAAAATCAATGTCACATTGATGTGCCCCTGGCTTTGTGGCGCTGGGGACACCTAATTTTAAATGTTATGCCAGGGGCTGTGCCCCTACACACCCCTACATTAGGATTCTCAACTCCGGGGGGTGCATGTTGGGGGTGAAATGTGAACAAAAAAAAATTCAGGCGGGTGCAATAAAACATACCTGTGCCTGGACCAGAACCCAGCACCCTGTCCACCCAAGCCCTGAACCCACCCACCATGCCACAGGGCCAGCTTGGCAGCTCACTGAGGCACCACCCCTCAAAAACCCTCCCTTCCCTCCTGCCCCTCGCTGAGCATGCTCACTCCCCACAATAAGTGCATACATGTAGCGACATCCTGTCACTATATGCACAAACCCACCCCATCCGGTCGCCCTACCTCATCTGTAGCCCCCATGATATGCACTGCGATTGAGTCACCATTTTTGTTTGCACTGAATGGCAGTCACCCATGTCACAGGTACCCCTCCTTCTTGCTTACCATCCTGATTATGGCTTCCCCAAGTGCCTTATTCAACTCCTCCCCCTATACTGGGGGTCTGTATACCACCTCTGTATCTACAGGAACAGTACCTCTCTCCTGAATTGACTCATAGAACCCCCAGCCCTCTTTTTCCTCTGGGTGCTCCTGTACTTCCATGGCCTTGATTCCCTTGCTCATATATAGTACAACCCCATCTCCCTTCCTTCTCTCTCCTGAACAGAGAGTAGCCCAGTATTATAGTTGCCTTCCCCCATTTACAATTGCATCCAGTACAGGAGAGAAAACAATAGCAGGTAGACACATGAAAGGATGCTGCTATTCATGCTGTGACCTTCTCATGTTGTGGGAACTATGCTAGGATGGGGGCTGTTCTTGTTGGGGACAGAAACAAAGAGGAAAGCAGATGTTTGTTTAGTTTTCATTTCCCTTGGCAGCGCTCAAGCCTTGTTGTCATGATACCATGCATGCTGCAGGCAGGGATGCAGCTTTTGAGTGTCAGCAGCTCCTATCCCCTTTCTCTCAGCAAGTGCCACTGTGTGGCAATAGAGAAAAGGGAATCATGTGCTTGGAATAGTTACACACTGAAGGGCTAGAACTGCTAAGTGTGCATTCCTGTGTGCGTGGAAGCAGCTAAATATGTGCTTGCATAAATCCCTGTATGTTTCCTAAATCTTTACTGAAAATGTCTGCAATGTAAGTTAACTTGGTTGAATGGCTTGATGGTTGTTGGAGTACAAGGGGAAACTTGAAATATACTGTCAGATACCATTTAAAAAAAATTCTGAAGTGTTCAGTACATACATACATACAGGCATACATGCATACGTACATATGTACATACATACATATGTGCAGACATACACACATATTTAGGGGTAAAGAAGACCACTGGACCATCAAGTTCTTTCCTCCTACTATCCCAGTAGGAAAACAGTCACCTCATTTTCTTCAAAGTTCTTGTCTAATCTGAGCTTGAAGGTTATTACGATATCAGTTGATACACGTGCTAACTAGCATAAAACAGCTTACTGTGAGATTTTAGTCTCAGAAAGCAAATGATGTTCTCTGTACAAATCCCTCCCATGTCCAAAATGAAAGAAGAAAAGCAAAATTATCGTACTGCTAAGGACCAAATCAGATCAAACTGTGGTCTTGGCAATTAACCGTTTAATTATTTACATATATCCTTTAAAAAGGAATGATTTACATATCTAAGGTATTTATCATTCCAATATAATACTCGAGAGCAATACATACATATTATTTATTTATTAAAACTTAGGTTTGTATTTTCTTTGTCATCATTTTAAGTTGCCTAAAACCTTTTTTAAGTGCCAAGGATGTGCCACATCTACTCAAAAAACAGTTAGACTTGACTCTTTCCATATAATTCAGAGTAGTTTGAACAGTAGTTTTAAAGGTAGCTACCAGAGGCCAGATTTTCAAAACATTCATACTGTGTGACTTGATTGCACCTGTTAGATAATGTTCCATTGTCATGTGCACAATGTGTAGATACAAGACTGCATAAATTCATACAAGCCTTCACACATGATCTCTCTATATTGGAGAGCTCTAACTACATTTTGGTGTCATTCAAGTTTGTAATATTGTGTTTAATGGTTGGAGGTGAACTGTCTGTATACTATATTCATTGCAAAGAACTTCATTAATGCACCAGTTAGGGTTAAATTGACAAAAGTAGGGGAATGTGTTATCAGGGTTTCCAACCCTAACACCCCACTCCCACCCTACAAGAAGTAAAAAAAAAAAAAAAAAAACTTTATGGTTTTGGCTGTCCTGAGTCTTGGTAAATCAGGCCTGGGGTCTTCCTTGGGGTTATCAATCCTAACGATCCCCTATTCCATCAGCAAATAAGCTGAGATGTGCAGACTCTGTGAGACTGGAGTCATGTCTTTCAATTAAAATATGTTTCTGCTGTACAGGAACACAACAGTCCTTGGAGGACTGCCATTTCCCACAGTCCCTTACCCCAGGCAGATTGGGTGTCCATTATACTGCAGCTTCTAAGTGAGACTTTCTATTTCAAGCCCAGTGTCTGACCTGTCTCCAGGTCCAGATCTCCATGCTCGCGAATCCAGGAAGTGGGAGGCTCTGAATACCACCTGGGGTATTAAATTCTGGGGCTGCCAAGCTCCCCAGCCTAGATACATTCCATTTGGGTATATCCCGGGCTGTTTTTGTGACTCAGGCTCTTAGTCATAATGAAGCTGTACTGTGAGGCACAGCCTGCTGATGCTCTAATCTGATTGGCTGATCAGCAATCTCATGTGTCAGTGTCAGTGGCTCAGCAGGTTGCACACTCACCTCTGAGGCCAGAAGATCAGAAGGCTGTGGGCCCTATCCCCACACCAGGCAGTTGGGTTAAATCCCAATACTGATACTGTAGTGCAGCACGAGGGGGTGCTGCACTTCTGAGGTGCCGTCTTTCAGATGAAACATTAAACCACTGTCCTGTCTGCCTGTTCTGGTGGTAGTTCAGGTGGATGTTAAAGATCCCATGGCACTTCTTTCTCAAAAAGAGGAGATGAATTTCCCTGGTGTCCTGGCCAAATTTCACCCGTTCACTATAAATACCACCAACAGCTTAATCTGGTTCAATGTCAGTTGGCATCCATCTGTATCTCCCTCTCCTGGTACGAGGCTGAAAATAAGCAGAATTTGTCTAGTCCTCATTCCAGGTCAACAAAAACTAAATAAATAAATGTTTCTAGTGGGAAGTACTTTGAAAACCAGTAATCAACTAAGTTAGCCCATAATGACACACTGGAGAAGAAAAGCATATGAATGTGTTCGGGGGAGGGGGGGAGCGATATACAGCAGTACTATGGCTCTACTACTTTTTCAGTTTTCTTCTGCATTAGTGACACCATCTTTGCTCTATCATTAGGCAACATAGTTACTCCAGAGTACACAAATTAAACACATCTAATTACATTACAATCCAAGACACAACTAGATAGGGAAGCACTCTGAGACTTGTAGCAACTAGACGAATATTAACACTCTGTACTGCCATAGATTGCATTCAAAAATTTAATTCATGCTGTGTAAATACTGTGCAAAACATCAAGACTGGAAATAGTAGGCAGACAGGTGGATAAAGTACAATTTCTATAGGTACCCCTTTGGGCTAACCATCCAACCGTTTCAATGTTGTTCAATATAAGTTAAATAGTGCAACAAAACATTTTGTATAGGTTTTCGCAAAACACATAGTTTTATATATTTTGTGGAAACATGCAGAAAATGTTTTTGTCTTGGATTGTAGCTTTTACAGGATTTAGCCGACGCTTGGAGAGAGCATCGGCCCTGAGAACAGTGCCATACCTCTGGGAGTGAGTAGTAATTACATTTACAGGCTGTTATGCTGATACAATATGTCTACAGTACAACCACTGGCCCATTTGAACTTCAGCACTATTGTACTAATAATATATTCTGATGCCTTTGCTTGTATAGCCTACAAAAGCAAGGAAGATAAGAGGTTGCTAAAAGGGAGGGTGAAATGTGTGTGGCCCGATTAAAGATATAACATGAAGGTATATCAGATAAATCACTATGCACTGCTAACTACTCTCCCTTATGAAAGCTCCTTAAGCCCAAATCCAGTTGATGTGACCTGCACTCCTCTGACCTCCTTCTGCTTTACAGGCCATAAGTAAATTCAGTTATGGGTAAAATTTATTTCAATATAGCTGCACCGTTCCTCTGGAATGCTGTTCCACTGGGCCTATGAACTGCACCTTCCAATTCTTGCTTTAAAACATGCCTCTTGGATTACCTGTTGACTGCATCTATCTTCAGTTGTGCCCCATAATCTGCTGCTGTTTGACTGCATAAATGTTGCTATGTTAGCACTGTTGTTTTTATCCCAGTATGCTAATCTATGGAACCTTATAAAACCTCATGCTCATACTTAATCTGTGTCAGTTTTACGCTACTTTATTGTAATAGTATCCTAGTTTATTTTTTGTCTGTGCATCCATATATTTTGCAAATGTATTCCAGTTCTGTGTTAACCCATGTATCTCATTCCTGTTACCACCCTTTTCCTTTTGTTGTCTAGGCTCAGGTCGTGCATGAAAATGGTCCCTCAGATCAGTGCACTTACGCAGTCAATAAATGAATAAATATAAATAAATAAGTAAATAAATATTGCACTGCTTCTTGTGAAATAGCCTACAGTGGAACAGAAATTTAGAAAAAAGTCTAAAAATTTTTTGGTAAATATTTTAATAAATTATCTTGTGTTTTCATATATCGATGTATGGAAGCTGTAACAACATATTTTGATGTATCATCATAGCTGACACCAAGCTTTCATTTAAAATAACAAATTAAGCTTCAACTTTTTTTAAAGAAATTATCTTTCAAAAGGTCTAACTTTTAAACTGTTAGGGGTATAGAGGCAATTTCTTTAAATGACAGCTTGGAGTAGGTCAGCCCAGTGGTACAATAGCAGCACTGCTGCATGGAATGTTAGTGACCCAGGTTCAGGGATGAGTCTGGGCTGTTGCGGTTGACATAAATCCAACTGGAGACCCCAGCTATTTTTTCATCAGGGAGCTTTGCCCTAGACCCTCATACAGGGGGCTCTGCCCCTGCACCTCCTGATCTTTAGGATCCCAACTCCGAGTCGGAGTTGTATCAGGGAGGGGGTGCAGGACTGGGGGGAGAGAGTGCCAGGGTCTCAGGTGGTCTATTATAGTGAAAACGTCGATGTTGTCAAAACTGACATTTTTGCTGTATTAGTGTCAGCATCCTGGGGGCTTACCATACAGGTTATCACTATGGGGAGGGGGTAGGACGTGATGGTGGGATGTTGTTTCCCTCAGTTTTGGATACAGATTTATAGAACTGTTAGTTAATACTACAGAAGATTTATAGAACTGTTATTTAATAGTACAGAAGATTAGTTATATATGGATGGTACCTGGTTAAATTAGTGCTACCAGAATAGCACCAGTCAACTGAGCGCTAGTCTAGATAGCGCTAACATGGACAGCGAGCAGGGATGTAGAGCACTTGCAATATGTGCTTCCCTGGTCACTGTCCATGGTGCTGCCACTGAACAAGTGCAACAAAATTCCAGGGGCTGGCTGAGCTGCTCCCGTGGCATGGAGGGCTGGGGCATAGAGTAGCTTGGCCGGGAGGCAGTGGAGACCAGGATTCTCATCCTGGTCTGCAACCATTTTATACAAATTGTTTGTTTTTTTTTTGTACAAGGGGCCATGGAAACAATATTCCACTGCCCTACAAATTAAACTTGCCCCATGATCAGCTCCCCCTGGAGTGGGAATCCTTATGTTGTGGGGAGCATGGGACCCCTGCAAAAACAAAATCAATGGCATTTGTGCTGCTCTGTTAATGCCGATGGCATTCTGGTTGGCTATGTTCCAACCCAGTGCCTATATGGACACATGTTGATACATGGACTTATTAGGAGAACAGTATTTCAGTAACAAGGGGCTGTGTTAGCTTTGGGTTTTGAATGTGTACAAACACTAGTCACTTGTTAAAGAGTTGCAGATAGATCATGTTGAAACAGTATAAGTTTGAATATTCATGTGTAATATTGACTTACTGTACACAGAGGCAAATGTGTATGAACAGTACTTACACTGTATAAATGTGTGAAACAGCTGATGAATGCTTAATTTACACTAGGGCAGGTTGTCTTCAAACCCACTTTTTTGCTTAACACAAAGATATTTTCGTATTTAGAAGACTTTTAACATGATATACTATGTATTTTATCTTATGGTTTAAATCATAGTCATTTACTAATGCAAGCACAGACACACACAGACAGGGTTTTAAAATGAAGCTTTGGTTGTTTTATGACCTTTCTCATGGAGGGAGCTATTGTTATTCTGTAACATTTGACCTTGAAATACCTGTCTTTTGATGGAACTTTGCTGTCTTTATATGGGCCTGTGTTGATTTTTGAATGCAGTTTAGGCCAATGGGGATACGTAATAACATTTTATCTGTTTTTTATGTATGATCTGATTTCTGAGAAATTTCTTTGGTTTATGTACTATCTGCTTTATATGTTTTCATCCTTTACCCCCTTCCCCAGGTCGCATCTGGAATTGAGCAGTACTCTGCTCAGTATGCCTTCCTGGTGAACTCTTTAATAAATAAATAAATAAACAAACAAATAAATAAATAAAGTATGTTCTTCCAAACCAACTGCCATTGATTTCTGATGAAGGATTCTGTGTAGTACGAAAGCTCAAAGCACCTGTTTCCTTTTGTAACAACTCTGTTGGTCCAATGAAACGTATCAAATCATCTGTCTGTGTGACTCTTAAATGACAGTGTAATTATTTACAACCAAGTGCAAAACCCAGCAAAATTAAAATGCAAGAAATCACTTGTCAGCTTAGGAAAGCAGCCGAGAGAAGCATAGCAAATATATGATGGTACTATAAATAGTATCCTACTGTAGCATTTTGTGGATATGGAATCACAATATGTAAAAATAGAACAGCAAAATGAACGTACAATTTTAGGAGCAAATCAACATTCAGTATTTACTGCCGTTAAAAAGAGGGATACTTTTAGAAAAAATACATCTGGCTCATAATCGAAGAGATACTGATCACTGCTGCAGACGTCACGGGGTCAATTACAAATATGCCCCAGGCATGAACATTTTTTTTCTAAGTGTGTACCCCATATAAGTCACTAAACTCATGTTTTAACAAGAATGGAAGTCACATTACAATAATCAAGATAAGGTGGTTTCAAGGTGCCTGGTTGATAGACCAAAAATTCCTCCCTTCTCTAAATGAGGTGATCCAGATCCCCCTCTAGTTCTATGCCACAGAAAGAAAAATCATGCTCTTCTTTGTTTTGGCTCTCAAGAATACCGTATGCTTCCCTAGAACATTAGATTTGTCTTCATTAGAAGTGGAGCCAAGACATTTCCCATTGTGTAGTTTGAACTTTCACTACGTTTTATCAATGTAGAAGGCACAACATACGCAGGTTGCTAAGAATATTGGCCCCAATGCATGAAGGGGTGGACTGGCTACATGCCATGTATCTGCAGCATGGGGCCACTCCTTGTCCATTGCGTCTCCTGCGTGGGATGCATTACTGGGGGCACGCAGCCCCTACGCACCCGATCCCCTTGCTGCATGGACAGCAATGTGCTGGGGGTGGGTGGGAACATGGTGGCACTATGCAGCAGTCACTACCATGCATAGTGCTGTCTGCAGGGGTGTGGAGAACATTGCAGGCTACAGCAGGGGGGACCCTGCCATAATGGCCATATGCGGCCATGGCCTTGCACCCCCAGGGTCCCCCAGTACAACTGGTCCCGAGCTTCCTCCCTCAATCCAACAGTAGGAGTCCCCTTCAGTCCCTGCAGCTCAGGCCCCCTCTACACACATAAGCCCCAGCCCTGGTGCAGATGGTGGGATAGGCATATGCTGGGCATTGCTGCCGACAGCCCATGGCTGCAGCAACCCCTGGCAGGTCCGAGGATTGGGTAGGTGGTGTGGATGGTGCAGCAGGGGGATGGGGGTGTCTTGTCTGTGTGTCTGTGGTGGTGGTACCACAGTCCTGGGGCCAGTGCCCCCCTCTGTTCTGGAGGCAGGGGGAGTCCGCTGATGGCAGCCAACAGCATGGTGTGCAGGTAACGATTCATGAACCTGGTCCCATGCCCTCATGTGTGGGATCCACTCTGGGTCCCAGGCAGGCCATGTGATTGGCCTCCCACCTGGGACCATGACTCAGCCCCCATCAGCCCCGCATGCATCTGCACACCAGGGGGGAGGGGGAGCAGGCCCATGGACAGGTGGCCAGTGGTTGTGAATGCTGCTGGTGTGCACCTGTCCGAAGGTGTGGAGCTCCACAGGTGGGATATAAGCTCCTGGTGCATAATTTCTGCCCTTATGTGCATGGGGCCATTATGCCAATAGTACTACAATTGATAAAATTCAGAATTTTAGAATCTAGCAGTGCTCAGGGTTGAAGCACTGGATGCTACACCTCACACCACACCATTGATCTAGGTTTGGGAGAGGACTCAGGATGCCTGGGAGGGAGGACTGAGCATCTGAGGGACAGCTTTCCTCTCCCAGGGTGGGAGGGTCTGTTGGCCAGGCCTATGACTGCCAGCAGGTGGAGGCATGGTGGTAGTGTAGGCTAGAGTGGCAAGAAATGGGAGGGTCTGCAGCTTTGTGACTAGTGCGTCCCTCCACACACATGCTTACGTATGGCCACAGAAGGGGAAGAGGAAGAAAAGCAGAAAAAGAGATGTCATCGGCTATATGAAGCCCTGCCTACCCATCTGCGGAGCTGCACCACAACCTGGACAGACCTGTGGTCACACTGGGTTGTATACTCAGAGGGGATGGCCCTCACTCTCCTGAACCCACATGGGAGGTTAAATCCATGGAAGTACCAACTGCAGGCAACCCCAGGGATGGTATGCCCAGGGGGGGATGTCCCTCCCTCTCCTGACCCCACACAGGAGGTGAAATCTGTGGGGGTACTGACTGCAGGCAACTCCAGGGAGGTGGACGTTAGTCCATGGAGGCAGGGACAAGGCTGTGAAGCTGCCACAACTCTCAAGGAGAAACATCTATATGGACAAAAAAATCCCCTCTCCCTCCATTTATTAATTTGTTTTCTATAGTTGGGAAGCAGTCAGCACTAACAGACCCACACCCAGCTGTGGGGCTGGTCAAATAAATGTTTTACTTTCTGTTTACTGCAGTATAATAAATTGTATTGTGCTTATTCTGTTGATTCCCAAGCTGACATTTGCTGTAACCAGAAATACCAGAACTCCCTGCACCTGATGTCAGAGTTGGACTGCAGTGCTGGGAGATTCAATAGCCTGGAGTGCATGTTATAGTTTTTATGAGCTCTGGGGCCCGATATTCAGTTGGGTGCTAAGCACATTGCAAATGTTTGCACTGCAGTTTGCAATTACCTTGGGGTCTGAGAATGCTATATTCAGTCAGGTGCTACCCGACTGAATATAGGGCCATGTCAGCACAGTGCTAAGACAAGTAGTGCTGGTCTAACATAGGCCCAAAAGTTGGCCTCAAGTGTTGATAGTGCCACAATTTTCAAAGCTATCCATATAAATGAGTCCATTGGGCATGCAAGGTGGTAAGGGTCCATTTGCATGCCCGTTACGGGATGATTTGCAAGGGCAGTGGAGGCAGATAGCATGACACCACCCCCTTTGCCATCCATGATAGCTGTAGCTATCCCTGGTGGTAGTGATCCCCCATCACTCTGCTCACCAGCCCCATATTAACAATAAACATCTCTGGTGGTAGTGGTCCCCCCCTCCCTCTGATCACCAGCCATGTATTAACAATAAACATCCTTGGTGCTAGTGGTCACCCCCATCTCCGATCCCCAGCCCTGTATTAACAATAAAGTTCAAGAAGTTCAAAGTTTATTGTTCGACACAAAGGTCATTACAATTACAGAGACAAAAACAACAATAAAGACAGGCATTAGGTATATTAAAAATTGAGTTCACTGTGCAGGGATATAAATGCTTGATACCACTTGTGCTTGATGTAACATATGGGGTTTGGCCTTACTCGTTCCCATCTGTTTTTGAGCTGATAGCTGAAAAAGCCCCAAAAGAAGATTAGAATTCACCTCCTCCAACTCATGGAGAGTGTACCTGGCAGCACTCAGGAGAGGAAAAACCCTCTTTACTGGAGGAAACCTCTGAGGAACCATGGCTGCCAAGTTGCCCTCCTTCGGGGCATACTAAGAGGAGCGGAAAAGAAAAGCAGAATGTAGCTCCAGTTCGGGCTTGGGAATGTAGGTCTTGAAACAAGATGTTGTCCATCATCCTAGGTGTTTGATTATATAAGCTGGTACTTTCTTCCTTGAGGCTGTTGTGGCTCCTATCCAAAATGAGTGTCCTGAATAAGCCAGAGGGTTGTATCCTAGCTGTTGCAATAGCAGTCAGACTGAGTCCATGAATTCTCCAGTCATTAGAGGCAGATGTTTGATGGAAGGGAGTAGAGGAAAATCTGGGGAAGCTCAGAAATGGGGAAGATGCAGCTGATTTAAAATATGAATAGGGCACCAAGCATTGGCAGTAGAAAAATAGGGTATGTCCACACCCTTCAGAAATCTGTCTGTTTTGGATGAAGGAAGGTGAAGGATGTAATGATCTGACTGTTTGATAAGATGTTTAACCTTGAGGAAGTGAGTTGTAGAAGGGCTTGTAACAGTGAATTCACCTGAATGCAGAAATCCTTAAAATGCAAGACAAATAGCTGCTGAAAGAACAATGGTGGAGAAGGAAGTCAGATGCTCAGATCTTAGCAGGTTGATTAGTTTCTTGAATATGATGTCGTCAATTGGTAGCCGGGATGGAGGTTGCGTGATTGACAACTTGCAGATGCCTGTTAGTACTAACTTGACTGCTGGGTGAGACTTGAAGGGAATGGAAGATGAGTCAGTCTGGCAAAAGTGAAACTGAATGCCTGCCAGATATAGATGGATAGTCGAATGTGATAACTTACAGGTTGTATGGCAGTAGGTAATGAAGGCAAGTATGTTGGTCATGGAGATTGGTATTGCAGGAAAAGATGCCATGGAACATAAAGGAGACATATTTCCTCCAAGCTGTAGTATAGGCTGATTTTGTGCTGGTAGACAGGGTGGACCACATGAGAGTTTGAGCCATCTTGAGGTAACCAGTTATGACATGTTAGGTCCAGGAAGGGAGGAGTTGGAGTAGCTAGTGGGTCCATGGTAGGTAGCAAGGAGCAGAAGTCCTGAAAGTGAAAATGGGAAAGATGATCAGCAGCTGTATTGAGATATCCTGGAATATGAAAACATTGAATGCAAAAGTTATGAATGAGAGAAAGCCATGTCAGTCTCCGCAGGAATAGCATAATTGTGGGAGATGATGATCTGCCTTTGTTGATAATATCAGCTGTCGCTTTATTATCCATGTATATTGATATAGTAGTTAAGGACCAGAGGTGTCCCCACGTACTGGCTGCTGTGACTATGGGATAAATCTCAAATAACAGAGAGGAAGTCATAGCTGCAGGTAACTGAAGAAAGTCAGAAGGCTAAGGCGAAGCGATCCAGGCAGTTTGGAAGATGGCAGAAAATCCGTGAATAGGAGATGCATCCATCTACACACAGGGAGAATACATGGCCTTGTGGGATTATGTGAGTAGCAAAATTAAGGTAACCCAGCAGAGACATAAGTTCATGTTTGGTACAAGATGATTGGTTTGAAAATGACAAGACTAAGGCCTTGATACGAAGCAGCTTATCAGAAGGAAGCCTGGTTTCTATGTGTGTTGAATCAAGTGTAATGCCCAAAAATTCCAGTGCAGTAATGGGACCAATCGTCTTTTCTTCTGAAAGAGGTACTGCCAATTCACGAAACAGATGACACATTGAAGTAAAGTGCTGCTGCTGGAGGTGCTGAGGGAGGTTCTAGGAGAAGGAAGTCATTGAGTAAATGGATGACCAAAGTTACACCGCAATGGTTTAATAATAGCCAGCATAATGTGGTAGAGAATATATCAAACAATTTTGAACTGCTTTTGCATCCAAAAGTAACCCACACAGTAAAATAATACAGATCGTCCCATTTGATGCCATAGAGGTGTCAGAGTGAAGGGTGACTAGGAAGCAATTTGAAGGCTTCTGAAATATCGGCCTTAGAGAGCCAAGCACCTTTGCCCAATTGTTTAATGGTGACAATAGCATCATCTATTTGAGCATAAGTTAGGGAAAAGTCTTGAGAAGGAATAAATGAGTTGATGCTGGGAATGTGAGTAGCATACAGAGCTGACAGATTGAGAATGAGCCTCTTTTTTCCTGAAAATTTGTGAGTAGCAACACCATTGGGGCTTGCATGGAAAACAGGGAATGGAGGATGGTGAAAAGGTCCAATGAGGTAGCCCTTGTCCAGTTCTTTCTGCAGGAGTGTCTTGACCACATCCGGGTGGGATACTGCAGTTAGTAGATTAGGACATTTGAAGGACTCTTGAGGAAGAGAACAGACTCCAGTGTGAAATCCAGACAGAAATCCGGAAATGAGATACCGGATCAATACCTGAGATGGGTGACCAGTAAGCAGTTGAGACAGAACTTTGACATTTCTAGGAGTTGAAGGATGTATGAATAGTCAAGATTTACTCCTCAAGGCAGGGCAAACTAATTTAGAGTGAGCATCCCTGCAATGGTTGCAAACGTGCAAAAGACAGCTGCCCTGTACATTGCAACCCATGCCGTTAAAGTTGTTACATACAGGCCTACCAGCAATAAAGATGACAGGGTAACCATACCTGTCATGGGAGAAATGAGGCAGAGTGGTAGGATTGTGGTGTTTTGAGTAATAGTTCAGCCAGAAGAAGACGGAGGATGTGCCGTGGATGTATCAGGCACAGATAAGGTAGCACCATGGGAAAAGGAGCCACAGAGTTGACAGGTCAGTGCTTGTTGTCTGGCAAAATGATGGCAGAACAGTTCATTATCAAGGGAGCCACAGTGCAAGCGCACATTGAAGTGAGACAGGGCAGCAGCAGCTTTGGCAGAAAAGGATTTGTTGTAATCGAAAAAATGAGTACCATCATAGTGGACACCAAGATCAACCACCAGATAGAGGTAGGCATCCAGTTCTTGTCTGTGAGTAGGAAAGGTGGAACAAAGGATATCTCTGTAGAGGCTAAATACCAGAACAAATTCAGGAATGGTTAATTTCTTGGAAATCTTTGGACTGTAGAACGACGGAGATGTCGCCACAAGATATGACCCTGTTTTCTATGGTATCTTGGGAGGAAATGAGAAGTGAAATAAGATTGACATCTTTCCCATCTATGATATCCTTGTGGAGATGACTAGGTACTAGATGAATGGGGGGCACTGCTGGTATGGAACCCAGTGTACCTGGCGTGGGGGGAACATCAGGAATGGATACAGGTGGTAGAGGCTTAGGAGCAGGAGCTGGAGCTGGAGCAGGTATAGGAGTTGCTGGAGCATCTGGGGGCTGCAACGGCAACATAGGAAGGGGTACATGTCAATTTTCAAGCACATCAAGCCGACTGGAGATATCCACCATGGATGTAGCTAGTTGAGAGAGAATATCCTTTAATTCAGCAAAGGCATCTGCATCTGGACTTGTGGGAGGAACTGGAGGTGCAAGGGAACTATGCTTCTGATGCTTGAGCAATAAATCATACAGTTCTTGTTTCTTAGCATTAGCATGGAAAGGAATGCCCAGTTTCTTCAATTTAGCCGTCAGACGAGGGATGGTCCAGTCTTTCAGGGAATGTTTAGTTTTGGCAGTACTTTTTCTATGGCCAGGAAGTATCGGAGATGGTCCTTCGGGTGGAACTGGAGACACCATGGTCAGTTAATAGGCGTAGGTAGTGATTAGCAGATAGGGAGGTCGATTTAGGCAAATGAGGACTGGTAGTGTTATGAATGAAGGTGCCCCACATAAGCACTGAAAGCCAACACTAAACAGAACCACATGTAAGTTCTGCAAGTCAAGAATGGTAGTGGTATGAATGAAGATGCACCATGTAAGCATCGAAAGCCAAGACTACAACAGAACCCCATGTAAGCTTTGCTTGCCAAGGACCACAGTGTGTTGTGAATAAATGACCCACGTAGGCACTACACAAGCCAAGGTTAACAGAACCCCCACGTAAGTTCTGCTAGCCAAGTAAAGTAAGAGGTATCCCAGGAATTAGAATGATGGATACTTAGATAGGGTGTAGCTGCCTCCAGAAATGAAAGAACTGTCCTCCAAGTGCAGCTGATATGAGGTGTAAGAAGTCATCCAGAAATGCAGCCAAGTCCAAAACGGCCTAGGAACCCGGTCGTCAGAAGCAGTACACAGGCGGTCGCTTGACGAGGGGTCAGACTGTGGAGGAAGTGAAGCAGAATAGCCAGGCAGACTCAACACCCGAAGTAAACTGGAGTACAGTAGTAGCAAGGAGATGAAGGAAAGGCCCCCCCCCCAAAAAAAAGAAAAGCAGGCAAAAACAGGAGGAGGAGGAGCACCGGCGAACCGGTGGGGGAGGAACACTGGTGAACCGGTGAGGACGGGCACCAATGAACTGGCAAGAAAGAAAGAAGAAACTAGTGGAGTAATGGCAGAGCCATAGACAGCAGGAGAAAAGCAACAACGGATCACAGAGGTAAGCAGGAAAGAGCAGAGGCAGTGAGGAGAAACCACACGCCCGGTCCAGCGTCAAACTTGACTGCTAAGCAGAGGAGGCTGGGTGTGTTGGTGCTTTAAAGGAAGTTATCCCCGCCCACTGAACTATAGGAGGGGGCCCTGCAATTAAAAATTCTTACATCAGTTTAAATAAGACAACTCACATTCATAGCTAAATACAACTTGATGGTAGAGTTCAGAATGGTTATATATGCAAATAAATGTTCAAGCATTCTTAGAGAATGATGTGTATTACTTCAGAATCCTTTTATATTTTATATTAAGGCTTTATATTCTGTGTTCATGAATAGATATATGATTTTCCTTTCCTTTTATCATACATCAAATCATTTCTATGTTGTAATCCTCATTTTACTCTACATTTAAGGCTATTGATTTTTTCTTAATTCATAGATACACAGATACATGGACAGTGTCGGCAGATAAGGGCCTATGGCCCACCTAGTCTGCCCATTTGAGTTTGCAACTTCAGTTTATGTTTTCCTAGAACTCTGTTGCCCCGTACCCCTGACCTCCAGAATTCCTCTATGTCTATCCCATGCATTCCTAAATCCTGTGATTGTTTCAGCCCCCACCACTTCCTCAGGCAGGGTGTTCCACTTGTCCACCACCCATTCTGTGAAGAAATTCTTCCTCACATTTCCTCTGAATCGTCCTCCTTCCAACTTCATCCCATGCCCTCTAGTCCTGGAATATCATTTTTGCTTAAAAATAGTGTATTCTTGCACCCTGTTCCTCCCTATAAGATACTTGTATGTCTCTATCATGTCCCATCTCTCCCTCCTCTCCTCCAGGGAGTACATATGCAATTCCTTCAACCTGTCCTCATAGGACTTGTGATGCAATCCATGTACCATCTTTGTTGCCCTCCTCTGAACCTTCTCTACCCTATGTCCTTACGTAAGTAAGGTCTCCAGAACTGTACACTGTACTCCAGTTAGTGCCTCACTAGTGTCTTGTATAGTGGAATCATGACCTCCCTTTTCCTGCTGGTGATGCCCCTGCCTATGCATCCCAGCATCCTATTTGCTTTACCTGCTGCCTTGTCACACTGTTTCCCTACCTTGAGGTCATCAGAGATGATAACCCCAAGATCCCTTTCCTGCTTGGTGCATGCTATATCCTCACCCCCCACATTTACAAATAAATGAGCCAAAGCTTTAATAGTTACTGGGTCTTCAGTGTACGGTACATCATGATCTGTGTTAAAGACACTTTCCCTATACCTTAATGATCTATAGAGTCAATGTGAAAAATAGATCTAATATATGTTTTTCTTGGTTTGCTATAGCAAGTACAAAACCAAAGTATATGTAATAGATTATCTCGACCTATACTACAATCACAATCTGTTGACAAAGTTTGTGCTTCATTAAATCTTACCAATAAAACATTGCTGGTACAGGTTTCAAATCTGTATCTAGTGAAAGTGTTTCTTAAAGTCTGATTGACAAGTACTTCCATATAATATTGTAACTGAAAGTTACTTTTACCATTTTTGGAAAACCATGGTGAATAACTAGATTTAGATATTTCTCCCATGTCATTTTTAGCCCAATAATTATTTACTTTGCTATATTTTTGTATTGGAGACGATTACATTTTTCTCAGTGTACCTTTTGAGGAATTAAACATGGTACTTCTCTAATAATGAAGACACATTATGGATCCAAGCAGCGTTACAGCAACCTTTGTCATACCAGCTGATTTTTTTCAAGTAAGCAAAGTTTAGCTATTTGGCCTGCTGGGAGCCTTGTCAATCTAAGCCAAAAATTTAGTTTTTTTGTATCAAAAATAATATTAATATTTGCTAATCCCATCTCACCTTTTATGTAAAGGGCGGGAAACATACCTCTCAACTGCCCAGCATTAAAAATTATAGCACTGCCTTTCAAAAATCATAGCAAAGGGACAGAATGTGTAGCACTTTTTTTTTATTTGAAATAATAATGTGTCTTTAAATAGTGAGCCCCATATAGTTAATGCTGAGGAATGTTTCTATCAATGTAATTCAATGATTTAATAGTTTGTCTGTCTAGAAAGAGTTCTAACATTATTAAGAACATAAGTAAACCTATGCAGAACAAGGGTAAATCTGAGTGTGAAAATCATAGCGCTATGCGAAATTCATAGCAGTTGAGTGGTATGGCGGGAAAAGACGGGAGTACTCCCATAGTTCTTCTCATTATTTTATGAATCAATATAATTAACTTTCACTGGTGCTTGGTATCTCATACCACCCCTACATATCCAATTTGTACAATATATTTAGCCTTTGCAGCTTCAAGGAGAAGTTTCATGGATATACCTCTGTATGCATAGTTGAATTTATTAAGAGCAAAAACTGTTTTCTTTGCTGTAATCAATACTTTATCTATATGTTTGCTTCAAAGGCTATTTATTGAAAAACATAGTCCCAGATATGTATAAACCTTAGTTTTAGAAATAATTTACCTGTATATTCCCAGATTTCAGTAACCTGAAACTCTTCTATTACCAAAAACAGATATTTGTGTTTTTGAAATATTAACTTGAAGTTTCAACACTCGTGTCTTCACCTCAAGATCGTCTATTTTATGATATAGGCCTTTTTTGGTCAAGGAGGAAAGTACAGTATTATCTACAAATGCCATTACAGCACAGTTATTATTTATAATTTTAGGAGAATCAAATTGGAGTGTTTCAAGATCTGATAAGAGAGTATCAATATAAATTGGAAAAAGTGTCAGGGCAAGCACACAGCCCTGTCTTACCCTTCTTGTTATGTAGTATGTTGAGTAAACTTGCCATGTATTCCTGTCCTTATTTTTGCCCATGTATCTTTGTATAGATGACTGATAATATGTATTAGTTGTCTATTTATTCCATTTTTTATCCATAATATTCCATAATATATGTCTCTTAACTATGTCAAAAGCAGGTTTGAAGTTCACATATAAAACATGTAAGTTCTGTTTTCTCAAATGTACATATTTCTCTATTGAATGTGAATACACAAAGCAGTTATCAATAGTGTTATAACCTATTCTGAAACCTGCTTGAAATTTACCAAGTCCACCTGTCCTCTCCAGCTCCAACAAGAGCTTTTGTAATATAACTGTTGAAAAATGTTTTTAAGGAAACATCAAGCAAAATTATTGGTCTATACATTGCTTGATCCTGAAAATTACCTTTCTTGTGAATGGGCACAATAATGGCCCCTTTCCAAGAGGGTGGAATATATGATTCCTTAATTACTTTGTTAAACAGGATCAAAAATAAGTCAGTCCATAGAGTTGAGCTGACCAAGCATACTTCTGCTAGTATATTATCTGGCCCTGGAGACTTGTTTCATTCCATGTTCTTAAGCACCATGTAGACTTCCTGCCTAGATACAGTAACATTATTATTGTAACAAAATGTTGATCATTGGTTATTCCTGTACCACCATTGAAAATTTCACTAAAATATTTCATTCATTGTTCTTCATGAATATATGTATCAAAATTAGTTGCGGTGCCATTAGTGCCTCTGGCCATGAGTGACCAAAAAGTTTTATTGTCCCCACTAATAATACACTGAAACATTTCTGTCCATTTGTCCAGGTGGTATTGCTGTTGTTTATTTTTGAGAACTTGTTCGTAACTTTTCCTTTTTTAATTTAAGAGCTTTAAACTCTTGCCTATCCTTAGAATGCCTCATTGCTATTATTTTTACTAAAAGTGCTGCTTTCTGTTGTTTACACTCTGCATCAAACCATACATCCTTTTCTTTATTTTTTTTTAAACTTTATTTTTAATGTTATTTTATGACACAAGAGAGACAGATTTCCATCTGGTACATTGATCCTTCTGCATCAGATAAATAGATATCAGATAAAGATATTGCATACAGAATTTACATTTCCCAGTTTTCTTATTTTATGTTCAAAATCTTTAACTTTTATAAGAGGGAGGAAGCTTAGTCTCAGTATCTTCATCTCATGCATATTTACTCTCCTCATGGAGCATCTTGGCTTTAGCCTATAAATATTTAAAACATATATAGGATAAGTTTGTATGCACCCCCAGGGAGGGGATCTTGTTAATACAGGTTGGCTGGCCCATTCTTTGCTCTGGAGTCAGTCCTTAGTAGGTTTCTGCAGACTAATAAATTGACATTTTCCAGTTAGGGTATTAAATCTGGTCAGCATTGAGCTATATATAAAAAACAGGGGGTCCACCTGTTCATCAAGACCGGCATTTTATTTTGTAGCTTAGCCGTTAGGCTCTCCATTTTATATATGTCATATATTGTATTCTCCCAGTTTGTTATGTTTCGGGGTCTGGCTTTAACCATAATCTTGTTATAACTTTTTTGGCTGCTGCCAATATTATACTCAATAAATATTTGTGATGAGAATTTCTAATTTGTCTTGGGAAGTGTAATAGGAGGGCTTTTTCTGGGTTAAGGGGTCCAATGTTCGGGAAGAGGTCTCCCATCTGTTTTCCCACTTTTCTCCAAAAGGAGACCAGAATCTGACAGGATGAAAACACATGGGTGTGGGTGGCTACTTCCTCCCTGCAGCCCCTCCAGCATGAGGAGTCACTAGATGAAGAGTAGTTTGCTGTAATTTGTGGGGTATGGAAGTACCTTGCTGCCACTTTCCAGGAGTATTCTCTCCAGGAATAGGAACTGGTAGTTTTATGTTGGCATCACCATATATGGAGCCAAATCTTCGGTGTTAGATTTACAGATAGTTCCACTTCCCAGTTTAATTGTGTATTCTCCATATTATATGGTGAATTAATGTTCAATATTTTATAAAATCTTGATACGAGATGTTGATGCACAATGGGATTCCTCACTTGTATAAGTAATGTGCAGAGTGGAGGGGGGTCTGAGGTGTCTGATCTCAATTCTATCCCAAGAAAATTCCTTATTTGTAAGTAGTGAAAAAAGTCCCCTTGTGGTAAGGAGAATTCAGACTGTAGTTGTATAAAGGATTTAAAAATATCACCATTGTAGAATTGATAGGTGTGTATTAATCCTTGAGTACACCATCTACGGAAGTCCTACCTGTCAGTGATGGAAGAAAAGATGGGTTCCAAGCTGGGATGCTCATCCATTTGGTTATATACTGATTTTTAGGGCATCTGAGATATCTCTCCCACTTCCGGTGCATAACTTTAATAAAAAAGGAACCCTGTATTGTCTGAGTGGATGTGGGGGGTTGGAATACTGATATATTATTTAATGGAAGATTAGTTAGCATTTTTTTTATAGAGAGAAAAGTGGAAGAGGTATACTCTGCATCAAATAAAGTAATTTTGGAAGTACATTCATTTGTATGGATTGTACCGTATTCAGAATAGAGATAGGTAGGTGAGTCCATCGTTTTAGGTCGGTATTCACCTCTAGGTATAGGGGGTCATAGTTTAGTGTTTAGATATTGGATAAGGTGGGGGATATCTTAATCACTAGATATGTTACATGTGGATGATTCCATTTGTAATGGTATTTCTCCACTAGAGATTGGGTCGGGTGGTAGTGCATTAATAATACCTCCAATTTATCTTGATTAATTTTGTATCCTGTTATGTGTTCTCTCTCAGATAGGAGCTTATCCAAATGATCCAGGGAGGTTTCTGGTTGTGTTATATACAATAATAGGTAATCTGCATAGTATGCTAGTTTGTGCAGAGTCCCATCGATCTCATAGCCCCATATTTGGGTAGTTTGCCTTAGTAGTTGTGCTACTGGCTCAACATACAAGGCAAATAAATAGGAGAACAGTGGGCAGCCCTGGTGAGTACCTCTGTGGAGCTGAAAGTGTGAAGAACATGAACCATTTATTTTGACCACTGCCTGAGGAGACTGATAGGTTCCTCCTATAATATCTAAGAATTTTTGTGAGAAATCAAATTTGGCTAGAGTAGATTGTAGAAAGTTCCATGAGACTCTATCAAATGCTTTCTGCACATCTAGATTTAATATCAGCAAGGGGAATGCTTTATCTGGGCATGGTTCATGAGGTATAGGGTTCTTTTGATGTTATCTGTAGTTTGGCATGTTTTAGTAAATCCTTATTGGTCAGGGTGGAATACTTCTGGTAATATATCATCTAAACAGTGGGCTATAATACTGGTGTAAATTTTATAGTCTTAGTTAAGGACTGATATGTGGCAAAAGAATTCACACTGATACGCTTTTTTTTTTGGTTTTAATATAGGTGATATAGCAGCTTGGTTCCAAGATGTAGGGAAGATTGAAGCATTGAGGCTTTTTTGTAGGGCTTCTAATGGGGTAGTTGTATTAAATCCCAGGTTCCCTTATAACATTCTGCTCCATATCCATCCGGGTTGGGGCTCTTTCCATTTTTTAAGTTTTGTATTGTGTTTTGTAATTCCTGGGCCATAATAGGGTAAATGATTTTGTCTTTTTGTATTATGGTCAGAGTTGGTAATTTTATTTGGGCCAAGAAAGTTGTAAGCTGCTACTGGTCTATAGTGTCTGGGTTCTAATATAATTTCTGATAGTAACCTTTAAAGACTTATAGGATTTGGCTTGTGGAATATTTGTATTGCCCTGTGTCAGGATCTTTTATTTTTGAGATATTAACCTGTTGGGTCTGCCTACAGAGCCTGTATGCTAAAATTCTAGCTGTCTGGGTCCCGCCTTCATAATAATGCTGATGGAACCATGTCAGAACTTGTTCCGTATGGGTTGTTAATAGTTTTTATATTGTCTGTTGGGTCTGAACTAGTAGATTAGCAACTCCTATGTCCCCTTCCATATGCTTTTCCTGGAGGGATTTAAGTTTCTGCTGCAATTTCATCAGTTTGGCCTCTTCCTGATGTTTTTTTCTGGCAGCATATGAAATGATGTGCCCTCGGAGAACTATTTTAAGTGTGTCCATAATAGTTGTGGGGAAGTCTGAGGGGGAGCATTGTCCTGAAGTATCTGGGGGATTATATCTTTTATTAAGTCTTTAAATTCGGGGTCTCGAAGTAGAGAAGGATTAAACCGCCAAAATGAATTCTTTCTCTCTTGTGTTATACTGAGTTCTAGGGCTATAGGGGCGTGGTCCGAGAGATGGATATTCATAATCTCTGTTTGGTGAATAAGGTCTCTCTGCTCTCTGGCAATACAAAGATAGTCAAGTCTAGAGTAATGTCTATGTGCATAGGAATAATATGTAAATTTCCTCTGAGAGGAATGCATCTGACTCCATGTGTCTGTTAGGCCCAGATCTCTCAATAGACGTAGGAGATGTTTTTGCCCTGCAGTCTGTGGAGGGGGTTGGTTTGCCAAGGTATCCAGTGAAGAATTTACCAGACAATCAAGATCACCCCCAATAATTAAGATTCCCTTCTGGTGTGTAAGGATGGAATCAATTAGTTGTTGAATGGCAGATGCATCAGAATGTGGGGGGACATAAAGGCTGCATACTGTTATGGTGTATCCATGTAAAGTACCTGAGGCTAATGCTAGCCTACCCTCCTTATCTGTGTATTGGTCTGTAAGCTGCAATTGGGAGGATTTAGGGATTAGTATCACAACCCCACGTCTTCTACCATTTTGGTAGGTTGATTCCACTATATTAGGAAAGCCAAATTTAAGCAACTTTTGATAATCAGCCAACGACAGGTGGGTCTCCTGTAATAAATGTAGATCAGGTTTGTGTATTTTTAAAGCTTGTAATGTTCTGTAGTGTTTAATCGTGCCAGTCAACCCGTTCACATTATGTGGTATTGTCTTAAAGGGGATACCCATTCTAGGAATGTTGTTTTCCAATTTGAGATACCCCCCTCTGTCTCATAAGCTTCATAAAAGTAGTCTGCATGCTGTCTATACAAAAAGAAACAGTTAATGCTCTGATATTGTAATAATAGATGTTGTCGCTGTGTCTTTTTTTTTTTTTTTTGTTAAGGGAAAAGAAAAAGAGGGTACTAATTCTTAACAGGGGGGTCAAAAAAGAAGAAAACCTTATGTTATTAAAACTAAGCCAACTGGGCTCAAAGTTATTTCTTAACTCTATTGAAACTATATTCATAGTATTGTGGACTTTCAAGGCCATATGCACAAATTGCTCTGGCCAGGGCAGCAGTAGTAACTGCCAAATAGGGAAATGCTCCCATATCCCATGAGGGTTACCCTTGGCGATGCTCATGCCCCAAAACTTGGAGGGTTACGCAGTATCTAGGAGAAGATAAATTAGAAGTAAAGTAAATAGGATAGGGTGTGATAAGTGTGGGATGGGGTTGGAAAAAGAGTGCTTCCTTCCTGTCATTTGACAGTGCCCTCACCCGCCTCACAACCCGTTTCCTGTTTTGGATTGTTAGGGGAGGGGGGGAATATAGTTATATATCTCCATATATTTATAAAATAGCATTCTATATCTAAGAAAATCCCTATTTTAACACATATCTTGTGCTTCAGTGTCCTGATTCAGTCATATTTCTAGTAGCCTATTAGATACAATTCCTTCGTTAAAGAAAGTCTTTGTTTAAGTCTCTTTGGGATTTAAGATTTTGAAGGGGAGTAATTCACTGTTCCAAGCAATAAGCTCAAGTTATATGCCCAGAACAGGCAATCTGTATATTCTTAATCAGCTTTCTCTTCAAATAAGGAATGGTGAGTTTCCTTGAGCATTATGTTTTAAATGTGGTAAGATATCAGCCTCTTTGGGCGAATCTGCCTAGGAATATCAGGGTGATGTGGCTCCTGGGGACCCTACCAGACTGTCCCCTACTAGGGGAGGTGAGATGAGCCATGAAGGGAGCCCACACAATCCGAGGACCTCATCCCCAGATCTATTCCCCACTACCCTGCCTCGGCCCCCCCAAGGGTGATGAGACCACACAATAAGTGCCTTCACCCAAGCCTCTGTCTCATGGAGCCACAGGCCCCCCCTTCCCCACCCCGGACAGACAGCAGCCTTCTTAGGTCCAGATCCAATACCTATTGAGGAGCCATAAGCAGCTGAAATTCTCCAATCTAGCAGGGTCACTCTGGTTTTCAGAAAATGAAGGCCATGTGTCCATTGCTCCCACTTTCATTTTCACCAGAGCTATTATTCTGTGCATCCAATATGGGGCCCGACCTTCCCAATTTTATCTTATTTAACACTCAGTTGCTGACAGGTGCCATATCTGAGCAACTGCTTCCATACACCCCTGTACTTCTATCCCCCTGCCACAGTAATATATCCCTCAGCCATTTTAGCGGGAGATAGACCAGGATCAATATTTAGTCGGGTACCCTCATCATTACAGTTCAGAGTTTCTGCCACTCTTCCTGTTGAATCCTATATCCTTTAAGCTTGCCATCTATCAGGAGGGTCGGGAGGGCCCATCCACCCATCCCCAGAGGTCTCAGGCATTGTTCCCACTCTTGCCTCTTGGTATAGAGATGCTTCGTGCAGTCATCCCTTCCTCCGCCGAGGCAGGAGGTCTGACCCACGGCTGGGACTAGGTAGTCAGACCCCCCAAGGCCCTCCCCCAAAAGCACAGGACAGCCCGGCCAAGCATTCCCCAAAAAACACTCACCATTTTTGGAAGTGGAGGTGGTAGTTCTTTAAGCATCTTAGGAAACATAGAAACATAGAATTTGATGACAGATGAGGACCGCTTGGCCCACCTAATCTGACCATTTCCCTACCTAACAGATAAGCTGCAGATCCTAGTCAACCAACAGCCTACTTCCTCCTACCCCCCACTAGAATTGCCTTATGTCTGTCCCATGCATTCTTGAATTCCTCCACTGTTTTTGACTCTACAACCTCCTCAGGAAGGCCATTCCATGCATCTACAACCCTTTCTGTGAAGAAATACTTACTCACATTACCTCTGAGCCTTCCCCCCCTCTATCTTCAAATTGTGACCCCTTGTTCTTGCACATCTCCTTTTCTGGAAGACGCTACCCTCTTGGACTTTGTTGATTTCCTTAAGGTATTTGAAAGTTTCTGTCATGTCCCCCCCTCCCTCCTTTCCTCGAGGCTATACATCTTAAGCTCTTTTAGTCTTTCTTCATATGTCTTCTGGTGCAGACCCTGCACCATTTTGGTTGCCCTCCTCCGAATAGCCTCCATCCTGTCTATGTCTTTGTGGAGATGGGATCTCCAGAACTGTACACAGTACTCCAGATATGGTCTTACCAACTGTCTGTACAGAGGGCCAACAACTTCCTATTTTCTACCGGTGATGCCTCTCCCTATGCATCCCAGTATCCACCCAGCCCTCCTTACTGCCTTCTCACATTTCTGGCCCACCTTTAGGTCATCTGATATGACTATCCCTGGTCCCTTTTCATTTTTGTTGTTGTCAGTATCTCACCCCCCATTGTGTACTCTTCCCCTGGGTTTTTGTTTCCCATGTGCATTACTATGCACTTCTTTGCACTGAATCTAAGCTGCCATACATTTGACCATTCCTCCAGCCTTGTCAAGTCCCTTCTCATCCTTTCCATGCCTCCTTGTGTATCAACCCTGTTTCAGATCTTTGTGTTGTCTGCAAAGAGACATACTTTCCCTTCCAGTCCCTCTGCAATGTCACTTATAAAGACATTAAAAAGGACTGGCCCCAGTACTGAACCCTGCGTTGCGGCACCCCACTAGTAAACCCCTTTCTTCACTGTGAATTCCATTTACTATTACCCACTGCTTCCTGTTGTCCAGCCAGTGTTTTACCCAGGCTACCACCCTTGGACCCACTCCCAGGCTGGCTAATTTGTTTATTAATCTTTTGTGTGGGACTGTGTCAAATGCCTTGCTAAAGTCTAGGTAGACCATGTCTACAGCCCCTCCCTGGTCTACTGCTTTGGTTACTTAGTCAAAGAAATCAATTAGATTTGTCTGACATGACCTTACCGCTGTGAATCCATGCTGCCATGGGTCCTGTGCCCCACTGGCCTCTAGGTACTCAACAATTCTTTCCTTCAGAAGTGATTCCATCATTTTCCCTACCACTGAGGTCAAGTTGACAGGTCTGTAGTTTTCTGCCTCTGTCTTGCTCCCACTATTGTGAAGGGGGATCACATCTGCCCTCCTCCAGTCCTCAGGTACCACACCATCCTCCCATGATTTATTAAAAAGGGTAGTCAGTGGTGTTACTAGTTCTTCCCTTAGTTCTTTTAGAATTCTGGGGTGAATCCCATCAGGCCCTATTGCTTTTTCCACCTTCAGTTTTAAGAGTTCTTTCAGAACCCTTTCTTCTGTGAAAGGACTAATATCAACCCCCCCCATCCAGAGTGCTTCTATTGACTGGATTAGATATCTCCCCCTGCTTTTCCATTGTGAATACTGAGCAGAAGTATTCATTCAGTATCCCTGCTTTTTCACTGTCGCTCTCTGCCCAACCACCTTCCTCTTTATTAAGCCTCAGTATCTCTGCCTTAGTCTTTCTTTGCTCCCTAATGTTCCTATAAAATGTTTTATCCTCCTTCTTAACTGAGCTGGCTATCTTTTCCTCGGTTTGGACCTTTGCCATTCTGACTGCCTTCCCCACTTCCTTCTGCTCTAACTGGTACAGTTCTCTGTCCTGCTCCTTCTGTGTTTCCTTATACTTCCTGAATGCTATATTTTTCTCCCTTACCTTCTCCACCATTTCTTTTGAGAACCATAGTGTTTTTTTCTTTCATTTTGATTTGTTTATTTGCTTCATACAAAGGCTTGTTGCCTCTGTGATGGCGGTTTTGATGTTTCCCTATGGTTTCTCCACCCCACCTTCTTGCCTGTTTGCTAGTGCTGTTCTGAGGCACTCTCCCATTTTGGCAAAATCAGCCCTCCTGAAGTACAGTACCTTCACTTTTGTATGGCTTGACTCTACAGCTAAGTTTATAATGAACTACACAGTTTGGTGGTCGCTTGTTCCCAGGTGGCTACCCACTTCAAGATCAGAGATCTTCGCTCTGTCCCCATTTGAGAGAACAAGGTCTAAGATTGCTCCATCCCAAGTGGGTTCCAAAACTAGCTGTCTGAGGCATGCCCCCTGTAGGGCATCGAGAATGGCCCTGCTCTTGGATGTGGCTGCAGCAAAGGTGCTCCAGTTAACATCTGGCATATTCAGATCACCCATCAGCAATATCTGCCCTTTCTCTGCCATCCCAAGGATGCCTTCTATCAGTTCCTTGTCCATTTCCTCCCCCGAGATGGGTGGTCTGTATACAACCCCTGTGTGGATCGTGGTGCCATTTCCAGTCTCCAGGGTGACCCACAGTGCCCCCTCTCCTCCCTCTTTACCCTTTAGTTATGTTGCTTTTATCCCTTCCCCTTACATAGAGAGCTACTCCTCCTCCTCCTCTTCTTCCCTCTCTGTCCCTCCTATAGATTGTGTACCCTGGTATGTTGACATCCCAGTCATGGTTCTCTGTGTACCATGTTTCTGTGACTGCCACGATATCCAGGCATCCCTCTTCCAACAAGGCCACCATTTTGGGGAGCTTTTTACCTAGACTATGGGCATTGGTACTCATTAACCTTCATTTTTTATGGCTTTATTTCTTTTTGCCCCATCCCTGTCCTTACTGCCTTTGTCTTTTTCTCCATTTACCCTGCCTTTCTCCCTATCAACTGCTCTATCTTGATGTTTACCTCACTAACTACCCTGATTTTTTGGGGGGGGGCTAGGATTTTTCTTCTCCTTTTCAGTGTCTCCCCCCTTGGCTAGTTTAAATGCTTGCCAATGAAGCATTATACTAAGATTCATACTATGGTTTTGTAAGAGCTAGGGAGCTATTGTGCCCATAATGCTCTTGAAGATACTAATAATTAATCAATCAAGCAGTGTCAGTGGCTCAGTAGGTAGCACACTCACCTCAGAGGCTGGGAGATCAGAGGGCTGTGGGTTCAGTTCCCACTTCTGGCACTTGGGTTAATATCCCAGTACTGACACTGTAGTGCAGAATGAGAGGGGTGCTGCACTTCTGAGGTGCTGTTTTTTGGATGAGACGTTAAACCGAGGTCCCATCTGCCTGGATTGGTGGTAGTTCAGGTGGACGTTAAAGATCCCATGGCACTTATCAAAAAGAGTAGGGGAATTTCCCTGGTGTCCTGGGCAAATTTCCCTCATTCACTAAAAATACCACCAACAGCTTAATCTGGTTCAAGGTCAGTTGCCATTCATCTGTATCCCCCTCCCCTTGGTCGTGCCTGAAAATAGGCAGGATTTGTTTAGTGCACTTACCTGGTCAACAAAAACTAACTAAATAAATAAATTACATTACTGGATAGTATGTTCTTATCCAGATGTTTTTTAAACATATGTTTAGATCTTCTAATAACAACATCCTCAGGCAGGGAATTCCAAGGTTTTATTGCACGTAAGGAGAAGAAAAATTTCCTTGCCATCAAATTAAAAGTTTTACCATATAATTGAAGTGGATGGCCTCTTGTGTTATATGGGTTCTGTTTGAACTCAAATCCCAGTTCGGTAATTAGGAAAGGGTCTTGCATAACATCATACATAAACAGAAGATCACCCCGCATACGTCGAACTGCTGACAACAAATTTAGAGATACAAGCCTAGATTCATAAGGATCTTTATATAGTCCTTTAATATGTTTAGTGTATTTATGCTGGACCTTTTTGAGTAAGTTAATGTCTGATTTCTTAAAGGGGCTCCATGGTTGGGAAGCATATTCTAAATGGGGCCGAACATAGGCTCAAAACAGAGGCATTAAAACTCTCCTGTCCTTAGATTTTATATTACACCTAATAGACCAGATGACTTTATTAGATTTAGCAATAGTCTCATTAATCTGTGTAGAGGGACAAAAATCTGAGGATATAATTATTCCCAAATCTCTTTCATTTACTGAAATGCTAAGTTTTTTGCCAGCTAGGTGATAAGTCACCTGCCGATTTAAAGCACCCAAGTGCATAACCTTGCATTTATCAGGATTTAATTGCATCTTCCACTTGATAACCCAATTAGATATTTTATTCAAATCTGACTGGATGGTGTCTATTTAGTTCACAGTTAGGCATGGTCCTCCTATTTTTACATCATCTGCATATTTTATTGCAGTGGAAATGCAATCTTTGGTTAAATCACTTATAAAAATTTGAAACAGGCAAGTTCCAAACACAGAACCCTGTGGAACACCACTAGTAGCACCACTGATATCAGACAAGTGACCATTTATAATTATGCATTGGGTTCTGTTAGATAACCAATTAGAAATCCAGTTGATAATAAATCCATAAATTTTTAGGTCATATAGCTTTTTAATTAAGCCCCAATTTGGCATGGTGTCAAAGGCTTTACTAAAGTCAATAAAGATGATGTCATATGGTATCTTCTTATCAAGTGAATAACTAACATTTTCATAAAAACACATCAAGTTGGTTAAACAACTACGCCCCTTTTTAAATCCATGTTGGGATGAGTCAGATATATCAGAATTAATAGAGATTATGTCTTTTATTAGGCTTTCCAACATTTTGCAGAGAGGTGATGTTAAACTGATGGGCCTATAATTCTCTCAGTTATTTTTAGGTCCTTTTTTGTGAATTGGTATTACAAAGGCTGTTTTCCATGAGTCAAGGATGAAATTCTGAGCTATACAATTATTGAACAGTAACCAGAGTGGAAACACAAGAGAATGTCTTAATAAATATAAATAGTGTCCTGCTAGATAATCAGGGGAAATGCTAGTTTTACCTTTCTGTAGCAATAATTTAAGTAAAATATTCTCTTTCGGGATAGTAATGGGTTGGTCAATACATGGAACAGGAGGAGACTTATCATGGGACGGTTGGAATGTCTAACAAAATTTTGTATTAAATATTTTTGCCATATCACAAGGGTCATTAATTATCTTATCATTATATTGTAGTGGACCAACTTGGCAAGATGGTTTTTTAAGTCAATTTACATATGAGAAAAAATATTTTTTATTATGTTTATTAGCATTAGCAGCTAAATTATGCTCCCACTTAATTTTTGCCTTGCGTATAGCCCTTTTGCATTTTTTTGACTAAGTAAATATAAGTTCCAATTAGCAATAGTTTTGTTTTTTAATATTTAGAATGTTTTTTATTTTTATCATTAATACTAATTTTTAATGTTTTATTCATCCATTTTGGGTAGTGCCTATTATATGAATTTTTTTCTTTATAAGGACCGTAACAGTATCTCAGCCAGTTAATGTATGATGTAATATATCCCAACATTCAGAAATAGGATGTGTATAGAAACACTCCCAATCATATTTATTTAATTCTAAAGTAATTGAATCAATATCCGCTGTGTCATAAAAATAAACAGTCGATTCAGAGATAGTGTGATGTACCATAGCTTTTAACACAAACATGATGGTATTGTGATCGCTGTTACCCAATGGGGCAGCAACTTCAATGTTCTCTAAAGATAAACTAGCATCGTGTACAACAACATCCAGGATATTATCTCCTCGAGTAGGCTGCCGAATACTCTGAATTAGATTACACTGTTGACAGAGACTCAAACATTTTTCACTTTGACCTGATATGGCAGATACATTCTCCCAGCATATATCTCCAAGATTAAGATCGCCCAATACTATAACTTCACCCAACATACAAGCTTCTTCAATTTCACTCATAATAGCTTCAAGCATATCAGACGGAGATCCAGGGGATCGATAACAAACACCTATGACTATTGTTTGTATTTTATCTAATACCAATTTAATCCATATGGATTCAGTGTTGCATAGTAATTTCTTAATATTATGGGATATATCAAATGATTGTAAAGATTTTTTATAAAAAAAGGCAACCCCCCCCTTCTTATGGACTCTATTTAGTATATAAGGAGTGTATTCGGGTACCATATTATTCTAATTGGACTTATTGTCACCCCATGTTTCAGTAACAGCTAATACGTCAATGTTATCAGAAGCTAGTCTAACATTTAATTCATCTAATTTATTAGTAAGGCTTCTTGTGTTTAAATATAAAAATGTAAAATTCTTTGTGATATGTTTTGAAGTACTAGATCTACTCCTTTTCAGAGAGGAAGGAATATCCTTCACCTCCCCCAGATTAATTAGTTTAAACTAGAGGTTAAAAAACCCACGATGTGCTTAACAAGAATAGAGGAACCACAGCGACTTAAATGGAGCCCATCACCACAGTAAAATTCAGTCCTATATGAGAATTCTTCCCAGTGTGTAATACATTTATGATTCTGCTTCAGACACCACTTTCTAAGACAGTTATTGTAGCTTTTAATCTCCTGATTAGTTAAATAAGATGCTCTAGGGATTGGCAACATTTCAGAGAAGTCAATTTCACAGCCCAATTCCACAAAGATATTAGCCATGGTGACAGTGTCTTTTTTAATATCAGTTAACTCATCATGAATAATGTTATTAGCGCCTAGATGTAAAATAACCAGTGGAATTGTTCTCTTGTCTTTTAAAATGTTGAGTAGCACAGCTGTGATATCAGTAATACGAGCACCCCGAAAACTTGAGCACATTCTGTTTACTTTATCATGGTGGCAAATGGCTCTATCTAAATGTTTTGTGATAGAATCCCCAATAGCAAATATCTGTCTTTGGCTAGTATTAATAGGGGTGTTTTGAGAGTGTTCCATGGGGGAAATCTCATTTACTGAAATAGGATGAATAGGAGTATTATTTGGGTCAGAAACTAGGATAGAAGTGCTATTTGGTAGGCTCTCTGCGTTTAAAAAAGGAACACCATCACAATTATTTGATTCAGATATTTTCTCAAGCAAGCCAAATTTATTTTGAGTGTCCAATGTAAATATGGAGGCCTTGCACCCTTCTTTAAACACTCTTTTACTCTGCACTTCGTACCATTGATCATCAGCTGTGCATTCAGGATTCCTAGGGCATTTCTTATTACATATACTGTTGTCAATGGGGAGAAAACATGAGGTTTTATCCTGACCCAGTTTCTGAGTGATCACATTACTTGTGACCTCTTGAAAATTAGAGCTAGCCTCCTCTGTGTTACTTGTAGCAGTGATGGTGTTTAGGGATTCATGGGAAGCGAAACATACAGCCATTTCTTTTTGACTAATCTCTAAAGTTAAAAGTTGTGAGTCAAATAAAGTAATCTCCTCTTTGAGAGATGAGTTTTCAATGCATTTACAGCATATAAAGTTATCGATGTTATGGGGAGCAGACAACAATGCGTACATACCACAGCAATTGCATTTATACCCTACATTTCCATCCAGCGTTATGATAGTGGAAGTCTTTGTCAACATTTAAAAATATGAACCTAACAAGCTGAATAGAAAACAGAAATGACAACAAATGTAGTGTGTATAGGACACTTACCAAAACAGGTTAAGAGTTTTCTAAGCGCCAATCAACTCACGTCTATACAATAGAGAGTCAAGGGCTTGTGCAGTTGCTGAGCTGTTGTAACTGCTGTGGTGTTTAGAGGTCTGTGGACAGCATACCAGAATGCCCCCACAGACCCCACTGAACACACAGAACACGCACAGACACGCGTGTCTCTGCGTGCGTCTCTGCGTGCGGCCCCGTGCACGCTCGCCCTGCTCGCTGGTGTGAGCCTTTTAACAGTCACTGACCTGGAAGTAGGTAAGCAGCTAATTGCAGCACTCGGATCAAAGCCCAAACAGTTCAGCAGTTAAAATAAAATAAAGTAGCACAAGCTGTTTAAGGTGCAAAAAGTAGTGAGCCTAGCAGAATAAGACTCGGGGAAAACCCGGGTCCTGCTACAATAGTGCCCAATACTAACAATTAAAATATACACAGAGTCAAATGTTTCATACAGTGTTATTTGGGATTAACAGTACCACCTCTCACCAGAGGTACGCAGCTACTCTAGCTCAACTGAGCAATCACTGGTCGCTTGCTAGTGCATTTAAACCTATCACCCAGGATCCTGGTTCCTCTACTGGATAGATGCAGACCATCACACCTGTTTAGGCCTGCATCCCTCCAGGTGGAACCCCAGTCCCCAATGAAGCCAAATCCCTGTGCTCTGCACCAGTTTTTCAATCTATTACTGTATGCAGACGACACAGTTCTCTTTGCCTCACATCAAGATCCATGGTCTCTGCAACCATCCCTCCAAAATGCATACAACCAAATTGAAAACTGGTTCACAGACCATAGACTCATAATTGATGCAAAAAAAATGAAGGCCATGCTTTTTGCCCACCATGAGAACAAGGCCAAGAGTATGCAACTATCTATCCTCTCCCACTCTCTCCTTCCCCTAGAGCAGGTACACACATATAAAAATGAAGGCATAAACTTTGACTCCCACCTCTCCTTCCACCAACACATAAACAACCTGTCGTCAGCTATCAATGCTCATATAGAGCTTCTGTACAGGCAAAAAATGTGCCAACCCCCTGAAGACCTTAATCTGGCTGTCACCCCATCCGTCCTCTCTCTTGTGGACTATGTGCTAACCATCTACTCAGCCGCTGATCAGACAGTGCTGAACAAAATCCATCTGGCCATAAATAAAGTGTGCAGAATCCTGTCAGGGGCAGATAAACGTACCCACACCTGCACCCTGTATTCCCTCACAAACCTCCTAGACTTGGATGACAGAATACATTACCAAACCTGTCTCCTTACAAAGAAAATTCACCTGGGGCTCTCCCCAATGGGGGGTATCTGCTGCACTCCATGCTCCCATACTATGGTAAATACTCGCTCCACCAACAAACAGATATGGTTGATCTCAAGAGTCAGTACCTCACTTGCACAAAGGTCTTTCTCCTTCAGAGCACCAGCTTAGTACTATGAGCTCCCCTATGATTTATCCTCCATCTCCAACCTAGGTCCCTTCAAAGTAGCACTCAAACAACATATGCTCACCTCTCAACGGTGCCTTTGTACCCTCTAGGTAAGCCCTAACTATGGTTACCTTACTGTCACCCCTCTAGACAATGCATGTGTTCAGCTGCTTGCACTTGTATGCTAAGCTAGTCTCCACTGCGCTAAAGTACAGTCGGAGCTAGCCAGTGCCTAACGAATGAAGATATCAGCTGATATCTGTTAAGAGAATAACCAAACTTTGCCTATACTTTCTAACTGTTTTCTCCTTGAAAAATGGCTGTTTGTAATTATAATCATGTACTACTGCTGTTTATAATTTCATGTGCTTAACCCTTGTATAAGCCGGCCTGGTGGCATTGAGGGTTGAGGCACTGGATGCCACACCTCATGCCACACTGGCGACCCGGGTACAGGAACGGCCCTGGGTGGCTGGGAGTTGGTGAAGGCGGGGAGAGATTAAGCGTCCGGAGGACAGCTCTCTCTTCCCAGGGTGGGTTAGGGCTGCGGGTTGCTCAATGAGCACCGTCTGGCAGAGGCTGGGGGGGTGAGCCAAATGTAGCGTCACAGGGTGTACACCAGGGGTGGAGCTACAGCTCCAAGAAACATTGAAAAATAGAGAAAAAAACCCTCACCGCTGATAGGTGAAGGTGCCTTCCCTCCACATTCCACACTCCCATAGTCAGGCCTGAAGTCCTCTCCGCTTTCCCCCTCTCCGGCCCAGTGTCTCAATCCTAATAGAAAGAGCGCCCTGGGCTGGGGCAACCCTTCAGCGGAGAGGCAGACCCGGGGGGATGCCGGTGCTGAGGGATAGCAGAGGAGGACACAGTAGGGCCACGCAGGGAGGTAGAAAGTGTGGCAAGGTAGGGTCACTGGAGAGAGTTCAGTGGAGTGGGAGAAAAGCAGAGTTTAAAAAAAAAACTTTTATAATTCCTTCTTGCTGTAACTATGTATTCTGTAAGTCTTGTTTTTTGTTTCTTGTACTCTGATGCAGAGCCTTTGTAAATGAGTCCCTGACTCAAAGGTTGTAATCCTAAAGTATGTTAAATAAATAAAATAAAATAAACCAGTCATTGAATCCCATGGTGCAGAGTACCCTAGCCTCATCCATGCCATAAACAGGTAGCACTTTTGAGAAAGTTACCATGTGTGGTACTTGTCTAAGGCCCCTCTCCAACTCCACAAACTCTTGTTGCACTGCTCTGATCCCATTCTCAGTCAGGTCATTTGTCCCTAGGTGGATAATGACATCCAGCTCACTCCCCCTTGCAGCTGCTCCCACAATCCTGAGGATTAATTTCCTGTCCCTCCAAGTCATGGTGCCGGACAGGCACCTTACCTCCCTTTCACCCCTCTCCCCCAGTTCTACCCCCTAACAATTGAGTCCCCCACCAGGAGTTGTTTCCTTCCCCTGTGGGGTCCTGTGCCACCCTCCTGTGGGTCTCCATTCTGGAGATTTCCAGTATCCTCCTTGGTCTCCACTGTGGGTGCCTCCGTAGAGGAACCATGCTCCCCCAGAGTGGTGAATGAATTGTGGAGAGGCACAACTGGAGGGATGCACCTCTGTTCCACCACTCTCACCCTCCCTGAGCCCACCGTGGTCCAACCACACCTCTTTCTTGGCAATCTCTGAGGTAGTGGTGGTGGCCTGGGTGGTCCCTAGGTGGGGGAGCAGGTTTCCCAAATTCTTACCAGGTCAGCATGGAGACAAACAACCTCCTCCCTCAGACCAGATAGGTGTCTGCAAAGAGGGCAGCAATGCAGTCTCCAGAATGTCTCCTGGAAGACTGCTGCTTCACAGCCAGTGCATTGCACCACTCCCCACATGCCTGTGTCCCTTTCTTTTACAGATGTTTTTTTTTTGTCGAGCTAATTGTGCCAGGAGCTGTTTTATGGACTCCAAGGTCAACTGCTGGCTCTGTCGGCCCTGTATTGCTGCACCTGGTAGCGGTCTAGGGGTCTGGTTCTGCTGCTTGTTGGTTATTTCCTGGGGAGTATCCTCTTTTTTGGAATCTTGCAGTGCTTCTTCTGCTGAGTTGTAGGTTTTGGGTCCTGACAGAAATTAAACCACTAGTTTACTGGGGAAGGGTGTCTGGAATTTCAACTGTTCCTGTCGAAAGAAGGGAAATAATGGGATATATGCATGTCTCCTCTGCATTATGGTAGGAGCATAGTCGTTATCAATGAGCAGTCTTGAGGAGCCATGATATACTTTTCCCTGGGACCAGGCCTTTTTTAACAAGTATTCCTTTGTTTGAAATTTCAAAAAACGAATATTGATCTAGGCCTGGCATTAGGCTGGGTTGGTTTTGGTCCCAGGGCACGGTGGGCTCGCTTGATTTAAAAGCTAAAATCTGGATCTAGTGTAAGAGATGTGTGAAGTATTTTTCTACAAATTCTTGTATGGTGGCTCCTTTGCTATTCTCTGGGACCCCATAAATCCAGAGATTTTGACGGCGGTTCCTGTTTTCAGAGTCCTCCTGCCGTTCAATTGCAAGTTGGCAAAACTGGGTAATTTGAGCCCTTGTTTTCTGAATTTGCTCTGTGGACTCTGTCTGGGCCTGGGAGGCCTGTTCTAAGGTAAAGACCCTAGACTGTGTGTCTGCTAGGTTGTGCTGAAAGGTTTCTTCAGTTTGCTTAAAGTTGATGAATTCTGTTTTAAACTCATAAAGCTCAGATAGGATTCTATCCAGTTTTTGGCTTGTTTTGGTGTTCTTCCCTAATTTATTTTTCAGCAATTTGGTTGAAGCTTACTGAGTTGTTTGCTGGGATTGGACTAAAACATGTTTGAGAGCTCTGGGTTCGATTTTTCATGCCCTGGTGTCAATAATTTGAATTTATTGCTCCCTCCCTCCCTTATTTCTGCCAGTGGCCATATCTGTCATTTTCATTTTAGAGCTGAAGGAGATCAAGATAGTGGCCATTAATTAATTAATTTTTAAATGCGGGTTAGCACAGAGTGAGAAAACTATGCTGCCATCAGGGAGGAAGTCGCACTGAAAGTCATTCTTTTCTTTATTGATATTTTTTTAATTGAACTTGCTTATAAAGCATCTTTGTTACTGTGTCAAAAATGAAAAGTGTTTGTGTCCATAAATTTTGTACTGTTTGATTTTGGTGATAGTTCTTCAAAATATTAAGTAGAATAGCTTCACTTTGTACAACTATTTGTCTCTCTAATTCAGTACACCATTTTAGTCTCTTATTATATTTAAGTTCCTGCATACCTTCTTCCTTGTATTGTTCATTTCTGCTTACACAGTTTGTATTCAAGTTGCCCCATAATTGAATTGGGAAATGATTGCTTTCAGGGTGAACTGAAATCTGTAGGGCATACCATTTTTTAATACTGCCAGTCCAAAAAGCCAGATCTAATAGCGACATACCAGAGTTTTTAATGTATGATCAATTTCCCTAGATGTCACCCTCTAATCTACCATTTAGAGGACATAAATTGTAAATTCTTAATATTTCTATTAGGGTAGATCCTGCTTTATTCATTTTAAAGTCCATCGTATTTCTATATTTACTATCAGTTGTTATAGTAGGACCATATGAGGAGTTATCTAACAGGCCGTCATACTGGCCTGTTCTGGCATTTAACTGCTAGTCTGCCCACAGAATTAGAACGTATAGGAAATCTGGACTGATATATCAGTCTGTGGCAGAGCAAGCATTAAGGCACCTAAGATTAATATATCAATTTGGGGAAATCTTAGTCTAAGACCAATATTTTCATTATAATATTTTGGTTGTCTAGGTGGAACATATATGTTAAACATAATTAACGGTGAGACTTGATGTTCAAGTAGTAGTACAATAAAGTTTCTTTCAACATGCAAAATAGTATGTTTTATAAATAGACCAAATTTAATACACATTATTAATCCTCCAGAGGATCTACCTGATTTTTTTTTCTTTTACAGCTGGGGTATGTATAATATCATATTCATTTAGTAGGATATTATCATCTTTCCCATACCAAGTTTCCTGAAAGCATAGAATATCTGCTGTTTTAATAAATTCTATCCAATCCATATTACACATTTATTTGCAATGCCTGCTATATTCCATAATATTATTAGTGGACCTCTCCTTAGGGAGCTATCTATTAGTACCTCAACCTTTTCCTGTTCAGTGAGTCAGGTTTGTTGGTCTTTTATTAAGTTCCTAGAAGCTGGAGTTGGGTTTGTGCAACTTGAAGCACATGTGGATTGCTTTACAGGTATGTTAGGATTAAAAATTCCAGTTTGCCTATCGGGTGCTGGGGTAAAAATATCTTGTGGATCCACTAAGTGGATTGCCAAAGTGTCCAAAACAATACTTTGTTTTAGTAACTACTGTGCAAGTTGTCTATCCCTAACTTCAATATCAATTTGCGAGGAATCTGTATTTCTGTTTGCTCTTATAATTCCTTGGTAGCCCAGATGTATGTTTAGGACATTTGCAGAGATTACAAATTGCTCCATTTAGTTTCCACTTGCTTTCTCTATTGAAGGTTGACATTCCATACATAGACAGAGTTACTGGAGCTTCATTCTCATTAGATAATGGTCTGGGATTAAATTGCTCTCTATTGGGAAAGCTAATTATTATTCCCCTTTTTTCTAGAAGATCAGCATTGTACCATAAATGGTTAGCAGTTTTAGAGGACTCCAGGTGGGCTTCAATGGTATTAATCCACCCATCATTAGTAGTTCCAATCCATAACAAAATCTCCAGAATTTAAATCAAAATCACACATGTACTTATTTATTAAATATTTTTTATGGTCTTGGTTGAGAAGTTTAGGACATTACTCAAACCTAGTAAATCTCAAGAGTGGTTCAGTTAGTTTCCTTTTTAGTTGACTATTGGTTTCACCCAATAAGTTATCTGCTCCAGTATTCACATTATTTCCATGGTTTATCCCAGCTTTGTGTTCATCATGAAGGTTAGGCTCCCAAGTATTTCCACCCCTAGAGGTTTCAACATCTGGACATAGTTGTTTAAGGGCATTAACTTATTTTTCTAATAATACCTAATATTCTTCAGGTAAAGCTACCTCTGTCTGGAAGCTGCAACTCTGGACTTAGGATTTGCTAGAAAGCGAGTTGTGCTCACAACAGAGGGAGGTGAACCTTACAATTTACAATGGTCTTTGGTTTGAAGCAGATTCTTTAGGAAAGTTAATATTCTTCAGGTGGAGGATACTTTTAACTGAAAGGTGAAATAAGGAACTTAGAATTATCAGAAAAGGCAGTCTTTCAATCAACAGAGGAAGGTGGACATTGCTTTACTTTTGTTACAATTGTTAAGATTTTCAGTGCAGGAAGAGTTTAAACCCACAGGGACTGAATACTGTTTATTGTGTCTGTCCTTGTGCACAGCTGACTTGATTGGAGTTAGTGACTGACTGTTTGCATTGCAATATTTGTAATACTGTGAGTTATTCACTGGGCTAAGCATTTGTCATAAGTCCTGAATTGAGAGCAGGTTACAGGCTGTGTATTTGACCCAGACAGTGCCCCAGGGGGTGGAAACTGGTTTTTCTTTTGTTTATCTCTGTGTGCCTTAAAAGGCCAGGCCAGACTGTGTCAGGAAGTGCTTACATCACAGCTACTTATCAGCCAATAGCTTTGGAAGAGTCTTACAGAGCTGATAACAACAGTACTATAAGCAAGTGGATTTTTAGCAGGCTCATCAGATAACCTGCTATTCTTTAGATGAAGCTACCTCTGGCTGGAAGCTGCAACACTGGACTTAGGATTTGCAAGAAAGTGAGTTGTGCTCACAACAGAGGGAGGTGAACCTTACAATTTACAGTTGTCTTTGGTTTGAAGCAGATTCCTTAGGAAAGTTAATATTCTTCAGTGGAGGATACTTCTAACTGAAAAGTGAAATAAGGAACTTAGAATTATCAGAAAAGGCAGTCTTTCAATCAACAGAGGGAGGTGGACCTTGCTTTACTTTTGTTACAATTGTTAAGATTTTCAGTGCAGGAAGAGTTTAAACCCACAGGGACCGAATACTGTTTACTGTGTCTGTCCTTGTGCACAGCTGACATGTTTTAGGGCTGACTGCTTTCAGAACACAAGTCACCAGGCTGTTTTGGGGCTGGGGAGGTTTACCTGTGTCTGACTTGGATGTTTGGATTTTTCTCTGTTTGATTAGCAGGGTATTTTCTCTGTCAAATTGTTGTGTAGGGCATCTTGCTGACAGGAAAGGCACTCTTCCAGTGATGGAGTCAGAGCTTTTAGCTGATTATTTCATGAGGGCACAGTTTAGACCCAACCCTTCCCACCCCTCTCACCCACCCACCCCTGGAAATAGGTCCTTATACCTGGGGTTCTGACATCATTTCCTCAAGAGGGCAAGGTGCATATCACTGTCATATCCTCTCTAGCACACTGCACTGACAGTATAAGCATACACATTGTATAATATATATATATATATTTCTATATAACAAACCAATCACATGCACACACACACACACACACATGCACACAAAAAACAAACAAAAACAAAACCAAGGTAGACAAACATGTGGGGAGTAGTGCAATGTAATGGCTATGGGGCAGCAGTCTTCCGGGAGTCTTTCTGGAGGCTGAGATGCTGCCCTGTTTTCAGACAACTCTCTGCCCTGAGGGAGGAAGTTACCCATCTTCAGGCCACACTGGACAGTAGTAAGGGAACCTCTCCCATCCTGGGAGCACCAGAGCTACCACCACTACCTCAGAGGTTGCGAAGAAAGTACAGCAGTTGGACCACAGTGGGTACAGGGAGGGTAACGGTGGTGGAACAGAGGCACACCCAGTCAGTTGTTCCACTCCACAATCCATACACCATTCTGGGGGAGCATAGTTCCCCTATGGGTGCACCCACAGAGGAGACTAAGGAGGTTGCAGACAACTGTCACAAGGGAGGCCCTCAGGAAGGAGGCAGAGGACACCACAGGGAAAGGAAGCAGCTCCTGGTGGGGGACTTAATTATTAGGGGGATAGAATTGGGGGAGCAGGGAAAGCTGAAGTAAGGTGCCTGCCTGGTGCCATGGCTTGGAGGGACAGGAAGTGCATCCCTAGGATCATGAGAACAGTTGCATGGCAGTCTGAGCTGGACATCATTGTCCACCTAGGGATAAATGACTTGGCTCATCATGAGATTAGAGCAGTGCAGAAGGACTTTGTAGAGTTGGGGAGGGGCCTAAGACAAGTAGCACACACAGTATCCTTCTCAGAGATGCTGCCTGTCAGTGGCATGGGTGAGGCGAGGGTACTTTGCACCATGCAGTTCAATGAATGGTTGAAAAAAATGGTGTGGAGCACAGGGGTTTGGCTTCATTAGGGACTGGGGTTCCACCTGGAGGGACACCAGCCTATACTGGCAGGATGGTCTGCATCTGTCCAGAAAGCGAACAAGTCTTTTGGGCAATCGGTTTAAATGCTTCATTGGCAAGCTTTTAAACTAGTCAAGGGGGGAGGCACTGATAAGCAGCAGGAAAATCCCAGCCTCCCCCTACAAAACAAGGTACTAAATGAGAAAAAGACCAAGGTAGAAAGGTCAGTGCGGGATGCTACTACAAAAGGTAAAGCCATCAAAAAATGGAGAGCAATGAGTACCAATGCCCGTAGTCTGGGTAACAAGCTTCCTGAATTAGTGGCCTTGATGGAAGAGGAACATCTGGATACCGTGGCAGTCACAGAAACATGGTACACACAGAACCATGACTGGGATGTAAACGTACCAGGATATACTATCTACAGGAGGGACAGGGAGGGTAAAAGAGGAGGAGGAGTAGCCCTCTACATAAGGGAAGGAATCAAAGCAACAGAACAAAAGGGTAAACAGGGAGGAGAAGAAGCACTGTGGGTCAATTTGGAGACAGGCAATGGCACCACAATCCGCACAGGGGTTGTATATAGACCCCCCTCTCAGGGGGAGGAAATGGATAAGGAAATGATAGAAAGTATACTTAGAATGGCAGAAAAAGGGGAGATATTGCTGATGGGTGATCTGAATATGCCAGATGTTAACTGGAGTGCAGTTGCAGCAGCCACTTCTAAGAGTGGGGTTATTCTAGATGCCCTACAGGGGGCATGTCTTAGACAACTAGTATTAGAACCCACTCGAGAGGGAGCAATCTTAGACCTGGTTCTAAATGGAGATGGAGAGAGGATCACAGATGTAGAAGTGGGTAGCCATCTGGGAACTAGCGACCACGAACAGTATGGTTCACAATAAACACAGCAATAGAGTCAAGCCATACAAAGGCAAAAGTACTGGACTTCAGGAGGCTGACTTTGCTAAAATGGGTGAGTGCCTAAGGAATGCACTAGCAAATGGGCAGGAAGGAGGGTGGAAGAACAATGGGGAATAATAAAACTGCCATCACAGAAGTAACAAGCCTTTGTGAAGCAAATAAACAAAACAAAACGATGTAAGAAACCACTATGGTTCTCAAAGGAGGTGGCAGTGAAGGTTCAAGAGAAAAAGAAAGCATTCAGAAAGTACAAGGAATCACAGAAGGAGCAGGACAGAGAATGGTATCAGTTAAAGCAAAAGGAAGCTGGGAAGGCAGTCAGAATAGCAAAGGCCCGAACCAAGGAAAAGATAGCCAACTCAGTTAAGAAGGGGGATAAAACCTTTTTTAGGTACATCAGTGAGTGAAGGAAGACCAAGGGAGGGATAGTGAGGCTCAATAAGGGGGGTGGGGGTGGGCAGAGGGTGATGGTGAAAAGGCAGAGATATTAAACAAATATTTTTGCTCAGTATTTACAAATGAAGAGGGGGAGGTACTTAAAACAAACAATAGAAACACTCTGGATACAGAAGTTAATACCAGCCCATTTACAGAAGAAAGGGTTCTGAAAGAACTCTTAAAACTGAAGATGGACAAAGCAATGGGGCCTGATGGGATTCATCCCATAATTCTAAAAGAACTAAGGGTAGAACTAGTGACACCACTGACTACCCTCTTTAACAAATCATGGGAGGATGGGGTGGTACCTGAGGAGTGGAGGATGGCAGATGTGATTCCCCTTCACAAAAGTAGGAGCAGGGCAGAAGCAGGAAACTACAAACCTGTTAGTTTAACCTCAGTGATAGTGAAAATGATGGAATCACTTCTGAAGGAAAGAATTGTCGAGTACCTAGAGGCCAGAGGGGCACAGGACCCAAGGCAGCATGGATTTACAGTGGGAAGGTTATGCCAGATGAATCTAATAGATTTCTTTGACTGGGTGACCAAAGTAGTAGATCAGGGAAGGGCTGTGGACATGGCCTACCTAGACTTTAGCAAGGCATTTGACACAATCCCACACAAAAGATTAATATACAAGTTAGCCAGCCTGGGAGTGGGTCCCAAGATGATAGCCTGGGTAAAGGATTGGCTGGAGAATAGGACAAAGAGCGTAATAGTAAATGGAGTCCACTCTGAAGAAAGGGGGGGTTACTAGTGGGGTACCGCAGGGTTCAGTATTAGGACCGGTCCTCTTCAATGTCTTTATAAGCGACATTGCAGAGGGACTGGAATGAAAAGTATGTCTCTTTGCAGATGGTACAAAGATCTGCAACAGAGTTGATGCACAAGGTGGGGTGGAAAGAATGAGAAGGGACTTCGCAAGGTTAGAGGAATGGTCAAATGTATGGCAGCTTAGATTCAATGCTAAGAAGTGCAAGGTAATGCACCTGGGAAACAAAAACCCAGGGGAAGAGTACACAATGGGGGGTGAGATACTAACAACAACAAAAATGGAAAGGGACCTGGGAGTAGTCATATCAGATGACTTAAAGGTGGGCAAGCAATGTGAGCGGGCAGTAAGGAGGGCTGGTGGGATACTGGGATGCTTAGGTAGAGGCATCACCAGTAGAAAACAGGAAGTTGTTATCCCTCTGTACAGACAGCTGGTGAGACCCCATCTGGAGTACTGTGTGCAGTTCTGGAGACCCAATCTCCGCAAAGACATAGACAGGATGGGAGCTGTCCAGAGGAGGGCAACTAAAATGGTGAAGGGTCTGCACCAGAAGACATATGAAGAGAGACTAAAGGAGCTTAATATGTATAGCCTCGAGGAAAGGAGGGAGAGGGGGTACATGATAGAAACTTTCAAGTACCTCAAGGGAATCAGCAAAGTCTAAGAGGGTAGCATCTTTCAAAAAAAGAGGTGTGCAAGAACAAGGGGCACAATTTGAAGTTGGGGGGGTGGCTCAGAGGTAATGTAAGAACATATTTTTTCACAGAGAGGGTTGTGGATGCACGAAACGGCCTTCCGGAGGAGGCTGTGGAGTCAAAAACAGTGGTTGAATTCAAGCATGCATGGGACAGTCATGAGGCATTTCTAGGGAGTGGGGGTAGAAAGAAGTAGGCTGCTGGTTAACTAGGATCTGCAGCTTATCCATTAGGTAGGGAAATGGGCAGACTGGGTGGGCCAAGCAGTCCTTATCTGCCGTCAAATTCTATGTTTCTATGTTTCTAATGCCAAGTGTTGCTCTAAATTTGTTTCTGGGGTAACAAATTACAGCTAACAAATGGTTTGTGAGAAATTTCATTATCAGGATTTAAGAGGTTAAGATCTCCAGTGATCGGTTGCTTAACTTCCTTGTGTATTTCTTTTTTGTTAGTTCTCTTATTTTCGGTAGCTTTCTTTTTTGGGGGGTGGGGTTGATGAACCTGCCCCATACTCCCCTTTTTTATCCTTTTTAGCTTTTTTTACCCTCTTTTCCTTTTTGGCCTTTTGTAACGTCTTAACAGAAACAGGTATTTCAATTGTAGTGAAATCTGGTCTTCTATAGTCAGAGACTGCTTTGTCAGTATGTTGCATTTCTGTAAAAATAACAGAATCTGATGGTGGTGTAGGAAACACTGTCTCCAACTTATTTTCGTTTGACACCAATGTTGCATTGTTAACTGCAGTATCATATCTTTGAGAACAATTAATTGTTCCATTAGTAATAAATTTGCTGTATACTGGTGCCCCACGTGGGCAACCAGTTCATCACTAATGGAAATAGGAATATACTGAGGGATATCAGTATCTTGCTTATATTCACCCTTTTTTGTGTTTCCTATATTTCCTAGATGAGGATATGCTTTCTGTGAGCCCTCATTCTGTTTAGGGGTTCGATTATAGTTAAAGCTGATGCTAGTTCTTTAATCCCTTTTATGGTTTTCTGCAATTTACTGTTTATTTTCCTAAATGTGGGTCCTGATACCAACAACATATAATTTTGTAGTGTCTGATTTTTAGAAGTCTTTGCCCCGTCCCAGGAGTTATCCCAGTATCAGGAAGATTTGTAAATTCTGCATCTAACACATAACTGGCATTCCCAGATGCTTCATAATCAAAGATTTCACTATCCCATGGCTCTAGGAGGGTACCCTTATACTCCACTGAGTTACTCATAATTGCAGAATTTTCACTACTACAAAATAAGATTGGAGTAGCTTCAATAGAATGATCACTTTGTTCTGAAGGTGATTTATTGGGGTAGATGTTTTATCACCCTCCATTGATATGTGTGGTTTAATATGGTCAGTCATTTTTATTTGCCTTGACTGCATTTTATTTCTTAATCTTCCCCTCTTTTTCAAGTATTAATTCACTTTAAAGCAGCGAACAAGTTTGTTTTTTTCTCTGGAGCCTAGTATTTACCGTATGTAGAAAGCAATGAATATATTAATATACTGTATAAGAACAAAACAGAAACTAAGCACCCAAAAAATATACTTAGCTGTAAAATTCAGTATTAGTCAGTGCTAAAATGTTCTTTAGAAGTAGTAGTTAAATTTAGATTAGTAGTAGTAATTAAATTTAGATTTAGAAACAAACTCAGTTTAAATACAGTAGTAACTGGATATAAATCAGTGAAGGAAAAAAACTAACTCAAGATATAACATATAACAAGACTCAATCTATTGAGGTGCCAGAGGACTGGAGGATGGCTAATGTGATTCCAATCCACAAGAAGGGGCCTAAATCAGACTGTTCGAATTATCGGCCCATTAGTTTAACCAGTATAATAAGTAAGATATTGGAGTCTATTATAAAGGAGTATATTGAAAACTATTTAAGGGAAATGGGATATGTGGATATTAAACAGCATGGATTCACAAAGGGGAGGTCATGTTTGACCAACTTGCTATCCTTTTTTGAGATAGTAAGTGCAGCTTTGGATAGTAATCTATCAGAGGATGTTTTATACATTGACTTTGAAAAAGCATTTGATACTGTGGCCCAGATATTCAGAGTTGAGCCATGCGCAGTAGGGTTGCTCCTGCGCAAGTCCGAAATTAGCGCCATTCTGCGATATTCAGCAGGAGACAGTTGCACCCCCGAAATCATGCAGAGCAACAGCGCAATGATAATGAAGGCATGAGCAACTGAAGGGGGAGGAACCATGCATAAATGGCGCAGTGTGATATTTAAAGACTTGCGCAATGCGCAACAGTGGAGCAAGCGGAAGTTGCGCCATAGCGGAAATGAGCCAAAATAAAAAGGAGCAAGGAAGATTAATTGACATCACTGCCATGCACGCCACTTGTTACAGTCAACACTGTCCAGTGGCAATGCATGTCTGGGTGTGCATCACTGGCGGTCCATGCGTGCACCAGATGCATGGCTGTGCCACTGCCTTTGCACCACATAGCCATGTCACTAAACGGCTACGGTGGTGCTGTGTGTGACTTGGCCGGTGGGTGTGTGCAGCATTCTGAATGATTGTATGTGCCTGGGTGGGCAGGTCCTGTGGACGTGATCACTGCGGGTGGTCACACACCATCACAGTGGTATGTCCCATGGCTGTATGCCATGCACAGTGGGTGGGCTGTATGGGGTTGTGCATTCACACCTGTTGACTGTGCTCCCCTGTCCTAGGTGAGAGACATCTAAGGAAAATTTGGGACACCATGAGGGAGCTCCTGAATCTGGCCTGCTTAGGAGGCTGGACGAGTCGGGAGTACTGCGGTGCCACAGAGCAAGGCGGACCCAGAGCCAGGAACGGCAGTCCCTTTAACTGTCCCTTGGTCCCTGACTTCCCCTACCCCCCTGGACCCACCCTCACACCCCTCCTATCCCATCCCATTTGTCCACCACTTCCCCCTGCCCACCCCCACCTTGTTTGTGTCCCCCACCCCAAGCTTGTAAATAGTTTTTATTATTGTATATAGTTAAGTTTTATATTTTACAATACATTTGAATTTTATATGAATACCATGGTGGTCTCTGATTTGCAGCCGGGTATAGGTGCTCAAGCTGCAGTGGTGTGCATAGCATCGGGGTGGTGCAGTCATGGGTATGTGTGTGTGTCCATGTGGAGGTGACTATGGTGTGGGGGTAGATATCAGTCAGTGTCTGTGTTGTGTGTGTTGTTCCCTGTGCACTGGATGACTGTGTGCAGTGGTCCATAGTGCATGCTCTGTGTCCATGGCACACTCATTGGCCCGTCCATGGCCTGTGCAGCCAACACACATGCCTGTCTGTGACCTGCATGGTCCACTGGCATGTCAGTGGTGGCATTCCCTGCAGGGTGGACACTGTACCCATCATTTTGCTGGGTTGCCCATGTCACTGGTGTGGTGCATGCCTGGCTCAGGTGGCACTGTGGGTGACATGGTCATTCTCCCACCTCCATGCTGTGGCTTGTGTGTGTTGCTGGGGATGTATCCCACTGTCTGTGGCTTGTGCTCCGGGTGATTACTGGTGGCGTATGGGTCCACGGTGCCTGCGCAGGGTGGCTGGCCCTCCAGTGCCATGGTGGACTGTGGGTTGTGTGTACACGGCTTACATGGGCCCACAATGGGGGCTTGGTAGCCCCACCACTGCATCCCTGTGTTGTTGTGCCCTTGGGTATGGGTGGGTATCTGTCCAGACCCTGTGTTGCATCCGGTGTGGTGCATGCTTCCACGCACCACTGTGGATGTCTGTGCTGGCTGTTGTGGCCAGTGGTGGGCCGGGGTGTGTCACTGGAATACTGTGCAGGGTGCTGTAGCACTGGTGGTGGTGTGTAGGACATGACCGTCCCATATGGGGTACCTCTTGTGCCAATGCATGGTCGGTCTCTCAGCAGTACCTCGGGGGACTGTGCATGGTGGCACTGTGTCTGCCGTTGTTGCATTGCCATGTGCTGCAGCCTGCTGATGGGTGCTCGTGGTGGGGCTGGCTTGCATGGTTCTGTGGTGCACAGGGTTGCATTGACACAGTGGAGGTGGTGGCATGCATGGGGCTTCCTGCAGTGGTGGTCACTGCTCATGGGGAGGTGTCTGGGGGTCACAGTGCAGGGTGTGCTGTGCACTGGGGGGGATGGTGTGGCACAGGGTGGTCTGCCTCCCTGTGTGCCAGTCACAGCTTGCCGGTAGGTGTGATGGGGCACCATGGCCAGGCTGTGGGTTGGTTGCTTGTCTCCATGGACCAGTGGTTATTCCAGCCCTTCCCGGTTGTGCTGTGCTTGGGGTGTGGGGGGACAATGTCTGTTCTGCTGTGTGTTCCTGTGCCCATCTGTGGCATGGGTGGCGGGCCCCTACCTCCCTGATTGTGCAGTTACATTGGTCTATAGCTGAGGGGCTCCCTGGTTGCACTATGGCACCTCTGGACTGCTCAGCTGAACATCCCTTGTTGCGCTATGGCGCATCAGATCTGCTCAGCTTCCCCTCCCTAGTTGCGCTATGGTGCAGGTGGTGTGATATTCAGTCATTGGCTGTAGGTGCAATTTGGCCTGCTCCTTTTTTGAATATCACGTCTCTTGCACATGGGTGCAATAGACTTGCGCTTGCTCCTGCTATTGCGCACTTTTTGGGCGCAGTTTGAATATCTGGGCCTGTGTCTCACAGTGAATTGTTGTGTAATTTGGAGGAATTGGGAGTGGGCATCTATGTTGTTAAGGTGGATTGCTGCATGGTTGTTTGACAGGAAGCAATGGGCCTATATACAGCGAGAAAGGTCGGATTGGACTCCGGTGCCTAGTGGAGTCCCTCAGGGCTCTGTCCTGGGCCCGGTTCTGTTTAATGTATTGGTTTTTTCTATTAACTGTAATGTTAAGGCATGGCTTGTTAAATTTGCTGATGATATGAAACTTGAAGCAGTAGTTATGAACAACTTAGATGCCCAGCAATTACAGAATAATATTGATTTAATATATACAGTAACCGTGGGGAAACAATTAAAATTTAATATAGCAAAATGTAAAGTTATGCATCTAGGAAGGAATAACCTGAAATTTAAGTACAACATAGATGGAGTTCAGTTATTAGAAACGGGGGTGGAAAAGGACTTTGGAGTATGGATAACTAAAGATTTGAAGTTTAATCACCACTGTAGTGTAACAACTAAAAAAGCTTATGGAATTATGGCTTTAATATTGAGAAATATAAAGAGCAGAGAAAGGGAAGTGATTATACCACTTTATAGGTCTCTCGTCAGACCTTATTTAGAATATGCTGGTTGCGTATGGAGTTCCAGTCTAAGGCAAGACATACATAGGCTGGAGGGGGTTCAGAGATGCATGACAAAGAGGGTGAGAGGTCTAGGGGGGATTGTCCTATGAGGATAGGCTGAGAGATCTTGGTCTGTATTCCTTACAGTATAGGAGATATCATGGAGATATGTGTCTGATATATAGGGCATATAGAACTCCTGATATGTGGGAATGTGTGGGATTAATAGCAAGATCTGGCTTAATTTCGAATCGGGATCATCAGTACCAAATAGAGGGAGAGACATACAATAAGAACCGGAGAGGGGCTTGGTTTTCACAGCACATAGTGGATCAGTGGAATTCTCTGCCTAGTTAGGTAGTTTCCAGTGAAACCATGAATGAGCTTAAATCAGCTTTAGATAAATATAGAAGTAACTATCTATATGATGTGAGGTTATAAATGGTGCAGGACGATAATGGCCTAGCGGCTAATGTACCTGATATTTTCCTATAATTCCTATGACATATGAGATATCCAATAATGAATACAATATGATTGGATATATAGTCCAACAGCACTAGTCCATCAAGAGGCTTTTAAAAGTCATACAGTGCCTAGTAGAAGCAGTGCCCCGAGCAGATGTTACTTCTTGTTTCTAAACAGTTGATAGAGGCTTATAAAAACTGGTATTCAGTGTGACTATAAAAGGGGAACAAAGTATTTTAAAACTATAAGCCAGTGTTCCAGTTTCACCTCCTGCAGCTTTACCTTCAGTTCTATTGCTTTCAGCCCTGGAATACAGGCACAGCATTAACTGTAGTCTGTAGCATGGATCTTAGTTGCACGGCCAAGGATCAAACACCAATCACTGTTTCCCTTGAGTTGATAGGCCAGCACACAATCAATTCAATTCAATTCAATTTTTATTTAATCAGGCAAAACATCATTAAGCAAAGCTCATTTGCAAGATGGTCCTGGGAAGGACAATTTTTACAAAGACATGTAAAATATAAAACAATTAGGTGCACACATAAAATGTTGCAATGAACGATGAACAGAAGACATCTAAGTGCGCAAACATTAAATACAATTGTGCTTATGCACTAACGAGTGGGAATTACATGCCTGAGGTGTGTAACCCACCCATGCAGCTCTGCACCTGTGGACAGGTGTGCACCGGTGGCATGCACGACTGCCAGCCACCTGTCCATGGCCCTGCCTCTCCCAGTGTGCAGGTTTGCATGGGGCAGACAGGGGCGGAGTTGTGTTCCCAGTTGGGCAGCCAATAAAATGGCCTGCCTGGGACCCAGAGTGGATCCCCCATGCAGGATGGTGTGACACCACAGTTGAGCATCAGGCACAGGGCATGGAGTCATGGAAGCACCCACAGACTGTGCAGGTGGCCACCGGCAGTGGAACAGCCTTCCCATGCCTGCCCTGGAGGCATCCCCCACTGACAAGGGCACTGCTGCTCCCCACCCCAGCATGGAGCAGCACCCATCTCAGACCTCTGATGCCTGCCTGCTGCCCATGTACAATGTGGAGCCCTGATCCCAGCAGTGAGCCACCCTACTCCCTGCACACAGTGGGGCACCAGCTCTAGTACAGTGGTGCTGCTGACTGAAAACATCCATGAACCCCCCCCACTGCACCGCCCTCACCACCTGCACTGAGGATGGGGCATACAAGTGCAGGGGGGGTCTATGTGCAGCAGGAATGTGGGGGGGCTCCATTTGTGGGTGCCCAGATATGGTTGCCATGCTGGGGGGGGGGACCCTGTGGTTGTGTGGGTATAGCCACATTTGGCCATTATAGCAGGGTACCCCCTGGCATATCATTTCCACCTCTGCACCCTCCTGCATGTTGCACTGCATGCCTTAGTGCATGTCACGTAGTGTGGACCTGCCCCCTCCTGCTCCAGCGCGTTGTTGTCTGCGTGGTCAGGGTATCGGGTGCCTAGGGGCTTCACACCCCATTTGATGAATCCAGTGCAGGGGGTGCAATGGGTGCAGAGTGTCTACATACTGCACATATGCAGCGCATAGCCACTCTACCCCTTTATGCATAGGGGCCATTAAGAGCATCATCAATACACTTTATCCTGACCAGAGTACCCAACTGCAAAACAAGGTGGCTAGCAATTAGAAGTTTAGGTGAAGAAGGGTGGAGAAGGAGGATAGTGGGAAGGGGAGAGGATGGGGGAAGGTGAGAGGCAAGAGGTTTAGGCTTTAGGGGATGGTAGTGGTATACAGAGGGTGGGGGGAGGGACATAGAGGGCTAGAAGGGCTACTTAGAAGAAGGCCAGAATGGCTATGTAGAGGATGAAAAGAAGGAAGGTGAATGAGGTAAGAAAGTGAGATAGGCTTGGAATAGTGTAGTAGCCAGGCTACATAATCTATACTGACCAGGTTGTTGGGCATTTAAGTATGGCAGTTACATGTTTCATTTGGCACACTATTTAGCATGGATTTAAAGGTGGTAACACCAGTCTTAGTGACTTTTGGAGGGTGTTCCATAGAGAGGGGAGTGTGAAACTGATCGATGAGGCACCATAGCATGCTCTGACCTTTGGGATGACAAATGTGATAAGGGAGTAGTGCCTTAGGCAGTAGGACCCTTGCTCCCCTGTTGGAAGAGTTCGGTGATGTATAAGGGGCAGTTTATTGGAAATGGCTCTATATATCCAAAGAGAAGCATTCCTCAGTCTACTGGCCCTAAGGGAGGACCAGCCTAATATACAGTAGTATACAATGAGCAGTGATAATATTGAAGGGAGGACTTGTGATAAAGCACAGCAAACGGTGATACAGTGCATCAAGTTTGGATAGTACAACTTTTGGGCAGTGACTGTAGAGAATGTCTCCATAGTCAAGTAATGGAAGAAAGGTAATTTGAACTAGCTTTATTTTCACCTCGTGATTGAGGAGGTCTTTGATATGGAAGAATATACCCAATCTCTGCCGTAATTTGTGGCTAGCTCATCAATGTGGTGTGAAAAGTAGAGATAACTGTCGATCCAAAACCCCAGGTATTTGAATTTATCTACGACTTCCAGTGCCTCTCCGAGAAGAGTTTGGATCTTTAAGTCATGATTACTTGGGGCAGATTTTAAAGAGTGTGTAGTGGTGGAGATGAACATGGCTTTGGTCTTTATTGCATTCAGGAGTAGTTTCAACTGTAGAAGGTTGTGTTGAAGGACATCAGATTCTCTCTGTAGTTCTGCACATGCAAGCTAATGGGTGGGCTTGACTGTAAATTACCAAATCATCTGTGAAAATGTGCATGTTTGCCGTAGTAATGTTAAAGTCTATCTTATTTATGTAAATTGCAAAGAGAAGAGGTCACAAAATAGACCCTTGAGGCAACCCTCTCAGAAGTAGTTTGAGTGGTGAGAGGTCTCCTTTTGCCTTAACTTGCTGTTTTCTGCCAATAAGGTAGGATTTAAATCACTTCAAGGCAGTGTCATCAAGCCCAAGACAAAGCAGAGTGTTGGAAGCAGGTCATGGTCAACAGTATCGAAGGCCTTGCTTAGGTCAAGAAAGAGTGTGCAGATGTGTCTTTTGGAGCCACAAGGAGTTTGCCAGTCATTAATTATTTTAGCAAGGACATAGCTTTCACCGTGCTTAGGTCTAATGCCGGACTGGATTGGATTTAACAGGTTATTCATTTCCAAGTATTCCCTCAGTTGGTAGTTGACTAGCTTTTCTAATAGCTTAGCTAGTAATGGGTAACAAAGAAATGGGCCTATAATTAGTAAGGTCACAATTGTCATCATATTTGAAGAGAGGTACAATGTGGGCTATTTTCCAGCATGCGGAAGATCACCAAAGGATAGGAAGAGGTTAAAGAAATGCATGATGGGGGCTGTTAGATAATGATAACCTACTTTTAGAAAAAGAGGCTTTAAGAGATCAGTGCAGTGACTTTTCTTAACTCATTACCTCCTGGGTGGCCATTATGTGTCAGGTAAACAACGGATCATTCGGACTTCATATGGAGCTATTGCAGGTAATGAGTTAATGTCCAGGGAGATGAGTAGGTCCTCGACCTGTTTGTAGGATACAGGATTGAAACTGAAAGAGGAGCTATGCAATTTTTTGTTAGTTACAAGGGTATAGGGGTCCTTACTAAGGAGTTGGGCGAGGAGCTTACTTGCTGGTGAAGTGTCGAATGCCAGCACTGCCATAGCAAAATGATTGTTGAGTTGTTCTAGAATGCTAGTTTTGTCAGTGAGAATACTATTTCTGGAAATAATTTTGGAGAGCAATGGAGACAAAGGTGTATGGCTTTGAATGTCCATAAGGATGTTCCAAAACTTGGCAATATTGTTTTGAGATGATTTGAGAGATGACTGGGAATATTTAGATTTTTTAGCCCTTATGAGTTTGGTATAAACGTTTCTGGCTATTCTGAAGGCTGTCCAGTAAAAGTCGAATTTTGTTCGGGCACTTTTCCAGAGTCTGTCCCTATTTTTTAATGCCTCTTTTAGAGGAGTAAACCAAGGGCATGACCTTTTCCTAGTCTTTGTTTTTGTGAGGGGGGGCATGTTTGTCAACTACCCTCTTAACAAGACTCTGGAAAATGTTATACACTCCAGAGACTGAGGGGGCCAGGTAAAAGTCCTGCCACCTAATCTGGCTTAGGTGTGAGAGAAAAACAGATTGGTTGAACAATTTAAGGTTTCTTTTTACACTGAAGGTGGAAGTTGAAGTAAGCTTTGGAGTGCATCTTATGCAAGCAACTGCTCTGTGATCGCTTAAATCATTATGAAACACCCCTACTTGAGAAATGTTATGAGGCTTGTTTACAAGCATTAAGAGCTGCGGGTAGGATTTTTTGCATTGGGGTGGGTAATGCCAGGGATAATTTGAGAGAGGTCATGTTCCTCACAAAAGTCTCTCAGATGTTTGGAGCTATCAGAGTTCCAGTTGAGGTTAAAATCCCCCATAACAGTACATTCAGAATTTGATTTCTGCAATATGTTATGTAGGTGTGGAAGTATCCTGAGGCCCCCTTACAGTGGTCTGTAGCAGACAGTTATTGAAACAGCCTCCTTGGAAGATATAGACATCTTTAGGGTAAGAAGTCCGTGACTGTTGCAGAAAATGTGTCCTTTACAAATATATCAACTCCCCCATCCTCTGGAAGGTCTGTCAGTTCTTAATACGTTATAAAAGGGGAGATTGATACTGTGGTCAGAGGCAGAACCCTGAAGCCAAGTTTCAAAAATCATGGGCATGTCAGGTCTGGCATAGAGTACCCATGCTTGAATCATATCCTGTTTTTTTTAAGAGGCTGCGCACATTTAAATGCAAAAAACTGATACCTTTTAGTTGAGGTAAATCTGAAGGGGCCTCTAAAGAAGTCAGTGGCCCTGGATTTATTTCAGCATTCCTAGAGCATAGCAATAAAAATTGACTCCAAGCCTGACATTGTTTGGTATTGGCCACTGACTCAATCAAGGAGTTAACCAATATAGTTGGTATAGCTTCCCATGGAGGCACTAGACAAGAGATGGCGATATAGAGACTTTGAAACACTGGTTTAAAGCACTTTTTTAGAGAATTAATAGAAACTCCATAGTTTGCTAAAAAAGCTCAGCCTCAAACGTTTATCACTAAAAAGTTACCCCACTAATTTATAAACCCACCTAAAAATATTAACAATAAACATCTCTGGTTGTAGTGGTCCCCACTCCCTTCAATCCCCAGCCCTGTATTAAAAATACAATTTCCTGGTGCCAATGTTCCCCCCTCCTGCCAATTGCCAGCCCAGAAGTACAAAATAAAAATCTCCCTGGTGCCCAGTGATCCCCCCCCATGGCACCAGGCATATCTGGCCACTTACCGTAGCCTTATCTGTGGTGCTGCGGGAGCATGCGGCTAGCGGCACAGCCTTCCTCACACCTCCTCAGCCAGCTGCCATATGTACAGGCAGGGAACACACCTCTTATTTATAGGGCAAGGTGATGCAACATGTCCTATAAATAAGAGGCGTGCTCCCTGCCTGTACATATGGTGGCCAGCTGAGAAGATGTGAGGAAGGCTGAGCTGGTTGCTGTATGCTCCTGTGGCACAATGGATAATACTTCAGTGACTGGGGGGGTATGGCCTGTGCAATGGGAGAACCACTGGGTGCTAAGGAGGTTTTTTTTTGTACTTCCAGGCTGGTGACTGGCAGGAGAGGGGATCACTGGCACCAGGGAATTTTATTTTTAATATGGGGCTGGGGATCGGGGGGAGAGGAGACCACTAGCACCAGGGATGTTAATTTTTAATACAGGGCTGGAGATCAGAGGGGGAAACATAGAAATTTAGACTTCGAAGGCAGATAAGGTCCACTTGGCCCACCCAGTGTGCCCATTTCTCTACCTATTGGATAAGATGCAGATTCTAGTTAACCAACAGCTTACTTCCTCCTACCCCCCACTAAATTGCCTTATGGCTGTCCCATGCATTCTTGAATTCCCCCACTGTTCTTGACCCCACAACCTCCTCAGAAAGGTGGTTCCATGTGTCCACCACTCTCTCCATGAAAAGATATTTCCTCACATTGCCCCTGAGCTGTTCCCCCTCTATCTTAAATTGTGTCCCCTTGTTCTTGCACATCTCTTTTTCTGAAAGATGCTACCCTCTTGGACTTTATTGATTCCCTTGAGGTACTTGAAAGTTTCTATCATGTCCCCCTCTCCCTTCTTTCCTCAAGGGTATGTACATTAAACTCTTTTAGTCTCTCTTCATATGGCTTCTGTTGCAGACCCTGCACCATTTTAGTTGCCCTCCTCCGGACTGCCTCCATCCTGTCTATGTCCTTGCGGAGATGGGGTCTCTAGAACTTCATGCAGTACTCCAGATGAGGTCTCACCAACTGTCTGTACAGAGGAATGACAACTTCCTGTTTTCTACTGGTGATGCCTCTCCCTATGCATCCCAGTATCACCTCCAGCTCTCCTTACTGCCTTCTCACATTGCTTGCCTACCTTAAGGTCATAGTAATCGACTACCCTCAGGTCCCTTTCTATTTTGTTGTGTTAGTACCTCCCACCCATTGTGTACCGTTCACCTGTGTTTTGTTTCCCAGGTGCATTACTTTGCACTTCTTTGCATTGAATCAAGCTGCCAAACATTTGACCATTCCTTCAATCTTGCCAAGTCCCTTCTCATTCTTTCCACCCACCTTGTGTATCAACCCTATTGCAGATCTTTGTATTGTCTGCAAAGAAACATACTTTTCCTTCCAGCTCCTCTGCAATGTCTCCTAAAAAGACATTAAAGAGGACCTGTCCCAGTACTGAACCCTGTGGTACCCCACTAGTTACCACCCTTTCTTCAGAGTGTACTTCATTTACTATTACCCTCTGTGTCCTGTTGTGCATCCAATTTGTTACCTAGGCTACCACTCTAGGACCCACTCCAAGGCTGGTTAACTGGTTTATTAATCTTTTGTGTGGGACTGCGTCAAATGCCTTGCTAAAGCCTAGGTAGGCCATGTCCACAGACCCTTCCTGGTCTACTTCTTTGGTCACCCAGTCAAAGAAATCAATTAGATTCATATGACATGACCTTCCTGCTGTGAGTCCATGTTGTCTTGGGTCCTGTGCCCCACTGGCCTCTAGGTACTCAATAATTCTTTCTTCCAGAAGTGATTCCATTATTTTCCCTACCACTGAGGTCAGACTAACAGGTCTGTAGTTTCCTGCCTCTGCCTTGCTCCCACTTTTGTGAAGGGGAATCACATCTACCCTTCTCCAGTCCTCAGGTACCTCTCCATCCTCCCATGATGTGTTAAAAAGGGTAGTCGGTGGTGTCACTAGGTCTTCCTTAGTTCTTTTAGAATTCTGGGGTGAATCCCATCAGGCTCCATTGCTTTGTCCACCTTGAGTTTTAGGAGCTCTTTCAGGACCCTTTCTTCTGTGAATGGACTGGTGTTGACCCCCCCTGCCCAGAATGCTTCTGTTTGGTTTAGATACCTCCCTTCTTTCTTTTTTGTGAATACTGAGCAAAATTATTTGTTCAGTATCTCTGCCTTTTCACTGTCATCCTCTGCCCACCTCCTTCCCTTTATTAAGCCTCAGTATCCCTCCCTTGGTCTTTTTCTCTCCCTGATGTACCTATAAAAAGTTTTATCCCCCTTCTTAACTGAGTTGGCTATCTTTCCTCAGTTTGGGCCTTCGCTATTCTGACTGTCTTCCCCTCTTCCTTCTGCTTTAACTGATACAGTTCTCTGTCCTCATTCTGTGATTCCTTATACTTCCTGAATGCTGTCTTTTCTCCCTAACCTTCCCCGCCACCTCATTTGAGAACCATAGCGGATTTTTACTTTGTTTTGTTTTCTTTATTTACAGTGCTCAATGCCTCTATGATGGCAGTTTTGAGTTTTCCCCATTGTTTTCTGTTCCTCCTTCCTGCCCATTTGCTAGTACATTCCTTAGGTACTCACCCATTTTGCCAAAGTCAGCCCTTCTAAAGTCCAGTACCCTCATTTTTGTATGGCTTGACTCCATGGTTGTGTTTATCATGAACCACACTATATGGTAGTCACTTGTTCCTAGGTGGCTACCCACTTCTAAATCAGAGATCCTCTCTCTTTTGAGAGTACCAGGTCCAAGACTGCTCCCTCCCAAGTGGGTTCCAACACTAGCTGTCTGAGGCACGCCCCCTGTAGGGCATCAAGAGTGACCCTGCTCTTGGATGTGGCTGCAGTAAATGTGTTCCAGTTAACATCTGGCATATTCAGGTCCCCCATCAACAACATCTCTCCTTTTTCTGCCATTCTGTGGATGCCTTTTATCATTTCCTTGTCCATTTCCTCTGCCTGAGATGGGGATCAGTATACAACCCCTGTGTGGATTGTGGTGCCACTTCCTGTCTCCAAGGTGACCCACAGTGTCTCCTCTCCTCCCTGTTTACCCTTTAGTTCCGCTGCTTTGATCCCTTCTGAGGGCTACTCCTCCTCTTTTACCCTCCCTGTCCCTAATATAGATTGTGCACCTGGTATGCTGACATCCCAGTCATGGTTCTCTGTGTGCCATGTTTCTGTGACTGCCATGATATCTGGGTGTCCCTCTTCCATCAGGGCCACTAGCTCAGGAAGCTTCTTACCCAGGCTATGGGCATTAGTACTCATTGCCCTCTATTTTACGATGGCCTTACCCTTTTTTGTCCCATCTCTGCCTTTACTGCCTTTGTCTTTTTTCCATTTACCTTTGTCCTACCACCGGTTGACCTCTGTACCTTGGTGTTTACCTCGCTAACTACCTTGTTTTTTGGGGGGAGGCTTGGAATTTTCTGCTTCCTATCAGTGCCTTCCCCCTTTGGCTAGTTTAAAAGTTTGCCAATGAATCATTTAATTTTACCACCTAGGAGCTTGGTCCCTTCCCGGACAGATGCAGACCATCGTGCCAGTATAGATCTGTATCCCTCCAGGTGGACCCCCAGTCCCTGATGAAGCCAAATCCCTGTGCTCCGCATAAGTCTTTCAACTATTCATTGAACTGCATGGTGTGGAGTACCCTAGTTTCACCCATGCCATAGACAGGAAGCACCTCTGAGAAGGTTACCATGCATGCTATGTGTCTAAGGCCCCACCCCAACTTCACAAACTCCTTCTGTGCTGAACTGATCCCATGCCTAGCTAGGGCATTTGTCCCAAGGTGGACAATGATGTCTAGCTCCCTCTCCTGTGTTGCTGTTCCTGCAACCCTGAGAATTCTCTTCCTGTCCCTTCAAGCCATCACACCAGGCAGGCACCTTAACTCTCTCTTCCCTCCCTTCCCCAGTTCTACCCCCCTAACAATTGAGTCCCCCACCAGGAGCTGTTTCCTTCCCCCATGGTGTCCCTTGCCACCTTTCTGTGGGTCTCCCTTGTGGAGGTTCCCAGCATCCTCCTTGGTGTCTACTGTGGGTACCTTCATAGAGGAACCATGCTCTACCAGAATAGCATATGAGTTGTGGATAGGTACAACTGGAGGGATACACCTCTGTTCCACCACCCTCACTCTCCCTGAGCCCATTGTGGTCCAGCCACTCCTCATTCTTGGCAACTTCTGAGGCAGCGGTGGTAGCACTGGTGTTCCTTGGGTGGGGAGCCTTCCATATTCCTTGCCATTTCAGCCTGGAGATGGGCAACCTCCTACCTCAGAGCTGACAGTTGCCTACAAATAGGGCAGTAACAAAGCCTCCAGAATGTCTCACAGAAAACTGCCACCCCACAGCCAGTGCATTGCACCACTCCCCACATGTCCCTCTCCCTTCCTGCTATATATATATATATAAAATCTATCTATCTATATATACATTTTTTTATAGTATGTGTTCTTATCCTCTGTGCACTGTGCTGGGTTGTGAATGATATGACAAATGTATGCCCCTTGCCCTCCTGAGTAAGTGATGTCAGAACCTCGGGTATAAAGGAAATGACACACTTAGGGTGGGTGGGGTGAGGTGAAGAGGGGTGGGTGGCTCCCAGTCAGTGACCTTCAGAAAACAATCAACTACACCTCTGACCCACTACTAGAGAAGCAGTGAGTTTAAATTCTGCCGGTGAAGTGGATGTGAAGTGACCACTTTGCGTTGTCAGAGCACAACATGAAGTGACCAATGCAAAGTGCTCACTTTGCATTATCATTACCAGTTCACGTTGCCAATAATGCCTTAAGGCAAAGTAAGGTGAAGTGCCATGTAAATAGGCAGCCCCCCACACATCACATGGCTTACAGTACTGTAAGTCACATGGTTTAGCCAGATAGGAAGGAAGTGAGTCAGAGAAGCAGTTTCACTTTCTCCTTTGCATTGTAGAGTGAGAAAACTCTGTGGAAAGAGAAGGAGGGATCTGATGCTTTAGTTCTTTACTGCAGCCATGACAGCTTTTTTAAAAGCTATATCTTTGTTTAATTTTAGTGTTGTGCTTGTGATTGTTTTTGTTAGTGAATTTTTTTTTAGAAGTTTTGTTTTGTGTGCGTGTGACTGACTCTGTGTGTGTGTGTGTGTGTGTGTGTGTATGTGTGTTTGTGTGTGTCGGACTGACGGGACTCAGAGGAGTTGAGATGGAACCTTTGGAAGGAGAATCAGTGGCCCATGGGTGCGATCATCCAAGGAGGGGAGTGCGGACACGGAGTGGTCATGTCAGGCTGGACCACTCCTGACTTCTAGGGTTCCCCCCGTGCTGAAGCAGCAGCACCAGTGCCACCAGTGGGTGCTGTCAATGCACCTTGTGGACTACTACCACCACCACCACCGCTAGTAGATGTAGGTGCTCCAGCAGCACCCCCTCCACCACCTCCTAAACCGCAGGAGTTGGCCTTGGAAAATCCTGGTGGTTCAAGGAATGTGTCTGGTCCCCCCCACAACTCCCCAGTGTGGGAGTTTTTTGACTGTGTTGGGGGGACAGCACAGTGGTGGTGTGCCACCTCTGTGGTGTGAAGGTGCGCCGTGGCCCCTGGGAGACACATTTGGGGACTGGGGGCCAGCGCACCCACATGATGAATCACCACAGGGTGGAGTGGCAGGCTGCCATGGAAGGGGCCAGATGTTCATCTGCTGGCCCTTCTGTGGCAGTGGCAGAGGATGCTGCTGATGAACAACATGTGCCTCACCACCGCAGCCAGAGGAGGGCCAGTGGAGCAGCTGCACCACCTCCCCCATCACCACAGCCACCAGCTCCACCCCTCCACCACCACTCCCTGGATTCCTCCTCTGCAGTGACCCCACCACAGTCCCTGTAACACAGTCAGACCTTACCTTTGGTGGGCAACCTGGAGGAGAACAGTGTGAGGGTGGGTGCTTTGCAGCAGCAAGTTGGCACCATCGAAGCTCAGCAGCAGCAAATAATAACAATGCTGCACTTGCTGCTGGACTACCATGGCATCCCATGGCCACAATAAGATATTGTTTTCTGCCCCCTCATCCCACTGCTGTGTTGTACTCTTTTTGTGTGCTTTTTCTTTGTTGTTGTTTAGTAATCCATATTTTCCCTTCCAGGGCAATCTTTCTTGCTCCACATAATCAATACATTTCTGTGTAAAACCACCCCTAATTTCATTACAGTGTGTCACATGATGGAGGAATTCCCATTCTGGAAAGCCGCCCACATTCTACACCTCTTCTCAGCAACATTAGGACGTGATGCCAGGGAGAGCGTGGGTGCATGCTCCATTACAGTGAATGTTCGATTGTCCTGCAACTTTCCGAATTTTTCTTTATTTTATAATGGTCAGTTTGTTTTGAAATGTGTGGGCATGTTTCCTGTAAGAAAAGCCTTGTTAGTGGAAATGTTCCTCATTTCACCACAAAGTGAACCTTTAACATAACAAAATATTGGGATATCTCACTGACATTCACTGAGTGGAGCATGCACCTGCACTCCCCTGACATCACGTCCTAATGTTGCTGAGAAAGGGGTCGAATGTAGTACGGCTTTTTCTGAACGGAATTCCTCCATATGTGACACTGTAATTGAAATTATGGGTGGTTTTCCCAGATATATATTGCACTCTGTGGAGCAAGAAATATTCCAGTGGAAGTAAGGCCCCACATATGGTTATGTGCATTACCATTACTATGTAACATGGTGAATTCTGTAAGCAGCAGCACAACAATCTGTTGTTAACTCTGACCTATATTTTTAATGCTGTGTTACAAGTTCCTCTACTTACATCCTGACTGACTGGAATGATACGAGAATTTGCTAACTTGAGTGAGTCTGCTGTACTACCTTTTTTCATGTGTGAAATAATGAAAGTAGCCTTCCTTTTAAATTGGTTCAACTTCTGACCAGGTGTTTGTTATTGTTTTCCTCTGCTTTTCTCCATTGCATCAGTCAGTTGTTATATATCACTTCTGTTGTAAATTAACAATTGTGCAGCAGTCAGTGTTTTATGACAGCATGAAACAATATTTATTGAAAAGCAGCTGCAAAAAAATACAAACCTGGTGAGAACAATACTGAAAGGTGTCCTCTTTTTTTTTTATACGTGAAAAAAGTCATCAAGTAAGGAAAGCAGGCATAAATTGTGAAAAGAAGCGTGTCATTCAAGTCACGGATCGGAGGTAACTAGTGGTGGCTGTGGCAGTGTAAAATAGCATAAAAAAGTACAGTTCAAAACTGTGATGACATTCTTGCACTGCTGCTTTAATTGTGAAAATGTCAGCATGACATCATGAGCTCACAGCAACAATCACAGAACACACAAAAGTGGCACAGAGTCCCCAGATTTCCAGCTGCCCAGCAGCGGAGCCTGAACACAGGGATTGCCAGAGCCTGTAAGAGGTAAAGTGTCCTGCACTACAGCCTGACTGTTGTGTAGCACTTCCCACCCACCTGCCCCAACCACCCAGGGTCAGTGCTTCATTTATTGCTGCTGGCAGGTCACATGTCACATCACATGACCTACCCTTCCTTTTACTAAGTGTCCACTTTCCCATTTGCAGCTTATAGACACCAATGACAAGGGGTTGCTGCATTCTCCACTCTAGCTCCTCTTTCAATTCTCCATCCCTTCCTAGCAACTGTTTACAAACCTAGCCACAAGAGATCCCCACAGTTCCCTTTGAATCCTCTCTACTATCCACTTTCCTCACCCCTCCCATCAGCCTACCACTAAGCACCTGGCAGCCTCAAACCTGGTACCCTTTTTTTTTTTTTTTTTTCCCAAAGTCTACTGACTAACCACTAAGCCAATGAATCTAGCCAACATCTTCTACTTTCAAATTCTTAACCCTTCCTCCCTCCTTTTCTGAATTAAAAAACTTTCTACACTCTGTCCCTAAGTTGTGCTTAAACCCAGTACTCTTGTAGTCAGAATCAGCAGCTCTACCTCTTAACCACTTTATCTACCTATTTTATTCCTACTTTCTAGGCCTTTTAATCTCTTACCACCCCACCTGCCAAAATATAAAGTTTTACCACTTCTCTCTTGCTGCCTTTGAACCCTGCACCTGCACTGTTTAAGTCAGCAGTTCCACCACTCAGCTAGCACACCTGTCTACTTTTTCTGAAGGATTTCAAACTCTAAAAAAGACTCTAACCCTCAGACACTGATAAATTGTTATCTGATTGTTTCTGCAGATCTTGAGCCCAACTCGCTGCTGCTACAGCCACTGTCTGAGGTCCTTCCTGCTACTCTGGGCAAGGCTTGAACCTAGTGCCCTATATACCTCAGGCACCAGCTCTACCACTGTACCAAAGCAGCAACTACACTTACAGGTGACCTCTCATTACTATCTCCCCCTCTATCATCCTAGTTCCCCCATTCTTCCTTCACTTCAGCTCTCCCACCCTTACCAACTATGCATGTGCACCTCCTGCCCAATTGCCTCTCTCTTCTCCTCCTCCTCCTTTTGCCTTCCACCAACCCTATTGTCCCTGTTAACCCTCGGCCTCACTACTCCAGTGTTCCTACCCACCCTCCTGTCCTCCCCTCCTCCTATTCCACTGCTCCTCCCCCTCCCTCCCTCCACACACCAGATGCTCCTCTCCACCTCACTCCCCACCCAAACATTACCTTTCCTCCCCAGCTCCCTTGGGCATCTGATCACACAAGCCTTCTCTGCCTGTCTGCCCTACCCACCCCTGTGCTATGAAACCCCTTCTCATCCTATCACTCCCGGCGAACTCTCCATCTGCCACCCTCTGACCAGAGCAGTTTTCCTCCTTCTACTCCTGACAGGAACATACATCCAACCAGGCCCTGCCCCTCCCACCCACCCACTCAGCCCACTGGTCTCCAAACAGCCTCCATGAATATATGCAGCCTGCTGAAAAAATTTGATGCCCTACAGTGCTGGGCAATGGCTCATCAACCAGACATCATAGCTCTGGTTGAAACCTGGCTGTCCAAATCCACCCCTGACTCATTTGTCTCCCTCCCAGGCTGTACCTTATACCAGGAGGACCGAGTAGGCAAATGAGGGGGAGGCTGTGCAATCTACACCAGGGACACAATACTTGGACACGCACTCCCCACCCCTGCCCTTGTAAATGGGGCCCAGGCTCTTACCCTCAAACTCACCCCGGACCCCTCTAGGAGCCCTCTCTATCTCACCACGGCCTACGTTCTCCCAAAGAACCAGCACCCGGCCCTGGTATCTTTAACTGACTCTCTGGCCTCCCTCCACCATAAGGCGGAACAAATCCTAGTTGGGGACCTTAACGTAAATTGGCTCAGCACCGTTCTTCCGCGATCAGAGACTCATTTGCCGCCCAAGACCTTGCAACTCGTCACCCAGCCCACAAGAATAAACCCTAAGAGAGGTAATTCAGCACCCTCTGGATGTTATTATAACAAACCCACCCCAAAATCCAAAACATCCAGGTCTCTACCAGACTCCCTAAGTGACCACTCCCTATTCTATTTCATTGGGCAGTCCCCAATCACAAACCCAAAGCCCAGACCACCCTCCGCAGGTGCCTCCACCCTGGTGGGCTGCAAAAACTTAAACTATTCCTCACCCAGATAAACTGGTCCCTCATTCATCGTGCAACTGACATTGACACTGCTCTCCTTCTTCACACACACCTTCAACATGGCCTGTGATCTCTTTGCACCTTCACCAAAATCCGTCCAAAAAGCAGAATGCACCCTGGGTTAGCCCTGCCCTTCTACAATTACTAAGAAATCGATAACCTCTGGCACCTTGCTACTGAAACGGGTCGGCTGTCTGATAGGCAGGCTTACAATGCAGCCCGGAATAAGTGCCTTGGGCCATCTGGAAAGCCAAGGTTGACCATTACCAGGCCACCCCTTACCTCCTCCTGGGGCTCGGCCCGGACTTTCTGGGATAATATTAAACAACTAAATGGAAATCTCACCCCTGCCCCATCCCAGCTCACTAGCAATGGCACTACCACCGAGCCTGCCACCATAGCTAACTGGCTCAACACCGCTTTACTGACCTTAGCTCTGTACTCCTAGTAATTTCTTTGACCCTCCCAGCCAACCTCCCTGTCCTCCAGCATCCCAGCTTCCACCTGTGCAAGATTTCCGCCCGGAAGCCAGACCCATCCTAATCAAAGCTTTGAATAGCAGAGTCCGGCAGTGACTCACTGGACCCCAGGTATCCTCAGGCTGGTGCTAGATGAGTCCTTGCCCCACTCACCAGCCTAATTAACCAATCGCCTGCCTGGGACAATTTCCCATGGCTTGGAAAACAACCATAATCTCACCAATTCATAAAGGGGCGACAGGTGGCCAATAACTACGGCCAATCTCCACCCTCCCCCCCTCTCTAAAGCCCTGGAGAAAGTGGTGGCCATTCAAATCACTGATTATCTGGCTAAGCATAACATCTTATTCCCAGAGCAACATGGCTTCTGTGCTGGTCACAGTACCAGCACTGCCCTAATTGAATTCTCCAACTTCCTACACTCCTCCTTGGATACCAGCTCCCTAGCTGGTGCAGTGTTCATCGACCTCTCAAAGGCTTTCAACATCTCCCATCCTCTTCTTGCTGAATGCACTCTGCCACTGGTCTCTCGGCTGGCACCCCTAGCATGGTGCACAAGCTATCTAGCGCTCGATCACAGTGTGTTAAAATCAATGGGATACTCTCTGATACCCGTCCGTTCACTCTGGGTCCCCAAGGCTCCATCCTGGCCCCCTTCTCTTCTCACTCTATCTGAACACCCTGCCCAGTGCATGCCCTGGCAAAATTCTCCTGTATGCAGATGACGCTGTCCTTTTGCCACCCACTCCGCATCCTGCCTCCCTTCAGGACACCCTACAGCAGTCTTTCAATAATGTCAAGCTTGGTTTGTGAGCGCAGACTCATCATCAATCTTAAAAAAACAAAGCTATGCTCTTTTCCCACCCCAAAACAAAGCTAGCAACCACCCACTCTATATCCTTCCTAGTACCAAACAGCCACTGGAACAAGTCTGCTCCTACAAATACCTTGAGGTTACCTTCGACTCAGCCCTCACATTTCACAACCACATTGATGCCCTAACAACAGCCACTAACACACGGCTTGGCATCCTCTTCTGCCATAGAACCTGCCTTCCCCCAAATGTGCTCTGGATCACTGTTACGTCCTCCGTTTTGTCCCTTGTAGACTATGGTCTACCAGTCTATGGTGCTGCCGACTCGACTGCACTCAAAAAAATTCACGTAACCCTGAACAAAGCCTGCAGGTTGATTACTGGTGCCCCCAGGCTCACACACACCTGTCAGCTGTATGACGAGGCTAAACTCCTTACCCTGGATGAACGGCTCCGATATCAAACCTGCCTCCTCACAAAAAAAAACCCTACTGGGGCTCTCCCCCCTTGGGGTAACGGCATCCATCCACCAGATCCCACACACTATTGCAACACGGTCATCCAACAAGACCACTCTAATGGTCCTCAGATCAAGAACCAGCTGTGGCCAGAGGTCCTTCTGCTACAGAGCCCCATCCTGGTTTAACTCTCTCCCTGCCCCCATCACCAATGCCACCACCATCTCCAAGTTCAAAAGCACCCTTCGAAACCAACTCTTCAACACTCGTAGCTGCTCCTGTCTCTGAAAGTAGCCTCCACCTCGACTTCTCAAGACAACGCCCACCGGGCAGCTCTCCACCTAGCCATCCCCATCACCACTTCCCAGTACACCGTACCTATGTCTAGCCTGGCCAGTGCCAGCTGTTTCATTGTATACCTACTAGATTGCTCAATGTTTGATACCAACTTGTGTAACACCTGTTCTCAATTACATGTACCCTGTAACCTAAATGTATTTTGTCTGACCTCAGTGTGACATGGCGCCTCTGTTGAACGCCTATTGTTTTGCAAACCTATGCTATGTAACCTAAAACTCTATGTATGTCTTTAATGTGATGAGGTACCTTTGGAAACGAGCCTCTGACTCAAAGGTTGTAAACTGATTTCACTAATAAATAAATAAAAATACATTTTTTCTGCCGGCCCAAAATGCATCCTGCTTGTCTGCAGAAAAATTGACAAGTGGTCAGACAGTGAAATGGGAGTGTTTCTACACATACACCAGTATAAAATGATGACTGTGAATATTGTGTTGCTGGTCCAATGTGTTATGACAGATGATTAGAGCAAATGCAATGTGATCATCTCAACTGGATTGAAGGGTGCCCTTTGGCTGTACACCAATAGTAGCCTTGGTGAGTATATCTATCTATCTATCTATCTAGTTATGAATTTTCTAGGTGAGGAGGGGGGTTGACAATCATGGACATGTACTCATGGTATTGTTCTCCATCACAGGTCACACAGAAACTGTTGGTGTGCACAATCAAGTGCTCAATGAGAATTTTTTGCGCTGAAATTGGAAACGGATAACTCTCCAGCACATGAAGGTAAGTATTTTTTTTTTCTGGGGGGGAATCATATTTGCAGGTTTGTATCTAATGGTTTCTTATTTTGTTACTTCTTCACAGATTTCATCAGCATCCTTCTGGAGTCCAGTTGTTATGATGGTCATGGTCATGTAATGAAACAACTCCTGCATGTTGATATGTATACCCAAGCTCGGGGGAAGGGAGTGCCTGATTTTGAAGAACTTTTTGGGATAAGACCACTTTGACAGAACACCAAAGCATCTTGACGTTTCCTAAAAAAAGAAATGAATGACTTCTTACAACTTAATTGTTATGTGTCCCTCCCTGGTTCTCACAACCTGTGTGCAATATTTCCTGCAGTCTTCACAACACAATGAAATGGATAAAATAAAATGTTCATACTTACTAGACTGGATTTCACATGGATATTACATTGCTTCCTCTTTGTACGGTACAGCTACAGTACCATTCCAATCCCGTCTTTTATCGATGGAGCCTTTTTTGGTTACCCTGTAAAAGAAACAAAATAAGTGCACTGTATGTGTTTTACCATTGTGGCTCTGAAAAGCCATAGAAAAGAAAAACATAAAACTAAAGGAAGTGAAGCAGCATAACAAACATGACTGAGTTCACATACTCACTTTATGGTTTAAATATTAAGAAGCTTTGTGTCTGTGGCGGATGGATGTGGTGGCCCGGACAGACTCAGGCTCAGTGGTGGCAGTGGTTAACATCATTCCTGGTGGTGGTGGTAGTGGTGGTCTGTGGGGGGCATACAGACTCGTAGTGGCGGACTTGGATAACATCAGTCCCGGTGGTGGTCCATGGGGGGCATACAGACTCGTGGTGGAAGACTTGGATAACATCAATCCTGGTGGTGGTGGTCCAGGGAGCATACAGACTCGGGCTCAGTGGTGGCAGTGGCTAACATCAGTCCCGGAGGTAGTGATCTGGGGTGAGCATGGTTGCACACCACCTTTTAAATACTGCACTTAAAACCTGCCAACATTAACCACATCATCATTCTCATAAAGAAAACTGCCCTCATAGTCATCGATGTCTGAAGTCTGACCACTGGGAAATTTTTTCTCCATTGTGTTGTCATCTACGTCACTGGTGGGCCATTTCAGGCAGCCACTGCAAGTGCCACTAGGATGCTCCATTTCCACATCAACAAGCCAGGGTATGAATACCGAGGTTGCAGTCTCTGCTGGTATGTGCCTTTCTTTCATTTTAATGAATGTTAGCAAACTAACATTTGCAGGAGACAGGTTTGGCCGACGATCCCTGACTATTGCATCTGCTCAGCTGAATATCCTCTCAACACTTACACTGGAGGGTGGGTATGTGAGGTACTTCAGTGCCACTGCAGTCAGCTCTGGTGATTCACTGACCTTTCCACTCCAGTACAAAAGACGATCTTCACTTATTGTCAGATGCCTGTTTTCAGACAAATATGACTCAACCATTCTCTGTGCCACACTAAATCCAATTGTTGATGCATCAGCCTGTTCTCCAGAATCATTTATTTCACAAATACCCACTTGAGACAAAGTCTCCCAAAGTGGTTTGATGCCACTCACTTTGGATGACAGACCACCTGGAACTACAGTCCCCTTACCCTTGCATGATATGCTTGATGGTCCTCCTGCTACACCTTCAGCTGGATTATGCTGCTGAGGTTTGCTTACCTTAGCACATGACTTCTGTGCCCCATGAACCAAGCGCACCAGTTGACCACTGATATGTTTTACCTGTTCAGGCCCTCCCTCCAGTACTGATGCAATTCCATGTTTGTAACTTGGGTCCAGCATTGTTTCCATGGCAAAGTTGTCACTACGCTGAATGCTCGCAATGTGATGATTCTGGTCAAATACTGTCAGCATGTGTTGCAGCAACATACTGCTACCACCATCTCCGGCAACATCAAGGCTATGCTGTACATTCACCAATGTCTGCCTCAGCACCCGCAGCAGTGGAATTGATTGGCTAATGGAGGCAGACTTCCCACTCACTGCCTGTGTGGCATGTTCAAAAGGCCTCAAAATTGTTATTACAGAGTCCATGAGGCGCCACTGTTCAGCCATCATAGACATGGAGGCCCCAGAACTGTCACGGCTAGTGTGCATAACAAGATATTCTGAGATGGCTTTGTATTGTTCATACAACCTCTCTGCCATGTATAACGTGGAGTTCCATCAGGTGACAACTTCCAGCTTCAAACGGTGCTGAGGCAGGCTGTTTTGCATCTGCAACTGCCACAGTTGGTCATGGGCCTTTCCAGATCTTAAAAAGTGACAGCAGATACGTCGTGCAATGGTCAGCATTTGCTTTATGTCAGGGTACTGCAGAAACTCCTGAACCACAAGATTTAAATGGTGGGCCATGCATGGAACATGAAAAAAAACACTATTCGTGATGCATTTCACCACATTTGACCCATTGTCACTTGCTATGAACCTAGCTCTCAGGGGCAGAGGGTTCAGCCATCTGTCAATTTCAGTCATTACCATGTCCAACATGTTCTCACCAGTGTGTGAACAGGTCACACTGCGCATAGCAGTTGTTGCATGCTGGCGAATTCCAGGAAGATTGCTACTGTGACAATCCACCTTACTGCACTGATTATTCACACTACCAACATCACAAACAACCCCCAGCACCTGCGCCCAGTGTGCAGTTATACACATATATGAACTCCCTGCTGTTTTGCCACTTGTCCACATATCCATACTTAAATGGATGAATGGAGAGGAGGAATGTTGAAGGGCATGTCTTACTGAGTCTGAGACAGTGCGGAACAACTCGGGAACAGCACGGGTAGAAAAGTACGTCCTGGATGGGACTTTCCATTTTGGACAGGCACGTGCAGCAAACCACTGGAACACAGAATTCTCCACATAGGAAAAGGGCAAAAGATCAATTGCCAGCATTTCCGCTACAGCAGCATTAAGTTCCCGTGACACTGTATGATTGGGGGGGGGGTACTTCAGCTTATGTGCAAAAACACTAAGTAACGTGGGCTGACTTAAACGTTTTGCACGGCATGTGTTGTTGCTCACAAATGGTTGTGCTCTGTGATGAATGGCATTGGCAGGGGGTGGAGTGTGGACATTTGATAAAGACAGTTGCACAGGCAATGATGACAAACCCAGAAATGATGTTATTTTGCCAGATTTGCCAACCAGGGTTGATGTACCACTTGCACTAGACATACTGCATTCACCACCACCACAAAAACTGCTACTCTCACCAGCACTGGACAACATTTCAAAGTCATTATGGTCCTCCACCTCATCATGCCTGTAGTAATCCTCTGCTCTTATTACTGCACTACTGCACATGTTTAATTTCCTACTGGTCTTAACAGTCATGGAAGGGGATAACATGCTGGCTATGGATGCCAGTGACACAGGTGAATGCCCCACTGTGGTATTAGCTGCCAGCTTGTGCTGGGTCCACAGAGCCAAGTGTCTATTCTTAAGATGTGTATGCTGTCCTTCTGTCCCCAGATGGGTCCCCTTTTTACCTTGACTCACACGCACATGGCAAACCTGGCAGATTGCAACTGACTCATCATTTGCATCTTGAACAAAAAAATCCCAAACAAGGCAGTGTGACGCTCTACTTTTAACAAGTCCATGATGATGTGGCTTATTTAAGTCTGTTATGTTAAGCACTGAAGTGGGGGGGGGCACGTGGTGATTCGGACACTGCACACCTGGACTGCAAATGAACACCACGACTACCTATCATACTGATCATCATCATCAACTAAAACCAGTATATCACAAGTTTTTACAGGGGGGATTCCTGCAAACAGACTCAGACACAGCCACTTTTAATTTATTTTTCTCCGGTTCCCAACTGGGGTCAATTACATCATCATCATATTCATCAACGTCACTGTCACACACATCCACATCTTCTGCTTGGATGCTAACATGTGGACTGCATGTTGCAACAACAGCAACATCATCATCATCAGCATCATCACATTCATCATCAGCATCTGCACCACCATCACCTGATATCTTTTCACCACACTGTGAATCACTGCATGGAAAATGCGTGATGTTAAGTGCAACGCTGAAAGGAATATTACATTTTCTATCGTTGACATGATCATCAGAATTCTCAGGTCCAGTTAATGGGATGTTACTGGGAAGTATGACATCATCTATGCTGTCACTCACTTGCACTGCTTCACACTCAACATGTTTGGATATGGTACACTGGTCGGAATTAGAACTTGACGCAACAATGCTAATACTACCTCCACCACCACTAACACCAGTAACACTAACACCACTGGCTGGGAAAACATCATCTCCTCCAACTATCAGTGAAGCTACTGATTGGGTTGTAAAAAACATTGCAGGAGAAATACCTTTTCTCACATCAGCAATGCACTTCTCCATCCGCATACTACTACCATGCCCACAGACCCTCTTACTGCCAACATTGCCATGACCAGAAACAGCTTTACTTGCACGTCTCTTTGCAGGCATTTTGGGGATCAACCACAAATATTATTACCAAATTCAGATTTTAACATGTTCACTTTCTGACTGGAAGGATGCTGGCTGGATGTGAAGCAAAATAAAGAACTGTGGCTTCAGCAACAGATAAGAGACTACTGTGATACTGTCTTGCAATTAAAACAACTTCAGTAATCAGTGATGCTGATGGGGTTACAAATCACAAACTCACAAAAACAGTCCAGTCTGGTAAAAAAACTTTTGAACATGGGGGTGGGGGCACTGAATACAGACAGTGCTGATTTTTACGGCACTTCAATACAAACAGCAAAACTAACAACAGAGAACACAATTGCAGTATAAAATCAGGCTGCTGAAGTGGATAGCAGGTTCACACTGCTGCGCTTAGTTGCACTTACACTAGTCTGTGCCACAAATTTTAAAAGGTGTATTATATTTGATGCATGCAACACTGCACACACAACACAGAACAGTTTGTGTACAAGCTCAATGAGGAATGTGACGCAAATGCAAAAGTTCAGTGTACTGCCATGTAATGTAAATTTCTAATTTAACCAACCTGACCTTATGAAATGCAGCACCACATACACACAACAAACAGCAAGAAAATTCTTACTATTACTGACAATTGTACTATGTGTACATTAACACAGTCAGTTATATAACACAAATATAACCAAAACACAAAGAAATCACTAGTTCTCCAACTTAAATCTACCTAGACACAGATATGCCCCTCCCCCACACAGCACACTTTCACTGTCTTTCACCACACACACTCAATGTTGTAAATTAACATTCAAAATCCACACACAAACAAAAACGCTCGATGATGTGAGCACAGGAGGGTTTCCTACAATCGATGAACTACAGTTGGATCCCCCTCAAAAAAGCAAAAATGCTTTTTCAACAGCTTTTACAAGATTCCTACAGACAGCTATCAGAGCACACTGTCTCCTACTCCTTCATACTCATACTACCCTGAACTGAGGCTGTGCAGATCAATATAGAGCCCATGTGACCTGAACTCCCATGAATCACTGCAAAATCCACCTTTGGAGCTCAAAAACAAGACAAAGTGAGGCAAAGTGAACTGCCACCAATGTACTTTGCCTTAAAAATTGAAAGAGTAGTGACCAGTGGAGGCAGAGTAACGCAAAGTCACTGTTTCCAGTGCACTTCACGTTCCTCATTATAACGCGAAGTACTCCGCTTCGCGTTGCAGAGCACTCCGTGAATCTGCCTTTGCTCCACGAAACGCTACACGGAATGGATTGAGTCCACTTCACCCACCACTACCCACCATCCCAGTGAGTGCTGCCCTTCCTTTCAGTGATACAACTAGCACAACAATTTAACAGACCACTCCACTTACACAAACCACTCCACTGAACCCAGAAATTAAAATGAAATCAGTCCTCAGCCAGCAATGCAATCCTAAGTGCTGCAAAAATATCCTTAAAAATACTAGGCCACTACACCAGCCAGCTGTTCACAGAAAAAAATGAATTCAGTAGTATTTCACTCCCTCTGGATATAAAATTAACAATCTTCAAATGGAATCCAGCAAGCCTTTCTTAATTCAAACAAGCAAAAATGAAATTAACAATAGAAAAGTGTGGCAAACCGTCCTCACAGGTCCTAAGCAATATTTTGTCTTTTTCCAGGCTCTCAGTTCTCAAATATTAGTATGCTTTCTTCCCTGAGCAATATAGCAAATTACAGCAGCCTCCCCCAAAAGCAGTCAAGGCCTATCTGGCACCAGGGAATTTTATTTTACCATTGGGGCTACTGGTTAAAAGGGGGTGCAATGGACTACAGATGCAGGTATGCTGCCCCAGCGGCTACCTGGCTGGCTGTAGTACCTCTGGCATCCATTAGGGCTGCACAGAATAAGAGGAAGTTTTCATTGGTAGTATTTGTACAGTGAAAAAGGAGTGCAAAAACCCTCTTGCACTGTGCAAATCCGCTGAATGTTGGCTTGTGCCGATATTCCTATCCCCACTCCACTATTTGCATACCTCCCCTATTTGGTTTGCACAGGTGCTAACCATGTTTGTCAGCGCAACAGAACCCTTTCAGTATTGATCTCCAGTGCAAAGAATATTGGGCCCCTGTTCTTTTGTTTTCTGGTCCTGCTGTTTTTACGAATAACTCCAACTGTAGCATTTCTTCCTCACCTTACTAACTTATCCATTTCTACACACCTACTTCTCGCACTCATTTTTTTTCTGTAAAAAATCCATACCAGTGTAGCTAAACTGAACACATAATGGCTCTCTGGACATAATTTTCTACTGATCGATCAACAGTTTAGACTCATTCACAATCCTGATGCTGGCCACTCATGCTGGCACTTCTCTACCAAACAGTTGTGCTAATACTGTCATTGCCTCAAGAAAACCCTGTTGGAGAACAATGGCAGAAAAAAAACATTTTGAGGGGGAGATTTTCTTTTAAACACTAATCAATACCCTCCAGTAAACAGAGGGAAAGAGAAACTAACAAATGCTCTTTGCCAAAGTTGCCAGTGATATTACAGTAACCGCAAATTATTTTGTAAACCCTAGTGACAGCCCATATTTGCAAAGAAGGACTACTTTACATTTTTATAACTAATTAATATTTTTTGTACAAGCAGTTTATTACTTAACACTGTTTTTATTCTTTCATTTTCATAGTGAAAAAGAAGGGGGGGAAGGAGAAAGAGCTGTAGATTGAGTACAGTCTGCGGTAATAGTGCAGGTAGGGAAAAATGGGCAGACTGTATGGGCCAAGCAGCCCTTATCTGCTGTTAAATTTTATGTTTTTATGTTATGTTTCTGTTTTATCTACAACCCATATTATGTTTATATGGGATATACAATGGTGAGCTGTCAGATAAATGATTTATCTACACAAGTGCTGTTTGACCTCGGGGAACTTCACGAGTGGCGTAAGCCATGAGTGAGGTGTCCGAGGTCAAACAGTACAAGTGTAGATAAATCATTTATCTGACAACTCACCATTGTATATTTCATTTATGCAATAAGGATGTTTCTTATCAGTGTGGAACATTTGGTTTTGACTGTTTATGTTCTTTTTAAATGGTAATTTCTAGGACTTTCTGGGACTTTTGGTTAACTTTCCTGGTGTATGTCCGCTAGCGGGTGGTTGCTTATTAAATGAAACACCACTCATTTTGTAGAGAACTTCTTGCTGAACAAATGTCGTGGTGACAGTATCATGCTACCTTTTTTGTTTTAAAGTTATTCACATTTGTTTGATGAAAAGTGAAACAAAATTTAATTTTATGCTGTTTTTGCTAATTATAAAAAAAAACTAAAAGGTGTTTATTAATGAAATGCCACTCATTTTGTAGATATTTTCATGCTGAACATTTTTGTGCTCATAGTACCATGCTATCATTTTTGTTTTAAAGTGATTCACATTTGTTTGTTGAAAAAGTGAAAAGAAACTGAATTTTATGCTGTTTTTGCTAATTTTGAAAAACTAAAAGGTATCTCTGAATGAAACACCACTCATTTTGTAGATATTTTTATGCTGAACATTTTTCGTGCTCACAGTACCATGTTATCATTTTCATTTTAAAGTTATTTACATTTGTTTGTCTGAAAAGTGAAAGAAATAGATTTTTGCTGTTTTTGCTAATTATAAAAAACTAAAAGGTATCTATAAATGAAACACCACTCATTTTGTAGATATTTTTGTCCAGAACATTTTTCGTGCTCACAGTACTATGCTATCATTTTTCGTTTTAAAGTTATTCACATTTGTTTGTCAAAAAAGTGAACAAAAAAGCTTTGATTGACAGTTTGCATTTATCCCACATATGTGGGATAAATCTAGGGTGGTTAGATTTATTCCACATATGTGGAAATAAATGGATTTATTCAATGGCTTTTGGTCTCACACCTATTGCATAAATTTATTTATTTATTGATAACTAGGATTACAAATATCTTTGAATCAGGGGATTCTTTTACAAAGGTTCCATGTCATAGGACAGAATAAGATAACACGGGTGGACCCAAAACAACAATGAGGTGCTACAGTGTAGATACGGTAGTGAGTAATACAGAGAGTTACATTAGGTACATTGTGTAAAACACACATATATCAGCAAATATAGTGCAGTCCAAAAAATAGACTCTGTCGAATCTAAGAGTTATACAGGGTTCATTTAAGTGAGGGAGAAAACTGCAGGGGGCAGGTGACGAGGGGAGGAGAGATGGGGGGACGAGGGATGGGAAAAAGGTATGAAAGCATCATAGGAGAGGAACAGAGTAGAAGGGCAGAAGCAGGGGGGTGGGAGGGGTGACTTAAGTGAGCATATAGGCCAGGGGAGTGGCAAAATACACCTAGTGAACACAATCACATTTACCGTGTGTTGTGAGGTGTTGTCGTAGCTTTAGACTTAAAAATGCCTATTTTAGTTTCAGAGAGGACTGCATGCAGCAGGCTATTAAGCAAGAACTGTGCCCTATAGGTGAACGTTCACTGAGCTTGTGACATCTGACAGCGAGGGACGAGGAAAGACTGCATGATCGTACTCTGTGTGTACCGTTGCTTAGCCGATGGGAGAAGCAGTGATTGGGTGGAGGGCGCAGTTACTAAAAGGCATTTTTTTTGGCAAATATGCAGGTTTGATAGGAGATCCTTCCCTTCAAGTGGAGCCATTCTTATTGCACATATAGGTCAAAGGTATGGGTGCATAAGTCAACACCATTTACAAGCCTGCAAGCCTTATTAAGTGTGATCATCAGTCGTCTGAGGGAGATTTCAGAGGCTGCACTGTGAATGATCAGGCCATAATCGATAATGGACTGGATTGAGCTAGTGACTGCTAGTCTTAGAGCTATAAGCATAAGACAGCGCCTATGCTTGTATAGTACACCAAGTCTGTGGTATAAGCGCAATAATGCACTTCACAGTTGTGGTTCACATGTATGAACTATACTTCTGCCTCATGCCTCACAATGCACTTGGACAAGGGGTTCATACATGGGACCTGCACTCTGTTGTGTCCTATTGCTTATACAGTATATATTATATTGATATACAGTGAATTCCACTTGCATGCAATTCAGATGTATGCAATTTTCAGATGCACATTTTTCTTCTGTCCCCAGTCAGTCCTTATTCTATTGGGTTCATTTTTTTTTTCGGTTGTAAGTGTAGCAAATTGCAGTTCTATGTCACTTTTTTTAGCCTCTTCTTCAGGTTTTATGACCTGGTTGGGGTGGGGGTGGGGGGATTACTCATCTTTTGGGAGCAGTTAGGCGCTAACTGGTATTGCAGGTTCATCTTAAAAGATGCAAGGAGTTGTATACACTCAGAAAGTTACCTGTCAAACAATGGAGAAAACCAGAAGAACAGTGTTCTCTAGTAACTGAAAAGTAAAGTAGATAAGCCATCCTTGTCTGGAATAAAGTTAATATACACTCCATAAAGGGGTCTAGTACAGTTTGTTTTACAAAAAGTGTAAGGAATGCTGTCTGGAAAAAAACAAAGCATGCAAAGAGAGTAAATTAACAGGTTGTCAACACACAAAAGAGACATTTGCAAAGCAACAAAGGGAGTACAAAAAAAATCTAATTCGAAAAGAAAAGGGCCAAGAGAAAAAGAGCAAATCAAAGTAATGACAATAAGAAGGCTTTCTTCAGCTATGCTAGATATAAACAGGCAACTCAAAATAAGGTGGGACCATTAATAGCAAACAATCAGGCCTTTTCAAATGAAAAAAAAATGGCAGTGGTTCTCAACGCTTATTTTTGTTCAGTTTTCAGCCTTCAAGAGGACTTTACAGAGATAAGTGAATCTAGGGGGTTAAGTACATTTGAACCTACAGAGATTGAAACGATAAAGCCAACCTTAGAGAAAATAAATAGGAATAAGTCTCTTAGATCCAACAATCTATGTCCTGGAATATTTAAGGAACTCAGTGGGGTCCTTGCTGGACTAATACATACAATGGCAGCCAGCACCATGGAGAACAGTAGTGCACCATAGAGCCTCTTACCTACTGTCTGATATCGCTAAAACTGCATTCAGTGGAATGCTGTTATAGTGATCAGTAAGGGCCAGCAATTTCCAGACATTGCAGAAATTACCACAGGTTTTTTTCTGAAATTGCTTAAAATTGGATAGTATAGCCAAAACTGCAGTTCTGAATAAAATTTCATCCGAAATTCTGCGTTTCCCACTTTTGTCTTTTTCTATATTTAAATTAAAACTGTCAGATTCTACAACGACTTTTGTTTTATGCAGATGTTCACATTTTATAAGCTAGTGTATTTCAAATTTTCAGAGAGGCTATATTGTATTAATACATACATTACAAAGTTCTATAACATCAGATAAAATTCAACACTGTTAGGAAACTATTTAAATGTGCGTAGTTCCATGATCAAGGAACTCCCCAGCATAGATGCTACACTTGATTTCTTTATAACTAGCTCCTCTGTGTGGCCAATAAACATGCCCCCCTTAGGCAGCTCAGAGTCAAAGGGCAACAATCGAAAAGGATGAGTAAGGGGCCAAAGAAGCTCATGAGGCAGAGAGACAGGGCATGGGGACACTTTTAAAACCATTGGTCTCAAGGCCTATTCACAATGGTACAGGCAGCTGAGAAATGCCTGTAAAAAAGATCTTAATGCAGCAAAGAAGTAACTTAAAACCATCAAGATAAGAACTCATCTGACCCTAAACAATTCTGGGTGCAGATAAATGCTCTCCTAAAGGGCAATTCCAGGCTCTCTGGGGGTAGTACTGTGGCAGAGGGTCAGTGTTACTGTGACTCACTAGCCTCACCCAATACACTAAATACCCTTTTCACTGACCTGGACAGATTCAAGAACCAATCACTTGGATTTCTGCAGCACCCCCAGGCCCTAAGAGTCCCCACAAGCATAGTTCCCGAATCCTGATTTAGGCTGGTTATTCGCAAAGGAGTACTGAAACTGCTGAAGCAACTCAAAATAGAAGGCTCAGCTGGGTATGATAAGCTTTAACCAAAACTAGTAAAGTTAGCTGCCCCAGTAATTGCCTCCCCACTTGTAAAGCTTTTTAACAGATCCCTCTTGAAAGGGAAAATACCCTTAGGATGGAAGTTTACTCTGCTGGTACAAGTACATAAGGGTGATCCTAAAGAACATGTAGAAAACTACTGCCCTATCTCTCACCTCTGCTCACTGTCCAAAGTCCAGGAGAGATTAGTATACAGTCAGATTCAGGACTGCGCTGAGCAGTGAGGTCTACTGACTGACAGATAACGAGTTGAGAAAGAACCATGGGACAGACACGACCTTGGTCAGACTGACCACGGTTATGTTAAGTGACATGGATAAGGGGCAGATGATAGGTGCAGTTTTAATAAACCTCAACAAAGCCTTTGGCCTGGTCAATCATAGCCTTCTTCTTGATAAACTGAAACAACTAGGCCTTGACAGCTTGTCCCATTGGTGGGTCTCTGATCAGGGTCTCTGTTTATCTGTCTAACAGGACACAATTAGTAAAGTGGAAAGGAACACAATCAGGGTTGCGTCCAGTTACAGATGGTGTTCCACAAGGATCCATCCTAGGTCCCCTACTCTTTCTCTCTTTCTATCTTTCTCTCTTTGTTAATGACATGCCAAGGAACTGTGAAGGGGCAAAGCTGTTCCTTAATGCTGCTGATGCAGTACTTTATAGAAGTTTCAAAGACATAAATAATATAACCTGTCAGCTTTCAAATTATTTCCAAGAGCTTGAAACATAGTGCATGACTTGCAAACTGGTCCTAAATGCTGAAAAACACTAAGGCTGTTCTGTTTGACCCCAGGCATGTAGGTTCAGCCCATCAGCATGTGCTATCCATTAATATGCTGCCTGGGTCTCCTGTCGAGGTGGTGGAGTCTGTTAAACACTTGGGGCACATGTGGACCAAGAATTGACCCTAAAACCCCATGTAACACAATTAAAGTCCCTGCTCCAAAAATTGGGCTCCTTTACTGTCTTAGTAGCTTCCTCACAAAAGAGTCTCAGCTAGCAATTGCAAATTGCACACTACTCCCTGTCCTGCTGTATGGTGCCCCAGTCCTCAGAGCTGTCCGGATCTCTGAAATGCAAAAGCTCAGAATGCTATACCACAGAATTGGTCACTTTGTAGCTGGGGCCCCACCCATGGAGCATCATTGCAATGTTTTAAAATCACTAAACTGGCCCGCCCCCACTAGAGGGTAGACTAGAGTGCCTCCTACTCAGCTTGGCATTTACATTGATAAAAGGTGCTACTCATCCTAGTTTGAAGGATGTATTGGCTGCTAAGCATCAGAGGAAGACTCTCTGGCCTCAAACTGTACATTTCTAGAGGTATCTTGGGTGAGGTGCAATATGAGGCAAAGATCCTTTGCCACTAATGCCCGTCTTTATGGAATGACCCCCCACCCACCCTGTAAGACTGCTCCTCACTTGAGGGCTTCAAGAAAGGACTAAAGGCCTTATTACTGGAGTGTAATCAGTGTACCTGCATTTGGTGACATGTTTACTCCCCTAAAACATGATTTACTATTGCATATGTCTGTACTTGTTTTACAAATGTTATTCTTTGTACGTGGCCTGCTCAGTCAGCTGCTTGTATGATTTGCCAGACTATTCCTGTACTTATCTAATCAACACAGAATGTATGTAACTGTGCTGTTTAGTCATAAATGTATATATCACATTGTAATTCACTGTTGTCTGAATGTATTAAGTCTGTTCAGATGTGCCTGTATGTTATTAAACTTGGGTCGCGCATGAAAAAGGGACTCTTAGTCTCAGTGGGCCTATCTGGTTAGCAAAATTTAATAAATAAATTCTCAAAAAGCATTGATGCTAGTGCCTCAGTATAGTGAATGGAAATTAGTTCTTATCTTTGCCCTAGACCCATTGGGCCAGATTTTCAGATCAAAGTAGAGTGCTGTAAGAGACTTGCGGCAGGGAGTTTGATGCAAGTGCCGACTTACATCAAACAGTGCCGAAAGTGGAATTTTCTAAGAATCAAGCCGCAACCCCTCTGCCACAAGTCCCATGTGTGCGTCCATGGGGGAGCCAGTTTATAGGATTTGTGCCACAGCTTTGGTGCAAGCTGCCATAAAAAGAGAGTAGTGTCACAACTTCCACCCCAGTTATAAAATCAGGTGCAAGCTGTGACAAACCCTTGGCCACAGGTGCGGCAAAATTTCCTGGGACGCAGGGCTTGGCCACAAGCCCTGTGTCCCCTTTTGAAAATCTGGCCCGTTGTTTCTCTTCAGACAGTTTTATAGTAGGCTGACTTACTGCATTGCTACGATCATTGGTTTATTAAGTTAAGGAATTTTTTTTAAAAAGGACTTTCTTTTAAATTGAATATTTAGGATAACATTCACATACACACTTAATATTTTGTAATTGCCATGTTAGTTCATTTTTTTAATGCTTGTATTTGTGGCCCTTGGATGCTGCCAGGGGGAGGAGATCTATCCCCTGTATTGGCTAGGCCCAGCACATGCTGGGATCTGGGCATCATGGGGTCTCACATTGAGGTTTTTTCCCCCTTGTGTGTCCCCCTCTCCACCTGCCTGAGGCAGGGCCAGTCATGCAATGACTTCGGCACACAGTTGAGTGTGCTCCCACATAATGTACAGAAGTCCACTGGTCCCCACCCCACCCCACCCCACCAGGCATCAGTATAGTTCAGACTGCTTCACCCTGCAAATGCTAGGGGTCATGGTTGCTGTGTACCAGGTTGCCTCCTCCCTGAAGAAGGTGAGCAGTCCCTAGGATTCTCAGCCTCCTCCCCCCAGCTGACCCTACGATGTCTGAGGTTCACTTCTGAACCCTGTTCATCAGTGTCACAGACTGAAGCACTTCCACTGCTTCACTGGGCTGGCATCATGGCAATTCATTTTTAACTGGACTGTGGTAAATTAGTCATTGAAATTCTATACTCTGTTACACTATGTATTCTTAAACTGCTGTACTATTTATTTATTTGTTTATTGAAAATGTTTCACCAGGAGAGGCACACTAAGCAAAAAGATGCTTGTCTCATGGTGCGACCTGGGGGGGGGTACAAGGGAGGAGGGTATACATAAAACAAGCAATAGGTTGAACTTTGAGTCGAGCAATTCAAACAATTGTTACATAGCTAAGTGTGGTTAATTACAAACTTGTTACATGAGAAGACAGTACATACTGTGCCACAAGGAGGGTGGCATAACATATTTGATTACACATCTAGAACTGTACATGATTACATAAGTGCCTATATCTAGAGATTGATTTGAAGTATGATGCACCAAGTTGGCAGAGAGAAATGGAAGTCTGAGCTTGGGACCAGGGAGAGGTGACAGATCTGGATAGTAAACACTGGGAAAGATAAGGGGGTTGACTTGGAAAGAAGTTGGCGGGAATAAGAAGGGAGATAGCAGAAGTGTCATGAGAGGGTAAGTGCATGGGTCATTTAGCACAATGTATAAGCCAGTCATTTGGGTGAAGGCCGAGCTGCTGGTCAAGCATGTAAGGAGGAGGAGGAGGCTGAGGGGGGAAGAGAATCAGTTGGGGGGAGGTCAGGGGCAGGTACAATTAGGTGCAAGGAAGTTAGTGAGGGCAGAGGATAAAGAGTGTTTGGAGGAAGAATGGTGGATTTGGGCTGGCAGGTCATTCCAGAGCTTAGGGAGGAGGTAAGAGAAAGCCGATTGGCCTGTGGAGGTCCTTTGGTGAGGGATTACTAATAGCCTGGAGTCAGTAGACCTGAGGGTGTGGGCAGGGTTGGGGAGAAAGATAGAGAGGAGACGAGGTAGGGTGGAAGGGAACTGAGGCAGAAGTTAGAAACAAATTTAGCACAGTGAAGTAGGCGCCGGTTGCTCAGGGATGGAAGGGCTAGTGAATGGAACAGCTTGCAGTGATGGGTGCGGGGGGGCATCAAGGGCGAGGTGGCAGAAAGCATGAAGAGGGGGTCCAGTCTAGATAAGGTGGACTTGGAGGCAGAGCTGTAGACAACATCACAGTAGTCGAAGGAGGGTAGAATCATTTTCTGGGCTATTTCACGTCTCACAGGAAGCGGGAGACTAGTGCAGTTTCTATAGAGGGTGCCTAGCTTAGGGTGCAGTTTTGTTAGGATGGCATCCACGTGTGTGGAAAAGGAGAGGTGGTGATCCAGCCAAACCCCCAGGTATCTAAAAGAGGGCACGTCTTCAAGGATGGTGTTATTTAGGGTATGGAAGATCAGAGGGGATGTAAGTCTGGATACTCTCTGTCTAGTGCTGAAAGACATAGAGACTGTTTTCTTGGCATTTAGGGAGAGTTGATTGGAGTTGAACCACTGTTGTACTTTGTTGAAGTTGGTCTGAAGATTAGAGGTGACTTCTTCATAGGTATGGCCGGAAGTAAAGAGGACCATGTCATCAGCATAGATGTGTATTGAGGTAGTGGAGCAAGCCTTTGGCAGATCATTTAGTAGGATGGAGAAGAGAATGGGGCAAAGGACTGAGCCCTGGGGAATGCCGGTGGTAATAGGGAGCGGGGGGGAGGTGCAGTTAGCTATTTTTGTAGAGTGGATTCTATTTTGTAGGTAGGCACTGAACCAATTTGTGGCAGATGCCAATAGCCCAGCACCTGATAGGCAGCATAGTAGGAGGGAGTGGGATACCGTATCGAATGCTTTGGCTAGGTCGATGAAAATAGCGGCAGTAATTTGTCCTTTGTCCATCCCAGAGAGGATGGAGTCCATGAGTCTTAGTAGGGAGGTGGTGGTAGAGTGGGTTTTTCTAAAACCGGACTGAAATGGAGTGAAGAAGTTAGTTTCAGAGAGAAAGTGGGAGAGTTGAGATAGTACTAGTTGTTTCTGGAGTTTGGTGAGAGTGGGGAGGAGGGAGATGGGGCGGTAGTTAGCAGCGGAGGTAGGATCACCTCCTTTTGGTAGAGGTAGGATGGTGACATGTTTCCACACTGTGGGGAGTGATTCAGTGGTGAATGAAAGATTTAGCAAGGCAGTGAGTGGAGTAGTGATGGCAGGGGCAGATAGGAAGATGAGTTTGTTGTCGAGATCATCGGGAGATTTACCTTTGGTGAGATTCAGGGAGTGAAGGGCATCTGAGGTTTCAATGGGGGAGATGTGTCTGAAGGAGAAAGGGTTCTGGCCAGGTGGTAGGGGACTAGCTGTCTGAAGAGTAGGTGGGGTTACAGGAGGAAGGAAGTCCAGGAGGGTCTTAGCACAAGTAGTAAAGTAGAAACTGAACTCGGAGGCTACCATCAGGGGGTCGGAGAATAAAGTCCCTTGGGCGAGAAGGGGGGGATTTGTTGTTGGGGGGGAGAAAAGGGAGTTGATGACTTTCCAGAATTTAGAAGGCCTCCCAAGATTTGTGTTTAGGGTGTTGTTAAAATATTCTGCTTTTTCTAAATGGATGGCCTTTGTGCATTTGCTTAGGAGCATGCAGTAGGTGATATTGTCACCTTGGAGGAGCGTGGATTTGTAAATTCGCCACGCCCTGTCACGGGCTTGTTGGCAAGCTATCAGCTTGGATGATAACCAGGGAAGGTGAGACCCTTGGACCCTAGCACGGCGCAGGGGGGCATGTTTGTCCCAGGCGATAAGGAAGGTATTCCGGAAGTGTGTAAGGGCAGCATCCATGTTAGAGCATCTTAGGATTGGGTCCCTGTTAGAGTGAGTTAGCTCTTCCAGGAGAAGGGAGAGGTTTAGGGATTTATATGACCGCTGGAATATAAATTTGGGAGGGGATTTAACTCGATGGATTTTGCGGACCAAGTAGGTTAGGTGTTGGTCGCTAATGGAGTCTGGAAGGAGGCCAGAGCTGATGATGCAGTGTGGATGGGAGGTAAGCGCCCAGTCAAGAAGGGAGTGTTTTCCAGTCTTATACTATACTGATTACTAATAAGAAACCAATGGTAACTATCATATAAGGAATTATCTGAATTGCATCTTTTTTATCACCAACATTTGAGAAATTCCATATCTAAAAATCACTATCCCTGCTGATCAATATCACATCATGGCATTCCATCACTATTGATATGGTTACTGATGGTGATGCTCACCACTGTTATATTAGTAATCAGTTGATCAATGAGTACAGTGTACCAAGTGATTGTGCTATTGTAATCTCCATTGTCAACAAACTCTGGTCAGAGCCAACGCAGTTGAAAAATTATGTTATTGATGATAGAAATGATTATATTATTATTAGGGAAATATTGACTTTCACAGTATGCTGGATATACAACATTTCTCCTGTGCTTATCCATTTGGCATTCTGTGACATGTTGCTTTGATCATGGTTCCCCACTTTCTGTGGTGCTTGTCAGCTCCCAATTCTGTGGGATCTTGGAAACCCACATGTAGGACTTCTTTAGTTTGAGGTGCATGGTATCAATAAAAACAATGCCCTTGTTCAGTTATCACCCTACAAAGACTGCAGTAATACTGTAAAAATAAATATTTTCATAATAATAATTTCCATCATGAATAACATTATTTTGTAGCTGTATTGGCTCTGACCAGAGTTTGTTATTAAATAGTGCCAACCTCACTTTGAAATTACTCATTTCAATGTTATGTTCCGGCACAAACCAGCAGCATTTTTTCACACAAGTCTGCCTGCTGAGACTAAACCCATTTTTACCTTAACACCCATTGCTTTCTTTTTTAAATTGTCTATACTCTATTGTCTTGTAAAATGGAAAAAGAGAAAATATGCTTTTCATATTTGGTGACCAGATTAATGCCAATTAGAAGAATCTGAGATTATCTCTTGTATAGAACATATTATGAGATACCATTCAGTATGAATTTGGTTAAATGTATTTGTGGCGAAAGGGACCGCAGCAACCAAATAGCAACCAGGGTGTAGTAATAGGCAGAGAAAAACAGAGCACATTAGCTGGGCCTACTGGTCCAAAGTGACACTGTGGAAGCAAAAATTGCACTGCTTTGCCTGATGTGTTTTATCTGACAGGACAGGTGTTAATTTTATTAGTAAATTCATTGTATGGGCTTACTATACTGTGCTTTGAAGGAAGGAGGAGGGGGCCACTAGAGGACATGGGTGGAAGCTGGAGGGGGGAAGATTCAGGGAAGAAAGGAGGAGGTGCTACTTCACTGAGAGGGTTGTGGAGCCATGGAATGCGCTGTCTAGGGGGCTGGTGGAGGCAGAGACGGTGGAAGGGTTCAAGAGGGGGTGGGACAGGTACAGGGGAAGGGTTCTGGAAGCAAAATCCAATGCAGCAAGAATATCCGGAACTGGGAAGGGAGAAGCCAGAGAAGGCGAGGGGGGAAGCAAGGTCAGCTCCCAGGGTGGGGGCTGACCAAACGAGCAGACACGAAAGACCATTAGGCCTATTCTGCTGGCATTTTAGTATGTTAGTATGTAATTGAATTGTTGACTGTTAGATAGGTTCTTTTCCCATAAAGAAAATGCCACTGTTTTGTATGTTGTAGTTTTCCCCCTGGAAGCATGGCAATATTTGAAAATGCACACAAATCAGATGACTGAGAGAGAGTAAAACAATACACTTTTGTTTACTGCTTTCACTATCTGCAGAAATGAGTGCTGAATATTCTTGTCACTCTGAATGCGTTTTTTTGGCTGTTCTCCAGACACAATAAATTGTCTGCTATTCTAGTCCACATATCCCTCTATTTTTTTTTTAAATATACAAGTTTGTGCTATTTGGGACTATTTGGGGGCTAGCAATGGTTTTTCAACAAAATGTATGGTAGATAATGTGTAAATCAGAATTGGCAGGCAGTGAAATAATGCTTTCTCTATTGTGGAAAGTTTCACAGTCATTCAATAGAAGCCTTTTTATGAGCAATGTGTACTTTACTTTCTACTAAGATTAAAACATCATCATTGCACAGCTGATAGCCACAATGATGTCTTGGGCTCAGCTCACTGCCTCAGTACACACACAGCAACCTGATATTATTCATTTCCCTCTTTAGCAATCTTCAATTTCCTTTCCTTAATCCCTAAATGACCACTGATGACTTTGTCTACATTTGCCTCAAAGTGTTTCGTAGTGTGTGTGTGTGTGTGTGTGTGTGTATGGGGGTAGTAACACATTTTGGGTAACATTCAATAAGTGAAAAAGAAATAAAAATCACACAGTTCAGACTCAGTCGCTATGGTGCTGGGGTGGGATCACTCATCCCAGATATCATCTATTGCTGCACCTATGAATGACAACATTTTGGAATGACTGATACAAATGAAAAGGAAATCACACTGACTGCAGAATAAATGTAATGCTTGAACAAAAAGACACTGAAACATCATATAAGAATGAGTGGTCAATGTAACGATCAGTCACTGAAACATCATCTCTTGTAAAAACAATTAAAAACAGCAAATGACTTAAAAAATCACACATCACTGTACATTGAGAGTAGGGAATTAAATACTTGTAAATGTACTGAAGTGCGATAAATCAGGTGAATTCAAGCTTGAGCTAAATTGGCATCTATCTCAGCTGGGAGGAAGTACAGCAGATAGACACCATTCCTCCCACAGTGTCACTGTTGGCGTGCACTGATAAATGGTGTCAGACAACTTTAACAGTTCCACTATTTCAAAGAAAGTGAAAAAAAAGTACAGGGTTCATACTGTGTGTTGACAGAATTAATGCCCAGTCACATATGCATAACAAATTTACAGCTGGTGAGCGAAAAACTTTTTTTTTAGGGTACCTTAGATACACTAACTCTTTAAAGGGTCATCTAGTTTTATGTTTAATTATAACAAGTTTATCTTATTCAGTTGCTTGGTGCTGCTAACAAGTCTTTGAAACACTGACATAAATGTTAAAAAGAAGTTTCAGGACATTGTTTGTAATGATTTTATTCAGTTACCTTATTTACTAAAGCAACTCTGAGCAAGTCCTTTGCCTCCAAGTAAGCAAAGATGCAGATGAGGCAATCCAGAGTCAGTTCAGGGTAAACGGGAGTCAATGTGTCACTGTCCACGACCTGTGATTTTTCCAAGCTGACAAGTCATGTGCTGTATTACTACTTAGTGCAACTGTTCACTATATGGTGCATTCACTCAACTTCTGAAACCAATATCTCTGCATTCAAAAGTAGAATGGTGAGATCACTTCCAGGTTCTCTTCGTTAGCTACAGTGTCTCAAAAGGGGCAAATGAAACTGAACTTATGAGTGTAATTGTAAAGTATTTCCTGTCACTTTTAGAGCATCCTCTATTGATGTCACATTTGTGAGAAACTTTCTTCTGAAAGAAAACATTAGCGAGAAAGTTTCTTCTGAGAGAAAATGTGTATGGGGTGGGTCAGTTATTGCAAAAAAATGGTGTGGTGGGGGAGGAAGCAACTACACTATACTGAATAGAGAGAATACGGAACACTCAGTGCAAGGAGACAAGGAGACAGCTGTGGTGTGTTTACAGTCACATGTTACCAAAACCCCACAATTGCTGTCACATGCTACCAGAGCCCCTTTTCAATGTAATTGCACTAAGTCATGCATAGCTCTTGCTATGCAGCTGTAAAAAGGGAAATAAGAGTAAAAAGGAAAATTATTATCTATCATATCAAAATTAACTGAGAGATTTAATTGAAAACATTTTAGCTTCATTAAAAAAAGAGAATAAATCCCAACATGACTTCCAAAAAAGTGAGTTTGTCTGTGACACATTTGTTTAGCTTTTTTGAGCCAGCTAAAAGAGTCCTTGATAAAAAACATGCCAGTAGACCTATTTCTTGATCTTATAAAAGCTTTTGATACTGTTCCTCATCTAAATCTGTGCAACAAAATAAAGTCACCTGATATTCAAGATTTTAGTGGGTAAGAAGATTGCTAATAACTCAATGCCAAATGGCAAGAATAAATTGTGACTTGTCAGACAGGGCCAGAGTTACTAGAGGGTTACACCTACCCAGCCTTTATTTTACATAATTGCTGGGGATAATTTTTTTTTGCCACAGCAATTATAAAAAAATAAATGGATATCTCTATGGAGTTGAGCCACGGACTGTTGGGATTTCAGTGTGGTCTGTAGTGGCTCCTGAACAAAAGCAGTGTTTACTCTGCCTCTCTTTAGCCATGGCCAAGTTCCACTCCTTTCCCTGAAGTATGCCAGTTAACTATTCCACTCCTGTCATTTCTTCCTAAGCTGGTATCCCTCTTCTTGCCTTTCTCTCTCCTTTTAAGTGAACATTCCGGCTGTACTCAGTCACAAGCCTATCTGTTATAAAGGCCCACTCACTCAAATGTTGATGTACATATGTATATTTTTTCTTCTTTGTATAATATTGCATTATGTTTTACCATGTTACTGTACTATGATTTTTGTATGACCAGGTCCATCTTGCAAATGAGCCCTGCTCAATGGTGCCCGCCTGGATAAATAAAGATTTTGATTGATTGATTGACTTTTTTTCACACCCAAAATAAACATTTGTTATAGCAAGTGATGTTTTTGTTTAAAAAAAAAAAAAATTTACTGCTGACTCCTAGTGTCAACAAACTGTATAGCACTGAGGAGCAGGGACAGCGGGGGATGGCACAGAGTAGAAGACGATTGCAGCTGGCACATGTGCTGAGCTAGGGAAACCAGGTGCGTGTTCACCGTTATAACCGGCTGGTTATAATGGAGAAATTACAACCCAGTTACCCTATGGGAAAAATGAGACCCAGTAATTATATGAATCGTATTACACTTTCATTGTCAGAATATGAAAAGGATTTGGGACTTGTCACTGATGGAAACCTAAAACATATCTCAATGTGAATAAGTGAGAAAGAAATGCAACCAGATATGGAGATGGGAGATATTTATCTAGTCAGGACAGGACTGACCTGTTGCAGCTGTGTTGTGCAGTGGTAAGGCCGCACCTAGAATACTGTGGATAGTTTTGGTGCAACAGGCAAGAGCAATTTGAAAGCCGGGAGAGGGTGCATTGGAGGGCTACATGGATAATAAGAATGGAAGGTCTGTCTTACAAATGCAAAATAAATGCATTTCCCACTGGAAAAGAGAGGGGGTTAATTTTAGGTGTACAGTGCTGTTAATGATAGTATGCTTCTCACATCCTTTAAACTAAATATGAAACAAAACACTTTCCATACCAGAGTGCATCAAAAACATCTAATGGGAGAGCTTCTCAGGACTGCACAAAGAGGGTGGTGGATTACTGGAATGATCTGCCAGCTAAAAGGGTAGGGAAGAACTCTATTAAATCTTTCGTTGTTGGACGAGTACATTTCATTGGCTAACATCAATGGATACAACCACTGAGTAGCGGGGGATGGTCACATGCGCCCATGGCCTTCTACCATTCCAATTCTCTTGTGTTCTAAAATGAAACATTTAAGTACTGTACTGCTAAACTACTAAACATGACTTCCTGTAGTCTTTTGAAATTAATTTTATTGTGTTGTTCTTTTTCTGGATATATGCAATTCTGGATGCATGCACAAATATGCTGTCTTCCTCCCCTCAAACACTACGCAATAATGTATTGAGACATGACAATCATATCCAAAGGGACTTATTCATGTCAACCAAACTCTAAGCTTTCATTTAGGAAGAAAGAGGCTCCTAGCCCTAACAGTTCCAAAGTTAGCCCTTTCTATACGATAGTTTCTTCAGAAATGACTAATGTTGGAAACTAGGAACTTAGATTTTATAATCTTTCAACGCTTTTGCAGACATAGAGAGCAGAAGCAGAGAGCGAAATATTTGCAATGGAATGAAAGGTAAACAGTGATGATATAAAAGGTTAAAAATGGCACAGATTATCATGAAATAGGCTGAAGTAGAAACAAAATCCAGAAAAAGTTTGGAAATGTATTCCTAAATTGATGTAATGATATATGAAAGATGTAATAACAAGATATATTGACAGCAAAAATGTATATCAATATACAGATAGCAGAGTAGTTTTGGTACATGTTGATAAAAATATATATTGATAATTAAAAAGATATACAAATACTTACTATATCGGTATTAGGTAAGATTATTGATATATTTGTATATGTGTTGACCTGGAAAGGCAAGCTGAGTTGCGACAGCTCATTACCATGTGTGTCCTGAGAGTTGGTTTACATAGACCTGTTTTATTTATTTACTTGATAACCGGGTAAGTACGCTGGTCCCAGGGACCATTTTCAGGCTCAACCTGGGCCATGTAGATGGCACATACAACAAATGATGAGCGATGAGAAATACATGAGCATTTACAGTATACAGGTACATAAAATACATGAGCATTTACAGACAGGGGAATGTTGGTCATGACATAGGGAAACTCCTCTACTCTTCTTTGATAAGTGCCATAGTATCTTTAGAAATACAAATCACACATACCCCCATAGTGCAAAGCATCATGGGCTATATATGCAAATCACCACAAAATATTATGCTGGTTCAACTTTAAGCAGAAACGTATGGTGCCGAAAGGCCTCTCACACAGTCTGCAAAAGGTGCCAACAGAAGACACAGACAAGTGTTTTGTCCTACTAGGACTCATCAGTGTGCCTCAGCTGTATGAACCCCAGTGGAATGAACCAGCTATGCTAAGTTGGCCTATTTTCATTGGGTTGTGGTGAGCCAATAAAAACAAAAAACAAGCTAAAAGAGAAAGAACCTTAGTGCGCAAGCACTGAGGCAATGGTTACCTCAAAGGGCATTGGCCAGGAAGCCAAGTTTCAAAGAAATACAAAATCACACATGCTCCATGCCATACCCAATAGTATCTTTAACTTCCATCTGGACTGTGACCTGAGATGGGCAGAAGGGACCTTGGTTTAAGGTCTCATCCAAAGGCTGGGACCTCAACAGTGCATCACTCCACTTGTTCTGCAGTACAGAATCAGTTTTGGGTATTGTCCCAATTACCTGACGTGGGGATAGAATTCACAACCTTCCAGTGTTCAAGCCCAAGAGGCAAGCATACTACTTATTGAACCACTATCACTGTTTGTATAGCATCTGTGGTTGGAAGATACAAGCAGTTGCTTCATTAAAGGGTAACCATCAATACCAAGGGCCTCACACACAAGTGTGGGTCTGATCCCATTAGGCACTTTGTGTGCAAAAACATTTTGGTTTACTTAATGTAGACAGAAGTGGGAGATTAAATAGCCTGCAGTGCATAGAAACATAGACTTTGCGGTCTATTTTTCCTCCTTGAGCCACCAGACTGCCCACCTTACCGTTTCTGGCATCCCCTTCAGGTCTTCGGCTGCCATCTCCAGGAATCCGGCGCTCCTTGTGGGTCCCATGGCTACCCCCGTGGCTTGCCCCCCCGTGGTGGGGTGGAGGGGAGCTTCTCCCCCTGATCTCAACTCCCTGAACAGGCTCCAGTGCCTTATCCACCGAGCCGACTAGTCTTCCTCGCGGGGGACGCCACTGGGCCAGATCTGGGTGCCCGATTTCTTTTTGTTCTCCTTCCCATCGTCAATGGCGGCAACGACACCCAAGGACCCGAGCTTGTGCGCATCCCATGCCCCTGATCCTGGCATCCTGCCACAGTATGAGCCCCATACATCCTACCCATGCTCAGTGATCCCCAGCCATAGTCAGGGGCAGCCCGAGCACCAGCAGCAGTCCACCTCCCTCCCTCCCGTGAGAAGGAGTGCAGTCCTGTGGATGCTCGATCCTTCTCCTCTCCAGCTGACCCATGACAGCCCTAGCTCATTCCCAAACCCGGGTTGCCAGCATGGAGTGAGGTGTGGCGTCCAGCGCCTCAACCCTCGATGCCACTGGGCCGGCTGAAACATAGACTTTGACAGCAGATAAGGACCGCTTGGCCCACCCAGTCTGCCCATTTCTTTACCTATTGGATAAGCTGCAGATCCTAGTTTTACCAACAGCCTACTTCCTCCTACCTCCCACTAGAATTGCCTTATGTCTGTCCCATGCATTCTTAAATTCCCCTATTGTTTTTGACCCCATGACCTCCTCAGGAAGGCCATTCCATGTGTCCACCACCCTCTCCATGAAAAAAAAATACCTCACATTGCCCCTGAGTCGTCCCCCTTCTACCTTCAAATTGTGCCCCCTTGTTCTTGCACATCTCTTTTTCTGAAAGATGCTACCCCCTTGGACGTTGTTGATTCCCTTGAGGTACTTGAAAGTTTCTGTCATGTCCCCTCCTCCTCCTTTCCTTGAGGGTATACATATTAAGCTCTTTCAGTCTCTCTTCGTATGGCTTCTGGTGCAGACTCTGCACCATTTTAGTTGCCCTCCATCCTGTCTATGTCCTTGCGGAGATGGGGTCTCCAGAACTGCACGCAGTACTCCAGATGGGGTCTCACCAACTGTCTGTACAGAAGGATAACAACTTCCTATTTTCTACTGGTGTTGCCTCTCCTTATGCATCCCAGGATCCCCTCAGCCCTCCTTGCTGCCTTCTCACATTGCTTGCCTACCTTGAGGTTGTCTGATATGACTGCCCCCAGATCCCTTTCCATTTTTATTGTTGTTAATACCCCCCATTGTGTACTCTTCCCTTGGGGTTTTGTTTGCCAGGTGCATTATTTTTTTATACTTCTTTGCATTGAATCTAAGCTGCCATACTTTTGACCATTCATCCAACTTTGCTAAGTCCCTTCTCGTCTTTTCCACCCCCCCCTTGTGTATCAACCCTGTTGCAGATCTTTGTTTACTGGTCTCGCTGTCCTCCCTGGGCTAAGTACAGTCACAGAGGACTGTACTTAGCCGCTGGATGAAAACAGACCCAGAAAACATCTGATTGGAGATTATAGAAGCTCTAACATGCACTGCAGGCTATTGAATCTCCCACTGTTGCTTACTGCTTTTATGTCAGCTGCAGGTGTTTGTGGGATTTGTAATAACAGAAGATGTCAGCCTAGAACTAAACAAAATTATATTGATACAATCTACTATACTACAGTAAACAGTAAGTAAACCAAAAGGTTTTTGCATGCAAAGTGTACATTGGGACTAGCTCCACACTTGAGTATGGAGCCCTTTTTGCTGACTGCTCCCCTTTAAGGAATAAACACACCCTTTTCTAGTTAAGAAGGCAGTGATTAGTGCACGAGCTTAAGAATCAGGAGACCCAGGTTCAAATCTCACCAGAGCCACAGAAGTGTGTGACCCTGAGCAAGTCTTTTGATCTTCCTGTGCTTCAGTTCACTCAGCAGCCAGAGAAGACCTGTCACAAGGGGTGAGGTTTCAGTGCATTTTAGGGGGAAACACCCTCTAATTTGGCAGTGTATCATATGACAGTGGAGATGATTAAAAAGGAGGATTCTAACCTCCACCCCCATATCTGCCACTGAGGAAGACTCCACTGAAAATATAATGTTGCTTCACAACAGGGCAACACTAGCTGTATTAATTGTAAAAAAAAATTGAAGAGATGGTCTTTTCATGGAGTGACTATGCTGTCTAATGATGGGCACTCTTATCAAAATAAGAGTAATTTCACATATATCCTTTGTGTGTGAGAACTGTGAAGCAAAACTGAGCTTCTGACACATGAGGAACACAGTAGAAAACATGCTTATTTTGATAACAGTGCCCCAGAAACATGTATTGATACATTATACATATCTTCATGTTTTTAATTTGTTTAAAAATAAAAATTTAGCTTTTTAAAATGTCTTTTTGTTTTTGCTGCTTCACTTGCTATGGCAACCATACACTTAGTGCAAGAGGCATTCTTCACAAAACAAGAGTGTCTCTGCATTGCAGCTCCTGTTCTCTGGAACCCCCTCCCTTTAATGATGGTCCTACCCAAATCAGAACCATCATTAATGGGAGCTGATGGATTCAGGGGATAAAGTGCACATGCTCTGGCTGGCGGTTACTCACTTCACTCTCACTCGGGTGTCTGTTCGTAATGCCGATATGAAGGAGCACTGAAGCAGCACTATGCAGTTCACTTGGTACTTTAATATCTTTTTTTTGTGATAGCTTGCAAGATTTAGTTGCCCTCACTGTGGTATTTTCTTCTGGTTTGGTGGGTGGAAGCCCAGCACACCTAAAAGAAGCGTGAGGAATTTTTTCCTAGCCCAACTCTTGTTGCAGCGTTCCATGCCACTGATATTTTCTTTTTCGTTCATCGAGAGGAAGGTGACTGGGATGAATAGAGCTGTTACTGGAAGAGCTGCTTTGTACCTGACAAAAGCAGAAGAAGAGGGAGAGGAAGAAAGAAATAAGCAACATCTTTTATTTGATTGAACTGCCATTTTAAGGCCTGAAGGGACTTATATACAGCCATAACCCGTGGACAAAATAACAAATTCGACAAGTTCAAAAGGCTGAATGCAATGCTGAAGTCAGTTTTTCAGGTTCTTCACAAGGGAGAGAAAAATATTTAAACCAACAGTTCTCAGAAGTTCAGCTGGCAAGAAATCACTGCATAATCATGAGTACTAGAAAGCAATAAGTTCTGATCTAAAAACAAGCGAGCGCTCCTGAGAAAATAAAAACTCTTTTTCTTTCTCCCAGTCTACTGTTCAATACTGATTTATGTTCTTAAAGTTGGCCTTTATTGACTTTAAAAATTCCTGTGTAAAGTGGACTGAAGAGAAAGTTAGTGTATGCCCAGAGCTTTTTTTGCAACTATAAAGATAAAATCTTAATAGGCTTGTTTTTACTTTAATGTGGAGCACTTGCTTTCTGCTGCGGGCTGCTAGATGGAACTTTTTACAGCGAGTTTCTGCCGAGTTTGAAAATTATTTGTTAAAACTGAACCAGGTTTCAGAAGTTTAGCGGCAAGAAATCATTGCATAATTATGAGTAATGTAAAGCAACAAGTTCTGAACTAAAAGCAAGAGAGCGCTCCAGTGAAAATATAACTTTTTCTTTTCCTTTCTTCCAGTCTACTGTTCAATACTGATTCATCTCATCATGGTTGGTCTTTACTGACTTTAAAAATGTCTTGTGTAAAGCAGACTGAAGAGAAGGCTAGTATATGCCCAGAGCTTTTGCTGCAGTTACAAAGAAACATTTTATGGGCTTGATTTACTCTAAGTGGAACACTTGCTTTTGCTGTGGGCTGCTAGATGGAATTTTTTACAGCAGGGCTCTGTTGTTTATGGCAGCGTAGATTTAATGCTAATAAGTGCAAGGTAATGCACCTGGGAAACAAAAACCCAGGGGAAGAGTACACAATGGGGGGTGAGAAACTAACAACAAAAATGGAAAGGGACCTTGGGGTAGTCATATCAGATGACTTAAAGGTGGGCAGGCAATGTGAGAGGGCAGTAAGGAGGGCTGGGGGGATACTGGGATGCATAGGGAGAGGCATCACCAGTAGAAAACAGGAAGTTGTTATCCCTTTGTACAGACAGCTGGTGAGACCCCATCTGGAGTACTGTGTGCAGTTCTGGAGACCCAATCTCCACAAGGACATAGACAAGATGGAAGCTGTCCAGAGGAGGGCAACTAAAATGGTGCAGGGTCTGCACCAGAAGACATATGAAGAGAGACTAAAGGAGCTTAATATGTATAGCCACGAGGAAAGGAGGGAGAGGGGGAACATGATAGAAACTTTCAAGTACCTCAAGGGAATCAACAAAGTCCAAGAGGGTAGCATCTTTCAAAAAAATAGGTGTGCAAGAAGAAGGGGGCACAATTTTAAGATAGAGAGGGGGCGGCTCAGAGGTAATGTAAGGAAGTATTTTTTCACAGACAGGGTTGTGGATGCATGGAATGGCCTTCCAGAGGAGGTTGTGGAGTCAAAAACAATGGTTGAATTCAAGCATGCATGGGACAGCCATAAGGCAATTCTAGGGGGTTGGGGTAGAAAGAAGTAGGCTGCTGGTTAACTAGGATCTGCAGCTTATCTATTAGGTAGGGAAATGGGCAGTCTGGGTGGGCCAAGCGGTCCTTATCTGCCGTCAAATTCTATGTTTCTGTGTTTCTATGTCTATGTTTCTATGAAAACTACTTGTAAAAACTGAACTGAATAGAAGGCTAGCTCAGTGCAGAGATTTTCTTACATTTATAAAAATTAATAACCTAATGGGTTTTGCTCTGTTTTAAAGCTGAACACCTGTTTTCTGATGCTAACTGATAGATGGAACTTTTTCAGTATAACTATTACAAGAACTCTCCACAATTAACTTTTTTGGGGGGGATTTGAGAAACTGGGGTCAATTTATTCGCATGTGGGAAATTTTCCAGCTGTGTAACCTCAGTTTTGTTCTGTAGATTTGGACAAAGCTGCTCAAATAAATGCAAGAGATAGACAACAAACAAAAAAGGCTTAGTAAAATCTTTCAAGCTGGAGGGAAAAAAAACGAGGAAAAACACCAGAACCAGATCAGAAGTCCCCACAAAATAAAAAGAAAGTATACAAACAACTTCAACTTCAATTACCTTTTAAAAATTGTTGTAATATTCTGGGCCCCTCCTGCACAAAAATGTCTCCCAAAAAAGATCAAGAAAGGAAGAAGGACAGATCTGGGAAACCAGCAGGGTCGTTTCCGTCGACCAGTAAAAACCAACAAAATATATTTTCACCTATGCTAACAGAAACAGCAGAGGAATCAGACAACATAGTGGATGAAGAATTGAGTAATTCAAACACAAAAGAATCTCAAGCAGGCCAGGAAGGGGCAAAGGAAAGCTGTGCTCCGGAACCTGAAGGCCACAAGGACCCCCCCCAAGTGGGTAAGGCAACCTATCAGGAACATTCAAAGTATTCAAAGTTCTGTGGAAAAGCTGCAACCTGTAGTGGAAGCCATTGATATGCTGAAAGGTTCTCTGAATAAAATTGAACAGAAAATGGAACAGGGGGCACAGATGATAAATGAATTAGAGCAAAGGCAGTCTAAAAATAAAAGATTCACTTTATCCTCTAATTCAAGACTTTGCAGGAAGTCAAAAGAAGCTGCAAGAAACCCAAGTTAAATTGGATGACTTTGAAAACAGAGCCTGCTGTAAGAATATGAGAATTTATGGTATCCAGCAGGAATGGGAAAAGGGTATATCTTTAAAGGAGATCACTTTTCAAATTTTAATCAATCTATTTGGCAATTCTGCTGATGTTCCAACTATCGACAGAATACATTGGCTGGGTACACTGTGAGGAAATTCTGGCCCCAGACCTGCAATTATAAAGTTTTTGACTTCTGACGGTAAAGATTCTGCCATGCAGTTATACTACAAGAAGGGGAAATTTCTTTTCAAGAATCATCAGATATTTTTCAAAATTGATTTCTCGAGGTCTTTATGGGACAAGAGGAGAATTTTCAATAATCTACAGCAACACCTCTGGAAGAAAGGGATAAAAGAGTATATAATTTCCCAGCCAAATTAAAAGTTCTTCTGAACCATCAGGTTTTGATATACAGTAATCTCCCAGAAGCCTAACGGGATCTTATATTAAGACTTTCAGATTATTTTGTGGACTATGATTCGGCAACATAACCTGGATCTTTTCTTCTCTCTGCTTTTTTTTTCTCTCCTTTTTTGCTTATATAAGAAATGTGTTTAAAAATGATGACCGAGGGAGGGGGGTTAGGGTCTGTGCACAATTTAAATGGTGTGGTTGATCACCAGACATTTGCCCATAGAGACGTTGGGGGGTGAAGACACACTATTGGATTTTGGAAAATAACACAAATTCGCTAGATAGCAGTCATGAAGAGGAAGTTGAACTAATTTATGATGAAGGGATAAGATATGACACGTTTAGAGGGATAATTCATTTAAAATGATTTCAGCTTTAAGGATAGCTACTTGGAACATAAATGGTTTCAATTCCTCTGTCAAAAGATACCATGTATTAGCCAGGATTAAAAAGCTGAAATTGGACATAATATTTTTACAGGAGGTATTTCTTAATCAAAAAGAACTTGATAAACATGTCAGAAGATGGCCTGGGAAGATTTATTCTTCACTGGGTTCAAAGAAGAACAATGCTGGGGTTCTTGTACTAATATCAAAACAATGTAAGGGTACTGTAGAGGACTCAGTATTGGACTCCCAGGGCCATATAGCAGCTGTCAAAATTAAATTAGAGGCAGAGGTGTTGACCTTATTTTCAGTTTATACTCCATTTACTGGCTATGATGATTTTTTGGCAGAGGTTAATAAAATCATGTATGACTTGGAAACCCCCCATGCGATATTGGGGGGGGGGGTCTAAATTGTTTGAATATAGATCCGATAGATAAATCAACTCCTTTCTCCTCCTGGGACAGATATACAGCTAAAAGACTGCTGCCAATTTAGTGGACATATGGAGAAAAATAAATCCAAATATTCGAGATTATACTTTTTATTCAGCACTACACAAAATGTACTCCCGTCTTGACTATTTTTTGGTCTCTTGGGATTTATTGGTCTCCTGTATTTCAGTTGAAGCAATTATACGTCCCATGCTTATATCGGATCAAAATATGGTATATTTAGACCTGGGCCTAGAAGCTAGAAGTCCCAGATCAAATATTTGGAGAACAAACAACTATTTACTGTCTGATCTGGACATTCACAAGCAAATTCACAAAGCAATAAATCATTTTTTTGTCGAAAATGGGACAGACTCCTGAAATATTATACAGTGCTGGGATGCCTGGAAAGCAACAATTCGAGGAATTTTGATATCTGCAACTTCATGGAAAAATAAAATTAGGCTTCAAAAACAAAAAGAAGTACAGGAGAAACTTAAAAATCTAGAACTGGAGATCAAAAATGGGAATACAGATAAGAAAGGAGAGCTTGCTGATTTAAGGAAATGTATTGAGTCAACTGAAATATATCAGACCAAATTCTTGTGGGCAAAAAAAAATTAAAATCGGAAACACTACAGTGAACAAATTGGTAAAACATTAGCTAGAAGATTTACAGAACGTCAAGAAAAATCAGATATAGTATTAATAATAAAACCAGATGGCACTAATTGCCAGACCTAGGAGGAGATACAGAGGGAATTTGTGGAATATTATAAAGATTTATATAGTTCTAGATGTAATCCTACTACAGAAGATATCGCTTATTACACTCAAATTTGCTCAACAAAAATTAAGGAGGATAATAGGGATTTTCTGATGGCTCCAATTAATGAAATTGAAATAAGTGAAGTGATCAAGAATATGAAAAAAGGCAAATGTCCTGGCCCAGAGGGGGTTTCTGCAGAATTTTATGTTGCTTTTGTTTCAACAATAACCCCTTGGTTAAAGATGCTCTTTAACCAAATAAAGTTACAGAATATTCTTCCAGATACATTCAATCAAGAATTTATTTCATTAATATTGAAACAAGGGAAAGAATCATTTAAAAAAGAGAATCACAGGCCAATAGCAATACTCAATACAGATTATAAAATCTATACAAAAATGTTAAATGTAAGAGTACTGTCTATTTTGAATTCCATAATTCATATTAATCAGTCTGGTTTCATACCAGGCAGATATATATAGTCAAGTCTTATTAAATTACAATGTACTATTGAATATCTTCAGGAATCACGAGTTTAGGCTTTATTGTTGACCCTGGATGCTACCAAAGCTTTCGATATTCTGGAATGGACTTATTTGTTTCAGGCAATGCGAATTTTCAATTTTCCACCTCAGTTTATAGAATTTATTCAGGCAATTTATAAAAACCCTAGGGCCTAGCTGAAGATCAGTGGCCAATTGACAGTCTTTTTGCCTGTATCTTAGAGTAAGACAAGGCTGTCCATTATCCCCTTCATTATTTATTATTGGCCTAGAATTACTATTAAAAGAAATACAGGTTAATCAAAGGATTATTGGAATTAAAATAGCTTCTTCAGAATGTAAATATAACGCTTACGCAGATGACCTGCTGGTTTTGGTTCAAGAGCCGGAGCATAGTTTAATTGAGCTAATGAAATTAATGACAAGATTTTCCAAAATATCAGTTTATACAGTAAATGAGTCTAAGTCGGAGATGCTGATCTTCAATATCCTCCAAACAGTGGATTTTAAAAATATAATACAGGCCATGATACAATGAAAGATTGTCTTATTTAGGTATTATTATTACTAAAAAAATCACAAGATTGGCATAATAAAAATTTTGGAATCATGTATAGTCAAATTAAGGATCAATTAAACATGTGGAGCAAATTTCATCTTTCTATTTGGGGGAAAATACAACTAATAAAAATGGCTGTAATACCACTTCTTTCATATAAATTTCAGTCTATAATTCATCCAATACCTGTAGGTTGATTCAAAAAGATCAACAATTTATTGAAGGATTTCATTTGGAACAATAAGACAGCCCGTATCTCTTGGTCTAAATTGTGTATGCCAAAAGGAAAAGGCAGGCTTGCCTGCTCCAGTGTTTTGATCTGTTATTATTCTTATATTATCCAGTCTGTATTAAATTGGGCATTCAAAGATATTGATCTAGCCTGGGAAAATCAGATTATTTCTTCATACTTTAAAGAACAGATAGATATTAAGAATATATTATTTTCCGTAACAAAAGGAACAAAATCTAAGTCCCTGTTGAATAAAAAGCTCAGTACGATTATGCAGAAATTTTTAAAACAAAATGGTCAGTCATTAATTCACCTCTAAATATTATATGGGAAAATCATAAATATCTTCTGCATGTTAAAACTTTACATAACTCAAACTGGATAAAAAACGGTATCATTAGATGGAAGGACTTATATTTGTAGGGTTCTAAATTATTGTGGAACCGATTCAAAGCCAAATTTGATTTGCCTGATTCAGACTTTGTTTTTTAATCAAATCTATAAAAAAGATTACCAGAGGTGGGAGCATGCTCCTAATAATTGCTCCATTGAGCAAGAGTTAAACCAGGCCTTATTCCCCAAGGGGAAAGGTATCAAATTAATTTCTTGGATAAGCTCTAAGTTCCTTCCTAATCCATCTAAGATATTTAAAAACACCAAAATACAGTGGGAAAAAGAGCTTAAGCAATCAATGTCAGATCAACATTGGTTAATGGTTCTTGCACAAACTCACACGTATAAACTGACAAGGGATAAATCTATTCAATACAAAATTATGATGAGGGCATACTATACACCTTCTAGGCTTTATAGGATGAAAATACCTATATAGGTGCTGTCTTGTGACATCACTTCCTGTCTGTAGTTTTACTAAGTCCCTACTTTTTCATTTGCAGGTTATATCTACTAGCCACTAGAGGGGCCCTCTGACTATTCACCTCTGTTTTCTACCTGAATTTCCTCCTCCTTCCTGGAACCCCTCTACCTACATATGCTAGTACTCTCCCTTCTGCCCACACCTCACTCTCACACCCAGCCTCCTAGCTAGCTCTACTTACTGACCCCCCCTGCCCTACCACCGGACCTTCACCCAGCCTGCCACTAACCCTCAGTGATCACTAGGAGTTGTTACTTCCACCTTGGATGTGGCCCAAACCCAGCCTGCCCTGTATCCCCATTCTCACCCAGGTCCTAATTCACCCACCCTACCAGGGTCTTGAACTTTGTACCCTGTCTACCAGAGTCCGTGACACTACCACTACTCCAAAGTGGTATCCATGCTTTCTGAGGGGCAGCCAAGATACTTGGACCTTTCTGCCCTGCTGCTACCTTAGGCATTATGTTTGTACACCTCCTCCTCAAATGTTTCCCCCTCATTTACATGCTAGTACCCACATCCATCAGCCAGACATCTCCGCGGCCCACTTGTACCAGCAACCCCAACTCTCCCTGACTTAGTCCAATCCCACCCTACACTGACCATGTACCCTGGCCCATGGCACCCACCCCCTAACTGCCCCCCCACTGCCTACCCTAGCTCCCTATGGTTGCAACTCATCCTCATCCTCCCAACCCTTCAAACCCTGCCCATTCCTTGTTCCCCTATGGCCTCCTTCCCATCCCAGTGTACCCCCTGGAAGTTGACATACTACCACCCCCTGGTCAGAGCCTTGGTCTTCCTACTACTCCTATCTGGTAATATACATCCTAACCCAGGCCCTGCCACCCCAGCCCACCTGCTAGGTCCACTGGTCTCCGCATAGCCTCCCTGAACATATGCAGCCTACTGAAAAAATGTGATGCCCTCCAGTGCTGGGCCATGTTACATCAACCAGACATCATAGCCCTGGTTGAAACCTGGCTGTCCAAATCCACCGCTGACTCCTTTGTCTCCCTCCTAGGCTATACCCTATACCAGGAGGACCGAGTAGGCAAACGCGGGGGTGGCTGTGCAATCTATACCAGGGACACAATCATCGGACAAGCGCTCCCTGCCCCGTTCTTGTGAATGGTGCCCAGGCCCTTACCCTCAATCTCACTCCTGACCCCTCCAGGAGCCCTCTCTATCTCACCACTGCCAACGTTCCCCCAGAAGAACCAGAACCCAATGCTGATATCTATAACAGAATATCTTGCCACCCTCCACCACAAGGCAGAACAAATCCTAGTGGGGGACCTTAACATGAACTTGCTCAGCACCTCCTCTTCCACTATCTGAGATTCTTTTGCTGCCCAAGACCTGACACAACTCATCTCCCAGCCCACTAGAGTAAACCCAAAGAGAGGAACCAGTACCCTTCTGGACGTAATTATCATCAATCGCCCCCAAAAAATCCATAACATCCAGGTCCTACCAGACTCCCTAAGTGACCACTCCCCTATCCTATTACATTGGGTGGCCCCCACTCCCAAACCTACAGCCCAGACCACACTCTGCAGGTGCCTCTGCCCTGGTGGGCTGATAAAACTGAAACAGTTTCTTGCCCAGATTAATTGGTCCCCCATTCATCATGCACCTGACATTGACACTGCCCTCACCTTTTTCTCCCAAACCTTTAACAAGGCTTGTGACCTCTTTGCACCTCTCATCAAAATTTGATCCAAAAAATGTAATGCACCCTGGGTTACCCCTGCCCTACTACAAATGCTCAGAAATAGGGATAACCTCTGGCACCTTGCGACTGAAATGGGCCGGATGACTGATAGACAGGCCTACAATGCTGCTTGGAACAGGTGCTCATGGGCAGTCCGTGAAGCCAAGGCCGACCATTACCAGGCCAACCTCATCTCCTCCTGGGGTTGTGCCCAGACTTTCTGGGACAATAGTAAACAGCTAAATGGGAAATCTGCTCCTTTCCCCCATCTCAGCTCACTATTGATGGCTCTACCTTCACAGACCCTGCCTTCATTGCTATCTGCCTTAACACCTCCTTTACTGACCTTAGCTCTGTCCTCCCCAGTAATTTCTTTGACCCTCCCCCAGCCTACCTCCCCCTGTCCTCCAACACCCCAGTTTCCACCTACACAAGGTATCTGCCCAGGAAGCCAGACCTCTCCTAATTAAAGTGTTAAATAGCAATAGTCCCAGCAGCGACTCCCTGGACCCCAGTATTCTCCGGCTGGTGCTGGATTAAGTCCTTACCCCACTCACCAGCCACTTAACCAATCCCTCTGCCTGGGGTAATTCCCCACTGCATGGAAAACAGCCATAGTCGCACCCATTCATAAAGGGGGTGATAGGTCCTCCGCCGGCAACTACCGACCAATCTCCATCCCCCCCTCCAAAGCCCTAGAAAAAGTGGTGGCCATTCAAATCACTGAATATCTGATTAAGCATAACATCTTATGCCCAGAGCAGTACGGCTTCCATGCTGGTCACAGTACTGGCACTGCACTAGTTGAGTTCTCCAATTTCCTACACTCCTCCCTGGACACCAGCTCCCTAGCTGGTGCAGTGTTCATTGACCTCTCAAAGGCCTTCAACACTGTCTCCCACCCTCTTCTGCTGGATTCCCTCTGCCACACTGGTTTCTCTGCTGGCCGCCTCGCATGGTGCATGAACTATCTATCCACTCACTCCCAGTGTGTAAAAATCAATGGGACACTCTCTGAAACTCATTCCATCCACTCAGGGGTACCCCAGTGCTCCATCCTGGGCCCCCTACTCTTTTCACTCTATCTAAACACCCTGCCCAGTGCATGCTCTGGCAAAATTCTTATGTATACAGACGATGCTGTCATTTTTGACACCCACCGCAATCCCATCTCCCTCCAGAATTCCCTACAACAATCCTACAATGATGCTGAAGCCTGGTTTAAGGAGCACAGACTCATCATTAATCTCAAAAAAAACAAAACAATGCTCTTTGCCCTCCCCCAAAACAAAGCCTGCAACTACCCACTCCTTATCCTCCCTAGTACCAAACAGCCGCTTGAACAAGTCTGCCCCTACAAATACCTTGGGGTTACCTTCGATTCAACCCTCATCTTCCACACCCACATTGATGCCCTTGCATTCACCACTAATACATGGCTTGACATCCTCTACCGCTATAAAAACTGCCTCCCCTCTGATGCTCTCTGACTTGCTGTTACGTCTTCAGTACTGTCCCTTGTAGACTATGGCCTGCCAGTCTATGGTGCTGCTGACACTACTGCCCTCAACAAAATTCACCTCACCCTAAATAACGCCTACAGGCTGATTACAGGTGCCCCCAGGCTCACACATACATCTCAACTCTATGACGAGGCAAAACTCCTTAACCTAGATGAACGGCTATGCTACCAAACCTGCCTCCTCATAAAAAAAACTCTACTCAGACTCTCCCCTCCTGGGGTGACAGCCTCCATCCACCATACCCCACCCACTATCACAACCCAAACCTCCAACAAGACCACTCTACTGGTCCCCAGATCCAGAACCACCCATGGTCAGAGGTCCTTCTGCTACAGAGCCCCATCCTGGTTTAACTCTCTTCCTGCTCCCATCTCCAATGCCCCCACAATCTCCAACTTCAAAACTGCCCTTCGGAGCCAACTGTTTAACACTCACAGCTGCTCCTGTCTCTATATGTGGCCTTGATCTCTCCACACTTGACAACGCCCACTGGGCGGCACTCCACCCCCCCACTTTCTCTCCCTGTGCATCCTGTCTCTGTTAAAACCAGTATGTGCTCAGCTGTATCACTGTAATTGCTACTAAATTGTATAATGTATGAAATCATTCTGTGTAACTCTAAGTCAGTGACTTGTATTCTGTAACCTAAATTTGTCCTGTCTGTCCTCAATGCGACGAGGTACCTTTGGAAATGAGCCTCTGGCTCAAAGGTTGTAAACCAATTTACAAATAAATAAATAAATAATAAAAAAAAAATAAATAGTGTGCTTACCTGGTAAACAAAAGCTAAATAAATAAATAAATCCCTGTTTATGCCTCAAAAAATTCCTGGGATTTCCAAAATTTAGCATTTCTTTCACCATTAAGTAGGGGTTGTAAGCATAAAATAATAGCACTCATTAGTATTGTAGTCTAGTTCTCCTTCAGAATGTGTTTTTCACACTAAACTACAGGCAGCAGCAGGCTTCTAGAGCATATAGTAAATTTTTTTTCTTAAATGTGTCCCTGCTTTTTGCAAACTTTGTCCCTGCTTTCTGATTGAGGAGGTTGAGAGATATTTATTGAAGCAATATAGCATGACCAGGGGCTACATTAAGAGTCTGATAATCACCTTCTATGTGAGTAATGTGGCATGAGGCACAGCCGAGTGCCACATGCTCCTAATGGTTAATTGGTGGTTAATGTAACCCTTGGGAATGTCTTATTGCTATTATGGAAATGGGGTTGATTAAAATAATTTATAGTACCTTTAAATTCAGAGAATTGCTTGATGGTTTTTTTTGTGAGGCTCTGCAGGTATATCAAGTAAACAATAAGACACGATAGGGTGTGCATTATGCTGATCTAACCGCACGCCGTTGGGCATAGTGAGGCATGACTCTGCAGACTGAGTGCCTTTAGCCCCTGAAAGTGCAATTATGCATAACCCTGAAGTATCTTATTGAGGTTATAAAATGGGTACAAAAAGACAATAAAAAAATGCCAACTTCTTTTAATAAGAACAGAATATTTTCTTTTTAAAAGTAACTAGTAAAATGTAGTGCCTCCCCAGTTGTAAATCATCAGTCTATCCACACATTCAATAGACAAAATGTTTGTTTATCGTGGAATGCAGAAATTCAAACTCCTGGTATAGCGCAACTAGCTTGGGGTGGTGTTTTATGTGGATGACATCTACAGTATGTGAATGGAAAAGTCAAGGTGATGATCCAGGCAGACAAACAGGTATTTAAAGGTTGGAAATCATTCACATGGGAGGGATCCAGGGTTGTGAAGATTGGGGAGGACTGCAGCTTGGACAGTCACTTCTTGGTACCAAAAGTCATGGGGACCAATTTGTTTTTTAGCATTCAGGGTACATTGATTAACATAAATCTGTTCAAAACTTGTTACCTGCACTGTTTGCTGTATGGCAACCTGTTGAGAAGGCACACAAGTGCAAAATGTTGAGGTGTGTCAGCCTGAACTTGTTATCTGCACTGTTTGCTATACCTGCTCTGCACCATTAAACTGAACATAGTTGGACTTCTAATGATGTTGTCTCCCTCATGACTGCCTGAAACGTTGATCTCCATAATTGACGATCCTGAAAATCTCACAAATTAGCAGATTTATTCAATTAAAACATTATATTACTGCAGGCGAGGCATGAGTTCAATAAAAAGCAAAGGGGGAACTAATTTATTTAATGTTTTACTGGTTGAGGACGATGCATCCGAGCAGGAGATCTCCGACTCTGGGGCCTCTGAGATACAGCAACCAGCATGCCATTCCTCTAACAAAACATCGAAGGAGAAAAAGAAAAATACAATGGCCACAAAACTGGACACCATTCTGAACAAATTAGAAGACTTCAAAGCAGAGTTCCACTCCTTCAAAGATACAATGGCGACAGTTCATTCCAACCTTACAAGTCTGGAGACTGAAGTTAACACACTGGACGAGACACGGAGAAACACGCAGATCGCATAATGCAACTACACACAACAATGGAACAAGTAATACTGGTATGTCAGCAAGCAGCAGATCATCAGGAGGACACAGAAAGTCGGCACCACTGATGGAACATCAGGATATGCTCAGTACCAGAGAACAGTGAAGGGGATGGGGATTATGGATTTTGTGGACACGTTACAGTGCACTTCTCTTGCATTGGACACAGACTTTCAATTAGAACTTGAGCGGGTGCATAGGGCCTTGGACCCTAAACCTTTAAACCCATCTGCTCACCCCAGAGCAATTATTGTCCCTTTCTTGAGATATTAGACCAAGGAACTGGTACTTCTGAAGGTCTGGGCCCAAGGAAAGATATTCTATGGGGACACACAAATCTTTATGCATAATGATTATGCACCTACCACCATGCAGCACAGGTTAGAGTATATCCCCCTCTTCCCCATCTTAAGGCAGAACAAACTTAAATTTGAATGCCCTATCCTGACAGGCTAGTAGTGCAATACCCTAATGGTCAATCAAAATACGAAACAGCATCAGCAGCAACGGAAGATTTACAAGCCAGAGGTTTTACCACTTCGGCCCATATTGCTTTGCCACAGAGGACATCTACCAGACATGATTGGGGGCAATCCTCTTTTCCAGATCCATTTGCTCAGCATTCCTCTCTTGACTCCCAGAAGAAATTGCTGCATCAGCTTGCTGCACAGGAGACATGAACTGATTGGCCTGTTGACAAGCTTCAGGCATGCAGTGAGTAGCTCGGAGGGTCAGGGTTTATCTTGCCCCCTGGGACTCTGGGGGTGGAGGGCAGTGCTGCTGGGGCCTGCCTGAATGTTGGCCCTGCTTTGGGGGTGGGGTCAGGCCCAGATCTTGGCAGCCAACAGGAGCTCCTTAAAATTCCTCTAATGCTCATTGCAGAGTGCCAGCTTAGGCTTTAATATAATTTTTTTTGGGGGGGGAATAGTCTGCGGGGATCTGACTTGGGGCCTTGGGAGGTGACTGTAATACATAAGTCAGATGGAGGGCGAGGAGAGGCCTGCCGACAGAGTGGAAGCTCCCAGGTAACCCGGTCTCCCGCTAAATAGGGACAAGCGGTAACTTACTTTATTTTGATACAGGAGGGCTATGGCCAAGGTTTCCTGCTAAATAGGGAGTGTCCCTGGCTCTGCTCAGATGGTCTGACCCATTCTTGAAGCTGCTGTGCCTTGAACCATTGGGGTTAGTGGTGCGGGAGGTAGCAGGGAGGGGCAACTTTCCACATGATCCCCAACATGACAGGAGCATGTTAGATGGCACATTCCCCTGGCACTAATTTCTTCCCTAACTCCCTTCAGCATTATAAGAGTTTAGATGAGAGGGGGTAGAGGTCCCTCTGGAGGGATAGGCCCTCACATGGACCCCACCATGTCAATAGCAACATTACAATATTCTAACTATTATCTATCTTGCCTACGCAGAGTTGGGATTGGGAGTTTAGATGCTGCTGGTGTCTTTTGGGCTGTGCTGGTTTTCCTGCAGATCCCCGTAACTCTCGAGCTGGCAGCAGTGGGAATGATGCACTGTAGGAGTTCTAACAAGGAAATAAGAAAAGATGAGCTTGTGGCTGCTATTGATCTTGAGTGCTCGCCTTTCTCCTGCTTCCTTCTGTCCCCCACCCCAGGGGGATGGCACTGGAGGGGGCTGCCCCTGGATCCTTCTTCTCTTGGCCCTCATGTTTTTTTTTCAAGGGGGGTCTGGGGACTCAATGACCCACATGCTGCTGCAGAGGGAGGCCTTTAGGGACGCTGCCCTCGTTATCCATCAGAAGCTATAATATACATTTGCTTTCTCATCATTAGACCTTAATTTATTTTCTATACATTGAACCTTTGAAATGGACTCTGGATGTGTTCTCTGATGGACTCTAGAGAGTTTTTTGTTTTCGTTTATTTGAGACTGGGGCATTGGTTATTTTACTCCTCTGCCAGGTAGGGGAGAAGGTTTGTTATATGGCTATGTTTCAAATTGAAGGATAATGTCTAGGAATGCCCTATTTGAGGACAGTCCAAAATGAAATCATCATCCTTTATGAACTAAATCTTGATTGGTTAAACATCAACACCAAAAGTAAACAAATCAGAGATTTTTGTGGCTACTCAGGTTTCACCCAACTAATATCAGGCATTACTCGCCCTAACCCCAAAAATTCCACAAATGGTTCATTGCTCAACCTAATCCTTATCCATAGACCCCACAAGTTCGCCCACTCTGCAGTCTTTCACAATGATGCCAGCAATCACTGCACTGTGGGCTGCATTAGAGACCTGGCGTCGGCCAAGTCAAACAGCAGGTTTATTTGGAAAAGGAGCTTCCACAAATTCAACCTATCTGACTACTTAGCCAACCTCAGAGGTATAAACTGGACAGACTTCTACCCAGCTTCAAATGCCAATGATGTGGCCTCCCTTTTCAATTACACCCTAAGTGGTATCATCAACAGGCATGCCCTGATGAAAAAATGTAGAACCCAGAAGCATTCTTGCCTGTAGTTCACGGCTGAGCTAAAGTCTGCACTAAACAAAAGGGACTGTCTTTGGACCATGGCCAGGCTGACCAAACTCCCTTCAGACTGGGAAGTGTTCTGGGCTAGCCAGAATGAGTGAACCAAACTTGTTAGGGATGCCAAAGCAAACCATTACCTCTCAGCATTCGAATCTGCCAAGGGTAATCATGGCATTTTTTTGGGTATAGTAAAATCAGCAGAGGACATGAAACAGGCATCCACACTTCCGAACAAGATCACCTACCAGGGTACAATACTATCCAATAAGTCAGACATCCTAAATTCTTTCAACATCCATTTCTCTACTGCAGGGCTAGCTTTCAACACCTCCAAAGCTGCCACCCTAAACCTCAGCCTACCTACGCAGTACCCTACACCCACCGATAATAACTTCACATGTACTCCATTCCAATTTAAACAGGTAGAAGACCTGCTACTTTATCTGGATGTAAATAAAGGTGACGGAGCTGATGGGTTAGGACCTTATTTCCTTAAATCTGGGTTCCAGTACCTAACTGCACCAATCCTGCACCTGTTCAGTTTGTCCATTAGTTCATGTAGCATACCAGAAATCTGGAAAATTGCACATGTGCTATGTTTATTCAAATCAGGGGACCCTATGGACCTGAACAACTACTGCCCAATTTCTCTCCTACCCCTACTCTCCAAATTCCTTGAGAAGCTAGTTAATACCCAAGTAAAAGATTACCTCAATAGGACAAATTTAGTAAGCCTGACACAATCTGGTTTCAGACCTGTGCACAGTACAAACACTGCCGTTGCATCAGTTACAAACAATTGGCTCCTTGCCATGGACAAGAAACAGATCACAGGGGCTGTATTCCTGGATCTTAGTAAAGCATTCAACATAGTCGATCATGCTTTTCTTCTTGACTCACTAAATTGTCATAGCATTACCAGTCCCGAGCTGAGTTAGTTCACCAGCTATCTGTCAGTAAGACGGCAGCACATCAAGGTGGAAGGTATTCAGTTTGAATCAATCTTCATTTAGTTGGGGCAGGATTGAGGGATTCTAGCTGATGAGTTTGTGACTGTGTGTTTGTAATTGAATTTGAGGTATTTTCTTCACTGCCATTTCTGTGTGCTTTTCTATTTAGTTTGGGCAGGATTGAAGGATTCTAGCTGACAAGTTTGTGACTGTGTGTTTGTAATTGGCTGTGTCTGGACCACGGTGAGTGGAGTGAGGAGCCACTGCCAGAGGACTCCTTGGCTGATTGTTTTTGGACATAGCCTGTGGTGTAGTCCCACCCCCCACCCCACAGCCCACCAACCCCAGGGCTCGCCCTACATTTATAGGGTGCATCCCATAGGGCCTTGAAACATCCTGCATCCATACAGGAAGTAGTGAAGAGAGAAAACATAACAAAAAACAAAAGAAAAAAACAAATATTTGAGAGATAATGAATAGCCGTCTTAAGCAGGCAGTTGATTGAGAAGGGAAACAGACATGCTGGGAGTGGTGCAGTGCAGTGGTTGTGGAGCAGCTGTCTTCAGGGAGACATTCTGGTGGCTACGATGCTGCCCTATTTGCAGGCACCTCTCTGGGCTGAGGAAGGAGGTTGCCTGTCTCCGAGCAGAGTAGGCCAAGCTGTAGGTGGCATCCACCCTGGCACGGGGTCATAATGTTGCAAGGCATTATGCCACATGGCAAAATCACACTGCCAATACAGCACAATTTCTGTCATGAGGCATAAGTCTTTTTCTGCCCCCCACCCTCACGGGGTTGCCCTGGACCCCCCACTAAAGATTCTCAACTACGGGGGGTTCCAACTCAGGGAGTGCACATCTTGTAAAAAAATTTAAGTTTCTGGGACCGGGAATCAAACCCAGTCCCAGACACAGCGCCTGGGTTCCTACTGCTGTGGCTCAGTCCTATGAGCAATGGCAGCTGCTCATCGAAACCTGCTCATAGCAGAGGTCTTATCCTCTGCCTGGGAAAGCGCTACTGGTGCAATACCGCATACAGCAGTATACATGGTATTGCACCAGTAGTGGTAGCAATACTGCGCTGTATCAGGTTAGCCATAATGTTGTACGCTATTAAGTTTGCGACATTATGACCCAGTAGGATCCACTCCCACCCAGAGACCACTGGGTCCACAACCTGTACCTCAAAGGATGCCAGAGAAGAGGAGTGATTGGACTATAGTGGGCTCAGGGAGGGTGAGGGAGAGGGGTCGTAAGCACATCCCCCAACCGGTCCCACTTAGTAACTCCTACACTGTTTTGGAGGAATGGGAAAGCCCCACTCAGGAACCTGAGGCTGGGACCAGGGAGGATGGGAGGGTCCTACAGGATAGAGCCCCAGGGAAGGGAGGGAGGCAGGGGACCCCGGAGGAGGGAGAAGCTTCTCCTAGTGGGGGACTCTATTGTCCAGGAAATGGAGTTAGGGACACCTAGCAGGGGAGAGAGGGAGGTCAAGTGCCTCCCAGGAAGCGCTGCATGGAGGAATGAGAAGCAGATCCATAGGATCGCTATGGTAATAGCTAGGAGGGAGCAGCTGGATGTCAATGTCCACCTGGGGACCAGTGACCTGGCGAGGAGAAGGGTGGAGTTAGCCAGCTTCCAGGAGGATTTCAGGAAGCTGGGGGGAAACCTGAAACAGATAGCATGCTACTTCTCATTCTCGGAGGTGCTTCTTGTCCAGGGCAAAAGTGAAGCTGGGGCAATCCACATCTGTACCTTCAACTCCTGGTTGAAAGATTGGTGTGGAAGGGAAGGTTTTGGCTTCATAGGATACTGGAGCCTGATGTGGGCAGATGTGAGCTTATATAAGGAGGACGGCCTGCATCTGTCTGAGAAAGGGACCTTGGTCTTTTGTGAGAAGTTTAAATGCTTCAGCTGTGACCATTTAAACTGGCCAAGGGGGGAGAGCCAGGAGGGTCAGGAAGCTTACAAACACACACCCCCATGGGAACATGCAGGAACATAAGTTGACTACAGGAACAGCTAAAGCAGGCAGGGAGGGATAGGCAAGTGAAGAATGTGTGACGAGTGACATGGGGGGCAAGAGCACATAGGAAAGGAAACCGGGGAGGGTGTAAGATGCTGGAGAGGGAGAACAAGCGCAGAGAGAGGGCAGACTGTAAAACATGGAAGGTCATGCTAACAAATGCCCATAGCCTAGGAAATAAGGTTCCAGACCTAGAGGCCTTGTTGGCAGGTGTAGACCTTGACATAGCAGCAATAACAGAGACGTGGTACTCTGCTAATCATGACTGGGAAGTCAATGTACCAGGCTATACTCTGTTCAGACGGGACAGGAAGGGTAAAAAGGGTGGGGGAGTGGCCCTGTACATCAGAGATGGTATAAAGGCTACAGAAGTTCAGGGAAGACAGGGGGAGACTGAGGTAGAAGAAGAAGAAGAAGAATCTGCATTTATATAGCACTTTTCTTACAACCAAAGCGCTTTACAAGCAATGCTAGACTGGTAGTGAAGTGACTGAATGTGTGGTGGCAGCCATATCGCACATCATCACCCACACACAGCCTGGATAATTGCATGAATCTGCTTATGGGAAGGGGAATGTTGGCCAGGACACCGGGAATGTTCCCTACTCTTTGAGAAGAGTGCCCTGGATTCTTTTACTTCCACCTGGACACCCACCAGGACAACACCAGGATGGGTAGAAGGGACCTCGGTTTAACTGCCCATCCAGGTGGCACACCCAGCAGTACAGCACCCCCAATACTGCACTCGATGCCAGCGCATTTTAGGTGCAAGTCCAATCCCGTGTGGGGCAGAACCCACGAACTTCTGGTCCAGAGGTGGACGTGCTACCAACTGAGCCACGCTGACACAGGTAATGTGGGTCATCCTGGAGCCAGGGAATGAAACAGCAATACTGTACACATGGGGGTGATCTACAGACCTCCGGCACAGAGGGAGGAAGTAGACAGGGAACTAGTGGAGAACATACATGACATGGCAGCTAAAGGCGAAATCCTGCTACTGGGGGATTTCAATATGTCAGATGTGGATTGGGCCACCCAGGTGGCTGCTTCAGCCAAAAGCACAGCCATCCTGGAATCCCTGCAGGGGGTTGTGCTTAGGCAGCTGGTGCATGAGCCAACCAGGGATAAGTCCATTCAGGACCTGGTATGGACCAATGAGAACAGAGTCGAAGAAATGCAGGTGGAAGGGCAGCTGAGGTCCAGTGACCACCACATGGTGTGGTTCAACATGGAGACATGGACTCAATTAAGCCACACAAGGGCAAGAGTATTAGATTTCAGGAGGCCAGATTTCACTGAAATCAGTAGATGTATACAAGCAGTCCTGGGGAAGGGTAAGATAATGGAGGAGGTGGAAGAACAATGGGAGAAACTGAACAGAGCTATAATGGATATAACAAACCAATACGTTAGCATAGTGACCAAAGGGAAAAGAAGAAGGAAACCACTATGATTCTCCAAAGAGGTGGGGGACAAAGTCAGTGCTAAAAGGCTGAGTTTCAGGAAATATAAGGGGAGCCAAAGGGAGGAGGACAGGGAGGTATACCTTGAATGTCTCAGGGAAGCAGGGAAGCAGGGAAGGCTGATAGGAGGGCCAAAGGCACAGACAGAAGAGGGCTTAGCATAGTCTTTAAACAAAGGGGATAAGTTATTTTATAGGTATATCAGTGAAATAAGAAAACCGGGGGAGGAATTGTGAGGCTTAAAGGAGAAGGGAGTGTGTAAGGAGGGGGATCTGGACAAGGCAGAAATACCGAACAAATACTTCTGCTCAGTATTAACTAAGGAGGGGAGTCAAGGATCACAGTTGGGTTGCTGAGGCAATGGGGGGAGAAGTGGACATCAGTCCATTCACAGTGGACAGAGTTCTGGAAGAACTCACAAAGCTGAAGGTGTATAAGTCCATGGGGCCAGATGGCATCCTCCCGAGGATATTAAAGGAGCTGCGAAGGGAACTAGCAGCGCCTCTGGTGGCCCTGTTCACAGAGTCACTCAACACGAGTGTCATTCCAGAGGACTGGAGGAGGGCACATGTAGTCCCACTGCACGAAAAGCGGCATTAGGAAGGAGGAGAGGAATTACAGGCCAGTCAGCCTCACCTTGGTGGTGGGAAAGATCTTGGAGACACTGCTGAAAGAAAGGATAGTGGCACTTATAGAATCCAGTGGTGCTCAGGATCTGATGCAACACAGATTCGCTGCAGGAAGGTCATGTCAAATGAATCTAATAGATTTTTTTTATTGGGTGAATAGGGAAATAAATCAGGGAGGGACGGTAGATGTCACCTACCTAGATTTCAGCAAAGCCTTCGACACCGTCCCACATAGAAAGCTAATTAACAAGATGGGTAGTATGGGCATGGGAGACAAGGTGGTGAATTAGGTTAGGAACTGGTTAACAGACAAGAGACAGAGGCTGGTGGTAAATGGGGCACAATCTGGGGAGAGGGAGGTGACCAGTGGAGTACCACAGGGATCAGTACTAGGACCAATCCTGTTCATTGTCTTCATTAATGACATTGCAGAGGGGCTGGAAGGAAATGTCTGACTGTTTGCAGATGACACCAAGATCTGCAGCAAGGTAGGTACTCCAGAAGGGGTGCAAAAAATGAAGAGGGACCTGGAGAAGCTTGAAAGTTGGTCAGAGATGTGGCAACTGAGGTTCAATGCAAAGAAGTGCAAAATAATGCATCTGGTAGAGGGAACCCTGGGGACAGCTACAGGTTGGGGAGGGGGCTGACTGTCACCAAAGAGGAAAGGGACTTAGGGGTTATCATCTCTGATGACCTTAAGGTATCAAAGCAGTGCACAAAGGTGGCAGGGAGGGCCAGTGGCATGCTGGGGTGCATAGGCAGGGGTAAGAATAGCAGAAGGTGGGAAGTGGTAATGCCATTGTATAAAACACTGGTAAGGCCTCACTGGAGTACTGTGTGCAGTTCTGGAGGCCACACCTGCGCAAGGACATAGATAGGGTGGAGACTATCCAGAGAAGGGCAACAAAGATGGTGCATGGTTTGTACCACAAAGTATATGAGTAGAGACTAAGGGTCCTCAATATGTACTCACTGGAGGAGACAGCGGGGAGGACATGATTGAAACTTTCAAGTACCTCAAGGGCATAAACAAGGTGTAGGTGAGGGACCTTTTCCAATGTAGAAAAAGTGCTAGAACAAGGGGACACAGTACAAACTTGGAAGGGGGTAGATTAAGAGGTAATGTGAGGAAGTTTTTCTACTCAGAAAGGGTAGTCAATGCTTGGAATAGTCTGCCACAGAAGGTAGTGGGTCAAGCACAGTGGAGGGGTTTAAGCATGCCTGGGACAGGCACAGGGGAGGCTTGAGAGGGGAGAGAGGGAGTGATGAAAAGCCATTGATCACATAGGGTCAGTGGCCACATACAATGTAAAGGGCCTACGGGCAGATTGGATGGGCCTAGCGATCCTTATCTGCTGACAATTTCTATGTTTCTATACTCTCCCCACTCCTAGGGTTGCCACCTTTGGATGGGGCAGAAACCGGATCTTAAGCTCCACCCCTAGCCCCACCCCTTTTCATGACTCATCATGCATTGTTCCTCCTAGAAGGCTTTTTGTTATATCAATAAAAGACAACATTTAAAGCAGCAGTTCAACAAAAATGTTAACATACTGTACTGTACCTGTTAAGTTACTTTCCTAGGTTCTTCCTAGTCATCCATTTACTTATGTATTTACTTATTGACATTGGTTTACCAAATAAACATACAGTGATAAAATAAATATTTACAGATATGATCTTGGGGGAGACAAGGGGAATACTATAAATAGCATACAACAGTATACATGGTACATAATAATACATAAATAAATTGTTTCCTGTAATCTGTACTTTATATCATTTTCTGATTTCATTCCCTGTTCATATCCACAGTACTATTTCAAAGAAAAAGAAATGACCATACTTTTTTCTTGAGGAAAAAATATAATTTAAAACATTTTTAAATGCCTAAATTCTGTTAGAGATGAAAATGTTTACCAGCAAATGAAAGTGGAAGACAACTGGCTCTGTTACTGTTACAAAAAGTTGTGCTGCTATGCCACTTTAAGGTGTAATGGAAAAGATTAGGTTAGGTTAAGTGCTAATGGTGTTAATGGCCATACTTTACACCTCCCAGGCTGACTGCTTTCACAAACAAAGGGTTATAGTGACAACAGAACTTGTTTATAAACTGGACATGCAGCTGAAACAATGACTAATATGACAACATTTGTTTCAAAAGTATGTGAGCACTCAAAATGGTTCAAAAACCTGGCCAGCACACAGCAAAACTGGATTACCTGGTAGGGACTCTGAAAACCTGATCATCAGGTAAAAAACCTGACAGGTGGCAACCCTACCCACTCCTCCCCCTTACAAGGGGAGTACTGCAAGGCTCAATCCTTGGACCTCTTCTGTTCATGATTTACATAAACTCCATTGGGGCCCATGTCAGCAAAGCTAAGTTACAGTACATCTATTTGCAGATAACACAGTCCTCTGTATCTCAAAACCCTCAGTGAGCAAAGTATGCGCAAAGCTTCAGGCTGAATCTGACCTCCTTCAACAAAATCTTTTACAGTCTAAATTTCTACTAAATGCTAAGAAAACTAAGGTCAGGTACTTCCACTCCAACCATCTGACCACAGTTCCAAAAGCGCTCTCTTCTTTGCCACCCATCAGAACCTTTCTTGGTTACAACCTTGAAGCTGTCAACAAATCTAAATACCTCGGCTGTGAATTAGACCACCACCTAACGTTTTCAGCCCATATTACTTCACTTGTAAAAAACTAAGGCAAAGACTCAGTTTCTTTTTTAGGAATAAATCGCTTTTTTCAACAGAAGCTAGGCTGAGATTGGTACAGACCACGTTCATCCCATTCCTTGATTATGCCGATGCAATCTATGGACATTGCTCAGACTCTCTGCTTCAACAGCTCGACATACTCTACCACAATTCTATACGATTCATCATTAATGCCCACCATCGCACACATCACTGTGATTTATACGCTTCCCTGGGCTGGACTTCCCTGTCCACAAGATGGCTCATCCACTCACTCACATGGCTCTACAAAGCCCTCCTGCTAAAACTCCCTTCCTATAGTACATATCCAGTCTTTTTCAGTGATCTACCTGCCACTATCCGCTACGGAGCAGCTCATGCATTTTGCTGTATGTTCCACACTCCCGCTCCCTCTTCAGCTAACTGGCTGTATCCAGTGCCCTTTCTGCTGCTTGGAATAAAACACAAGCTACTGTCAAACTTCAAAATCTTTTATTTTATTTTTAAATTACTGTACTTTTTGCTGCTCCAGCTGTCGATATCCGCCCTGGTCACAGCGCCCCCGTACTTCCACCTCCTATCTTGCCTGCGCTCTCCCGGGCACTCCTGGCTTACCCCCCCAGAGGGTGGGGTCATGGCATCATTCCCAGCTTTCCAGTGCCGTGAAACTGGTCCTGGTTGGGAGAGCCGACAAGGAAGCTAATTGAAGCCTGGAGCAGGGCTTGATGGAGATGGCTGGCCACAGATTTTTCTCCCCTAGAGGCTGGGGTGGGGATGTGCAATGATGACCAGCATCCACCCCACCCCAGAGTTCAGTAGTTGTTGGTGCTATGCGATGGACCCAGCCTCCGCCAGGTGTCACTCCTGCACTGAGCACATGCCACCCTCCCCCCTGGAGAAGGAGAACAGTCCTAGGGACGCTTGATCCTTCTCCCCCTGGTCGGCCCTCCGATAACACGGATCCATTCCCAAACCTGGGTCACCCACGTCGCAAGAGGAAATCCAACTGCTGTGCCGATGGGCCGGATAAACTTCAAAATCTTGTATCACTAAATAGTTTTAAAAACCTTGTCAACAGCAAATTGTACAACTCCTGTACATGCCAATCTCAAAAATAACTTTATCATATACTTAACTTCCTAATTATGTCACTATCACACTCTCCTCGTTAGAGATGGTTATAGCATCAACTTGCTACAAAGAGGATAAGCACACACCCCATACTCGAGCCTTCTATCCTTCTGCCTATCCTTCTGGCTATCCCCTCTGTCATATCACCTATCTTCATATCTATCTCACGACCAAACTCCTACCTGAACATACCTATCTCCCTTGCCTGCTCTGGTTGTAAAAGCTCCCATTATTCAATTTAAGGCACTTGCTTCTGAAAATCTAGTACTTTTACCTATGCACTTGTAGCTAACCTCATAATGACTCGTGACTGCTTTAATTGTATAAATGACATAAAAAAAAATTTTTCTCTATTGTTCATCCATGTATCTAACTTGTTCTATAGTGTTTACTATTGTAAAATAATATTTCTGTATTTATACTGTTTGCTAGCTGAATATCTTGTACCAAACTGTCCGTTCAGGACCTCTTTGTAAATGAGCGTGTTCAACGTAGTTATTCCTGCTAATAAACTTGAACTAATAAACTTGAACTAACTTGAACTAACATCCTGTTGGCATAGAGGAAGCATTACCTTTATTTTAGCCACTTAAGTTAGGTTCTATTCAAAAACAGTGAAAGAAAATGTGCGTGGTGCAAAATTGCTATGCAAAAACAACACCGACCACCATGGCGCAGGGCCGAGACACTATGTTTTCTGCGGGGAGCTGCACTCCCCGCACTCTCCACATGGGGGGGGGATTTGGCCCCTGCACCCCCCTTTATATATATAACTAACTCCAGGGTGGTCAAAACTGGGGGAAAGGAGCAACTACCTGGATTATGTGGTTCAGGCTCGCGATGTAATCCAGGTAGTTTCAGTGCTTTTTTCTGTGTGGTTATTGACCACGCGGTTATATTTTAGCAGTATTGACCTGCTACGCTTAAGTTATACTGAGAGTTTTACATGCTTAGGAGAGGCTTACATTTTCTTTATGAGGATGTTCTCCTATTATTTTTATAAGTTGTTACTAAACAGAAGTTTCATTATACTGTAGATAACTCCCCAAAGTTCTAACTAAACAAGATTGTTGGAGCGGAGAGGAGTACCATTCTGTGAGGTGGAAGACAACACCATATTTATCTTCCCATTTTGCTTGTTAGCTCTTATATTTTCTTTTACTTTTTATTTCTACTTGCCTTCCCTCTCTCATTGTCCTTCACTTTTCCACTTTTACGAGGTCAATGGAAATCTTGAGGGAGCCCTCTCTCCACAAGGACTGGTTTTCCTCCCTAGGTGGTATTTTGTACAGCCACATACAGAGATGTATACACTGGCATCTCTCACCTTGGAAGTCCTATTTACCCTTATCCCACATTCCATAGATGGTGGGGCATCACAACTCTCCCATCTCTGGTTTAACAGTTGTTGGCCCAGTTGGCCTCAAGATTTATCACCTCAGGTTCTGCCACATAGCAGAACCTCATGTTACCATTAGCAGCCCCTCCCAATAGTTTTGAACAGCTTGTTTTTTCTTTTTCATTGTTCTTTTATGGTGCAGAGACAGGGTGGTATAATTTTTACATGTATTGCATTTATATCTGAAACATGCAGGTGAAGAAGGCCTTACGTGGAAATTGTGTGGGGCTCTGGGGGGTGGAGGGACATATAGACCAAGATAAAGTCTTTCTATTAGGGATGGGGGCAAGGGGGGTGCTTACTGTGTCAATTTAATTGTAAGAGCCAATGAGTTTCCCACTTAGAATAGTGTCACATAATGTGAATGAGCTGACAGGACTGATCAAACGGTATAGAACTTTAATAGCACTTAAGAAGCTCAAGCCAGACCTCTTGTTATTACAAGAGACTCATCAATCCATGAATGAACATCAGAAATTATTGAAATTTGGGTTCTCCTAGGTGATAGATTTGTCATATAGACATGGAGGACACCAGGGAGCAGTGGTTTTGATCCCCAAAGATCACCATTTGAGGTGACTGGTCAATATGCAGACAAGGAAGGCCGACTGGCCCTGGTATCTAGCCAGATCCAGGTTCAGCAACTGACTGTTTGTAGTGTCTGTATTCCACATGGGACTGACACATCCTTTATTCAGTAGTTAATTGACACCATTATGACTCACAAGCAAGGCATCCTCATCTCTGAGGGGGATTATAACTGTCTATTAAATCCATCATTGGGCACTTCGGCTTCAAAGCCTCCATTGTTGACCTCCAGACAGAAACATTTACATAGGTTGCTTAAAGAAATAGGCTTAGTGGACACCTGGCAGCACCCCACCCCTCTGCCAGACAATTTTCCTTTTATTCTAGCACCCACAGACACTATTCTAGATTAGATTATTTCTACATAAGTGAGGAACATTTAGATTTTATTCATAACTCGGACATTAAGAATATTCATCTCTCATATCATGCCCCTATTAGTTTAGAATTAAAAATAGCTCGGGAGTGTAGGAATATGCTCTGGTGCTTCAATAATTCATTACTGAAGGACCCAGAATTTAAAAAATTTCTAAAAGACATTATCCCGGAAATCTTAAGAAATAATATGTCTCCTGACACTACCCCTCAACTTCTGTGGGATACTTTAAAATCAGTGCTATGGGCAGATATCATAGCATTCTCTACTAAAAAGAAAAAGCAGAGGGAAGCCAGACTGAAGGAATTGCAAGAAAAATGTAAATTTCTTCAAGAGACCCAAATGCAAGGAGATTATTCCCTAGAGAAGCAGGTTCTCCAAACCCAGCAGGAGATACAAAAAATACTGACGGTTAAGACAGAGCAGGCCCTGACTTGGCTAAGGCAAAAATATTATGAAGGCAGAGCACGGGCATGCAAACTTCTGGCTTACCAACTTTGCAAGAAAACTCAAATTACCTCAATTTTTAAAATTAAAGATCCACACAAGGGCAAACTAGTGACCTCCACCTCTCAAATATTAACTGTTTTCCAGGAATTTTATTCAGACCTTTACACTGAAACATCCCCTCCTGATCTGGCTATGATAGACACAAGTCCTAGCTGGACTCAAACTTCCCTCTTTGAGTTCACAACATGCTGCCTTTCTGCTGTGTTCTGTTACAAAATGCAAACTTTACACCATGATACAAGACTTATAGACAGGGAAATGCCTAGGCCCCAATGGCTTTGGAGCTGAATTTTGTAAGGCATCTTATGGCTTGATAAAAGATTCATTGTTGGAAGCACTCAAAGAGAAAGATAAAATGGTGAATTATTACCCCATCTCACGGAGGCAGGCAGTCATCTCTGCCATTGTGAAACCTAACAAGACCCCCCCATATTTGTGACTCATACCGTCCCATTTCGGTACCCAATCAGGATTATAAAATTTATACATGTATTATTGCACACCTTTCCCTCTTTACCTCTGCACATATCCCTATCCCTATTTCTGCATTTTGTTAACTCGTATCTTTTTATTTTTCCTTCTCTTTTTTTCTTTTCAAACTTTAATGTAGACCTGCCACTGCTGTGTAATCTAATGTAGCAGAACATTTAGTTTTATTTAGTTTATTGTTCTAGGAATTACTACCTTTGAGCCAGAGGCTCTTTTACAAAGGTTCCACGTCAATTAGGTACAGTACAAAAAAGGTTACATAGATAACACAACAATTTGTGCTGTGTCAAGAGTGAGAAAACATATACAAATACATATCAAATCATTTGTGTAAAAGGACATGAGATATCAATAATCACATTATTATTACAAGAAAGAGGTCATGCCAGATTAGGAGAAACAAATAGAGAAAAAGTCCAGAACAGAGAGGGTAAGTGAAAGGTGTGGGGAGCAGACAATAGCAGGAGAAAAAGTTTCCCATACATGTCTTTGTCAAATAACGGAACAGGGTGGGTAGTGAGAAAATAGGAGGTTTAATCAGGGCAGTCACAGGAGCTGGAGGTGGCAAGGTGAGAGAACAGCCTTGATTTGAAAATACCTAGAGAGGTGGAGGCAGTAATATGAGTGCTGAGGGCATTTAGCCAGCCGGGGGCACGATAAGCAAATGATCTTTGTCCCTGAGAAGTCCAGCATGGGGACTTGGAGAGGTGGTGTTCTGATCTTCTGGTAAACGTGGAAGAAGCGCCGGGCATAACAGCCCTGATACAAGGTGGAGTGAGGCCCAGAGTGGATTTTTTCACCATCAGGCAGGTAAGGTACTTTATCCAGTTTGAGAGTTGCAACCAACCTGAGTTAGCATAGAGTTCACATGTGTGGAGTGCGTCGTGTGCACCAGTGAGCAGCCGACAGGCCTTATTTAGGGATGTTGTAATGCGACTAAGTGCTGTAGTAGTGGCAGATCCGATATAACTAAGCCATAGTCAATGACTGAGATGATAGAGGATTGGATGGCAATCCTCAGTGCAGAATGGGTAAGGAGCTGTCGGTTCCGATACAGAATCCCAATTCGCTGATTAATAGTTTTTATGTACTATCAATGTGAGTTGCAAAGGTTAGGCCTTGATCAAAGTTGATTCCAAGATATTTGAAAATTGGCACTTGTTCAAGGGTATTTCCCAGGTATGTATTAATGGTGAGTGGGACTTGCCGTTTCTTGTTTTGCGGGTTAGAGAAGAGCATGGATTTAGTTTTTTTGTGGTTTAGAACCAGCTTATGTTCAAGGAACCACATCTCAACTTTGGAAAAAGCATGCTGAAGGTTGAGGTGTAAGAGGTTCGGATCTTTATGAGTGGCAAGAATCACGGCATCGTCGGCATAGAGGATTATTTGTTCAGGGCAGTATTTGGGGAGGGAGTTTAGAAAAAGGCTGAAAAGGAGGGGGCCCAGGATGGATCCCTGGGGAACTCCTGAGCGAACCGGTTTTGAGTCTGAGAGAACTCCAGCTACTTTTACAGATTGAGAGCGCTGAGCAAGGTAATTTTTTATCCAGTCACCAGGACCCTGCGAGAGCCCTAGGGATAGTAGTTGTTTGATAAGTAGGCCATGGTGTACTGTATCAAATGCCTTGGTTAAGTTAATGTAGACTGCTCCGGTTAGGTTTCCTTTGTCCATGGCATTGTTAAACATTGTTTAAGAAGTGATTTTTACTATTTAAGAAGTTATTTTTACTGTAGTCAATGTTAATGCTTAGAGTCTAATTAAGTTTACAGCTCGAATTCTTAAGGAGTTAAGGCTCATAGTCCGAATTAAGCTGATAGTCTGATTCTTATTATGTTATAATTCTGTTCTGCATCACTGTTTCCACCCCTCAGCTGTCTCTGTCCCCACCCTGTAACTGCACTCCCTTCCCCATAGGCTAACCCACCCTCTGATTAAATCCTTTGTCTTGCTTGTAACTAAATCCCTTTCATCTCTTTCCCCAGGCTTCTGCAGCTAAGCCCTTGATCAGGCTAGAAGTCCATGAGCCCCAGCAGCTCAGAATTTCAGTGCTGAACTGCTTCACTTGTGGTTCGGCTCAGCTGTGGAGCTGCCTGACTGTCCCCTTAGGATCAGAACTGCAGGTATGGAGCATCTCCCAGAGGGCCAGAGAGTCTGTGCTTGCTGCCAGCACTGCGCACTGGCTCCCCACACCCCCAATCTGGACACATACTTACATTACTATGCCATATCACATGACCAGGGATGCAAAAAACTAAGTGCCCACTTCCCCATTAGTTTATTATCGTTGTTTAATGCTAGAGGCAGTAATGAGCAAACAAGACTAGAGGTCTTATATCTGAGGTATACAAATCTTCTCTTATCTTGTTCATTTTATTCAGTACCTATTATATAGAGCTTCTCTTACCCAGTACATTTATTATCTTGGAAACGTTGCTCTTTCAGCACTCCGTTACATTATGTCACCCTGCATTATCACCCATCCTTGCCAAACAGCCACGAAAATGCTATTTTTTAGTCCACTCCATGCAATCCTTCACCACCCCTATCCTCTAACCATTTTATCTCCAACAATTCCCACCCAAGGTGGGACAAGCCTGCCTGAACTGTGGCACTCTCCCTAGTTTCTAGCCACCATTTTGCCTATAGGGCGATCATACTCCTCTGTGCAACTACGCACCACTATTATCATGCCCAGAACAAAAAACGGGCCAAGATATCATGCGACAAACTTGTACAAGAAAGAAAACTGAATATTATTTCTTCCAGACATTGGATTCTCAATGTAATCTCTATGCTACTCCTATGCTCTGGTAACATTGAGCTCAACCCTGGTCCGACGGTACCTTTACCAACCCCTGCAGATTTTGCATCTGCAAAAGGCTAAAAATGATGTTAGTCAATATATGCAGTCTCCAAAAGAAATTAACTGAAGTACAAGCCTGGGTCGCACATACCATACCTGGAATCATTGTTTTCATGGAAACATGGCTAAAGAAAACTGTACCAGACCAAACTGTGGCACTTCCTGCATACTCCCTCTTCCAGGTCAACAGGGCCACTAGAGGAGGGTGGGGTGGTGATCTGTATTCATGAAAAACTCTCTGCCACTGTTCTGGAATCCACTTTGAAACCAAAGGATTTTGAATGCCTAGCATTAAAAATTTCCATCTCAGCTGCCGAATCTTTAAACCTAATCAGATGTTATAGACCGCCATCTGCGGGTATGGATATTTTGCCTCATCTGCATCTTATCCTGGACGCTGACACTAATGAAGCTATAATCCTAGGTGATCTGAATCTCGACTGGTTGACCGCTAAATCAGCTCCTCTTATGCGACAAACTGGGTCTGACCCAGATAATCACTGAAGTTACAAGGCCTTATCGTAATAACCACATGATTGGTTTATTACTAGACATAATCTTGACAAATAGACCTCATAAAATTGCTCAACATTCGGTCTGGCACAATGACCTTACCGATCACAATATAGTGGTCAGTGTCAGGAATCTACCTAAAATGAAGAATACCAGTAAGGTGATAATCAAAAGATCATTCAAGAACTTCAATTCTGATGACTTCCTAAGGGATTTAAGAGACGCTAATTGGCAGCAATTCTATTTAGCCTCCACAACGACTGAGGCCATGTCAATCCTTAACTCCACCATCAGTGCTATCGTCAACAAACATGCACTCCTAATCACATGCGGAGTAAAAAAAGCCTTGTGTCCCTGGTTTAATGTGGAAATAAAGAAATTGATGTTAAAAGGGATAAGCTATGGGCAACAGCAAGGCACACAAAATCCCTGGAGGACTGGGCAGTCTTCAGAGCCAGCCATAACGCATGCACCAAACTGGTCAGAACACCAAGAAGAGCTATTATATAAACATCCTTGAATCAGCCAAAGGTAATCCTGCAAAAATCTGGTGTACTTCTAAACTTGTGGAAGGGAGTAAAGCACCTCTAACCCTCCCTAATACTATTATTCATCATGGCACCTCTATCACAGATACAGACTCTATTCTACACAAGTTTAATGAACATGTCACCACAGCAGGCCTTGCATTTGACTCCTCGGAGGCATCCACTCTATGATCAACTATTGAACAGACACCCTCCCTGACCAATGCCCCTCCCTATGCTCCCCTTACCTTTACAACAATCACCTTTAAACAGGTGGAGGATCAGCTTTTGAAGTTAGATACCAAAAAAAGTGCAGGTGCAGATAACATCAACCCCTTCTTCTTGAGGTTGGGTTACTACTATCTTACCACCCCAATAACTCATTTATTCAACTTATCCCTGACAGAATGTGCAGTTCCCGAGGGCTGGAAGATAACTCATCTAATCCCACTTTTCAAATCAGGTGACCCTAGAGATCTACATAATTATAGGCCGATTTCAATCCTGCCAGCACTCTCAAAGCTTCTGGAAGAACTGGTCAGTATGCAAGTCAGAGAATTTCTGGATAAGCACCAGCTGGTAAGCCCATCCCAATCAGGTTTCAGACCACATCACAGCACCATCTTGGCACTTTCTAAAGTTACATGTGACTGGCTTGAGGCTATGGATAATAAACAGATCACTGGTGCTGTTTTCTTGTACCTGAGCAAGACCTTCGACACCGTGGCTCATTCCCTCCTGTACGATAGCCTTAAAGTTCTAAGCTTGGATGACTCTGCAATAACATGGTTTGGAAGCTATCTTGGAACTAGACAACAATGAATCAAGGTTAATGGATCTCTCTCATCACTACTCCAACTGTTGAGAGGAGTTCCACAGGGTCCCATCCTGGGACTCCTGCTGTTCCTGATTTATGTAAACAACATGAATAAAGACATTGGTGACTCCAATATCCACCTATTCGTGGTCGATATTGTCCTTTATGTATCAAAGCCATCCCTCAAACAAGTCTGTTCCGCTCTTCAGTCAGATTTCAACATACTTCAGCATAATTTATTAACATCCAAACTTCTGCTGAACGTCAATAAAACCAAGATTATGTTCTTTTATCCACCGAAGGTTCAACTGACAACTCCCACCATCAGACCACCTACGCCCATTGTCACACTCTTAGGTGATATTATTCAGGTGGTAGATAATTTCAAATATCTTGGATTTATTCTTGACTCCCACTTACCATTTTCCTCCTATATTGATGCATTGACAAAAAGAAGCTAAGAATAAGACTTGATTTCTTTTACAGGAACAAATCCATGTTTTCACTAGAGTCCAGAACTGGGTTAGTACAGGCCACATTCCTACCCCTCTTGGACTATGCAGATATTATTTATAAAAGCTGCAGTTTCACAAATCTCCACAAGTTGGACATTCTATTCCACCATGCCATTCGGTTTATAACCAATGCTCCATCCAGAACACATCATTGCACTTTGTACAAGGAGGCAAACTGGACATCACTGATAGCTAGGAGACTTACTCACACATACATCTGGATATACAAAGCAGTCCTAAATAAACTGGCCTATTACATTACCGCTGGCCTCCACTGTTCACATAGTGCGTATGCCCTCAGGAAATGTGATTATATCACTTTTGCAGTTCCAAATCCCCACTCATGCTACGGCAGGGCAGCACTGAGCTATGTCCTCCCATCTGTATGGAACAAGCTTCAATCCACATTAAAGCTCCAGACCCTTATAATATTTGACACCTTCAAAAGGCTTATTCATAGGCTTACTCCTGATACCTGCCAATATACCTAATTTCCTCCAACTAGCCACTTCTTCTCTTCATCCCATGACCCTTGGACCACGGATACTGCACTTATACACTAATGCTTTTTCCCTGTTATTTATCCCTTATTTCCCCTTCCCCCTCCTTGTGACTTGCAGACTCCACCTCCTATTGTTTATTCACCGCCTCCTCTGAATTTATTCCTACTGCACCCTCTTACTCTTATTATGTATCCTAAGTCTACCGTCCCATTAATTGGATGTTGGACACTCTCCCTATTACTTGATGTATGTATTCAATGTACCCTTGTATAACTGCCCTGAATTGAATGATTTTTAGCTGTGCCAGCTTTTGCTATTAGATGTTTTTTGTATTACTCTCTGCTTTTTTGTATATTGTGTTACATGTTTTGAGTATGTTGTATAAGGGACCTCCTTACAAATTAGCTTTGCTCAATGGATTCATCCCTTCACAATAAACTGAACTGAACTGAACACTGTTTAGATGATATTCTGCCTCTTTTGATTCACTCTGACCAGTCTGGCTTCATTAAGTCCTGACAAACAACAGATAATATTAAGCGAATGATATACTTAATCAATCATGGGCACTCCTCACGGTCCCCCCTAATGATACTCAGTCTAGATGCCCAAAAGCATTTGATTGGGCTTCCTGGTCTTTTCTGCACCATGCCCTGTTGAGATTTGTATTCCCCCAGGAATTCTTAAACAACATTAAGGATATTTATTCTGCCTCCGAAGCATCAGTAAAAATTAATGGGTCTCACTCTACCCGCTTCCCTCTTACCTGAGGTACTAGGCAGTGCTGTCCCCTTTCCCCTTACCTTTTCACCCTGCATGTAGACCCTATAGCCCAATATCTGCATCAAGCATGACAGATTCAGGGTTATCAGATTGGTGATCAACAGCATAAACTAGCATATTATGCAAACAACCTCCTCCTTTACATCACCAACCCCGAGTCATCATTGGCGGCACTATGGGACAGACTACTTCTCATAGAACAAGTCTCAGGTTATAAAATTAATTCCAGTAAAACAGAGGTACTAATGGTACAGAGTTCCCCCACACAGTCTTTGAAACAAAAGTACCCATACAAGTGGAATCAAACTCATATTAAATATTTAGGTATACAGATTGCAGCAGACCCCTGAACCATGTTTACACAAAACTATAACTATTTATTTTCCCAAATTAAGCTAGATCTTCAGGTGTGGATACACCTATCAATATCACTCCTTAATAGAGTCCAGTCCATTCAGATGAATGTCCTCCCATGAATATTACACCTAATGCAGTATATTCCTCATTCCCCACCCAAAAAAGAAATAGATAGATGGAACAGATTGATATCAACCTACCCCTGGCAGAGGATGAAGCCAAGGGTAGTCTTATGCAAATTGCATCTTCCTAAAGCTAGGGGTTGGCTGGCACTCCCCAACTTTCAAAATGATGCCTTAGCTGCAGTACTTCAACATTTAATTTATTGGCTTAGTACCTACATATGCACCTCAGTATGGGTTCACATAGAACGGGCCCTTCCTGCACTCCCATTAGATAACACTACAGTGTGCCAGCCTGGGAGTGGAGACCTTCACTGTGAACAGTCCCTTTATACAGCGGATCATCTCTGCTGCTGGTACTCATTTTTGAAGAAACATGAAAATATAATGGGCGCCAGGTGGGTAGGACTGCCTGCTTTTGATCTGACTTTCATTCCAGCAGGGCTCTATCATAGATTTAGGAATTGGAAGTGGAGTGGTCTTCAACATTCATACCATTTTTGTAATAAGGGCACCTTTAAATCCTTCTCACAACTACAAACAGAATACTTTCCCACCCAACAGGATTTCTATAGATACTTAAAAATGAGGCACTTCCTGGGCTCCACTTTAGGTCTGGATGTTGCCTCTCAGATACTCCCACCATTATTTCAATTACTTATACAGATACAATCAGAATCCTCCCTGAAGCATTTAGTCTCTTGCTTTTATAAAGCATTGACCGATCTCCCCACTACCTTAACGGAGGGGGTCCAAGCCACCTGGGAGGCAGAACTTTTATTAAGCCTGACACCAGATGACTGGTGCAGGATATCATGCCATCAATACCAGACAATAAATTCCTATTACTGGAGAGAGTTTGGTTGGAGGGTAGTGGTCAGGTACTTCCGCACTCCACAAATTACAATAAAGTTCTCACCTACTGGAGATTCTTCCTACTGGAGACAGTGTGGATGTGAGGTATCAACTCATACCCATGTTTTTTGATCATGTCCCAGACTCTCTCAGTTTTGGCTGGGGATAGGATATACACTGGGGAAATATTTCCTGATCTGGGCCCTTTAACCCCTGAGATGGCCATCTTACTGCATCTCCCAGCACACTTTAAACAACAACATTGAATTCACCTTCTTAGTATACTCCTGTCTGACACCAAAAAGGTTATCACAAGATTATGACTACAGCCTTCCTCTCCAGTGCATAGGAGTAGGGAAGATACAATATATGACATATATAAAATGGAGAGCATGACCGCAAAACTACAGGACAGGATGTCCGTGCTGCTGAATAGATGGACCATTTGGTTTACATACATAGTGGAAGCTAAGCCTGACCTGGTGCCATAGTTAAGCTGATACTGGGAGTCAGATCTGGTCCGGTCGACCCAATTTTTCTTGGCTCATGGCTTTAAGTTTTCCTCTAAGACACCTTCCCCTTGTGTCTTTTGTTACCCCCATTTATTGTCTCCTGTACCCCTCCCTTCTGGGTTCCTACAGAAAGTACAAGCAATGTCTAACTGCATGATTTCATAACTCATCTTTCTGATACTGCAAATTGATTATGTAGATCATAAACTGATATATATATACTTGTGTACCTGTTTAAAACTGCAATAAACATTATAATTTCAAAAAAAGAACACAATCAGCCTTCCTTGTGTTCAACGGATCTTTACTGAAGCATCAGTTGGCATGAGTGCACGTTTTTTTTTGTTTCTTGACTGTGCTGTACCACCAGCACATGACTCCAGGGAGAACAGCTCTGTTTGTTTGATAAATAAAACCAGCCATGCTGCCAGTTCTGGGATGAGGGCTCACTGGCAAAAAGCACTGTGTCATTAGCAGTGTCAGTAGCTCAGTAGGTAGCACACTTGACTCTGAGGCTGGGAGATCAGAGGGCTGTGGGTTTAGTTCCCACATCTGGCACTTGGGTTAATATCCCAGTACTGACACTGTAGTGCAGCATGAGAGGGGTGCTGCACTTCTGAGGTGTCGTCTTTTGGATGAGACTTTAAACTGAGGTCCCATCTGCCTGGATTGGTGGTAGTTCAGGTGGATGTTAAAGATCCCATGGCACTTATTGAAAGAGTGGAGAATTTCCGATGTCCTGGCCAAATTTCCTCATTCACTAAAAATACTACCAACAGCTTAATCTGGTTCAAGGTCAGTTGGCATTCATCTGTATCCCTCCCCCTTCCTCGGGTCATGCCTGAAAATAGGCAGGATTTGTCTAGTGCACTTACCTGGTCAACAAAAACTAAATAAATAAATAAAATAAATACATTTGCATACATGTTAATGTAGAAGGAGACAATTTTCAAAGCCTATGTCTAGATGCTATCTTCCATTGTGTACATAATTGGACATAAAAACAAATTGCCCCTTGCCCAGTTTTCAATGCTGGGGCACAGCTAAATCCAATTTTCAAAACTGACTTTGTTACATCCAGTTGGCACAGTTCATATATAAATATGACTGAAAACAATTGTCGGACTGAGTGTAACCTGCTCTATCATTTATAACTATGTCTATCATTTTGTATCCAAATCTGGATGTAACATAACATAAAGCAGAGTGAAATGCCACAGATAATTCCAACTGTTGAAAATAGCTCCAATAAGATAGAACGTGGTCTAGACATACCATGACAGTTCCTACCTTTGATGTAACTAGGAGCTGCATCTATTTTTTGATTTTTGAAAATCCTCCCCACAGACCTTAGAGAAGTCTTTTCTGAAAACTGAGACCAGACTAGGGCCAAAAACAGAGCCTTGGATATGAGGCAGAGGTAACTTCCAACTGATGCTAACATATCCCTGTGAAGCTCTTGGTACACAATCAATATTTTCAGGTCAGAATGGGTGAATAATACACATTTTATTGTAACAAGGAAACCTAGAGGGCATTAGGAAACAAGAGGGTGGATTGGAATGTCCAAAAACAAACAAACATTGTCAAAAAAATGACTTTTTTAATCCTACATTAGGAGTATGAAGTCATAGATAGTAGCAGCTTCAGTGGAAAGAAATAGGGTAGAGTTCTGGAGAAGTTTTCTTGCTTGTTACCATTCACCAACAGATGCTCACGCAAATGTATCCAATTGTTCAGTCCACTGACACTAAGCGTTAAACCCTCTCAAGCTTGTCTAAACAATTTATAGGCAGAGATAGATGTTTCAGACCAGTCAATATCAGAAATGTCTCAGGAGCTGATTAAGGTAGGGGAATAAAGTATTAAGATGGTGGACAACAGAGTTGCACTTGTAAAGGAGAATGAAAATCTGAAAAATATGCTAGTTTGCTGAAAAATCAGATAAGGATGAATAATATACATTTTTGTGTTTGTCTGAGGGGTTGAGTGCAGGAACATGTAGAGTTGTTTGCAAAATGGATCCCTGAAGCCTTTAAAATATGTTTCAGATGCCCTGATGGTTTAGTGTTAACATAACCTTCTACTCTGCAGGGACCCGGGTTCACCACCCAGTCCCAAATACTAGTTAGGAGTTCAGGTAGGCTGCAGTGTAGTCTGGGAGGACACTATCCCCCTTTGAAGAGTAAATACTGCAGCCACACCCAACATTTGCCCCTGATGGCCGGGTGGGTGGGGGTATGCAATGGGGGAAAGTGAGGTTGTCCAGACACTGCATAGGTGATGTCAGTCCTTTCTAACAGTCATTTATGGCAGGCAAGTGCAGTGGCAGTTTGGATGTGTGGTTACAGTGGTGCAAAGGCAGAGGCGTGGCCTGAATTTACTGGTGGGTGGAGTCAGGGAGAGGATCTAGGAACACTTGAGTCTAAAGTCTCCATTTCTGATTATAGTTCCTCATAAGAGCTGTAGATCATTATTTAGCCACTTTTTCAAAGAATGTACAAAAGGGCATCTGTACAAACAACCCCAATTTCTATGCATTCTCTGCTTTTCTCCTAAACTACTTCCCCAATTGGTTTATACCACCCTTGTTCTAGTCGATCTCTCATGAGCTATCCATCCCAGAACTGTTTCCTCTGGTTCAGTTTCTAGTTTCTCTAGCTCAGCCTGTGCTCTGGTTCCTCCAATTCTACAAATTACAGTATATAAGCATAGCAAAGCAGATTAAGCCCTCATTATTGGTTATAACATGTGACTATGGGTACTGCATCTTCTGATTTAAACCTGTAATTGGTACCACCTTTGGTACATCAACTCTCAGATCTGGCACACCCCTATAGGTTCCACCCTTTTAGCCACCAGTTTCAGTTTCTTTGTGCCCTTCACTAGTTCTTGAGAAACCCACTTCTACTACTGAGGTGCAGTATAATCCCTACATGCCTGCCATGGTTCATTTAGGCCATTCTCAGCCTTAGCTGTTGGACATTTCTAGTTTTCCCCCTGGCTCTGATCCAGAGTCAAATATTATTATATAATGGCTTTGTAAATACTTGCTTCTGATTGGCTGGTTGGCATGATTTACCTGTTGTAAATCCTGGCATTACCAACCAGTAAAAGTCCCAGCCAGCCGCATTTCCAAAATCCATCTGAGCCCCCGAAATTGATGGCAAAACCGTCATACTGAATCCCTGGTAAACGGACATGTCTCACAACTGAAAAAAGCACAACACACAGAATCAGAGTACTGCATGCCCCCAAAATACCCACAAAACTTACAATGAGCCACAATAAATTCCTGAAACAGTCCAGAAACCCACATAAGAGCGCAAACCATACACTGCTTAAATTTTCCCCGCAACTGCTTCCACACGGCTCACCCAAGTTCGTATTTTTCCTTCTGACACCCACCTCACCAGTCTGTGCATTTTTTACCTGTACTGACTCGGCTCTGTCCCCACACATCAACTACTGTGTCACCTCCTCACACCATGGCACTCTTCACCTCTTGCTCCGATGCCCTCCATTAAGTATACTGCCTTCAAATCACAAGTATTAAAAAAAACTGTCCCGAGTCATATCTGCCTTTCATTTTCTTTGATCCACTCCCAGGTTGCTCGTTTGCTCTCCACTTCATTATAACTTTCTGTCTCCCATAAGTGTGCAAAAGAAAAAAAAAGTAAAAAAGAAATTGCCCCCAATCAGGACAGTAGATGTTACTCTGTATTGACCCTTTCATCGAGAATTGACCCTGGAAGAAAATGCTCTGCACAGGCAGCCCGTTACTGCTCTGAACAGACAATTCTGCACATCTAACCACTGCCAGGCTCTCTCATTCTCTGCAGGTGGTTATTTTTGTGTGGCTATGGGACCGAAGGAAGAAAAAGGAAAAGAAAGACACATCACAAAAAATAGCACTTTGCTTATAAAACTGCATTACGATGAGCACATGGCAGCCATAGCAACACTCTACCAATCCAGCACTATTTTATGCAGCGCAGTAACAAATACAATAAAAATACATTTAAATGCCCCCCAAACTTTTTTATTTATTTTTTTTCTACCTCCTAAAGAAACAGGACCATTGTATAATCACAATATACCACTCCAGGGTGTGGATTATGCTGGGATTTACCCTTGCCTGCATGGTTTGGTCACTCGACCTGAGGCCTCGTGACTGAACCACACCAGGCATGGGTAAATCCCAGCATAACCCACACCCTGTTGTGGTATATTGCTTAAATAACCCTCATTGAAGTAGCTATCATGGCAGTTTCAGGACAAAGGAGGACTAGGAAAGTGAAATGTTGTGGGGAGTTCCACTCCTGCTATCTTGTTATGTCCTTGCAGGCTTCTAATGGTGGCAAAAGAGATTTTAACAGTAAAATAGCTAACAGTTTTTTATTTTTTGGGGGGGGACCTTACAAATTAGGATACATGCAAAACATGCAGTAATTTCCCTTAAACCTTGGAAGTGATAAAACATGTTTTTAAAGTTCTGTCCCATCCCAGATTGGCAAGCAAGTCTTTATGACAATCGGGAATTTATCATCATCCCACTCTCCCCAACTTGTTTTATAGGTCCCCTTGGGAAGTTCTAATTCATTTCCTTCCTCTATATCCTCCATCTTCACAGATAGGTGGGTTCCAAAGAGGGTGGTGGCATACAATGAGTTCTTTTAGGATTTCCTGTCAATTCCTCATACTATCATCTGGATAACTACTGAATGACATCACCAAGTTTGGTGGTCTTTCTGACTTCAGAAGTACTGCAGTGACTGGAGGGTTGGCAGGGGAAGAGAGGGATTGAGCACCCAACAGCAGCTCTTCCTCTCTGGGGAAGGTTGCAGGTCTGTCCCACTGCCATATCGACACCTCCTGGGTGAACCCGGGATTGGCGATGAAGATCAGGACACACACAGAGGGAGGGGCAGTGCCACCCGAGAGCCTGGGGAGGAGTTGCGTCTAGATGCATGCCTCCTCATTGGCTCTCCCAGTGTGCCGGCGACTACAGGGATAGGGGCTCACCAGAATAGGAGGAAAATGGAGCCCGTCACTCCTAGGTAATGACTCCTGTGAAGCCGGACCGCATCACCGGCGCTCACCGGGGCAGATTCCACTGTGTCCTGCTTGCTCTACCATTGTGAGGGGGAAGGCTTGGGGAGACCTTCCCCTGCCCTGCCCGGGGGGAATACTAGGGTTACCTGAGGGCTTTCTGAGCGGACGGACACTCTAGGAGCAGACTCCTGGGGGCACTATGGGATGTTGTGGAAGGCTACTTGAGGGGATCTGAAACAGTGGAGGGATGGTGCAGGAAGGAGGAGAAACATAAAGGTAAAAAAAAAAAAGAAGAAGTACTGCAGTGACTAAGCCTCCAGAGAATGCTACCAGGTAAACCAAGTTGGGACTGTAAAGGGTTCTTTTCCGGTTGTTTCTTGATAACAACATTGTCAATGGGGGGATCTAATCCTACTACGATGACACCTTAAAAAAAACAAAGTTCAGGATTGGCTTTCTTGAAACTTTCCCCATTTCTTGGAACAGGAGGGTAGATTCAATTCAAGAGCCTGTATCTATTGTATATAGTGGTGATTTCTCTGCCATACAGGTGCAGGAAGTGGCGCATTGTCAGTGGTGTTTCAGCTTGGCTACATGTCGTCCTTGACGTTGATTATGGCCATGTAGATTCATGTAATGCAGCCAGATTGACTGTTTAAAAATAAATGGACTTTGATGGACCTTACCTGTTTCAGTGGTCCTCATTATCAAGATCAAATTTTGGAAACTTTGCAGCTCTACATTAGATCCATTCAGTAACACATACAGTACAGTGGAAGTTGCCCCAGAAAGCAGCTCTCTTCACTCTAGTGGCAGAAATTCAGCCTCAGTAACCAGGAGTTACGTGAAGAAATCCAACCAGAACTCCTTACAGGCTCTGTGAGCCGGAGGAAGACACTAAACCTCTTAGTGCTTCAGTCCATCCAGCTTAAATAATGGGCACAAAGCTGAACCCTACTGAAAACAAGATATTGCATCTCAGGTGGGATATTATGTTTAAGTAACCTGTAAACAAAATACAGACACTTCCCCTGCTCCACACTTTTTTAGCCCTGTTTATATGGTCACATTTGCACTGGAGTAACCCATGTGCTCAGGTTGCTCCAGTGCAAATGTGACAGTTTAGACACGTACTTGATTGGGGTAAGCCGCTCGTTAAGATACTCCCACACACTCTGGCAAGCTGGGCATGCCGAGAGGAGTGAGCGGCTTAAGTGACAATGTGGACTGTCTGTGCCACAGCAACCCATCCATCGGTGAGCAGATGTCTGTTCCCCCCAACACGCATGGCCCCTCACCAGCACAGATTGCAGCGGTGCGGAGAGGGGCCACATGGACAGACAGACCACAGGTGGCAAGTGGTCGGGACCACGCTGTTGCGGTTGGATATTTGCAGCACTACTGCCGTGTAAACATAGCTTTAGTACTTTGGGCATGTGCAGGCCCTCACAGAATTCAATTATTTGATTACGTTCTTTTTGAATTTTTGCTATGCATTGTACCTGTCCCCTCAAGTATACAATCTTTTGTTCCAGCAAAACTATTGGATCTATTCCTGCTTTCTTCTAGTTTTGGAACAATTGTTTTAGTGCTATTCATTAGCACAATATTGTCCTCATGTAGTCATCTGCATATTAATTGCCTTTCTTCAAGGGGCCCAAATGCCCCAAGGGCCTCAGATACCCCCAGTTAGCTTCACCACGGAATATATGGCACCCATGAGGCATTATTGGGTTCCATCTAACTATACACCTCTGTCTGTAGGCATCTGGTCACTAATACAGGTATTTAGAATTGTTCATTGAGGTGCAATACCTATTTTTAAGTATGTCCTTGGGGATCATTACAGCAACAGATAGGTTACACCTAAGAGCAACTCTAGTGTTTCATCACATAGTTTGATCATTTTCTGTACTCTAGTTGAGACCAATACAATGTGTCTGTGTTTTGTCATTTTCCATAAATAAATCAAGCTTTTATTACCTTTTTATGAGGTTTTTATTGTGTACATTTTGCCAAAATCCAGCTGCCAGACAGAAACTTTTCTTGTTGGCAGTCAGTGGAGTCTTTCTTGGTCTGATTACAGGCAGTATGCAGACTGACCCTTCAGTGGCCTGTAGTATTGAAAGAACAGTGTACTCTTATGCATTTGAAAAAGATTACCTGCAAGGGCATTTTGTGGGCAGCCTTATAGTTTTGTAAGGACCCCCCCTGAAAAAACTCAGAGACAATAGCAGGCATAGAATAAGATATTCCCTTAATGAGAATAAGATATTCTGTTAATGTTATCACTTTTGGCTAGTGGATCATTCGGTGGTGAGTCTGCAAACATAATTCAGAAAATGCTTAGTAAATGCCTTTTTTAATGTGTGCTCAAGACAGTTGAGGAACACAAAGTCGGATGACTGCGGCTTTAGCATATGAATCATCATATGCAGTACAAAATACAGTATTTTTTTGCATTGAATGTACACAATGCAATCTGTCACCAAGCAGATTAAAGTGGGTTCAATTAGATTACAGCATATAAACAAAATGCACAGTTGATCTTATAGTTACATATATAATTTTACATACAGAGTTATACTGCACATCACAATTTATGCATAAAAATTACTCAGGAAAAATAACAGGTGTAGGTGGATAGAAGTAGGTACTGGAAGATGGAGTGTTAGGTCTGGACTACAGAGATAAAGGTGTGTGGGCATGTTTATGCATGGTTATCTAAAACTGCAAGAGCTGTGGAGAGGGGCAAAAGTCCAGCATCAGTTCTCCTCCTAGAAGGATGTATAGTCTAGGGATTAGTGCACAGAGCTGTAAATCAGGAAAGTGAGGATAAAATATCAAGTTACATATCCTCTCTGTGCAGTAATTCAGTCTTGCTAAATGTACAGTTACAGTAGGTAAATGCAGGACCCAAGTAAAAATTAATTATAAAATAGGGAAAGGATTTTGAGCATGCTGATTGGTTGTTAGCCGTGCGTTAGGAGTGTCTAATGCGTGACTAAAACTAGGTCTGCCAAAAATACTGCCCAGGTGGATGCACGGCAAGAAAGAAATCAATGGGCCAGTAGAATTTTTAAAAACTGTCAAGATGCCATTATTCTTCTCTTCACTTAGCCCACTTGTAAATATGCAGATAAAGACACGGTAACGCACCCACTCGCTTTACTTCCTTAGCGTGTAATTGTCATCTTTTTTTTTGTTTACAGAAAACAAAGTAGACAAATGGCAGCAGCTCTCGATGGATCACTTACTCAGTTACTGCTTGCCATTCCCAGCTCCCAATCCCCTGCATTACTCAAGTACAGTCAAAATCAAGCAAAGAGTTCAAAAAGACAATATTTTAAAGAAAGTTGTAAACAAACCAACTCTATTTTTAATAAATGTAATCCAGCTTCCTGTCCATTCATGCCTGTGCTCTCACTCATTCCTGCCCGCAGTTACATTGTCATCTGTCCCCCCCGGCCGCCCATCCACAACTCGTTCCCGTTCGATTCCTCACTGAGTCACTGACACTGTATTCAGCCTATTATGAAGTGTTGTACTTAACTAACAAAGTATATATTTTTGTGGGGGGTAAACATGCTTACCAATATCCTCTTCTTTTGTGACTGCCGTCATTTGCTAACTGCAGTGCTCCAGTCCCGACTGACGGACTCCCAGTCCTCAATCTGAATCCACATAAAGATGTCATAACAGGACATAGTTAAGAAAATACTAGTACATTTAAATATAACTAAAATACAAGTTAAACTCCATCAGCATTTCTGTGTGTGTTGGGGGTGGGGGTGAGGAAACCATGCCAATTGCCTAGAGCTAAGGTGGCCACAGTAGGACAAAACTACTTAAGGCAAAAAAAAAAAAATACATGGGTGGAGGAAATATTTTACATCAAAATACCTCAAATAATTTATTATTTTACTATCTAACCCTATTAATTTTATTTTTTCATCCATGTAAAATACACTGTACCATTTTATAAGCACAATAAGACACTCCAGGGTGTGTGTTAGACAGTTCTAGGGGCTGGATGCACTTGGTCTGTGGCCTCATGCCTCACTACACCTCCAAGCCATGTATTAGAACTGGAGACCACTTTGGTTTACTAGGTAGATAGTGAGATTGGTCAGGAACAGGAGGAGAGCTTTCAGGAAATAAAAGGGGACACTGAGGGTGAGGACAGGAAAGCTTATAGGGAGAAGAAGAGACTAGCAGGGCAGAAAATAAGGAGGGCAAAAGTGGATAATGAAGAGAGAATTGCTAAACAGGCCAAAAGAAGAGACAAAACGTTTTTAGATATGTGAGGGAAAGGAGGAAGGCAAGGCAGGGGATTACAAGGCTGATGGGGTAGTGAGGGATTCAACTGGTAGGGGATTATGAGAAAGCAGAAGAGTTAAATAAGTACTTTTGCTCGATATTTACAGAGAAGGAAGAGGGCAGGGGGCCAGAGCTTAGGGGAAGGGAATGGAGGACAAAAGAGTGGATCCAAACATGTTCAGTGTTGACAGGGTTAAGGAGGAACTAGGCAGGTTGAAGGTGGACAAGGCAATGGGGCCAGATGGGTTGCACCCCAGGGTGATCAGGGAACTGAGGGAGGATTTGGCTGCCCCACTAATGGAGCTATTCAACTTGTCTCTGGATTCGGGAAGGGTGCCAGAGGACTGGAGGAGGGTGGACATGGTGCCTTTGCACAAGGAGGGTATAGGGAGATGACGGAGAACTATCGCCCTGTCAGTCTCACCTCAGTGGTGGGGAAGGTCATGGAGGCACTAATCAAGGAGAGGGTGGTGGACTACCTGGAGAAGAGTGGCTTGCAGGATGACAGGCAGCATGGCTTCATGAAGAGACAGTCATGCCAAATGAACCTGATTGAGTTATTTGATTGGGTGATGCAGGTGATTGACCAGGGAAGGGCAGTGGATGTAGCCTATCTGGACTTCTGTAAGGCCTTTGACACTGTCCCTCACAGGAGGTTGGTAAGCATGCTGGAAAGTATAGGGGTGGGAGGGAACATAACCAGGTGGGTGGAGAACTGGTTGGCGGACAGAAGCCAGAGAATGGTGCTAAATGGGGTGCATTCCAGGATGGGAGGATGACAAGTGAGGTACCCCGGGGTCAGTACTGGGACCCATCCTTTTTAACATTTACATCAGCGATATAGCTGAGGGACTGAGGGGGAGGGTGTGCCTATTTGCTGATGATACAAAGATCTGTAATAGGGTGGACACCTCGGGGGTGGGTGGGTGGAGGACATGAGGCAGGACCCGAAGACACTTGAGGAGTGGTCAGAGAAGTGGCAACTGAAATTTAATGAAAAAAAGTATGCTGTGATGTAAGGGGGGCATAGGAACCCATGAGCAGAATACACCCTATGAGGGGAGGATATCAAAGTAACAGAACAGGAGAGGAATCTGGGGATTATAGTTTTATCCAACCTTAAGGAAGGTAACCAATATAGCAGGGTGGTGGGAAAGGCCAATGGAATGTTGGCATGCATCAGCAGGGGCATTACTAATAGAAAGAGGGAGGTACTAATGCTCCTTTACAAAGGCATGGTGAGGCCACAACTGGAGTACAGGGTCCAGTTCTGGAGGCCGGATCTACACAAGGACATAGATGGGATAGAGTGGGTTCAGAGGAAGGCAACTGAGATGGTGCAGGGTATGCAAGTGATGACATACGAGCAGAGGTGTAAGGAACTGGATCTGTACACATTGGAGACTAGAAGGGAAAGAGGGGACATTATTGAAACTTTTAAGTACGTGAAGGGGATCGACAAAATAAAGGAATAGTGTTTACTTAAAAAGAAAGAGGGGGCTAGAAGTAGAGGACATAGCCTCAGATTGCAGAGAGGAAGATACAGAGGCAATGTGAGGAGGCAATTCTTCACAGAGAGGGTAGTGGAGGCCTGAAACAGACTACAAGAAGAGGTGGTAGGGGCTGAAATGGTGGAGAGATTCAAGAGGGCATGGGACAAATATATGGGGCTGAATAGTGGGAGGTGGGTAGGGGCCAGCAGAAGGAGGGATGAGTAGGGGGTAAGGGGCAGACTAGATGGACCGGTGTGGTCCTTTTCTGCCATCAAGTTTCTATGATTTTATGATTCTATGCCTAACGCACACCCCGTTGTGTCTTATTGCTTATGTAACCCCTAGGTGGCGCTATCCCAAGTGTTACTACCCCTGCCTGCTTGTCTAGTAGCAGGTTAAGGGGCCTAGGTTCTGTAACGGGTGCCTTCACCCAGAGGTCAGGGTTGGTAGTGGTCAAGCTAACCTGGGCACAGCCCTCTGGGACACTGTAACTCCCCTTCTTTCCTAACTAGTGGCCGAAACAATACACAATAATCACTTTCACAATACTCCTGATACACCACACAAGTACCCACACTGTTTGCACTTACCACCAGGGCTTTCCTCTGGCTCAGCCCTGGGGACCCCCTGTAAAACAAGGTTATACACAGCAAATAACAGCAGTACAGTACTCTTGCACAAACTGGAACCACAGTCAGGGTAAATGCAAAAAAGAGTTAGATCTGATTTATTTAAGGGATTTGAACAAGGGAGGGGCGTAATCAGATTAATTTGCTTAAAGGCTGTAGCAATCAAAGTTATGCATGCACTTCAAGGTCCATAAACAGTCACACACCCTGGGTACCCAGATGGAGAACGGTGGGCTAACCAGGAACATTGCAGCTGGCTGGGGCCCTGTGATGGAAGAAAACAACATGCACCACACACATTAATTGTAATCCGGAGCTGGAGGGCTCAGTTCGTGAAAAGAAAACAACCAGACAATCAGATGACACACTTTTAGACTAGGCTGTTGTTGCAGGGAGCTACCCTGATGATTACTCATGATACCCAAGACTGGACACAGGCTGGATGAAAATTGAGACTGCAGGTGGTTCATCTGGAGTGCCAAGAGAAGCAGGGCCCACACGATTCGCCGAGGCATCGTCCCTGTTCAAGCGTGGAGCAGGGGGCTGATCCCAAGGCAGGTCTCTCGTCGATGGCTTTCTCTGTGCAGTGGGTAGTCTGGCTGGGCCAGTGTGGCAAGGCCCAGGCCAAATGGAGACAAATTTGGATGCAGTCCTTTTTGGGCTGGATACAGCTTCCAGCAAGCAGAACACAGTTCACACAGTGGGGAACCAAATCACGACCCACTAACAACTCACAGCACATTTACATGTAAGGAAATTCTACTGTATCAGGCAAACCGCTCTCCAGTTACGATTGCAAAGTCTGCACAAACCGGGGATTCAAAAGCAGCTTGAAATCCTGACAGGCCAATTGCATTCAGCAAAATCTTCAGTCTTCTTCAGGTTGATCCTGGTCACAACTCAGTGGCTTACTTCGTTCTCACAAACTCGGATTTAGTCTGAATTGATTCTCTTCTCCCTCTGAGGGGCAGCAGACAGACATGCAGGCCAAAACTCAGGCCTTTCCACAGAGACTGTCTTGAGCTGTTGCTTCTTCAGCTTCCAGCTTAGATCTGACTCAAACTGCAGCAAGCCTGAGAATTTCCCCATGATCCAAAATGTTTGGTTGGCTGTTTCATCTCTCAGTCACAACAGGAGCTCCCCCTTCAGGTGCAAAAGGCACCAAAATTCCCAAACTACAATTCCTATAGATTTTGACTCCAGACAGCTCCTGTAATCTGGCTCTATTTTAGGTCCCACCAGTACTGATTGGTCCAATTTGGCAGTCCAGGACCAAGATAGTGGAGGTAAATAAAACAGTCCTTGCTCCTTGCTGCAAAAAAGGTAGGTTAGACAAACTACATTATCATTATCACTGTAAAATGATTTTCAGTAAATAGTTACATCTTTCAACAGAGCTCCCTTTTGGATTACTTATGACTGCAATCCAGGCAGCTCTTAAAGAGACAGTGCACAGAGGCTATACAGGCACTCTCTGGCAATCACATTTAAACTGCTATAATGCAGGACACCAGCCTGGCAGTGAGCATTTAGGCAAGCTCAAGGAAGACATTTTGGGGAACCCCATTTGTAGGGGGTTACACTTACATGTTAGATCTCAGCTGGGTTATCGTAGGCTAATAAATTGTGAAACAAAGCTTGTACCCCCTTCTACTGTAGTCCTGCCTGTGTTACTGCATCCTATTTCTTTTAGCTATCAGTTGGACATAGAATTAGATGAGCCAAACATTTGGACATGGAAAATACTTCCTTTGAACATGCAGGTGACCATGGCTCTGTGTCCTTCGAGCTTTCTGTTCTAACCTCTTATTGCTTTGGTCCAGATTTTGATTTTCCACCATTCTAAACATTTCAGTGGGTTCAGAAGGAATAGGTAAACAAATTTTGTCTACAACATTTTTCAAGCCCTTCCAAGTATTTCAATCATTCAGGGCTTTTTAAGCTTTGGCTATAAAAGTGTACTCCCTTCTGAAGCCTTTTTGGCCAAGAATGCTGATCAATGATTTGCAGCACACAGTGAAGGTTTTGAATAAATGCACATACTGAAGATTGATGTAGCACAATAATATAAATCCTTGTTTCAGCTTACAAGTTACCATAGTTTTAACACATTGGCATACTCGGATAGCTTATTTAAAAAGGGAGCATTCCCTAAAGTGAATTCCACTTCTTTATTTGTGTTATAAGGTTTATGTTACATCTGACAGATGATGGAATGACCTAACCTTTCCATTTCACCATGTATTGGAGCACTACAGCAGCTTTATATTGTATTAAGAATAAACTAATGGTGCCTAACAAGGGGTACTGGTGTTGAAGGGTTTCTTGTGACATACATCCCCCCTCCCAAAGGTTTTTATCACTTGTGTGTCCAAGGGCAGCTGATCAGCCCTGTTTCCATTTCCCTGAGCTGGCCACCGCCTTCCCCAGGACTCACCTGATCTGAGAGTCCCCCAGGAAATCCCCATCATGGCAGGGCCAGAGGGAGGAGGGCTGTCCTCTCCCCAGTGTCTATTATGCAGAGCGGACCACAGTGAGCTTCTTGGGTGACAGTGTGGACTCAGGGTGAGTGGGCAGGGCTTCATGTAGCCTCCAAGATCTGTTTTTTCTCATTTTCTCCCTGCCCCTACTGCTGAACACCAAAGCGTGTGCGTGGAGCTGCTCATGCCTGACATTCTTGCAGCTCCCCACCCTTCATGTCTCCTGTGCTACACTACCACCAGGCCTCCACCTGGTGGCAGTCTAAGGCCAGGCCAACATCCCTCTCCTACCTGGAAGAGGAAAGCAGTCCCTGGGATGCTCGATTCTCTCCCATCCCAACTGACCTCCAGTACCTGCATTTGTTCCCCAACCTGGGTCTCCAGCATGACTGGAGGTCAGGCACCAGTGTCTCAGCCCTCCGTACTACCAGGCTGGCCCTCTTGTGACATTAATAATGGCAAGTGGTTTATATTTGTTATCAAAACCCAATATAACTTTACACTCTTATTTTTGTGTGGTTTGGGTGTATTTTATTTGTTATAATGGATGCCCCTGATGTGGGAGTGATGCATTATAAGCATTAAACAATGAGAGGGATTCTAAACGCTCAGTGCTTACATCACATTGTATGATCATTCAGTGCTGATGTAGGCACCGAATGGTTATAAGATTTTAAACTACTGTATTTTATACAGCTATATTACAGTGGCTCCCGTCAAGACCAGACTCTTGACCTTGTAGAATTCAACATAATTTTGACGAGTTCTGCAGAAAACAGTGCACTTCAGTGGCAGCTGTCATGCAGGAAACTGTGGCACACTGTGACTCTACATCAGATCCTGGCAGACACCACTGTAGATAATCATAGATAGGAAATGGATAGAAACAAGGTTGCAGTTGCATCAAAGTATTCTGGTAACATCATAAACTATGAGAGCAAAGCTTGAGTGATTTATAATGTCACCCAAGTCCTAATATGGAATAACAAGCCTTGGAAACTAACATAGAAATATAGACTTTGATGGGGCAAAAGGACTGCTTGGCCCACCCAGTCTGCTGAGATGTTCCCTGCCTGTTTTGTCTCTGCAGACCCTATTTGGTCCCCATCAAGCCTCCTGCCTCTCTGTCTCATATCTAATATACCTTTATGTCTCTGTCCCATGCATGCTTGAAGGCCCTAACTGTTCCAGCCTCCACCACTTCTGCTGTCAGTCTGTTCCAAGAGTCTTCCACCCTTTCAGTGAAGAGTGAAGAAATATTTTTTTCACATCACTCTTGAAATCTCCCCTCCAGCTTCATTGAATGCTCACTTGTCCTAGTGCTTATTCTCATTTATAGAAGACTCTTCAACTGCACCCTCTTCACACCTTTGATGTGTCTCTCTCTCCTCTCTTCCAGTGTGTACATGTTGAGACCACTCATTCACTCCTCTTCCGACAAACCCTGCACTATTTTAGTTGCCCTCCTCTGACCCTCCTCCATCCTGTGCATGTCCTTTCAGAGATGTGGCCTTCAAAACTGAACACAGTACTTCAGGGGTGCCCACACCAGCGAGCAATATAATGGCAACACCACCTCCTTGATACCCCTCCCTATGCACCCCAGCATCCCACTAGCCCTACCCACTGCCTTGTCACACTACCCTGCCTACTTGAGGTCCTCAGATATGGTAACCCAGAGCCTCATTTCCTGTCTAGTGACTGTTAGTACCCTTCCCAACATCCTATACTGAACACAGGGTTCATTATGCCCTGGATTCATGATTTTGCAATTTTTGACATTGAACCCCAATTGCCATGTTTTTGACCAGTCCTCGAATTTACCAAGATCCCTGCTCATTCTCTCTCCCTTCTCCTGAGTGTCTACCCTATTGCAGATTTTGAAGTTTTTGACCATTCCCTGAATTTTCCAAGATTCCTGCTCATTCTGTTTACCTCCTCCTGAGTGTCTACCCTATTGCAGATTTTGGTGTTATCAGCAAAAAGGCATACCTTTCCTTCCATTTCTTCTGTGATGTTCCCTATGAAGATATTGAAGTAGCTGGTCCCAGTACCGAGCCATGCGGTACTCCACCAGTCACTCCCCCATCCTTAGAATGAGTGCTGTTAACCACCACCCTCTGTCCCCTATCCGTTTACTTGCTGTTTACTTTAACTTTTCCTATCCATTTACGTCACCACTCTATCCCCTTATCCCTTCTTACTGATGGTTTCCTATTTGTTATTTTTTGTAGTAAATGAACTCTCTGAACATTCCATCCCATAATACCATTAATCTGATGTCAGAAGAATGGTATTATGAGTTTTTAATGCCACTGATACCCTATGGGAAAAAATTACTGCATATATATATATATATATATATATATATATATATATATATATATAAATATATTTACAATATGCGTATTAAATAGTTGGTTAGTAGGAAAAGCCCAAAGGACATTTGTGGTGTAGAACTCAATATTAAAAAATTATAAGTCTTCAATAAACTCTATTAGGGAAAATATTTTTCTGACTGTTATTTGATAGGCTTCATTATTAGATATTATATCAGGGTTATGCAGTGACTTGACTCAAAATAAGCAAATTATATTCTAGTGCAAGGGGGTGAGACAGTAATACCCAAGTGGTGTAGTGCCAGTACAAGTGAGCTTCTGAATACTTCCGTCCATTTACAACAGTGTGCTGAATGTTGGGAATGTTCTAAACTTGTCATGCAAATGATTATTTGTTGCTGAAGAGACATTCCCATGGACAAAGAAATGTCACTTGCATGCAGAACCTTTTCTTTGCATTACAACAAAGCCATGTGTGTGTGTTTCTGTGCAGATGTGTTTGAGTTGTATATGTAATATATGTGTAGAAATCAGTCTGCATTTCCCCAAAATTGATATCAAATTTGTTCCAGAATGTAAACAGAAGAGATGAAGAAGCACTTCAGACTTGCTTGAGAAACCACATAAGGAACACGAAGAAGGAGGACAGTGTTTGCAGGTGCATTTGCTGGTCCAGAGAGGACTCTGCTTTATCACCAGGGTACTCCAAGACTATGATAGGACCAAGCTTACATACACTGTTGAGTGGTGATTATTTGGTATCCAGCATGTAATCATGTTGGCCACACAGTAATGCACAAAAGGCTGTCTGGTAGCAAGTTGATTGTTGGGAAAGCAGTCTAAACCAATTTTAGGGTAAAGTCACACAAGTATTTATATACAACAACCACAGCACACAGGCATGCAGTGAGGCACTGTTGGGGGATATGGTTGGAGTGCAGGGGCTGCTGGACAGTCATGACCTCGAAGGTGCTCTGGGAACACAGCCACTATCTCAATTGTAGGTAGTTCCATGCCCTGAGGACTGAGCCTGAGGCTGAGATGGATGGATGGATGACATACATTAATTGAAAGCTAAACCCAATGAGCCAATAGGGCTACAACAGGCTCCACTACCATAAAATCCTACTTCATTACCCTTATTCCTTCCTTACTAATCACACTGCTTCATATTTTTGTGTCATCAGCAAAGAGACAAATCTTGCCTTCAATATCTTCACCTGTGTCACTAAAAAAGATGTTGAAAAGCACTGCCCCAGCACTGACCCCTGTGGCACCCCACTAGTGACAACTCTCATTTCTGAAAATTCCCCATTGAGCACCACTCTCTAATTAACCTCAGCTATTTTCCCACCCAAGTAGTTAGTTTCTGCCTTACACTTATATCGTCAGTTTCTTGACTATCCTTCTAAAGTCCAGATACAATACATCCTCAACCTGGCCTCTGTCAGCAGCCTCTGTTTCTAAATCATGGAAATCAGGTTTGTCTGGTAAGATTTTGCCATCAACTCATGCTGCCTACTGTCCTCCAGATACTCCACCAGCCTATCCTTAATAATAGATTCTAGCATCTTACCAACAATTGAAGTCAAGCTATTTGGACGGTAGTTTCCTGGGACATCACTGCTGCCATTCTTGTGTAGTGGCATTACAAAAGCTGCCCTCCAGTCTGTCAGTATAACTGCTGTCTCCCACAAGCAATTAAAGAGGTCTGTCTGTGGTGATGAAAGCACTTGCTGCATCTTGTTTAGCACCTTAGGATGCAGACTGTCTGGACCTGGTGATCTGCCTATTTTAGTGACCGTAGCTCCTTAAAAGGGAAATGTCATCAACAGGATTTCTTTAAGTCTGAAAGACCATAAACAGCTAATTTGAGTGAGCCATTATGTTTATCGGTGAGTCTTTGCAGTTTAGAGTTAGAAACAGGGTTCTCCAGATTTTTGGGGTTCTAGTTCGGTTCTGGTTCTACAGTCTGGGGTTCAGGTTCAGTTCAGTTCTGCTTAAAAAATACATGCTTGGGTTCTGGTTCAGTTTGGTTCTAGGCTTTTGGTTTATTTTCTAGTTCTGGTTCTGGATCAAGTTAAGTGTTACTAAATTCACTTTATATTGCCACATACATATATATATATATATATATATATATATATATATATATATATATATATATATATATATATATATATATAAAATATAAAACATGGAGACAAGACAACTGATTTCAAATCATTACCTTTATTCAAATCAACATTACTTTGAGTAAAAGAAACTAAATAACAGGCAAGTACAAGTTCAATTGTAAAGCATAAATGTTCAAGAATTTAACAAATGCAGAACAAACAAGTGTGTTAACTGATAGGTGAGATCTTCGGTCATCTAGAACTTGCTTGCAGAATGAGAACATGCTCTCACTGCTACTGCTGCAAGCTGGTAAGCATAGGTACTTCTTGGCAAGCTTTGCTAGTTTTGGGAACAGGTGTCTTCCTGTCTTATTCCAGAATTCAAGACAGTTGTCAGTATTACTGTCATGTTCTAAATATGTGTTTAGTTCACTGGATGACAATGATCTGCTTGCTGTTAAAGAATGGCCACCAAGACTGGATAGCATGTCCTTGACATCATTTTTTGGCCCTTTTGCTGGTGGTTCATCATCACTGGATTTTGCTTTGATATTGACAGTCATTACTGACTTCAAAGAAGAAATCATTTCACAATCTGTAGACAATACTTCACACAGGTGGAGAAGTATAGAATAGACTATTGCCTTCATGTGGGTTCTCCTCATCTCACATGGTCTGGGTTCAGGTTCAGTTTGGGTTCGTCTGTTTTTTAATTTTAGGGTTCTAGTTCTGTTAGAATTGGGCAAAAATCAAGTAGTTCTGGTTTAGTTCAGGTTCGGTTCTCAGAAGAACCCTGGCTCTGTCCAGAGTTATTCATATGTAAATCAGCCTTGCACATACAAAACAATTATTAAAAATGTAGAAAGTGTTGTAATAACACCTTAAAACACACTTAATAATACAGACAATTTCCTATTTAGCCTACAGTCAATGGAGAGCCAAGATCCTCGGTGACATCATTTCATGTCAGGAACCTAAAACATATGGCTGCCCCCAGCCCTTAATTACAGACTGATATACATATGAATATGTCTGGACTGCAAAGACTCACAGATAAACACAATGGCTCACTCAAATTAGCTTTTCTTGGGCTTTCAGACATTAAGAAACCTTGTTAATGACAGTTCCCCTTTAATTACTCTCGCCTCTGCTATACCTGTAGCTCCCATGTCAGTGCTTTGACCATCCTCCTGTTTTGGCCTGATCCCACACATTGTGGCCTATTCTCCTTCACAATGAAGATTAAACAAAAGGATTCCTAAAACTTCTGGTCTAGCAATCTATGTCCTAGCAGTGCAGCATGAGCGCTCCGAGTGATGAGGTTAGCGAAAGCCTCACATTTCTGTGTACAGTTGTGTGACTGGAGTAATTCACAGCCATGGGAGGACTGAGGCAAAAGAAGGAGCCACAAAACCCCTTAACCAATCCAGCTACCAAGACAGAATCTTTGAGTGGCCCTCCCTCACCACAGCAAAGCATGGCGTCTTTGCCTAGTGGCACCAATAGAGAAAACCTGCAAGAACCAATGAACACCCAGATACTGCTGGAACTCAGGGCATTCAGAGCTGAAATCAGAGAACAGCTAACAATACTCAGCATAGAACTTGGAAGGAACATAAGGAAATGCAGGGAGTGCTCACTGAAATTTTGGAGTGCTCTGATAAAATGACTGCCTTTCTTTTAGTGCTGTACAGAAAGCAACTTCAACTTGAGGACACAATCTGTGACCTGGAGGGATGGCTTCGTCAAAAGAATATATGTAGCTTTGGCCTGGCAAAGGGTGAGATGGTTCTAATATAACACAGTAGATAGATTGTCTTCTTCACACAGCATTAGCCTCCCAGAGGACTCTCAAGATAGAACGAAGACATACAGCTTTAGGCCCATGCCCAGCTGTGAACCAATGCCCTAGATCCAAAGTAATGCAATTTTTAAGTTATAAAGTCAAAGAAACAGTACTGGCGGTGGCATGGAAGAAGGGGTCTATGATGTGGGGAACAACCAGACTGTATTTTGACCAAGATTATGCTTCCCAGATACAGGCCTGGTGGATGGCGTACTCACTCGACCTGAAGGCACTGAACCAAGCTGGTATAAAATTCAAAATGCTATTCCCATCACAGTTATGAATACACTTTTCAAATGGAACAGCATTGTATCACACTGCAAAAAGAATCTAGAGCAGACTTTGAGCACAGGGGGATATCAGTTTCACTGCCTCCATGACCAAGAGGGGAATTAAGAGGCCAAAAACGCACAATGGAAGTGATGACTCCTTGAGATCTGCATCCACAAGAACCTCATTTGCTGTCATCAGTCAAAGTGGCACTGTCACAACAGCCACAGGGTTTGCAGGCAATCTGTGACATCCTAGCTCAATTTCAGTGTTCATCCCATTGAGAAACTGCACTTACTTGGGACTTAAGGCTGCTCAATGTATCAGGTACAAATGTGAGCTCATGCATAGGCTGAGTTGATTGCTCAGGGGGCTGGCTGTTGTGGAAGGAATGTGGTGGGGGCCCTGTTGCTCTCCATCATGGGGTCCTGCTCATGAGGTAGAACTGAGGGCATTCGGGGGGCTGTTCGAGCTCCTGGTTGGCAAGATGGTCCACTGGTGAGGACAAAGCAATGCACTGCCTCTGGTATACAATAAATGTGCACAGAATAAGATGAACCCACTACAATAGGAGAGCTTATGCTACCTCAGTGCTCCATCATATGGAAAATGGACTGGGGTGCTCAGTCTCGGATTCCCTGGAAGCCCAACCCCTCCCTTTCTGGGGATGGGCACATAGGTTGCTTTCCAGAGAAATGAGGCAGTGGGAGTGATGTGGGGAAGCAACCCTGAGGGAGGCAGCCCCTGTAGATGCTGACCGCTGTTGCCTCCCCTCAGACACTGCTTAATTATTAAGTGACTGACAGCATCACTGTATACGGCTGGTCTATGAGTGCAAGCAGTGAGTTCACTATGCAAGAACAGAGTATGCTGCTTTGGAACCATGGTTGGGGGGGGATGTTATGTTTTTACTGAAGTGGAGTGCCTTGAGGTTTTAAGGTTTTTTTCTCCTTGTTTGCTGGTGGAGGCCTGGTTGGGGGGGAAGGGGCAGAGGGACCCAGGCCTTCCCTGGGGTCCTACCCCTATGTAACAGCAGCCAGTCAGGACTGATGGATTTGCCCCCAATAAGAGTGCCTTTATTTTCTATTATTTGTATGTGACTGCTATGGTTTTGAGTCCCGGCAAAGATCCATAGCAATTGGACTGCTGATTTTACTGAGAAACAGAACTGCTACTTTAAAGAGTAATTCAAAGGGACTTACTCTCAGATGCACTGGTGCCACATGGAGGAGATATTAGAGAACTGGTTTCTATGCCCAGCTGTCCTATCGCCAGACTATTGTAACGTGTGCACAATGGGGGCCCAGGAATCTCCTGACTTTCTCTCACGCAGTGTGTGTAATTCACCTGAGACACTGCATAGGAGTGGGCTTATTTATTTATTTAGCTTTTGTTGACCAGGTAAGTGCACTAGACAAATCCTGCCTATTTTCAGACACAACCCGGGGGAGGGGGATACAGATGAATGCCAACTGACCTTGAACCAGATTAAGCTGTTGGTGGTATTTTTAGTGAATGAGGGAAATTTGGCCAGGACACCAGGGAAATTCCCCTACTCTTTTCGATAAGTGCCATGGGATCTTTAACATCCACCTGAACTACCACCAATCCAGGCAGATGGGACCTCGGTTTAACATCTCATCCGAAAGACGGCACCTCAGAAGTGCAGCACCACTCTCATGATGCATTATAGTGTCAGTACTGGGGTATTAACCCAAGTGCCAGATGTGGGAACTGAACCCACAACCCTCTGATCTCCCGGCCTCAGAGGTGAGTGTGCTACCTACTGAGCCACTGACACTGCTTAGGGCTTAGTAGCCCAGCTCCTAAACTTAAAAGTACAATAGTTCCTGTTACTGTTTCGAACTGCAGGTTTTTCCCTGAGGGCAATCTGCTGCTAGTTTGTCAACTCTGCTTTGTCTGTCTTGTTCCAGGGCTAGCCCGGCTGGCACCTCATGATTGTTTTATGTTCTATGATCACTCTCTGATGAACCTATGGGAAAGGTCAAATTCAGTCTGTCCTGTTGGTGGGTTCTCTCTTATCTGTTGTGGAATTGGGACTGGCCCAGTTGGTAGGCTCTTGTGGTTTGCTCTGTATCTTTTCCTGCAGGTATAGATAACAATTCAGGGTTGGGGGGGGGGACACCTGAGGTCAGTTACGATCTATTGTAGGGGTAATTCCCACTTCAGGACTGATTATGTACTAGCTGTAGAAAGGGCAGTTGAGATTTGGCTTTTCAGCTATAATGGTACAGTTTACAAAAGTACTATTGTTTAATGTGAATGGTATCCATAGCCCCATTAAGTACATAGGTTATTATGGCAGATTACAAGGGAAAAACCTGAAATTATTTTTTTTACAGGAAACTCATATTTTCTTGGAGAAACATACAAAATTTGAGAAATTCAGCTTTGAATTAGTGTGCTCCTCCTCTCACAAGTCTGGGTAATGTGGAGGGGTCCTTAGTTTACTTACTAGCGGTACTGCCTTCCAACTTTCCTCACAGGTACAAGATCAGGAGGGGCAGTATTTAATTTTGACGTGAGCCTTGTATGGCCAGATGCTCACACTGGCAAATGTGTATTTTCCTCCAGGAACAGACAGAGGAGTATTTCACGTCTTTTTTTAACAAATTGCTAAGGGAGATGAAGGGCATAGAAACATAGAATATGATGGGCAGATAAGGGCCACCGGGCCCACCTTGTCTGCCAATTTTTATTTTACCTTAATTTTTGGCTGCAGATCTTTATTTGATCTACAGAGCCATCTCTTCCCCTCCTTCCCTTTCCCCTATGAGACCCTTCGGCCTGTCCTAGGTGCGTTTCAACCCCACACTGTTTTTTCCCACACTACTCCACTGGAAAGGTGTTCCAGGCACCCACCACCCTCTCTGTGAAGAAGTACTTCCTCCCATCCCTCCTGAATTTACCCCCCTCCAACTTCATAGCATGTCCTCTTGTTCTAGAGCACACTTTTCTCTGAAATATACCCCCATCATATACCATATTAATCATCCCTGTGAGGTATTTACAGGTCTCTGTCATATCATCCCTCTCTATCCTCTCCTCCAGGTTGTACATATTTAGCTCTTTTAGCCTCTTATTGTAGGGCTTTTGATGCAGACCCAGTACCATTTTAGTAGGCTACTCTGGACCACCTCCACTTTGCCTATGTTCTTCCTGAGATGTAGTCTCCAGAACTGGACACAGTACTCAAGGTGAGGTCTTTTCAGCAATCTGTATAGGGGCACCTCCACCTCCCTTTTTCTACTGGTGATACCACTTCATATGCACCCCAGCATCACACTAGCCCTCCCAACTGCCTTATCACACTGCCTGGCCACCTTTAGGTCATTTGAAATGATTACTCCTAGGTCTGTTTCCTGCTTGGACTTTGTCAGTATCACTTCACACATGTTGTACTCCACTGCTGGGTTTCTATGGCCCAAGTGCATTATTTTGCACTTTTGGCATTAGAACCCAGCTGCCATATCCTTGACCTCTCCTCCATTCTTTTCAGATCCCTACCCATCCTTTCCACTCTCCCGGAGCATCCACTCTGTTGCAGATTTTGGTGTCATCCACAAAGAGGCAGACCTCACCCTCCAGTTTCTCCTCTATGTCACTTATAAAGACATTGAAGAAGACTGGTCCTAGCACTGATCTCTGAGGTAGCCTGCTGGTCACCCTCCCTTCCTTGGAGCAAACTCTCTTTACCACTACCCTTTGTGTCCTGTCCCTTAACCAGTTTTTTACCCAATTTACCACCTTAATACCCACCCCTACTTTCTCCAGCTTGTATACCAGTGTCCTATGAGTAACAGTGTTGAAAGCCTTGCTGAAGTCCAGGAAGACCACATCCACCATCCCTCCATGATCCAACTCCTTGGTCTTCCAGTCAAAGAAATCTATCACATTTGTTTGTCATGACCTTCCCCCTGTGAAACCATGCTGCCTTGGATCTTGTAATCCATTGGATATCAGATATTCCACAGTCCTTTCCTTTGGCAGTGTTTCCATTAACTTACCCACCACTAATATTAGGCTGACAGGCCTGTAGTTTCCCACCTCCTAACTGCTACCACTTTGTGAAGTGGGACTACTTCTACCCTTCTGCAGGTCCCCAGGATCACGCTTGTCTTCAGTGATTTGTTAAATAGATCTATCAGAGGTGCAGTCAGTACCTCCCTGAGATCTCTCAGCACTCTTGGATGTACTCCATCTGGCCCCATAGCTTTGTCCATCTTCAGATTAACTAGTGCTTTCCAGACACTCTCCTCAGAAAATGGACAGGTGTCCACTTCCCTCCCATCAATGCTCCTGGTGCCCTTTTTGAGGTCTCTCCTTCTCTCCTTCTACTGTGAAAACTGAGCAAAAGTATTTGTTCAAGATGTTTGCCTTTTCTTAATCCCCCTCTGTACAGTCACACACCTCCTTCTTTAACTGTTCAATCCATCCCTTTGTCTTCCTTTTCTCGCTAACATATCTAAAAAATGTCTTGCCTCTTTTTGATATTCCCTGAGCTTTTCTTTCCTCAAATTGCGCCTTTGCACCTTACTGCTTTGCCTGCCTCCCTCTGTTTTCCCAGATACACTTCCCTATCCTCCTCTCTCTGGGTCTCCTTATACCTTCTGAATGCTACCTTTTTAGCCTTTACCTTTTCTGTCACCTCTTTTGAGAACCATAGCATTCTCCCCTTTCTTTTACTTTTGCTTACTTACTTGGCACAGAGGTTTGTTGCCCTCATTATGTCCTCTTTTATTTGGGCCCACTTTTCCTCCATCCCCTCCAGGTCATCATAGTAAAATCAACCCTTCTGAAGTCTAGGACCCTTGCCATTGTGTGGTTGGATTCCACAACTGTTCTTATGTTGAACTACACTGCACAATGATCACTGGTCCCCAGATGACGTCCCACCTTGATGTCCATAACAATGTCCTTGTTTGTGAGCACTACCTCCAGTTTTGTCCCATCATGAGTGGATTCACTGACTAGTTGCCTGAGGGATGCCTCCTGCAGGAAGTCCTGGATGTTCCTGCTCCTGGCTGAATCAGCTAATTATGGGAGGAGATTTTAAGCTGACAATGCATCCAGATCTTAATGCTTCCACTCTAAGATGGTTCCGCCTTTCTCCAGTTCAGAAATAATTGGGGGAAACTTTGTCCCATTTGGGTATTGTGAACACATGGAGACATATTAATCCCCCAAATGGGAATATATCCACTTCTCAGTGCAGCACCACAGCTATGCTAGACTTAATTATATATTTATCACAGTAGAGCATGTAGACACTTTGAATGAGGTTTGACATGGGGTGATTGGATCATAGCTCACTCACTGCCCAGTTCCTCCTCGGGGCAGTACTGTGGGATGAGTTAATAACATATGCTTCAAAACAGAAGCAGGACCAGGAAAGGAAGGTACAGGACCTACAGTGTACACTGTCAACTGTACAAATGTTCCACATGCAGGGAGGCACCTCTGTCTTCCCACAGATAATTACATTAAAGTGTACAATTCAGGAAATACTAGATAAACAGGTGTACAAGGCACTGCTTTATCTCCACCCCACTTTTATCAGGGGGGACTAAGGAGAGTAAGAACATTGGCCTATTGGTTGACAGTTTCCCAACATCAAGCCTGCATCACTCAAATGCGAGATTCCTAGACAGGTCACTTGGTCCATCATGATACTTATGTACAGAGAATAATGACTCATTATTACTCCCAGCTCTACAGGAAAGGGGCTAAAGCTGAGAGGATAACTTCATATTTAAGTGTGCTTCTGCTCCCCACCCTACAAGACAGCCAGGTAGAAGACTTACTTCATTCCTTTATACGTGAGGAGGTATTAATGGTAATTGCCAATTTGAACACAGAGAAATGTCTGGGTCTGGATGGTTTCCCATCCAAACTTTATAAGCATCCAGGACTTTATGAACATATTCTGCCACTGTTAGTGCAACTATACAGGTCCCTCCAAGTTGGGGATCCCCTTACAGCAATGCGGCAATTTTCCCAATATCGGCCATTCTGAAGCCACATAAGGACCCCTTAAACCCTCTCCATTATCTTCCAATCTTAGTCCTCAATCAGGAGTTTATGTTAATGTAGGAGGGACACTTGAGGACCTTCTTGCGTTGTTGCTGGACATGGATCAGACAGGATTTATTAGATAATGCCAGGCACATGATAATGTGCAATGTACAGTACTGTTGCTTGACCATACTACTAGGCACTCTGTCCCCTTGGTCTGGCCAGCCTTGATGGGAGAAGGCTTTTGACAGAGTCTCATGGCTCCTTCTTTGGTTAGCATTAAGATGATTTGGATTTCCTGCATAATTTATATCTATGCTAAGAGCTATATACTGTAGTAACCCCCCCCCCGTAGTAATAATAGTAGTCTTTATTTATTTGTGGTGCCCTTCCCCCGAGGCTCAGGGCACCATTACAAAGAGTTACATAAAATAAATACCAAATTATACATACTTTACACAATGCATATAACAAGTACACAGTCTTAAAATAGCATATAGGTAACACATCAAATCTAAATTATCTAATTTAATTCTCAAATGCTTGTCTAAATAAAAAAGTTTTCTAACCACATTTAAGAGCCTCTACAGATGGAGCCTCCCTCAAAGTCCTGTGCAGTAAATTCCAAAGGACTGGGGCAGCCACTTCAAATGCCTGGCCGTCAGACAATTTTAACCTCACCCTTGGGACAGCCAGGAGGCCTTCTCTGTAGAATGGAGCAGATGTGCCAGGGTGTAAGGGTGCAGGAGCTCTAACAGGTAGCCCAGCCCAGGTCCGTGTAGGGTCATATAGGTTAAAAGACCCACTTTAAAGGAGAAAGGCAACTTCACCAGCAGCCAATGCAGCTTATGCAGAACCGGCAAAATATGACAGTATCTAGGAAGACCCGTCCATAGCCAGGCTGCAGCATTCTACAGCAGCTGCAGGCGTCACAACACACCTCCCTTGACCACGAGGTATATCGAGTTACAGCAGTTGAGCCTTGAGGTCACAAAAGCATGTACTAGCTTGGCTAGGTTGTTAGGTGGGACAAAGGACTTAATCCAGGTGATATTATGAAGATGATAAAAGCCATTCCAGACTACTGCCACCACCTGAGCCTCCAGTGCTAGCTTGTTACTCAGAATTACTCCCAGACTTTTCACCTTGGTAGAGGCTAATAATCTTGATGGGGCCGAGTCAAAGCCAAATCTCCCCACCAGAAGCCTCCACAACCCCCTTTGACTTGGCTCTACCACCAGCACTTCAGTCTTCTCGAGGTTAAGTCTCAACCAGCTAGATGACATCCAAGTCTGAATCTCAGACGATCATTTATTAAACAAATCAACTGCATTCGGCACCCGAGATGCAAAGGACAGATACAGCTGAGTGTCATTGGCATGGCAATGAAACCCAAGCCCATGCAGCCTGATGACCTCACCCAGGAGCAGCATATGTACTGCGAATAACATGGGCAACAGGATTGAGCCCTGGGGCAGTCCACAGGCAGGGCCACAAGATGTGAGGAGTATTCTCCCGGCACCACCCTCTGGGTCCTGCCCTTTAGGTAGGACTCAAACCAGCTGATAACTTTGCCAGTGAGTCCTACATATCCCCTGAGCAAATCCAAAAGCAGCCCATGAGCCACAGTGTAAAACACTGATGAGAAACTGAGAAGAACAAGAATTGACTGCTCTCCCCTATCTCTCACCCTGAGCAGATCATTATGCACCTGCACCAATGCAGTTTCTGTGCTATGCATCACCTTAGACCCAGACTGGAGGGGCTCATAAATGTTAAAGGCAGTAAAGTGTGCCTCGAGCTGCAAAGCAACCACCTTCTCAATAATCTTCACCAAGAAGGGAAGGTTAAAGATAGGTCGATAATTCACCAAGATGTCAGGGTCCAAAGATAGCTTTTTCAGCAGAGGTTTCACCAGAGTGCTTTTCAGCAACTTTGAGAAGACCCCCTCTGTTAAGGAACGTAGCCTCTCTCTGTCACTGTACTAGAGAGGGCCACTACCCCTGCCTTGCAGGGTTGACCACTGTTAAGGGGCCAGGGTTCCCATTAGCTGATTCATGGGGGTTCTTTCTCCAAAGATCAGAATCAAATGGCGGTGCCTCCACCCAGAGTTTGATTAGTGGGTCTGATATCTATACTGTACAACTCCCTGGGATGTCGTACCAACCCACCTCCCCAAACAGTTACCTCAGCCATGGACTTATCAGATTTGAACATCTCCCATCTGACATTTCAGTTTCCATTTCAGCTAATAAAATGCTCACTAAAATCAGGCTCTGGAGTGTGACCTTTGCAAAACAGTAACAACACAATTTATTTACATAGGGAGGGTTAGGATGGGGTAAGTGGAGCAGAGGTTAAGCACACTTTTGATTTTGCATTTTTTTAAGATTTTACACTTCCCACAATCACGTTCCCTTTTATTCCCAGAACCCCACATTCTAAGGATTGCAGTCACCAGTGTCTATTTAGCTAACTGCTGCAGGTAATCCCAATGCCCAGATTCACAGTTCCCAGTCTGGAATGAAGCCCCGGATTCTGTCCATGGGTACCCAGATGTCAGCTACAGGCCTGATGTGCAGCTGGTCAGTCCGCATTGACACGCTTGAAGAATTAAATAACTTTCTTGACTAACTGTACTGGCTTCTTATGCCAGTGAGCATACTTGAACAATAACTATGTACAGTCTCCAGGATGTTGCAAGGCAATTCCTGCTGTTACTCATGGTTTTGCAGGATCAGTCCTTGGGTGGCACAGTTGACTGGAGTCCTGAGTGGATGGAAACAGCACTTGCAGAACTGGGCACTATGCTTGAAATTTGAAGAGGCACAAGAAACACTGCAGCGTGGATCTTCAGCTTGATTGAAGATCTTGTGGCTTGACCCCTTCGGCCCATTACAGGCCTGTTGCAGAGCAATTGGCAGAGCCCACCAGCCACAGGAGACCCAGATGGCCTGGGTCCCTCACAGGTCAGAGCACTCTAGCACTTGGGTACAAGACCCATGATCCCCTGCAGCCAGCAGACCCCACTTGGTGGGGGTTCGCAAGTTCCCCACCTTGCCTTGGATTCAGGATGGAACCTTCAGATCATTTTACCTTGTTCCTCGATACCCTGCTATGGTGTGTAGCCAAGCAGTCTATTACCTTCCCCATCTCCCAGAATCTTGGGGGGGGGGGAGTCTGAAAATCCAGGGTTACCACAACAGTCCTTTTTCTTGCTGTATCTCAGGAGCAGACAGTAGGCAGTCAACCCATATAAGCACCTACTCGTCCTTCTGCTTTCACAGTCTCTCAACTTTAACACAGCTGCATTCTCGCTCTGGCTCACACACAATTCCAGAACTCTGCTTCAGAAAACATTTTGAAAGTCTCTTTTCTCACCGTGCAGGTGCATAAAAATTTTGCAGTATGAAAAGGCTTTCTGTCTTCACAATTCTCTCAGCGGATCTCTTCTCTCACTTATCTCACCGATGAAGTGCAGATGAAAGTACCCATCTTTTCCCAGGCTCAGCACACAACCTTTGTCCTTTTTCCAGGCTCAGGACACAATCTACGCAACCTTTGCTTCATCTCACTGCTGTGGGGCATCTCTCTCCTCAACATCAGAACTCCTGCAGCTCTCCTTCTCCACAGAGCTGCCTGCACATTCTCCTCCAACTCTTCTTCAGATGGGGGAAGCAAATACCCAGCCCCTGGGGGAAAGACAGCTGGCAGCCCCCAGGCAGTCCCTCTCCCAACCTTGCAGCCCCATTCTCTCTGTGGAAGGGCACTCCTCAGACTGACTCAGAATTCCAAAGTTCTCTCCTTCTGGGAGCTTTTTGGCAGCTCTCTATTGGCTGCAGTCACTGTCCTTTCAGAAAATTAATATGTATGAGGCTCCCACAATGCCTCATTGGTTGTTCAAAAAGGCGCCAGAATTTTCCCCAGTATTGTTCCCCAAGAGTCTTTTCACAAGCCCCAGAATCCTCCTGGCAAATCCTGGCTTCGTGGTTGGTTGCCTGATGTCACATGGCTGCAGACATGGCTTCTGGGTAAACAGTGTCCACACAGTTTAAACAGTGCCCCAAGTTTTAAATATTCTTGCAGCCAAACCCTTTACTTTTAGTTTACATTTTCCCTAGCATTAGGTAACCAACCCTGTGCCCTTCTAAGCGACTGCACATTTTAAACTGTTGGCTCAACCCTCTTGCAGTCACTGCTGCCGTTATGCATTGCCCCTAGGTAGCCACACATAAAGTCCCACTGAAGTTCTTACAGTGTCCCAGCTTTCCTATCTGGCTACAGCCAAACACATACATTTTATTTATGTTATTTCCCACAAAACCACAGTATCCCCTTTGCCTTTGCACACTATTACATATTTAATTTATTTTATTTCCTTTCTTTACCTGTCATTAGCACCGTCCTATAGCCCCTAGGCACTGGACAGGGCTTTCCAGCTCATTAATATGGATGACACCTCATGAATATTAATGAGGTGGCACCCCAATGCCCAAGCGCGATTGGCGCTCACAAAAAGTATTTTTACTGTTTCTCTGCTTTCTCTCTGGTATCCTGCAGGTCTCCTGATCTTTTCTTACTTTTCCACAGGACCAGAACCACTAGAGAGATACTTAAAATGGCCGCCGAACGGCCGATTAAAAATGCACTACTGTGCATGCGCGGATCGCCAGCACTGCACCAGAGTGCAATACTTGGTGATGGTTCCACAAATCAGCTCCTTTGGCCCCAACAAAAAAAAAATTGGGGGGAGGGCCAGAGGAAGGACCAAAAATACTGCAGGGACACAGGAGGACAGCCAGGAACCGGAGATCACACAGAGGAAAACTGGGGAAATGGGAGCAGCCTTGGGGCAGACAGGTAAGCCCCTGAATGGAGGGGAAGGAGTTACAGGAACATTGGACAGTCTCAGTGAACACTGGGCCCAGATACCCAACACAGCTCACCAATAGTCACGTTGGGCCTGTATCCTAATTACAGAATGTTGGCTGCAGCTCAGAGATCACCTCACAAACCTCATCTATTGTCATCGGATGAAACTCTCCCCAGGAACACTGAATATAGACACGACCATCAGGTCATCAGTCCACCAGGAAAAATCCCAGCCCTAATGAAGGACACCCTGTCTGAGAAGAACTGAATGAACTCCTCACATCTTGCGGATGAAAAAGCTCTGATGGGCTCCAGACAGGCTGAATGTAAAAGCCTGTCTACCGTCCAAAAGAGCTGTACTGGTTGGTTCTTCCCAGCAGCAGTTTCCCTGGACAGAAAAGCTGCCTTCTTATGGGTGATTGCTTTCTGAAATTCATCACAATGAGACATCAAAACCAGTTTGTCCTCTTGCATCTTGAACTTTCTCCATTGATGCTCCAGCCTTCACTCCTTGGTTTTCATTGCCCTCAGCTCACCATGGTGAACCAAGGTGTGATACCAATGGGCGCACATGGACTGGCACTAAGAGGTCAAAGGCCCCTGCAATCACCATGTTTTAGGACATCACATCTGCCTCCAGCCCCTCAGAACAAGTCTTCAGCACTTCTGAGGTGTCCAGCACCTCCAGCAGTCTTTCAGGCTGAAGCCATTTCAAAGGCTGGAACCAGACAACCTCCCAAGGGTGCCGGAAGATGGTAAAAGCTGAGGGGGGCTGAGAATCAAAAGTACACTTATGAGGGTACAAAGGGCACTTTTTCTATACTAGTTTTTGCCATACAGAAATAAAAAGTGTAGTGGCTACCACCCCTTCTGCCCCCCCGGTTCCGGCACCTATGCAACCTCCACAGGTGATGGACTACAAGGGGGGGCCCTGAAACTGAATCTGATAGTGCAGTGATCTGACCAAATGACCGGATCAATCTCAAGATCATTAATCTTGAGCCCAAACAAGAATACCAGGTCAAGGACGTGGCCATGTTGGTGGGTTCTAGAGGTGACAACTTGTGTCAGGCCTAGAGCTCCCATGCATGAGAGGAAATCCTGAGCAAAAAACAAGCTCTCATCATCAATCCAGGCATTAAAGTCACTAAGAATAAGCCATCTTGCTGACTCCAACACCCTGTCAATGACAAAAGCCACAATTTCCTGCAGGAACTCCCCTTCACGCCCCAGGGAGTGATATATAAGGAGAATCCTCCAGCCTACACCTGGGCCCCCATGCACGGTCTCAAATTTGAATGACAATATATTCCCTACTGAGTGCACTATCAGCTTCAGGTCAGTTCTAAAACAGATGGCCACCCCCCCGTGACTCCTCCTTGGGCAATGAACCACTGAGAATTCCGCTGGGACTGATGACTCCAGCACTGGACCAGCACTGTCCCCCAGCCAGGTCTCAGTGATGCAAGCCAGGTCAACCGAAGAAATGAGATCTGCTATAATATTTATTTATTTAGTTTTTTATTTCGTTTTTGTTGACCGGGTAAGTGCTCTAGACAAATTCTGCCTATTTTCAGGCACGACCCGGGGGACAGGGATACAGATGAATGCCAACTGACCTTGAACCAGATTAAGTTGTTGGTGGTATTTTTCGTGAATGGGGGTAAATTTGGTGAGGGCACCTGGGAAATTCCCCTACTTGTCAGTAGGGGGAGACACTGTCCCTTAGGCTGACACCCATGCTGGCTGCCAGGCATGCTGCAGGGGAGGAGGTGGAGGAAATGGAGCTGGAGCATACTGAGTCTGAGGTATTGCCTGAAAATGAATCTCTGATTATGGAAGAGATGGAAAGTACTATTACAGATGCTGAACTAGAGAAACAGAATTTGGGAACACAAATGTCTTTAAATATAGATAACTTACCAGAGTTACCGTCTGACAGTTCTTTGGGCCTAAGTGATACTAATGATTCATTATTTGAAACTCCAGGACAGTCTGGTGACAAGCATCCTGAGGAAGAAGCTTTATTGCAACAACTTGAGTTGGAAGAAAAAAAACGTTCCTGTTTAAAAAAATGTAGCTTCGGAAAAAGCTATGGGAGTTTCAAGTTGACTAGGGAAATACATCTGTCAAGGCTGCTCAGCTGAGCAGCAGTGACGAAGATGCATCAAAGGATTTGTCCAGCAACTGGGCGGAGGCCACGGAAAATGCTGAGTGTTCAGCTCAACAGCAGCAAAGAGATTCGACAGCTATTGCATCAGGAATGGCAAATGTGGGCAACAAGGAGCCTGGCCTAGGATGTGCTGCAGAAATGGAAAAAAACTTGGAAAATAAGTGGTCGGTGTAAAAAGCATTGCACATCTCTGGCTGTGAGAGAGATGTGGCATCAGGTCAGTGGGTTTCTGGAAATTCCCCAATAAAGATGCCAGAAGTGATAACTACAAATATTGAGAGCTCTGATAAAGATTTGGATTTAGAGATCCCTCTGGAGTTAGAACTCACTCAAAATCCTGTGCTAACAGTTTCTAAAACTTGTATAGTACTTTCAAATCTGCAAAAAAATCAACCTGGGGGATGCCCCACTGAAATTGAGGCACCACCACAAAGGCCTTTAAATATCATTCAGAAAGATGCTCCTTGTTCCTTTTCTTCTCTGTTCAAATTGCCAATTTACTCAGCCAAAAGACATAATGCAGTGAAACTATCTTATTGAGGGGGAATGCCTTAACCCCCAGATAGGTTATTTGTGGCAAAAACACTTTTAAAGGACTCTATGAAGTTCTTCTCCAATGAAATATACGCTCTTATTCACATATCAAGTGAAATTACCTTTGATGTGAGCTTTAAAACATTGACTGGCCTGGAAAGATTCTGGATAAAATATACCACCTTAAAGAAAACTGCATTATGGGCACCTTTTGTTGCCATACCGCTTACTAAACCTGCTCAAAAAACGATTACTGTACTCTTTTGAAATGAGGGTGTTACTGTGAATGACTTCACCTACTGGTTGAAACAGAGGTGTACCATAATCAAAGAACCAGATGCTATCCTGGATTCTGAAAATATTTGGACGGAGGGTGGAAGATTAAAGTAATGTTAAGAACTACTGATATGGGTGTTACACACCTGCCACATTTTTTTTTCTAGAAAGAGACCGAGGGATCTTATTCTATGTGGGGCAGCCAAAAATGTGTTATAAATGTGGTTCTGTGGCTCATCTCAGCAGCATTTGTGATAAGGCCAGATGTAATGTATGTGGGGAGTTAGAACATATGGGGTTACAGTGCACAAATGAATGCAAATGTAATCTTTGTGATGCTCTGGGTCAGACATTTCAAAACTGCAAGTGGGCAGTGCATAATATACCTGATCATGCTGATGGGAAACAGCAGCGATTACTAATCATGCTGACTCAGAAAAATAGATTGGGAGTACAGAGAAATCAGGGACAGGCTGAGAGTGTTGGATCAAGACCCCCCCCCCACTACCAACCCAAACCAAGGTAAGTTACAGAAAGAAGTTCTTGATTGTAGACAGTCTGTGGTGAGGCTAAAGGTTCCAAATGTAAGTGCGCAGCAGAATGTACCAGGAAACTCTGACGAGCCAGCTGCTCCTTCAGAGGAATCATCCACTTCTGGGGTCAGGAACACAGGTGAGCTGATGCCCCCCCACCACCCGGGCAGGAGGATCAGAAGATACAGTAAATCCCAGGGAAGAGCAGCTCCTGTACCTTTAGCCAATACATTTGATGTTTTACTTTCTGAACACACTGGAGGTGAATCAGATGGTTCATCAGTAGCATCTTCGGTGCCTGAGGCAATGACACACACGGAGCAGCAAGAGAGAGTTATGGGTCCTCAGAAATGGAAAGCTAATTTGAAAAAACAGAATACCAGAAGGGGAGATACAAATGAATAAACTGTGATGGCTGTTCCCTTCTCTTGCTATACCACAAATGTCAATAGTATTAAGGAAAATAGTTTTCTCCTTTCTCACTCATCTCCCTTTTGGAGTTTAATTTTTGCAGGATGTGTGACTACATTATTTGAGAGAAACTGAGGCAGCCTCAAGAGGTTGGTTTATTGGACCTTCTTATTGGTCCATAGGACCGGAGTCCTGCTCTGGGTTAGGGATTTTGTTTAAACTACCAGAGTTAAAAATCCTAAAACTTTATGACTTGGTGCCAGGAAGAGTAATGATACTGGATGTCCTGATACAGGGCATGCTGTATAAAGTGTTATATCTGTATGCGCCTCAGACTAAGGCGGATAGGTGTGAATTGTTTAAATAGATTCAACCTTTTTTATTCACAGCACACCATATAATCTTTTCTGGAGATTTTAATTGTCCTCTGATGGCAATATCCTCAAACCAATATTGTGATTCAAACTTTCTGGCCCAACTGATAAAGCAGGCAAATTTAAGGGACACTTATTACTTTCACGTACAGCTAACAACGCCTACATTTCAGAAAGGCTCTCTAACTTCTAGAACTGATTACATTTTCACATCTAAACATTTGCATATATTATCAGCAGGCACTTTTCCAGTGGAATTTTCGGACCATAAGATAGTGGGAGTTAAAATATGTTCCTCCGATGAGACTAGGAAGAGGGCCAGGGTTTGGGAAAACAAATGTTTCTTTATTGTTAGATGCTTATAGTTTACGAACATTTCAGCACTTTGTCATTGCCAGAAAATCCATATTTATTATTTTTGATGACCCAAGTCAATGGTGGGAGGACACGAAGCAGGACTTGCAAAAATTATGCAACCATCTGAGTAAATATAAAATTAAGAAACAATATTTTGCTTATTTACATAATAGGCAATTATTACAGCAACTAATGCCTCTATCGAATGAAACTGGGCTGAACCTAAGTGTGCAAATAAATAAACTGACACAACAAATGACAGCATTTCATGCACAAAAAGCACAGGCTTTGTACTATCAGCAGCAGTTTAGCATGACGGGTAAGGCAGATGTAGTATGCACTTTTAAAAGTTACCAATTAAGAACACAAGCTAAGGACGTGACTTCTTTAAAAGGAAAGGATGGTGTGGAAGGCACTAACAAAAAGGCAATTCTGTGTATAGTGAGTGAATATACTTTCCAGATGTATGCATCTTTGGACACACAGATTGAGCCACTTACACATTACTTGAAGAGTTTAGACATTCCTGTAATAGATTCCAAAACCTTAGCTGATATGTCCCAACCTATACAAAAGGGTGAGGTTAAGGAAGCATTATCTACGTTACTGGGGGGTCTCTAGGACCACATGGTATACTAAATGAATTTCTAAAAATTAATTGGGAATGAGTTACTGTCTGAATTGACACATGTTTTAAATCATACTTTACATACTAAAGAAATCCCCTTACAAATGAATTTGGGAATTTTGATCTTCATTTATAAAAAAGGGGATGAGACACTGATACAAAACTGGAAACCAATTAGTTTATTAAACTCAGATTTTAAACTCCTTACCAAAATTCTGTCCAAAAGGCTTGCCTTCGCAGCCTGCATAGTTATTTCCACAGCACAAACATATGCTATTCCTGGTAGGAAAATACAAGACCATTTACTGTTAATAAGAGAAATTGTCCCATCGGCCTTGATTTCCCTCGACACCGAGAAGGCATTTGATAGAGTTTCCTGGAACTTCCTATTCTCCTCCCTCACTAGCTTTGGAATCCCTGATGATATTATTGAGTGGGCCCGGATACTGTGCTCAGGCTCAATAGCCAGGGGGTGTGGTGTAACAGTCTCGTTTCACTCTCTTTTCCTCTTCAGCGAGGGATCCGCCAGGGTTGTCCACTCTCTCTTTTGTTTAATTTCTATCTGGAGCCCCTTATTTGTAGACTTAACAGTTCCATTAACCTGATTGGTATTCAATTGAAGGTAAAAGGTACCTCCTTTCAGCCTATGCAGATGATGTATTACTACACATTGAAAATTCCGTTTTCACAATTCTTGCTCTACTTAGTGAACTGAACTTATTTTCTATAGTCTCCTCTTACAAACTTAACCTCTGTAAATCCCAGATTTTCCCTCTTAACCATCGTTTTACATGGGCTGAGCTCTCAGATTTGAGTTTGACTTGGATGCCTCATTCCCTGACTTATTTGGGGATTAAAGTCACCAGGGATGCTGAAGGAGAATCTTACCAAATTAATCTCTACTCTTCAATCAGATTTAGATAGGCGGGTGTCCCTTTGGGGGTGCCTCAATGTCCTTAAAATGAATGCCCTCCTGCGGATCCTGTATCCCATGGATATGTTGGACCTCTTTCTTCCCAAAACCTGGTTTAGACAGTTACAGAGTATGTTCAATAAATTTATATGGAGAAGTAAATGTGTTAGAAGAGGATATGTCAAGCTTACCGCACCTAAACTGAGAGGGGGGGGGCTCACTCTCCCTTCCTTTTTTACCTATTATGGTGCCCAACACATCAGCAAGCTGACCAGATGGGTGGATGACCCAGTCATAGACCAGGCTCACTCTTATACTCCCACCTGGGTTTAAATTGAAGGGCACTAGTGCAAAGAACTCACTGCTCCCTTTCGGCTCTTGTGTACCAGCTCCCGCATCATCTCCCCCGACACCTTAAAGACACCCCCATTGGCTAGTCTCTCCGTGCCCTATACCAGGTACAGAAATACTTATCCCTCAACTGGAGTAATTCACTGCGCAAACCCCTTTTTAATAATGCCCATTTTCTGATTGTAAATCAGGTAATCCCACCCTCTTTCCTCCCCAAATTACAACATGTTACATTGGAAGATCTCTGCACTGAGGATTCTATTATCCCATTCGCCTCATTGCAGGAGAAATTCCAGTTATCCAAGGTTGACATTTTTAAATACTGGCAGCTCAGGCAGGCTGCGTTGGCCTTCTTTGGCTCCAAACCCTGGTCCTTCCCACTTAGAGATGATCTGTCAGCCGTGCTTTTAGTGGCAAAGAACCCACATGTGGTCTCAGGTGTATATAAGTTATTGCAAGAACTTGATCCTGTACTTCCCAAAGGGGTTTGCTATTCATGGAAACAAATGTTTGTTCTTCCTGATGACCTGGTGTATTAGTGTAAACTCTGGAAACTGATTTATAGATTTGTTAAACAAGATAAGTTGAGACTTATTCAATTCAATAACATGCACAATCTGTACTATACTCCTGCTAGACTACATGCCATAGGGAAGTTAGTGTCCCCCCTCTGTCATAGATGTGGGGAAGAGATGGGATCTCTCCTTCACATGTTGTGGGAGTGCCCAAAAGCTCAAGCATTTTGGACTGCCATCCGAAATGCCCTTGACCCAATTTTGGGGTTAGATTCCTTGTTTACCCCCAAAACCTGTTTATTACTTATTTTCCTACAGGGCACACCCAACATTTGAAAAGCCCACCTAACCTTAATAGCAGCCACTGCTAAATTAGTCATGCTCAAACCCTGGAAGGATGAATCCCTTTCCTCGACTATGGAATGGTACTGAGAGATCCTACTTGCTATCCCATTAGAGAAACATGTAGCTAGTGTTCGGCATAAATTGGATGTTTATAGATCAGTATGGGAGCCTCTCCTGACCTTGTTATCCCTTTGGTGGTCCTGAATATCTGTCCCAATTCACTGCATTTCTTACTTAACCTGACACACAGGCTTGGGAGGGTGGGGGGATTTGGGGGGAAGGGGTTTTACTTGGTTTGTTGTTGAGATTGTGTCATGTGTTTGTTTGTTAGGTATGTCTGCCTGTTTTATGTTTCATTGCAGCTGTTTTGTTAATAAGGTGTTACTACTTCTTGCATGCTGCCAAAACTAATAAAATATATTGAATAAAAAAATAAGAGAAATTGTGGAATTAGGGGAAATTGGTAAAATAGATGGCTACCTGGTCTCTTTAGACCAGGAAAAACATTTGATAGGGTGAGTCATGTTTTTCTATGGGAAGTTTTGAAATATTATCAGATTCCTAAAATTATGATAGACTGGTTGAAGTGTATACATAAAACCGCTACAGTTATACTGCTGGTACAAGGGTGGAAAGGACCTATGATACATCTGCAAAGGGAAGTGTGGCAAGCTTGCCCACTTAGCTCTATTCTCTATAATTTTGTTATAGATCCTTTGTTAAGAAAAATAATAATTCCATTCTTTCAGTTCAGTTTGAGGATCAAGGTTTTCCATATAAAGCCATTGCTTATGCGGATGACATAAGTATTTTTGTCAGGAACTCACAGCCTCTGTCTCCTGTAGCTGAGCATACCTCTCAACTGTACCACATTACGAGGAACGTTCCTCATTTTACTTCACAAAAGCTCCCTGTTCCACATTGTGAGGACTTGTCCCACATTCAGTGTTAACATTTTAAAGCAAAAGTCTATAGCAAATGATGCAAAAAATATATCATTCAATTAATAACAGACTTTCTGAACATAAATGCAAACATTTTAACAGTGTTCTGAGCTTCCTAGGTAAAGATTTGATTAAATGTTCCACATTTTGCTCATTTGTTCCACATTTTGAGAGGCAATGTTCCACATTTGAAGGACAAAAGGTTGAGAGGTATGCAGCTGAGTTATGTACCTTCTTTGGTACACTGTCAGGAGCTGCCTTGAATTTAAATAAATGTATAGGACAAAGATTAGACTACACCACTGCATATAAAGGTAGTGTTGCAGAGATTGCAATAGCATCGGATCCTCTCTCTATACTAGAAATGCTTGGGACTGGTGAACTTGAAGAATTAAATTGGTATAAATAGTAGGAACTGCACAACGCACGCTCGTAAAAAGATGGCCGCCGGGCTGGGTGTGCTGCCGGCTGCGTTTTGCTAGTGCAGTCTTTGTGTTTTGTTTTCCTGCTCTGCCTGCTCTGTTTACACTACTTTGAATTTTTGATTTTGACTTCTGGTTTTTGTGACCTTGTAGATTTGACCCTACTTATTCAGTTTTGTCTTGATTTGGACCGTTAATCTGCCTCATTGTCCTGCACTGTGAGCTAGTGTCGGAATGGCGGTAAAGTGCACCGAACTTACAAGCAATATTGGGAGGTTTTCTATGACTACCTTGAAGTGTGCACCGGGGCTATTATTTCTTCAGCCTATTACCTGCCTGTTCTGCTCGGCTTGCTGGGCTGACTGCCGTTTTGCTCCTGTAGATTAATTCGATGTTGGATGCTGCTTACTTCATTTTTTTTTTGATAAGTTGAACTGGTGTTTGGGCGCAGCAGAATAATTTGCCACTGAGATTCTTGGGGAGTTATATTCTAAATCGCTTGTTGAGACTGGGAGCCTGGGATTGTGAGCCGACTGTTGGCTGATGCCGTTTTGGAACTGTGTTACGGACCTTGTGGAGTGCTGGGAAGACATCGGGTTTGTGAGCTGATTATTTATGGATTTTATGAAGGGATTTTGAGGCTGGATTTTGTAAGACCCTTGTGACCTCTCCTCGAAGCCCTACAGATTGCAGTATCGCCGGTTTCTTCTTTTGGAATGGTGCTTTTATGGCGAGTATGCTGAAAGTCTGAACCCAGGGCAGTTTGCTGGGGTGGTTATCATGAGGGGGAGATCAGGGCTGGTGCCGTCGGAGGACAGGTCCCAGTGTGCCCGTGGTTCCTGGGTTTGGTGGGTAGGCTGGAGAGCCTATTTGCTTGGACCTATTCATGTGTTTGACTAGCCCGGTAACTGCTTGGGGGACGACTGAGGTGAAAACTTCTTCAGCTGGGCAGTTTTCGTGGAGGGGAAAGCTATATACAATTTGAGGAGTCAAAATGATTTTCTGGCTACAAGTCTGATCATGTTACTGTGGAGAGACTGAGAACCATCCAGGTCAGACTGTTCCCTTTCTGTCTTATGTACTTTGGTGAAGCAGTGAGAGTGCTTCTTTCTTCTCATCAAGATCATTTGTGCAACTGTTTAACTATTATTACCCTGCCTATGTGAGAGATAGGTTTGGGTATAAATTCCCTAGGGGGGAGAGCCCTGAGGGTGTATAACATTTTTTGCTTCAGTGACTTATAGACGGAAAACTGATTGGAACTTTGGGCCTAGATCAATTGGACTCCCCTAGATGTGTATACAATTGTTTTAATATTTTAAGGGGTATTTTATTTTATTTTATTCATTTTTGTTATTATTATTATTCAAGTTGGGGGTGGGAGGGTTGTTGTTTGTATGAGGGTGAATAATTTGGTTTAAAATATGTGTTGGGGTATAAGTAAAATGGTTAGACAGTACTCCCCCTCAAGACTTCGGGATCTCCATCCCTTTGAATTACCCCCACTTACAGGGGAGGTTTATGCTAGATGTCGAAACCTTGGCATTATAAGATCAAAAAGTAGAAGGATACAGAGGTCTTGGAACTGTTGGGGGGGATGGGAGGGAAGAGAACGGATACGGGCAGTGAGGGCTAGGAGACGCCCTGGGGCAAAATGGGTACTGGAGCGAGGTCCTCCTTGCCTAGTTCCCACACCCAAGGGCACTGACTTGGAGTGTGTCAGGCAGGAAGTGGGATCACCCTTGGATTTCTGTCCCTTTCAGGCAGTGTTAAGCAATGCCGGGTCGTCTAGGAATAAGACTGCAGTGATTGCGGATCTTGTTTCCTCAGTCGACTTGGCTTGCATCACCGAGACCTGGCTAGATGGAAATGCTGGTCCTGTGCTGGACTCCGTGGTTCCGGCTGGGTTCTCGGTGATTCACCGCCTGAGAGTGGACTGGAGGGGTGGGGGATTGCCGTCTGTTTCAGACAAGATCTGGATCTCAGGGAAGTGCCAGTTGGTGATACCAACTCCTTTGAATGCATAGTGGGTGCAGGTGCAGGCTACAGGACCCTTCTTATCTACCGTTCACCAGGGGATGAGAGGGAGTTCCTGAAGGAGGTTGTGGACTTCATCGCCGATATGGTATTGGAATCTCCCAGATGGATAATTCTGGGGGGATTTCAATGCCTGGGTTGATGATGAACTCTTGCCATTTGGTCAAAACCTCCTCCAATTAATGGATTCATTGGGCCTGTCATGGGTAATTACCTCTGCAACCCATGAGGAGGGGGGGCATACATTGGACTTAGTTTTCCATCTGGGGATGGAGATATCTGATGTGGAGGTGGAGCCAGTCGGATGGTCTGACCATCACGCCCTGAGGTTTAGATTTGCGGCCCCTGAAATAGGCCTGCCCCCAGGGAGTTAGTACAGTTCCGTCCTTCAAGAGGGATTACCTCAGAGGGCCTAATGACGGAGCTGGACTTCTCGGATTTTCCAAGGGATAGCATGGATCCAGGGCCTTTTGGTCTTAGCCTATAACAGGGTTGTGACTGAGGCCCTGGATGCCATTGCTCCAATTCATGTTCGTCCCCATACTCTTCACTTAGGGGCTCCCTGGTTTGATGGGGAGGTCCGTGAGTGGAAGAGGAAGGGATGAAGATTAGAAAGACGTTGGTGGAAAACTTAACTGGAGGTGGATAGACTTGAATTGTTAGAACATTATAAATTCTACCAATCAGCAATTTCCCATAAGAAGGCAGAGTTCCTGTCCAGGGAAATTGCTGCAGCTAGGAATAGACCATCCCAGCTTTTCCGGACTGTGGACAGACTGTGCAATCCAGTCTGTCTCCAGACCGGTAGAGCATTATCACAGGTACAGTGTGAGGAGTATGCAAAATTCTTTGCTGACAAGGTATCCACCATCAGGGATGAGATCAGCCAGTGTCCTTCTATTGAGCATTGCACTGATCAATTGGGTGGTACTAATGCCCAATTGTACTGGTCTACCTTTAGACTACCAGCAGTAATAGATATTGTGAGGATTATCCAGACTCTGCGACCTACCTATTGTAAGTTGGACCCAGGCCCTACTCACCTGGTGGTGGGGTGTGTAGATGTTATCAGCCCAGTCCTGGCTGGGATAGTGGTGGTGTCATTAGAGAGAGGGATCTTTCCGGATCCCTTAAAGGAGACCGTAATATACCCCCTTTTGAAAAAGGCCTCTCTTGACCCCAACTGCCCAGCAAATTATAGACCGGTCTCTAACCTTTGTAGGGAAGGTTATTGAGAAGGTGGTCGCCTGCAACTGGAGGATCATTTGTCCAACCATACTATCTATGACCCTCCAATCTGGCTTCAGGAAGAGGCACAGTACAGAGACGGCTCTTGTTCGGTATTGAATGATCTCCTGATGGCAAGAGATCGGAGGACCCGTTCCATCTTGGTTCTCTTGGATCTCTCAGCAGCATTTGACACCGTGGATCATGGGGTATTGCTCGACCGCCTGTGGTTTCTCTGTGGTCTGAGGGGAGCGGTCCACAGTTGGTTTTGATCTTTTTTGGAGGGCAGATCTCAGAGAGTGGTATCTGGAGTTAACACCTCGGCCCCTCACTGTCTGCCCTGTGGGGTACTGCAGGGGTCGGTGCTGTCCCCTATGTTATTCGCGATGCATATGCTTCCATTGGGGGACATTATAAGACGGTATGGGCTGAGTTTTCACTGTTATGCTGATGATTCTCAGCTCTACCTGTCTTTTATGCCTGATCAGGAGTCGGATTCCATCACGATGTTTAATAACTGCCTCCTGGAGATTCAGGACTGGATGAGTGCTAGTTGGCTTAGGTTGAATCCAGGGAAAACTGAGGTGTTGGTTGTGGACCCTGGAGGGAGGATAACAGGGGCTTGGATGGGGAAACCCTCGGGTTTATATCTTGGGGGGGCCCAGCTTCTTGTCTCTGGCCAAGTACGTAACCTGGGAGTAATTTTTGATGAAAGCCTGACTATGAAGATGCAGGTGTCGGCCGTAGTCAAATCTGCCTTTTTTCATCTGAAGAATATTGCCCGGGTGAAACACTTGGTTCCACGGGAAGATCTTCCCATTTTGGTCCACGCCTTTGTTACCAGCCATTTTGATTACTGCAATGCGCTCTATCTAGGGCTGCTGGGGGTGGATATCCGCCACTTGCAGCTTGTGCAGAACGTGACAGCCAGGCTGTTGATGGGAGTTTCACGATCTAGCCATATGACACTTGTGCTGCGTGGTTTGCACTGGCTGCCAGTACAGTGGCGGATCACCTTCAAGGTCGCATTTTTGACCCTTAAGGCCCTACATGATTTGGGACCCCACTACCCGAAAGAGCTCTTGGTGCCTTATTGTCCTGCCTGTTCTCTTCGCTCCTCTGATGAGGGATTGCTAGAAATTCCCAGGGTACGTCTAAAGATGTCTGGAGGTAGATCTTTTGCCTATAGGGAACTAACCCTGTGGAATTTCTACCTCGTCAGATACGAGAATGCCTAACTGTTGAAAGTTTTAAAAAACAATTAAAAACTTTCCTTTTTGCCTTAGCATTTGCTGGTACATAATGAGTAAGTGTACTGTATGGTTGTTTGATTTATTGTTTGAAATGTGATTTTAATTGTTTTATTGTAAAAGCGCCCTGAGCTTGGGAAGGGAGCTTAATATAAATAAAATATTACTTACTTACTTACTATAAAAACTAGATATTGGAAGGCAGAAGGTTATGTCATGGAATAGATGGAAACTCAGTAAAAAGAAAAGCATTTATCTTATCAAAACTATTTTAGTCCCATTTTTTTATTTGTGAGCTATATTTTCCCTCCTCCAAAAAATAGAGAAATGGAATTACTCTGTATTTTTTTAGAGTCTGTTGGGGTAGTTGTCTGAACCCCATAAAGAGAAATGTTTTGTATTTACCTTTGAAACAAGGGGGTTTAAAAATGGTTAATCCTATTTTTTTTAATACTTTCTTTATTTTTACTAATATAAGACCCCTACTTGATCATCAGCATATAGGTTGGGAGGTATTTTTGGAAAAAAATGTAGACATTGGATACGTTTATGGGAACTACAAACTCTTAAGATGCTGAAAAAATCAGTAGAAATACCGGATTATTTCAGGAATACTTTTTTCAGATTAAAACAGTGGCAGTTAACTGTTCAACACATAAGAACATTATCAAGAGAACAACTTTATTTATTTTTTGCTAGCCACCATATGTCAGGAGGAGGTGACATTTGGGAAATGCCAAGAGGCATATATAAAACCCTTAGAAAGCTTGCTCAATAATCTTCGTGTGCCTGAACAAATGTGGGATTTTCATTGGCATGCTTGTCATGAAAAATTTAACATAAAAGCAAACCAAAAACATAAGAGAATGGAGGAACAGTTGTGTAGTAGGCCTTATGTATACAGATAGAGGAAACCATACACCATTTATTGTTTTCATGTTCTTTTATTAGGGGATTTTCTAGCACAGGAATGGGGAGACAAACTTTTTAGCTCCTTAATATATGGAAATATAATGTATGGAGCATTTTCTACAGCATGGGTGAAGTGGCATAGTAGTACACTGCAATTATTAATGATTATTCTTACATGGAATATCTGGTTAACATGCTGTGGTTTTACTCCACAACAATAGGACAGTAGTCATACTGAGCTATATAATAAAGTGATGCTAGATTTAAATAAATGCTATATAAAGGAAAAACAGCAGCTTGCAGGGGAAACACTACTGGAATTGCCGTATGTAAGAGTCTACCATGGATGACTGATAATGATGTTCCTATAACTTAAGGAGGAATATATCAGGGGAAAACAAAATACATTATAGTCACTTATATTTTTTCAGTTTATGTTTTTTTTTTATATAGAAGTATGACAGAAATACTTCTTTTTCTTCTATCCTTTTATTTTAAGTGATGTGTATTTCTTTTTCGGGGGTGTTGTTTTAGTTTTGTTCTTCTTTAGTTATTTTTTTAGGAAATAGTTATGTTCTTACTAGACAATGTAATTGTGAAATATTGAGTGTTTGATATTTCTGTGTTATTTTGTGTTTATATGAAGTTGTGACTCATGTTTGATATGTATTCAATGTTTTTGTTCCAATAAAAAATTCCCCATCTCTTTTCAAGAAGTGCCATGGGATCTTTAATATCCACCTGAACTACCACCAGAACAGGCAGATGGAACCTCAGTTTAATGTCTCATCTGAAAGATGGCACCTCAGGAGTGCAGCACCCCCTTATGCTGCACTACAGTGTCAGTATTGGGATTTAACCCAAGTGCCTGATGTGGGGACAGAACCCACAGCCTTCTGATCTCCTAGCTTCAGATGTATTAGTGGACTTATATCTCATCGACCTTGCATTGCATAATACCACCCAGAATGAACAAAAGGTGAAGGCTGCCCTTCAGCTGCCTGCCCACTCAGTGTGGTGGGTTCCATGGGTAGAGGGACAATACATGGCTGACCTCTCTCTGATCCCTTTCTTCTCCCAGGGTGTCTCCTGGTCCTTTCAACCCCAAAAGGTGTATCCCCTACACTCCTCAAATCATCTCCTCTCAGCCCCCTATTTCTCCTACAAATTCCCAAGTCCCTGCACCTCTGGTAAACAGTGGCCAGTGGTGGGGGAGGGATCATGGAAGGGGCCCAGGTCCCTAAGAAGGGATGGGGAGTAATAAAGCCTTAGGCTCTGTAATAGGCAACACATCCTGGGGAATCACTTGACAAATTACACACCCCACTACAACCAACTACTACACTTCAAACTCACCAGTATAAATTAAAACCATATAAAACCCACAGTAAATCCCACCCAAATAAATACCCCCAAACCAACCTACCCAACTAATAAACTGACACAGGTAACCCAAAACTAATAACCCTCCCCTACTGTTCACACTGCACACACAGCACACTCATACCCCGCTATACACCAAATAGACCAAAAAGTTTCAGTATGAGAAAAATAGCAGGACAAGAGGACATAACATGAGATTAGACGGAGGCCGATTAAGGGGTAATGTAAAGAAGTTCTTTTTCACAGAGAGGGTGGTGGATGCATGAAATGGCCTACCTCAGAAAGTGGTGGGTATGAATACAGTGCAGGGCTTCAAACAGGCATGGGATAGGCATAAGGGAGCAACACAGATGAGTATGAATAGACAGGCCATTGACAGAGTACAGGCCTATGGCACATTCATAAGGTAGAAAAAATGGTCAGACTGGATGGGCCTTGCGGTCCTTATTTGCCGTCAACGTTTATGTTTCTATGTTAAAACATTTCTAATTAAACTAAGGGCCAAATAACTTAAAGTCCAAGTGCAGAGTCCAGCAAAAAGTTGTTAGAAAGTCCAGTGAAAGGGGAAGGGAAAAAAGTGCTCTCTCATTGCAACTCTAGCCCCAAATGAAATCCCAAAGTCCCTGAAATTCCCCTCTCACAGTGATCGAGCAATAAAAATCCCATGGAAGTAGATGAGCTCACCACCCACTACTGTGGGTCTAGCTTATAAACTGCAAGTAATGGAATGTAAGAAAAACTAATCTGGAACAAACCCCAGTCTTAGACAGCAATCCTGTACAGCTGAGTGCAGAGTAGGGTTTCAGAAAATGGGCACAGTGCAAGCTCAAATGCTGATAGTCCTATGGCACAAACAAAACTCCTGCAAACACTCAATAAAACTCCTACCAGCTGACTCAGATGGGGAATACTTCTGTAGGCAACCACTCATCAGTTTGAGGTTCTATCAGGAAGCAGCAAGAATAATTAGCCCAAATGTTAGTCCAAGCACTCCCAGCATAACGAAATACTCAACCAGTTATTTTTGCTACTGCTATATAACCGGACACAGACAGCAGAAACAGGTCCAAAATCCACAAAATCATAGAGGCAGAGTCACAATGGGCATTGGTCCAGAGTGTAGATCCAAACAGAGAGCACAGTATATGAATGAAGCAATGACATTAGTGCAGTTTTGTGGAGAGTCAGCCAGAAATGTTAATTACATAAAGTGAATGCTGTATGCTCACTGAGACCAGGAATTTTAAAACAGCCCAGTGTGATATATGTTCTTTGTTCCGTATGATGAATGCCGAATCCCAAATGGACAAATCCTACCCAGATGCAGAAACGGTTCAGAAACAGTTCGGTGCAGAAACAGTTCACACTGTTGAAACACAATAATTCATAGACATGGCACCTCTCAAACACAATGGGTAGCAATCCTAACAGCAGCTTGCAAATCCAGCAGTGGGTTGCAATCCTAGCGGTAGCTTGCAAATCTAGCAGATTGTCAGCAGACTCACTCCAACGGATGTACCACGGATGACAAAAGCAAAAATGAAATAAAGACTTAAAATCAGCATGGCTAGAATAAATAGAGTTATTTCAACTAAAATCTTGAGCTAAAAACTAAAACTATGGCCCTCCAATAAATAAGAATACAAGCAGTCAGAGACAGCCACGCTTCATTCCACCAGCTAGTCCCTAGCTAGTGTGATACCACGTTAACCACGAATGTGGAACATGAGTGGTTTGTGATGATCCTCAGGCTTTTCTATGCATTAATAGCACCCTCTCTCCACACATCTAGCTACAGAGGGGCACTGGACAGGGTTACCCCCTGTCCCCAATTCTTTTTGCCTTATATATTGAGCCCTTGGCTACCAAAATTCAAATGGATCCAGCAGTTCAGCGACTCCTGTTGGGAGGTAGGGAATACAAAGTTGTCCTATTTGCAGGCAATATTCTGCTGACAGTTACTTCCTCTGATAACTCACTACAAAGGGTTTGGAATTTGTTAGAATGCTATGAACTGATCTACTGGCAGGGCTCCACTTGAACAGAGATAAGACAAAAGTACTTACTTTCCATTATATCCCAAGTAGTGAGATCTAGAACAGGTCAAACATCAGGTGGAACAGGAGATCCCTAACATACCTGGGAGTTCAAATTACTAAGGACCTGGGTCATCTAGAAGTCTTAGATTGTAAACCCCTGACAAAAGCAATAACTGAGGATCTTTAGAAATGGCCCACTTGAAATTCAGATTTCTACATGAGGTAGAGGTGATCAGGCAGAATGTTCTCTCCAGAATTATGTATTTGTTGCAAACACTTCCAGTTATGCCAGACCAGTATTATTTTCAATCGTGGAATAAATTAATATCAAGATTTTTATGTGATGGGGGAAGGCCTAGGATAAGACTCTCATTGCTGCAGCTGCAGCAGGATGGGGGTGGGGGAGGGATCAATTTGCTTAATCTGAAACTCTACGCTCAAGCAGCACAAGTCAGATTGGTGTGTTTATAGGCATCAGAGCCATATTCAGCACAATGAAAAACTACTGAGTTTATATTAAATGACCTCCATGCTATAGATGAAGTATTATATGCTAGTCCTCTGGGACATCTCCCATTTTCAATGTTCTGTAGATACATTGCTGCAACTTTAAAAGTCTGGCACTCCATATGGAGGGAATCACTGTGTGGACTGGGGCTCTATAAAGAGATCAGAACTGCTCATTAAACATAGTTGACCCCTTCATGTGGCAGTAATATAGGAGAGGTCTGATTTACTGCCACTAGTTTGTGGATTCTATGGGAATACTAGAATTCCAGGCTGTCCAAGCAAAATATAAACTGCTGGCATCTGACCAGTTTCACTATTTACAAACCAGGTAGTGTATTTGGAGTTCATGTTTAAAATTAAGACAGTTTCATGAACAACCCCCCCTCCCTCCGCTGGACTATTCGCATGTATAATATATCATGAGCTGGGAGGGGTGGAGTCCCATTTGGTGGGACAACTATATCAGGGACTAGGCCCTTTTTAACGGACTCCACTGCTTCAGTACTCCATAGATGCAATAAACAGCTTCTCTCCAACTGGGACCTTACCAGCTGGTTGAAATACAACCTACCATCATACAAAATAACCACAGTCTCATACCTCAGGAAATTCACTTGGAAATGTTGGGTACATTTCTTTTGGACTCCGGCAAGTCAATCAAAATATATGGGACCAGGAATGGCAATTTGTTGGCGTGGTTATGGGGAACAGAGGATAGATCAGTTATATATATTCTGGGACTGCCAAGCTCTTGCCCCATACTGGGAACTGGTATCACTAGCCAGGGGAGCAGACAGAGGGGGACAGGGAGGACAACTGTTCTGGGCCCAGTGGCTCAGGGGGCCCCATAGGGGGACCTGTAACAGGGGATGTGAGGCTAAGGGGGGCCCAATCCTAAAGGTGTGTCCCGGGCCCAGGAATTTCTACTGGCACCCTTGTCACTAGCCCTAGAGAATATGTTTGATACCCCAAGTCTAGTTACTCTGGCACTAGCTTTAGTGCCTATCACTCCTGAAACTAGTAGAATTAGGGGGTGACAATTTAAACTTCTACTAATTTTACTTGTGGGAACCAAAATGTTATTACTCGGTTTTGACACGTGACAAAGAAGCCCACAGTAGAAGTTTGGCCAAGTATTGTTGATACCATATATCATTTGGGAAAAGCAAACGTATACATTTTTGGACCAGATGCTGATCTTTTATGAAATATGACAGACATGGGTGTTACATAAATTAGATGCCAACAATACTTTTGTACCTTAGCGTCTTTATCAAAAAGTAATAAGAAAAACAAATTGAAACATTTGGCACAACTGTATGCAAACTCTTCAAATTTATTGTTGCACCTTGGGTAATATTACCTCAGCACCCCTCCTTCTATTTTTGACAAAATTAAGCTGTAGTGATGAACTGGCCTGTATGTTTGTGTTTACATTGTACAATCTGTTCATGTGTGTTCTGTACAATGTCAAAAACCTCAAAAAATATCAATTATAAAAAAAAAAAGTGTTCATTAAGTATATCCATTTTATCCACATTTGTTTCTTCCCCACATCTTTTTCAGCCTGACCATTCCTAACTTTGTTTTTTCATTTTTCACTAATATAGCAGAAGAAAGCCATGTTTCAATAACTCACTCGCTCACTCACTCACTCACCTAATCTGAGTTTGGTTTCCACTTTGGTTTCCTCACTATCCACCTCATTTTCCTCCTCCAAGTTATTTAAGCACACCTCTCCATTTTCAGTTACATAGAAACATAGACTTTGACAGCAGATAAGGACGACATGGCCCACCCAGTGTGCCCATTTCCCTTCCTATTGGATAAGCTGCAGATCCTAGTCAACCAACAGCCTACTTCCTGCAACCCCCCACTACAATTGCCATATGTCTGTCCCATGCATGTTTGAATTCCCCCACTGTTTTAGACCCAACAACCTCCCCAGGAAGGTGGTTCCATGCATCCACCACTCTCTCAGTGAAAAAAAATGTCCTCACATTACCCCTGAGCCATCCCCCCTCTATCTTTAAATTGTGCCCCTTGTTCTTACACATCTCTTTTTCTGAAAGATGCTACCCTCCTGGACTTTGTTGATTCTCTTAGGTACTTAAAACTTTCTATCATGTCCCCCTGTCCTCCTTTCATCAAGGATATACTATTAGCTCTCTGGCTCTCTTCATATGGTTTCTGATGCAGACCCTGCACCATTTTAGTTGCCTCTTCTGGACTGCTTCCATCCTGTCTATGTCCTTGTGTAGATGAGGTCTCCAAAACTGTACACAGTATTCCAGATGGGGTCTCACCAACTGTCTGTACAGAGGATAACCACTTCCCTTTTTCAACTTGTGATGCCCGTCCTATGCATCCCAGTATCCCCCTGGCTCTCCTTACTGACTTCTCACATTGCTTACCTAACTTTAGGTCATCTGATATGACTACCCCCAAGTCCCTTTCCATTTTTGTTGTTGTTAGTACCTCCCCTGCTATTGTGTACTCTTCTCCTGGGTTTTTGTTTCCCAGGTGCATTACTTTGCACTTCTTTGCATTGAATCTAAGTTGCCATATGTCGGACCATTCCTCCAACCTTGCCAAGTCCCTTCCTTTCTACCCTCCCTTGTGTATCAACTCTGTTACAGATCTTTGTGTCATCTGCAAAGAGGCATACCTTTCCCTTCAGACCCTCTGCAATGTCACCTATAAAGATGTTAAAGAGGACTGGACCCAGTACTGAGCCATGAGGTACTCCACTAGTAACCCCCGTTTCTTCGGAATGTGTTCCATTCACTATTACCTTCTGTGTCCTGTTGTGCAGCCATTTTGCAACCCAGGCTACCACCCTGGAACCCACTCCCAGGCTGGCTAACTTGATTATTAGTCTTTTGTGCTGGACTGTGTCAAATGCCTTGCTAAAGTCTAGGTAGGCCATATCCAAAGCCCCTCCCTGGTCTATTACTTTGGTCACCCAGTCAAAGAAATCAATTCGATTCATCTGACATGACCTTCCTGCTATATATCCATGCTGCTTTGGGTCCTGTGCCCTGCTGGCCTCTAGGTACTCAACAATTCTTTCTTTCAGAAGTGATTCCATCATTTTCCCTACCACTGATGTCAACTTACAGGTCTGTAGTTTCCTGCTTCTGCCTTGCTCCCACTTTTGTGAAGTGGAATCACATCTGCTCTCCTCCAGTCCTCAGGTACTACCCCATCCTCCCATGATTTGTTAAAAAGTGTGGTCAGTGGTGTCACTAGGTCCTCCCTTAGTTCTTTTAGGATTCTGGGGTGTATCCCATCAGGCCCCATTATTTTGTCCACCTTGAATTTTAGGAGTTCTTTCAGGACTCTTTCTTCTGTAAATGGACTGGTGTCAACCCCCCTACCCAAAGTGTTTCTGTTGTCTGGTTTAGGTAACTCCTCCTCATCCTCTTTTGTGAATACTGAGCAAAAGTATTCATTCAGTATCTCTGCCTTTTCACTGTCTCCTTCTGCCCACCTCCCCTCTCCTTTATTAATCTTCACTATTCCTCCCTTAACCTTTCTATGCTGCCTGATGTGCCTATAAAAGGTTTTATCCCCCTTCTTAACTGAGTTGACTATTTTTTCCTCGGTTTGGGCCTTTGCTATTCTGACTGCCTTCCCCACTTCTTTCTGCTTTAATTGATACAGTTCCCTGTCGTGCTCCTTCTGTGATTCCTTATACTTTTTGAATGCAGCCTTTTTCTCCTTAACCTTCCCTGCCACCTCTTTTGAGAACCATAGTGGTGTTTTCTTTATTTGTTTCACACAAAGGCTTGTTGCCTCTATAATAGCAGTTTTGATTTTTCTCCATTGTTCTTCCACCCCTCCTTTTTGGCCATTTGCTAGCGCATTCCTCAGGTATTCACCCATTTTGCCAAAGTTGGCCCTTCTAAAGTCCAGTGTCCTTGTTTTTGTATGGCTTGTCTCCATGGTTGTGCTTATTGTGAAGCACATTGTGCAGTGGTCACTTGTTCCCAGATGTCTACTGACTTCTAAATTTGTGATTCTTTCTCCATTTGAGAGTACCAGGTCTAGTATTGCTCCCTCCTGAGTAGGTTCCAACACTAGCTGTCTAAGGCCTGCCCCCTGCAGGGCATCGAGAATGACCTTGCTCTTGGATGTGGCTGCAGTTCATGTCATCCTGTTAATATCTGGCATATTCAGGTCCCCCATCAACAGTATCTCCCCTTTTTCAGCCATTTTGAGAATGTCCTCTATCATTTTCTTGTCTGTTTCCTCCCCTTGAGATGGGGATCTGTATATAACCCCTGTGCAGATTGTGATGCCATTCCGTGTCTCCAAGGTGACCCAGAGTGCCTCTTGTCCTGCCCCTTTACTTTTTAGTTCTGTAGCTTTGATCCCTTCCCTTATGTATAGAGCTACTCCACCTCCTCTTTTACCCTTCCTGTCCCTTCTGTAGACTGTGTACCCCGGTATGTTGTCATCCCAGTCATGATTCTCCGTGTACCATGTTTCTGTGACTGCCACAATATCCAATTTTTCATCTTCCATCAGGGCTACTAGCTCAGGAAGCTTGTTTCCCAGACTACGGGCATTGGTACTCATTGCCCTCCACTTAATGTTGGCTTTATCCTTTTCTCCCCATCCCTGCTCTTATTGCCTTTGTCTATTTTTCCATTTACCCCTGTCCTGCCCCTCTGTTGAGCTCTGTACCTCAAAGTGTTTACTGCATCACCTGCCATGTTTTGTGGGGAGACTTGAAATTTCCTGCCTCTTATCAGCACCTCCACCTCTTGGCTAGTTTAAAAGCTTGCCAAGGAAGCATTTAAACCTGTCACTTAGGAGCTTGGTTCCCTTTGTGGACAGATGCAGACCATTGTGCCAGTATAGACCTTCATCTCGCCAGGTGTACCCCCAGTCCCCAGTGAAGCCAAAGCCCTGTGCTCTGCACCAGTTTTGCAACCATTCATTAAACTGCATGGTGTGCAGTACCCTAGCCTCACCCCTGCCATTGACTGGCAGCACCTCTGAGAAGGTAACCATGCTTGCTACCTGTCTGAGGCCCCTACCCAACTCCACAAATTCATCCTGCACTACACTGATTCCATGCCTAGCTAGGTCATTTGTCCCAAGGTGGACAATGATATCTAGTCCCCTCTCTTGTGATGCTGCTTCTGCAATCATGAGGATTCGCTTCTTGTCCCTCTAAGCTATGGCACCAGGCAGGCACCTTACTTCCCTCTCCTCTCCCTTCCCCAGTTCTACCCCCCCAACAATTGAGTCCCCTATCAGAAGCTGTTTCCTCCCCCTGCGGTGTCCCTTGCCAGCCTTTTGTGGGTCTCCCTTGTGGATGTCCTCAGCATTCTTCTTGGTCTCCACTGAGGGTGCCATCATAGAGGAACCTTGTTCTGCCAGACTGGTGTATGTTTGTTTAACTTTGCAATCTTTGAATGTTACCCTCCTATTCCTCATCGCTTTCCCTATATTCCATGAATGCCATATAGATTTCCTTCTTTTCGCTTCCCCACTTTCTTTACACAGAGGTTAGTAACCTCTTCTGATCAGACTTTAATACAGTAGTCACGTGCATGCTCCCTGTTTTTCAGATGGCAGCCAGCTTAGAAGGTCAGTAGAGGGGCATTTTTTATTTTATTTATTTATTTTTTTATTTTAGTCTTTGGTAACTGAGTAAGGCCCACTAGGCACAAGTGCCTGTTTTCAGGGGTGACCTGGGAGCACTGGGCGGTTAAGTAACTTGTTCAGAGTCACACAGAATGCAAGTGGAGGTTGTGAGAATCAAACCCAGGTCTGGTCTGCTGGATGTATCAAGCTTGTTCACAGTTCATTACTCTAACCTCTAGGCTATACTGCCAGCCCAATGTCAGTCACTGTCTTAAATGATGGGTAATGGCAAGGGTGAGTGGGGGGCGGTGGGGCTGGGGATGGAGGGCCCTGATTCGGCAGGATGGGGGAGCTGTTGGTCTTTCAGGGGGTGTGGATTGGGGGTGGGGGTTCACTGGACACCAATGATAGCATATATACGTGTCCAAATAGGAGGACTGTTGGACACTAATGTTCAACTATATACATGTGGGTGGAGGGACTGCTGGACACCAAAGATCAGTTGTAGCTATTTTTTTAATTGACTGTACTTTATTCAGTTTAAGAAAAAAATCCAACCGAAAATAACAATTCCATAAAAAGGAATAAAAAAAAGGAAAAAAATGATACAGTATACATCCCTACCACTCTCCCCACTACCCTCCCATCCCTTATGCCTCCCCATCCCAGAGGACAACAAAACTGCATTAAAACAGGCATGCACAGAGTAGGGGTGAATCTGGTATGGAATTGGGGGGTTTGGTAATGGTAGAAAATAGGGGCTGCCAAGGTCTAATTAGGCAGTTACAAAAACCGGGGCGGGGGGGCACTAACTAGATGTGGCCCCCATACATTGAGATCTAACTAGGGCCAGTTATCCACCAAGCTACTCAAAACCTGCAACAGCGTGGACAAAGTTTCCAGCTCTCAAGTATAGGTGGTCACCCTACAGAACATCCTAGCAATCTTTTCTTCCACTTCTATAGCCTGGATAATCTCCTGACACCATTCCTCAAAGGGGGGGATGTCTTCGCTTCACCAATGGCAGAGAATAACTCTATTTTAGCAGAGACAGAGATAAGAGCCATGTGAATTTTGTGTGACCTCGAAGATAGGGAGGAAAAATCTCCTAGCAGGCAAATTTCGGGGGTGAAAGCATGGTCCAGTCCCAACAGCAGATCAAGAGATGAATGGATCTTAGCCCACAGTGGCTGGATTTGGGGGCAGTCCCACAACCTGTGTTTAAGATTGCCCTTGGATAGCCTACAGTGGGTACAAGTTGGGGTTAGGGATTTCCCCATTTAATAAAGCTTAAGGGGGTAAAATATAAATTATGTAGGATACTGAACCGAGTTCATCTATGCCTATCTCGCCTTAGAAAATGGTATAGATTACATTAAATTGACCACCATTGCACTGCAGTATAATCCAAATTCAGATGTGCTGCCAGTAGTAGCCAATCCCAATCAGTGAAATAGGGTCTATAGTTTGAAACAGAGAATAGAGGTTGGCAATTGCGTGAGGCTATAGGGCAACATGGAGAAAGGGGGACAAAGGTGCTATCTCTGGGGTTGACCAAGGGCCCGGACCATAGAACGTCTGCAAGGCTTTTGTTAATTGTAAGTATTTAAAATTGCGGAAAAGGGGTATTGAGAACACCACTTGCAGTTCCTTGTGTGATAATAGCCCGCCCTTCATAGTATCATAGTATGTTACAAGCTCAGGAGGTATTACCTTTATGTGAGCTCGCCACCCAAGGGTGGGATTATTTTTATAAGTATTCAAATTTTGGAGTACCCATATGTTGGTCAAGTTAGTATTTAAATGTATCCATAGTATTGCTTTCAGCAATTGATCCTGGAAGCATATTCCATTTATTAACTATTCGTTGTGCATACCAGTCACTTCTCTTTCTTGTTTTACAGTGGGTCCCACTGAATTGAAGATTATGAGATCTAGTCTGAGTATTATTAAAATTAGATTCTAGGCCAAGAGTCTCCAAGAAAACAGGATCTTTAATAGCTTTATATGTTAGGCAAAGATCACCTCTAAGTTGCCGGTAGTTCATAGAATGTAAATCTAATTCATATAATCTTTCCCCATAAGTCTTATTTGACATACTTGTAATTCTTTTTGTCATTTTTCTTTGAACTCCCTCAACTAGTTTCTTATCTCTAATTGTATAAGGAGCACAAAAGGGTGCACAGTAATCCAAATTTGATCTCACTAAACTCGTGTATGATGGTATAATAACTTTAGGCTGTCTGCTTTTAATATGCTTAAAAATGCATCTCAAGGTGCGGTGCGATTTTTTAACCTTTGATAATGTATTGTTACTGAAGTTAATTTTATTATCCACTATTACCCCTAAGTCTGATTCATTGTCAGCCTCTTGTAATAGCACTTGATTTAATGTATAATGATATTTTAAGTTATTGTGACCCAAGTGCATTACTTTACATTTTTGTATGTTAAACACCATTTTTTTCTATTTAGCCCACAATTCCAGTGAGGATATTTCTTTCTGGAAGTTAGCAGCTGCCTCGAGGGAGTTAACTAAACATCTAATCTTACAGTCATCAGCGTACTTAGACATCCAGGTGTATTTGATGACTGCATTGAGGAAATCAGGATGTTAAACAAAACAGGGCCCAGCACTGAGCATTGAGGGAACCTACTTGTAACCTCAGTCCATGCAGATGAATACCCTTTAATAGATGTACATTGTCTGTGTTTGTTTAGCCATGATTCTATCCAGTTTGTTAGATATTGAGGAAAAAATAGATTTTTTATTTGTTGTAATAGAACCGCTTGAGAAACTCTTTAAAATGCTTTGGCAAAATCCATAAAGACAATATCCACAGGTAGGCCTGCATTCAAGGATGAATTAACGTTTTCAAAAAAGTGCAAGTGATTTGTTAAACATGATCTGCCTCTAGTGAACCCATGCTGCATGATATCTTGAAGATTGTTAAGTTTTATATGTTCTTCTTAAGAAGTGATTGAACTGTGATTCCCCAGAGCTGTGGGCAGAAAGCCTTCTGTATAGGATGGTCAGCATTTAGGAGATTGGGGTTGCCTAACACCAGTTGAGAGAGGTCTTTAACCCAGTCCAGATTCAAATATTGGTTAAGTTGCCCGCAAGCCTTCAGGGACCATATTGGAAGGGGGCACCAAAGCCCAGGGGGTAAAGCAGATAGGGGGAGGTATAGTAAATTGACTAAATGCAGCTCCTCTTGTCTGCAGATGTCCTCCTCTATGCAAAGCCAAATAGGGCAGTACCTGCCCGTTGGCCCACCAGCGGCCGATCTACCCCACTGTAGCCACTTAGATCCATGAGAGACCAGGTAGTACAGAAAGAAATCAGGGAGTCGGAGCCCACCCCGCTCACACTGCTGGGTTAATTTATAGTAGGGTAAGCCGGACCACCCCTCCTCCCCAGAGAAACTGACTTAATGTGTTCTGTACCTGCCAGAACCATGACTTGGGCAAAGGATCCTATCATGTTTAGAAGATACAGGAGTCTGGGAAGAATATTCATTTTAAGGATACTCGCTCAGCCCGATAAGGACAATGGAAGAGCAGCCCATCTCTGGAGGTCTTGTTTAATTACCTGTAGAAGGTGGGTCAGATTTATGGAACTTAGGTTAGACATAAGGCAGGGTATACAAATCCCAAGATAAGTAAATTCTTTAGGAGGCCAGGCAAGACCCAAGTGTTATACATCTGTCCTGGTGACTAGGCTATTTAACGGCATCACTTGTGACTTTTCCATGTTGAGTTTATAGCCCGCTATTTGGGAGAATCTCTGAATTTCAGACAAAGCCATGGGTATGGAAACTAAGAGGTGCTCTACATGGAGAAGTAGATTGCCTGCATAGGCAGAAATCTTATAGCTGGCCCCACCCACTAGGATTCCCATCACCGAACGATTGTAGTTTAGGCAGTAAAGTAGGAGTTCTAAGTACAGATGAAATATATAGGGGGAAGGGAACGACCTTGTCTTGTGCCCCTTTGAAGCTGGACAGGGCAGAGGAGAGACCATTACATCAAATCTGGGCGGTCAGTTTGTTGTAAAGTATCCACACCCATTTGCAAAAGTTTGGGGGGAGGCCAGATTTGTTGAGCACCTCAAATAGATAAGGCCAAGAGACTCAGTCAAAAGCTTTCTCCGTGTCCAGGGAGACCAGGGCTGCAGGAGTCCTGCCCTCCCCAGACACAGAGACCAAATAAAGGAGCTTCCTGAAATGGTCACTAGAGAAGCGACCAGCCATGAAACCAACTTGGACAGGAGATATCATACCTTTCCAGACCAGATTTAGACAGTTAGCAAGAATCTTAGCCAAGAGCTTCAGGTCAGAATTGAGTAAAGTAATCAGGTGGTAACTGGAGGGTAGGAGCGCATCCTTCCCTTCTTTGTAAATGAGGATTATCCAAGCCCTGTTAAAGGAGGGGTCCACCAGCCCCTCATCAAGCAGGAAATTAAACAGTTTCATAAGCAGTGGAGAGAGCTCTGTTTTGAAGTGTTTGTAAAATTCATTACTGAGTCCATCGGGTCCCAGGGATTTATTCGGAGGCAGTTGGTCTATAGCCCCAAGCATCTCTGAAGAAAGAATTGGGCAATCCAGGACAGTCTGTTCAGCTGGGGTAAGGGAAGGGAGTGGAAGATCAGCTAGATAGTCTGAGATCTGGGAGGGAAGTTCAGCAGTAGAGAGATTGTCCTGATACAGATTGCTAAAAAAAACATAGAAAGCCTCCACAATATCTCTAGGCTGAGTAATAGGAGCAGCATGGGAAGCAGATTGCAGCCATGGAATAGCTCTCATGGCTTCCAAATGCTTGAGACGCCAGGCCAGCAACCTCCCAGCCTGTTCACCAGATTCAAGCTACCTCGTTTTGGAACAAAATAGCACAAGGTCAGTCTTTTCCACTAAGATTTCATAATAGCAGACACGGAGGAGAGTGAATTCACTCAAATATTCTGGGGAAGAAGACAAGGATAGACAATGCTCTCACTTCCTGATCTCTTTGAGGAGCTGATCTTCCTCTTTAACCCTTAGCTGGTTTTTGACAGTGGCAATTTTCCCCAAAATTCAGATGCACTTCCCTCTGAAGTCACACTTTACTGCACACCAAAGGAGGTCCAACCGGTCTACTATCCCCTCATATCCTCCAAGAACTTAATTAGAAAGTCATGTAACTTCTGCTTGGAGGATGGGTCTTCCAACAGTTGAACATTAAGTTTCAAAATTTTGTCCCTCTCTTTGGAGATGTTTAGGTAAACTGTGAGAGATACTGTACAGAAAGCGTATTTGTGATGCAAAAATGTTTGGCTCTGTTTTTGGGGAGGGGCACCATGTATCCTGCCTTACTGGCTTACCTACTTTTGGATTAAAAATTGGCCTTTATCCTTCTATATCTGCTGTGGAGTTCAATTGAAAGCTTGGACAGTGATGAGGTGCCGACCTATGTGTGTCCTCTGAGTACTGATTTTTGATTTTGGCCCCACAATTGGCATTCTGTAGCTGCCTGTGCTTGGTGTTTTGTTGTACAGGGTTATGATCGGATATCACAAAAAGCAGTATAAGGCATGCCGTGAGCCCAGGGAGAAGGATTGAACTGAGAAGGAAGAAATCAATGCAGGAAAGCGTATTGTGTGGGGATGAGAAAAAGATATACTGTCAAACAGACTGGGGGCTCAACACGCCAAGGGTCGATGAGACCATGTTGGTCCATGAGGTCACGTAGGCTGCGTTGTGTTGGGTTGGGGAGAGACCTTTGTGACCAGACCCCGATCTAACTAAATTGTTTTGAAATACTAGATTACAATCCCCCCCAAATAAGGTTGAAACTGCCAGGAAGAAGCCCAGTTGTGTGCCTAAGGCCGAGAAAAAGCTAGGGGAATCTGCATTTGGACCGTAGATTGAACCCAGGATCATCTCCGTGATCCCTAGTCGAGCATGAATAATGATGTAGTGACCTTCCACATCCCAACATTCTCACAAAAGCTGAAACAGGATGCCCCTTGCTATCAGTATAACTACTCCACCCCTTTTTGTGCTGGAGCCAACCCCAAAGGCCCGACCCACCCAGTTCCTTTTAAATAGATGGGCATCTTCTCTACGCAGATGTGACTTCTAGAGCAGAGCAATGCTCAACTGAGATTTGTGAAGGGGACTCAAAATCATACGCTGCTTCTGCTTATTCGGAGTCCCTTTTAATGTTCCAGGAAATAAACTTGTAGGAAACACTACTCATCTATAGGCATGGTAAGATATAAAAATAGAGACTAAGTAGACATATAAGGGCCTTCTACCATGTAAGTGAAAATGAGCTCTGGGAGACCCTCCCCTCCCGACACCCAAATCCCAAGATGCAGTCAAAACAATACCATTTCCCCAAAGCTGAAACTAGCAATAACCCCCCAGAAAAACACGTAAGAAAACCACCCCTCACCAAAAGTAAATACAATACAGTCCCCCAGTCTTAAAGACCGCATTCCATACTTCTTACTGCCCTTGATATAATAATACTGCCAGATCGCCCACTCTCCCCCTGCCACCACCACTTGAAGAAAACAGCCTAGAAATGAGCAGCATTTAAACAGGAACAATCAAAATTGCTCATTCCCACCACAAACATAGCAATGAGTATACTCCCCCAAACAAAACCCATCATAACATCATGCAGAACTGAAACACTGAACAAATTAATAAAATACTTTGAAAAAGGTCTGTAAAGTCTATAATAGGGCATTACAAACTCAGAAGGCTGTAGAGTCTAATATGCCCACTTATAATATGAGTATTTTGACAAAGCAGGAGATGAGGTCCTGGGTCCCAGATCAGCCAGACAAGATAAAATCAAAAGGCTCCCCCACCAAGATGAGTAGCAACGTCCGAAGTCCATGAGGAAAAGTCCAAGGGGTAAAGTCAAACATTGCTCCATAGAGCAACAATGATACAGGAACTAATCCAGACGATGGTCTCCTGCATGCTCGGCGGCTGCCAAAGACAAAACTACAGCCAAAGTCAGGGGACCCAAACAGCGAGAGTGGGGGTTGGGCGTAAGTCCCAAGTACACATAGTAGAAAACCACAGGTGGAGGGTTATTAGCTGACTGCTGGGAGAGGCACAAGGCATGGGTGTAGCATGGTGTAAAAGCAACCCAATAGTATTGTCCAAATTTAGTCCCCTGAAAACCAAGGAGTAAAGCAACGGGGAGAAGTCTTGTGTGGCACTGCCTCAGGATGTGATGCATCATAAAAACCCGGTCATGCAAGAAAAGGTGGGTATTTAAGCAAATCAGAACTGAGAGGAGATACTTTACTAGGAGATAACAAACCATCTTCCCCCCTATGCAGAGTCTGAATGCAAAGCAGATCTCTTACCTCCTGCTATCCATTGTATGAACAAACTGAACTCCTATGTCCAAGGAGCTTGCCAGTTGCCAAGATCCCCAATCAACCAGAGTGCCAAACAAAAGAAGAAAACTTAGTTAGGAAATTGCAAGCATCCAACTAGTAATCAAAAAGGAGGGCCAGTTGGTTATTAGAAATGCAGCAGCAGACCATATATTAGTATGGGAGAGTCCCGAAGAAAGCAGTAACCTCAAACCACTTTGAACAGCTCTGGATACAAAGAACCCAGCTCCTTAACAGCCTGGCTAGGGGTCTCAAAACTCTTCCGTTTGCCATGGTGCAGAATCTGGAGCACTGGGGGGTATCTCATCCTGAACCAAATCCAGATTGCCAATAATTTAGAAACAAATGGGTGGAATTATTTCCTTCTCTGTTGCACTGTTGTGGGGAGATCTTCAGTGATTTGGATCCAGTTGCCTTCCCATAAAACTTCCTTAAGATTTCTCACTTTGAGAAGGATGTGCTGCTTATCCAGGTAGTTAAGACACTTAAAGATCATGGGCTGAGGTGCAGCACCCTCTGACGTCCTAGGTCTCAACGAATGATGGGCTGTCTCCAAAATATACGCTGGTCAGTTAGGTGAGGGGCCAGCTATTTTTTTGCAGAATGTTTGCATAAACTGTAGCACGTTGAGGCCCTCGGCACGCTCAGGCAAGCCCAACACAACAATATTATTCCATCTGCTCCGTGCTTCTAGGTCCTTCAGATAGTCCTCTGGTTTCTTGTTTTTCTGTTACAGTAAAGTAATCTCAGGATTGATTCTACTATGCCAGTCCTCGAGGGAAGATGTGTGGGCTTCATTATCTCCCACCCGCCATGCTAGAGAATACAGTGACCCCCAAATTTGCAGCATTGAATCTGTAAGGGCTTGGAGGGAATTTTTCAGAGAAGCCAGCTCTTCCAGCAACCTCTCCTCAGTTAAAGCTTCCAATGCATAGTAAGGATTAGGAAGGAGAGGGGTTGGGTGGAAGCAGGGTGCGATAAGGTGGAAGCACTAAATGAGTACTTCTGCTCAGTACAGGGGGGTGACACCCAAGGGGCAAGAAATGTTAGAAACAGGGGGGAAGGGGTGACAGATGGGGAAATCATGGAGGGCAGAGTTCGGGAGGGTTTGAAGGCATTGAGGGGGACAAGGTGCCAGGCCCAGATGGCATCCACCCCAGGGTACTGAAGGAGCTGGCAGAGGTCCTTGCAGGACCTTTGGCAGACCTATTTAATGCCTCACTACATTCAGGTTGTGTACCTCAGGACTGAGGATGGCTCATGTGGTGCCCCTCCACAAGAGTGGCCCCAAGGATGAAACGGGAAACTACAGACCAGTGAGCCTCACATCCATCGTGGATATGCTAATGGTGACTATCCTGAAGGAGAGGCTGGTGGCCCTCCTAGAGGCCAAAGGACTACAGGACAGCAGACAGCATGGCTTCATGCAGGGCAGATCCTGCCAAACCAACCTGGTGGAGTTCTATGACTGGGTAACTAGGCAACTGGACAGGGGCAATGCAGTAGATGTCCTGTATCTGGACTTCAGTAAGGCATTCGACTTGGTGTCACATGGAAGGCTGGGAAGTAAGTTAGTAGGCACAGGGACAGCAGCAAAGCTGGTGAGATGGGTAAGAAATTGGCTTCAGGGAAGGCAACAGAGGGTGGTGGTGGGTGGGGAGCTTTCACACCCAAGGGTAGTGATGAGTGGTGTTCCACAGGGCTTGGTGTTGGGACCAGTGTTGTTTGGGATATTCATTGCAGACATATCATGGGACAACAAGAGCAAGAGCAGTCTGTTTGCTAAAGATACCAAGGTAGGAGCAGTGGTGGATGACCTAGGGGGATGGCAGGGGTTGCAGGATGATCTGGCAAAGCTTGAAACCTGGTCAGACACCTGGCAACTGGGGTTTAATGCCAAAAAGTGCAAGGTGCTGCATTTTGGGATGAAGAACCCAAGGAGGAGTTACCAGCTGGGGGGAGTGCAGCTAGCCCAGACAGAGGAGGAGAAGGATCTGGGGGTGCTCATTACAGGGTCAATGAACAACTCTACACAATATAGGAAGGCAGCTGCAAAGACCAACAAAATGCTGGGTTGTATTGCAAGGGGTATATCCTCGGGAGGGAGGAGGTGATTCTGCCACTGTATAGATCATTAGTTAGACTGCACCTGGAGTACCGCGTGCAGTACTGGCACCCGTATCTGAAGAGGGACATTGTTACTGGAGGGGGTGCAGCGCAGGGCAACAAAGATGATCAAGCGGCTGGGGGACTTATCATACGAGCAGAGGCTGAGGGAGTTGAACATGTACTCACTGGAGGAGAGGACAGACAGGGGTGACATGATTGAAACCTTTAAATACATGAAAGGAATAAATAAGATGGGTACAGTGGGGCTGTTCAAAATAAGGGAGGGGAGGGCCACCAGGGGCCATGATATGAGACTGGAGGGAGGAAGGTTCAGGAGGGAGATGAGGAGAAACTTTTTTTTACAGAGAGGGTGGTGGCTGGGTGGAATGTGTTACCTACTGAAGTGGTATCCAGTAGAACAGTGGACTGCTTCAAAAGGGGATGGGACAGGACAAGGGGGAGGGTTAATGAAGGGGAAGGGTGGAAGGGAGGGGCAGCTGCAGAATAAGGGGTGCTAGCTGCATATTCGAGCAGACTTGATAGACCTCTAGGCCTTTATCTGCTGGCAAATTTTATATGTTTGTATGCAGCAGCAGGCTTCAGCATAGATTGTGGCTTAAACCACTTGGAGGCCTTATCTGGGGTGGCAGGTGACGTATGCTTGGGGGGGGGGATCTTCATTTCACATCCATACTTGCACCAGGAAACATCAGCAACCAACACTGGAATCATCAAGGTAAGAGAAACAGATCATCAGTTGAAACGGGGGGCTAAAGGGAAAATATGTCAGTAAAAGTGCACAGGCGCCAGAGAGAGCAGGAGACACGACCGCTCAGGCAGCCATCACGTGACAAGAGATCAATTGTAGCTGTATCCATTTAGTTTGGGGGGGGGGTCCTGCCAGACACCAATGATATAGATATTTCTGTCTGGGGTAGTGACTGAGAGGGAGAGGTTGGTGATGCTGCCAGGGACTGACAGCTCCTGCTGTCAGTCCACTACTCAGAATTTGGCAAGAAGGGGGGCACTCATGCACCAGTGCATGCAGGAATAAGGGTAGGGGTTTGCCAGTGTTAAACGGCACTGCCAAAGAGGCTGTTTAATGCTGCCAAAACATATTAAAATATACTGCTGTGTCCTGTATACAAGGACCAACGAGGCAACATAACTAATTTTCTGTATACAAAGGGGATTTCTCATGTGCATGGGTGCAGCGATATGTTCTGCATGATTGCACTGTCAGCTCAGTGCTGTGCACTGTGGGCCTTTGAATATGGCACTTCCCCCATTGCATTGAGCTATTCTCAGGTAGCATGGTCCTAATGTGGTTAGCACTATGCTAACATTTAAATATTGGGCCCTGTAACTGTGCCTGTTTCAAGCACAAAGAGTTTCAACTCAGTTTTGCTTTGCATTGTGTCAGAACAGCAGATGCATTCTAGCCGAGTTGCAAAATCACTTTTATAAAAGTTGGTCTTCAGCTGGTTCAGTGTTATAAAGAACAAGACTAGTAGCTCAGTCTTCCTTTCTTGCTTTATGCAAAGTTTATAACTTTCCCCTTCTGCGCTTTAAAAGTAGATTCCCCCTATGTTTTGCAGGCAAGCCCTGCTTTTTCATGGGGTGGTGGTTCCTAATTGGAAATACATTTGCATAATTAATGTTTCTCTTAAAAATGTTTTCACTAAAAAATCTTTCCTATAAATACAACAACATATATGCCTGGACATTCTGCACACCTTTTCAACAATTATACTGGTTCCATATTCTGTCCAGACCTGCATATTCAAAAAACAAACAAACAAACAAAAAAAAATTATTAAATCATGCTTACTGTTTTGTTGGGATTCTCATATCATCCATGTCTTTTCTTTTTCAAACAAAACATGCTTTTCACCATACCAAAGGTTTTTTGCAGCCTATGGATCATGGTCATCCTGGCCATTTTAGTACATGCTGGTTCAGCGTTGAAAAACAACTAAATATGAATTGCATTGTTAACTAAAAAAAAAAATGCAAAACCAACTCGGTGTGACAATGTGAACTGCACTGTAAATAGTATGTCAATTGTTCTGTAAATGAGCATATAGTCACAATGCACGATATACATTTGGAACATATTCTCAAATTCATGTAGAGTGTGGAGTTCCACTGCATGACCAGATCTTGATTTATGCGGTGCTGAGGCAGGTTATTTACTATCTGTCACTTCCACAACTGTGCCTTGCCATGAATGAGTGAGCAAAATGGCCACAAACATGGTGGCACACAGTTACTCTTCGATATTTGCTTGGCTAAGAAAGTCCTTCATTACCAGATTAATACTACGTGCCATGCATAGCGCTCTGCAGAACCCATTCTTCTCCCTCACTTTACCCACATTTCATCCATTATTACTAGTTATGAAGCTACCTATTAGTGATAATGGCTGCAAGCAAATGTCAGTGTTGTCCAGCAGATTCAAGCTGTTGGTGACAGTGTATGTTCTGTGGCATGAAGGTCGCTGATAAAGTTGCTTGCCTGCAAACATCAGGGGTGGGAGGGGGCGGATGCAATTCCCAGATATGGTGCATGGGACCACAGGTATCACCTAAAAGATCCTTCCTTGGTACCTCTCATCCCTGGATTCATTGCCAACTTTAGCACCACTTAAACACTTGTGTCCAGCAAAAGGCAACGGTCAAGAAATTATAAACTCTTACTGGACCACATTACTCACCAGCTGCTACTACTACTCCTACTTTTGCGCAATATACACCCAAACCCAGGCCCACCTCATAATCAGAACATGCTGCCACAAAAATCAGCAGGGCTCATGCTGTCTGCTTTAAACATCTGCAGCCTATTTCCCAAATTGTACAATCTGAGAGTGTGGGTTACTCAGCATAACCCCGACATCCTCTCAGTGGTGAAAACATGGCTAACACCCAAGATACTGGACATTGCCATAACACTGCCTGGGTACACCATATTCAGGCAAGACCGACTCTTGAAAAGAGGTGGTGACTGTGTCGTCTATATCAAGGATTCTCTCCAAGGGCATGTCTTACCCCTCCTCAGCTGCAGTGTCAACCTACAAATTCTGCCCATCAAACTTCTGCTGGGAGCTCACAACAAGGCACTTATGATACTCACAGTCTACATCCCACCCAAAATAACAACAGCAGGAACCGGTGACCTGATGGACTTTATTAGTACCCTGAGCCTAAACTCTGAAATTGTGCTACTAGGGGACTTCAGCATCAACTGGCTCTCCCCTGCTGCTGCCACTATCAAGGACACTTTGACTGCCATCCACTTCTTCCAAATGGTCAAGACATCAGCAAGAGTCAATTACAAAATTGGTACCAGCACTCTTTTGGACTGGGTTCTTTCCAACCGACCTGCACGTATCTCCAATACCACCATCATCCCCGATTCCCTAAGTGATCACTCCCCTGTTACATGCACCTGGAACAACAACTACTGCAAACCCCCACCCAGAACTATAATCAACCATGTGCTTCTTACAGGGCACCTGCCTCAACTGAAAGCAGACCGGCAATGCCTTCATTGGTCTGACCTTTATGAAGCCAAGGACGTGGATGATGCCCTCGACCTCTTCATTATGAAATTCAGTACTGTTTGTGATAAACACACCCCATGAAAACAAGAAAAATAAATGGACCCTGCAATCCCTGGATTACTCTGGACCTCTTACTTCAACATAGTGCTAGAGACCACCTGTGACAAAAGGCGCGAGCACTTTGTACACCTGACAACATCCAACAGTATAACAAAGCTAGAAACGAGTTTACGAAGGCTATTCGACTCTCCAGAAGCTTGTACTATAAAGAAGCAATTTCCAACTCCTGGAATAGCAGCAAGTTTTTCTGGGCCAACCTCAATGACATAACGGGTAAGTACCCCAATACTGCTCCAGTTATGCTCATGGTTGAAGATGTACCTTCCTTGGACCCTCTCCACATTGCAAACTCACTGAACAATGCATTCGCAGACCTAAGTGGCATGCTCCTGGCAGACTACTTCAACCCCCCCACCCTGAAAGCTCCTAATGGCAAAGTAACTCCAACCAGCAACCTTCCGTTATTTTACTTTAAAGAAGTTTCTAAAACAGAGGCCAGAAAATACCCGGAGAAGGTACTGGGAAATCAAGACACAGCAGGGACACCCTGGACCTTAAATTTGTTGTCCTGACCCTCGAAGAAGTCCCGAGCTTCTTGACTTCAATAATTCACCTGTCCCTCCACCTCTCACAATTCCCCCAGAGATGGAAATCTGTGACTCTAACCCCAGTCCACAAAAGTGGGGACCGGGCATTGCACAGTAGCAACAGGCCAATCTCCATACTCCCGTCACTTTCCAAAGCACTTGAACAGATCGTGGCAGATCAGCTTGTGGAGTGCCTGAGCCTACACCAACTCCTTTGCCTGGAGCAGCATGGGTTTCAGGTGGGGCACAGCACCATCACAGCTTTGCTGGAATTTATGGGCTTCATCCACCAAACTTTAGACCAAGGCCAGCTGGTGGAAGCGGCTTGTATTCACCTATCAATAGCACTTGATACAGTGCATCATATGCTCCTCCTAGAGCAGCTAACTGACACCAAACTCTCTCCAGATAGAGTTCAATGGTTCAACAGCTATCTCGCAATCACTCACAGCGGATCAAGATTGGGGACATCATCTATGATAGCAGGCCAATCTGCCCAGGGGTCCCACAAGGGTCAATCCTGGGGCCCCTAATGTTCAGGATTTTCCTAAACAAACTCCCAGGCTCCTGCCCCAGTCATATGCTCCTGTACACTGACAACGCAGTCATTTTCACTAGCAATCCTCACCCCAAGCATCTACATGCGGACCTCCAACTTGGTTTCTCCTCCACCCAAGCTTGGTTTAAAGAACACAGACTAGTAGAGGTGGGCAAAGTCCATGAACTTCGCTCCACGGAACACTTTGAGTAGTATAGATAATTACGCGAAGTACTCCACAGTACAAAGTGAAGTTATTTCACCATAATGAGTAACGCTAAGTGCCATTGGTCTCAATTGACTTTGCGCTGACTTCGCCTTATTTTTGGACTTTTGTGAAGTTTGCATTGAATCATGGGGGATGGCAGGTCACATGGTCTCTAGATTGTCTTGCACAGCCTCAGTTCTGCGTAGTGTGTGTAATGGAAAGTTGGAGACAGTTTTCTCTCAGAGCTCTGAGAATCCAACCATTGAAAAACCTTTTAAAAAGCATTTCTGAGCCAATTTTGGGGGTTAAAATGTAGTACCTTGATTGTAGGAAACCCTCCTGTGTTTATATCATAGAGTGTTTCTTGGTTTTATGAGCATTTGAAATGTTAATTTGTAAGATTCAGTCTGTGTACTGACAGACACTGTAGAAGTGTGCTTCTGGGGAGGGCATGTTGAAGGGAGATTCACAGTGACTCAGTGAGAAAGGCAGTCTTTCTAACTGTTTTTGGGTAGCTAGTGTGCTAGTATTTGTGTGTTCATGTACACACAGTAATACTTTTAACAAGTTTTGTTAATTTTTTGGTGTTTGCTGTGGTGCTGTGCATTTTTTCAGTTTTTTTTTTTTTTTTTAACTTTCTTTTTATCCTCCTGGTCACCCTTGTCACTCTACTCCTTCAGGCTCGCTTAATGCCCTCCAGTCCCCACTGGGTCTGCCCCTAGAGTGCCTCTTTTTACCTGCCTCCTTCACCTTGCACAGCAGGGTCTGCCCGTGGTTGCAGACTGGGTGGCTGGAGCGGCCGTCATCCAGAGTGACGTGGGTTGTTTTTCCGTTTTTCTTCGTCCCTCCTCCCTCCCCTGGGGCTTCGGCTAGGGGGCATGCGTGCTTACGCCACGCCCGCCAAGTGCCCAATGGCGTCCCCGACTCCCAATGGGAGCGCCACTGCCCGAGCCGGTGCTTCCAGCTCTCCCAGGCGTCAGTGTATGAAACACCCTCGGTGTCCCTCCCGAGGAGGAGGCATCTGTTGGGACGCTTCGATCCTCCTTCCCCCTGCCGACCCCCGACGACCCGAGTCCATTCCCGAACCCGGGTTGCCGGTGTGGCATGAGGTGTGGCGTCCAGCGCCTCAGCCCTCTGCGCCACCGGGCCGGCTTTTTCAGTTGTTTTTAAAGATTTGTCTGTACTGCACTGAACTTTAACATTTTCTGTGCATCATCTATAGTGTGTGCGTGCCATCAAGTCACACACATTTTATTGTGCCACACCATAGTCACAGGACTCTGATTTAAATCTCTTATCCATCTGTGGTACCTTTTACTGCTTTATTCTATCTCAGTCTGTAGTGGACTGTTACTGCAGGTGCCCAATCCTCCATGCAAAAAGTATTATTGTTCAGTTTTGGATTTCTGATTTTGACCACCGGTTAAGGCGGTATTGTGCTTGTGCCTGTATGGCTTCATCTCTTAAGTGCAATCTCCATCTGTCTGTGCATCTGCATCTCTTTAGGGCCCAATCTCCATCTGTAACTTAAGTCACAGTTGTTTGTTTGGCTTCCCTTCAGAGTACTGGTGTGGTGCATATCTCGGCGTGAACATTGTACTCATTTATGTGCATTTAAGTCAGGACGATCCTCACGAGTCACTCGTGAGAGAAATCACATTCTTCTTCTTCTTCACGGTCACGATTCACGAATTACACAACTTTAAGTTTTTGGTGTGTAAGTTGTATGTAAACTTGTTTTTTTTAAATCTTCGGTTTCATCACGAATCAGGAAAATGACTTGGGGACACACCGTTATATCATGTCACACCACTCAAGATCCTTGGTGTACTCTGATGCTTCTGTTTGTGTTCACATTCTGTAGGATGCCCCACTTGAATCTCTGTGCTCACAAGAAGCTGACCCTGTTTAATCCTGTAGATAGTGTCTCAGCTTGACCATTGTACTCACTGGTATGTGTTTTCAAGTCAGGATGTTTGGGTTGGTGCAGGTCAGGGAAGTACAGTCATAGGTATTTGTGTACAGTTCATTAGTCATGTCACACCAGTCACTCATCACAAGGCAAATCTCGTTTTTCATGAATCACAGCAGTTACATTTTTTTTTTCAGTTGATGATACACTGAAGACCTGTAAAGATGACCAAAACATTAATGAATCTTTTCTTTTTACTTTTTTCTAAGTAATGCCCTTCCCCACAAAAACTACTTACCTTTCATGGGTTGACAGTTTCTGTTCAGCCAAACTCAGCAGCAGACATCCGAAACTTATTGTGGTGGACCACTGACACCATGCCTATGTCTCATGATCTGAAAAAAAGTAATCATAAATGATTGTCTTTCAGTATACCACAGTCCCCCATCCCCCAAAAAATTAACATTTGAATTTGGCAATACCACATTACTTGTCAGGCCCTAGTTGTAACATATGTGTTGCTCGCATGTTCATGTGATTTGATCGTCATGATGCCCACCACGATAAAGTGTGAAGATTCCCTGATAAGGAGCAATATGATGGACTGTTTACAACATAGAACAAGATTATACAGATAGAAATGAAATGGCTGTGTCTCTATAAAAAAAATTATAGTGGCACGCACAATAACTTATCATTGTGGTATGAAGACAAGGCACACACGAAGGACAGCATGTATTAATGATGCAGCAGGCGTCAACACAGGCAGTGCGCTCACTTGGGACAATGAGATGCATTTCTAGCATTTTAATCTTCATCTGGACTTTTTATTCAATTATATCAGCAGGAGAACAGCAGCAGCAGCAGGTGGTGTCACAACTTAGGCTATGATGTCTCTTAGCAAGCAGTGGGCTGGCAGGCTCAAAAATGTTTAGTCTGATAAATATGCTTAAGTTCTCTGGCAAGCTTCACTTGTGCTTTGCACTGCCTTGTCAGGTGTGTGCGGCAAAAATATTTGACTTAAAGGAAGCATTTTCTCTCTGGGGACACAGCTTCACATTTCTGGAAAAGTGCTGGTGGTGATGGTGTTATGGGGTGGCAGGCCCAACTTTCAGTTCTCTGGCAAGCATCACATGTGCTTTGCACTGCCTTGTCTGGTGTGAGTGGCAAAAGTATTTTAGTGTGTCTGGTGTGGGCGGCAAAAGTATTTTAGTTAAAGGAAGCATTTTCTCTCTGGGGATACAACACTGTGTGATGCATTTCTGGCATTTCATTTTTAATGGGCTTTTCATTATGACATTAAAACAGCGGGACAAAAGCACAAAAGAAGCACATTTGTGGGGGGGCATGATAGGTGTGGTAATGGTATTGTTTGTGATAATTGTGCTAGTGCTTTAAAGGGAAAGTAACATGTAGGACTACATTTATCAATCTTGTTGTCACCAATGGAAATCTGCTTTACATAAGCTATTTTGACTAAACCCATAACACTTTTAGGGCCAGAATTATTTATAACTCATTCGTGGGCTTCAAACTTCTGTTATAGCCACTAGATCACACTCCTACAAATGACAGAACATGATGCCAACAAAAAAAGTGTAACAAGTTCTGTCAATAGCTTGTGTAAAGCAGATTTCCATTGCTAACAATATTGATAAATGTAGTCCTGCATGTTAGTTTCCTTTGAAGTAAATGTTTGGAAAATTAACAAGTATGTTCATAGTTGTTATTACTTAATTTGCTTTATTTCTTACATGACTGATGGTCGGCCAAATAGTGAATGCTGCATGCTTTCATTACAGGTGAAACTCTGGTGCCACTGCCACTATGCACAGTGCAATAAAAGTGCCTTGAACATGAGGTTTTGGAGGCACAATATTTAATTAAAGGAAAGCATGCAGTGTCCGCAAAGTGGGCGGCAACATGACTTATTACCATAAAATGAAACTAAGAATAAAACAATTTCTATTGCTGAAAGCATAACGGTGGGGAGGGCATTGGAAGGAGGTGGGGAATGTGATTTACCAGTATGAGGCTGAAGAAATACAGGATTAACAAAATTAACATAGCTAGGAAAACATTAACTGAACATAAGTGTTATAAGTAAGAGAAAAATATAGCTTAAGAAAATAAATAAAAGCAAAATTATTTTTTTGGGGGGGGGAGGGGATGTTGTTAATACTGGCTTTATTGATCTTTCTTGTCCCTCATACTGGTAAATCCGTTTCACCATCCCACCTTCCCCAAATGTTCCCCCCGCCATACTATTAAACAATTCTGCAATACAAATGGTTTTGTTCTTAACTTCTTACTCGTCTATCATCATCATCTTTACCTTACTTTGCTTTATGTAATAAGTCAGGTGGTTGCCAACTGTACATACACTGTATGCTTTAATTGCAGTTGAAATTGTGCCACCAAAAAGCTATCTTCAAGACACTTTTATTGCAGCGTGCATGACGGCATGACAGTTTCACCTGGAATGAAAGCGTGCGTCATCCACCATTTTGCCGATGCCGACCATCACTCATGTAACAAAAAGAACAATTCCAAATAAAGAAAATGAAGTATGAAAAATGGCAAACAAAGCATTACCTGAACATAAATTTCACACAGAAAAAGAAAAATATTAATTAAGAAAAAAAATTAAAAGAAGAGGAGGGAGATGTTTATGGGGGGTTCAATTTGGAAATCAATATAACTTTCTTAATGGGCCTGTGGGGGCTGTTGCTGCTCATCACCACCACTGTTACTACACAGCAATCATAGTATTTCATCATTCTGCCCCTCAACATGTATCAGCCGCTGCACTGCTGCCTCCACCAATGTTTTCAGCCCCTGTAGCTCGGCATGCAGCTCAGCAAGGTCCTTCTGTGTCACCGGCTGATGCAACATCTCTTCATCATGGGCAGCTCTGGGACCTGCCACCACCTCACCTGATGCTATTTCCCATCTACTACGGTGATGTGCAGGCAGACAAGCTGGTTGTGCCACCACAGCTGCAGGAGAAGCTGCTACCTCCTGCAGCTTTGCTTCCCACTGGGCATGGTGGTGAACAGCTAAATGGGTGCGCTGACCACCCATGCACAGGTGGCTGCCCTAGAGCCCCCGGCGGACCACCATGTTATAAAGATTGCAGCACGCCATGCTGGAGTCACCAGGGAGGGAAGAACAAAAGGCCTACACTGGGGAGCTGCGGGCAGGGCCCAGTACAGGTGGTGGGGAGGCACCAGGACACACCTGCTGCTGTGCTACTGGTGGTTGAGGGCCGACAGCCTGCTGTGGTTACTGCTGCTCTTGCTGCAGCTCCTCCTGCTGATCCTGCAGGGGCCGCTGCTCCACCGGCTCCTGCTGCTGCTCCTGGATGACAAAAACAGCTGCCGGACTCACTGTTGCTGTAGGTGGAGTCCCCAAAGCCTGCTGATTTAATCTAACTGGGCGGCCGCCCCGCTTTTGTGGCCCATGATGGCCACCACTTGGCCCAGCATGTCCACACTTTGTCAAGAAAGTAAATAAAAAAAAAACACTAGTACAAGTACTAGCAAAATAAAGTACAGTACCTAAAAATAAGTACACAAAAAAATGCTTTTTAACAAAAAAAAACCTTCCTTTCCTGAATGACTACGACTACAACAACTAAATACACAAAGATTTAGCACACAAAAAAAGAACTATAGCTTTTTTTGAGCTCTGAAACACACAGAACAGAGTCAGACTGCAGACTGCACACTGCAGAACTGCTTGGACTGCAAAATCTTTCCACTAGAGAAAGGGAAAGTAAAACACTGACTTCCAGCCAGTGTCTTGAACTGCCTCCCTGAGTCATGTGACATGCAGACCTGCAGAGACAGTCAACCATGTGATCACTGATCAGTGGGCCCTGGGCTGTTTGTTTCTTCATGACTTCACCTTGTCTAATCACAACGCAAAGTTACAGAAAGCAAAGTAGCTCATTTTAGTGGGGACTTCGCGTAGTCCCACATGGATGTGGAGTGGGCTACTTCACCAATACTTCACTAGCAGATTAAAACTTCACTGCATCTCTACAGACTAGTATTCAACTATAAAAAAATGAAAGACTAATCTACTCCAGCACCCTTAGTAAGCATAAGACCGTCCCCGTCTGTCAAGAATGACAGTGGTGACACACTGGATCTTGTACAGCACTTTAAGTACCTGGGTATCACAATTGACTCCACCCTGTCCTACTCCCAGCACATAGACAATACTGCAAAGGCCATCAATATCAGAATTGGGATACTGTACCATCACAAACACTGCCTAAAATATGAAGCCCTGAACCTGGCCATCAATAGTTCAATTGTCTCCCTCATTGATTATAATCTGGCCATATACGGGTCGGCAAAATAAGGCCTTTCACCTCCTCACAGGTGCTGCAAGACTCATGCACACCTGTGAACTCAATGCTCAGGCAGGTTGGCTCCAACTGAAGAACAGAATTAAATACCAAACCTGCCTACTTGCCTGAAAAAGCCTCACTAAATCTGTTGCCACCAGGAGTTCAGAACCTGCTCACATGACACGTTAGTGCTAGACTGATCAGAAGCTCCAACAGTCAAATCTTTAGCAAACCTAGATGCTGCACCGCATTGGCACAATGTGCATTCTCCTACTGCGCACCCCACTGGATCAACGATCTACCACCTGCAATCTCCAGAGTAGCAACTATTTGTGTCTTCAAGTGTAAGCTTCGTCAGCACCTCATTGCCGAGGACAACTATGACTGCTTCATCTAACTTTTGGTGCATACAAGCGAAGTCTTCATCAGCACCTCATTATCAAGGACACCTGTGACTGCATCCGCTTCCCCCCCCTCCCATAGTAATCACCTGCTGCACTTAGACACACCTCTTGACCCAGGAGGCACCTCCCAATCTCAGCACTTCACTGATCCCCACTCCACCCCTGCCTAACCTCCTACCTACATCTCATGGCACACCCCTACCTCCCCCTTCTCTTCCTCCATTCCTCCACTATGTCACCTTTGTCTGTTACCTTCCCTGTGTCTATTTTCTCCAGCGTGTTCGAACTCACGGATGCAGGCATACATTGTACAATGCCTCAGCAGTGTCTACTTGTGTGAACCTTTCTGTAACTTACTGTACCATCTCTGTAAATGTATAAATTGCTGTTCTCTGCTATTTTCTGTTCAACTGACGTGGAACCTACAAAAGAGCATCCGTTCACAGATGTTATGCAAGAACTCAATAAATAATAAATAAATAGGTATACCCAGAAGTTGTGCCCAAATTGGCCATTATGCAAATGAAAGACATAGCAAGCGAGAAACCACCGCTCCACAAATTAGATGTTGTGTATTGTGTCAACTGTTGAATGTGACAAAGGATGTGATAGGCAGGGTACCGGGTCAATATAGTGCAGGAATAATAGCGCAAACAAAACTGCACCATAAAAATAGCGTGTGACAAAACAGTTACAAGGAAAACATAGCACAGGGAAAATATAGCGCAGGTACGGGCAGCACTATCCCTGTAGCTGTTGGCCATCGGGATGCAGGGAGAGGATAACAGCTCTGCTGGGTGGCAGTCTGCTGAGCAGCTGCAGTGGCTCAGCAAATAGGGCCACAGGCAGTGGAGTGTGATGAAGCATCTGTGGACTGGGTTCAATTTCCGGTCCCAGAACACCTGTATTTTTTCTTTTTGTTTTGGGTTTTGTCTCCCCCCGTTTCTGACTTACCCTCTGTATGTGACAACCCCCCCCCCGAGGTTTCTCCCTGTCCCCAAGTTGTCTCCCCCCAGAGGTACTTGTATTAATTTGGGGGGTTTAGGGGCACAGCCCTCCACAACAGGGAGTGTGGGGAGCATAGCCCCTGCAAACAGGCTTTTTTATGTTTTTTTTTATTTTTGTGGTGGTAGCACTTGCTGTTTTTACTGAGCACTACCTTTGTCTTTGCTGTTTTTGCTGTGCAGTATTTGGCCATGCTGTTATTGTGTTAGCTGTAGTGACCCCATGCCGATAGGTAGCATGCAGCAGTATTCCTCAGCTCAGGCACAGCCCAATTCAAGAAATATGTATGTGAAGGAACTTTCTATGTTGTACAAGCCTTTGCCATCAGCTTCTTGAAGCCTGGATTTTAAATGAAAGGTTATGGCAAGAGATAACCTACAAGCATTCCTGCTGTGCCAGCATTAAATTCCCTGGACACTCTAATTATGGGTCAACTTCATGAAATACACCAATGACTTCACTATTATTGGCATATGAAATAACTTTGTATGAATAGAAATGGCCTTTCTCACCACCCTCCCACCAAAGGTACAGTATGTGACCTAGCAAGGCCACGAAGGTGACTCGTGTTGTGAAAACAAAAAAGGGAACTTTTTCCTTGAGTTTAATCGTCCATCCCTCATCAAGTTCTTCCTCCTTCTCTCTTCCTCTACCATTCACAGCCATGTGTGATGATGAAGAATAGGTGCACCTGGTACCTCATCACCCCTGCACTAATGTTTTGTCCGGATCAGCAGATGATATTTTGAACACACAGAAACATAGAAGTTGATGCCAGATAAAGACAGCTAGGCCCATTCAGTCTGTCTGTATACCCTATCTATATCAGCGGCCGCTGACCCTACTTGTCATTGGCTTTAGTTTCTCCTTCCCACCTTTAGGGTTCCCTTATGCCTGTCCCATGCATGTTTGAATCCTGCCACTGTGCTCGCTCCTACCACCTCCTGGGGCAGGCTATTCCATGCATCCACCACTCTTTCTGTGAAAAAGAACTTCCTCACAATACACCTTATCCTGCACTAATCCAATCTCATATCATGCCCCCTTGTTCTTGTATCTCTCCAGTACCGAAAGATGTCTTCCACTTGCACCTTGTTTATGCCTTTAAGACACGTGAAGGTTTCTGTCATATCTCCCCATTCCCTTCTCTCTTCCAGTGTATTTGGAAGGCTATAGCCTGTGGTTCAAGGGGGCAGTGCAGCTGACCACACCCCCTTTTAGCCTATTTAAGGGTTGCTCTCCTCACTCCACACACAAGCATTTTTCCTTGCAGCTGGAGGCCCTGTCAGTCTGTCTTCTCTCCTGGGGCCTACTGGGGCTTTACCCCCCCAACCCCCTTGTGCATGCTTGGAGTCTGCTTGGTTTGTGCTGGACATCTGTTTTTATGTTCTCCAGCTTTTGGTTTATATTACTGACCTCCAGCTGCTCCGTGCTTCTGTGTGTGCTGGTTTTCTTCCTGCTCCTATCCTTGTGTTTGTCTTGTTTGTTTCTTTTAGGCTTTCTAGTTTTCTAGTGCCCTGTCTATACATTGCTACTTGTGCTTCAGGTTATACTCTGTGTTTCCTTGCCTCAAGCTACCTTTTGCCTGTACCCACAGGCTCCATTTCTCATGAACATATGAAATTTGCCAGCAGATAAGGCCTAGAGGTCTATCGAGTCTGCTTGAATGTGCAGCTAGCACCCCTTATTCTGCAGCTGCCCCTTCCTTCCACCCTTCCCCTTCATTAACCCTCCCCCTTGTCCTATCCCATCCACTTTTGAAGCAGTCCACTGTTCTACTGGATACCACTTCTGCAGGTAACGCATTCCACCCAGCCAAAAGGGTCTCCTAATCTCCCTCCTGAACCTTCCTCCCTCCAGTCTCATATTATGGCCCCGCGTGGCCCTCCCCTTCCTTACTTTGAACAGCCCCTCTGTACCCATCTTGTTTATTCCTTTCATGTATTTAAAGGTTTCAGTCATGTCACCCCTGTCCCTCCTCTCCTCCAGTGAGTACATGTTCAACTCCCTCAACCTCCTTTCGTATGATAAGTCCCCCAGCCCCTTGATCATCTTTGTCACCCTGCGCTGCACCCCCTGCAGTAACTTAATGTCCTTCTTCAGATACGGGCACCAGTACTGCACACAGTACTCCAGGTGTGGTCTAACTAATGACCTACACAGTGGCAGAATCACCTCCTCCCTCCTCAAGGATATACCCCTTGCAATACAACCCAGCATTTTGTTGGCCTTTGTAACTGCCTTCCTACATTGTGCTGAGTTGTTCAGGTGGGCAGAGGGAGACAGTGAAAAGGCAGAGATACTGAATGAATACTTTTGCTCAGTATTCACAAAAGAAGATGAGGAGGAGTTACCTAAACCAGACAATAGAAGCATTCTGGGTAGGGGGGTTGACACCAGTCCATTTACAGAAGAAAGAGTCCTGAAAGAACTCCTAAAACTCAAGGTGGACAAAGCAATGGGGCCTGATGGATTCACCCCAAGAATCCTAAAAAGAACTAGGGAGGACCTAGTGACACCACTGACCACACTTTTAATAAATCATGGGAGGATGGGGTATACCTGAGGACTGGAGGAGGGCAGATGTGATTCCTTCACAAAAGTGGGAGCAAGGCAGAAGCAGGAAACTACAGACCTGTAAGTTTGACCTCAGTGGTAGGAAAATGATGGAATCACTTCTGAAGGAAAGAATTGTTAAGTACCTAGAGGCCAGCGGGGCTGGGACCCAAAAGCAGCATGTATTTACAGAAGGAAGATCATGTCAGATGAATCTAATAGATTTCTTTGACTGGGTGACCAAAGTAATAGACCAGGGAAGGGCTGTGGATATGGCCTACCTAGACTTTAGCAAGGCATTCGACACAGTCCCACACAAAAGATTAATAATCAAGTTAGCCAGCTTGGGAGTGGGTCCCAGGGTGGTAGCCTGGGTTGCAAACTGGCTGCACAACAGGACACAGAAGGTAATAGTGAATGACACACATTCCGAAGAAAGGGGGGTCACTAGTGGAGTACCTCAGGGCTCAGTACTGGGTCCAGTCCTCTTTAACATCTTTATAGGAGACATTGCAGAGGGTCTGGAGGGAAAGGTATGCCTCTTTGCAGATGATACAAAGATCTGTAACAGAGTTGATACACGGGGGGGGGTAGAAAGGATGAGAAGGGACTTGGCAAGGTTGGAGGAATGGTCAGACATATGACAACTTAGATTCAATGCAAAGAAGTGCAAAGTAATGCACCTGGGAAACAAAAACCCAGAAGAAGAGAACACAATAGCTGGGGAGGTACTAACAACAACAAATATGGAACGAGACTTGGGTGTAGTCATATCAGATGATCTAAAGGTGGGTAAGCAATGTGAGAAGTCAGTGAGGAGAGCTAGGGGGGATATTGGGATGGACAGGAAGGGGCATCACAAGTAGAAAAAGGGAAGTGGTTATCCCTCTGTACAGACAGTTAGTGAGACCCCATCTGGAGTACTGTGTGCAGTTTTGGAGACATCATCTATGCAAGGACATAGACAGGATGGAATCAGTCCAGAGGAGGGCAACTAAAATGGTGCAGGGTCTGCATCAGAAATCATATGAAGAGAGACTGAGAGAGCTTAATATGCATACTCTTGATGAAAGGAGGGATGGGGGGACATGATAGAAATGTTCAAGAACCTCAAGGGAATCAACAAAGTCCAGGAGGGTAGCATCTTTCAGAAAAAGAGATGTGTAAGAACAAGAGGACACAATTTAAAGATAGAAGGGGGACGGCTCAGGGGTAATGTGAGGAAATCTTTTTTCACAGAGAGAGTGGTGGATGCATGGAACTGCCTTCCTGGGGAGGTTGTTGGGGCTAAAACAGTGGGGGAATTCTAACATGCATGGGACAGACACAAGGCAATTGTAGTGGGGGGTGGCAGGAAGTAGGCTGTTGGATAAGTAGAATCTGCAGCTTATCCAGTAGGTAGGGAAATGGGCAGACTGGGTGGGCCAAGTGGTCCTTATCTGCCATCAAAGTCTATGTTTCTTCTCCTCCTCTGAGTGGGCTAGCTGCACTCCCCCAGCTGGTAACTCCTCCTTGAGTTCTTCATCCCAAAATGCAGCACCTTGCACTTTTTGGCATTAAACCCCAGTTGCCAGGTGTCTGACTAGGTTTCAAGCTTTGCCTGATCATCCTGCAACTCCTGCCATCCCCCTAGGTCATCAACCACCGCTCCTACCTTGGTATCATCAGCAAACAGACTGATCTTGCTCTTGATGTCCCATGATATGTCTGCGATGATATTCCCAGACAACACCGGTCACAGCACTGAGCCCTGTGGAACACCGCTCGTCACTGCCCTTGGGTGTGGGAGCTCCCCACCCACCACCACCCTCTGTTGCCTTCCCTGAAGCCAGTTTCCTACCCATCTCACCAGCTTTGCACTCACCTACTATTCACCTACTATTGCAGCCCTCTGTTCACCGTATTGTTCTCTGTATGCATTAGCTCTACCTGCTTTCTGCCTAACAAGCCTCAGTCCCTGCTATTGTCATTGTCTGTTTCAGCTCACACTGCTGTCTGCTGCCTTGCTCCCCAATTGATTACAAGTGTTCATGGCTTTGCTGCCTAGCTAACAACTTCTCCTTTTTTAACTGCTTTACAATAAACTAAGCATCCTAGTCCATGGAGCTCAGTCTTGCTTCCTGAACTTATACCAAGCAACTATTGCTGCTGTTTTCAGTGCATTGCTTCTCTACAGTTTCTATGTTCGTTCAGATTGCTACCCCTACAAGCTGTAATTAATTGCTGCTGGATGCTGCTCAATTACTTTTACAGCCCTACTGCATTACTCATCACTTCTATGGTTGTGTTATTTAGGCTCATTTATTGCTAGCCCAACCTTTACCAAACCTTACTTATACCAAACCATCAGAAATTTGTTTCTGATGACAACCTAGTCCTGCTTTCATGGCTGACACATATTTAACTTATTTCATTAGCTGCTTGGTGTTGTGGTGTCCTGTTTGTGGCTTCTTTGCTTTTCTATGGCGGGGGCCTGAGGAGTCATATTGGGCATCATGCTCCAGGCAGCAGGAGCAACTTTTAACTTCTTATATGTTTTATTGGTTGCTGGCTCACCCCAGCCTTCTATTGCTGCTCCACACAGCCTTTATGGCATTCTGCAACCAGCTATTCCAGGCAACTCTCTACCTTAGGACAGCTGGCTCTGCTCAGCCTTCTACCATCCTTTCCCTGCTATTCTGCACCTGATTTACACAATCATCTCAGCCTTCTTGTCCCTTGCACTACCAGTATTGCACATTTACCAGCCATCATGGCACTAATGCAATAAGCTTGCAAGTCCAATCATTCCGGAACCTCTTCCCTTTCAATACTGGCATCCCCTTCCAAGTCTGAGAGCATATCTTGTTTACTTGCTTTGACTCACACCTACTACCCTACTGGCTTTGCAGCCTTCTCCTTCCTAACCAGCTTCACAGCCTCTGCCTCTCCAACCATTGCCCCTGGGCTTCGCCTGACCTCACCGTTCTCTTACTCATAATATACTATCCAATTCACTCCCAATTTGACTTTCTAATAGACTTGGTCGGCATGCATTCCTGTGGTTGACAACTGCTATTTGCCTTACCTAGACCCACAAAAGGGTCCATATTGCTCAGCTTGACATACGTACAGGCCTCATCCAGTCAAGATCTACGAGATGGTCCACAGTGTTCAGTCTGACCTACGTACAGGTCTCCCCATGTCTGCTATCATCCATTACAACTCACGTATGGGTCCCATGCTCCTTTTCATGTGCAGGTCTCATGCTCATTACAACTCACTTTTCCACATTTTGGAGACATGCTGACCATGTCCATTATTCCAGGACTCAGGGCTAGCCCTGTGGCCAATGGTCTCTCTCTCTGCACCCTGCATCTTAAGCATGCGAAGCTTGGGGTGGGTTCCTTCTCCTCTGGCTTATAGTTGGAAAGGTCCTTCACTCCAGGTGGACCTTCAGTTGTCAACCATACTTGACAACTTGAGGTAGCATTTAAGACTTCAGTGGTGAAGGGGTGGGGCTCCCATGGGAAGGGCCCCTTTAGCTGCCTGAGTGGGTTCAGAGGCACCCTTTCATGCTATTCTCCCTACAACTCCTCTGGTTCACCTGGTTTGTTCATAGATCGGTAGGCCAGCTGAGCACCTCAGCGGACATTACTCTCTTCCTCCCACCTTGATCAACTCTTGTTACAGAGTGCACTTACAACCCCCCATGGCATTCCCATTAGAGGGATAGAGTTAGAGTGTTCCCAAAATTGCAGTTCCCTTGGATTGGTCTACTAAATTGCAGTAGCAGAGCTGTCACTAACCAAAACTGTCCCAAAGCCTGGAGGGAAGACGATCTAGGCTTGGACCTCCAGAGGTTTCCTCCTCAAAGGGTTTTTTTACTCTCCTCCATGCAAATGGTCATAATACTAAATAGGCATCCTTGTAGTCCCTTGGTAACTTTGGTAGGTTTCCGCTGTTGGATGGAGTTGGGTGGATGTCCTGTAATCATCCCGTCTCCCCCTTTGGCTGTTCATGCTCTCCTTAGGAAGCCAAGCCTCCACACCTTACAGTCAGACCTTCGCATGGGTACCTGTTCACCTGTCATTTCCTGCCTACTTTACTCAAACAATATGACTAACTGATCTATGTTACCAGCTGTACCCCATTACAAACCAACCTACATTCAGGTCTTCATTGACCCATGCTACCAACTTGACCCTTACTATCAAATGACCTACGTACAGTTCCTTGACCCCAATATGTGTTCACTACTTTGTATGCTTTGCTTGACACTCTTTTTGGGCTTCTTCTAAGGTACCTTTAGCTAAGGGAATCAATCCCATGGCACCGCAAGGGGTGGAACCCTCCTCTAGGGTTCCTTGCCTTCATACCCCTACATGGTGGTATATCCCATGGATAGAGAGGTGAACAGCCAAAGTTTATCTACATTACACAAGCATGAAACCAGTTGCACAGGCACATTGAATTGGAAGGCTATAGCCTGCGGTTCAAGGGGGTGGTGCAACTGGCTACACCCTCCTTTTGGCCTATTTAAGGGCTGTTCTCCTCACTCCACACACAAGCATTTTTTCTTGCCCTTTCATCCACCCCTCCTCCTCCATCGGCATGCCTTGCCTTTGTGTGGCCTGACTGTGACCCTGTACCCATGTTAAACCACACTGTTGGTGGTCATTGTATCCCAGGTGTCCTTCCACCTGGAATTATGTGATTCTGTCTCCACTGGTCAGTACTAGGTCCAGAATCACCCTGTTCCTGGTGGGTTCTAGCACTAGCTGCTTGAGACCTGCCCCCTGCAGGGAGTCCAAGATGTCTTGGGTCCTGGCTGAGGCTGCCAATGAGATGATCCAACCCACATGTGGCATATTAAAATCACCTAGCAGCAGTACCTCCCCTTTTGTTGCTATGTCATGTATTTCTTCCACTAGCAATCTGTTTACCTCTTCCACCTGAGCTGGAGGCCTGTAGAGCACCATTGCATGAATTGATGTGCCATTTTCAGGCTCAAGGGTGACCCACAGTGCCTCAGCCTCCACCTATCTTCCCTGTACCCCAGTTGCCTTTATACCTTCCTTGACTTACAAGGCCACCCCACCCCTTTTTGCCCTCTCTATCCCTTCTGAATAGAGAATAACCCAGTACACTCACCTCCCAGTCATGGTTTACAGTGTACCACATCTCGGTTATTGCCACTATGTCCAGTTAAGCTTCTGCCATCAAAGTCACCAGGTCTGGTATTTAATTTCCCAGGCTGCAGGCATTTGTGTATATGGCCTTCCATACTTTACTGCCTGTCTACCTTCTATTCCTGCTTTTGACTTCTTGTTTCTTCCCTCCAACCCAGTTGCCTTCTTTTGCTGCCTCCCTTTCTCCTCCATGCTCCTTGTAACTGGTTCAAGTGCACCTGTCTACAATTTAACTTCCTGATCTTCCTTGCTGGCTGCTCTGATACATGGGGGGTTGGGTGCTTGAGTCTCCCTGCTCCCATCTGCCCACCCCCCTGGCTAGTTTAAATGCTTACCAAGAAAGCATTTCAACAGTTCATTGAGGACCACCATCCTCTTCCTGGATGGATGAAGGCCCTTGCCCTTGTACAGGCCCTCATTGTTCCAGGTGGGTCCCCAGTCCCCAATGAAGTCAAAACCCAGCTTCTAATGGACAGGTAGTTCAGTTCAGTTCAGTTTATTCAGAAAAGAAGTGTATATAAAAATCAGCACAATTTGTTACACTTATAAATTAACAGAGGATCATAATCTTTATAACAATACAATTTATCAACAATACATGGTATTTATTAAACATTCACTATCTAACCGAACAAATTTGGCCAAGCCAAACATTAATTTTATTGACTCCATTTTTAAAATTAGATTTATATAATATTCGTCTGTTCCAACCATAGATTTAGGAAAAAGAACCTTGAGTTATTTTGCCCTTCATTCTGCCCAGCTTTTGCAATCAAATAGTATGTGCATAATCCCTGGGTTAGAAATATTCAGACATGAACAACCTCCATTTTCAATTTTATAAAAACAGTTGTTGAGGTTATGATAAATATTTCCCATACAGGCTAACCTCACTTTACAAAGCATATTTCTATGTCATTTATTTTCGTATAGCGCAAGGTATTTTTCCTGTCCCCAAGTTAGTTTAATTTTTGAATATAACCCCAAAGAATCTAGATCATAAATAGTACTAAAATCTGTTTGAATAGCTATATCTTTAATCCTTTGTTTAGCATTATTCAGATAGGTTAAGGGTGAATTTAATATAAAAGTGGACCATAGGTCTCCACAACCTACACTTTTTAAAATATTGTTTGAGTTAGAAAACCAACAGTTCCTAAGACCCACGTCACATACATTTTTATAGAATTCCAGCCAACATATTTTGGGTAACCTCACGCTATTCATTTGAATTATCTTACCCCAATAATTTATCACCCTTAACAATATTTTAGTGTTAATAGAAAGCAAGCCTGATTCGAGTCTAAGGAAAGAGGATGGAGTATCTCATGGTAAATTCAGAGTTATTTTCATAAATTGAGTTTGGATACATTCAATATTTCGCTTCCTCAGGAACAAAGACAGACCCCAAATTTCGGAACCATAAAGAATTTGAGACATTAATTTGGTCTCAAAAGTTCTTTTAAGGACCAAAAAAGAATTATTTGAGAATGTATTTGCTAAATTTCTTATGGCTCCCATAGGTTTATATGAGTTATTTTTAAGATCAGATAAAAGAGGTCAATTTTTATTCCAAGATAATGAAATTCTTGGACCACTTCAAATTTATTCCCAGTGATATTCCAAGAATCTCTCTTCAATTTAGATTTTCTCAATATAAGAACTTTGGATTTATCTGTATTTAGCTCAAGATCTAAATCAGATAATGAATCCATAATATTAATTAATCCTCGTCTAAGACCTAGTGGTGTCTGAGAAATAATAATTGTGTCATCAGCATAAAGTAATATCTGGATTTTCTCATTATTTATAACAGGGGCAAATGTATCTATTCTTGAAATATTGATAATAAGTGTTTCTATATACAAGTTAAATAAAGTAGGCACCAGTAAGCAATCTTGCTTTACTCTACTAGTTATAGATATTTCTTTAGACAGGGCACCATCCCTCCTAAACTGAACCATTGCTACTGTATCTTGATGCAAAAGTTTTAAGATAGATAACAAATAAGGGGCAATGTTAAATTTTGCCAATATGTCCCACAGCTTCCATCTATTCACTGAGTCAAAGGCAGCTCTTATATCTAAAAAAGCCAAATAGAGGGGGCCCTTTTTATAGTGAACATACTTATCTACCAAATAGTTTAGGGTAAATAACAAATCCAAAGAACTATATTTTCTTTTAAACCCACATTGAAATTTAGAAAGCAGCTTTTTTTCTTCTACCCATGACTCCAGTCTTGAAAGGATTAATCTAGCAAACACTTTTGAACTACAGGAAGAAGCATAATAGGCCTATAGTTTTTGGCATCTTGTTTGTCCCCCTTTTTATGCAATAGGGCATTAATACCTTTATTCCAATCCAATGGAAGTTTCAACTGGAAACAAATTGCACAGAATACTGGGGTGAGAATACTAGCCCAAAATTCTGGGTTATGTAAGAAAATCTTGGCTAGAAGTCCATCAGCCCAGGCTGCCGTATTTCTTTTTTGAGCTTGAATTGCCATTTCAACCTCCTTCACAGAGAACCCTAAGGGATTTTCATCTAAAGGAAGTTCGCCAAGGCTTAAGATTTTATGATGGCTACCTAGAACACCACTCATATTCTTATATACGTCATTAAAATGAGAGACCAATTTCTCAGCACTGATTAAACCAAACACATTAATAACCAACATCACTGTCATTATAACCATTGGCCACCATATTCCAAAAGGACTTAGAGTCTTTTCTAAGGATGCAATCTTGAAGTTGTTCCCACAATTTTATTTTGTATATTTTCTTTTTATGGACCATATTCATTTCTCAGTTTTTTTAAAGCTCCCAGAACTGGGCCAGAGGGCAGCCTAGATCTAATTTTCCCAACTTTTTTGATTTCTTTTCTAAGTTTGTGACATTCAGTGTCAAACCATGGTTTCTCAATGGGGCGTGGGCAAAGGTGGAGAGCTGGGCCTGGTGGGGGACAGGAAGAGGGAGGGCAGATTGGGGTTTTGGGGTCCAGGAGATGCCCTGGGGCAAAATGGAGTCAGGATAGAGGTTACTCCTGTCTTCTTGTCCCACACCCTAGGGTTCCGATGTTAATGGACAGGTACCAAGGTCTTCCCCGACAGCTCATCCCACCTTGGCGGTGTTATGCAATTCCAGATCTATTAAAAACAAGACAGCTATTATAGCTGATCTTGTTGGATCAACTGATCTGGCTTGCATCACCGAGACCTGGCTGGATGAAAATCCAGGCCCTATACTGGCCTCGGCAATTCCAGCCGGGTTCTCGGTGATACACAGTCCAAGGTTGGATCGGGGGGGTGGGGATGTGGCCATTATGCTTAAGACTGAGCTGGGCCTTGTAGATGTGCCATTGGGAAGTACCAGATCCTTTGAATATATCCTGGGAGAGGGTGTTGGATGTGGGATTCTCCTCATCTACCGTCCACCAGGTGATGCTGGAGAATTCCTGCAGGAGATAGCAGACTTCATCGTTGACTTGGTGTTGAGGTTCACCAGACTGATAGTTCTGGGGGACTTCAGTGCCTGGGTCGATGATGAACTCTCGTATTTTGGTCAAAATCTCTTCCAGCTGATGATTACGCTGGGCCTAACACAGGTGGTTACCTCCTCGACCCATATAGTGGATCATTCACTGGATCTGGTCTTTCTTTTGGGTATGGATATCGCTGACTTGGGGGTGGAACCTGTCAGCTGGTCTGACCATCACACCATAAGGTTCAGTTTCAGGGCTCCCCCTAACAGGTCTGCCCCTACGGAGATAGTTTGGTACCACCCTTTAAGGGGTATTAACCCCAGTGACCTAACGGCGGTACTGGATCTATCGAGTTTGTCGGGTGAAAGCATGAGTCTAGATGATCTTGTACTAGCCTATAATAAGGCTGTGGGAGGTGCTCTGGACAAAATTGCTCCTGTTCATGTTCGGCCTCTCGCCCTCCATCCAAAGAGCCCTTGGTTTGATGGCTCCTTGAAGGAGTTAAAGTGAGTCGAAGGCTGAGAGCTGGCGGAAATCGGCCTTGATGCTGACAGGCTTAGGTTGATGGCACATTATGATAGCTATCAATCAGAAATCACTCGTAAGAAGACAGAGTTCCTGTCCAGAGAGATTTCTGCTGCACAAAATTGACTGGCTCAGCTTTTCCTTTAGGAAAAGGCATAGCACGGAGACTGCCCTTGTCTGGGTATTGACCAACCTCCTAATGGCCAGAGATCGAAAGGCATGTACCATTCTGGTCCTTCTCGATCTCTCTGCTGCATTTGACACTGTAGACCATGGAGTGCTGTTGGAGCACCTGCGGGTTTTTTATGGGCTGGTACAGTCTTCAAATGGTTTCATTCTTACCTCATGGACAGGTCTCAGAGAGTTGTCACTGGAATTTATTCCTCTGGCGCTCACTCCCTGCCTTGTGGGGTACCACAGGGCTCTATCTAAGCTCCCATGTTGTTTGCAGTGTATATGCTGCCATTAGGAGAAATCATCAGGTGATACAGTCTGGGTTTCCACTGCTATGCTGATGATACTCAGCTGTATCTGTCCTTTCTCCCCAGTCAGGGTGATGCACTCTCTGTACTGAATAACTGCCTTGTGGAGAACAGACTTTGGATGAGTTCCAGCTGGCTGAGACTCAATCCGGATATGACTTGAGGTATTGGTAGTGGATCCAGGTCATCCAGGGGTGGGTTTGGGAGCCGGACAACCATCAGGTTTGTTACTTGGTGGTATACCACTCTCTACCTCTGATCAGGTGCAAAATCTGGGTGTTATTTTTGATGATGGTCTGACCCTAAAATCTCAGGTGTCAGCTGTTGTCAAATTCTCTTTTTATCATCTAAGGAATATCACCCGGGTGAAACACCTGGTTCCTCCGGGGGATCTTCCAACACTGGTCCACGCCTTTGTCAGTACCCATCTGGACTACTGCAATTCCCTCTACCTAGGGCTACTAGGGGTTGATATCTGCCACCTTCAGCTGGTGCAAAATGTAGCAGCCAGGCTTTTGACTGGGACTTCTAGAACCAGTCATATTATGCCTGTGCTCTGCGAACTGCACTGGCTGCCTGTTTGGTGGCGGATCACCTTTAAGGTTGGTTTACTAACCTTTAAAGCCCTACATGATCAGGGACCCAGTTACCTGAACGATCTCCTGATTCCCTACTGCCCCCTCCGTCCTCTCCATTCCAACAATGAGGGATTGCTGGAGATTCCCAGGGTTCCATTAAAGACATCAGGATCTTGTGCTTTTGCATTTTCAGCACCAACCCTGTGGAATTCTCTACCTCGTTGGTTGAGAGAATGCCCAACCGTTGATAGTTTTAAGGTTGCTTTAAAAACATATTTATTCAATTTAGCTTTTACCTAGTCATGGCTGACATATTTTAATGTATGGAAATTTTATTATTCTGTATATGTTTTATGTACAGCGCCTTGGATTCGAAAGGCGCTATATAAATAAAGTTGGATTGGATTGGATTGGACTTCTTTTTGGTCTCTCATAGGCACCTAATTCATCCTGATAATTCTTAAGTAACCCATCAAATTTTTTTATTATATCCTCGCCATTTCCCACATTAAACCCTAAAATACTGCTTATATTATATTGTAATTTCTCTTTCATAATTAAATCCTTTAGAGTTACCTTAGAAAACTCATTCCATTGGATTTTTTCCCATACTTGATATACATATGTTGATCTGCTGTAGTTCTTTCCTTAATATTTATTCTTTTAATTTTAAAAGCTGTATACAGTGTACACAATACTAGGAAATGATCACTGTCCCACATTTTTAACACTTCAAATTTTTTAACCATTCTATATTCATTTGGCTCTATAACACATAGATCTAGTTCAGCTCAACCTTTTCTTCTGGGAAAAGTGTATTCTCCCTGCCAGTCTACCCTAGTGCGCCCATTCAGGACTCTTAAACAAAACCTATCAAAGAACTGTAAGATAGATTTACCTTGATTTGTTACCCTCTTATCTTTTGAGTCCCTTATAGGAATATTAAAAACATAATCTAACCTCCAATCAGTTTTTTTTTCCTCTAATCGATCTCCGATATGGGCATTAAAGTCCCCTGCTAGTAATAATTTACTCCCTGTAAATCTAGTTTTTGTAGACTCTAAGCTGTCTTCTAGCATTTTAATCACTTTCTGAAAATCAGTCAATTTAAGACCAGGGGGAATAAAAACATTAAACAGTATCGAAACATTATTAACATCAGCAATCACTAGATAAATAAAAAAAAATATTATAAGAGCCAACCTCAATTATCCTATAGTTTAAACTAGTATCTATCAAAATAAGCAAGCCTCCTTTTAACCATCCAAATGTTTTTTCTCTATAAGCGGGGGAAGACCAAATATTATACCCTTCTATTATTTGTTCGTCCATGTCTGTTGAAGCAGTGTAATAGAAAATTGTCTTAACAATCTTATACAATCCTTATCTAGCATTTTGCTCTTCAATCCTGCTATGTTCCAACTAAGAAGAGTAATTTTGTTCCTTAACTTCCCTCTAGTACGTAGTCAATTTATTTCATCAGAACTGCTTATAGTTGAAGCTAAACTTTCAATACTGATTAAGATGTAACTCTTATCTGAAGAAGTAGATGTTTCCATGGTAAACTCATCTTCTAAGATTATACTACTATTTATTCTTACACCTAGTTGTTGTCTACCTCTTATAATTACCATTTCTTCTTTGTCACCCCTTAAACTATGAACAATTTCATTTGGCTTCATACAAGCAGTTATTCTAGGCTGTTTCAGGCCATGGGTACAACTGAGTCCACCACTCTTTTCTGCACAATATTTAGATGTTTCTATGTCTAAATCTTTGTCTGAGGTCAATGTCATTGTTGCATCTAAATATAATCCACAATCCGAAAATGTTCCTTTCATAACCATTAGTTTTTTCCTCTTTTCTACATTGAGAACCATGCAGACCCAACCTTTGTAAGGACAGGCAAGATACCTATAGGTAGATTTAATGTCCTACCAGCTAACTTTGTTCCCCATAAAACCTTTAAACAGATTATAAATTGTGAGCTTAAGAATATAATTATTTTCTGATTTAGCTTTAGGAAGTCCTTTTATAAATAGAGAAGGTAATAAATCTCCTGCCATAATCAGCCGTTCTTTCTTTTCCTCAGTTGTTTCTGGTAAATTAACCTTAGTCTATTTTTCTGGTCTAGGAGTTGTGTTACTTAAGTTTCTAAAGTGTACTCCATGCATTTTTGGTTTTTTGTCAATCCCATCCTTCTTCTACGGCATTTGGGTCTTGTGTTTGGCTATGTTTACAGTGTCTGTTTGGTTTCTATTGCTCTCTTTTTTAATAGATCCTTGGGACAGTCTTCCCTCATGGTAATTTTTTTACTTCCTGAATATTCTACTTTATTTTTAAAACCAGACTTCCTAACCTTTTCCTTTAGTTGCATTTTCCTTTCCTTGAGATCCTTTAGCAATAAGTTGATTTCATTAACTTCTTTTTTTGAGATTGAATCAGTAATTGATTTTATACTCCACTCCACTTGAGTTTCTGGTTTACTGCACTTATCAATTTTCCCTTTATTGTTCTTAATTTTGGGGAATTTGTTGAGGTTAGACTGATTTGTAACTACATTTTCTATTTATGTTTCTATTTATATGACTGTTTCTGTTGCTGCAACCTGCGCTTTCATAACAGCTCTATGACAACAACAATTGTCTTTATCAGAAACATAGAAGTCTAAAAGTGTCCTAACAATAGTAACCAATTCCAAAAGCTGGGTATTACCAAAACTGATTTCTTTTTTTAAATAATTTAATTTAGATATTAGATTTCCATTTTCAACTCCAATGAGCTCATCACTTTTTCCACAATGAGGAACTTTTTCTTTCAGGTGTATATAGCTTTGCTAACTTTCACACAACAGCGACGATTTCTTTACATTATCAGTTATTAATTTTCTATCTAAATTACCATGCTGTGTAAAAGGAGACAAAAAGGAATCAAAGTCTTTCAAAAAGGATCTACTTTTTATAAATTGGGATTCAGGCAGATTAATATTTTTTTCCCCCAGTGGATTCCCAGCATTTTGAAGTTGGTTTTACAGATCTTACTTCATCAGTAATACCTTTTGGTTTATTACAAGCTTTAAAGATGGACGTTTGACAATTATCCAAATTCTGGATCTTTTTTGGCACATAACTAGGCCCCCCCCCATAAGATCAGACAAATGTAGTTCAGGAGCTGCAACAGATAAATGTTTCACATACTGATTATCTAATTTGAGATCTAATGATCTTCCTATTACTTCTCCTCTCAGGCATGATTGATTCCGATTTATATAATTCTCAGAGATTTCATCTAAGCTTCTGATTTTTCTTAACAATGGGTGCATAGATATCTGGGACTCTTGAGATCCAGACCCTACTGGGGATGAAGTCAGTTTAGTAGCAAAAGGTTTTATTATTTTATTATTTCTTAACTCTATCTGATTGATTGGAGATTTAAAAAACTGTGTTATTTTTTTATTTAGCCCCTTTGGGACCTTCTCCGCTAGTTTCAGTCCTTTTTCCCTTTTATTAAGACCCTTTTTAACATAAGTTTTCTGTACCTTCTTCATTTTAACTTTGGCCCTTCTTCTGAAAAAAAAATCTAAAAGTCTAAATAAACTAAACAAAAGCAAAAACAGGAGTATTCATAAATCATAAATCATAATTAGTTATAAGTACAAATCTTCTCGTTCTTCACATTCTTATAAATTTTCAAAACTTAATTAATTCTCAATCTCATTTTGATTTGTAGGTTTTGTAGATTATGAAACTTCAAAGGAATATCAACCATGACCAATGTAAAATTCAAAGATCCAAGGAATATAGACTGTAGACCAAAGTAGCCAAATAGTCAACCAGTCAGATAATAATTAGTTAATAATCAAATAACCAGTTAGTCAGGTAGTCAAGTAATCGGGTAATTGACAAGTCCAAATAGGAACCAGTCAGGGAAACAGCAGAGATGGTATCCACTTATCCACTTAGCACTACAGTTCACAGGATTGCTTACTTGATAGTTGTTTTTCCCAAGTGTTAAACACACTAGAACAATGGAAAAAAAACTTGTAAAATGATGAAGAATTCCTCCAATAGACTAAAACAAAAATCAAAATCAATCGGATGACAATCAGATAAAAACAAACTAAAATATATGCAGAAAAACAAGAACCACAAAGTCACAAAAAAAGGATGTGTGCAACAGCGCAATAATATAATATAATAATGCAATAAAAATATTAGTTAGATTTTTAAAATGACCCTCTGAACCTCTAAACCCACTCTAAAAGTTAAGGGTGGATGGGAGAAGAAGCAGTAGGCAAGAAGAGATAGCACTTTGCGCTGAGATACGTTAACAATGGAGTAAATGGAGTAAATATTATATATATAAAACACTTACTCTTAGATGTACACTTTCTTCCCTACGCAAAGTAAAAAAACACCTACACGTGTACACTAACTATTTCTGTAAGTAAAATGGAAATTCGGTCCCGACGAAACACAAAAGCAGCACAGAAGAGCACAAATGGCTTACGGCTTAGTTGGCACAGTTACACTCACAAATTTAACAGTGTAAATTCCCAAAGCATTTTGAAATGAAGCAGGAAGCAACAGAGCAGCACAAAACAGCACAAAGTACGAAGCACACACACACCTCAGTGCGAGCAAGTGAATGAATGAGTGATTACTGCGAGATGTGCATGCCCTTTTATACTTCTCTAGAACCTCCCCTCATTAGCATAGGGCAGGAATTGCAAAACAGTAAATAAAATGAAATGTATATAGAATGTATATAAAATATAGGACACATATAAAATTGAACCCTAAAACTTTAACTTTAGGATTTCTAAGAGTTTTCTAAAAACACAATCTACAGCCTGAAAAGCTTTTAAAAAAACAAAAATATAAAAACTAGTAAAGTGTTCAGAACTGTATCTAATTGTATACAAAATCACATAACTTTAGTCAGATTTAAACACAATTGTAGGCAGATATAGGCTTCATGAATGACGGACTCCACTAAACTTAAAGGTGTGAATGTATATCTTTCTTCTTCTTGCTGAGCTGACTGGCTGCTGTGTAGAAATAACCAGGGTGAATTCTCGTTCTCCTCACCCCACCGTTTCAGTACAATTCAACACATTATTCATTGAAACGGCGACCGATAACTCCCCTGGCTTCTCCTCTCCTCTCCTCTCTGGACTGTACGGTTCTTACAGGGGGTACAGGTCAAAGTTGGGTGGGGGTGGAGATGCTTACCAGTCCTGAAAAACAAAACACAGCAGAGAAGAGAAAACACCACACCAGCAGTGTCACACAGTAAGATAGACTGAAAAGGGAGCAGACTCAGGCAATGACATCATACCTTTACTAAATAAATTATAAGCACTGCTCCCCTGCTTCTCAGTTTTCCTCCTCAAAACTGAGAGCGTGTAGTGAAATAGCTGCCACTTCTCCATCAGAGCCAAAATCACAATGGTGATCTCATGTATTTCTTCCACTAGCAATCTGTTCACCTCTTCCCCCTGAGCTGGAGGCCTGTAGAGCACCATTTCGTGAATTGATGTGCCATTTCTAGTCTCAAGAGTGACCCACAGTGCCTCAGCCTCCCCCTGTCTTCCCTGTACCCCAGTTGCCTTTATACCTTCCCTGACATACAGGGCCACCCCACCCCTTTTTACCCTCTCTATCCCTCCTGAATAGAGAATAACCTGGTATGCTCACCTCCCAGTCATGGTTTACAGTATACCACATCTCGGTTATTGCCACTATGTCCAGTTAAGCTTCTGCCATCAAAGCCACCAGGTCTGGGATTTTATTTCCCAGGCTGCAGGCATTTGTGTATATGGCCTTCCATACTTTACTGCCTGTCTACCTTCTATTCCTGCTTTTGCCTTCTTGTTTCTTCCCTGCAACCCAGTTGCCTCCTATGCTGCCTCCCTTTCTCCTCCATACTCCTTGTAACTGGTTCAAGTGCACCTGTCTACAACTTAACTTCCTGATCTTCCTTGCTGGCTGCTCTGATATGTGGGGGTAGGCTGCTTGAGTCTCCCTGCTCCCATCTGCCCACCCCCCTGGCTAGTTTAAATGCTTACCAAGAAAGCATTTAAACAGTTTATTGAGCACCGCTGTCCTCTTCCTAGATGGAAGAAGGCTGTTGCCCTTGTATAGGCCCTCATTGTTCCAGGTGGATCCCCAGTCCCCAATGAAGCCAAAGCCCTTTCCCGGCACCAGCCCTTCAACCAAGTGTTGCAGCTTCTAATGGACAGGTACTTTTGCTCAGTCTTCATAGTAGAAGGAAAAGGGGTTGGGTCACCAGAAAGAAGTAAGAAGAGAGGTGGGGAAGGGGTGGGCACAATACCTTTTTCAGAGGAAAGAGTACTAAAAGGACTTATAGCCCTGAATGTGGATAAGGATATGGAACCAGAAGGGATATATCCCAGGGTACTGAGGGAGATCATGGGAGTGCTAGCTACTCCACTGACAGTGTTGTTTAAATGTTCACAGGAAACAGGAATGGTTCAGAAGCTCTGGAGAAGGTCTGTCATGGTCTCTCTGCAAGAGAGCGGCAGCATGGAGGAATCTTGCAACTGCAGGTCAGTCCGCCTAACTTCAGTCATGGGGTAACTAATGGAAACCCTACTAAAAGAGAGGCTGGTTGATTACTTAGAAGACAGTGGTTTGTAGGACCACAGACAGCAATGGTTTATGGGGAGGAGGTCATGCCAAACAACTCTGTTGCAAAAAAAATTCAGAGCTTACCTCACCAATATGGGCTTTATTCTTTATTGCATTCATGCAAACCACAAGCAAATGTGCAAAAATGCTTCTAATAAATAATGTTTGCTATAGTGCAAGGTACAAAGACTGTGGCAAACTGAGGTTCTGAAAACTTTAATAAATATCATGCTTGCACTCTCATGAGTGCTTCCTGCAATGGTTAAACTGCCAGGTGGTCGGTAGACAGTATGCATGCACATGGGTGCATGCACTGTGGGGTGATGTGTTGGCATAGCCTTCTTCAGAATGAATTGGCTGATACCCCTCGACCTTATAGATAACTCATTAGCATATTCATGAAGTGGTGTATCTAATTAAACTGTTACAGAGAGTTCATAGTGCCAAAAAAACACCAAAGGGTAAAACAAACAAAACCTCTGAAAAAAAAATGCAAGTTAAACCCACTGTAATAAACATTATAAAATTATATTATTCAACATGTAACCATACATCACCATAGGGGATACACAAAGTAATACCTTAGCTTATGCTAAGCCTCAGCTTAGGCGGAAATTAAAATACTGGCTTACGCGAATGATCTGTGTGTTATTCTGATCAGTCTTCTGGGCAACAGGTTAAGAGGGTTATAGTCGCTATTCCTTAATCTCAGGTTCGTGCATAAACTTTGAGAAAAGTACTGCCATTAAGATAGGAACCTCCTAGGAGGTAATCCCTAGGATGATGATAGCTAGCATAATGCTAACCTCTGATCCAACAAACTTATTGGAAATTATGTTTAATCATGGAAATGCAGAACTTTTTAATTGGCAGCAGTGTATTCAAAAAGGAGACCTGCAGCTGGCAGTCTGGAAAAGTAGAAAACTTTCCAAAATGAAGCAGGCATACCTCTTTAAAACTCTTGTTACTTCCCTGTCTTATATTTCTTAATTATATTTCCCCCGTCCTACAGAAGTGGAAGCCAGGCTTCACAGTATATTTTTTCAGGGTTTATGGAGCTCAAGATTAAATCCAGTTAAGAGAGGTAACATAAAAAACTGACATGGTGGGTAATATGGTTAAACCTCTGTCTTTCTTCTTTATTTTTTTTTGTGCATTACAATATTTCCCCTGTGCTTTGAAACAAGCAGATATTATGGGTGGCACTTTTCGAGGATTAGTTGATTCCATTTATACCAGATTGGCATCTGAATACCTTTCCGGGTATTAGGAAAGAGTTTGCCCATGTCATATCCCAGTATATTAGAGGTGCTTTTGTGAAATTAAAAAATGGAAACTATGCTGGCCTGGTGGCACTGAGGGTTGAGGCACTGGATGCCACATCTCGCGCCATGCCAGTGACCCATGTTTGGGAACGGACATGGGCTGCCTGGGGTTGGCATGGGCAGGGTAGGATGAAGCATCCAGAGGACTGTTCTCCTACCCTGGGGAGGGGGGGAGCATCACAGCACTGATACCTGAGTGCCCTCTAGCGGAGGCTGGAGAGCAATGTATATGGGCGTGCACATTGAGGGGTCGGTGCAGACGTCTCGAGGGGAGTGCACATGGGAGCGTGCACAGGCCACCTCAGCTGACATCATTGCAAGCACTTGGCTCCTGAGGGAGTAAAGGAAAAATCCCAGCCTAGCGCCTCTGTGACGCCCTCCTCACCGCCTTCGATGTGCTCCCAGGTTGGCTCCACAACCCGAACTGACATTCGTGACACAGGTAAGTGCCATGACCCCGCTCTGGGGGGTAAGCCAGGGGGCATGGGGGAGTGCAACTCATGTGGGTGCAGGAGGTGGCAGGGGATGTGACCAGGGCTGAAGTTTGGTGCAAGGCTGGCTAAAAAGTATAGTTAAAAAAAAAAATGGAACTACACAATAGATAATAGGAACCAGAATGGAAAGGCTTGTATAGCATAGTTAAGAATGGTAATTTCTTACCTCCACTACAATTGAAGTTTTGTCCCCAGAACAAGATAGATGATGCTACTGTCAGCTAGTCAATCCAAGACTGTCTAGGTCAATGTGGGATCTGATATGGTTAGGGATCTATGGTAAAATGCCAGTAAGTATACTCTGAAACATAAGGCAGTAAAGGGTGTATAAAACCTTATTTAGTTCTGTGCTCAGTCTCAAATCTCATGTATGTTTTATCCATAATTGAACTAGGAAGTCCACAAACTGAGACTCTTACTTTCCTCATTAACTCTACTAGATGAAATGTTTTATAAAACAAATCAACATTAAAAAATAATATAATTCTAAGCAATATACAATATTTTGATGCTGGTCAGACACAGTTAATCAAAGTATAACAAAATGAACTGCAGCAAAATTTGGGCACAATGTTTGATAACATTTGTCAATTCATTTTTTTAAACATGTGTTTTTCCTCCAATTGGCCCATCAAGATGGAGGGCCTACCACCATTGCCATTAGCCTGTTGTCCAACCATGGAGTCCCCCTCCAGCCCCTTTGCTCCTGCTGAACTATTTCACCAGCTGCCTTTGTACCCCCAGATTTCCCCCTAGGATATGGCCCCACCTGTTAGTGCCATAGGAAGCATCCCCACCTCTTACCTGGTCAGCTACTGTAGAATCCACTGTAGCTAGCAGTGTTGAGGAAGGGCAGAATGACGACCCATGACTATCATGGGAGGTTGGCATGACTTTATCTGCCTCCTGGCCACTGATTTCCTCCAGTTTCTCCATCTTTGAGCCTGCATCCTCACAATATCTTTGGGCAACATAACAAGTAATATGTCCCACCTTGGTGTGACTGATCACTCACCTGAACCACCAGCTGTGGTCATCCAGTTGGCGGTATTGCAGCAGGAGGCACATCCCACCCTCCCACAAGAAGGACTGAGTTCTGGAGGTTGCTTAATACCCCCCACCCACAGTGAGTTTGCTAATGCCTTTCCTTTTAATGTGAATGAAAATATTAAAATCATGTTACTTGTTAAACAGGTTAAATAGTCTGCTCGCATCTTCTCTGGAACAGAGCTGTGATCGTCTTACTAGCATTAATAATATAATTTATTAATGTAACAGTATAGAATTTAATGTAGAACAAAGGAAGCATATCTTTACACAGTGTATGGTGGGAATTTGGCATAGCCTACCAAATACAGTGGTAAATTGTCACATACGAGCCTTCAATGTAACCCTGCATAAAAATACGAAGGAGGTCAACCTTCAAAGCTGGCAGTACAGCCTAGAGGTTAGAGTAACAAGCTGTGAATGAGTTTGGCACACCCAGCAGACCTGGATTTGATTCCCATACCCTTCACTTGCATACTGTGTGACTCTGAACAAGTCACGTAACCTCCCCATTGCTCCCAGGTTGCCCCTGAAAACAAGCACTTGTGCCTAGTGATCCTTACCCAGTTACCAAAGACAAACAAATTAAATAAAACAGCTGAAAAGTGGGGACATTCTCCATGGGCTAATAGGCCTCCTTCTGTCTATACTCCAGTGTTCCTAGGTACCTACTAGTTTGAATGCAAAATTAAGTGGCAAGATTTCCTTCTGTACATATGTTCCGCATTTGTTCACCTAGATTCCCTTGTCCCCCACTCTGATGATGGTGGCTGCCATGTCTTCCTCTGGCAAGGAGGGCAAGTGAGCCTTCACAGTGGACATCAATGCTGCAGCCTGGCTAGCCAACAGGATGTGTGCACATGCTGGGTGGCCCATGCTCTCCCTGGTTACTGAAGGCCTCACTCCTGCAATGTGCACAACCCCTAGTCAGTGTCTGTGTGGCATTCTGGGGATCACATATCTAGAACAAGCACTCCAGCATGGATCAGTTTAACTTTTTACCTTTTTTTTCTATTGCAACCTGCTTGAACTGCTAATAAATTAAGACTAGACACTGTCATAGAAGATTATCTCATACTCCCAATTCCTCCGATTTGTAGAAAATAGATTACTTGGGCAAGACTTGGTCTACTTACCTCCAAGTACACATATTTTAACAAAAACAGTATTGAGGGACAACTTCTAGAAAGACTGTGCCCTTGTAATAGAGGGTTTCATGAAACTATCACAAATATAATTACCCAATATCCCCTTTATGGTTCCATGTGATAATGACAAAAAAATGTTGGCGAACGTCCAAAGGGCGATTCTTATACAGCAAATGCAGAAAAAGCGCTATGTCAATATAATGATATGCACTAAACACCAAATGCAATATAGGCGACTGGATGAGAATATGGATATTCACACATGTAGCTCCACCCTTCGCTCTGTCAGGTCCCGTCTTCAGGTGTGTCCCATTCATACGCATCCAGCCACCCTGCACTCCCCCATCTTTTATATTTTAACACAGAGGTGCTCTTTGATAGTGGGGTAATTAGATATTATCTTCCAAGCACTCTTTTGACCATTTCGCTCAGTTGTACACTGATACACATGACATATTCAGTAAATTGAGGTCACCGTTTTGCCCACATCAGTGTAATTTACTGATCACTGTATTTCCATTTAACTTTTGTGTGTTGCCCAAATTACTTCACTAATATAACATCACTATTATCACGTGATACCCACTTGATAACTACCACAGGGATACTATTCTTAAAGAGTTTTTGGTTAGATATGCAAATGTACATCATGGCCCTTTTTTCTTTTACTTCATCCTATGAACAAAGAGGATGCTGAGGTGATATCTAAGTTCCTAACCCAGGTGGCCAGACTTAAAAGAAAGAGACAACAGGGTTTAGAGAGACTAAGATTGGAAAATGCTGAGAATGTCACCTGTAAATAGAAGTCCATGAATGTGATTCTTTTGTGCAGTACTTGTAAACTCCTTGTCTTAACCCTGTTTTTTTATACTGCACTTTAAATGTTTTTATTCACTCTTTACCCTTTATATGTTTTAACTTTTGTACAAATTGTAATGTCCAATTCTGTCATGTATTGGATAATCAATAAACACAATTTGTCTTGATTAATAAATTAGCGTTCACACATTTGCTTGTATACTGACTGCTACTTTCTGAGGTACCTCTCATTTCTTGCTAGCTTCTGAGGGATCAGGACAGTAAGTATGTGGTTTTGCATACATTTTAGCCAATCAAGGTTATTTTTTAGGGCTGGTCTGCATAACAGACCAGTTCCGGTTAAGATAAGTGTCAGGAAGTATTTTGCAGCTATCCCATTGAAATGCATTGGGGAACTGGGATACCCATTTTTATAGTTGTCATTTAGCGAGTGCTGTGCTTGCTATCGCTCCTTGCAGATGTCTGTAATGCTTAGCTAACTTTCTGTTGGCTGCAAAGAGAAGAGTGCATGAGAACTTGTTGAGCAAATGAAAGTTCTCTCATGAATGTGAGGCTGACCTAGGTGATATCACTGAAGAAGTCCTTGGGTTTTTAGCCTAGGCTTTGCCCTCCACTATGACGACAGTGACAACGAATGAGCTCAGAGAGGAAGTACCATTAACTCTAAGTCCGCACCACTTTGTGAATGGGAAGCTAACCTTTATAATGTCTTAAAAAATGAAATTGCCTGTATAAAACTGTTTTCATGCTACTAAATTATTGCAGTGCAAAAGGACAAAGAATAGAATAGCTGTGTCACCATTTGATGCTTGTTCGAACTAGGAAGCATCTCTCAGCCTCTCCGTATAATGAAAAAACAGATGAGTTTCCACATCAGTTCCAGTAGCCTGGTGAGGAACTGTGAAAATAAAGGGAATGGGGGAGATCCATTACTGGAGCAAGAGGGGAACAGGGTGAAGCAATTTGCAAAACAACACTAAGCAAACATGACTTTCATACACACTGGATCCCAGAGTATTTTACAAGGCACTGGAGTTCTATACTGGTAACACAGGGAATGTAGACTAGACTAGAATTTCTGGTGCCCAACCTGTCCCGACAGGGAATAAAATAAAACCTGGTCCCCCTCTACCAACTACATGATGGTTCTGGTGAGCAGCCCAGACAGTCAGGGAATGAAAAAAATCTGCCCCCCAACTTTTTGACAAGTCCAGTGCCCAACCCAACCCATCGGGTATAAAACAAATCTGTCCTCCTTCTTCAACAATCAGACAGATAAAGTGCCCAACCTGACCCATCAGCAGAAAAAATCTGTCCCTCTTCTTCTCCCTCCAACCACCTGACTGGTTTAATACCCTACCCAGCCTATCAGGGATCAAAGAAAAATGTGTCCCTTTTCCAAAACTACCTGATGGATCTGATATGCAACCCAACTTGTCGCCGAATACAAAAATATGTCTCCCTCCACCCAACAGCGTGATGGATCTAGTGGCCAACTACCTGACGGGCCCAGTGCCCATCCCATCAGGGAAAAAAACAAATCTGCCCCCTGCCCGCAAAAAACCTGAAGTATCCAGTGCCCAAAATGGCCCATCATGAAATGAAAAATAAACTGCCCCTTCCCCAACAACCTGACAGGTCTGGTGCCCAACCTGACCTGTCAGGAGATTAAAAAACTCTCACCCTCCTTCCAACTATACGATGGGTCCCATGCACAACCTGGCCCATGTGTTAAGCCAAAAGGAGATAAGGAGGAGCAGTAGCAAAGCAGTGAGTGGAAGGTAGAATGGGCAGGGTAGTAAAACACTGCTCTCCTCATGCCCATCCACTCAGGTCACAGTGAGTGGCTCAAGCACTGCACAGGAGGCTTGTGGCCACTGCTACACTGCTGATAATACCACTGTCATGCATGCTGCAACTCAAACTGACCCCTTAAGGAAGACCAGCTGACTGGTTGAAGGGCAAGGGAGTGTATTTTAGTAGACATGAGAGAGTGGTCATTTGTGTTCAACTGAAAACTGTTAAATGTACCTTTGGTATATGCATTAAAAAATTGGAACTTTACTTCAGTTGCTGTTTGTGGTCATTGAACCGAGGAGTGCAGAGTTTCCTGGACTGTTTTATTAGTAGGATTTGCTACCCTTCTCTGCACCCTTATCCGACAGGCTGAGCATGCAGACCTTTCTTGGAACTCCAGTGCACAGCAGAAGGGTCTGGTGACCAACATAGCCCATCATGGAATAAAATAAACTGTCCCCCTCCAACAAACTACATGATAGGTTCTGTGCCCAACACAGTCTGTTACAGAATTTTAAAAAATCTGTTCCACTTCCTCCACCCTACTACCTGATGAATCCAGGACCAAATCTAGACCCTCCGGTAATAAAAAAAAAATCCATCCCCTTCCCTCAACAACCTAACAAATCCCAAGGCCAAACCGGCCTGCCAGGGGATAAAAAAAACCTGTCTCCCTTCCCCAAACTGCCTGACTGGTCTGATGCCCAACCAGTCCCATCAAGAAATAAAAAAACCCTGTCCCTCTCTCCCCCAAGTTACCTGATGGGGTCGGTAGCAAGCCCAGATCATTACAGAGAGCAAAAAAAACCTAACATGGTGATATTGGGGGGGGGGGGGGTCTATAAGTGAGTTTTTGCTGGGGATGCATCTAATTGCCTGGTGTTGGGTGGACTTGTACCACTGTGTACAGTGTAGGAAGCCTTACTGAAAAGCACTGCTACTGTGTCAAAGCCCTCCCTGTTAGAACTGTATGGAAAAGATTTGTAAAACTGATGCTGAATGTGGTCCTAACAAGACCATCTTTGTATGCACCAGCCAAATCTTGTTTTGACTTTTATGTTAATACCTACACAGAAACATAGAATGTGTCTTTAGAAAGGGACTGGTAGTCCCATCTAGTCTGCCCTATTTTCCCTGCCTGACACTACACCCCAGACTCTATCTGGTCGCAGGTGTCCCTCCCTCTTCATTTATCTCTGTTAAAGAGTTAGTGTACTGCCTAAAACTAATATTAGTTTTTAAAAGTAGTCAACCATTACTTTTTATATCTGAGTTTACTTTTTTCCCCCTTTGGTTAATTACAAGATTGTTTACCTGGTGTTAGTAGATGTGCTGTGTGGAACAGTACACTGCCTGGCAGCTGACATATCTAGCCCTACCCCCCCCACTACATCATCAACATTGTGATCTCATTGACTGTGACATCACTGCTGCTTAAGAACAGCCACTCAGTAGCTGCCAGGTCTGTCACCTCTGATGTCACTGTCAATGAGACCACAATGCTGACCACAGTGAGTGTGTGTGTGTGGGGACTAGAGACAGATATGTCAACTGCCAGGCTAAGAGCTGTTCCATATCTCCAACACAATATTATTACATTAAAAAAAACTTTCTAATGAGAAAAAGGAAAAAGAAAAATACTTCAGAAATAAAAAGGTACAACTGATACTCCTTAAAGTTTGTATCATTTTCCAGTCTGCCTCTTTTGGTTCCATTAGCTCTTTAATTATACCTGTGTGCCTATCCCACTTGTTTGTAGCTCCCCACAGTCTTTGTCCTGTGAAAGAGACTCCCCTCCCACACCCTGTTCACCCCCATGAGGTACGTATAGGACTCAGTCATGCCCCCTTTTGCTCTCCTCTCCTCTCCTCTCCTCTAGGGAGTACATGTTGAGCTCCTGCAACCTCTCCTCATATGGTTTCTCATGCAACTACCTCACTATTTAAGCAGCCCTCCTCTGGGCTGCCTCGACCCTGTTGATGTCCTTGCAGAGATGCAGCCTCCAGAACTGGACACAGTACTCCAGGTGGGATATTACAAGTGAGCAACACAGAGGCAATGCCACCTCCATTTTCCTCCTAGAGATCCCCTTCCCATGCAGCCCAGCATCTGGCTCACCTTGCCTACTGCCCTGTTGCACTGACCTGCCAGCTTGAGCTCTTCAGCTAGGATCACCCCAAGGTTCTGTCTTGCTTGGTAAGTATCTCCGCCCATTGTATACACAGCCAGCAGTGCCAGCTTTTATGAACCTTTATGGGTGTTCACTGTCAGTAGGTAGTATTTTTCCTATGGCCAGGTTCCCTAGTAATTATTTTTGCAGACTGCATTTAAAAAAAATTATAGGTGCTTAAATCAACTTTGTGGGTGCTTGAGCACCCCATCACCCATGGAAGTGACACCTATGTACACAGCCCCTAAATTTTCTTGCTCTAGGTGCACAACCTTACAGTTTTTGGCATTGAAATCCAGCAGCTACTCCCTAGATCACTTCTCTAGTTTCCCTGGATCCCATTGCGTTGTCTACATCCTCTCCTGGGTGTTCACCCTGTTGCAGATTTTTGTATCATCTGCAAAGAGACACACCTTCCCCTCCAGTTCTTCAGCAATGTCACTTATGAAGACATTGAAGAGGTCAGGGGCCCATGCTGATCGCTGTGATATTCTATTGGTCACTATCCCACCCTCCAAGTGACTGCCATTTATCACTACCCTCTGCCGCCTATCTTTCAAGCAGGTAGATACCCAGCTCATCACCTTTTCCTCCACCCCCAGGCTGTTGAGTTTCTTTATCAACCACGTGGTAAAGTGTCACAGACCTTACTGAGGTCCAGCTAGGCAACATCCACTGCCTTCTTTTGATCCACCTCCCCTAGTTACCCAGTCAAAGAAATCTATGAGATACATTTGATATGACCTCCGCCCAGTAAAGTCATGCTAAAGATGGTCCTTTAGCCGATAAGTCTCCAGGTATTCCTTAACTTCGCCACCACTGATGTGAGACTGACTGGTCTGTGATTGCTGGCCTGCTCCTTACTGCACCCCTTGTGCAGAGGGACAATATCAGCCCTCTTCCATTCCTTGGGAACCACACCAGTCTCCATTGAGGTATTAAATAGTGGTGCCTAGGAGCAACTAGCACCACGGTCAGTTCCTTAAGTACCCTTGGGTGAATCCTGTCTAGCCCCATTGTCATGTTCTCTATAAAGGTTTCCAACCTCCAGTGGACTCTCTCATCTGTAAATGGACTTGTGTCCACTCCCTCCTCCCCCTAGTGCCTATTAAGGCATGATGACCCATCCCCCCTTCCACTGTGAAGACTGAGCAGACATATTCATTTATAATTTCAGCTTTTTCTTGGTCTTCCTCTGCACAATCACCCCCTGACCTCCTGATCTTCACTATACCATCCCTTGCCTTCCTCTTTTTGCTCATGTGCCTGAAGAAAGTCTTATCCCTGTTTTTGACCTCTAGGATCATCCATTCTTCAGTAAGAGCCTTTGCTGTCCTTACCCTCTTTCCTGCCTTCCTCTGCTTCTCTGGATATACTTCCCTGTCTGTCTCCATTTGGGTCTCCTTGTACAGTACTTCCTGAAAGCTATTTTTTTCTCCCTTACCACCTTAGCCTGCTCCTTTGAGAACCATGGTGGTCTCTTTTTCCTCTTACCCTTGCTTAATAACGTCACACAGCTTGCTGTTACCTTCATCGTTCTCTCCTTTATTCTATTCTGTTGTGTCTTAACCTACCCAGGCTAATCCCCCTCAAGGTATTTCCTAAGGCAGTCTCCCATTTCTTTAAAATCTGCTCTTCTGAAGTCCAGGACCATCATTCTAGTGTGTTTTTTTCATGTGCCCAATCCATATGTCATACCACATTGTACAATGATCGCTTGCACCCAGGGGGCTACCCACTGTGACGTGTGCAATGCTGTCCCTGTTCATAAGTACTAGATCCAGACTGCCCCATCTCTAGTAGTATCTTTAACAAGCTACCTGAGAAATCCCCCCTTGTAGGGAGTGTAGAATGTCTAGAATGACCCTGCTCTAGTTGTAGCTGTGACCCGAATGTTTCAGTCAATTAAAGTCACCCATAATTATTACTTCCCCCTTTGCTTGCCATTTTGCCTACGGCCTCCCCAGAATCCTTTCCAATTCCTCCCACTATGTTGGTGGCCTGTACATTACCCCCATTTGGATGAAGGCCCCACACCCCATTTCTAAGCCAACCCAAAGAACCTCTAGTCCCTTCTTTTCCTCACTGTGTTTTTATATTTCCATGGCCTTAATATCTTCCCTTCCATATAAACCCCCCTTTCCTCTCTACCCCATCCTTCCAGAACATAGTGTAACCCGGAACGGCCACCTCCCAGCGGTGGTTGTTGGTGCACCATGATTCTGTTATGGCCACCAGATCTAGGCATGGCTCTGCAGTGTTAGTCTCAAGGACAGGAATTTTATTTTCTAGGCTCCTTGCATTTGTGCACATGGCTTTCCACTCCTGTTGCCCTCCCTACCCCTACTTTACCCTCCCTTCCTGAATCCATCCTTCCCCCTTCCTCTTTCATTGGTATAGTCCTTCCCCTTTTTATCTTCCCTGTGCCCATCTTCCCTAGTATTTTCCCTTGCCCGAGTTTCACTTCTTGGCCCTTCTGTTCCTTCCCCCTCCCCTACTCCCCACTTCCCCATGGCTTTTCTTCCCTGCTGTTCCATCATCTGGAGGGGGCATTCCCTGCCTACCTCATAAATGAAATGCCAATCAAAGTATCATTTAAACCTTCTACCCAGGGTTGCTGTTCCCCTGGATGGATGGAAGCCATCCCATTTGTACAGGCATTTACCACTCCAGGTCAGGCCCCACTGCCCAATGTAGCCAAACCCCTCCTCCCTGCACCATGCATTCAACCAGCTGTTGAAGACCATGGTTTAGTGTTCCTTCTCCTCCATCCAGCCTTACACAGGTAGCACCTCAGTGAAGACCACCATGCATGCTACCTGCTTCAGGCCCCTCCCCAGCTCCCTAAACCTGTCCTGCACCACCCCAGCTGCATCCTCTGCCAGGTAATTTTCCCCCAGTTGGGGAATGACATCCAGCTCCCTCTACTGCCCCACTGCTCTAGCAATCCTAAGAATCCACTCTCCATCCCTCTGTGCTGTGGCACTGCATAGGCACTTCTCTTACCTGCTTCCCTCCTGTGGTGTTCCAAAAACTACCTCCCTGACAACTGAGTCCCCCTTCAGAAGTTGTTTCCTCTTCTGCTGGTGTCTTCTTGCTCCCACCATGGGGCCTTCACTTTGAAGGACCCCTGCATCCTCCCTGGCATTCTCCCTGGCAACTACATTGGGTGCCTCATCATGGAAGTCCCATACTTCCAGGGCAGCATTCTGTAGTGGCACTGACTGAGAAATGTGTTCCGTTACCCCCACCCCACCATCATGGAGCCCACCATAGTCCAGCCAGCACTTTTTCCTGGCACCCTCTGAGGCATTGTTGCTGGACATAGAGGCCTCTGGCTGGGGGAAGAGATCCTCCAAATCGTAGCCGACTCAGCCTGGAGGCTAGAGACCTCCCATTTAACCCAGAGAGGTCCTAACAAATAGGGCTGCACCTCTGTCTCCAGAAGGTCTCACTGAAGACTGCTACTCCACAGCCACTGTACTGCACCACACCCATCATTCCCAACTCTGCTCCCCCTATTACTTCTAAATGAATGTAAGGCCCCCGAAATGCCTCCCAGGTACTTCCGTCTGCTGCTAGCGTCCTGATTCACCAAGTTCTTCACTGCCTGGCCTGAGTCCATTATGGTGCCCCAGGTTCCTCAATCAGCCCCAGTACCCTGTTTCAGCACATTTTGGGCTTGGAAATTAAATCAAGATTCTGCCGCTGCTTTATTTAGTTCTGTGATGCATGCGGTGAGCGCGCATGTGCATGGTGCACCTTTGATTTCCCAACCACCAGTTTTACGGTTGAACAGAGGGTGTTTGGACAGTCCTGGTGCCCCTCTTTACCTAAACAGGGGCCAGTGACCTCAAGTAGGGGAATGAGTAGCCTCAGGAGTTAATAAATAAAGAGTTTGAACGGGGAAGGTTTTCGGGGCTCATGAATATTAATTAGAGCCTCATGAATATTAATAAGGATGCTGCCTGCTGCCTAGGGGCACTGTATTGCATTGGCAGCAACAGAGAAAGTATTGTGAATAAATATTTTATAATGGCAGCACTCAATAGGGCACTTTCGGGGCTATTGAACTGTAGGGTTACTATAAATAAAAGGCACTTACTCTGGCTGCACCAGAACTTTGAACCTGGGAACACTGTATAGACTGCTTAGAAACTGTGTTAACAGCAGCCATGTTGTAGCCCATCAGCCAATCAGGAGCCAGCATTTGCCACAGAGACTCTTGGGCAGTGCCACAGACTTTTGGGGGAAAAGGGAGGTACAATTCTTGGCACCCAATTTTGAACCAGTTAAAAGACTTAGATTGTGAATAACAGCTTGGGCAGCCAATCAGAGTTTAAGAACTTTGCTCTTTATTTAAGAGGGACTGTTTGAACTGGTCAATATGTAGTCAGGATTCTAGGTCAGTCTGGCTGGAGCTTTCATAGGGTAAGGGGGCTCTGCTCGCAGTTGGAGGAGTGTGGGGAACGGCTTGCTAAACCTCTCCTCAGCCTGAATGCTTGCTTTAAGTGTGGAACTGCAAAGTCTGCAGAATGAACCAAAATTCTCCAGAAGGGAGAGAAAGAAGAAAATTTTCCCCGGAGCTAGAACTCCAGACAGAAGTGGGGTCAGAGCTTGAAAGATCCCCTACTTGCATTTTGGTGAGAATCTGTTTTTGCCTCAGAGACTGGGGCCTAAATCACAAGCCTGGAGTCATTGGAATTGTCTCCAGCCAGTTTGCCAGTGGGAGACCTGAATTTCTGCATTGTCAGCTTACATTTCAAGGACTGCAGTTTGCAAGTGTGTAAACTGCGTGGCCTATCTGAGACTGTACAGGAACTTAAACTTGTGATGCCTAACAACTTTCCTAAAAGACTGTTGCTGAATGTGAGAGCCAAGCTGCTAGACTACCAGAGAAGGGAGACAGCTCCTGCGGAGAAGATCATCACGGGTTATGGCCACTCTTGGGGGTTAGGCGTTAAAGTGGGGAAGTGTCATGTCAATTCTAGTCCCTGTGTCCTGGTCCTTGCCAGAAAGGACAAAGTACCACAACCTGCAGCCACATCCTGCCTCGAGGGAAGTCATCCTGGAAATCAACCCAGATCCCAAGGTCCAAGGTTCAGTGAGTACAACAGGGTTTGACCCTTCAACACCAATTAAAAGTGCTTTGCCAACTGATTTGCCTATCAGTTTCAAACTGCTGTTTAAACTGTTTTTGCAGGCCATCAGGCCTGGGGATTACAATTTCCTTTGGTTTAAAGTGTCAGTACATGTTGAAAAGCCAAAAGCAACATACTTAATAATCAGTATATAACCAGCTGCAACACTGGCCAACCTGTGGCATTGCTTCAGGCCTGCAACGTAGTTTATCCTGGGTACCCAGTGAGGATAACTGGACAGTTCAGTGGGTGAATGTGCTGTGTCCAAATGCTATACAATGACAAAATATTGCTGAAACCAATGGTGCTAACTAATTTCATTTTAATTTGCACCCCCTACCCCTTGTTCAAACCCCTAAATAAATCAGTTTATTGTTTGAATGTTAACTTGGGCCATGAGCACATTATTACCGAGTGCTGTGTTAATTCAAATAACTGTAAGGTACTGTGTTGGTATTGCTGCTAACCATTTCTTACAGGCACACAGGGTGCATGCAACAGTTCCAGACCCTGTTGGTAAGTGTGGTGACTGTGAACATATTATTAGCATTCTCCATTAATTGTGTCATTGAATGCAAAGCAAAGTGTTTTGAGCAATTCCATGTGAAGGACCACGGGGTGGGGCTGTGGGTAGGTGCAACTTCCCAGAGGGTTGTGCTAGTTTAATATCTAACCCACTTAAAGAATTCTCTGGGTGGAGGCACTGTGTCAAAGCATTACTGTTAGAGCCCAGGCCCCTCAACCTGCATTTAGGTAGGTAGGCAGGGGTAGTACCCCGTGGGAGGTGGTGCCTGGGTTACATGAATTTATACCCTTACACCAGAAAGAGTGTTTCCTTATTTCCCTTTTCTTGTCTGGTTTACTCCTTATTACTATACCCTAGTTAGGTACTACATTGCTTCCCTCTTAAACTTTGAAGTAGACGTTTACTACCTTTCTCCTCTGTGACATGACACTATAAAGGGTGTCTGCAGTTTTCCCTGAACTCCCCTTAAATCCTTTTGTATTCCTACTCCAGGTAGGGTGTTGTACCTCTTCCTAGTTTTGGCCTGCCCTTTACCTTCCACCTACCCCTGCAATGAATAAAATAACAGGAGTGACCAAGAACCATACCTTAGTTGACCGGCAGAGTCCCCCACTTCCTGCTTCCTCCTGTGGATGCCTGCCAATGCCTAATATGCTAATCTTATACCTGTTCCACTCCTGTGCTGTTCTACTCATGTTCTGGGACAGGAATGTGTGTGGGGACACATTAAGAGTGTCTGCTTTTGTACACCAGGTGGAATCTCCCGCATGTTGGACTTCCTGAGTCATCTGGTACCTCCAATTGGTGGGCTAGTTTCCTGGCCTAGTCTCCCCCCCCCCACAGACACACTACCTGTTCCAATTTTAAAGACAAGTTTCAATATGCTCCAAATACTGCCTATAAACCCCTTTTTTCTCCCCATGTACCATGCTACTTTCAGTATAATGATAAATATAAATAATATAAATATACCTTTAAGATGAAGCTAGATTCTTACACTTCTCTTTGTCAACAAGTCTGTGCTTCTGTGCCAGTCTACTGCCTCTTCAGCCTGCATCCCCAGCCCCATCACCCATCTTCCTCAGGAGTTGTCCTTTCATCCTAAAGTCCCATGTCATTCCTACCATGGTGAGTTTGTTGGAGGAGATGGCATAACTCCCCCCGTAACCAAATCCAGCATGGAGACAAGAGCCTGGCCAAGGGTGCAGGATGTGTGAGGTGTAGACGTAATCTTGCCATTAACTGGGATTTTCCTGATTTTCATAGTTCTTTTGAGTTGGCACACCCAGCACATGCAACAGGGGCTGTCTGTGTGGCTCCCCCTTCCCTCTTAAGGCATGTTGAGCTGTGCCACCACCCCTGCGGATCCCTAAGGGGTGCCCACATGCCAGACTACAGTCATGAACCCTCCATTGAGGAAGTGAGCATGCATTGCAATGCTCAAACCTTCCTCTCCATGTTGGCCTTTTGGCATTCCTGAACCAAGGTTGGCAGCATGGCAAATGGCAGTACTTCCACTGCACCACTTGGCTAACTGGGTTTATTTCTAAACATTCCAAACCCTCCTATAACCACTGGAGAGTCTGCCATACTAACATGTACACTAGGAACCAAACTGAGATCCAACAAATCATTTAAGCTAGGTCACTGAACAGCCAACAGGTGATAATAACACTCAGTCACTATCAAGCAGGGCTGGGTTCAAAGCAGTTACCTAAAACAGAGGCTAGAGACTACAGTACCCTTTTTTTTAAACTAGTTTATTTTTGCTCCAGAATTGACATTTACAGAGAAACTGATTTTGCTGTACTTTCAAATGGATGACATTTGTCTTACAGTTACCATCTGTGCAGCATTCAGCAATTTGCAGGAAGCTGCATCAAAGTTGTGATGGTTCTATCAAAATTGACAACATGTGGCAAATATGTAGTGTCTATAAAAAGTTCAGCATAATATGACAACATGCCCTTTCTTAGGCTTGTGGGCATTTTGCTGGAGTTTGTACATCCTGCCCATTTTCTCCAAAGCCAGGCTGACTTTTTGGTAGATAGGTATGACGCATGTAATTGAATGATTTGCAACAAGTAACAAGAAAGGTTAGCTAAAGGAAATGTAGCAGGGAAGTGGTTAAAATAAATATAATTCTGCATGAAAGCACACTTGTACTACAGTAGGTTCAAGCAGTGGCCCCTTCCCAAGGGATAAAATCGAGTAGTTTAAGACCATCTCTTTGATTTTTTCTGATCTCACTAAGGAAGAGGTGGTACTATTATACTAAGGCTTGAATGCTAAATTACACATTGCCGGTCTGTCATTCACATTGACAATGCAGACAAGGAGGCTTTGATCTCCAGGCAGTTAAGGTTGCAGACAGGAGACTATGAGGAAAACTGAGTTCATGTCCCAGACCTTTCTCCTTCAAATATTCAAGGGGATGAGAATAAGGGATAGCATCTTGCCGCATAAATCATCCCAGAATACCACTGATCTTCCTCCTAATAGCTGTCATGATAAGGATCTGGTTGAGTATATAAAATTAATTACTATCTGCACTGCTACCATTGCTTCATGATTTTAAACATAATTTACAGACGATATAGAAATAAATCTGAATGTTGCCTAAGGTGCCTGAGAAGTGGCCTAAGTAATCTCAGAGAAGCTTAAACACCTGGGGCATGGTAAAACCCTGAGACTTCTTGACAGCTTTAAATAAGCCCAAATTGATTTCCTTCCGATTACCTCTAAAAGTAGGCACTAGTAGACACCAATCAAATTCAGGAACTAGCTGCTGCTGCTTAAATGCCTGGTCTGCTGGTTAGCAACCATTGTGATACCGGTGTCCTATGAGAGACATTAAGTAAAGGCCACTGCAGCAATCCCCGCTCTCAGGTTGCATTGGTACAAATGCTGCCATGTGGACACTACCCAACTGTGGTAAGTTGATCCTGGGGGAGCATTTGGGAGTAAATGGTGTAAGCAGTCATAAGGACAGGCTACACTGCTCGCTCCATTGAAAAGTAACCTCCCAGTATCTCCCTGTGCCTTCCAGTGTCCTCCTTCCCAGACTCGAACCCCTCTCTAGCATGTCTTGCACTGATGTGGAGAGGGGCTGTGTAAACTGAGTAGCAACCAGCTCAGGAGGTTAGGGGAACACCAGCATGGATGATGGTGCAGAGAAGAGCGATCATGTAAACATGGCTTAAGGTTCCATTTAGCAGGGCATAGAACTAAAAATGATGGCATTTGCTGTTTCATATTAGTCACCTACTCATCAGATATTGTTTGCTTTTCTTTCTAGGGAACTTTTTCTCATCAAACTCTTCTTTCTATCAATCATAGATATAACTAGGTAGAAAAATAAGGTGTGAAGCCAGCCCCAGACATATTTCACCTTTGGTTCAAGTTCAGAATGTTCAGCCTTCTTGGAGCTGACAGCATTAACTTTTTAGGTTTCCATGGCCTGCACTGGGTCAGCAATAGAGGCATAGCAGGTGTTTTCAAGACAGTCTATTTCCCATCTCTGTAGAAAACTTACTTTTTTTGGAGTCATAAACTGGTTTATGAGGGGTCTCAAACCTTTTTCCAAAGCTGAAAATGTAGCTTCAAGTGCCAGTAATCTCCTCCAACTTTGGGTCAGATTTTCAAGGACTCAATTCTGGAACAAAGTGAAACAGCACCAACATTTTGGTGCAGTTCTGTGTTTCACCAGGATCAAGTTTGTTGAAGATTTTGCAGTATTTTCAGATGGTATATATCCTTTTAATGAGCCACCGATGCCTCAAGAAGAACTTTTAAAAGCATTATTTTGACACAAAGCAGATTATATTTCTCATTACAGTAGCTCTGTATTTTTTATTCCTATTATTTATTACTGAAGTCATATACATGACAACAGAAGAGTTGTTCCATTAGGGCTCATCAGCTCCTGTTTTTTTCTTGCTAACCTGATGTCATAATATTCTGCTTGTGACATCACAGTTACTGCCATGGTAACAGACTGTGATGTCACAACAGAGAATTATGATTTCAAGTAGGGAATAAGCTAAAGAGGCAGATGAACTCTAAGGGACAAAGAGCTTATTTTTGTGGAAATTTATTCAGTAATAAAAAATGGAGAGGAGAAATCTTATAAGATAAATGAGATATAAGCTGAATTGTATCTAAATATTATGGGCTCAGTTCTCAAAGGTCAGCGCAAACTGCGCCAGTAGCAGCTTGCTCCAACTCCCAGTGCACCAAGGACCCTGCACTCAGTTCTCTATTGGGTAGGGTCCCGGTTGCAAACTCCAGCAGCTTTCAGCAAAAGTGGCCATGTGCCAGAGAGAGGGTGCACCTGAGAGGTTTGTCGCAAGGTGCTGGCGTGGTCGGGCTGTCCTTCGACCAGTGTAAGGTGGTCTAGTGGTCCCCCCATCCCCAGATCCCCTAATAAATATAAAATAACCTCACCTGACCCCTGTGTAAAAAATATCTGTCCCTGGTGGTTAGTGGCCACCCCATCACCAATCCGCTTATAAATAAAATACTTGTTGCCCGAGCCATGAAATATTACGCATTCTCTGGTGCCTAGTAGTCCTCCCACCCCTGATTCCCTTATAAAAAAAATACCTGTTGTTCAATCTGCAAACAATAACACCATCCCTGGTGGCTAATAGATACCCCATCCCTGATTCCCTTATAAATAAAATATCTGTTGTCCGATCCATGAAAAATAACCCTGTCCCCGGTGACTAGTGGGTCCCCCTATCCCTGATCCCCTTATACAGTAAAGGAGTGCCCCCAAGCCCTGATCTGCCCATAAAAGAATTGTTATATTTCTGTGGTGGTCTAGCTGCTCTCCTGCTCTGGCAGGCAGTGCTCCACCACCCTGCCCCCATTCCAATCCTGGCTGGCGATTGGCACAGCTCCACCACTCTCACTATACAGTTGACAAATGAGCTGTTACTGGAGTGCGCCTGTATCAGTATGTGCTCAGTGATCGATAGGAAATAGTCAATCACTGAGCACATATTGTATACAAGCATGAGCTCAGTGATGGCTCAGTTGGTGGATGGCCGTGATGGTGAGCGGTGGGCTGTGCCAGTTGATGGCTGGGATCAGAATTGGGGGAGCGAGGTGGTGGGGCACTTCCTGTGGGGGGAGGTGGGGGCCTCTAGACCACCATGGAAATATAACAATTCTGTTATGGGCAGATTGGGACTTGGGGGGCACTAGTTTACTGTATAAGGGGATTGTGGATGGGGGACCACCAGCCACCAGGGACAGGGTTATTTTTCACAGATTGGGCAAAAAGTATTTTATTTATAAGGGAATTGGGGCAGGTGAGGGGGTGTGGCACATTGGCACATGGTACAACCCTCCCAGAGGATTTCTAAGTACCCTTAGGTCAACCCTTGTCTGGTCTAATGGTACTTATACTTTGCCCTCTAGGAGGGTTTTGTGAATGCCAAATTAGGGGATATTGCAGCCTGCATTTGCTGTAAGCCTCCTAATGCCATGCCACAGCCCATTTTGTGGTGCAAGGCTAGTGCAAGCCCCTTTTTGCACATGCAGCCAGCGCTGACACAGGCTGCTTTTCAGAATAGCTCAGGGTGCAATTTTTAATGCAAGGTGTCACTTGCATCATTTATATTTGACAAAGGCACTTTGCGTTAATCTAAAGGATTTGAGAATCCGGCCCTATGTTTTCCCAAGTTTTCACAAAGGCATCAGTAGCTGTTTAAATACAAATACATTCTCTGAAAACACCAACAAGTTTTATAAATATCCTGCTCTTTCTTTTCATATCGGACACATTTTTTTTTCCTTTTGCTAATTAGAAGATTTTACACATAGCAGTACTAATTGTTTCAATATTTTGGTGAATAGAGTAGTGCTTGTATATACTTATAAGGTTTTTAACTTTGACCTTTATCTGTTCCCACCCTTGGTAGGTAAGTGGTGTAGTGAGTAGGGAATAGAAGGCACAGCACCAAGGGTGAGCAGCATGCCGGAGGAGGAGGAGGCATGGAAGGATGGTGGGTGTTTCCAATGTGATAAGAGGGGAACTGCCATGGGAGGCTGACCTTTATTTGGGATGTGAGAGGAGTTTTTCCCCCACATTGAAGCTCGGGCTTTAGCCCTCCCATGTGTCTGGACCAGCATTCTACTTTGAAACTAGCATATGTTGTTCTAGTCCTGTTCATACCTCTCCAGCTTTGTGACCTCATGCCATCAGAAATAACCAAGAAAAGCCACATATCATCTGCCGAATTGGTCATTATGATGTCACAATGAGTGAGGTCACATGCCAAATCTGATGAGGTATGAAGAACAATAGCACAATATAGGAATATAGGTCAGCTTCTATGTAGAGTGTTATTATATACAGCATACCTAGTACTATTAGGTAGAAAATCTTAATTTCTTACCCCAGGAGTCCTTTAGCATTGGTAACTTTTTTGCACTTAGCTGGCTTAGTGATGCAAAAAGACCACTTGGAAGAACGAAGATTACTGCGGTGAGTAATTTTTTCTATTGGTAGAAAGAGAAGGAAAATGCTTTTAAAACAAAAAGTAATCTAATTGTCCTTTGAGCAGTGCACAAGACACGCCAAAACAAAAAGACCTAAAACAAGTTAAAAACTGCTTTTATTGTACAAAAAGCTAAAACAAGCACAAGGCAGAAGTAGCACCCCCTCCACCAACATTTCACGTAGCTCTTACGCTTTTTCAAGCCGGGGCTATGAGTATAGGATACAACCCTTTATAAGGTACATAATTAAAGAGACAAACATCTTAATTTCCTCAATTTCCTATATCAGCACAGCCTAATGTGAACACATTTTAAAAATATATATAATAGATAAAAAAGGATTTCCCTAAATATATATCTCACTAATCCTCACAAAATATCTAGGTTTACTAGCATTGTATATATTATAGGAACACCATGAATACACATAATTCTACCAAAAATACATTCATCAACAGTGCAAATTGAATAATTCCACAGCTGTGTATACACATAGAATAAGGGAAAGAGAAAAGGAAGGGAAGGAAAAGGGAAGGAAAGAAAGGAAAAGAGAAAAAGGAAAAGAGAGGGGAGTGGGAAGGGGAGGGGTGGGGAAGGGAAGGAGGGAAGAAGGTTAGGAGGGAAGGGTGGGGAAGGTGGGGAAGGGAGAGTATGGGAAGAAGGAAGGGGAAGGAAGGGAGGGGAAAGGTTTTGGATGGAGGGGGCTTGTGGAGGGAGGGGAAGGGAAGGAAAAAAGAAGAAAGCAAAACAGCATAAACTACTATCACAATACATTTCCAGAAGCTTATAAATACATATCAATACACAAGCAAAAGAGGTACCATCCCTATCATTGATATTTCAAAAAAGGCCTTAAACTGAAACTTGCATTTAAGCCTTTTGGTCCATGAGCGTTTAACTTGTGCTGCCACCTGCTTTCTAGCTTTAACCGTCTGTTGTCAATGTCTCCTCCATGAATGTCGAGAGTCACTTTCTCAAGTCCCTGAAATTTAAACACATGATCTATTCCTTTTGCATAACATGTACCAACAAAGCATGTTTGTCCTATCTCATTTTTCAATGCTTTTTAAATGTTCTGCAACTCTTTGTTTGAATGAACACTTCATCTTCCCCTCATAAAAATCCTGACAACTGCACATTGCTAAATACACTACATGCGTGGTTGAACAATTAATAAAGTGTCTATTTTGATAAGTCATTCCAGAAATTGGATGCACAAAAAGTGTACCTGTGTTTAAATATTTACAGTATCTACAGCTGCTGCATATGAAAGTTCCTCCAGGCAGGGTAGACTTCACTTCTTCAGATTTGACAAAAAGGCTTCTTGTGACTAAATTAGCAATATGATTTCCTCTCTTATAAACCATTCGCGGTGGATGCTTTGTGGCAGACACAAGTTTCAGCTCAAGTTGCAATAAATGCCAGTTCTTCATCAAAATGTCTCTAATCTTATGAGTCTCCAGTGTATATTCTGTAACAAAATTAAAAACTGTATAATTTTTAACTTTTTTCTGGTTTTTACTCTGTCTTTCTTTATTCAAAAGTGAACATCTATCTACATTGTTCACTACATTTTTAGCTTTATTAATGCAATCAAAGTTATATCCTCTAGCTCGAAATTTATTAGTCAAGGTTTCAGAATGACCCAAATAGCCTTCTTCACTCGTAGTGTTTCTTTTCAACCTAAGAAATTGTCCTTTGGGAATATCCTCTATCAAATGTCTAGGATGGCAACTCTCAAAATATAAGAGGACATTTTTGGATATAGGTTTTCTATATAATTCTATCACCAGGCCCCCCCTCTCCATTATTCTTAATACTCAAATTCAGAAACTGAATTTCACCCAAATCATCTTGCTTCATAAACCTCAAGTTCACATTTGCAGATTTCAAATACAAAATGAAGTCCAAGAACTGCGATGGGGCCCCTCAGACCACAAAAATGTCATCAATAAAGTGTTTGTAACAATGCAAATGCTGTCTGTAAGGGTTTAAATCAGACATAACAAACTTCTTTTCCCAATCAGCCAAATAGATATTGGCATAATTTGGTGCAAAGGAGGCCCCCATTACAGTTCCCTGACCTGAAGAAAAAACGGTTTGTCAAAAACAAATGTGTTAAACTGAAGAACCTTATGAGACAAAGTGACCAAAAATTCCACAAAATCATTAGAATAAGCAGCATTTTCGAAAAGGGCCAACCTGAGGGCCTCCACACCTTCATCATGGGGTATATTTGTATAAAGTGCACATAGAGGGTTTATGCTGGAGGTATGTTTGTAGTGGCTGCTTGTCTGTGTCTGTAGCTTAGTTTTTGTGGATTTACATGGTTTTCTGCTTGGAGTAACTACACCATTCTTGCTCACTACATCCGTGAAAGTCTCGTGAACTGGATTTCTGCAAAACATCACAACCAGGTATTTGCATTTTTCATTTAAAAATCAACTTTTTGGAAGCTATCCCAAGCAAAACATAAGTCAAGCAATTAAGTCTGACAAACTCAGTGACTCTAGGTCTGCTTGAATCCACATTTTCGTCTGACCTGCTCCATGATCTGTATGTTGGCTTTTCAACAACCTCTTTGAATGACAAAGAAGCATGCAGACAAAAGGATTTCACATCCTGCATATGCACAGGCATAGTTCATCACCTGCAGGAATTCTAACACATTCTGTGACTCTGGACCTCAGCTGTTGATAATTTCTTTTGGCTTATGACTTAACCACCAGGTATCTACAAGATGCTGAAATCCTTTCTCCTAAAAATTCTCCTTATGCTGCTCCTGCTCTCAGGAAATGTTCACCCCAACCCAGGACCACCTGGGCAGCCAGCAGTGGCACCAAGCAGAAGGACAGGGACACTCACCATGGCATCCATCAATGCCTGCAGCATCCTCAACAAACTTGACTCCCTCCAAACATGGATCCTACAGCACAACCCTGATGTCCTCTCAGTTGTGGAAACATGGCTAAACCCTAAAATCCCTGATACCTCAGTCTCTATCCCTGGCTACTGAATTTTCAGGCAAGACAGGATTGCTAAACGGGGCAGGGGCTGCGCCATCTATCTTAAGGATACCCTTATGGGTCACATCATCCCATCCCCAGCCTGAGCAACTCTCTCAGGTCCTCACAATCAAAAATCCTCCTTGGTGCACATAACAAGGAACTCACTGTCATCTCGGTTTACCTACCCCCAAGAGACCAGGCTGCTGGCTTTCATAGCACCATGAAATATCTAAGAGTCCAGCAACATAATTCTGAAACCATAATCATGGGTGATTTTAACATTAACTGGCTCTCCAAAACAGGGTACTAAATGAGAAAAAGACCGAGGTAGAACGGTCAGTAGGGGATGCTGCAACAGAAGGTAAAGCCATCAAAAAATGGAGAGCAATGAGTACCAATGCCCGTAGTCTAGGTAACAAGCTTCCTGAATTAGTGGCCTTGATGGAGGAGGAACATCTGGATATCGTGGCAGTCACAGAAACATGGTACACACAAAACCATGACTGGGACGTAAACATACCAGGATACACTATCTACAGGAGGGACAGGGAGGGTAAAAGAGGAGGAGGAGTAGTTCTTACATAAGGAAGGAATAAAAAGCAACAGAACAAAAGGGTAAACAAGGAGGAGAAGAAGCACTGTGGGTAAATTTGGAGACAGGCAATGGCACCACAATCCGCACAGGGTTAGAGCAGACCTCTCTCAGGGGAGGAAATGGACAAGAAATGATAGAAAGTATACTTAGAATGGCAGAAAAAGGGAGATACTGCCGATGGGTGATCTGAATATGCCAGATGTTAACTGAGTGCAATTGCAGCTGCCACTTCAAGAGTGCAGTTATTTTAGATGCCCTACAGGGGCATGCCTTAGACAACTAGTACTGGAGCCCACCTCGAGAGGGAGCAATATTAGACTTGATACTCTCAAATGGAGATGGAGAGAGATCACAGATGTGAAGTGGTAGCCATCTGGGAACTAGCGACCATTGAACAGTATGGTTCACAATAAACACAGTAATAGAGTCAGCTCACAAAGACAAAAGTACTGGACTTTAGAGGGCTGACTTGCCATAATGGGTGAGTGCCTAAGGAATGCACTAGCAAATGGGCAGGAAGGAGGGTGGAAGAACAATGAGGAATAATAAAACTGCCATCACAGAGGTAACAAGCCTTGTGTGAAGCAAATAAACAAAACAAGACGATGTAAGAAACCACTATGGTTCTCAAAGGAAGTGGCAGTGAAGGTTCAAGAGAAAAGAAAGCATTCAGAAAGTACAAGGAATCGCAGAAGGAGCAGGACAGAGAACTGTATCAGTTAAAGCAAAAGGAGGCTGGAAGGCAGTCAGAACAGCAAAGGCCCAAACTGAGGAAAAGATAGCCAACTCAGTTAAGAAGGGGGATAAAACCTTTTATAGGTACATCAGGGAGCGAAGGAAGACCAAGGGAGGGATAGTGAGGCTTAATAAAGGGGAGGGAGGATGGGCAGAGGGAGACTGTGAAAAGGCAGAGATACTAAACAAATATTTTTGCTCAGTATTTAAGAAGGAAGAGGGGGAGATACATAAAAAAAACAGTAGTAACACTCTGGATACAGAAGTTGATACCGGCCCATTTACAGAAGAAAGGGTACTGAAAGAACTCTTAAACTGAAGGTGGACAAAGCAAGGGGCCTGATGGGATTCATCCCAGAATTCTAAAAAGAACTAAGGATAAAACTAGTGACACCACTGACTACCCTTTTAACAAATCATGGGAGGATGGGGTGGTACCCGAGATTGAGGAGGGCAGATGTGATTCCCCTTCACAAAAGTGGGAGCAAGGCAGAAGCAGGAAACTATAGACCTGTTAGTTTAACCTCAGTGATAGGGAAAATGATGGAATCACTTCTAAAGGAAAGAATTGTCGAGTATCTAGAGGCCAGAGGGGCACAGGACCTAGGCAGCATGGATTCACAGCAGGAAGGTCATGCCAGACGAATCTGATAGATTTCTTTGACTGGGTGACCAAAGTAGTAGATCAGGAAGGGCTGTGGACATGGCCTACCTAGACTTTAGCAAGGCATTTGACACAGTCCCACAAAAAGATTAATATACAAGTTAGCCAGCCTGGGAGTGGGTCCCAAGATGACAGCCTGGGTAAAGAATTGGCTGGAGAATAGACACAGAGAGTTATAGTAAATGGAGTCCACTCAGAAGAAAGGAGGGTTACTAGTGGGGTACCACAGGGTTCAGTATTAGGACGGTCCTCTTCAATGTCTTTATGATTACATTGCAGAAGGACTGGAAGGAAAGTATGTCTCTTGCAGATGACACTAAGATCTGCAACAGAGTTGATGCACAGGGTGGGGTGGAAAGGATGAGAAGGACTTGGCAAGGTTAGAGGAATGGTCAAATGTATGGCAGCTTAGATTTAATGCTAAGAAGTGCAGGTAATGCACCTGGGAAACAAAACCCAGGGAAGAGTACACAATGGGGGTGAGATACTAACAACAACAAGAATGGAAAGGGACCTGGGGTAGTCATATCAGATGACTTAAAGATGGGCAAGCAATGTGAGAGGGCAGCAAGGAGGGCTGGGGATACTGGGATGCATAGGGAGAGGCATCACCAGTAGAAAACAGGAAGTTATTATCCCTCTGTACAGACAGCTGGTGAGACCCCATCTGGAGTACTGTGTGCAGTTCTGGAGACCCAATCTCCGCAAAGACATAGACAGGATGGAAGCTGTCCAGAGGAGGGCAACTAAAATGGTGCACGGTCTGCACCGGAAGACATATGAAGAGAGACTTAAGGAGCTTAATATGTATAGCCTCGAGGAAAGGAGGAGAGGGGACATGATAGAAACTTTCAAGTACCTCAAGGGAATCAACAAAGCCCAAGAGGGTAGCATCTTTCAAAAAAAGAGGTGTGCAAGAACAAGAGGGCACAATTTGAAGATAGAGGGGCGGCTCAGAGGTAATTTAAGGAAGTATTTTTTCACAGAGAGGGTTGTGGATGCATGGAACAGCCTTCTGGAGGAGGTTGTGGAGTCAAAATCAGTGGAGGAATTCAAGCATGCATGGGATAGTCATAAGGCAATTCTGGGGGGTGGGGGTAGGAAGAAATAGGCTGCTGGTTAACTAGGATCTGCAGCTTATCCAGTAGGTAGGGAAATGGGCAGACTGGGTGGGCCAAGCGGTCCTTATCTGCCGTCAAATTCTATGTTTCTGTGTTTCTATGTTTCCACTGAGGCCGCTACCTATAAGGATGCAGCCGAGGTGCATCACCTCACTCAACTGGTCAGTGCCCCCACTAGGTGTAACTATAGGACAGGCTCCCTTACGCTTTTAGACTGGATTCTATCTAACCACCCTGAATGCATCTCCAATGTTTCTGTACTCCCGGATACAATAAGTGACCACTCGCCTGTCATCTGTTCCTGGTCAAGCAAATACCACAAGCCCCCTCCAAAGCTTATCTATGCCAGGGTTATCAAACAAGGGCACCTCCAGCTGTTAAAATCCCATCTAACCAGGCTGAACTGGGCAGTGCTTGACTCCCTCAATGACACCAACAAAGCTCTGGACCTATTTATCAAACGTTTCAATGAAGCCTGTGACATCTATGCACCAGTGAAAAGATGAAGGTCAAAGGACAGACCAACCCCTGGGTTACTACTGACCTTTTAATCTGCTCAAGCAGAGACCACCTTCGAGCATTGTGCTCGTGCAACTCTGATGCAAGTAAACATACAATTATACAAAGCAGCCAGAAATGATTGCACCAAGAATACGGAATGCTAAATGCAGCTATTACAAAGAGGCTCTGACCAACTCTTGGGGCTAGGGAAACAAATTCTGGAACAACATGAAAGAACTCACAGGCAAGGATCCTAAAGCACCACCCACTATGCTCAACCTTCATGGCACTCCTACACTGACCTAGGTATCATCACCAGCACTTTTAATAATGCATTTACAAATCTGGACAGTGTCCTTCCACCAAATTTTTTCCACGACCTCCCCTCCAGCTTCTCCCAAGTTAGCCCCCAACTAGAACGTACAACCGCAAAGTTTTTTTTTAAGGCGGTCCCACCACAAGTAGCTAGAAAATACATTCAAAAGGCCATCGGCAAGCAAGGGTACAGTGGTGACTCCCTTGACCTGAAACTGCTGGCACAAGTCTTCAATGAAATCTTAGAACCACTTACAAAGATCTTTAATCTCTCACTTAGTTTGGGCCATTTCCCCTCTCTCTGGAAGAAAGCCACTGTCACACCGGTTCACAAAAGCGGGGATAGGACACTGCACACCAATTACAGACCTATCTCACTCCTCCCCCCACTATCCAAAGCGCTGGAGCGAATAGTATCGGTCCAACTAGCTGAATTCCTGGATAAGTACAATGTACAGTGCCCAGAGCAGCATGGCTTCAGAGAAGGGCACAGCACCACCACTGCACTACTGGAATTTACAACCTTCATCCATGCCATGCTTGACAAAGGGAATCGTGGAGGGGCAGTATTTATAGACCTTACCAAGGCATTCGACACAGTTAACCACCCCCTACTGCTCAAGCAACTGTCTTCCATTGGGATCTCCAGTGATGCCCTTCCATGGTTCACCAGCTACCTTGATAATTGGATCCAACGTGTAAGGATTGCAGGGATCTCTTCGGAGGAGAAACCAGTCCGCTCCGGAGTCCCCCAAGGGTCTATTCTGGGCCCTCTACTCTTCTCCCTCTTCATCAACAATCTCCCCAGTGCCTGCCACCAAAAAATATTACTATACGCAGATGATGCAGTCCTGTTTTACAGCCACCATGACATTACAGTCCTTGAATCCCAGCTGCAGCTTGACTTCAATTGCATCAAAGACTGGTTCAGTTCTCATAAACTTGTCCTGAACCACAGCAAGACTAAAGCCATGTCCTTCTGTAACCGACAGAGCAGGCACAACTCTCTGTCCCTCACCATCAAGAACCATGCTGGGAACCCACTCGAACATGTCAAGGAGTTCAAGTACCTTGGTATTACCCTGGATAGTACCCTCTCCTACACTCCGCATATTGACACTGTTGCCAAGACCGCCAATATACGGATTGGACTACTACACAAACACAAGCACTGTATGCCTGCAGATGCCCTTAAACTAGCCATCTACAGCTCTGTCACCTCAATCATTGACTACGGCCTTGCCATCTATGGCACTGCCCCAACAAGTGCCCTCCGCAGGATCTCAGTTGCTCTCAACAAAGTCTGTAGACTACTGACAGGTGCAGCCCGACAAACTCACACCTGTGACCTCTATGCACAGGCCATCTGGCTGCCCCTATACAGCAGAATACAATACCAGACCTGCTTACTTACCAAAAAGATTCTCCTTGGTCTCATGCCACCTGGTGTTAGCTCACTCCTTACTACCTACAGTGGCACTCCAACAAACACGCAGTGCCCAATCTCTAACCTTTCAGGTTCCCAGATGTCGACCTCCATGGGTCAGCGTCCTTTTATCTATAGAGCTGCTCAATGGTTCAATTCCCAATAAAGAATCACTTTCCTCTACTACACTTGACCCTTCAAAAGGAATTTCAAACTTTACCTCACCTCTACCACTCAATGTGACTGCTTTGTTGAACAGAGATCTCTAAACACCTCCCAGCTCACTCATGTCTCACAGCCTGCCCTTTCCCAATCTCATTCCTCTGGCACTGGGCCTTCCTTGTGACTCCTTTCCTGCTTCACATCACCACTGGTACAAGACATTTTCCACTACCATCGGACAGTGGCCCATTAGCCTGCCAACTTCCTCTCCCGGTCGCATGCCTGCAATACTAACTACCTATGGTGCCCTCTTTCTCTTATTGTTACCGCAGCCAGCTGCCTACTCAAGCTGCTCGTTTTAGGAATATTATCTCAAAGTATGTTATAACTGAGTATCTTTATTTTTTCTTTTAGTTGTTTTGGTTGTTTATTGTGCATTCTTTTACTACCTCTGTATGTATGTTGACCCTCATCTTTTGACGTGGAACCTTTGTAAACGAGCAGTTTCTGCTCAAAGGTATTTGTAATCCGAGAATTTAATAAATAAAAAAATTAAAAAATATATATTTAAACTGGCAAGCATGTCACTTGTTTCTACCTGTAGTGATTCAATGGTATGTAACATTTCAGTCATATTGTTTATATTCACCGGCCATAATGGAACAAGTGGTTTAATATATTGGTCCACCAACTACGCTAAAGGCTCAGTAATAGACCCAATACTATAGGCCTAAATGGAGGATTCTCCAAACTCTTATGGATTTTTGGTAATCCGTAAAATGTTGGCCTTACTGGATGTTCCACTTATAAAAACTCATATGTGCCCTTATCAATAATAGCATTCATATATACCTCATACAAATACATGTCCATATCACTTTTAAAATCCCCAGTCATGTCTTGTGATAATTTTTTATAGAATTTAGTATCAGACAGTTGTCTTAATATTTCAGTTTTATGCTTAACTCTGTCAAGAATCACGACAGCACCCCCCCCTTGTCAGCTGCTTTGATTTCAATAGTCTCATTGCTTGCCAAACTTTGTAATGCCTCTCTTTCTTTTCTTGTACAATTATTAAATCTAGTATGTGGACCTTCCTTCAAAAGTTCAGCAACATCTCTTTCACAAGCCTTCTGGAAAAATATCACAGCCGGACTGGTAGGGGGTAAATATGTAGATGGTTTCTTCAGCTTGGGTTGGATATCTTCTAATGTTTGACCAATTTGAATATTCTCAGCATATTAATCCTCACTGCCCCCTTCATCCTTTGAAAACATAACTCACAAGTCCAGTTTCCTCATGAATTTGTGGAGATCTAAAATAAGTTGAAATTCATTGGGATGGGTAGTGGGAACATAATTAAGACCTTTCTGTAAAACATTTTCTTCCTCTAATTTCAATTTATAATTTGATATATTATATACCACGGTCTTCTCTATCTGTAATGGGTCAGTCTCCTCTGGTGACCCCAGCTCTGTTTCTGTTTCTGAAATGACCTCTTTCCACTCCTCCCTTTTCCTCTGGTCCCTCTTCTCGTCTTTCTGTACCTGGAGCAAAATGCACCAGCCTTGGGCTGTGCCTGAAACCCCTTTGGACCATAGGTACCTCCTGGAGGTTCACATATTGGATCGTGTTGAGGGCCTTCGGGATTGCTATTGTTATTTCCTGGCCCTTTGGTGGGATATGAACCTGTGGTATTTCCATGTTCCTCACGTCTAATTCTCTCTGCATTTGTATTAATTGAGTCAATGCTTCTTGATTCGGGGCAGGAACTCCATGTACCTCCCCACTGTATACTAAAAAAGATTGATGCATACTAGAAATATGTTCCCCTACATTTTCCATCCCATCAGATTCAGATCTCGACCCACTCGTATAGGTATCCATCTGTTATTGTTCCCCATATTTTTTAATAATTGATCTCGGTTTATAACCAGTCCCAGCTGTTCTATTCTTCTTTCCCCATTCAAATATGCATCCCTCCATATAGTCTCTATGGTCTCTTTCAAACTTTTTCTCTTTTATTGTTTTAATTCGCATGTCATATCTCTTAATTGTTTGATCCAACTGCGCCTTCAAGTAATCAAATTCTGCACTGTCTCTAAATTCAAACAGCTGTTTTTCTTTTATCAAAATCTGTTCCTTAACTTCAAGTTCTTGTTCCTTAGCATCTTTTAAAATGATACGTATCAAACCAGCACTATAATCGAGGCAATGTGTTTGCCAATCAGTGAGAAAATCAATGAGCTCAAAGCCAAATGCAGGTTGTTTGTTGAATCTTAACCCACGTGGAGCTCATTTGACTTCTAAGTAGGCATTCAGAGTAACATCTTGCCAGTGGAGCCTCCTTGCTTTCAGAATAACATGTTCCAACTGTATAAATGCCTCTTTAATAGTAAGCACTTCATTATTATTATTAGTTCCTTGGGCACCAGTCTTCTGACTATATCTATTGTTAATAGACTGCACCATTGCTTCACCACCAAGTATAGGGTTTACATCCCCTCGTTTGAAAAACAATGAATCCACATGGAATAAAGGTGCATCCACATTTGTATTTTCTCCCATTTGAGCTTTCACATCGTGCTGTGTATTAATATTTAAAATATTTGCGTGTACAGGTTGTTCACAAAAAATCAACGGAGTGCCACTGTCCACATTATAGTCACCTATTCCACCACATGCCATTGTTCTGTGGAGGAAAAAGTAGGTTTCTGCATCCTGGAGCCATCTGAAGAATGTAACAGCACAACAGGATGAGAGGCGGCTAACAGGACCAGTCTGTGCTACCACGAATGCATGTAATCTAATTTTCCTTTGAGCGGTGCACAATACATGCCAAAACAAAAAGACCTAAAACCAGATCTCAGTAAAAAAACTGCTTTATTGTACAAAAAGCTAAAACAAGCACAAGGCAGAAGTAGCACCCCCTCCACCAACGTTTCACATAGCTCTGACGCTTTTCAAGGTGGGGCTATCAGTATGACACAACCCTTTATAAGGTACATAATTAAAGAGATAAACATCTTAATTTCCTCAATTTCCAATATCAGCACAGCCTAACATGAGCAAATTTTAAAAATATATATAATAGATAAAAAAGGATTTACCTAAATATATATATATATATATATATCGCTAATCCTCGAAAATATCTATATTTACTAGCATTTCATATATTATAGGAACACCATGAACATACATAATTCTACCAAAAATACATTCATCAACAGTGCAAATTGAATAATTCCATAGATGTGTATACATAGAATAAGGGAAAGAGAAAAGGAAGGGAAGGAAAAGGGGAAGGAAGGAAGGAAAGGGAAAAAGGAAAAGAGAGGGGAAGGGATGGGGAAGGGAAGGAGGGAAGAAGGAGGGGAGGAGGGGAAGAAGGTTTTGGAAGGAGGGGTGGGGAAGGGGAGGGGGAAGGGTATGGGAAGAAAGAAGGGGAAGGGGGAAGGTTTTGGAGGGGGGTTTGTGGAGGGAGGGGAAGGGAAGGAATAAAGAAGAAAGCAAAACAGCATAAACTACTATCACAATACATTTCCAGAAGCATATAAATACATATCAATACACAAGCAAAAGAGGTACCATCCCTATCATTGATATTTCAAAAAAGGCCTTAAACTGAAACTGCTCTTTTGTTTTCAAAATTAACATTTTCTGGCTACTGTTTCTGAGTACACTGATTCTTCAAGTATACATTCTACACTAGTATTTGGCTATTTTAGAACAGCAGAAGAAAAAAACCCTGAAAATTGCAGCTTTCAATCTGGAGCTTGCAGAGCTTGGAGAGCTTTAGGAATATCTGTCCCTTATGTCTCACAATTAGGGTACACACCCTCTTTTCTTTGGAACAGTCAAGTTTTAAATTTTCACTTTTCTCCAAAACAAGTACTTTCTGTTTTAGTTTTTTTGTAACTGAGTCACTATGGGGGTCATGGTGTTTTTGAGCTATGAAAAAGCATATGCACTAATAATATGGCTTAGCAGCTGATAGGACAAATGAGGCTGATAAACTTAGTTGGATGGGGGTTGGGGGATGCCAGCTGCACTGTAAGAAGGGAAGAATGAGGAGCATCCCCTACTTGCTGGCTATAAAATGGCAAGGCATGGGTTGCAGAGGCAGAGTCTTTCCTACTCTCTGTCCCAGAGGATGGGTACAAATGAATAATAAGCAAATGGAAGGGGTGTAATTGTACAAGAGAGCCAATGGAATGTAGAGCTTTCTTTAAATGTAAAAATTGAAAGAGGTGGTATTGAATAGTGCTGTGATGGATCATCACACTAGGGCACTGTTGCGGATGCCTATTTTGTGTTGGTGAAAACCTAACTCCAGAAATGTTGTACAAAATTTTGCAGATTTAAGGATTAAGATAAAGGTTTATCTTTATGTCATTTTCAGAATAATTGAGAGTAATAGTGGAGGGACTGCACTGTGTGCCTTTTTGCAGATAAATTATAGGTTTTAAATAGAAATTCAGTCATGGGTCTATGTGTAATACATCTAAGATAACTACTAGGTTTACATTTCAGCATATGTACTCATATTAGAGACCCTCTAAATGCTAGTTGAGAGAGTGGCAGTGCTTTATAATTAATGTCATTTTTGTGTGACAGTTCCCAACCTTTAAACATTACATTTATGCCATACCCAGTATTTCTGTTTTGTTGTTTCCCCCACTTTTTCATGCTCAGAATATATAAATGTTGACTATATGAGGCCATGTTTTAATGGCAAATGTACTGAGTGTGCAAGAAGCATGATATGACTACGTTCTCTGCACCAAATATTTCAACAAACATAATTCTTAAACAAAATCATTGTACTGGTTTACTACATTCGATCTACTTAAATTTTTGTTTTATTTTGCATGAATGCCAAGGTGCTGAAAAGAGTTATCTCCAAATCCAAATAAAAAAAGTAGCTTAGTTACCCAAGAGCCTAAAAAAAGACATGACAGCCTAAAATGAAAGAAATCTGAAGTGGAGCAGTCCTAAGATGCTGCCTCTTTGTCTGACAGAAAGAGAAAACTGGGAATGGAGTCTGTGGATGATTGACATTAAAATTCATCACCATATTCTTGTCCTTCCTGTTGGACTGGGAGACATGTCCATTGTTTGGACTCTGTCAAGAGACATACAGTACAACAAATGAAACAGAACGCATTTTTTTTAAATAAATGTACTATGTTAGTGTAATACATTTGACTGACTATTTTTTTAAATGTTTTGCATGAACCAGGAGTTTTCTTCCTTGAATCTGTGTGTATTCTACCTCATGCTTTACAGGTTCCGTCAGAGCTCCAGTATTTCTGACATCACTGTATAGCACGTGAAAATACCTTGATACACTAAAAGTCAATTATATATGTACATGTTTCCACATATAAATTGGGCATATACAGTATTCTCAGTGAATTAGGTTAAACATGACATACAACTCTGGGCAAGCAAGTCAGACTATTACAACATACTGGCTTTATACATTGCATTTCCAGATGCATATAGTGATTGATGTCTTAGACATTTTTCTTTAGTGTTTCACTGACTGATGACTGTTTCTTACAGCAAGTGGACAAGTACTAAACATTTACTCAGGTGCAAAGTTTGCAATAGTTTTTTTTCTATCAAATAACATTATGTTACAAAACTAGTAAGCAGCAACTTAGATACACATAAGTTATCTGAGTATTATTTCTTACTGTTCTATTACATTAACATTTTCCCTGCTGGAAAAAGGTATAGCAAACTTTGGCCATGCAAAGGTTTAATGACTAGGGTCTGATCACGACTAATACTGCTAAATGGCAGAGATGTCTCCATGATTATATTTCTGGGGCAGCATATTTGTTAAAGGAGTGGCAGACTCATGATGGGGGAGAGCATTTCCTTTAGAAGAAGGTAAAATGATCCTTTTGAAACTTAAATTAGGCATAAAGAGCAGCTGTTAACTAATGGGGTGGCAGGTGTATAGTGTAACTGTTTGGTACAAGGTAAAAAAAAACCTGAAAGATAAAAATCACATGTACACTAAGAAATCAGAAAACAGTAGCACATTAAAGCTGCAAAACAATAAAATCCATCTTGGGAGATGACAATAAAAAAAAACAACTTTTTATTAAAGAATAACAACACTTTTGTACAGCATTTTCTCTGTCCTGAAACTGTGCATTAAAGAACACCTCTCTATTATCATAAAAGCTTAAAACACTAGGGACCAGACTCTAAAATGGATTATGCATGTCACAAGGTAACTTGCGCCAAACCCAATGGTACAAATCACACTTTGAGATATGTGTTACGCCATTTTCTATTTCGAGATGTGGTCTGTGCCCAAGCAGACTTCCACCGATTGCAGCCCCTACGGCACAGCGGAAGGGGGGGTTACGGCAGCATCTGGGCCCTATTCCAAGCCATTCCAAGACACACTGCACCACTGCAGGGTTAGACCAGCTGTTAGCTGGTCTAAGGGACATCTGCCCTTGCCAAACTGAAGTTGCCCCCACAGCAGTGCCGTAACACGCAAACAGCTGTGCCCCAGGGACCCCCCATCTCTGTGATGCCCCCCATCCTAACACCAGGGTGCCAACTGCTGGCACCTGGGTCTGTTTTTTCTGGCCCCACACTTGTGCCTTCACCACATTGCTGACCCCCCCTTGGCCCACAGGGGCTTGAAGGCTTTTTTCATGGTAGGCAGGGTCTGGGGAGCTGTTCTTCACGTTTGGTGGCTTGCAGCACCCAGGTCCATTGTGCCATTCCTGTGGTGCAACTCTGTGGCTGCCGCAAGTAACAGGGTGTAAGTGCTGGGGACCCTGCCTGCCTTGGAATAGGGCGCAGGGTCCCTGGTGTAGTAGTACACGTCACAACTTGTGTAGGCCCTCGAGTTGCGACTTACTTCTTAGAATCGGGCCCCAGAGTTACATCAATTATGTTTTTACTTTGTTTTCCAATTGTTATTTTTTTAACTTTCCATTGCTGTTGGTCTACTAAATATTGTACATAATGCAGAAATTATTTAATTAGGTCTTTCAAAATGAATATGATTCTCCCCGGCTAACCACACAATTGTTTGTTACATCACAGTCTGTTGTCGTGGTAGGAACTATAGTGTCATAAACAAAGGCATTGAGAGGGTAACAGGGGAGAGGCAAATGTTTTCTAGACATACTTTTGAGATGACTACCAACATGTGCTGTAAATCTTGGAAAGGAACATTAAAAATGAAAAAATATATATTCTCTTGTAAATTGTAACAACTGAAACATCTTATTTCTGAAAGCACATGCTGAATTGCAGCGTTGCTCTTTAACATGAAAAAGAATGGCATTGTTCTAAATGTTCAAAATGGGCAGTACATAAATCTGGGTAGTGTCCCAGTGAAACATAGAAACATAGACTTTGATGGCAGATAAGGACCGCTAGGCCCATCTAGTCTGCCCATTTCCCTATCTACAGGATAGGCCGCAGATCCTAGTTAACCAACAGCCTATATCTTCCTGCCCCCCACAAGAATTGCCTTATGTCTGTCCCATGCATTCTTGAATTCTCCTACAGTTTTAGACCCCACAACTTCCTCAGGAAGGCTGTTCCATGCATCCACTACCCTCTCTGTGAAATAATACTTCCACATTGCCCCTGAACCGCCCTCCTTCTATCTTTAAATTGTGTCCCCTTGTTCTTGCAAGTCTCTTTTCTGAAAGATGCTACCCTCTTGGACTTTGTTGATTCCCTTGAGGTACTTGAAAGTTTCTATCATGTCCCCCCTCTCCCTTCTTTCCTCAAGGGTATACATGTTAAGCTCCTTTAGTCTCTCCTCATATGGCTTCTCTTGCAGACCCTGCACCATTTTAGTTGCCCTCCTCTGGACTGCCTCTATCCTGTCTATGTCCTTGCGGAGATGGGGTCTCCAGTGATCCACTTTTCTACTCTCATTCTTTTAAGTCAGAACTCCTTGCCAATAACAAAACAAATAAACAAAAAAAAAAAAACAACCAAACAAAATGAAACAACTACACACGTGTGCAAGTGTGCTTGCACGCATGTACACACACACACACACACACACACACACACACACACACACACACACACACACACAGAAAAGAAGCACTGCTCTCACTGTGGACTTGTGGTGCTCCAGAATAAACAGTAGTTGTGTCTGTTACTGAAGCAATATTGTGGACAATCATATGATTGTTTTGAATACCTTTGGGAAAGAAAACTTCCAGAAGTAAAGACACAGTGAAACATGTGAGTACCATAAATGTATATTATCTAGCTTTCTGTCATGGATTTGCAGGTCACCCCTTCTGTCCTACACAACACAGACAAAGCACAAAAAATATAGATTATTTAATTTAGATGTAAAGTTACTTTTAAATGCAGCACGTTTGCAATGACCCTGGTGTATTTGTAATTATCATTTCCATGGAGTTCATGATTAGTGCCACAAGTTTTAAAGAGCCCAAAGGCACACTTTAAGCCTTTTGGCCTGCATACTGGACCACCAGTAAAAGAGGATGGTCCCTTATACTAGCTGGGACCCAAGCCATATCATGGTGAGTGTGTTTATGGGGGTCAGGTGAATTTTGGGTTGGGGTATATGGATCTGAAAGCAGGGTGGAGGGGCATGGGCCTGTGAAGTGTGGAACCATGAACCTGTGTGCTGGGGGCACCTAGGACATTTGTGCTTGGAGGGACATGAAGCTGTGAGATGACAGGCCATGGAACTTTGACCTTGAAGTGGTGGTAAAGGACATGTTACGGGGACCGAAAACATAAATGCTGGGGGGGGGGATGCATGACATATGTATTCATGAAAAAAGAACATGCATACCAGGAGGATGCTGCCTGCAGCTGGGGTAGAATGCAGTAGCATGGCTGATATCATCCACTAGCACTTCAGAACATATCATGCCCAGTGGTGGAAATGGGGGGGCCGAGGGGAGTTCAGTTCTGAGAGGGAAGTTAAAAGTCTGACTCAGTTCGAGGTGCAAAATGGGAATGATTGTTCCTGTGTAAAATCTTCCCTCTAAAGGCGAACGCTGACTAAATAAAATGTAAAAATGCTGTATACAAGAAGGTAACATGTACTCAGCCCCTGGTCACATATGTTTGATCTTACACCAAAGGTGGTAAGTTTCCCCAGTGAATTTTTTCCCTTTCAAACACTGATCATGGCAGTGCTGCACAAACTGCACTGACTACCGGTAAGGTGGTACATCATCTTTAAGGTTTGCTTGCTGAAATTTAGGGTTCTAAAGGGCTGGGTCCTGGCTACATTAATGACTTATAATGCCACACACCCAGGTCAGCTCTTTGCACTGCCAAATCCAATCTTTGCTATCCCCATCTCTTGTTCAAAGCTGCCAGGGGACAGGGCTGTTGTAGTGGCTGCACCATTAGCATGGAACTCAGTTCCTCTTAACAACCAAATGAACAGTCTGATGGGGCTTTTTTAAGACCTGTTATCTAACCACAGCATGGTGTGGACATACAGGAGAAGCTTCTGTAGTGCGAAGCTTATTGGAGTTTCACATCGCAGACTACAAGACCAAGGGAACCTAATGATGACCTTCAGCCATCTATGTTTCTCTAAGCTCGACGATGTTTATAATTGATTGATTTTCTCTTTATTATTTATTATTCTCTTGTTCTTTTTCAGGTGTGGGTCTTCTCTTCAGCTCATATTTTGTTGGTATTGTGATATCTGGACTGTTTGTGAGTTTTCTTTTTTTCTGTCACTACCAGACATCTATGTTATCATTATTACTGTTTTTGCTTTAGAAAAATTTCAACATCTATTTTACTCTACTAGTTGATTATGATGCTTCGATTAAACTTTACACTGAACGTTATGCATCAGTAACACTCCCATTTAATAGAGATCCCTTTTCAATAAATTAATATATTTTATTGTAAATCTGCATGCTAATACAGCAGTGCTATTTGGATTTACAACCTTGATAATGTGTTAGCATTATACACATAAACATGTTTCTAGTATTTGATTTTTACTATAACTGAGTATGATGCTTCTGCTGCATATATTGAATATTCTTTGCAAAAAAACTTAATTAATGCACCAATTAGTGTAACTTAATGATACAAAAGTAGGGAAATGTGGCTTTAGGGTTTCCAACCCTAACTCCCAACTCCCACCCACCAAGCAGTAAAAGGAAACACATATTAGGGTTTTGGGTCTCTGGAGTCTTGGCTAATCAGTGGTGGAGTCTTTCTTGGGGTTGTCATCCCTAATGCTCACCCCATTCCCTGAGCAAACAACATCATGCATGATCCTCTTTCTTCATGCAGGGCCCTGAGTGAAGAAAGCTGCAACAAATTGTGTTGACGGCATGTGGTGACAGATACTTCTCTACCTTTGAAGAGTGTATCACTATGATGTACTGGTTTGGAACTGTACCTTGTGCTTCAGACTGGAGGCTATGGGCTGGGGGAAAGGGGTGAGCATTATGCTTGATAACCCCAAAAAAGACCCCACCACTGATTCACCAAGACTCTGGAGACCCAAAATCCTATTTTTTTTTTCATTTTGTTGCTGAGCAGTGGGGGTGAGCTACTGCACCCCTATAATTTTTCAGTGGTTTATCTATTATCCATTTTGACTGCAATGCTTTGAGCAGTAAATTTTCTGAATATTAATTATCATGCACTTTTTGCACATCTGTTTAATGGAGATCACTGTTTTATCAACTGTTAATTTAAGAACAATTAGATCTCAGGATCATGGTGTTTGCTTAAAAGCCAAGATAATACCATTAATAATGCACACTACTTCTGTTTTGTTTTATTTAGTTTGCCAAAAATGTTTATACTACTGTTGTTTTACATATAAGCCATGTTTAAGCGTGATGTGTCCAGCAACTGTTGCCATGTGACCAAGATGTTTGTGTTGAAGTGTTGTGGTTGTACATTGGGACAGTGGGTAAGTATGACATACTACCAGCATGTTGTTGCATGCTGAGATGAGTAAAAAAATATATTGTGAAATTAGATGGTGCTGGCTTCCCTGCGTTGAAAACATATTTATTCAGCCTAGCATTCCCACTTACATTTTGACAGCTGTTGTTAAGTTTACTTATTTCAATATATTTAGTATTATTATCTTCCAATGCTTTCACAGCCAAAGGCTTTGAAAGTAAAGAAGAATTGGTACTGCTGGGGAGGAGGGTGAAATGTTAGCGACATAATTTAAGATATAAGATAAATGTTTGTGGGTATTACACTTATATAGATACCAATTAAATTATGGGGACTAATATCAAAATTCAGAAAAATTGCAAACTTTTTTTCAGTTTTATTTTTTTGAAGCCATCATGAAATTTTCTGTCCGTATATTAAAAAAAATATCAATATACTTTATCGTTATTAAAAAAGTATTTTTATAACATTTATTTTACAAAAAACAATTCTGTCATAATGTAAATACATATAACGATATACTGTAGCTAGAAAATGTGGTAGCCTTTTATATGTAAACATGTATATCGAGATAGCTAGAAAAAACTGACCTTCTTTTATATCGATAACATTATTGCTACTGTTACATAATAATAATAATACAATAATGACAACATTTATTAATGGCTGGAGTTTAAGGTTTCATTTAAAAAAAATATGTTTCATGCCCCAACAGTTTGAGAGTTAGACCTTTCAAAAGATGTTTCTTTAAAATGTGATAACCTGGGAACCATTAAGGCTGGAGACTCAATTTTTTTTATGAAAGCTTGACGTCAACTAAGTAGATATATCATTTCAATGACTATATATTGATATAAAAAATCAAATGTTTTATATACTGATATTAAAAATATATAAAATGGTTCACTGCATTTTTAAAGGGACACTGTCAGCCTGTTTTTCTTCATATTATTTCTAGTTGAAATCCCACATTTTATGATTGCTTACCTGCTCTAAAATTCACTGATGTTGCTGTTTGTTTTGTTTGTCTCCTTGCTTAGTAGAACTGAAAAGAGTGGTAATGTATATTTATAAACAACCTTGTTTTTGTTTACAATCCTGGTTCTGTTCTGACTGCCTGAATCCTGAGCATTAGAAACCCACCCAAACAGTGCAGCCACTCATAAGGCAGTAGACACCTAAATTTCCACTGCACTATGAGGGGCTAGACTGTTGTGTGGGTGTTCCAAAGTCCAGGAAAGATGCATTTGGAGTTGATCAAGGAATGTAAACAAATCTGTTTTGGTGTGATAACACCAGTATGTTGAGCAGTCTGTTTTTTACTTTTTTAAAGAAAATAAGAGTCAGAATCAGACTACCAGCTACATCAACAATCTTTACAGAATTCTGGCAATCACAAAATATGTTTTTTTAAAGTAGTTACACTTTGAAACCTAAGGGGGTTGACAGTGTCCCTTTAAAGTCCTGTCATTTTTAACATATCATGTTTTTTTTTAATTGTTTAACCAGGAGTGGCACACTAAGCTGAAAGCTTGTTTACTGGTGTGACCTGGGAGCACAGGGAAGTTTAGTGACTTGTTCAGGGTCACACAGTATATGCAAGTAGAAGCTATGGGATTCAAACCTAGGTCTCCAGATTTGTAGCTCAGAGCCTTAAACCACTGCGCTATACTGCCTTCCTAACATGTTTATCTATCTAGCTAGCTAGCTAGCTAGCTAGCTATCTATCAACTATCTGTCTGCAATGTGCATACATAAAAGTCTGTTTCAAATCATGTATAATTAAAAACGAATACAAACAGGAACAGGAACATGATGTGGTTAGCTACAATCTCCTGAGTCCCACTGTGCATCTTTTGATTCCCCATCCCTGCATTATGGGGGACCAGGTGGTGCTGGAACAGAGACTTTTTAGTCCACTGTCGGGCTGTACTGTGCTTTCTGCTCCACCCTTCTGGCAGCTCGGGCTCTCTGCTGCTGCTGTGCTGGAGGACAAATATGGTGGTAAAACATGGCAGGGGACAAGGAAAGATGGGAGCTGTGTATATTTTAGGTTATTCTACACCACGGCCCAGAGGAGAAATTACTTCAGCAACTGCAGTTTATTAAAGCCCCTATAAAACCTAAGAATATTACTGAAAAAAAAAAACCTTCATATAAGGTTGATATTACCTTCATCAGTTAAAAGTTTGAAATACTAAATTATCATTCTATAAAAACAGCTTAGAGAGAAACTGTGATCTGCCATGGATGGTCATCCCTCGATTGTGATGTGACATTGCTTTATGGGGGGAAGTCACACTTGTTACATAGGGCTGGATTTCCAAAGACTGACACAGGGCTCACATCAAGCCCTGCATCAAACCCATTTTCTGTGCAGCTGCGCAGAATAGCATTGCTACAACTGCACCTGGTTTTCTGTTTGTCTGCTGCAGCTGTGACAGTTTCCTCAGTTTATGGCAGCTTACACCAAAGAGTTGGCAGAAGCCCCGTAAAAAGGGTCCCTGGAATATCACATGCTTGACCAAGGAAAAGCTGGTGTAACTTGTGGCACTAGGTGCCCAGGATTGAAAATCCTGATTGCCGGCCGGGAGAATGCCACAAGCCCTGTGCACCAAATGATCAGTGCATCATGGACTTGCATCATTCTTGGGGCTTTGAAAATATGGTTCATAGTTTCCAGCCCCTTAATGCTTGCAAATGATAATTTCAAAGCTGATATGGTAAACTTTCAAGAAGGCAATTACATTTCTATAGGAAATGTAATCCCCCAATTTATGCAATAAATAAAGTGGAACAGAAAATAAACTACATGGATTTTTTTAGACAGAAATGTCTTTTAGGCCAGCTGACATTTAAACAGGGGTGCTTAAATGATATTTGCACTCACATATAAGAGGTATTAAAGTTGTTTAACCAACTTCTGGCTGCCCCACACATCTACCAACATTTTTCATTACTTAATGTAGTTATTAAAAGGGATGGTATGTGTTCAGGTGCCACAAAGTTTAAAAGCCCATAAAAATATATTTTTACATAAGGTTATGCAGTCCATAGAAATGAAATATCTCAAACATCCATAAATTAAATCGAGGCAGGGGCCAGGTCCCGGAATCTTGAGATAGACTATGAAGTCACTGAGGGGCAAGTAGTATATTACTAACCACAGCTTACCCCTCACTGACAAAACATTTTGTCTCAAGATTAAATGAAATTGCTGCTGCCTTGACTTATTTCACAGATAATTTATATATTCATGTCTCCTGGGTCCCACCTGGAAATGAGCCTTGGTTCACCATGCTTCTCCCAGTTACCAATTCTCAAATAAATAATACATAAATATTTCTGGAATGCTGACTATCATAGTTAAGCTCGATATCTCATTTGAAAGATCCTGCATGAACTTTCAGAATTTAAAGATACCCAGTTCACTTACCTTCCACTTTAAACTTTTACATTCCAGGAGTAACTACACTGAGGTAACAAACTTCAGGACAGACTCTGAAAGTGGAGCTGCATTATGTAAACAAGAAGTCATGATGGGAGTGCATTAAAAGATTAGTGATGTACGCTCTAGGGCTGCAGTAAGGCACAAGCTGAAGGCCGAGTGTCCTTATGTCTGTGGGAAGTGCATAGTTAATCCTTTAATGCACACCCCAGAATGGCGTATTATAAAATGGCTCATTGTAGGGTAATGAGGTTTTCCAGCCTTTGCAATGAGAGCTGGTTTCTGACCAAGCATTGTTAGTATTTTAATACACTATCATGTGCTGGCTGACATCCAATGATGCCTCTGGATTTGTCCTTGCTATTTTATATGTTTTAAATGTTTCTGTGTACTAACTTCCTCTACCACCATGAGGCACTACTTGGGTGCATAAGATCCATGAGGGATGTGCATAGCAGGTCCTAATAACTACCTCACCTCCTTCTCTGAGATCTTGCCAGTCTGAGAGAGTGGGGTAGATGGACAGAAGGTCAGAGAAGGGGAGGTAGGAGAGCTAAACATGTGGCTCAATGGCAGGTGCTAGGAAAAAGGACACAAATTTGTAGGGAACTTGCAACAGTTTTGGGAGGGAAAGTTCTTTAAATTTGATGGACTGCATCTGACTAAGGAGGGAGTCAGTGCTTTGGGGCAGAAATTTGATGTCTTTGCAGAATATTTAAACTAGCAAATGGGGAGAGGGGTGCAGCACTCGATATGTTGAATGGGAAGAACACCCCTCCCCACATAGCTAGTGGTCAAACAGGAGTTCAGCATGTTTGTAGTTCATTGCATCACCAGGTAAAGAAAAAGGTCCAGCTCCCCATACGATGCACAGGGGAAACGCTGGACCTCGCCCAACAACTAACACACCAAAATTTGACCAATGGAAAACCATGTACACAAATGCTCGCAGTCTGGGAAACAAGATCCCAGATCTGCAGGCAATAATGACAGAGGCTAAACTGGACATAGTAGCTATTAATGAGACATGGTTTACCAGTAACCAGACTTGGGAGACTTCAGTACCTGGCTATGTACTGTTCAGAAAAGACCGAGGTGCAAAGTGGGGTGGAGTGGCCCTTTATGGCAATGAAAATATCAAAGCTACAGAAATTCACAATACACATAAGGAGCCAGAAGAACTGTGGGTTACCCTGGAAACAGGAAATGGGACAGCCATGTGAACTGGGGTTGTGTACAGGCCTCCAGACCAGGGGGAGAACATAGACATGTTACTGTTAGAAAATATACAAAGCATGACAGCTAAAGGGGAGGTTCTGATAATGGGAGAGTTCAACTTGCCAGATACAGATTGGTCAATACCAGCAGGGACATCTGCCAGAACTAGACACATAGTGGATTCCCTGCAGGGGGAGGGCCTCAAACAATGGGTGCAACAACCCACAAGAGACAGGGCTATTCTAAATCTAGTATTGACTAACAGGGAAAGGATCACAGATCTCCAGGTAGAATGTCACCTGGGTGCCAGTGACCATCACATGGTATGGTTCAATTTGGCCACTAGAACAAAACCATCCCATTCCAAGGCAAAAATATGGGACTTCAGAGGAGCTGACTTTGATAAAATGGCCAACAGAATTAAGCTAGTCCTGGCAAAAAGAAATACAGGTGAGGGGGTACAGGCAAAGTGGGCAAGCATTAAAGATGCATTACTTGCAGCAATATCCCATTGTCTTAGTGAGAAAAAGAAGTGCAAAAGAAGAAGGAAACCACTTTGGTTCTCAAACACAGTAGCAGAAAAGGTCAGAGCCAAAAGCTGGTCTTCAGGAAACATAAGGGAACACAGCGGGATGAAGATAGGGAGGCATACCAAACTGCCCTAAGGGAAGCAGGGAATGCAGTAAGGCAGGCAAAGTCCCAAACTGAGGAAACACTAGCACGAACAGTAAAAGAGGGTGACAAGACTTTCTATGGATACATTAGTGAAAGGAGAAAGTCCAGAGGGGATATTGCTAAGATCAAAGGGGATAAGGGGGCATGTGAGGAGGAGGACCATGTACAGTAAAAACATCTATCCTAAATAGATACCTCTGCTCAGTATTTACTGAAGAGAAGGTATGGCAGGGCCCACAGCTCTGCATCATGGACACAGGGGGGAGGGAGGTGTGCACTAGTCTTTGCACAAAAGAAAGGGTCCTACAAGAGCTAGATAAGCTCAGGGTGGACAAGGCAATGGGACCTGATGGCATACATCCCAGGGTACTAAAGGAATTAAGTGTGGAACTAGCAGAGCCATTATCAGAACTATTTAGTGAATCTCTGAGTACAGGAGAGGTCCCAGAAGACTCGAGAAGGGCTCATGTGATCCCGCTTCACAAGAGTGCTAGCAGGGAGGAGGCAAGGAACTACAGACAAGTCAGTCTTACCTCAGTAGTGGGCAAGAAAATGGAGACACTCCTTAAGGAAAGGATAGTGCAACACCTGGAATCCATAGGAGCACAGGATCCAAGACAGCATGGGTTTACAAAAAGGAAGGTCCTGTCAAACTAATCTCATAGATTTCTTTGACTGGGTAACCAGAGTGGTGGACCAAGGGAGAGCAGTTGATGTCGCCTACCTTGACTTCAGCAAACTTTTTGATTCTGTTCCACATAGAAGATTGATTAATAAGCTGGGTAGGCTCCGGGTGGGTCAGATGTTGGTCAACTGGGTGGCAAACTAGTTGACAGGCGGAAAACAGAGAGTGGTGGTAAACGGTATACAGTCAGAAGAGATGCAAGTCACAAGTGGGGGTACCTCAGGGATCAGTCCTGTGGCCAGTCCTCTTCAATATCTTCATCAGTGACATTGCTGATGGACTGGAAGGTAAGGTTTGTCTGTTTGCAGATGACACCAAGATCTGCAACAGAGTAGATGATCCAGATAGGGTGGGCAGAATGAGAAGAGATCTGGATAAACTAGCAAAATATTCAGAAGAGTGGCAACTGGGGTTTAACACAAAGAGGTGCAAGATCATGCACATAGGGAAGAGAAACCCTGAGGCCACATATAGGCTGGGAGGAGAGTTGCTGGCAGTCACAAGGGAAGAAAGAGACTTGGGCGTCATCATCACCGATGACCTGAAATCATCCAAGCAGACCACTAAAGCAGTAGGTAAGGCTAGAGGGATGTTGGGTGTTGGGGTGTATTAGTAGGGTTATCACAAGTCGGAAGAGGGAGGTTACAATCTCTCTCTTTACAAAACACTGGTTAGGCCCCATCTGGAGTACTGCATGCAGTACTGGAGGCCACACCTTCACAAGGACATTAACCAAATTGAGGTAGTCCAGAGAAGGGCAACCAATATGGTGCAGGGGCTGCATCAGAAAACTTATGAGGACAGATTAACTGAGCTCAATATGTATACCCTAGAGCAAAGGAGGGAGAGAGGTGATATGATTGAAACATTCAAACACCTTAAGGGCATTAACAAGGTGAAGGAGTCTAACATGTTTCAATATAAGAAAAATAGCAGTACGAGAGGACACAGCATGAGACTAAAGGGAGGCCGATTAAGGGGTAATGTGAGGAAGTTCTTTTTCACAGAAAGGGTGGTGGATGCATGGAATGGCCTACCTCAGGAAGTGGTGGATATGAATACAGTGCAGGGCTTCAAACAGGTGTGGGATAGGCATAAGGGAACAATACAGATGAGTATGAATAGATAGGCCATTGACAGAGCAAAGGCCTATGGCACATTCATAAGGTAGAAAAAGAAATGGGCAGACTGGATGGGCCTTGCAGTCCACATCTGCCGAAAACTTCTGTGTTTCTATATAAAGACTGAATCCTTTGTTGTGGTCTTGCATAGGTGCAGTGGGGCAATGACCATGTCAGTGTCTGCTGCTGTCTGAGTGACTGCTGTAGTGTACCTGATGGTCTGGGAAAGGTGGTCCCTTAGAAACACAGAAACATAGAATTTGACGGCAGATAAGGACCGCTTGGCCCACCCAGTCTGCCCATTTCCCTACCTAATGGATAGGCTGCAGATCCTAGTTAACCAGCAGCCTACTTCTTTCTACCCCCACCCCCTAGAATTGCCTTATGGCTGTCCCATGCATGCTTGAATTCAACCACTGTTTTTGACTCCACAACCTCCTCCGGAAGGCCGTTCCATGCATCCACAACCCTCTCTGTGAAAAAATACTTCCTTACATTACCTCTGAGCCACCCCTCTATCTTCAAATTGTGCCCCCTTGTTCTTGCACACCTCTTTTTTTGAAAGATGCTACCCTCTTGGACTGTGTTGATTCTCTTGAGATACTTGAAAGTTTCTATCATGTCTCCCCTCTCCCTCCTTTCCTCGAGGTTATACATATTAAGCTCCTTTAGTCTCTCTTCATATGTCTTCTGGTGCAGACCCTGCACCATTTTACTTGCCCTCCTCTGGACAGCTTCCATCTTGTCTATGTCCTTGTGTAGATTGGGTCTCCAGAACTGCACACAGTACTCCAGATGGGGTCTCACCAGCTGTCTGTACAGAGGGGTAACAACTTCCTGTTTTCTACTGGTGATGCCTCTCCCTATGCATCCCAGTATCCCCCCAGCCCTCCTTACTGCCCTCTCACATTGCTTGCCCGCCTTTAATTCATCTGATATGACTACCCCCATGTCCCTTTCCATTTTTGTTGTTATTAGTATCTCAACCCCCCCATTGTGTACTCTTCCCCTTGGTTTTTGTTTCCCAGGTGCATTACCTTGCACTTCTTAGCATTAAATCTAAGCTGCCATACATTTGATCATTCCTCTAACATTGCCAAGTCCCTTCTCATCCTTTCCACCGCACCTTGTGCATCAACTCTGTTGCAGATCTTTGAGTCATCTGCAGAGAGACATACTTTTCCTTCCTGTCCCTCTGCAATGTCACTTATAAAGACATTGATCCTAATACTGAACCCTGCGGCACCCCACTAGTAACCCCCCTTTCTTCAGAGTGGACTCCATTTACTATTACCCTCTGTGTCCTATTCTCCAGCCAATTCTTTACCCAGTCTACCATCTTGGGACCCACTCCCAGGCTGGCTAACTTGTATATTAATCTTTTTTGTGTGGGACTGAGTCAAATGCCTTGCTAAAGTCTAGGTAGGCCATGTCCACAGCCCCTCCCTGATCTACTACTTTGGTCACCCAGTCAAAGAAATCTATTAGATTCGTCTGGCATGACCTTCCTGCTTGCAACAGAGTATCCCCCCATGTACGCAGTGCACAGACCAATAAGCCTCATTTTTTCCATTGAATGGGCTATGGTGAAGACCATCTCATCCAGGGTTTGAGTCATGTTTGTTGCCCGGCATGGCCAGATAAGTGTTAGTCTCCTTTGTTGCCTAGAGCCTCTTTTCTTCCAGTGGTATGACAGTCACATACTCCCTGTTGGTACACACCAGTTAAGGTATCATACCAGTTCCATCATCACCCTGTCTGACATCCCACATGTGATGCTCATACTGGCTGACAGCACATTGTCCCTTTATGTTGTTGCCAAAGTGGAAATGCGGTGGGTAGGGGTTGCTGCTGGTGTGTTCTCATTCTGTTCCACTGTAGCCACAAGTGTGAGAAGTAACTTGCAATACATGACATGCCACAAAACACTGCAGTAAAAATGACTTAATTGCCATTGAATTACACTGTTCACTGCAGCATACTGCAGCTCATCATGGCTGGTGCCTCTGTAAGTGTAGCTAAAAGATTTCTGCATATCTTTCAGAAAGCTCAACCTGATGACCCAGTGTGTGCAGCAGGCAGTGTGTAATTTAGTTGCAATATTCCCATGCCAATCACACAGTTACAATTCATACACAGTTAGGCTAAAATATTGTAACATAATAAAATGTTGTATCATTTTCACAAATTAGTGATCAGTAGTTTGCATGGCAGTATTTTAAAACACCTGGGACCCGATATTGGAAAATGGGCAAAAGAGGAGTGCAAAGGTGTGCTATGTGCTTGCCCATGCCCATGATCCTGAGCGTGCTATATTCACTTGGATAGCACAGTAGACAGTGCAATAGACAGTACATGTGCTGCTTTTACAGAAGGCAGGATGTGCACTCCCTATCATTCTATATGGCAGCCAGCTAAGGTGGTGAGAGGAAGGCTGTGCCATTCATTGTATCAGATCTGTGCAGCACTGGCCAGAGTGGTACAGAGGGGTGTGGATGATTCGTGAGCTCCGTGAGGGTGGGGGGCTGCTAGCCATCAAGTGGCTGGGGCCCACCAGGACAGGGGCTTGGCGGGTGGGGGGTACTACTGGATGCCAGGGACACATACTCACTTATGAGGTCCAGTGATCGGAGAGTGGGGGGTGCCACTAGACACCAGGACTACTGAAAGACTTATGGGGATGAGGATCAGAGGGCAGAGGAGTCACTAGATGCCAGCAAATATTGAAACATATACAAGGACGTGAATCAGAGGGCAGGCAGTGCCAATAGACATCACGGAATATTGAAACATATATGGGGTTGGGGACTGGACTGTGGGGATTCCACTAGAAGCCAGGGACTACTGAAAGGTTTATGAGGATGGGGATCAGAGGGCCAGGGTGCCACCAGACACTACAAAATATTGAAAAAAAAATACAGGGATGGGGATCAGAGGGCTGGGGGTGTCACTAGACACCAGGGAGAAGGTGTGCTCCCCAACCCCCAACATGGTTGTTGGCTGCAGTGTCTCCACCTAGAGTTTCTTGGAGTAAGTCTGCCTTCCTCTCCACAGTACTTGCACAAAGTGGCCATTACTATTCCTTTTGCACGGTGCTAACATGCTTAACATTGTGCTGTGCTTGCATTCATGCCCCACCTCCCCTTGGCACACAGACTACATTCTCTCCTTGCGCATGCGCTATCCTCTTTAGCACATGATCCTGCCTCCTTTGAATATTGCACATGGGCACAAAACCCAAGCAAAAGGCACACAATCACTTTGCCCACCAGGCAAAGCTCTGAACATCTAGCCCCTTACATTAACGGCCTTTTTTAAAGCCAAATTTCAGGAAGCTAATTCTTGGAGGCCAAAGGATTTTCCCTCATAAAATAGGCTGAGGGTATTGAGCTAGGATATATATGTCATATACAGTAAAATAATATTCCAGGTTCCATCATATGATATTGAGGGGTTTGAGGTCATGGGGGTAAACAGTGCTGGAAAGAAGTAGAATGCATAGGGGCTGGCAGATTTTTTGTGCCTTGGGTTTCTAGAGGTTTCTGCTAATAGCAGTCTTCCATCTCTCTTCAGTACCAATATCCATAAAAACATATGAAATTGCCAGCAGATACAAGCCTTATGGTCCATCTAGTCTGCTCAAGTGTGCAGCACATCAGTCCACTAGACTGCAGCTGCCCCCCCCCCACAATATGCTTCCTTCCCTTCCGTGTCCCCTCCTGGTTTGTACTCTCCCTTGACTCTGTCCCACCCCTCTTGATGCCCCCCCATCTGAAATGATATGACTTCCTCTGGCAGCACATTCTACCCTGCCACCACCCTTTTGGTGAAATAGTGTCTCCTCAATTCCCTCTTGAATCTGCCCCCATCCAACTTCAGAGATTGCCCTCGGGTTTCTCTTCCACCTTTACGATTGAACAAACACCCTGTACCCACTCTGTTCATCACCTTCAGGTACTTGAAGGTCTCAATCATATCCCATCTCTCTTCTATCCTCCAGAGTATACATGTTGAGCTCTCTCGGTCTCTCTTCATACGGTCTATCCCCCAACCTCAGGATCATCTTTGTTGCCCTGCGCTGTACTGCCTCCAGCAGTTTGATGTCCCTTTTTAAGTAGGGGTACCAGAACTGCACACAGTACTCCAAGTGCGGCCTCACCAGTGACCTGTACAGTGGCAATATGACCTCACTGCTCCTAGAGGTACTCCCCTTTGCTATGCACCCCAGCATCCTGTTTGCCTTTGCTGGTGCCTTCCTGCACTGTGCCGAGTGGTTCATTTCCCCAGTCACAAGCACCCCCAGATCCTTCTCCTCCTTGGATGTGGATAACTGGACACCCTCCAATCAGTAACTGTATCCTGGGTTCCTGGCTTGCAAATGCATCACTTTGCACTTCTTGGCATTGAACCCAAGCTGCCAGGTGTGTGACCATTCCTCCAGTTTTGACAAATCCTCCTGAAGTACTTTGCCCCCCTTCCCTCATCCACCTCAGCACAGATCTTGGTGTTGTCTGTGAAGAGACTGGTCTTACTCGTGATCCCTACTGCAATGTCTGTGATGAAAATGTTAAACAGGACTGGTCCTAGTACCAAGCCCTGTGGGACACCACTTGTCACTGCCCTGGGCTCTGATGCCTCATCCCCCACTACTACCTTCTGCTGTCTATCCTGCAACCAGCTTTCAACCCATCTGACTAGTCTCCTCCCTACTCCCAGACCTTTCAACTTGCTGGTCAACATACCATGAGGCACTGAATCAAGACATTGCTGAAATCCAGGTAGAGTACTGCCACCGTATGGCCCCTGTCTAGTGCCCCCATAACCCAATTAAAAAAGTCAACCAAGTTTGTCTGGCAGGATCTGCCAGAGACAAACCCATGCTGCCTGTCATCCTGTAGATCGTTATCCTCAAGAAATTGCACCAGCCTTTCATTGAGGATAGCATCCATCAGTTTTCTTACTATTGCGGTAAGACCAAGGCCCCTGGAATTCTGCAGTTGCGGAATTTTCCACATAATTTGTATCATGCCACAGAATATATATAGTGCCACAGAATGCATTGGTTTTGGTGAATTTTCATTCAAATATATTGTTTTTCCATAGTGTCAGACTTTCTTTCCCATCATGTTTATCCTGAAGCCCCTCCTTTATGCTCATCATATGATGTCATCAATGACATCACAACATATTTAGCCAGTGGCAGGAGTGTGTTCCGCCAGAGAAATGAATAAATCATGCTGCAGAAATCAGAAAATGCTGCCGCAGAAGCCAAGGAACCCTGCTGCAGAAATTAGAAAATTCTGCCGCAGAGCACTAGGAGCCCTGGGTAAGACTCACCGGTCTGTAGTTCCCTATCTCATCCTTGGGCCCACTCTTATGGAGAGGTACCACATGCGCCTCCCTCCAATCCCTGGGTACATACCCCGTATTCAGAGAGGTGTTGAACAGGTCCACCAATGGCCCTGCCAGGACCTCTGTCAGCTACCTCAGCACCTTGGGATGAACTCTGTCAGGCCCAGGTGCCTTGTCCACCCTCAGGGACCTAAGGCCCTCCAACGTCCTTTCCACCATGTGGAAACAAGTTAACACAGTCCCTTAAAGGCAACATGTTTTATAGTCAGCCAAAAAAAAAAGTCACAACATAGTTTTTATTTTACTAACAATTTATTGCTGGCAAAAACATGAATATACTAATTTTACTTTTTATTTTATGTAATTCCTGGACTGAAATATGTGGTTTTGGCATTTTTGAAAGTTCCTACTCTCTAGCCACTCCCACAATGAATAAATTAAATATGTTGGTATTTGTATTGCTGTTTACCATCAGAAAGAGGATCGGCAGAGGTATATCAAAAGGGGGTAACAGTAAAGCAGGGGAAGTTATGATGCCACTTTAGAAAGCCCTGTCCAGACCTCATTTGACGTACTGCATGCAGTTTTGGTCTCCTCACTACATAAAGGACATTGAGGCAGTTAAGAGGGTGCAATGCAATGCAATGCCACCAAAATGATCAACAGAACAGGGAACAAAGGTTTTGAGGACAGGCTGGTGGCCCTTATTATATACACCCGGGAGAAAAGAAGGCTGAGAGGGGACACAATCTCAGTCTTTTACATACTTAAGAGTACTGATATAATCAAACAGTCAGAGATGTTTGATTGAATGTTCTGTAGCCGGACACAGGGACACATCCTAAAGCTCAGGAGTGGTAAATTCTTAGAAACATAGAAGCATAGAATTTGACGGCAGATAAGGACCGCTTGGTCCACATAGTCTGCCCATTTTCCCTACCTGTCACATATACAGCTGATAGTAAATGATCTGTGGCTTACCCTTGCTTTCCTATTGCTAGAGTTCCTTTAGGTCTGTCCCATGCGTTTTTGAATTTCTGTACCATTTTTGCCTCTACATCCTCTGCCAAGAGGCTGTTCCATGGATCCACCATCCTTTCCATGAAAATATACCTTCTCATGTTACCCCTAAGTCTACCCCCTCTATCTTTATATCATGGCCCCTTGTTCTTGAATTCAGGGGTACTGTTAGGAAGACATTTTCCCCAGAGGGTGGAAAATCTTTGAAATAGCCTACTAATGTAGACAATGTACTTGAAGACAATACAGGCCTTTAAGGTAAGTCTGGCTGGATTTCTTCTTAACAAGGCAATCACCAGGTACATTATTTATTATTTAGTGTTTATTTATTGAAATTTTGAAATCAGAAGTCCCTTTTTCAGGGGCAACCCAGAATTAATTACAAACAGTATATCCATACAAATGCAAGGTATGATTACAGCACAAGTTACAGAAACACTATACAGGCTCCATTACAGAGACATCCCTAAAATTAATTACAAACAAAATTCAGAAATACTAACAGACCACTTCTTAGTGCAGCTAGCCCCTGCCAGGCATATTTTAAATCAAGGATAGAAATGAGAAAGAAAAAGTGTGGTCCACTGGGAATTGAACCCCGACCCCTGATAATACTGTTCTAGTGCTCTAACCATTAAGCTATGGGCTCACATGGTCATCGGGCCTTAGACTTTCCTTAAATCTACTCAAAATAGGCCTGGCAGGGCTTAGCTGCACTGAGAAGTGGTCTGTTTGGATTTCTGATATGTTCCTAAGTTGCAGGATTGCACAACACCTTAGAAAGGAATGTGTGTGGATTTAATGAAAGCCTAAGGCCTGATGACTACATGAGCCCATAGCTTAATGGCTAGAGCACATGAACAATATTATCAGTCGTCTGGGTTCAGTTCCCGGTGGGCCACACTTTTCCTTTCTCATTTCCATCCTTGATTTAAAATATGCCTGGCAGGGGCTTAGCTGCACTTAGAAGTGGTCTGTTTGTGTTTCTGATACAGTATGTTCCTAAGTTGCAGTTTTGTGCAACACTTGAGAAAGGAATTTGTGTGCATTTAAGGAAAGCCTAAAGTCTATTGACCATGTGAGACCATAGCTTAATAGTTAGAGCACTGGAACGGCATTACCAGGTGTCTGAGTTCAATTGCTGGTGGGCCACACTTTTTCTTTCTCATTTCCATCCTTGAAACAAAATTCAGACATCTGACATATACAGTAACAAAATTACCTGTAGTTAGCACATCCAGTCACTATTCAGACAAGGTCATAGATAATACAAATCACAAGGTATTAAAGTGCATTCATATATCAATATCTACAGTTAAAACACAAACACGGTACAGATGGTATCATATGGATGTAAGGCACATCCGAAAATGTGGTAACAGATAAGCAAAACGATCATTAAAGGTGGATGACAAGGAGTTGAGTGCACCTTCAGCAGTAGTAGGAACATCAGCATCTTTAGAGCAGGAGAGTTTTAAAACATTTTTTGAAAACCTCTAAGGGCAGAGCAGTTATGCAGTTCAATAGGGAGTGAATTCCAGAAAGGTGCAGAGTAAGCAAGGGATCACTTCCCAGCATTTGAGTTTACCCTGGGGACTTCAAGCAAGCTGCAGTTGGAAGACTGAAGTAAATGCCTTTTAGGTTAGTAGAGTGGGCAGGGAATCCATACGAATTGGTACATGTTTGCATGGCATGCATATTTCAACCCTTCTTGTGAAGCAGGAAGTGGACAGCAGACAGTATGGACCTAGAGTCCCGTCTAACCTTAAATAACTGTGCCATTAGCCAGCTCAGTGGCTCACTGGTAGCACTACTGCTCTCAGTGCTGGCAACTCAGGTTTTGAAGTGAGCCAAGGTTATCGGGGGCTGGCTGGGGGAAGGAGGACTGAGCATCTCAGAGGATGTTCACCTCCCTTGGGGAGGAAGTAGTGCTGCCTTTGCTTCAATGCTGCCATCTAGGTGACCATGAGTGGCAGTGCAGTGCTGGCAAGTAGGTTAGGCCGGTTGTCGGCTGGGCTTGCGTACTGTATGCAGTGGTGCATGTGTACATTTGAGCTCAATGTCAATGACCAGAGGAGAAACTTGGAAAAGGTGAAGGGACCCCAGGTACATCCGAGCCCTCTTGTGTCCATCATGCCACTGCCTGTAGAGACTTGAAGAATTCAGGGGTACATCCCCAGGCCACAATAAGGGAGGCAAGCTGCGGCTCCATGGAGGAGTGACATGGCATCACAAATGTAGGGTGAGCCAGACTGTACCATGGACTCCTATAGAGCGCAGGAGTCAGAGGCCTAAGGGAATGGAAAAAACTGTGAGTAAAAAAAAAAATGACTATGCTATTATGTTACTATGTAGAAATGTATGCTAGCACTAGTCTAATATAACCACAGCATGAATGTAATTTGTATAGTCAAAAGGTAACTGCAAGGAAAGGGATCTTTAGAAATTGCCAGTGGCAGCCATATTATTTTACTTGAGTTACTAGTTATAAAACTAGTTATAAAATCTGTTTAAAAATATCTGAAAGAATTAAAAATATACCGAAGATAAATCTAAGGATATCAAAAGTATACCATCGCTAAAAAACTATATAATGACATTATTTTCCAACTGACAAATGCTACTGCTTAGCAAATCTTAAATTGGTTTTGTTTTCATAACATTCATGATGCAACTCCTGTAATTACATACTGTAATACAGCTTTCCTATATGAAGGAAAAGAGAGCATTGAGTCCCTCCCTCCCACCAGGTCAGTAAAGATACTGTCACCCCCCCCGTCATAAAGGTACTTTTCAAATGTGAAATTGAAGGCCATTAGAGAAGCAGCTGATATCACCTGCACTGCAAGTCTATTCCAAATGTCCTAGGTCCACCACAGGTTCTGTGAAGAAGGCGGCAAAGAGTTATCCTTCCATAGTACGTGCATGTTGCAGCCTCATGGTGTACTAAAAACAAACCTACAGGCCCTGTTGCAACAGGCCGCCATTCCTTCACATTGATCATATCACGTCTTGGCTCCCCCCTTGCCCTAGTGTCTCTGCATCCATTTTAGAGTACAGTGAGTCAGAGGGAAAGGGGAATGGAGTCGGTAAAAGGATGGGTTTTCAAGAAAGAAAATATTAAACAAGTAGAAATATTTTTTTTGGGGTATAATGTAGTCATTTCCTTAAGCAGACTGATACTGTAGGTACACTGTAGCCAGTGCTACCCATCGGCCTGACTGTATAAAGTACTATACTCTCTATTTAATAGCATATTACATGGCTAGCACTGACCCACAGACAGAAACATTTTGAGGATATAACAAAATCCATGTGACTATTCTGACTGGTGGTGGGCTCCTCCCTGAACACAACAAAGTGCAGCAGTCTACTCTACATGTGAGGCTAGCCTTCCCAAGCAAACACTGAAACAAAATTGGGGGCTGTAGTTGTGGGGCTGACCCCACACCCAAATAAAGCCAAACTGACTACTGCATTTGTAGGGCTGCTTTTGCTAACTGGCCACTGTGACAAACAGCCTTATTTTGACCCCCCACTAAAAAAAACATTTTTTAATAGCACCCACCATGGAAGGGTTAACAGTCTGTCAATAACAGATTACCACTGAGTCACCAACAGATAAAGATTTAATACTTAAATATTTAGGGAATAAAGAAAAGAAAGAAAAAAGCCTCTGTCTGTCTGTATTTTAGGTCCACACACAAAGCAGATTGTGTACCAGCCTTCCAGACTAGGGCAGTGTAGGACCAGCTCAGCCAGCAGAAATGGAGGATAGAAGTAATACATGACCAAGTTATCCCCAAAACAGCAAGAATAAAATGAGGAAGTGACTGATTTTCAACTATAGAAATATAGTATACTCTGGAAGTAAGCAGAAAGATACTCACACATTACTTCTTAGTTTTTTAGGATCTTTTCCTTCTTTTTCCTGTACAAAACATTGGGACATATCCACATGACTTCAGTTTAAAGGCCTCCCAGATTTTAATATGATACATCTTGTCATGGACAATCTAGATTTTTAATATGTTCCTCGGCACATTTTCAGAAGCTTCGTCTTCTGACAAGGAGGTATTCAATTTCTAATAACTGCTACCTTGGATTCATAGGTGTCAGAGCCAAGTCTAAATAGGGGTCATCAGTTTCTGATCACTCAAGGATGAAGATCCAAGAGGGATAGTTATGATAAATTGAATTAAAGGAGAAGTTAGCCAAAGGTCTGTTCTTGACTTCTTAGCATCATTATTACTGGGCTAAGTATGATGCAATACATTGGAATTCAGGATCTCCAAGCAATGGTTGTTTTTAATTTTTGTTTGGGGCGAGGGGAGGATAATGCACACTATGGACTTTAGTAATCTCACAAAAGCCTTGAATATTGTATGCAGTTGTGAAGCCCACATCTGAAGAAGGACAGAGATAGGTTGGAAACCATACAGGGAAGGGCAGTGAAAGTGATCTGGGGGCAGCAGGGTAGATCCTATAAGGAGAGACTGAAGAGTCTCTGTGTACTCTTTGAAGGACAGAAGGGAGGGACATCTGATAGAAACATTACAATTAAAGAAAAGTAGGGTGAACTCCACAAAGTTGTTCAGGTTAAGTAACAGTTCATCCACAAGGGGGCACGACTTTAAGCTTAAAAGGGGTGGGCATTAAAAAGGACATAAGGAAGTATTTTTTCACAGAAGTAGTGGGGTATCAGTGGAAGAGTGTACCAAGCAATGTTGTCAATACTGGGGGCGTAGATGGGTTCAAAATACAGTGGGACACCTTTAAAGGGATTATTTATGTATTTATTTATTTAAATAGTTTTTACCAAGAAAAGCATACCGAGTTTGTAACAACTCATTTCGAAATGTATCCTGTGAGGAGAGGAAAGGGGAACAGTACAGTGCAGTAATCACATCAATACAACATGAACAACAAATTGGACAGCACACTTAAAACAGCAGCTGTGAAGTGAACTGCAGTAAACAACGGCAGTTGTTTTTAGGAAGTAATACACTGTAGGTCTTCAGGAAAGACTTGATGGACTCGTGGTCTTTTTGTATCCCTATTCTATGTTTCTCTGCCTCTTTAAGAGCAAGCCTTCATTTAGAACTGAATCCTGGTTGGAGGCTGTTTAGAACTACATTGACAAAGACTGTATGTGATGTGACCGATGGCCCCTTCATATATAATCTTTTTTTTAAGCAGCAGTATTTGTAACCATATATTTTTTCTCAACATAATATTTTTTTTCTGGCACAAATATCAAGTGACACATTTTTCTTTTTGTATTCTTTCATTCCTGAACCAAGATATGGGATGTTTAAGTTTTTTAAAGTTCCCACTCCTGTGCCATGCACCCCAAGAAAAAATTAAATATTATGGTACAGTGTTGTGCCATTTGTCATCAGAAACATGTGGTAGCACCATGCTACTACATCTTCAGTATAAATCTGGCATGTAACATAGAAACATAGACTTTGATGGCAGATAAGGACCGCTTGGACCACCCAGTCTGCCCATTTCCCTACCTATTGGATAAGGTGCAGATGGATCTATATGATAATGCCAATCGCCGATCACCATTTGGGCGAATGCACATCACTGAAAACAATTTTTGGCGATGTAGTCCCCGCTGCACAGCAAAAAGTTGCTGGATAACTTACAATTCTAATGTTAATGCAGGGGACTCCCTCGTGGGGGGGCTTCACCCCATGCATCCCCTACTGAAGAATTCGCAACTCCTGGGGGGTGCATGTTGGGGGGGCCAAAGACAAAAAAAAAATTTCAGGCTGGGCACCTGCACCCAGCCCCGAACCTGGCACCCTGTTTAGCACAACCCTGTACCCACCCACCACACCATGGGAACAGCTCAGCAGTTCACCATGGCACCACCCTCACAATCCATCCTCCCTCCCTCCCCTCCCGTCCTGCCCCTTGCTGTGCGTGCTTGCTCCTCCCATGCATGTAGACATGTAGCAACAGGATGTCGCTAAATTCGCGCACCCCCCAATCTGGTCACCCTCCCTGGTCACTGCAATTCAAGGTGCCACGATTGAGTCACTGTTTCAGTAGGTGCCCAATTGCGGTCGCCGAACTCATGGGATACCACTGCGGATCCCAGTTAACCAACAGCCGACAGTGCTTCCTCCATTCCCACTAGAATTGCTGTATGTCTGTCCCATGCATTCTTGAATTCCCCTACTTTTTTTGACCCCATGACCTCCTCAGGAAGGCCATTCCATACATCCACCACTCTCTCCATGAAAAAATGCTTCCTCACGTTGCCCCTGAGCTGTCTCCTCCATCTTCAAATTGTACTCCCTTGTACTTGCACATCTCTTTTTCTGAAAGATGCTACCCTCTTGGACTTTGTTGATTTTCTTGAGGTACTTAAATGTATAGTCAACAGGTAACCTCAGCAGAAGAGATCTTTAAAAATTGTGAGTGGTGGCCGTCTTTAATAATGCCATTAATTACAGAATGAGCCATAAAAGCTGCTTTAACAATACCTGAGAAAACTAAAAGTATACTGAGCAAGATTTCTAGGATATCAGAAATACATTTGTGCTAAAGAAACTATAGGATAACATTTTTTGCTGACTAACGAATAGTGCTGCTTTAAAAGAGATCTTTCAGAACTTGGATGCTGTGGAGCTTACTAATAAGCTCCAGGCTGGGGACAGAGTAGCCCAAGAACAGCAGGAACAGAAGAATTAGATTGAGATCTACAGTATTAATAATATTTTTGATATGTCACTGATAAGTAATAAATGCTGCTGTTGCCAATTATTATGCCCTTATGAAAGTGACTTGGGATTCACATTTTTTTAATGGTTTCAAGTAGTACTGGCAGAAGCACTTTCATATTGTACCCATTGTATTCATGAACAAAGGCCATGATTTGCATTGTGGCATACTCAGCCTCTAGATAAATATTTATCTGGTGGGTACCTACTGAGATAAACAATTATATCTGCATAAATAATAGGGGTAATATTGGTACAGTATCTATAAAATACATGCTAAATAAGATATTGTTTTAAAAGTATTTATGTGTTTGTTTTATGGCTGTGAAAACTCAACAAAGTTTGATCTATGCAAATGTTGTAATGTACTTCCTCTCCCACTGTGTACCCCCTCCCATTACCCCTTTCTAAATAAATAAATAAACATGGATCATCAAATCAGATAAAATTTACCAAAGACCACTTAGTTTTCAAGTAACCTGCCCTAGTGCTACTTTAGAAAAATCATTGTTGTATAGCTATAATGTGTTGGAAGAGTATTTATTTTCTGCCAGAATGCATCAAGCACACAAAACAGCAGAATGGTGTAGTTGCCCACAGTGAAGAGGGTTCCAAAAATTATTTCTGTTCATTACTGACAGAACTCACATGAGCTATGACAGAAGAGTAGTATGCACAGGGTAGTCATAAGCCTTTGCCCTCTGATTATTTCTATGACTTGCGTAGCATAAAAATGAAACAAACAAACAAACAAAAAAACAAAACAACAACAACAACCAAAAAAGATGCCAGTGGTATTGCAGCCCACAGTGTGTGAAAGCTACTGGTTCCAAAAATGATGTTCTCTCAAGTACTGTCATACCTGGACAAGCCATAAAGAGTGCCTTGTTCCATGTAAAAAACATTAAAGAGTCTGCTCCCTTACCTCATCGGGAGCTCCTCTAGACTCTGCTCATTTTTTTTATGCAGCCCTAAAAGCAAGGGAAGGGATTGTAATTTGCCCCTGAGTGGCTGGCCGCACAGTCCCTTTCCACTTCCTGAATCTCTGCTCCATCCCAACTCTCCGACCTACTGTGATATTTTTATTGCTCGATACGGGGGGAATGCATCATTTGAATGGTTATTCTTTTTCAAATGTAATTTCCTGATTGTAAATCAAGTTTTGGCACCTGTTGATGCCAGGGTTCAACTAAAAAGTCTCTTGTTAGTTGAACCCTGAGATCAATAGATACCAAAACCCGATTCACAATCCAGAAATTACATATGAAAAAGATGCTCCATTCAAGTATCTGGAGCACACCCCCATGCTCTGACCTGTAACAACATCACAAAACATCAGATCTGAGAGTCAGGAAGTGAAAAGGGATTGTGCAATTAGCCCCCTCAAGGGAAAATTATTATCCCTTACCTTCCTTTTAGGTCTGCATAACAAAAAGAGCATAGCTTGGAGGAGCTCCTGATAAGGTAAGGGAGCTCCATCTTTAATGTTTTTTTATATCAAGAAATATTGGGAAAAGGCACTCTTTAAAATTCTGCCAAGGATAAGTGTTGGACACAGAGTACTTGGTTAACTTCACCAAAATATTAAATGTTTGTAATGCTAGTAAGGCTGATGATGGCAAGATGAAATGAGAAGCCCATATGTAACCATAAAGACTACCATAAAAAGTTGCCACAGTACAAAGATGGAATAATATAGCATTGCTTATGGTGCAAAAGACCAACCAGCATGAGTTAGTTCCTTCGGTCAAAAAATTGTCTCATTCACCAAGAGTTAGACTTGGGATTATACAGCCTGCACAGGGCACAAACACCATACAAAAATCAGGTGTGTCTCAGATCAGACAGATATGTGGGTTAGACACTGAGGAGTGCATGGATGATTTTATTGAGCAGCGAGCCGCAAGAGGAGAAGAGCAGCGGGGGCATTGCAGCCAATTAGAACACTAACATTGATGGAAAAGGTGTAGGAGCTTGGCCTAGGAGAATAGAAAAGACAGTAGGAACAGCACAACGATGGACTCATGGTACCAGTATAACTAATTTATTTATTTAGTTTTTGTTGACTGGGAAAGAAGGACAAGGCATTTCTGCCTATTGGACAAAACACCCTCACCATCCACCTCCTGTGTTGGAGCTGGTAATTTACGTGATTTCTCATCCATAAACCTTGGAATCAAGTAGGTTTTGTTAAAATGATACAAGTTTACTTCTAAAAAAGTGAATATCTTTACATATTTGGAGGAAAAAACATTCTTTTGTTGCAGTTTATATTGTCTGCAGCACTGAAAATTCTGAGAAAGTACTTATTATTTTTTTTGCTGACTGGGAAAGGAGGACGAGGCAGTCCTGCCTATTTTCAGCCTTGTCGGGGGTACGGATGGGTGCCAACTGACATTAAACCAGATTAAGCTGTTGGTGATATTTTTGTGAATGGGGAAATTTGGCCTAGACATTGGGGAAATTCCCCTACTTTTTCAAGTAGGGGGAGCCCAGGTCAGTCAGAGGAGAGCTACAGAGATGTCAGATCAGGAGTACAGCATGGAGAGCAAGGATGTATGGCAGGCTGGGGAGCTGGTCTCCTCCTTGTACTTGGGAAAGCTAGAGATGAGCACTTCACCTTTGGTAATTTCAACTGACCCTTTGCTTCAAAACACAGAGGAGAAAATGGAGCTACAGGAAACATGAAGTGCCATAGAAAATACAGAAATTACTGGGGCAGTTACTGACACAGAGCTTTTGTATGCAAAACTGAGAGAAGAAGAAATGTGGCATGAAGAAAACAAAAGGAAACTGTAGGAAACATTTGATAAAATCAGTAAGCAGAAAGTGCCAGTGTCTGAGATGGAATAGGTGGTGGCTGATAGTCAGGCCCAGCTGATACAGGATGACACAAGAGCATCAAAGGAAGCCATGCTACACAGAGAACCATGACTGGGATGTTAACATACCAGAGTACATAACCTACAGGAGAGACAGGCAGGGGAGAAGAGGGGGAGGAGTAGCTCTCTATGTAAAGGAAGGGATAAAAGGAACTGAACAAAAGAGTAAACAGGGAGGAGAGGAGGCACTGTGGGTCACCTTGGAGACTGGAAAGGGCACCACAATCCACACAGGGGTTGTGTACAGACCCCCATGTCAGGGGGAGGGAATGGGCAAGGATATGATAGAAGGCATTCTTAGAATGGCAGAGAAAGGGGAGATACTGTTGATGGGAGACCTGAATATGCCAGATGTTAACTGGAGCACATTTGCTGAGGCCACATCCAAGAGCAGGGCCATTCTTGATGCCCTACAGATGGCAGGCCTCAGACAGCTAGTTTCGGAACCCACTCATGAGGGAGCAATATTAGACCTCGTAATCTCAAATGGGGGCAGTGAAAGGATTTCAGATCTAGAAGTGGGTTGCCATCTGGGAACAAGTGACCATCAAACAGTGTGGTTTACGTTAAACTCAGCTACAGAGTCAAGCCATACAAAAGTGAGGGTACTGGACTTCAGGAGGGCTGACTTTGGCAAGATGGGAGAATGCCTCAGAAAAGCACTAGCAAACAGGCTAGAAGAAGGAAGTGTGGAGCAACAATGGGGAATCATCAAACTGCCATCACAGAGGCAACAAGCCTTGTGTGAAGCAAATAAACAAATCAAAATGAAAGAAAAGCCACTATGGTTCTCAAAAGAGGTGGCTGTGAAAGTCAGGAAGAAAAGATAGCATTCGGAAGTATAAGGAAACACAGAAGGAGCAGGACAGAGAGCTGTACCAGTTAAGGCAGAAGGAAGCAGGGAGGAAGTCAGAATAGCAAAGGCCCAAACTGAGGAAAAGATAGCCAACTCCGCTAAGAAGGGGATAAAACCTTTATAGGTACATCGAGCGTAGAAAGACAAAGGAAGGCTAGTGAGGCTGAATAGAATGAACGGTGGGTGGGCAGAGGGGGACAGTGAAAAAGCAGGGATACTGAATGAATATTTCTGCTTAGTATTCACAAAAGAGGAGAGGGAAGTGCCTAATCCAATTAACAGAAGCACTCTTGATAGGGGGGTCGATCCCAGTCCTTTCACAGAAGAAAGGGTTCTGCAAGAACTCCTAAAACTGAAGGTGGACAAAGCAATGGGGCCTGATGGAATTCACCCCAGAATTCTAAAAGAATTAAGGGGGGAACTAGTGAAACCACTGGCTACTCTTTTTAATAAATCATGGGAGGATGGTGTGGTACCCAAGGACTGGAGGAAGGTGGATGTGATTCCCCTTCACAAAAGTGGGACCAAGACAGAGGCAGGAAACTACAGACCTGTCAGTTTGACCTCTGTGGTAGGGAAAGTGATGAAGTCACTTCTGAAGGAAAGAATAGTTGAGTACCTAGAGGCCAGTGGGGCACAGGACCCAAGGCAGCATGGGTTCACAGTGGGAAGGTCATGTCAGACGAATCTAATAGATTTCTTTGACTGGGTGACCAAAGTAGTAGACCAGGGAGGGGCTGTGAACATGGCCTACCCAGACTTTAGCAAGGCATTTGACACAGTCCCACACAAAAGATTAATAGTCAAATTAACCAGACTGGGAGTGGGTCCCAGGGTGGTAGCCTGGGTAAAACATTGGCTGGACAACAGGACACAGAAGGTAATTGTAAATGGAGTCCACTCTGAAGAAAGAGGGGTTACTAGTGGGGTACCGCAGGGTTCAGTATTAGGACCAGTCCTTTTTAATGTCTTCGTAAGTGACATTGCAGAGGGACTGGAAGGAAAAGTATGCCTCTTTGCAGATGACACAAAGATCTGCAACAGGGTTGATACACAAGGAGGCGTGGAAAGATGAGAAGGGACTTGGCAAGGTTGGAGGAATGGTCAGAAGTATGACAGCTAGGATTCAATGCAAAGAAGTGCAGAATAACGCACCTGGGAAACAAGAACCCAGGGGAAGAATACACAATGGGGGGGAGGTAGTAACAACAACAAAAAAGGAAAGGGACCTGGGGGTAATCATATCAGATGACCTTAAGGTTAGCAAGCAATGTGAGAAGGCAGTAGGGAGGGCTGGGGGTATACTGGGATGCACAGGGACAGGCATCAGCAGCAGAAAACAGGAAGTTATTATCTCTCTGTACAGACAGTTGGTGAGACCCCATCTGGAGTACTGTGTCCAGTTCTGGAGACCCCATCTCCGAAAGGACATAGACAGGATAGAGGCAGTCCAGAGGAGGGCAACTAAAATGGTGCATGGTCTGCAAGAGAAGCCATATGAGGAGAGACTAAAGGAGCTTAATATGTATACCCTTGAGGAAAGAAGGGAGAGGGGGGACATGATAGAAACTTTTAAGTACCTCAGTGGAATCAACAAAGTACAAGAGGGTAGCATCTTTCAGAAAAAGAGACGTGCAAGAACAAGGGGACACAATTTAAAGATAGAGGGGGGCGGTTCAGGGGCAATTTGAGGAAGTATTATTTCTCAGAGAGGGTAGTGGATGCATGGAACAGCCTTCCTGAGGAGGTTGTGGGGTCTAAAACTGTGGCAGAATTCAAGAATGCATGAGACAGACATAAGACAATTTTTGTGGGGGGTAGGAAGAAATAGGCTGTTGGTTAACTAGGATCTGCGGCCTATCCTGTAGGTAGGGAAATGGGCAGACTAGATGGGCCAAGCGGTCCTTATCTGCCGTCAAAGTCTATGTTTCTATGCCTGACAGAAATAGTGAATGGGAGACAAAACATAGAATGGGCAGCAAGGAAAAAAATAAAAAACAACTTGGAAAAAAAGACTTTCTCGAAGGGCACAAAAGTGGGGTCCCAATGGGAATGGCCAAAGCAAGTCAGCAATGACAGGGCCTAAGACAGACCCCGCAAACAGAACAAACAGAAGCAGAGGAAAATATGTCTGGATAGAAGTTACAAAACCAGCAAAAATTAATAAAATGAAAACAGAGGAACCTGAAAAACAAAAAGTGGGCCCTCTAAAACCTATGAGAAAAATGGTGGAAACTGTACAAAGCTTAAAAGATGATGTTTCACAGGAGAAGAGTATGCAAAGCATTCCTTTCACAGATACATCTGACAGGGTAGCAGAAGCATTAGAAAATGTAGGTTGTTAAAGAATGGAAGATGGAAATGGATGGGACCCCAATTACCCCAGCACATCAACAGGAAACATGGAAACAGAATTTGACGGCAGATAAGGACCGCTTGGCCCACCCAGTCTGCCCATTTCTCTACCTAATGGATAAGCTGCAGATCCTAGTTAACCAGCAGCCTACTTCTTTCTACCCCCAACCCCTAGAATTGCCTTATGACTGTCCCTTGCATGCTTGAATTCAACTACTGTTTTAGAATCAACAACCTCCCCAGGAAGGCGGTTCCATGCATCCACCACTCTCTCTGTGAAAAAAAAATTCCTCACATTACCCCTGAGCCATCCCCCCTCTATCTTTAAATTGTGCCCCCTTGTTCTTACACATCTCTTTTTCTGAAAGATGCTACCCTCCTGGACTTTAATGATTCCCTTGAGGTACTTGAAAGTTTCTATCATGTCTCCCCTGTCCCTCCTTTCATCAAGGGTATACATATTAAGCTCTCTCAGTCTCTCTTCATATGGTTTCTGATGCAGACCCTGCACCATTTTAGTTGCCCTCCTCTGGACTGCTTCCATCCTGTCTATGTCCTTGTATAGACGAGGTCTCAAAAACTGCACACAGTACTCCAGATGGGGTCTCACCAACTGTCTGTACAGAGGGATAACCACTTCCCTTTTTCTACTTGTGATGCCCCTTCCTATGCATCCCAGTATCCCCCTAGCTGTCCTTACTGACTTCTCACATTGCTTACCAACCTTTAGATCATCTGATATGACTACCCCCATGTCCCTTTCCATTTTTGTTGTTAGCACCTCCCCTGCTATTGTGTATTCTTCTCCTGGGTTTTTGTTTCCCAGGTGCATTACTTTGCACTTCTTTGCATTGAATCTAAGTTGCCATATGTCTGACCATTCCTCCAACCTAGCAAGTCCCTTCTCATCCTTTCTACCCCACCTTGTGTATCAACTCTGTTACAGATCTTTGTGTCATCTGCAAAGAGGCATACCTTTCCCTCCAGACCCTCTGCAATGTCACCTATAAAGATGTAAAGAGGACTGGACCCAGTACTGAGCCCTGAGGTGCTCCACTAGTGACCCCCCCTTTCTTCGGAATGTGTTCCATTCACTATTACCTTCTGTGTCCTGTTTTGCAGCCAGTTTGCTACCCAGGCTACCACCCTGGGACCCACTCCCAGGCTGGCTAACTTGATTATTAATCTTTTGTGCAGGGCTGTGTCAAATGCCTTGCTAAAGTCTAGGTAGGCCATATCCACAGCCTCTCCCTGGTCTATTACTTTGGTCACCCAGTCAAAGAATTCTATTAGATTCATCTGACATGACCTTCCTGCTGTATATCCATGCTGCTTTGGGTCCTGTGCCCCACTGGCCTCTAGGTACTCAACAATTCTTTCTTTCAGAAGTGATTCCATCATTTTCACTACCACTGAGGCCAAACTGACAGGTCTGTAGTTTTCTGCTTCTGCCTTGCTCCCACTTTTGTGAAGGGGAATCACATCTGCCCTCCTCCAGTCCTCGGGTACCACCTCATCCTCCCATGATTTGTTAAAAAGTGTGGTCAGTGGTGTCACTAGGTCCTCCCTTATTTCTTTTAGGATTCTGGGGTGAATCCCATCAGGCCCCATTGCTTTGTCCACCTTGAATTTTAGGAGTTCTTTCAGGACTCTTTCTTCTGTAAATGGACTGGTGTCAACCCCCCTACCCAGAGTGCTTCTATTGCCTGGTTTAGGTAGCTCCTCCTTATCTTCTTTTGTGAATACTGAGCAAAAGTAATTATTCAGTATCTCTGCCTTTTCACTGTCTCCCTCTGCCCACCTCCCCTCTCCCTTATTAATCTTCACTATTCCTCCCTTAACCTTTCTATGCTCTCTAATGTACCTATAAAAGGATTTATCCCCCTTCTTAACTGACTTGGCTATTTTTTCCTCGGTTTGGGCTTTTGCTGTTCTGACTGCCTTCCCCACTTCTTTCTGCTTTAATTGATATAGTTCCCTGTCGTGCTCCCTCTGTGATTCCTTATACTTTTTGAATGCAGCCTTTTTCCTCCTTAACCTTCCCTGCCACCTCTTTTGAGAACCATAGTGGTTTTTCACTCCGCTTTGTTTTCTTTATCTGTTTCACACAAAGGCTTGTTGCCTCTATGATGGCAGTTTTGATTTTCTCATTGTTCTTCCACCCCTGTTTTTGGTTATTTGCTAGTGTATTCTCAGGTATTCACCCATTTTGCCAAAGTCAGCCCTTCTAAAGTCCAGTATACTTGTTTGCATGGCCTGCCTCCATGGTTGTGCGACAGGCCACACTGTGCAGTGGTCGCTTGTTCCCAGATGTCTACTGACTTCTAAATTTGTGATCCTGTCCATTTGAGAGTACCAGGTCTAGTATTGCTCCCTCCTGAGTGGGTTCCAACACTAGCTGTCTAAGGCCTGCCCCCTGCAGGGCATCGAGAATGACCCTGCTCTTGGATGTGGCTGCAGTACATGTCATCCAGTTAACATCTGGCATATTCAGGTCCCCCATCAACAGTATCTCCCCTTTTTCAGCCATTTTGAGAATGTCCTCTATCATTTTCTTGTCCATTTTCAAGAAGAGGCGTTAGCTCAACATTACACACCCCCTTGAGTACCTTATTGTGATTATGAAATGGGTCATCATTTTTAGTAGATGTAATGCACCATAGGCAATAAACACATACTCAAACACTGATAAGATCATCTTTAAGGACAATCTCATGGCAGACTTGGAGCAGTAGGCAAGACGTTTTGAGAGAAAGGCTGAGGCTGCCAAGTTTGGGAAGACTTTTTTATGTTTCTTAAGCAGTGTCAACAGTGGCTCAGTAGGTTGCACACTCTCATCTGAGGCTGGAGGATTAAAAGGCTGTGAGTTCTATCCCCATACCAGGCACTTTGATTAACTCCAAATACTGACACTGTATTGCAGCATGAGAAGGGTTCCTGCTGCACTCCTGAGGTGCCATATTTTGGATGAGATGTTAAACCAAAGTCCCATCTGCCTGTTCTGGTGGTAGTTCAGGTGGCTGTTAAACATCCCATGGCACTTCTTGAAAAGAGCAGTGGAATTTCCCTGGTGTCCTGGCCAAACTGTCCCCATTCCCTAAAAATACCACCAAACAGCTTAACCTGGTTCAATGTAAGTTGTCATCCATCTTTATCCCCCCCCCCCGGGACAAGGCTGAAAATAGAATTGCATAGTCCTACTTGCCCAGTCAACCAAAACTCTGTTTTCTTTTTTTTTGTTTTAAATGAAGGCACTGGTACAGGTAAGGAAGTTCAGGTGTCAATCCAGCAACACAGCAAGTCCAGGTGTCAATCCACCAACACAGCAAGGTACTTAAAAGTAGATACTCCAAGTGGGGTACCATCCAGGGTTAAGTGCAGAAACTATACATTGACCTGTTGATGCAGTGGAAGACTAACACTCACAACACCAGCGAATATGGATTTGTAATGAGCTGAGGTCATCCAGGGCTTGCCATGGACAGGAAGACTGAGGGTCCCAGAATGGGGGTTCACTTCCTTCGCTGTAATACTGCCACCTGGATGGCCATGAGTGGTAGTGCTACAGAGGCACATTATGGGAGGGGAGGACCGGAAGCAGGACGAAAACCATGTCACCAGCATGTGTATGCACAAGTTCACTAGAATATACGAGAAACCCCAGCTGCAATACAGGATGCCGATGTGCCACTCCGCCCAACATATGCAATGCCTCTCCTGCCCCAGAGTTGAATGACATTAATAAGTTCCTTTTCTTTCTGCCCATTTATGAAGTTATAATCGTAAATTCCAAAACAGACATCTGACTGAAAAATTGAGCCACTTTCTCAACCCTCCGACACCCCCCCACTTAGGAACACACAGCCCGTTTTATGATCTCAGCAAATGAATGAAGTGTATGCGTCACCCCACTGATTCCAGTGGGGGATACTTTTCCATACATTTTAGCAAAATGCAATCTTTTTTTTTTGTAATTTCTATTTTTTTCACTGTCTCTCGAGGAACTATCTCAGGCAGTCACTACTACCCCAAGCTCTACCTCCTACCTGAGACATCTCCGTCTTCCTGGCACCAGCCCAGCAGACCCCCTTGGCTCTGAACCCCCTGAGGCAGGGCCGCCCTATCCACCCAGGGTGCTCTGTCTACAGTCTAATGTGCCAGGCTGGTCTCGGCCCAGGAGCATAGAGAATGTCCTGTAATTAGAGTGTGGATATGGGGGTAGTGGTGCCCTCATCTATCCCCAAGGATGAGATTTTCTGCTGGTGCTGCCTCAGAGTGCAGCGTCTGGCCGACGCTCTGTGATACGGTCACTGCCATCTGCTGTCCTCCACCTCATTTTTGCTGCTCAACTCTTGAGTGACCTCTGTTTTCCACCAGAGGTCTCTACTGTGCCGAGCGGGCCCAAGATCCCACCACAGGGGAGGAGAGCAGTCTATAGGACATTCAATCCTCACCCTCCCCTGCCAACCCCCGGCACCCAGGCATGTTCCTGAACTCGGGTCACTGGCATGGCATGAAGTGTGGTGTCCAGCGCTTCAACCCTCAGCGCCACCAGGCTGGCTCAAGATTTTATCATTTTAATAAATCAAAGCAACTGTTCGACTAACAGGGACCCCATTAGTCATGCAGTCGGACTCAATTTTATTAAAATTTTGACTATAAAAGAAATGTTAATAAAATGTATGGAAAAGTTGCCCCCTTGAAATCAGTGGGGTGTGCACAGACAGCCTTCACCTTCTGACATCACAAAACGGGGCTGCATGTGCCTATGTGGAGGCATGTCAGTGGGTTGAGGTCAGGAAGAACTGAAGCAGCTCCATTTTGAGCATTTGGAATTTATGAGCATTATAACTTCATAAATGGGCAGAAACAAAATTAATTATTTATGCCACTGAAGTCTGGAACAGGTTATGGAATTGCATATGTTGGAGGGAGCAGCAATTAGTCAGTAGCAGCTAAAAATCTGGCTGCTTTTTAATGTAAAATGCAAATACAGAGTACAGTGAAACAAATCCACATGCAGTAGGGCCCACTGGACAACACCAGAGATGGACCAACAGACTGCCTAGATCAGAATCTAGGTAGGCTCCACCTCAGAGGATAATTAGCTCGGGGGGTGGAAGGGACAAGCCTAGAGAAGGCCGAGTACAGGGCTGGGGGGCAGTAGCAGCTACTAGAAGGGGCTGCACCAAACCAAAGACAAAGGGGCAGTAACACTAAATTGTATAAGCCACAGAAAGTATATGGAATATTACATTAAATGACAGTAATTGTCCCCTTCCCTCTTCAAAACCGCTATCAGGATTTCCCAAGTGGTACAGTGATTGTGGTTTCCACTCCCTATCCTTCTATCCTTCAGTGGAAGACAATCCTTCTGGGCCAATGTTGCCCCCCTTCCACTCCTTTCCTTTATAACTACCCTTTATTAGTCCAGCAATTTCACCCCATCCCAGTTAATGCCTGGAGGTCCAGTGTGCATACCCCCAAACAAAAACAATGTCCGACTTTTGCAGCTGTGCATATCATGCTGCCAGCTGTGCTCATCAAAAATCCTGCAAGCCTGTAACCTCCAGCTAAGTCAAGGTCACTAACTTCAGCTTTTTACGGGGGGAGTGCCAGTGGGCACACTGGCATGCAACTTAGCAACTAGACTACTAAGGTTCACATTCACACATAGCACGTGCTGAAAGGGTCCTACAGTGACCTGTTCCTGCTCGCCATCCCATCATGAGTCCATGGCCACAAGCAATGGGGTCCTGAGTATCCCCCACCCCCAGATGGTTGGATGTGCTTGTGCTAGAAATAAATTCTCTTCTTGAAATATATTTTCCCCATTATGATTTTACTTTCAGACTTTGAAAATACAGGTCCCAGCAAAGGACTGGTACCACTACAGCAGGTCATTTGTAATGCTGAAACAAACAACAAATACCAGCACTCCTTGAGGATGTAACCAGATAATCAGATTTATTATAATAAACGCAAAGCTGACTATTTAGATACTGTATGTCTCTGAGGAGTGCTGGTATTTGTTTTACTAGATTTTTCTGCATCTGACTCAAGCCTGTTGTTCCATTCTGTGCACAACCTGGTGTGGTGTGGAGCTGCAATTTGCTTTCTATATTAGACATTTTGTAATGTGCAGTTCTTCCCTTCTAATAATAGCAGCCAGTTTACACAGCTCAACTGCTCAAGAACTTGGGGCAGTACCATGTTCTTCCAGCTCACAGCGGTGCAGCCTCACACATTCAAGAGTGCTATCCCAACCCACCCTATTCCCTCTCTTCTTGAATGTGCTAGTACAGTCCTCTGAGTTGAGAGAACAAAATCCCAATTCTTGATTGCATCTTTAGTTTACATTTTACTTGCTGGCTCCCCGCCGACCACGTGTATCCGACTGACTGACCACCATGCTCTGCGCTCCGGCATCCGGCTCCTGCTACTCACCTCCAGGCTGTGGGCACCCACCAACTGACTGCCCCTGTGGCCTGCATGCCTGGCCTACTCCCCTCAACCTCAAAGCAAGTTAAACCCAGTTGTCAGGCAGTGCCATAGCGGCAGCCACATTTTTCAACAAGTTATGCCCAGTGAGAGAGAGAGAGAGTCAGACACTTAGCAATCGGAGGAGCATGCACGGCATGGCCAGGCCACCAGCAATAGATCCATGATGATAGATTGATTAATTTCTATCACACAGACAATAGTCACCTCTGCTTTTTGATTACAGTCACACAAGCCCCCCACACCCCACTGCCCTCAACCAGCCAGTCCCAGGGCCAGGAATACATACCTCTTACCTGTCCCACATTACAAGGAACAGTTCCTCATTTCAACTCAGAAAAGCCCTCTGTTCCACATTGAGTGGGTAGTGTCCCACATTTTATACTGAAATTTAAGCAGAAATCCAAACAATGAATGTGAAAAAATGTGTTGCTCAATAAAGAGAAAACTTTAGTAATGTAAAACACACATTTACACATTGTTCTGAGCTTCTATCTTTGTCATTTGATGAGTTGTTCAACATTCTACCTATTTTTCCCACATTTTAAAGTAAGTTGTTCCATATTTGGGGGTTGAGAGGTATGCAGGCATGCAGCAGAACAGACACACAGTCACAGAGTAGTCTCTGTCAGAGAGACCTCAGACTACCAACAGACCAGCAGTCCTCCCTCCTCCTCCCAACTGCCCACCAACCCAGGCTGGCTGACCCAACAAGTACAATGCCTTCAAGTTGAAGTTCACATGCTGTAGCCTGCCCAGGCTGTTGTCAATGCCAGTTCCTTCCCTTTGGGATGAGTTGGTCCTCAGATGGTAATGATTTATTTCTTCTGTCGGCATAGGCCAGCCTGGGGATGGCTCAGAATGCCCGTTGGCCTGCTGTGCCACCCATGCTGTTGCAGCTCTACTCTCCGTGGGTCAGATCAGGGTGTGGCTCACGGGTGCCAGTTGTTTTTGGGCCCTGTGTGCTCTGCCTCCCTCCTCAGCTCCTCCCAAACACACAGTCGACTGTCTATGTGGTCCTGTCCTGAGAAACCTAACCACACTCCCCATGAGGTGGTGGACTCAGACTGAGGAACTACTGCAAATCTGCCCCTTGGCCCACACAGTGGTGACCACCACTTCTCTGACCTTCTGGTCTTCCTCCTCGCAGACTCCAGTCCCTTTCCTGACTGAGGTCCAAGCTCTGCGCTGCCGGCTGCCGATCGAGACTCACCTAAGGGTCACGTAATGGGCCTGAGCCCAGTCCGACTACATCACTACACTGGCTGACTGGCTGGCTTGCTGGCTTGCCGGCTGCACACCCCCCTTCCCAACAAACATGTTGACAATTGCTGTGTGCGACTTTGCAGGACTTAAGGACCGGGACTTTATTTATTTTTTTATTTAACATTTGGTGACCCAGTAGGCTCACTGAGCCCCGAAGGTCCCTTTTTCAGGGGTGATCCAGGATAACAATACATATTTTCATACACAGAAAGACTTGGGTTACAGAGTAGTTTTAGGTGTGTGAGCAGGTTACAGCCATGGTTATCATCATGCCTCAGTCCTTACCAATATGTTGACAGCAGAATTAACAAAAGGTGCAGAAGAAATGTAATTTTACATGGTAAGCTCATTGTTTACTACTGGCATGGTTCAGTTGAAAGTTAGCTGTGGTACTATGTCTAGAGGGAAGTACTGTGGAACCTGATAAGGTGCTTGGAGGATCTGGATATTAGGAGGATAGAAGCAAGTGGGGGGGTTCATGAGCCGTGGCAATGACAAGTGCTAGTATCAGACATATAGGCTTTCAGTCTGGTGTGGAAGTTCATCAATGAGGAGGCTTTCTGCACTAGGGATGGGAGTTTCTTCCACAGGTAGGGGGCTGAGTAGGAGAACGACTTGCCACCAGCGTTAATCCTGACTCTGGGAACTTCAAGCAGTGTACGTCCAGATGTCCGTAGGCTCCTGGGGTTATGTTTGAGTGCGATAGTTCCAGAGATGCTGGCTGGAGCTGAAAGGCTAAGTAGCTTGAAGGTCAAGCAGAGCAGGGGGTAGTGGAGATGAGAGGTCAGTGAGGGTCAGCATAACTGGGCAAGTGTGTCATAATGGTGCCTTCGTGAGTGGTCCTGGGTAGCAAACCGGGCTACCTTGTAATACAGGATTTGCATCTTGGTGACCTCCTGCTTGGCCATGCCCAGTAAGATCAGGGCAGTGTAAGTCAGGGTGGGGAGGAGGACACTTGTGGTGATTGAGGTCCTGGCCTCAGGGATGAGCTGGTCTTTTAGCCAGTACAGAGTACCAAGTTTGCAGTGTATGGTCTTGGTGACCTGACCACGTGGTACTTGAAGGTAAGGCAATGGTCCAATGTTAGACCTAAGTATTTTAAGGAGGGCACAACCTCAATGTCATTTCCTGAGAGGGCAGTGAGTTGCAGTGATTTAGACCTCTCATGTCTAAGGGTGTTGAGTCTGAATAGCATCGCCTTAGTTTTGCCTGCATTTAGGACCATTCTATTTGCTCTCAGCCAGGCCTCGAGAGATGCTAGGTCAGCTTGGAGAAGGGGACCTAGAGCTGCAATGTTATCCAGTGATCAGTAGATGACAGTGTCATCCGCGTACTGAATGACTGAGCTTCTCCCACAGTGGAGGCTTAGGTCATTAGTAAATATGGAGAAAAGGAGTGGGCCAAGGATCGAGCCCTGCGGTACTCCCTCTGTAAGGGGTAGAGGACCCGAGGAGGCACTCTTCCAGATGACCCTCTGGGATTGGCCCGATAGGTAACTCCCAAACTATTTGAGAGCGAGGGGGTCTAGGCCAATTTTATCCAGTTTTAGTAGCAGGAGTTTGTGATCCACAAGGTTGAAAGTCCTGGACAGGTCTATAAAGATGGTGCCAGTGGGTGTCCCATTATCCATTGCCCTGAGCAAGTCATTCGAGAGATGGATGAGTGCTGTCAGTCCCATTGTTAGTTCTAAAACCATGCTGTGAAAGTGCAATTAGCTGACGGGACTCCAGGTAGTCACGGAGCTGGCCATAGACTAACCTTTCCTGTCGCTTTGTAAGTGTACTGAGCAGGGAAATATGCCTGTAATTGCTTATATTTTCCCTGAAGCCACCCTTGTGAATAGGGACCATGTTGGCCTGTTTCCACTGGTCCGGAACAGTCCCTTCAAGTAGCCATCTGTTTATGAGCCAGGTCAGGGGTCTGGTGAGAGATGGGACACCAACCTTACTGTAAGTAGCCGAGGGTTTATCCCATCAGGACCTCCTGAGCCTTTGTGTTTCAGAGCCCTTAGGAGGGATTGGACCTCTTTTGTCTTCACCAGTCTTAGATGGAAGGAGGGACAGTCAAGGCGAGTAGGCTCGATAACATTAGGAGCCGAGGTCGGCGAGGGCAGGCCGACCTTGTAGGCATCGGGGTTACCAAAGTGATTGTTGAGGACAGTAGCAATTTTGAGGGAGTTGCTCACTGGCTGACCATTGACCTCAATGTGGCAAGGTTCAGTCTTAGTGTTACCCCTGATCAGGTTGTTGACATGATACCAGAATTGTTTAGGGTTGCCCAAATTGTTTTTTTGGAGGTGAGTGACATACTCCCTTTTTGCAAGTTTGATGGCTGTCTTGCATTTGTTTCTTAGGACCTTGTATGACATGAGGTTGGCAGGAAGGGAAGAGAGCTTGAACTTCTTCCAGGCCTTGTCTTGACTGACCATAAGGGTTTTTAAGGATGGTGAGATCCACTTGTAGCAGCTATCCTTTGTTCTACATTTTTTCAAGGGGGCGAAGAGGTTAGCTGCTGTACATACTGTGCTGTGGAAATGCTCCACAGCCTCAGCCAAGGTGAGGAGGAGCTTAATTGGACTCCAGTCCAAACTGTGTAGGTAGTCATTAAACTGCACTGCTGAGAAGTTTGTGTAGTCATGAGCAATGAGTATTCTGGGTTAGATCTTGGGTGCTCTGTTCTTCCAGATGTAGAATATGGGAGAATGGTCACTTAAGGAGTCTGACATTATTCTGGCTTTCTGGATGTTGGTGGGATTGGACACCAGAGCCCAATCAAGGGTGGTGTGGTTCCCTGATTTGTAATTAAGTCTGGTTGGTTCTAAGATGACCTGGACCAGATTTGCTTCTTGGGTCAGTACCATAAGGGTGTTGTTAGGGTCCTGGGCCCAGTTTAGGTTGAAGTCACCCAGAATAAGGAGCTCCAAAGAAGCAACTTGGGCCGTGATTTTTGTTATTGCTTCTAGGGATTGAAGAGCCAATTTGGGCGGGTGGTAAATGCAGCCAATAGCGAGTTGCTTGTTGTGCCCTAGGGTGACTTGGATGAATATAGATTCACCATCAGGGGAGGTGTGTTCCTGCAAGGTGAGGAGTGATATAGTTAGGGCTGTGTTGGTGTAAATGAGTACACCGGCCCCTCTTTTGGTCAACCTGTCCTTACGGTACATACTATAACCTTGGGCCTGTATCTCATGATTGGGGATGTGTGCCTTAAGCCATGTCTCAGAGATGGCAAGGATATCAGGCTTGTAGAGATCAAGCCAGGCTTGTACCTCTTGCATTTTTGATCTTAGGCTGCATACATTCATATGCGCTATCTTTAGCCCCTTTGTGGACGCCCAGTGGGGTCATGAGGGGATGTTATTGAGAAGCTGGTGGTGTTAGGGCCAGGGTTAGGTGGTATGTCACCTGCCAGGAGTACTAACGCAGCTAGAAGGCAGAGTAATTTTGGGCTGGCCGATGGGATTCGGCTGCCTCAGCACATCCTGCTCGCAAAGTGGAAGATATCGTAGCATATCCCCTTTCTTATGAGCTCATGGGCTGAGAAGAGGGCAAGTAAGCTGGAGCAGGGCATTCCATTGTAGAGGCTGACAGAACGGGTGTCACTGTACCTTTGTCCCCTTATTTCTGGATGCCCTAGGCCTATGAGCCTGTCTGCCCAGAGAAGGGACAGTATATAGACTGTCATCAGTAGTACCCCCCTATTGGGGAGAGGGGCCCAAGGGTTGTGTGCCCCACGTGGCACATGATCGTGGGTAAACTTCTGGAGAGACAAGCTATGCTAGCAGAGGTGCCAGTAACAAGCTCTTTTGTCCTGTCTTAGGAAGTTATTCAAACATATGATGGGTACCCTGTCAATGGAGGAAAGTCTTGTGCTTAGAAAAGGGGTTGTGGTGGGGTGTTGTGTAAGAATTGCCCAAATAGCACGGTGCAAGCAGCAGATGGTTGTGATGACAAATGAAATGGGACCTTTTGAAATTAAATAAGCCTTAAGGCAGGTGCAACAAATAACTGCTGCTTGTTGTAAGAACAACAATGCTGGGCTGCTATTCGCTCTGTTGCCAACTCGTGCTTCCTCTCCTCACGTCTCCTCTCTCCTACCAGGCTCAGACATGCTCTCACTGCCACCTCATGCAGCCAGTCACAGACACTCTCGCTTCTGGCTTCTCCTTCTAACTATCCTAATTTGTGGATGCTTCACACCTAGGAGCCAGGAGTGAATTTTACTGGTTTGTATGCTTGGTGCTGGCTGTGTGGACCGACCTTTACGCATTGTGGTGCCCCCTCAGGAAGAAAATAAAGACAAAACACAAAGTACAGCAAAAAAACAAACAAACCATGAATGGGTCATGGAATCATCTACTGCAGTGGATTTCAATTCCACTGTATTAAGACTGCACTTCAATGCAATTGCAACTGCATTGAATTGCAACCGACAATGTCAACTGCCCGACGACGGCTCTAGGGACTATGGGATACTCACCCACTCCAGGGGTGTGGTCTGATGCTGCAGACATGGTAGGTATCAGTATCACACATTACCCCACACCCTGAAGGATCTTATTGTGCTTAGAAAAGGGGTTGTGGTGGGGTGTTGTGTAAGAATTGTCTAAATAGCATGATGCAAGCAGCAGATGGTTGTGATGGCAAATGAAACAAGCAGTGTAGTGCAGAGGGATTGCACTGTTGGTGAAGTATGCTGCATGCAGGGAACTATGAAACACATACCATCTGTTTTTTTGTTTTGTTTACCAGGTGATGATGACTGATAAATGTATAGGTAGAGAATGCCGTCAGTTAATCTCAGGACATCATTTCTTACCCATTTTCTAAATTAAGTTGATGACATCACCCAGTCCTACGGTTTTAACAATGTGCACTACTTCACTAAACACAGTGACACCTCCAGTAGAAGATTATATACATATCCTAGATTAGGTTTTTTGGAATACTGTAACTAACAGTCAGCGTACCATTATACATTCAGTCTTTAACAAGCATTTATCGATGTCAAATGTTGTCCTGCTGGCATTAGTAGTGCGGGAGTTAGAGAGATGCATAATAGAATTGACAGTGAAATATGGAACTGATGCCAGCCCCATCCCACCCTGCAGAGACTGACAGGCATTGAGGTATGCCTTTGGGTCATTGGCCATAACGCTCATGCCACTTCACCTCACCCTCCCCTGCAGACTCTGACAAGTGTCACATTGTGCCTTGGGGGTCATTGGGCTTACGTTTACCCCATTCCATAAGGAAATACATTGAGATGGGTGCAGTACAGGAGAATTGGGTGAACTTTGGGGCCGAAGAGTCCAAGGCAAACCTTGATGCCTGTCACTGGCTGCAGGGTGGGGGTGGGGTGGAATGATGTGAGCATTACAGCCGATAATCCAAAGTCACACCCCTGACACCTGCCAGTCTGTACAGGGTGGGACGTTATAGTTAGAAACCCTAACGCTCTGGGCATTTGTTGGTATTTGCACTCCAAATTTTCAACATGGGCTTTTTGTGACCCCATCTCATGAAAGCATTTGGGATCTCTTCTCATGAACAGTGGCACTGTGATTTTGTTACTCTGTCCCGAAACATTGATTTCCCACAGTGACCACACCATTTTGTGCCAGATGTGCAAAAACACATTTCAGGCAAGAAGTGAAAAATGACAACTATACCATTCACAAGGAGGTGTGAATAATTGGCAATGTTGAAAATTTGGAGTGAAAATATTAAAAACTTTCGAAGTTACGAGCATGGATGGAAACTGCACAATGCACGCTCGTAACACAGTCATTTTGTGTAATTTTTTCACCAAATTTTCAACACAGAAATTTTGGGACCTCTGCTCATGAAAAGTATCACTATGATTTTCTTAATCTGTCCCAAACATTGATTTCCCACAGTGACCATGCCATTTTGCACCAGATGTATGAAAACACATTTCGAACAGGATGTGAAAAATGACAGCTGTACTATTCATAAGGAGGTGTGAAAAAATGGCAATGTTGAAAATATGAAGTGAAAATATTAAAAATTCTTGAAGTTATGAACGTGCATGGAAACTGTGCAATGCACCCTCAAAACACAGTAATTTTTTGGAATTTTTTTTTCACCAAAACTGCAACACAAGCTTTTTGAGAGCCCACCTCATGAACAGCAGCATTGTTGTTTCGTTAATCAGTCCCAAAAGGTGATTCCGCACAGTGACCATGAAATCACCTTTCGGGACCAAATAATGAAATGACAGTGACTAAGTTCATGAGGTGGGGTCCAAAGAACCCCATGTTGAAAATTTGGAGCCAAAAGTCACAAAAATGGCTGAGATATCCACCTTAGTTGAAACCCCCGCATTGATGCCATCATACAGCTTACTGTGATTTTCTTCAGTTCGCGGTCGGGTTTTGAAGAGTTCAGATGTGTCCTGCTCCACTGAAGATTGTTGTGCCAGGTTCCAGAGGTAAGTATGGGGTGAGAGGGGTGCGGGGAGGTGGGGTGCGCAGAGGCTGGGTGTGGGTTGGGGAAGGGGTGCTCTGACTCAACAACAGGCCGTTTTCTTATTTTCAGGAATGGACATCGTGGGAAGGTTTTCTTTATTTATAGGTGACATTAAACAACTGGTGGGCACACTGAGGTGGGCTCCCAGTGTGCCCCATGACTTTGGAGAGGTTATGTTGGCCACACTGGAGTGGGCTCCCAGTGTGGCACACAATGAGTGTGGGGTGGGGCGAGGGCAGGAACATGCCAGCTTGGTCGGCTTTAGAACACACGCAGGCACACTGGGGTAGGATCCCAGTGTGCCACACAATTTTGAGGTGGGGTTATAAAAATGCCGATGGGGGATTGGGAACTCCCAAAGTTGGCTTGCTGGGGATTGTGAGAGGCGGATGGCGACAACCGCCACCATGTTTATCAAAATGTTTCAGCAGGCAAGGCACACCCTGCAATGATGAGGTGCTCCCTCACTGCAGTGGTGAAATTCTTTCAAGTTGGTGGCATGCTTCTCAAGGGCTGTCATAGGCAGCGTGCTCATTCATTGGTGCCACAGAGACCAGCCCAAAAAAGCAGTGGTGTCATTGGCCAAAATATGGCTACACCTCCACAACCTGCTACGCCAGCAAACTGTCACAAACTGTTGCATGCGCTGCATGAGCAAGACAACATAAAAATGACTGGGATAGGACTGTTAATTCAGAGACTGTTCTTGGTTCTACTATAAAACATAACTCCTCCTACTTATTTCTTCAGTGGATATTCCTATGATAATTTCTGTAACCCAGGATCTTGATTACGCTAACCAGAATTGTTGGATTGAACCCCATTTCACTTATTGCTAGACATCTGTTCTGGTGAATCCAGGATCCTAGTTCAGGGTGCTTAGCAATCAAACTACATATATTCATATGATCAGCTTTGATACTGTACTTTTATGACTGTGTTACTACAAACGTTGTTTTTAATCAATATTCTAGAGTGATACAGATTGGTGTCTATGTTTCCCATGAGAATCAACAGAAGCAGTGTGAAGATCTTACTGTAAATGTGTTAAGAAGAAAAAAACATTTAACTATTTTATTCTACTAGGAACCTATTTTTGGAGTTTGACTTAATTCATTTTAATTCCATATCTATTTGTGTGAGTTTGCCTGGGTTTGTAGAGCCCAGACTGCTGCCTGTTGTTGCCCTCCTGACTGTCCCTTGGACTGCTGACAGTGACTGGGAGAGTTAAGAGGAGCCTTTTTTCTTTGTCACCTCCTGTGCAATTGTAAAGTGGCTCCAGCCTCACTTTCACTGCTGCTGATGACCACCTCTCCTGATGACCTAGGGCTGCCCCCATCAACTGCCCCAGCCAAATGAAACATTCATCCCAACTACACAGCCACAACATGGGGCACAACATATGTTTAAGGGCAAAAACCCTTTTGAAAATAATGACTGTTGGGGTCAGTGCCCCCTGGACTAGAAAAAAGGCAGCCATCTTCTTACCTTCATCAGACCTCTTCCAACATGGCAATGGAGTCAGAGGACATCATGTCAGTCAATCAGGCTCCAGAAGCCTGCCAACAAACTGCAAAGGGCTCTTGGGACACAAGAAGACATAATTCACCCAGGAATTTGACTGCCAATCAGCAATTGAGTGACAGTGAGACAGACCCTCCCAAAAAACTGACAGGAACAGTGAGCCAATTGGGATGCTGTCTGCTTTCTACTAGACTAAGACATTTTCCAGCAGGTATTCAGTCTGGAGGAATCCAGTGGAGTCAGAGAAGGACAAATCAAATCAAATCAAATTTTATTTACAATGCGCTTTTCTAAAAACCAAAGTGCATGTATAGTACAATATAAAACCAAATATACAGTCTTAAAAAATATATACACACTACCAGTCAAAAGTTTTAGAACACCCCCATTTTCCAGTATTTATTGAAATTTAAGCAATTCAAGTCCAGTGAATAACCTGAAATGGTACAAAGGTAAGCAGTAAACTGCTAGAGGTTAAAAAAAAAAGATTAGGTTAGCAAAAACTGCTTTAGAGAAATTGCAAAGAAAGCCAAGGTGTCAGTGAGCACAGTTTCCTACACCATCAAAAGGCACTTGGAAACTGGAGGAAACTCTGACAGGAAGAGGTCTGGCAGACCCAGAATCAGAAGACAAGTTTCTGAGAGTCAACAGCTTGCGTGATAGGTGGCTCACAGGACAACAGCACAGAGTGACTGGCACCCTGAACCAAAAGGGCTACCACAGCATTTTGCAGCACCATGCAATACCCTCTGGTCTATGCCTAGTTGGTCAGGGGTTCATCCTACAGCAAGATAATGACCCAAAACATACCTCCAGGCTATGTAAGAACTACCTTCGAGGAAAAGAATAAGACGGTAGGCTTCAAATCATGGAATGGCCAGCACAGTCTCCAGACTTAAACTCCATCCAGCTGGTTTGGGATGAACTGGACAGAAGGGTGAAAGCAAAGCAACCTACAAGTGCAACATATTTGTGGGAACTTCTGCAACAGTATTGGGAAGAACTTCCCGAACAATATTTGATGTCCATTGTAGGAAGAATGCCACGAGTGTGTTCGGCAGTTACAGTATATCTGCAAAAGGTGGCTACTTTGATGAGTCAAAAATTTAGATTAAATTTTGTGAAACAAAATGATTCTATGATTTCTTTTTTATCTCCAATTGTTTATTTGTTCTATGCTTTAATTTCAGAGTACATTGAAACATTAACCTGAGTAAATTTCAATAAAAACTGGAAAAATGGGGGTGTTCTAAAATTTTTGACTGGTAGTGTATAAGATAGAAATGCAGCAATAATAAAACTAAATATTGTCCCCAAAAGCTAAACCAAATAAGTCTTTAATGAGGACTTATCAACTGCAATAGTGATCAGACACTGTACCACAAGCGGGAGAAATGTACTAATGCAGCTACAAAGGAGGAGGAGTCTGCTGCTTGCAGCACAGTCAGAAAAAGATACTGAAAGCCACAGCTGAGGGCCTCATGCTATAATGGTAAGCTGCAATTAGAAAACCAGCACACCAGACAACAAATGAATTCCAGAAAATGGATTTTACTGAGTTTTTTTTTAAAGAAATAACATATAAACTGTAAAATAGGATGAACTAACATAATACAACAGTGCTGATTGCAAGTCCCCACACTCTCGAACTTGCCTCAACACTTTTGGGGTGTGCTACCCCTTTGTCTGGAGGCTGGTTTTCTTATTGTGGCTATTCTGTTATTTGTCCAACACCCACTCAGATTCTGAGGTCTGCCTTGTTTTCAAATTATATAATGGTAAGCTGCCCTGCAGTTAATCAGTGTACTGTCTGAGAGACACTGAGGAAGCTGGAAGCCACTTTGCTAGGCACCACAGCCAGGTTATGGCTTGCAAAGGGAGTTGCTTTAGGGCTTTGTAGATGTGTGACAGAAGCTGGGATCCATTCAAACACCCTGAGAGACAAACAGAGTGAGATCCCAGTTAACTTGAGTGAGGTGTCAAGAGAGAACAAACAGAAAAAAAGAGCTGTGGGAGCCAGTGGAAAAAGGTCAGCGAACTGCATGATGGAGCAGGTACAACCAGCTAGGATTGCAGCTAGACAGCAAGGCCTACCAGTCAGAGAGTAACTGTGAGTAACTGAACTGGGCCCATGGGTCCTGCATCCTAGACTTTCTATCTATTCGATAGGGCCACAAATCAGGGCCTCAGTTGTTTAATGGACTAAGCAAAGAAGCCAAGATTTCATTTTGAGTTTTGTTGTTTGTGCACCAGCACCAGCCAACCATGTGCAATGTTATTAGGCCTATACCTATCCAGCACATGGGTACTCGGACTTTCCCTGGAGCTCCCTAAAGAACTAGGTGTTATTGGTTATATCAGTGGGGACTGGGTTAGTGGCCCAACAGTACTGCTGGGTTGGGCACAGAGTTAGTTGTGGGAGTGCTGTGCCAAGGCCAGATAGATGCTGTTTAATATTATTTGTTTGCCTATCCCTAAGTGGAGGCACTGCAAAACTTATTATTATCTACAACAACTTTGCATAATGAATCCCAAGGCATGGGGACTAATGTCATGGCCGAAATCATGCAAATCAATAACGCCACACACAAAACGGTGTGCACTAAAACAAGGTCAGGACAATAACACTGACCCAACCAGAAACAGCATACACTGTAAACAAAAAGAACACTATCTTGTTTTTTTTCAGGGGGCTCCACCCCCGCACCCCCTGAAATGGGGGCCTTCACCCACCACCACCCCCGGACTTATTATATCTAACTCTGGGGGGGTGGACTTTGGGGAAGGGGCGAAGCACTGGAGAGTGAATTTATTTTCTTTTGAAAAAAAAAAAAGCTGCAGCACTATGGGACCTGGGGGGAACTGACACATGATACCAGCTTCCCGATACTGCTGGGTGCTGGTGCTCTAGCCACTTCACCACAGGAGCAGCTCAACCATACTATACAATGACAGACTCCTTGACACTCCCTCATGTGAGCCTACAGTGACAGAGGTATCAGTTATTACCCTCACACTCAGAAACTCCTGTCACTGTAGAAACTTTTGCACTTTCTGCAATGCAATAATTCATGTGCAGTTTCATCAGCGCTATATTGACCCAGTACTGAATCCCAACAGGAGTTATCAACCCAGAAACCTCAACCTTATTTGAGCCTATAAGGCAGGGTAATGTACTGTCGGCTCAGCAGGTTGCACTCTTTCCTCTGAGGCCAGAAGATCAGTAGGCTGTGGTTCTATCTCCACACCAGGCACTTGGGTTAAATCCAAATACTGACACTGTAGTGCAGCATGAGGAGGGTGCTGCACTCCTGAGGTGCCATCTTTCAGATGAGACGTCAAACCGAGGTCCCATCTTCCTGTTCTGGTGGTAGTTCAGGTGGATGTTAAAGATCCTGTGGAACTTTTCAAAAAGAGCAGGGGTAGTTTTTATTCAGAATTCAAAAACAAAAACCAAAAGAAACACCATCAATAGTTTAAGATAACAAATCAATGAAATTATACATAAATTATGAAACTGTGTAAATTACCAAACATCTTTATACAAATTCTGAAATATAGTTTCCTGAAGCAAGCTACTAAATTCCTAAAAAAACCATCACCAAAAAACCAAAAGAACATAAACCAAAAAATCATTATCCTGCTGAGAAGTTGTCAAAACGAGTTGGATAACTAATAAAAGGAAAACAAAGAACGAAGAAAAAAAGGAAGCACCTTAATACAAGAACATCAACCCACCCAGCCAACATTTTTCCATAATTTGGATACCACCACTTGCCCCTAAGTATGTTTTTCATATTCATAAATATTGTCAAGCTCTTGCTGTATTCTAAAGAAAATGTCTTGTTGTTGGATCACTTTACCTTGCAGGAACCTAAGACATCTCACCTGCCAAATGGACATCTTTATATATGTAAGCAATAACACACGACGAGGTGTGGGTTACGTGCTGATAAGAGCACGCCTAGGGGTGTTATTGTGCTTATAAAATGGGCTCTTTGTAAAGTAATTTTTTTTTTTTAATGTGTAAAAAAAATAAAAATAGAGAATTATAAGAATAGGTTTAAAATTGTGAGAACAGTGAAAAAATAGTCCCTTGTATTAAGTTTCTGTGCAATGTATTTATTGTGTCCCCCCCGCACAGAAAAAGTTAGTCATACATTTTTAGTATGTTTTTTTTTTTTTGTTTGCCTGTGTTTAGTTAGGAGTTGAAGTCTTAAGATATGAGCGTGTCTGTTGACTGGGAGCGGCGTGTCCCTCAACAGACACCGTACAAAGCAGTGACAGTATTTCTTTTTGTTTCTGGTTTGTTTTGGGGAATATTTGGCTCGTTATTAGTTTTAAAAAGTAGCGACGACTGATGCTTCGTTGCTGCTTGCCGAGTGGTTCGTCAGGTAGGTGGGTTTCCATTCACGGGATTTGCAGCAGTTTGAAAAAAAAAATGCCGTTTACGCTTTTGGTGCGTTTTGAGTACTTTTAAAGTCTGGTAATGGTGGCAGGGGCAGAGAAGCCGTGAGAGTAATTTGTGAGGTGCGAGGTTTTCTTTATTTAGATGGAGTGCCATATGTTGTTGAGTGCAGTGTTAGGTTACTGTGATGTCCACGAGTGATGTCGTGCTGCTGGTTCAGTGAGCTCTGCCAATCAACGTTTCTGTTAATGCTTGGCAGAGCTCATTAATTTTTTGGGTCATTTGGCTTCTTGGTGGGCAGTAGTACCGGTTGGCTACAATATCATCTGATAAGGACACGGCTCAGATGATGTTGTAGCCAATCAGTGCTTTGGGATGTCCAAGCCCATTTTATAAATCAAAAGAATATTGACTGTACTTTTTGTCCATTGTTCCCAAGCAATCGGAATTTGTCCTAAAATTAAAATATCATAGTTCATCAATAGAATCAATTTTCCCCCCCACAAATCTGACAATAAATGCCAAAAGTTAAGGACATGAATACACTCAAAAAAAAGATGCTGCATTGTCTCCACAACTCCAGCACAGGCACTCTCTCCACACCTTCTATCATCCAGCTGCTTATGCTTCTGATTGCCTCTTACTTGTAAGTTCTGATGACCACATAGCCAAGCAAAATCCTGCATTTTAAGTGGAAGTCTAGGATCAATCATACTTTATAACAGTAAACTAATTTTAATCGTAGAGGAGACTTGAAAAACTGGCTCTTCTCGATACCATGTATCCAAAATATTTTTATAAAACGTTTTCTTCCCTTTTGCTAGACACCATGCCAATTCAATCCGCAAGGTTCGTATATAGCGCAAGGTAGTCTGTACTTAACTTGGAAGCATTTTATCAATCGGATGCCACTTACGTCTACCCCATGCTTCTAAAAAAGATTTACCCCATAATTGCATACAGACTTGCCCCATCTCTGCTGTCTGTAACAACAATGGACAAATAGAGCTAAAAAAGAGATTTCCCAAAAAATAAATCAGAGGATGAATCATATTCAATCCTCCTTCTTTTCTTACCCTGTAGGTATGAACCCTCTTAACTGGGTTTAACCTACTTCCCCACAAAAAATGGAAAAATAGACCTATAACTTTAGTGTGCATCTTATAAGGGAGAGGAAACACATGCGATACATTTAAAAAAATTGGTGCTATATATGCTGTTAATAGATAAACACACTTTTTTCTAGATGTTTTCCAAGATAACCAGGACAAAACCTTAAGCTGTGCTTTGTCATAAACAGTATTCCAATTTTGATCTTCTGAGGCCTTGATTCCAAAAAATGAATCCAAAACTTTAATCTGACTTGTAGTTATCAGAATTGGAAAACTCTCTACCTTCTCAATATCTCCTAACACCAAAACAATACTCTTACCCATATTAAGTCTAATTCCTGTAATATCATAAACTTCTTGCATCATATTTAATATCCTGATACCAGACTCTCCATCTGCTACAGTAAAAATGCAATCATCCGCATAAGCAGAAACTTTTTGAAACACATAGCCATCACAATTTGTAATGTCTCTGATATCATCATTTTGCCCAACTCTTCTTAATAAAGGGTCCAGACCGAAAACTTATAACAAGGGGCTCATCGGGCAACCCTGCTTTACCCCATTTTTTTAATAAATCGGCACCACTAAGTATCCATTCACCAGAGGACTAGCTTGAGCCTAAGCATATAATACTTTAACTAAAACTAAAAAGGCATTAGGTATCCCATAATGCTGCAATACCATCCAAAGGTTCTCCTGTCGAACTGCGTCAAAAGCAGTTTCCTGGTCTACTGACATTAAACATCCTTTTACCTTATTTCCTAGACCATGTTCCACAATCTCCCTAACAAAAGTCAAATTTTGTACAATGTTCCTGCCCGGAATTGTACAAGTCTGCTCCGGGATAATTAACTTTTGAGCAACTTTTGCCAATCGAGTAGTAAGTATCTTTGCCAGAATTTTATAATCTGTATTCAACAAAGTTAATGGCTTCCAATTCTTTAAATCTTGGGGGTCTCCTTTTTTTATATAGAAAAATCATAATCCCCATCTTCATCGAAGGGGCAAGCCTATTTTCCTCCCAAATAGCTTTATAAAGTAACTCTAGACAGGGGGCCAAAAAATCAGCAAAAGCCTTATTGAGATTGTTTGGTATCCCATCAAATCCAGGAGTAGTCTTGGCAGATAATTGAGTAATGGCTTCCCTAATCTCTAGCTCTGAAATATGTGAAACCAAGCTTTCCTTCTCCTCATCAGCCATAGAAGGTATAACTAAGCCCATAAAAAAGGAGTCCTGACATCTCTTACCCTCCTTTTGAAAAGTCGCTACAACATGCTTCTGTACAACAAGCATTAGATCCTGGTTTTGCTCCTTTAAATTACCCTGCTCATCTCTCAGTGCTGTCATAACCAGCTTCTGCACACCCTGCATACTTAAATCATATGGATCTACCTCCTCATTTGTACCTATAGTCTGATATTTCTGCTGATTCGCCACCTTCCTAGCAGTTTCCTGCAAGTACTAACACATTTGCTCCTTTAGACTCTGCAAACGCACTGAAACATTATTTGTTCTATCCACTGCTTGTGTTAGAACTTGCACATATTTTGCTCTAAGCCCTAAGTATGCAATATACTTGTCCTTCGCCTTCTTCTTCATAAGTGATATATACAAACATTGCAGGTCCCTTTTTGTATCCTCCCACCAATCTATGGGACTGTCATACATAAAGCAAACATCTTTCCTTAACAAAAACTATTATTTTATTGATCTTAGCACATAAACATCCTGCAACACTGAAATATTCATTTTCCAATAACCCCTACCTGCTATTAGTTTCTGTCTTTCTCCCAACAGTAGCTTAACTGCCAAATGATCTGAAGTATCTAATGGCAACAAAGCTACTTCTTGACAGGTAATTTGTACTGATGCAAACCAAAAATCTATCCTGGTAGATAGTTTACCTTTAAAAAAGGTGTGTTGCGGTGTCTGCTGCAAAATCTCATAAACATCTCTTAGGTTATTCCTACGTAAAACTGCTAACAAAGTATGGGAATCACAAAAGATTTTCTTTGTAGTCCTCCCCCAATCTCTATGGGAAAGTCCACAATTAAAATCACTACCCCATAGAACCAACTTAGAAGTATTCAAGTATGGTTCCACTTTCTTAAACAAATTCGACCTCTCTGCTTTAGTCTGGGGGGCATATGTATTAATAATCCTGAATGCTTCTTTCTGTAACACTACATCAACAACCATAGCTCTCCCTGGCTGTATATCATAAACATGCAATATTTTAACAACAACCCCTAAAAAAAGTAATCCTATTCCAGAACATTGTTCCTCCCCTATTAACCAAAAAGAAACGCCCCACCTCCATTCTCTTTTTGCAGCCTGCACCTCAAACAATGTATGCAGCCTAGTATCCTGCAACAAAATGACCTGCCCACCCCCAATACTAAGACTTAGGAAGGTTTTCTGCCTTCTCTCATAAGACTTAATACTATTTACATTAACTGTAAGGAATGAGAAAACCATAACAAATCCAACAAAGGAAAAGATTACTAACCTAATCATTTCTTTTTCTTCCTCTTCCTAGTTTTAAGCTTTTTAGTACAGCCTATCTCTGAAGCACCCTCTGCCTGGGAGTAGGCCACAGAGGAAAGATCCGAATCAAAACCATCCTCCTCCACCCACTGATCAAACCACAAAGCATAAGAATTTTTAACTGTTACCCCACCCATACTTTTAGATGCACCTGGGAATCTGCTAGAAGTTTACCTGTTTTAGACCGGGTTAACCTCTGGAATTCTGCCTCCAACTGCATGGGGGGGCATAGAAGTACCTTCCTCCATTACTTCAACACTTTGTTCTACATCATCTACATAGTCCGTCTCCCTCCCACCTTTTCTAGACTGACAAGGGAGACTTATTGCTCCCACAACCTCTTCGGGTCTTATATCACTTTCTAACTCTTGCACAGTACTCTGAACTGTTTCCTCTAATATTTCTTCCCCTACCCCCTTTTCTAGATTTCCAGTCCTATCTGCTTTCCTTGGGACCCTCTGAGGCAGAGGATTCCTATCAGAAACAGTGTTAAGCAACTCAATCATGAACATTTTCTCTTTTTGAGCAGTGGCCACATAAACATCCTGCTCAGCTCTAACAGTGATATCCACATTATTATGCGATGTCCAAGAGTAAGTGCGAAAGGAATGCCCTCGCTCATCACATAAATTGCAGCATGAGGGGCTGCCGACAATGAGCCAACATGCCCCAACTCCCACACAAACCACATTTTGCTTGTCACAAACATTACTAAGATGACCCACATCTCCACATTTAAAACAAGCCCGTGGCTGCCGGGTTAAAATTACCCCTGTCCCCCCCAAAAAAACAATTTGGTAAATGACTAGTTTGACCATTTTCAAGATTCAAAACTACCTGATATTTCCACCCCCAGTCCATAATTGTTCCTCATCCAAAATGGGTTCATGAAAACCTTAAACAGAGCAGTGCTGTTGCAACCAATAAGTTATATCCGCAACATTCACCCCCTTATTCCTAAATAATACAGTAATCATTTTTGTTAAGAGGTTCTGTTACCGGGATTGCCAAGAAAGGCCTCCATAAAGGAGAAAGTTTCATAAGACGGTATTGCTTCCAAAATCTTTCCAGGCCTGCAGGATACTTAAAGCTGACATCAAAGATAGAATCCCCTGGAACATGAATTAAAGCATATATTTCATACGCATAGTATTTCATACTATCTTTTAACAAAGTCCTACCAACAAATTGTCTGTCCGGAACTGTAGAAATATTGCCCCTATATTTCAGCCTTACAGCATTGCTTCTCACTGCAGGCTCTAATGTTGGGCCTCTCTCAGTTGGAAATAAATGTTCCTTTACCTTACCATGCCACACCATAGCAGGAGCTGAAACCAGAGGAGCTAACTCTGGTAAATCTTCAGAAACAGTCTTGTCCTAAATTAGATTTTCTTATTGATTCCTCAATAGAAGCATTAGAACCCTCTGTTTCTTGATTTCTAATAATATACAGATACATAGATACATAGACAGTGTCGGCAGATAAGGGCCTATGGCCCACCCAGTCTGCCCATTTGAGCTTGCAAGTTCAGTTTGTTTTCCTAGAAGTCTGTTGCCCCTTACCCTGACCTCCAGAATTCCTTTATGTCTATCCCATGCATTCTTAAATCCCGTGATTGTTTCAGCCCCCACCACTTCCTCTGGCAGGGTGTTCCACTTGTCCACCACCGTTCTGTGAAGAAATTCTTTCTCATGTTTCCTCTGAATCATCCTCCTTCAACTTCATCCCATGCCCTCTAGTCCTGGAACATCTTTTCGCTTAAAAATAGTGTTTTCCTGCACCCTGTTCCTCCCGTAAGATACTTGTATGTCTCTATCATATCCCTCTCCCTCCTCTCCTCCAGGAGTACATGTTCAATTCCTTCAACCTGTCTTCATAGGACTTGTGATGCAATCCATGCACCATCTTTGTTGCCTTCCTCTGAACCTTCTCTACCCTGTCTATGTCCTTACGTAGGTATGGTCTCCAGAACTGTACACTGTACTCCAGGTGGGGCCTCACTAGTGTCTTGTATAGCGGAATTATGACCTCCTTTTCCTGCTGGTGATGCCCCTGCCTATACATCCCAGCATCCTATTTGCTTTACCTGCTGCCTTGTCACCTGTTTCCCTACCTTGAGGTCATCAGAGATGAAACCCCAAGATCCCTTTCCTGCTTGGTGCATGCTATATCCTCACCCCCCAACTGATATATTGTGCCAGGGTTTTTGTGCCCCATATGCATTATCTTGCACTTCTTTGCATTGAATTTCAACTGCCAAACCCCTGACCATTCTTCAAGTTTCTGCAGGTCGCTTCTCATTCTGTCTACACCCTCTGGTGTGTCTACTCTGTTACAGAGCTTTGTGTCATCGCGAACAGTGAAATTCTGCCTTCTAGGTCCTGCGCAATGTCACTGATGAAGATGTTGAATAGGACTGGTCCCAGCACTGATCCCTGTGGTACCCCACTGGTCACTCTTCCCTCTGTGGAGTGACAGCCATTTACCACCACCCTCTGTGTCCTGCCACCCAGCCAGTTACCTACCCACCACACTACTGTCCTGCCCACACCCATATTCCCCAGTTTGTGTAATAGTCTTCTATGTGGCATAGTGTCAAGGCCTTGCTGAAGTCCAGATAGGCCATGTCCACTGCCCTCCCTGATCCACCTCCCTAGTCACCCAGTCAAAAAATTCAACAAGGTTGGTCTGACATGACCTCCCCCTGGTGAAACCATGCTGCCTTGGGTCCTGTAGTCCATTGACAACCAGATGTTCCACCAATCTCTCCTTCAGTAGTGCTTCCATGATCTTCCCCACTACCGAGGTGAGGCTGACTGGTCTGTAGTTCCCTGCTTCCTCTTTGTTCCCACTTTTGTATAAGGGGACTACATCTGCTGTCCTCCAGTCTTTGGGTACCTCCCCTGTTTCCAGTGATTGGCTAAACAGGATAGCCAGAGGTTCAGCCACCACCTCTCTTAGTTCTTTAAGGACCCTGGGTGCCCCCATCTGGCTCCATTGCTTTATCAACTCTCATTACTTCCAGTTCGTTCAGGACCCTTTCTCGTGTAAAGGGACTTGTGTCCATTTCTGCACCATTTTCACCCCTTGTACTCCCTTCAGACCCATTACCCTCCTCTTCCTCAGTAAGAACTGAGCAGAAATACCTGTTCAATATGTCAGCTTTACTGTTGTCATCCTCCACGTGGCCCCCATCCTCCCCCTTCAGTCTCACTATCCCTCCCTTTGTCTTTCTTTTTTCACTTATGTACCTGTAAAAGGTTTTGTCCCCTCTACCCACTGATTTTGCAATGTGCTCTTCTGTCTGAGCTTTGGCTTCCCTTACTGACCTCCCTGCCTCCCTTTGCTTCTCCTGGTACTTCTCCCTATCCCCTTCTGCCTGTGTCTTTTTGTATTGCCTGAATGCAATCTTTTTGGCTTTCACTTTCTTTGCTACCTCTTTGGAAAACCATAATGGTCTCCTCTTCCTTTTCCTCTTGCTAACCTGCTTAATGCATAATTCTGTTGTTCTTGTAATCCCCATTTTAAATACTACTGTTCCTCAACCCCTGATTCCTGTCCCATTCCCCTTAATGCCTCTTTCAAGTATCTCCCCATTTTCCCAAAGTCTGCCCCCTAAAATCCAGGATCGTGTTTTGTGTGGTTTGGTTCTGCTCTTTCTGATTTCAAACCACAATGACTGGTGGTCACTGTTTCCCAGGTGCTCCCCACTGTTACCCCATCACACTGTCCCTGTTTGTGAGCACAAGGTCCAGTATTGCCTTCTGCCGAGTTGGTTCCGTGACCAGTTGCTTGAGGAAGGCACCTGAAGGAGTCCAGGATAAATCTGCTCTAGTTGATGCTGCTGCTGGGATGCTCCAGTCCACATCTGGAATATTGAAGTCTCCAACCAGTACTACCTCACCCTTGTCTGCCATCCTTTGGATGGCTAGCATCAACTCCTATCTGTTTCTTCCTCCTGGGCTGGTGGTCTATAGACCACACCTGTGTGGATGGCTGTCCCCATTTTCCTTTCCAGCTTAACCCACAGTATCTCTCCCCCATTTTGTTCCTCCTGGATCTCTGTGGCCCTTATGTCATTTTTCACATACAGTGCCACTCCTCCTCCATTCCTGCCTGCCCTGTCTCTTCTGAATATGTTGTAGCCAGGTATGGCCATCTCCCAGTCATGGTTATCATTACACCAGGTTTCAGTGATGGCCACAATGTCCAGGTCTGACTGCACCATGACAGCCTCCAGATCTTCCATCTTGTTGCTAAGGCTCCTGGCATTTGCACACATGGCTTTCCATGGTTTGACCTCCCTAGACTGTTTCACTGTTCTACTCCAGCCCCTTCCTTGGTTGTCATTTATCCCTGGTTCTTCTTGCTGTCTGCCCTTCTGCTGAATTTTGCCCCTTTTCTGCTTATCCACCTCTTGGGCACTAATCTCCATCTTTTGCACACTGCTTTGCAGAGATAGCCACTCCTCTGGTTCACTGGTTCCACTGCTAGCTGTGGGGGGTGAGCAAGTAGGTACCCTCCTTGCTGGCCTGCCACCCCCTTTGCTAGTTTAAATGCTTGTCAATGTAGCATTTAAACTTATCATTGAGTGCTTGGATTCCCCTCCAGGATGGATGCAGGCCGTCAGGCTTGAACAAACCTCCATCCTCCAGGTGGGTCCCCAGTCACCAATGAATCCAAACCCTTCTCACAGCACCAGTTCTTCAACCATGAGTTAAAGTTCCTGGTGCATGCACTCCTATGCTCTCCTTGCCTCTCACAGGTAGTACTTCAGAAAGTGACAGCTACTTGCTTGAGACCCTCCCAGTTTCCTAAACTCTTCCTGAACTTCCTTTGGCTCCCCATTTGCCAGGTCATTAGTACCTAGGTGGATAATGACATCCAGCTCACCCTCCCGTCTTGCCTTCCCAGTGATCCCCAGGATCTTCCTTCCATCCCTCCATGCCGTGGCACCTGGTAGGCACCTCACCTCCCTGTCCTCCCCCTCCTGTGTTCCTAGCTGGATCCCTCTTATGATGGAGTCCCCCACCAGGATTTGCTTCCTCCTCCTCTGGGGTCCACTGCTTTCCCTGCTGAGGTCACCTCCTTGGCTAACCTCCACATCCTTTCCTTCCACTTCTCTGGGTACCTCTGTTTGGTTGTCCTCATTTGCCAGTGTGGCATATGAGTTCTTGAGTGGAATAGGATCTGGGATGTGCCTCTGCCTGACCGCTCTAACCCTCCCTGAGCCCACTGTCATCCAAGTGCTCCTCGTTCTCAGCATCCTTTGAGGCAGTTGCATTGGACTGGGTGGTCCCTGGATAGGGGTGATGGTACTCCTGACCCAGTTTACTTCCGCTCTGAGTCTGGCTACCTCCTCCTGCAGTCCAGAGAGATGCATGCAGATGGGCAGCACCTCAGTGTCCAGAAGGTCTGCCTGAATATGGCTGCCCTGACAGCCACTGCATTGCACCACTCCCGACATTATACTGCAATTCCACTACTGCCTGCTACTGAAGCTCTCCTAGTTCCTTTTATTAATTTACTGTCCTAAAATCCTGTCACTGATCCTCAGATAAATGTTTTTTTTTTAAAGAAAAAGAAACCAATAAATAAATAAATGAATCAAAACACTTGTCGTGCTGAGGGTGGGCTTCTTCCCCCTTATGCCCCTCCTACTTCACACCCCTTACTATACGCTGTGTTTAGCGACTGTCAATCAGATTTAACAGGGCATATAATTAAGAGTTGGGGGAAGGGGAGGCCAGACAATTAACACCCTTCACCCAACTACAGGGCAGTCAGACAAGCCAAGATAAAATTTGCAGCAATTAAAGACAGCACAGAATTACACCACCACTATTTTTTAAATTTTCAACAGCCCAAAAACAATTATAAGTAAAGACAACAAAGAAAGTATAGTGTCACTAAAAGCCCACAATCTAAGTAATAAAGAATGAGGCTCTTCTTGCTCCTGAGCCAGCTCACTTCTTGAAGGAGAACACTGCCCCGGTGGCAAGGAAGGAACCAGAGCAGTATCGGGGGGGGGGGCACTTTTGGGGCTCCAGAAATTCCTGGCTGAAAACTTTGTCCTACACAATTCAAATTTGCATTCCACCCAGTACCCGCAGGATTTTTGATCCAGCCTGCAGCTTGCAAGGCTGTTGTCACCTAATTGTCTGAGTCCTGGTCCAAGTTCTGCATACCTTGCCTGGGACCATCCGCTACACGGTCCTGCAGCTTTCTGCTTTTTCCCCCTTCCTTCAACATTCGTTTTGCACCTCCTACTGAGGACCCAATATTAAATGTCACCTCAGGCAAAACAATCTGAGCAGAAGCTCTCATTGTTTGCTTTGTATCTGCAGCTTGCCCATCAAGGATTGCCTCATACCGCGAAACGGATACCATGCTAGCAGCATCAGATGCATTAATAAAAGCCTCCACTTCTGATTCTAATGCAGAGTCTGTACAAGTACTAACCAAAACTTCCATTGCTGTAATATCTTCATTTGGACTTACCAAGTCTCCTGCAGAGCCTACAGCTGCGACAGCCGCCTCCACTTCCATTATTCGAACCTGCGCTTCCATTTCCTGTACCACTGCTTTCATGGCCTGCCTCTCGAGTGCCTCCTGCAACCACTCCCATGCTGTCAGATAGAAGTGTTCCACTTCTTCCAACTGTACCCGCAAATCTGCCTCCACATCACAACTCGCAGGCTGTGTTACCTCTCACTGTTCTGGGACTCCCAGATCCGAATTCACCGATAAGTCCTCTTCCACTTTGCCCTTAGGCAACTCATCAGGATCCATGAGTTCCATAGCCGGAACACCTCCTCCAGTATCGGTCTCCATTCAAACCAATAGGGGCCAAGGAGGAGACCTGCTCCTTAGCCACCTGCACATCCAACTCCCCTCAAGACTCCAGACCACACTGAGCAGGATCGATGCTCAGCCACACAGCACCCTCTGCTTCACAAGAGTAGGGGAATTTCCCTGGTGTCCTGGCCAGATTTCCCCCCATTCAATAAAAATACCACCAACACCTTAAAATGTGGTTCAATTTCAGCTGGCATCCATCTGTATCCCCCTTCCCTGGAATGAGGCTGAAAATAGGCAAAAAATTGTCTAGTCCTCTTTCCTGGTCAACAAAAAACTAAATAAATCTTAGGCAACCCAGTAAATAGAAACATAGAAAGTGACAACAAAAGAAAGCCCAATGACCCATCCAGTCTGCCCACTTACCTAGCTACACCACAAAGGTCCTAGTGACCATCCCCCCATCTTACTTATGCCACTTCCCTCTTACAATAGTGATATGCCTGTACCACCCTAGCATGACTCCCCCTCCCTCCATTTTAGCCTGCATTACCTTCTCTGGCAGTCTATTCCTTTTAACACCACTAGTTCTGTGAAAAAGTGCTTGCAGACATCTTTCTTGAATCTTCCCCCCTGCTGGCTTCAATGAATCCCCCTCATACTGTGTTTTTGCTTAAGGCCAAAATGCCTTAAATATCCACATTATTTATCCTATGCTGGTAATTGTATGTTTCTTTCATGTCCCCCCTCTTCCTCTTGGTCTCTAGTGTGTACATGTCAGGGTCTTGCAACCTCTCCTTGTATGCCTTTCCTCTAATTTACTAATAGTTTTAGGTGCCTTTTTCTGTACTGCCTCGACCTTCTTATAGTTCTTATGCAGTTATGGATGCCAGAACTTTGCACAGTACTCCAGGTGCAGTTGCACCAGTGATCTACCCCTCCTGGCATCGGCTCCTGATTGCCCTCCCAGTGCACTCCAACATGCTATTTGACTTGCCTACAGCTGTCTTGTAAAGTGTTGCAGATTTCAGGTTATCTGAGATTATAACCCCTATGTCTTTCTCCTCAGCTGTGCTTACCTCTACAGCCCCACACTTGAGTATTGTGTTCTCAGGTTCCTTTTCCTGATGTGCATTACTTAACATTTTTCCGCATTGAAGCTTAACTGCTAGATCATAGACTATTTACCAGTCTCTCTATGTCCTCCCTTAGTGCCCTAATCCCCCCCTTTAGTGTTCACCATTGTGTCCACTTTGTATCATCTGCAAAGTGGCAGATCTTTCACTGCTATGTCACAGATGAATGTGGTGAACAAGATAAGGCCCCTGGATTGAGCCCTGTGCACCTGACTTGTAGCCTATTCAACAACTGAAAATGTGCCATTTACCATTACCCTCTGAGTCCTCACCCTCAGTCAGCTGTCATCCCAAGTAACTGTTTTTCCACCCCTAGATATCTCATTTTTTTACCAGCCTCCTAAAAAAGTACTGAGTCAAAGGCCTTGTTGAAGTTCCAGCACAGATGTTGACTGCCTGTCCTTTGTCAACTGCCTTAGTCACCCAGTTGAAGAAATCTGTTATGTTCTTCTGGCATGACCTCCACTTGGTGAACCCATGCTGCCTATCATCCTGAAACCCATTTATCTTGAGAAAGCCCACCGGTCTTTCCCTCAGTATTTTGCTGCAAGTAACTTATACACCATAGATGTCTGGTTGACTGGCCTATAGTTACCAGGCTCATTCTTCCTTCTGCTTTTATGCAAGGGAACCATGTTGGCTGTCCTATGGTCCCTGAGGATCACCCCTGTGTCTAGTTAGCAGTTGAGAATATCTGCATGTGGAGCTGCTATTGCTACAATTGCTTCCATGGGTATCTTAGGGTATAGCTCATCTGACCTCATGGATTAGTCTATACTTAACCCCTTTAGCCCATCCAGCATTCTTTTTTCCATGATTTATCTCTGACTGTTAGAGTTCCCTTCTACCCACCTATTAACACCCTATGTTCTGCTAAAGCTCCCTCCACTTCCCTGGTAAAAACTGAGCAACACTATTGGTTCAGTAGCTCTACTTTGCCTCCCTTCCCTTCCTTCCATTTTTCCCCTATTTTCAACCTCACAATACTCTCCCTGACTTTGTGTTTCTTCCTGATATGTAAGGATTAACCCAAAAAGGAGGTGTAGGTTACTGGATAATTAATCCATGGCCGGGGGGGGGTTGTCACATGAAGCCATAGGCTGAGTGTTGACACCCATCCAGCCGTGGATTAATTGCCCCAGTAACCCATGCCTCTCTCATGGGTTAATCCACTTCTAACATGGCCAACACCAGCAACACACAGACAACATACAGATTGGAGTCCGAGTATTGTGCAACACATCAGGGAAGCTGAAAGGGACGGGGAGGACTTCTCATGGAGAGTCACAGGTGACAGGACAGGGGTTAATGCCTTTTTGCACTGCCTGCGATTGCTGCCCTGGAGGGGACACAGAAGAGTATTGGGGGACCTGCAAGGGCAAGGGGAGGACTTCCCAGGAAGATCCACCCTGGTTAATGGGTGTTGGGAGTGCACAACACAGAGTGACAGGACAGGCTCTAATATGTGTTTGCAGTACTTGTGATCGCCGAGCTGCAAGGAGAAAGAAAAGCATCAGAGGAGCTTCAACAGAGCAGCGAGGACTAACCAGGGAGAGCAGTGGTGGTTACTGTGTGCGTTGCAAGTGGCGGCGATCATTCATCTCTAAGGGATGCAGAACACCATCGGGACAAAGGAGGGGAAAGTAGTGACAGCCGGTGCACTGCAAGGGAGGTTACGGGGAGTTCTGCTATGGCAGTGCACAAGAGAAAAACAGGTTATGGCCATGTGAACAAGTGTGCCCTACACAGGCAAAGGGACGAGGGAAGAGTGAGCAGGGAGAGCTGCCGCATCGCTAAGGAGGTTACAGGGCTTTGGGCTGTGGCATCTTCACAGGGAGAACTGTCGACTCAGTGCCCTGAGATCTGTGGGGTGGGTGGGGAGGGAGGGAACACATTCTTCCCATGCAGAGTTGGCTCGGTACCCCGAAATCCATGGGGCAGAAGGGTGGGGAGGGAACAGATTCTCCCCATTCAGGCTTGGCTCAGTGCCCCAAGTTCCACAGAGTGGTTGGGTGGGTAGGGAACAAATTCTCCCCCTTCCCTATTGGATCAGTGCCCCGAGATCCATGTTGCGGGTGGGGAGGGAACAGAATGAACAGAGACACAGCAGCACACAGACTTGCAACACAGAACGAACTGTGCTGCACATGGTACTGCCAAAGCAACCATGGATTAATTGAGAATTAATCCACAGTCACCTGACGCTGCCTGACAAATGAGAGCGCTCCATTCTCTCTGTTGTTCTCTGGCCATATTATAAACCAGAAAAATGCCTTGTTCCTCAGCTTCACTCCTCTTGCTGTTATGAGCTCTGTCTCAGCCTTAGTGTTTTTCATCTTCCTACTGGCCTCCCTGGTTATCCTTAGACAATCCTTCATGATCTTCTTCCTTTGACTACCCTTGTATTTCTTGAAAGCCCTCCTCTTTTCCTTCACTGCTTCCGTCACATCTGATGTGAGCTACATTGAGTCTTTTGCTTTCCTTCCTGTGCTAATCCTGCTGATACAGCATTTCTGCAGCCTTTAATATGCCTACCTTGAATGCTTCCCATGTTCCCCTCCATCCCATCCAGCCCTTCTAGTCCCCATATGTTATTTCTTAGTAGCCTTTCCATCCATTCAGAGTCTATTTATCAGATGCTCCACCCATTTACTACTCTGTTTCCCTAGCTGGTTTCCATTTGGACCTCCAGTTACAATGTATTGTGGTCACTTGACCCAAATGATTCCTGGACTACTGAGTTTTGGACCCACTTGCCACTCAAGGGCACCAGGTCCAATAGTCCTGGTCCATTTGTTCAGTGAATGCTTCCAGTCATGCCTCCACAAGGAGTTGGTTCCTTGTGCTTGCTGCAGCTGAAACTTTCTAGTCCATGTACTGCATGTTGAAGATCTCCATTATTAGTACTTCTCCTGCCTCAGATATGCTCTTCAGAAGTTTCCTTAATTCCTTGTCTGTCCTCAGATCCTGGACTGGTGGCCAGTAAACTACCCCACCCTGATTTGGCTACCCTTTCCTGCAGCTGCTAGTTCCTACAGAGTCTTTGAACCTCTAAAGTCACCCAAATTGTTTATCTCTGTTGTTTCATTGCCTTCTCTTTCATAGAGTGCTACCCCTTGACCTTTGCCCTGACCTTCCTAAACAATGCATGACCCAGAATAGACATGTCCTGCTCATGATTCTAGTTTGCCCTTATCTTTGTGACATCCACCAGGTCTAGATTATCCTCTGCCACTAGCGCCTGAAAGTTCAGCATTTTGTTACTCAGACTTCTTACGTTGGTGCATAGCAGTTTCCACCAACAAGTTCCCCCCTCTCCCTTGTATTCCCTCCAGATTTTGCAGCTTTTGAAAATCCATTTGATGGGAGGAGGCTGACAGGGACCCCTGGGTTTTGTCTCTCACTGTACATAATCAAGCAAACTCTCCCCTTCTTAGTTTAAACTATCTGTAATGTACTGAGTCCACCCTGATCCCAGCACCATTTTACCCTCCTCATTAGGGTGTAGGCCATACCTTTTAAACAGCCTCCAACCCCTCCAAGTCAGGCCTTAGTCCCTGAGGAAATCAAATACCTCTTTCCTGCACCACCTTTTTAATGATGCATAGAACTTGAACACATAAAACCATTCCCTCTCATTTAGGTATGATCACTGTACCACTTCTGAGAATGTGACTATCCTTGCTCTTTCCTTTGTTACTTTCCCTGGTGCATAGAAGCCTGTCTTCACCTCTTCCATGTACCTCTTGCATAGATTATTCATGCCTTTGTACACTATTGATCTGGCCTTCCCTTCCCCTCTCCCATGAGTTCCTCCACCCTGGATATGAGCTTGTCAACTGTCTCCCCTGGGAAGTGGTTCACCATCTCTTTATTATCAGGTATTAGACCGACCTCCCTCCTAGTGCTCCTCACTACAGAGTCCCCCTACTGCTACTACCTTTCTCTTGCCCCCCTTTCTTGGTTTGTACTGTTGTGTTGATACCTCAGTTATTATAGTGCATTATATGTCTCTTGGTCTTGCTACTGAAGTTGTATCTTGTTTATTGTTCTGATTTACCTGCTTCCTGTTCCAACTGTATGTTGAATTTGTACTGTTATGCTTGCTCCTGCCTTATGTATTTGTACAGTGAGAGTGCTTTTGCTACCTTCGTCTTGAATTATGTGCTGCATTGTGCCATCTCAGTGGCCCAGGTCATGCCTAAAAATGGTCCCTGGGACCAGTGTACTTACCTGGTTATCAACTAACTGACTAACTAGCTAACTAACTAACTAATTAACTAACTAACTGTCCTCCAACAATGCTTGCCTATTGGGTGTACCTGTCCCTTCCTCCATTGGGAGGGTCTTCTGGGCTAATAGTCTGCAACAGGGTGAGCCTATTGCTCATGCACAGCTTGGTTTCACAGGCTTCACCTTCCCACACCACCTCTTTCCCTTTCTACCCCAAACTATTGTTCCGTTGTCTCCATCTCTAAACGGGAAGGGCCTCTGTGGTGACTTCCTGCATGTCTCAGTGGCTACAGACCTCAAGTGCCATATCTCAGCCCTTGTTGCTTCCAGCTCTACCCTCATGACCTTGTATCTCCTACAGCTGAGATAGTGGCCAAGCTCCTAGAGCACCCTCTGGTTTAACACTGTCCCACACTCCTTGCACTCCCCCTACATCCCTCCAGTGTCCCGCCTATATTATGTGCTGTTAGGTGTATTACATCATGGTAATTTGTTACTTGCTATATATACATTCCCTGTTACACAGTTCTTAACAGTAGTGCCCTTTTGGTGGTACCCTAGATAGGATTTCTCTAGCCCTACAATTTTTTTGAGGGGATGGATATCCTTACAGCTTAGCAACAGCACCCTCTACTACAGGCAGCTTTATTTTCGTACCACCATTTGTGTTGTTTTTCCTGTTTAAGTATCCTTGTGTTTACTCTACACAGTGCCCTCCAATCTTTCCTGATATCTTACACTGCAGTCACTGCTCTCTCGATCTTTTGTCCTGTCCCTACTGGTTCTTCTGTCCTGTCCCCTACTGGTTCTTCTGTCCTGTCCCTTTCTGGTTGTTCTGTCCTGTCCCATCCTGGTTCTTCCCTCCTGTTCCCTTCTGGTTCTTTGCCTCCCATGCCAAGAGTTTCCTACAGTCCTGATGTCTTCCTGTGGACATCCTACAGAAGGCCCTCTTCAGACACTGCACTCCTGCTCACACTCCAGGATGCCATGTGTAGGGATGCTTTCAAGTGTGTGACTTAAATATGGAGTTTCCTCTAAGCCTGCTGTACCTTCTCCCCAAGTCAGACACCTGTTTCACAAGTGGTAATTAACCACTCAACCCACAAGAGACTGCAATATTCTCCCACATAGCTTTCCCTCCCTGACTGTTAACAGTTACAGAAATGTAAAGAACAGCCCCAAAATACTGACTCAAAAGCATTTACTTCTGCTTACTCCCTCACACTTCCCCTGTAAGTATTAAATGAAATAAATAATATTTTCTGGTTTAGGCTAGCTGCACTGTTCTCTCCTTACTCTCAGCTCTCCCAGTACACATGCATTTATCATACAGAAGAACAGAATAGCAAAGGTTATTGTTGGCGGAAAGGCATACCAAATTAATTTCCGTGTTCTTGCACTTAGAACCTCTTCGATATTCTTCATCATTAAGAGAAATTTTCACAAAGTAGGCTGTGTAATGCTAAAAAAGGTACATAGAAAATAAGAAATGGCCATGGTTGCCAACAGTAAAATAAAACAATAATAAACAGTAAAAACATTTCACGCTTTCCTATCCTTATACTTATTCTTAGGTCAGCAGCTCCGGTTGAGTTCATCAGTCTGGTCAGCTCTGCGATGAATGCAGCCCAGTTTATAAGTGCAATGATCCTGGACCCCACGAAGGCTTTTGACCTAGTAGACCATAACCATCTCTGTAATAAGCTCTCAGCTATTGGAGCATTGGGCACCCCTTTAAAGTGGTGCTGTAAATATCTTTATGACAGGAACAACTAATTAAATTTGGGAGTGTTATGTCCATGACAGCACATATACTTGATGTTGTCCCACAAGGGTCTATTCTGGACCCTTTTTAATATTTTCATTTATTATTTACCTCTCACCTGGTAGGGAGCTGGATATCATTATTCATCTTGGGACAAATTACCTAACTAGAGAGAGGATAGGGGTAGTTCAGGGGAACTTTAGGAAGCTGGAGAGGGACCGCAAGCAGATAGCATACACAGTGATATTCTCCAAGGTGCTATCTATGAAGGTCAGGGAGAAGGCAAGGGAACATCACACCAGGACCCTTAATGACTGGCTGAAGGCATGATGCATAGAGGAGGGCTTTGGCTACATAAGGAACTGGGGACCAACCTGGGAAGATGGGGACCTCTGGAAGAGAGACAGCCTGCTTCCTTCCAGGAAGAGGACTGTAGTGCTCAGTGGGAGGTCTAGAAGCTGCTTGGACAAGCATTTAAACTGGCTTGGGGGAGGCAGAAAAATCAAGGGAGGTTACACTTGCCTCCACCAGATGGTAGAAAGACATAGGGCAGATCCCAAGAGATGACACTACCCCCAAGGGAAGTGTCACAGGGAGTCAGTGACAGGAACGAGGAAAAAAAAGCATAAAGGTAAAGGACACAACTGGGAAAGGGGATGTAAGCAGATCAAAGTATAAAAGGAACAGGGTAAGCAAAACCTGTAGGTCAGAAGGAACAGTAGGTAGCAGCATAGACAAGCAGGGACTGAAAACTCAGGGCATTGGGCAGGAGGGTGAGGTGGGGTGAACAGGTGTAGAGAGTCATGTGTGCTAACACCAGGAGCCTTGGAAACATAATCTGTGACTCAGAGGCTATCATGGCAGAGGCTCACCCGAGTCTGGTGGCCATTTCAGAGACATGGTGAACCAGCACCATGACTAGGACATGGCCATACCAAGCTACTCACTTTTTAGGAGAGACTGGGCTGGGAAGAAGAGGGGCGGGGTGGCACTGTATGTGTAAAGGGAATAAAAGCCATTGAAGTGCAGGTCCATCAAGGTGAGGAGGATCTAGAGGCGTTTGTGGGTCATCCTCGAGACTGACCATGCTACCGCTATCCTTACAGGGATAGTTTACAGACCATCAGCACAAGGGGAGGAGATGGACATGTCCTTTGGGGAGGCCGTCATCAGGGCTGCAGGGAAGGGGACGGTGCTATTAGTTCGAGATTTCAATCTACCAGCTGCAGACTGGAACCTACCAGCTCTAGCTCTGCCAACGAGCAGGGACATCCTAGACTTCTCATAGGGGGCTTTTGTCAGACATACTTGGGTAGAGCAGTGTTGGATTTGGTGCTCACAAACAGGGACAGCTTTGCAAGTGTCACAGTGGGAAGTCCCCTGGGTACCAGTGATCACCGTACAGTGTGCTTCAATGTAAGGAAAGTTGCTGAGGTAAGCCTCATGAAAACTGGAGTCCTGGATTTCAGGAGGGTGGAATTCAAAGAAATGGGAGACTGCCTCAGAAAATGCCTTGGGAGGGGGAAAGCTAGGGAGGGGTGGAGGTGCAATGTAAGGGAATAAAGGACAGCATCATTAGGGCAACAAGCTTTCACATGATAGAGATAAGAAAAGGCAAGAGGAAAAGGAGATCATTATGATTCTCCAAGGAGGTGGCAAAGTCAGTGAAAGAAAAAAGGGCAGCATTCAAGTATAGAAAGAAACTTAAAGGGAAGGACAGGGAAGTTTACCAGGCCAGGCAGAAGGAAGCAGGGAAGGTGGTTAGGAGAGCTAAGGTAGAGGCAGAGGAAAGGATTGCAAGGGAAGTGAGGAAGGGAGATAAGACTTTTTTCCAATACATTGGCAAGAAGAGAAAAGATATGGATGAGCTAGTGAGGATAAGAAGGGTGGAAATCAAAAGCTGGCCCAGTGGTGTGCAGGGCTGAGGCACTGGCACCTCACCTTCTGCCACACTGGTGACCCCTGTTCAATGGCAAACACAGGTTGCTGGGGGTCCACCGGGGATGGAGAGGATCGAGCATCTGGAGGACAACTCTCCTCTCCCGGGGAGGGTGGATTGGCATTCCCACTGAATGACTGCCATCAGGTGGAGGCCTGTGAGTAGTGCGAGATCTGGGGCACCAAAGATGGGAGGGTGCTGCAGGACTCCACCACATGTCTCTACGTAAACATGCTGACATGCACGTCCCAGCAACGGGAAGGGAGAAAATAGAAAATGTTTGGCATGGGCTACATGAAACCCTGCCTGTCTACCTCCATCCCGCACCATCGTCCAGTCTCTGGCCAATCTGGATGTGGTCCCTGGGTGGGGGGAGGATGGCTCTCCCCTTCCTGGCCCCAATACAGGGGGCAATCTGCGGGGGATTCTGGCCTGAGACATGGGGGCAATGACTTGTCGGGTGACAGGAGGCAGGGACAGCGTTGAGAACCTACCCATGTCAACTGGAGGAAAAAAACTCTATAGAACACCAAAAAAAAAGAAGGGTGTAAGTTGGAGACAGTATGGAAGGAGACAAAGAAAAAGCTGACAGTTTGAACAGGTACTTTTAGAAACATAGACTTTGACTGCAGGTAAGGACCGCAGCCCACCTAGTCTGCCCATTTCCCTACCTACTGGATAAGCTGAAGATCCTAGTTAACCAACAGCCTATTTCTTTCTACCCCCCACGAGAATTGCCTTATGTCTGTCCCATGCATTCTTGAATTCTCCCACAGTTTTAGACCTCACAACCTCCTCAGGAAGGCTGTTTCATGTGTCCACCACCCCATCTGTGAAAAAATATTTCCTCATAGCCTTTGATTGGTCTTCACAATCGAGTGAAGGGAATACAGGCCACCAGAGAGAAGTAAGAACAGAGGTGGGGAGGAGATGGACACAAGACCATTTTCAGAGGACAGTACTGAAAAGACATGTAGCCCTGGAAGTGGATAAGGCTAAGGGACTAGATGGGATACATCCCAGGCTACTGAGGGAGCTCAGAAAAGTGCTGTCTGCTCCATTGACAGCCTTGTTCAACAGTTCTCTGGAAACAAGAGTGATTCCAGAGGACAGAAGAAGAAGGGCTGATGTGGTCCCTCTGCATAATTTATTGTCAGGCACAGTATTATATTTTTAAGGTTATCATGTACTCCAACGCTGAAGTCATTGTCTTGCATTGTATTGTCTTAATAGTTATACTCTCCTGGGTGATGCCTGAAAATAGGCAAATGTTTTCTAGTGCACCTTACCCAGTAAGTGAAAACTAAATGAACGAATAAATAAATAACTAAGAGTGGCAGCAGGGAGGAATCTACCAACTACAGGCCAGTCTGCCTAACTTTGGTGGTGGGGCAACTAATGGAAACCCTACTAAAAGCGAGACTGATTGATTACCTAGAAGCCAGTGGGCTGTAAGATCACAGGCAGCACAGGTTTACAGGGGAGATCATGCCAGTCTAATTTGATAGATGTCTCTGACTGGTTAACCAGGGAAATTGAACATGGGAGGCAATGGATGTAGCCTATCTAGACTTCAGAAAGGCCTTCAATACTGTGCCTCACAATTGGAAAGTTGACCAATTTGGTGGGGGCTAAAATGGCAAATTGGGTTCCTAACTGGTTAACAGACAGCAGGAAGAGGGTAGTGGTAAATGGCTCACACTCTGAGGATGGGGGGGCAACCAGTGGGTTACCACAGGGTTCAGTGTTGGGACCAGTCCTCGTCAATATCTTCATACTAAACAAGATGCAGGTTCAGGAACTGTTCCAAGTCAGAAAGCACACAAGAACTAGGGGACACAACATAAAGCTAGAGAGGGCAAATTCAGAGGTAACACACACAAGTTTTTCTTTATCAAGAGGGTGGTGGATGCATGGAACAGCCTTCCTCAGGTAGTGGTGGGGGCCAAAACAGTGGTAGGTTTCAAGAACACGTGGGACAGGTACAAAGGCACCACCACACTGACTAGCAGTTAAGGGGGGGTAGGCCTATGGGCAGACTAGATGGACCATATGGTCTCCTTCTGCCGTCACTTTCTATGTTTTTATGTTTCATTGGGGACATTGTAGAGGAACTGGAGGGCAAGCTTTATCTTTTTGAAGACAACATCAAGATCTGGAATAGGTTGGACACCCAGGAGAAGGTTGAGAAAATATGCAGGGATCTATGGAAATCAGAGGAGTAGTCAAAAGCATGGCAGTTGGAGTTCAATGCCAAAAACTGCAAAATCATGCACCTAGGGCACAGGAAACCCAGTGCTGAATACTGGATGGGGAAGAGGTGCTGGCAGCCACTAGGCAGGAAAGGAACCTCTGGGTTATTTTTTCTGAAAACCTTAAGGTGGCAGCACAGTGGGACAAGGCCATGGGCAGGGCTAGTGGGATTCTGGGGTGTGTAGGGAGGGGCATCACCAGGAGGAGGTGGTGCTGCCCCTGTACCACTGTCAGGTACCCCCCACCTGGAATACTGTGTCCAATCTTGGAGATCACACCTCAGGAAAGACAAAGACAGGGTTGAGGTGGGCCAGAGAAGGGCAACCAAGATGGTGCATGGGTTGCAAGGAAAGCCCTATGAGAGACTGAGGGATCTCAAAATGTACACTCTGGCAGACAGAAGAGCAAAGGGTGACATGATCGAGACCTTAAAGTACCTTGCAGGGGTGAACAGAATGTAGGGAGGGAACTCCAAGACTAGGATGCATGCAATGAAATTGGAAGAGGGAAATTTCAGTAAAGATATGAGGAAATACTTCACAGAAAGGGAAGCAGATGCACGGAACTAACTGCCAGTCATTATTTTTGAGGCTAGAGTGGTAGAAGGCTTCAAGAATGCATGGGGAAGACACAAGGGCATATTACAGAAACAGAGAGGGTCTCCTTCATAGACTATTTAGAATCTGTGGAGGTACTGTACAATGGGTAGGAAACCTAAGGAGAGACTGGGTCAGCCCAGTGATCCTTTTCTGCCAACAATTTTCTATGTTTCTATGACAGACACTTTCAAATTCTTGAAAGGGTTCAATGAGTGGACATAATGAGTTTGTTCAAACTAAGAAACGATGTATCCACGAGAGGGTATGGGTTCAAGCTGGAGGGACTAGATTTCAAAATGGACATTAGGAAGTACTATATTCCTCAAAGGGTAGTGGATGGGTGCAACAAACTCCCTGACCAGGTTGTAGACCTAAAGACAATAGTTTGATTTAAAAGGAAGTGGGATGCATGTAAAGAGTTAATCAGTCAAAAAGATGAGAGAGGAGAAATGAAGACTGGGATGGAGGATGGAGACTAGAGTGTTTCAAATGAGGAACTCTCAGAACAGATTAGATAGCCCAATTAGCTCTCTTTCTGTCCGTCACTTTTCTCTGTTTCTATGGCAACCTACTGCAACTATGAGGGCTTGCCTAACTGCTATTCAGGGTATCTTAATGCCTAGTCTAACTTATGGCGCTCTTAACTACCTTGAAGAGCTAGTGTACTGCTTAAAACTAATATTAGATTTTAAAAACAGCCAACCGTTACCTTTTATATCTGAGGTACTTTTACTTTTCCCTTTGTTTAATTAGATTGTTTACCTGATTTTAATAGGTGTGATGTATGGAACAGCTCTTAGCCTGGCAGTTGACACATCTTGCTCTGCTGCCCCATACTACATCATCAGCATTGTGACCTCACTGACTGTGACATCATTGCTACTTAGGAACAGCAAGTGGGTGCCAGGTCATTTACCTGTGATGTCACTGTCAGTGAGATCATAAAGCTGATGATGTAGTGTGGGGCAGTAGAGTTAGACATGTCGGCTGCCAAGCTAAGTGTTATTCCACATATCCAGCACAATATCATCACATAGAAGACTTTTTGATGAGCAAAAGGAAAAAGAAAAAGACTTCAGAAATCAAGTTACAACTGACTACTACTTAAAATTTGCATTATTTTCCTGTCTGCCTGTTCTGGCTCCACTAGCTCTTTAATGCCTCAGAAAACACAGCCTATAACAATATCTGGCATTATGTTTTTTTTTTCTAAGAGCCAATTAACCCATCATTGCTCACTGTATTACATACTTGACTGATTGCCACCTAATGCCAAATGCTCTTTCGTCTTAGGCCTCATAGCTGATAAACTTTAGATTCCAATTTCTTATCACACTGTATGAAATGCTACTGTTCACATCTGGTCCCTAAGATTGAACATCTAACAACAACTAACTGTTTATACCTAAAGTCTAGCTAGATGGGTATCCCGTGAAAATGGCGATCACAAAAAGCGCGAGGACAAAAACTGCGACGGAAAACAGCACAACCACATACAGCGAGTGACAAAAACCAGCGATCACCGAAACAGTGACCTATGGCTTTTTCCCCCCTTCCCAAGTTGAGTCCCCCCAGAGTTGTTTATATTAAGTAAGGGGGGGCAGGGGGGCGAAACCACCCAAAGAAAGCCACTGTGGCACTGTTGTCACTGTATTGGAGATCGCTGTTTTTTGCCACTCACCCTATGTAGTAGCATGGTTTTCCCCTTTGCCATTTTTGTCCTCACTCTTTTGTGCTTGCCGTTTTTACATGGAACTACCAAGATGTAGCAAGAAACTTTACTGTCTCCTTAAGTTCTAGAACTCTTTGCCCAATACCCTGAGAAATTCTGCAGTTCATGTGAAGTTTAGAATTGATGTTTAAAAATATTTAATCTGCTCTAATGCATGCACTTGTCTCTGAACATCTAAATGTATTGAGTGTGCAGTGCCATGTTTGTGCATTTATTGAGCATTTTACTGCATTTTGTGTATCTTGTATGTTCCTGTGTACTGTTCTGCTTGTACAGTATTATTATATGTAGGGGTTGTGCCTGATAAAAGATAACCAGTTGTCTAGTGTGCTCATCTGGTTACTGGAAACTTAAATAAAACTCAAATTCACACTCCATTAGTGTCCACAGCAAGTTAAATAGGAGGTTGGAATTGAAGTGAGGACAGAAGACCTAGTAGAATCCCATTGTAGTTCACTCCACAGTTGACTCCCACAGTATACTCCTGCAACTCCGTTAGCGGAAACTCACATAGAGGACTACTCAGGGGAGGTCTGCTCAGTCCCATCGGTATTTAACTAGATGCAAAGGCCATGCCTGTAGGAGTGTTCAGCCTAATAAGCTGATGGTCATCAAGGTGGGTCCTGCCATGGGTGCTGGCGCCACTCTTTGAAGGATTGCATATCCTTATAGTCTTCTTCCACATAAGTGGATGTCTCAAGTGTGTCACTGAAGTGGGGCTCTCATAGGGTTGCCATGATGCACAGGTCAGCTGTACATATTTCTGAAATATGTTTGCACCGAAGAAATGTGTTCATAGCCTTTCTACCTCATTAATAAATATTATATCCCCCTACTTATGATGGGACTTCATGCAAACAAGCCACAGGATAATCAGTGTAATGAGGGTCAATACCTGGCTTAGGCTAGCTACTTTAGTGCTTACCACCCATGTAACCTCCACAAAGGGCTTCAGCACACATCGGAGGGTCTCCATCAATAGTAACTAGTAGGTTGTGAAGCTGGAAAAATGTACTTCACGAATTAATTCCCAAATTCACCACAATTTGCAAAGTTAATCTACCTTCTGAAGTGTTAATGCACAGTAGAGGGATAAGTTTGTGAATTGTGGATCTGGAAACTTTGCTGGTGAAGTAGGGCCCACAGATGAAGTTCGAAATATGCCATGGGACTGGAGTTCACGTGGTACAGAATTGAGCTGTATGGCATGAGGAAGCTGTGTTCACTGCAGTCTTATGGAGAGAGAGTAGGAGATAAGTGTGTCCCTCTACTTGTCTGAGGAAAATAATCTTCAAAATCCTTAAAAAACAATTTTTTTGACTTCAAATCACTCACAACTTGTTCTAGTGTTCCTTATGGTTGTAAATTTACAGTTTACATACATACAGTTTTATTGTTATACTGGAAAGGCATGTGAGCATAATAGCCTATTTTCACAAGCATCCAGTTTAAAAAAGAAAAAAAATAATAACTACAGAAGATTCAGGTTATAGTGCAATAAAATTTGAACAATTATATAAACAACAGGTGCAAAAAAATATACATTAGGTACAATATGGTTAATGTGTACGAGTTGGAAAATGCACAAGAGAAAGTGCCAGACTGGGGAAAAGTGCAAATAAGATAAAAAAAATGTCCATACCAGAGAGGAAGGGGAGGGGGGGATTAAGAGTAGGAAAGGATGGAGAGACATTCAAGCCTGGTGACATCTGCAGGGGGAGGTGAGGGACAGGTGCTTCCTTATGTTGATCTTAAAGGAGATGGTAATGGGGCAGCGCTTAAGTTTGGGGAGAGAGTTGAATATTTTGGGGCCCAAACAGGCGACAGTCCTTTAGCCATGGGAGATGCAACAGAAGGGGACAGAGAAAGAAATGGAGGAGGCCAGTCTCGTGGCTCTGGAGGGAGCAACAGTTGGGAAGAGAACTGATGCCTTTAAGGAGGAGACCTAGGGGGAGTTTATGGAAAAAGGAGGCAATTTTGCTGTTGTGATGATTTTCGAGGGAAGGCCAGCCTGTGATTTTGTAAAGGTTGCAGTGGTGTGTGAGTTTGGGAAGGCCAGTAGTGAAATGAATCACATTGTGGTAGGAGCAATGTAGCCTTGAGACATTTTTCATGGAAAGGTGGGGGAAATAGACGAGAGCACCATAATCAAACATGGGGAAAAGGAAACTAACTGCTAGGAGGGACTTGGATTCTTTGTTGAGGAACTGCTTCATCTGGTGGAGAAGACCAAGTCTTTCATGGGCCTTATTGATGGTGAGGCTGATGTAGACATCGAAGTTGAGGTGGGAGTCAAGAAAAAGGCCAATGTACTTGAATTTGTTGACTCTCTCAATAGGGTTACTAAGATTGTCATGTATGGTGAAGTTGAAATCAAGCAGTTTCTGGGGCTGGAGAAGACCATCACTTTATTTTTCTTAGAGTTGAGGATGAGACCTTTGGATGTGAACCATGAGTTGAGCTGCAGGAAGTCAGCCTGTAACTTGTTAAGTAGAAAGGGGGGTCTTTGTCTTTACAGAATAAGGTGGCATCATCCACATGGAGAATGAATTTTGTGGATGAGCAGACATCGGGGAGAGTGTTTACTACAAGAGAGAAAATAAGAGGGCCCAGGATGGATCCTTGGAGTGCACCATATTTAATGGGGCAGGAATCAGAGAGGACCCCACAGATGGTGGTTTGATGTGACCTGAGTGTGAGGTAGTTGTGGAATCAGTGCATAAGTTCTGGAGAGAAATGGAGTCAGGAAAGGGTTTGCAGGAGAACATCAATGTCAACCAGATCAAATGCTTTTGTGAGGTCCACAAAACCAGAACCAGCGTAGTGTCCTTCATCAATGGCGCTATCTATGAAGTGAGTGAATTTTATAAGGGCAGACTCTGTGTTGTGGCCAGCATTTAAACAGTGTTGCACTTTGGTAAGAAGGTTATGTTGTGTAAGAAAGTCCATGGTTTGTTTGTAGATGATTTTTTTCTAGGATTTTTGAGAGAGAGGCAAGGAGGAAGATAGATCGGTAGTTCGATGCAATGTCTTTGGGACTGGATTTGTGAAGGGGTTTGATTATTGCACATTTCCATTTATGAGGATAGGACCCAGTGCAGAGGGAGTAGTTAAGAATATTGGTGAGGGGAAGTGCAAGAGAGTCGCATACCAGTTTTAAGACCCTGTAGTTGATATTGTCGAGCCCTGTAGAAGGTCGAGGGTAGTTGGTTTTGATGAGTTTGACTACTTCGGAAGGGGAAGAGAAGATGAAATAAGAATCTGGGGTGGGGACCCGGGGGGGCAGGGTTGCCAGTGACAGGGGAGGGGTCGGGTTTGCAACTGTTGAGGTCCCCAAAATACTGATTAAAAAGAGAGGCTATTTCAAGGAGTTTGGTAATGGCCATGCCATTGGAGGAGAGACAGATTCGTTCCTCAGATTTACTCCTGCCGATGAGGTTGTTTAGTAGGTTTCAAGTCTGCTTTGAGTTGCCTGAGGATGATCGCTGTTTCTCAAGGAGGAAGGCAGCTTTTGAAGATTTAACTGTCCTCTCTGACAGTAGACCTGTCCGCTTTGGAGTCCCACAAGTGTCGATCCTGGGTCCCCTCCTATTCAGTATTTTCCTGAATAATCTCCCTCTTGCCTCCCAGGGATGCATCCTTCTTTATGCAGATGATGCAGTTTTCTCCTCCAGTGACCCTGACCCTATGGTCTTGGAGAACCAGCTTCAACTGGACTTTGCTAGTGTGGAAAGATGGTTCAGTGACCACAAATTAATTATGAATTACAAAAAGACATAAACTATGTTGTTCTCCTGTCCCCAAAACAAACATAGATACTACCCTCTCTCAATCTGTAATGACATGGCTACTCCCTGGAACTTGTTCAACATTTTAAATGCTTGGGGATCATGGTTGACAGCACCCTATCATATGCCCTTCATATTGGTAATATTGCCAAAGCTGTCAATGGGCCCTATTCATGAATGGGCCAGGGTGGCTATGCATCACGTAATATGGGTGTGTAGCCACCCTGCCCCCATTCACACCCACTGTGCTCCCTCAGTGGCATGCACAACAATGGTATGCTCCTCTGCACACCAGATCCCTGGCCGAGCACAGAGCTCTGCACATGAGTGAGCTGGGGTCTCTGTGGGGTGTGTGTCTGCTGGCACTCTGCACCATTCATGAAAGTGTGGAGTGCCATATGTGGGAGCTGGCGGCAATGCATCTGGAGGGCAGCCATAGCGGATATGCGCCCCTCCAGATGCTGCCGCCAGACCCACTGCTGCAGGTGGTGGGTCACTGGACCCACACAGGAGGTTGCCTCTGGTGTCAGGTGACAGTGGTTGGGCCAGGGGTGGGCAGCCAGCAAATGCTCCCCCCAAGAGCATGACCAGCTCTCTGCATGCCCCCTGCAATTATGGTGCCATACCAGCGCAAGTGATCCACCGCAGATCTGGGTAGGGCAGCTGACTGGCCTGACCAGGTCCATAACCCTTCCCCCCACAAATCTACCCCGAAGCCTGGGGACACAGAAGGGAGCCAGGCAGGGACCACTGCTTTAGAATGAACCCCTTTATGATCTTCCTTTCGGGGGTGCGAGCTGCACGTGTTCTTACATGCCAGCCCGCACTCTTAGTTAATAGGGCCCAATATGTGCATTGGTCTGCTTCACAGGCACAAACATAGTCTGACTCCAGAAACTCTTAGTTTAGGTATACACAGCTTGGTGGTCTCTCTAGTTTACTACTGGCTGGTTATCTATGGTTTGGTGACTGACACGTCCCTGCTAAACAAAGCCTGTCAGCTCGTCACAGGAGCATTATGCCTGACTCATGCCTGTGGTATGTACGCCCAGGTGAATTGGCTCCAGCTCAGTGAAAGATTTACTTACCAAACACGTCTGTTGGCTAAAAAAATAAGCTTAGGTATGTTGCCCCCGAGGCGGTCCAGCAGCTCCTCATCCCTTGCATTAATCCTCACCATACCTGGAGCTCTGATAACCAGTTCTTCAAGACTCCCTGTTGCTGCACCTCCCAAGGTCAAAGGTCCTTCACATACCAAGACCACACTGGTTAAATTCCCTTTGTGACAATATATCTGTCACACCCACCTTGGGAGCATTTAAACAGAAACTCAGACAGAAACTCTAATCCTAATGGGCAATTTTAACATCAATTGGCTAACCACTGGCATGGGAGGCCTCAAGGATGCCATCTCAGCAGCCAATCTGGCTCAGCTGGTAGTCTCCCCCACCAGACATAATTATAAAACTGGCACAAGCATTCTCCAGGACTGGATACTGACCAGCCATCCCTCCCGCATCTTGGATGTTTCTGTCCTTCCGGATACACTAAGTGACCATTCCCCAGTCATCTGCAAATGGTCAAATAAATTCTGCAACCCCACCTAAATTAATCAGTAGTAGAGTCCTCCCTCATGATCAGTTGAAACACCTCAAATCCCACCTCCAACAGCTTGACTGGTCTCCTATATTCAACGCCTCAGATGTCAACTTGGCCTTGGATTTTTTCATCAACTCCTTCAAAGCTGCGTGTGACGCCTATGCCCCATACAAAAGGCGTAAAGTCAAAGGCCTTTGCAATCCTTGGCTCACCGCTGAACTACTTATGGATCTGAAAGTAAGGGACCTCCTCTTACTCCGGGCATGGGCCACAGGCAATCAAGCAGATACTCAGAACTACAAACGGGCTCGAAACGACTGCACTGAAGCAATTCATCAGAAGAAAAAAGTTTACTAAAGAGATGCTCTCACAAACACCTGGGGAAAGGGTAAATCCTTCTGGGACAATCTTAAAGAAGTAACTGGGAAGCAGCCAAAAACCACACCCACTATGCTGGACATTGATGGTGTCATAACTCTCGACCCTACCACAATCACAAATACTTTCAATACTGCGTTCTCTGACCTCAGTGATGTTCTCCCTTCAGACTTCTTCAATGATGATCACCCTCCTACTCTCACCCCCAGCCCATAACCCCCTTCCTCCAACCACCCTTCATTCTACTTTAAAGAAGTCAGTGTGCATGAGGTCCGTAAATACGTCTCTGATGCAATCATCAAATCCAAAACTAGTGGGGATTCATTCGACCTCAAGCTGGTGTTCCTCACCCTTGAGGAAGTGCTACTTCCACTAACAAAAATGTTAAATCTTTCCCTCGCCCTCAGCCAGTTCCCTGACAGATGGAAATCAGCCACAGTAACCCCGTTCCACAAAAGTGGGGACAAGGACCTGCATGTGAACTACCTGCCTATCTTCATACTCTGCCCCCAAAGCAAATGAACATATGGTACCTGACCAGCTAACGGAATATCTGGACAAACACAACATCCTTTGCCCCCAACAGCACGGATTCTGTTTAGGTCACAGTACTACATCTGCCCTCCTCAAATTTACGGGTGCTATCCACAGCTCATTGTACAACAGCCTCCAAACTGGGTCGGTCTTTGTAGACCTGTCCAAGGCTTTTGACACTGTTCATCATCAACTATTAATCTCACAGCTACTTTCTGCTGGGCTCTCACCCGAGTCCACTACATGGTTCAAGAGCTACTTGGAGAACCGCTCTCAAAGAGTGAAAATAGCTGATGTTCTCTCAGTTGCAAGACCACTTCCTCGGGTCACTTCTTTTTGGCCTCTTTCTAAATGATCTTCCACAGTCGTGTCCCGAACAAATCCTCCTTTATGCATACGATGCTGTCATCCTTTCCACTCATAAGGATCGGGGTCTCCTTCAAAAGAATCTGCAGCTTGCCTTCACCTCAATTAAATCTTGGTTTAGTATGCATAAACTGGTACTCAACTAGAAAAAATACAAGTCCATGCTCTTCTGCAACCCGCACAACAAACGTATGCTCAATCCCTTCACGATCACAAACTGCATTGGTGCAGCCCTCGAACAGATCCAATCCTTTAAATATCTAGGCGTTACCATCGATTGTAACTTATCACATGCTTTGCACATTGACATCATTGCCAAGGCTGCCAACACTCGCATTGGCCTACTCTACAGGCATAGGCAATGCCTTACATCAGATGCCATAAGGATTGCAGTACAGAGCTCTGTAATTTCAATATTCGACTATAGCCTGATAATTTACGGCTCCTCCCCTGCCATCGCCCTCAAACGCATATCCATCGCAATAAACAAAGCTTGCTGTCTCATCACTGGCACCCACCGCTTCACCCACATGTGTGACCTCTACGCACAGACTGGGTGGCTTCAACTTTCTAACCGAATCAAGTACCAAACCTGCCTTATGGCAAAGGAAATAATACTAGGACTTGCATCCCCAGGTGTCCAAGCTCTTCTCTGCCTAGCACAGACTCCTCGCATCACCAGGGGCTCTGAATCCCAGCAACTACATATCCCATGTTGCTGTACCACACAAGGGCAAAGATCTTTTGTGCACAGAGTTCCTAGCTGGTTCAATGGTCTCAACATTGACATCTCCTCAACGCCAAAACTTGGCCTGTTCAAATCCAGTCTCCATCATATCCTCTCTGCATCTAGCTCCCGTGACTGTCCTCCCTAATTCTTCTGCCCTCTCCTATTTGCTCTTTTCACCTAGCACGTAACCCTCTCCCACCTCAGCTCCCACTCACTCATACACCTACCCATCCTCCCCACCACCTACCCACCTTCCCTACCCCTCTTGAGCACTTTAATTGTTATTTGACAAATGCCTATGGCTGTACCCCATTAGTGTGTCTCTCTTCCATACCATGTTAACTCTGTTACCCAGACCTCCTTCTTCCATTTTTTACCACTGTATTGAATGTATAAAACTGTATATAACTACTGTAACCCACTGTTTTGCCTGTTATTCAATGTCTTGTGTGAATTGTACCTCAATTGTCATGGAACCTTTGTAAAAGAGCCTTGGCTCAAAGGTACTTGTAATCCTAGATTCAAATAAAATAAAAAATAAATAAAAAACAAAACAAAAAACTAGTGTCTAATTCCACCTGTGACTGCCTCCTCTAACTTATCCATTCCTTTGCTTTTGCTTCTCTCCTCTTTCCCTTTCCTTGCCTTGCCTCTCTCCCGGTGTCTTGATGAACCCCCTCATCCCTCCCAATGTACCACATACTATTCCCATAGCCCCCCAAATTTTCTTTTACCCTTACTCTCCTTATCTCCCCCTCTAGTTGACTTGACCCTCTGGGCTTCTGCTTAACTATGTCCCACCATAGTTGTTTTCTGCCTAATAGTTACTGTCTCCTTTGTCTACTCTACTGGCTAGGCCACTAGGCTGTTTCTCTATTCTATCCACTCTTGACCCTGTCACCGTCTGTTCTCCTGTCTTTGCACCAGCACTTAGCAACATGGCATACATTGTACAATGCCAAATACAACTGCATGACTTAGCTTTTTATGTTAAATTTTATTTACCTTGTGTTTAAGTTTTGTATTTACTTCATGATTGTATTAACAATGTTCGTTTCTTTGTAATTATCTGATGTGGAACCTATGTAACGAGCTTTCAGCTCAAAGGTGATCATCTGAGACCATAATAAATAAAAAAGTAAATAACTGTGGATTTGCATTTGTTCTGGAGGGTTTTGTAATTTTGAAGACAGTGGGGAAGTTTGTGTTTCATGTATAAGGACCAGGCATGATCTCTGTCCCTCATGGGCTTTAGAAGTTCAGGGGAGACCCATTCTTGACTTGTCCCTCTAATTCTGATTTTTTTGAGAGGGATGAAAAGGTTTAAAAGCACGAGGAACTTGTTACTGAACATTTCTAGGGCTCCATGATGTGTGTGAGGTGGTCAGTGAAGGACCAGTCTTGGGCAAGAGCAGTGTTGGAGAATTCAGTGGGACTGAATTTTTTTAAATTGCCTGGTGAAAATGAATTTGTATGGGTGGTGAGGGTTTTGACAGACCAGCAGCAGAAACAGTGCAATGATCACTGACAGACTCGGGGAGGACCCCCGAAGATATGACATGGGAAGAGTTGGCAACAAGGATCCAGTAAATGAGGGATTGGGTCCCAGTCCAATAGTTGGTTCTAGTGGGTGCGGAGATGAGCTGATGTAGGCTGAGGCTGAGGATCAGTTCCTTGGTAGCTTCGCAGAGGGAGGACTGCTAATTAATATCGAAGTCTCCCAGGACAATCCGTTCTTTCCTCTGAGGGAGGGAGGGAGGTCCTCGTGTTGAGTAAAGAATCAAGTTCTTGAGGAAAAGAGTTGGGTGGGAGATAGACAACACTGATGGTGATTACTTTGTTGTTGCCGAGGAGGTTGACAAAGAGGGGTTCAAGGTGGGGGGTATTAAGGAGTGGGTTGAATTCAGTGGCAGATAGATGGTCAGCAACCCAGAGGAGGCAACCCCCACCCCCCACGTTTCCTAAGCTGATCCTTTCTAAGGGGGGTATACCCAGAAAATTTGATTTCACTGGAGGGGATCTTGTTAACCAGCTAGGTTTCAGTAAGGACAATAATGTCAAAGGCATTAGATGAAACCCAGGACTCGACTCCAGTTTTTTTTGCCAGAAGACTTTGGACATTAAGGTGGACAAGTCTTACTGTAGTTGCTTGGAGTGTTAAAGGGAGGAATGAGGGGCAGTGGCCAATATAGGGGGTGGTACAGGGTTAGGATGGATGGAGCCAGATATAAGGAGCAGGAGAAGGAGGGACCTCCTGTGTTTGTAGGATATCAGAGCAGATAACTTGGTGGTTTTTAGACAAAATATGATGGGTTAAAATAAACAGGTTGTGGTGGGGGAGAACTCATAAAACAGCATAATCTGAAGAGGGGATTTAAAGGGGTATGATGGGAGGCATTATGTGTCCCAATAATGGGAGGGCAAGAGAAAGAGGAGGAGGGGAGCAGTGGGGTGGAGGGGGAAGGGGAAAGTAGGAAGGCAAGAGAAGGGGAGGAACAATGAGTGAGGGGCACAGGAGTGAGGAGGATGGAGGGGGAGGAGGGGAGGATAGGAGTATTGGGAATAAGGCCAATAGGGGAATGAGGTGGTGATAAGGGATTGCAGAGTGGCAACAAGGAGCAACAGTTTTTGGGCATCTAGTCAGACAAGCAGAAATAAAAGAAGCAGGGGTGGGGAAGAAAGCCTAGCAAGAAGGAGTGGGGAAAGTGTGGAAGGGGAGCACACAGAGCTATGAGGTCGGAGAAGACTGGGGAGTGATAGATGAGAGAATAAGGGGAGTATACAGAGTAAAAGAAACAAAGGGGGAGTCAGAAGGAGAGAATAGTTTATGGACAAGGCAGAAATGACATGAGGGGGAAGGTCATGGGGTGGAAATGCCAGGGAGGTGGCACTTTAAGAGTGAGGGGTGGGGAATAGAAAGCCAAAGGTGAGGAAATGTGGAGTAGATGAGGACAGAAGGCATATTTCAAGATTGTTGGGGTGGGGGTGGAGGTGGGTGGGAGAAAATATAACTAGAAAGAGGATGCAGGCAGAAGAAAGAGAAGCGGGCAGTTCAGACAGTGGGCTAAGCTGATGCCAAAGGCTGACCAATAGAAGCTCTAGTGGTGAGTTCCATGGCCAATCAGAGAGCAGAGTAGGAGTGCCAGGAGTTCCAGGAGGTAGAGGCTGTAATACCTGTAGTTTCCATGGGCTTGGAGGGTTCAGGCGGTGGCTAGGAGATTGCTGCCGTAGCGGTGAGTGCGAGAAGTGGGAGAAGAGAGGGCCCAGTTGAGGCTTCAGGCTGGAAAGAAAATAGAGGGAAAAGGGGATTAGTATAAGATGGGTGGGGGTGGGGAGCAGATAGAGAAGGAGACAGAGGAGGCAGAAAGAGGCAATAGGAGTGTGGATTGGGGAGATCAGTGGGAGTGTTGGTGACTGCTGGTGAGGGTGTGGGAGTGCACAGAGAGGGGAGAGTGAGTGTGGAAAATGCTAAGGGGAGGCTGAAAAAGAGTGGGGAAGAGAATGTGAGGAGGGAGGATTAGTGGGTGGCTGGGGAAGACAGAAACAGCAGTAGAGGAGGCAGCAGGCAGACAAGTATTGCAGCTCTATGCAGGCAGAAAAAAGAGAAGCAGGCAGTTTTTGTTTCAGTTTTCACAGATTGTTTAGTTTAAAATAGTGATTTTTCTTTTTTCTATAGTGGAGCACTGCTGTGTAGGGATGGGTGAAATTAGCACATTCCGATTTCATGGAATTTTTGTGAAATTCTGTGAATTTCATGAAATTTTTTGGAATCCGGCAGACTTTTCCAGAATTCTTTAATTGGTCATAACTAGGTCAGTCTTGGAGCTAGAGATCTGACATTTGGCAGGCATGCTGTTTGAAACGAGGTCCGAACAGGATGCTATGTGTCATGACATTTGGATGGGGGGGAGGTGGTGAAATTATAAGGGCTCAAAATCTGACAATTTACTATTCATGTGAAAATTTCTGAAAATTTCTATGTTTACAACTTAGCCATCTTTGGAGATAGATAATTGAAAATGTATGTGAAAACCTTGTTGGAAGAGCCTTAGTAGAAACTGCTAAATAGAGAGGTAGTTGGCTACATAAATTGTAAGTTACAGAAGTTCAAATTAATTATTTGTTAAATTGTGTGAACAGTTTAAAAGCATATGGATATTTATAGCTCCACTGCTATTGCAGGTATGCACTCAAGATTTGGCATGAATACCCAATGTAAATATTTTCTGGAATCTAATAAGGCTGGATAAATGTGGCGTAGTAGGTTAAAATTTATTGTGAATGCTTTAGAAATTACTATTTGACAAAATGCGCTCATAAATTCATGGATACATAATAAATAATGCCACTAGAATTTCACTTGAAGAATTTAACTTTCACAAAGCACTTACCACTACTGAATCACCTTACCTGCACTAGCCTCATGGCCTTGCAATGCCATTTCAACACTCCTGTGAAAGTGATAGCCAGCATCTTGCTCCATCATGACTAAAGATATTCAGATACTTCTGCCACAATAGCCTCAGTTGCAACTAGTTGTAAGATGTCACTTGGCACTCCTTTTTTCAAACAGTAAATATATACATTGTTATCTACAGGGTTGTTAAAAAGACAGCAGGTGGCATTGTACAGAAACAATGCTACACATGGGTGTGCTTCCACAAGTCAAGTCACTGAGCTCTAGTTGTTAGCTGGCATATTGTAAGAAGACAGGCTAGTGCACAGTGATGTCCATGACTATTCTTCATGGTCCGGCATTCAAGATAATGCCCTGACTTTGGCACCACTATAGTTATTCTATGGAGCCTCCTATGAATGCTACCTTATTGCCATTTTACTCAGCCTTACCTTCCTCTATAATGGCAACTCAAGTGTATGACTGGGCAAAATGTATAGACGTGGCTTCAACATAAGTGCACAACATTCCATGATTTCACAAAAGTTCAAGAAATTCAACTTTATTACTTATGTTATTTTGGAGTCTTTGGCTGCTTATAACTTGGCTAGCCTTTGAGCAAGAGATTGGAGAGTTGACACACGTGGCTTTTTTTTTTCATATTGGCAGCTCATCTCTCAGGGATATATCATGTTCACAGAAACATACCCTAACCAGGCAAAACCCAGCCATTATTGAGTTGGATACAGGGTTTTTCTTCCACGTTTCCTTACTACCTCCTCTGGTGAGGGCAGGGCCTCTGTCAGCCTTGCACAGTCACAGCTTCCCTTGTGGCAGGAGCTAGCTCCCTGGCCCAGCCTCAGGGTTTGCTATGTTGATGGAACCCACTGCCAACCCTCCCAGACTGAGATGCACTGCAGAGCAGCAGCTGTCTTGGCCATGGCCTGCCTCCCGACATGACTTTTTGAGCACACTTCCAGACCCATATCATCAGCATGACAGTGCAATGCTTTGCTGCTGGGCCATAGGGATGGCCTCAAAGCCTAATATTTAGGGTCAATGGGACAAAAAAAATTGGTGATATTCCATTCTCTAGTTTTAACATTATAGGGACTTAATACTCTTCAGTTTACATAATTGTGAAATGTAATTTTAAAAATTCTGAAAGTTTGGAGGCTTATAACTCAGGCACCATTAAAGACAAAGATTTGAAACATGGTGCACTTCTATATGGACCTTGGTAGAGTCTCCATGCCAAATATCTTTTTAAATTAGATGGAAATCATTTTGGCAAGATTTTATGAAATTTTCATGGCTATTTCACAAAATTTCAAAGAAATTAAATCATAGTTTCACAAGAATTCCACCGGAGGAAGATAAAGTTCACCCAGTCCTACTGCTGTGGGGTAGAACAAGTGTATTCAGCCAGCAAGGTAGCCCAGAGAGGTCTAGAGCCTTTTTGACTGAGCAGGCAGTTTTCCATGTTTTTCCTCAATCTTTCTTGTTTATTATTTTTGGTCTGTAGCCTGTCATTTCTCATTTTATTTCTGTAATTCAGTTTGGTGTATTAGTCTGTTACTATATTTCTTTTAGTTATTTAGTTCTTAAAGTGATGGTGTTTTGTGACTTTGTTGTACTACTTAGTTGTTAATTACCCCTGTCATATCGTGTTAATCCCCATTGTGTTAAAAAAATAATTTTTTTGGTGGTTTACTAGCTACTACTAGCTCAGTAAACTCTTTTTTTTTAATTTCTTATTTTTCAGACTGCACTGCTAATCCTTCAGGGGAGGTGTCATCTGCTGCTGCTTAGTTGTACTGCAGGCTTTCTTTAACATTTTCATCAAAATATTAATATAAAAAAATGACTAGGAAGAGATGGTCTACTAAAGGAGACATGCCAGGGAGGCAGCAAAGAAGTGCAGAAGTTCTGTGGGGCTAAAGGGTGTTGTAGCTAAAAACATTATGTCTGCAGCAACATCTTCTATAGGCTGTGGGACCAGTACATAGTAGCTGGCAGCAGTGATTATGGCATTAGCATAGCCAAATTTTTCTCTGCCACATTTATAGCATCCATGCTTGTGGGGACCAGGGGAGGCGGTGACGAGAGGAGAAGTACAAGACTTTACAAAACCTCTGGCTCAGGCACAGTGGTAGGGGAGGAGGTTGTTGTTGGTGTCATGTCTGATGGTGGCAGTGGCACTGAGCCTGATCTTGATGATAGTGTCCCATTCCCAAATGAGAGTGCTGAGCTGGAGCACGAGTCTGAGGAGGGAGATCTGATTCTTAAGGAGTCAGAAATGACTACATTTAAAAATGTGGGTCAAGCACATGATGATGAGAGGGAGAGAGCCTGAAGAAAGTGATGCTGATGAGGACAGCACTCAGGAGGAGGAGGAGGAGGAGGAGGAGGAGGAGGATATCTGTAGCTGGGGGGATAATTACATGAATTCCCGAAAGAAGACAGAAAAGAAAACAAAGAAGGGTGGTGCTGCTGAAGATTCGGGGGGTTGCCCACTATATTTACATCCACTTTTTAAAGATCCCGCTCAGTAGTACATCTGTTTTTCCTCCTGGTGATGAGCCCATTCCATAACAGTCACTCAGTGTTTAAGCTCTTAAAGCAACCAAAACAATTACCCAGTTTCACATCTTCCTCTCCTCTGTCTCACTCCCTCCATGTAAAATCAAGGGGTACCAAATCCCTAGATTGGGATTTCTACATACTGGACCCTCCTGATGAAACAGTGGCTATCTGTCAGCTGTGTCAAACTCAGGTTAGCAGGGTGAAAAATGGACAGCCACCTAGGCACCAGTGGGTAATACACAAACCTTACATCCAGACACCTATTACACTGGACTCAACACCAGAAGGATACATGTGCAAGAGGTCCCTCTCCCTCAAAATTATCATTAACCAAGGCAGTCAGACGTGGCATGGAAATATCCCAGTTGGGGGGAGTGCATGCGGAGGAATACAGAGAGGGAGAGGAAGAGAAGCATATGGAACTGCCTAGTAGTGAGCATAGCAGCAGTGATGGGTTAAATAGTACTACCCATAGCCACGAAACCACATTAGCATCATTGCAGAAAACACCCAAATAGCACATGTGAATCCCCAGGAGTCAAATACTGCTACTAGCTTCTTTTTGTGCAGTGCAGTACATTGGGCACAGGTATCTGGAGTAATATTTGAGTCAGGGTAGGGAAGAAATTGTACTAAGCTCAATTGCAGTGGTAGCAATACTCTGGGTATTTCACAGCATGTCAATGAAGAGCATAACTGAATCACATGAGGGAAAACAAATATTAAAATTATTCTGGACTGAGATTAATGCGTGACTTCATCCCCATTCACTGAAATTAGATTTTATTGAGAGTGATAATGGATTCATTGTAGTGAAATACATAAGTGATGGTAGGTTTCTTATGGGCACCATGCCTGGCATACTGTCTTAGTCTCATTTTGCAAGGGATTCTAACCTATCCTGATATTATGTCCATATTGACAGTGGTCCATCGCATTGGTGCCCACTTTGTCCATTCTGGAAATGCCCATGACCAGCTGAGGCACTTGCAGATGTAGAAGAACTGCCTCAGCACTGTATAAAGTTGAAAATTGTCACAAGATGGAACTCAATAGCGTATATGATCAAGCACTTGTACAAGCAATACCAAGCCATCTCACAATATCTGTTTCTAGACACAACCCATAACAGTGATGGAGTAGCCACATCCCTGACAATAGACCAGTGGTGACTAATGGATGTCCTGATCATGATTTTCAGGCCATTCGAGCATACAACATAGGCAGTGAGTGGGGACATTGCCTGCATCAGTCAGGCCATACCACTTCCATGTGTGCTGAGGCTGATGCTCTTAAATGTACAGCAGGTGCTGGAGGCAGGTGATGATACTGGAAGTTGTGCCTTTATGGTACACATGCACCATGTCTTGGACTACAGTACCCATATTTCAGGGGTTCTGTAGTCTACAGATTTTGGGATTGCCACCATGATTATAAACATGGCCTTGCATTAATAACTGAAGGTGGGCATGATCAGGTACAAAATTTAACTGGTCGTCTAAGACAGGTACATGGGTCACACATGCTAAAGTCACAGTTATCAAAGGCACAAGCTGAACCTCATCAGAGACTGGGTAATACTACCACCTAATATGGGAAACAAAATGCTGAGACAAAATGCAAAGTAAAAGAGAGAATGCTGGCAAATCCACTTTGGGAAGTTTTGTACCAGGTTGGACTTAAAGATGTGGGGAGAAAAGGAGAAGGAGAAGGCAGATAAGGCAGCAGGACTGCGGTCAGCAAAATGCATGGTGAATGCATATTTGGTAAACACAAGGCACATTACCATCACTAATGAGTCCTTGCTATACTGAACTAGCAAGCTCACTGATTGGCCAGCAGTGACCATAGTAGCCATAAAATACCACAGCTGTTCAGCTTCGAGTGAAAGGGTGGAGCACATATTCCGTTCAGCAGTGGCCATCGTGAGGGAAGGGCATACAAATATGTTTCCTAAAAATGTTGGCATGCTAACATTTATTAAACAAATGCAGAGCACAGTCCACACTACACAATCATCTCGGCATTCCTGCCACATAAAGGTGGCAGTGGTAGTGAAGATGAACCTGATGACCATGTGGTTGGAGGCTTTGGCAAATGATCATCTACCACTGTGGATGAAACACAGATGGATAAAGAATTCCCATGTGGGGACAACTTCAGTCTGGAAGACTATGAGGGTTGCTTCCTTGCTTTGCATGAAACATAGAGCTCTGTATTCAGTCCCTCCTGTCCTCCTCGTCAGTTGAAAGCTTTCCTATATGTCACATATAATTTTTTTCTATGTCATTTTACTTTTTCCTAAATTGTGCTGCTGTTCCCTTCGTCCACCCATAATTTCCTGTCTCTGCACTCACTGTGATGGCTACAGAAAATCAGGGTTACTAATACTGTATAATTAAATGTAAACAATAACATGGGCCACTGCCTCCATTTGATGCTACCATATAACTGTCTAATTTACATAATAAGTGGTGATTTTATTGTACTTTACCATTGTTGGAACTCAGTGTAACTAAGTGCCTTACTATTGTGTCACCTTGATAATGTTCTTTTTTCTATGTTGACTTTCTCCCATGTTGTTTCTGTTTTATCCTGTACTATTCTGTATTCATTATGTTGTACTCTCCCGGGTCGTTCCTGAAAATGGGCATATTACTTATCTAGAGTACTTACCTGGTAAACAAAAGCTAAACAAATAAACAAACCCGGACTATTAATCTAGCATACAGTAAGTGCCACTCCCAGGCATACCATGACTCCTCCTCCAGAATGCAAGACACTGCCTCCTCCTCCCCCTCTGGCCTGCTTGAGTCCTCCACATCTGCAAGAAAACGATTATCTGATGTTGTACATCTCCTGGATTGTGCCTGAAAATAGGCATTGCATTGTCTAGTGCACCTACTTGGTAAAACAAAAATATATAAATAAATAAACTTGGGCCACAGCATACATCCAGAGGCAAACCCATACTTTTAACCCAGTGTAAATGCCATTGTCAGGCAGACCATACTCACTTCTACACAGAAACATAGAAGTTGTCAGCAGGTGGGGACGTATGATCCATTAAGTCTGTCCTTGGTTTCCTACCCCCCCCTTACTTAGCTGCCTGATTGAGTATCCCACATTGTCTGTCTCATGCTCGCTTGAATTCCCCCACTGTCTTAGAACGCACCACCCCCTCCGGCAGGCTATTCCATGGTTCCACAATGCACTCTGTGAAGAAGAATTTCTTCATATTACTCCTGAAACTTCCTCCCTTAAGTTGAAGGTCATGCCCTCTAATCCCGTTGTAGTCTTTTAACTAAAAGAGGTTCTGCACGTGTACCCTGTTGTTGCCTTTAAGGTATTTAAATGTCTTGATCATGTGCCCACGATCCCTGCGTTGCTCTAGGGAGTATAATTTGTGATCATCTAGTCTTGCCTTGTATGGTTTCTGATGCAAGCCCTGCACCATCTTTGCTGCTCTTCTCTGTACTGTCTCAAACCTATCTATGTCCTTCCTGAGGTGTGGCCTCCAGAATTGGACACAATACTCCAGGTGAGGCCTTACCAGGGACTGATACAGGGGCATGCTTACTTCATGCCTTCTGCTTGTGATGCCCATCCCTATGCATCCTAGGATGACACTAACTTTTAGTGCTGCCTTCTCACATCATTTACTAACCTTGAGGTAATCTGATATGATCACCTCCTGGTCTCACTTCTGCCTAGGTGCTCCTCCAGCAGCAAGACACTGCCTCCTCCTCCACCTTTTTAGCAAAAACTGGGGAACAGCTTCTGCATATAAAGTGCCAGCTGGACTTAAAGATATAATTTTAGCATTTTTTACCTCATTTTTATCATTTTGACAGCCCGACTGAAACCCCAGCTGACCACTTCTAAGGCACGTGTGTACTGAACAAGGTGCAGAAGAACCTGTAAACTCGTGCTTTGCCAAGTTAGATTTTTTTCTAAGCACTATGTTTGAAAGGCATTTTCCAATAGTGTCCAGTGTCCTTAGTGCCAGTAAGTAGCTCGTTTAAAAAATGAGGGCTGCAACATTAGCAAATTATGTTAAAAATGTAAAGCCATGATTCCAGGCATGAGCATTAGGTAAAAAAGTGTAATATTATACCTTTATGTTCAGCTGGCACTTTATATGCAGAAGCTGTTCCTCAATTTTTGCTGAATCAGTCATTTTGTCAGGACACTAAAAAAAAAATCAGCTTAAGGCTGACAGTGCCCCCTTAAGTGTCATGCAACATGCTTAGCATAATTAGAGTAGTTTAAATGCATAAAACAATCCATATAACAGATTTCAGTCATCTGCACATGGATGCTGGCCACAAATGGGAAGTCATCAAGCTAGGACTTGAAGAGGCTACTAGATCCTGTACCAAGACACAAAGCAAAAAGGCTAGGGCCAAGAAACCTAGTTGGTTAAGCAGGGAAGTGTTGGAAAAGGTGACGGAAAAAAGGGAAGCCTTCAGGAGATTCAAGAGATACAGGCAGGGAGAGGATAGAGAGGAGTACCTGAAGAAATCTAGAGAGGTGACCAGATCAGTCAGGGCAGCCAAGGCTTCCAGAGAGCTTATGCTGACACAGGGCATCAAGGATGGGGAAAATGACTTCTTTAGGTACATAAGAGAGAGAGAAGGATCTGCAAAGATCAAATAGTAAGGCTCAGGAAGGATGGGGGTGGGTAGGGAAAGGAGCAGAACAGGCAGAAGCACAAAATTAATACTTCTGTTCTGTATTTACTAAGGAAAAGAATGGGTCAGTGCCTCAGGGGATAGGGAGGGTAAGCACAGGGGGGAGGGGGTGATGGATGGGGAAATCACAGTGGCCAGGGTACTAGAAGGTTTAAGGGTACTGAGGGTGGATTAGACACCAGGACCAGATGGCATACACCCCCAGGTACTGAAGGAATTGGTAGAGATCCAGGCAGAGCCATTGGCAGACTTGTTCAATACCTTTCTGGAAACAAGGGTGCGTACCCCAGGACTGGAGGATGGCTCACGTGGTGCCTTTCCACAAAAGTGGATCCAAGGATGAACTGGGCAACTATAGACCAATAAGCCTCACATCCATTGTGGGAAAGTTAATGGAGACAATCCTTAAAGAAAGGTTAGTAACCTTTCTTGAAGGTCATGGTCTCCAGGATGGGAAGCAACATGGGTTTGTCTCTGGCAGATCCTGCCAGACCAACCTGGTTGACTATTATGGCTGGGTGGCTAGGGAACTGGACAAGGGCCATGCGGTGGATGTCCTTTATCTGATTTTCAGCAAGGCATTCAATTTGGTGCCACATGGGAGGCTGATTAGCAAGTTGGGATACCAGGGAGCAGGGACAAAGATGGTGAATTGGATCAAGAACTGGCTGCACAGGAGGCAACAGAAGGTAGTGGTGGGAGGGGAACTCTCAGCTCCAAGGTTTGTAACAAGCAGGGTGTCACGGGGCTCAGTACTGGGCCCAGTGTTGTTTGGCATTTTCATAGCCAACATCTTGCATGGCATTAAGAACAAGATTAGTCTTTTTGCAGATGACACCAAGATCAGTGCAGTGGTGGATGACACAGTAGGGTGGCAGGGGCTGCAGGATGATCTGACAAAACTTGAGAACTGGTCATACACATAGCAGCTAGGGTTCAATGCTAAGAAGTGCAAAGTCATGCACTTGGAAGCAAGGAACACAAGGAGGTGTTATCAGTTGGAAGGGGTGCAGATAGCTGCTACAGAGAAGGAGAAGGATCTTGAGGTGATAATAATGGGGCAAATAAACCATTCGGCACAATGCAGGAAGGCAGCAGCTATAGCCAACAAGATGCTGGGGTGTATTGCTAGAGGAATCACCTCCAGGAGGAGGGAGGTGATCCTGCCTCTGTACAGATTGTTGGTGAGGTCGTACCTGGAATACTATGTGCAGTATTGGTGCTCATACTTGAAGTAAGATGTTAGATTACTGGAGGGGGTCCAGAGCAGAGCAACAAGGATGAGGATGGGATTGGAAGACAAGCATTCAAAAAAAAGCTCCATCATTCCATAACCGGCACCTCCACCTGTGCTTGCACCCCATAACATCTTCATTCCCTATGCTGCTTCTGACCTTATCGGTGTCAGTTTCTGCCCTCTCTTCTTGCACTTACCTGTCCAATGCAACTTCTAATGCACTTGCCCTATGTCTGTCCTGACAAGGCCCCTCGGCTGCCTCACCCTGACCCTCTACGCCTATGTCTTCCCCTACCCTTAACCCTCTCCTCTTCTTGCCCTCTTCCTCCTATTGTTTCTTGAGTTACTCATTGCTCAGTCTGATTTTGTCAAGCAAAGTTACTATCTAAAACCATGTACCTGTAACTGTTTTATGTTTTAGCGTCTGTTACCCTGTAACCAGCATGATGTGGAACCTTTTTAAAAGAGCCTTGGCTCAAAGGTACTTTGTAATCCTAGACACAAATAAATAAATAAATAAAATAAACCTTACGAGGGGACGCAGAGGCAGCTCAACATGTACTCCCTGAAGGAGAGGAGGGATAGGGGAGATATGTCTGAGACCTTTAAATACATGAAGGGTATAAATAAGACTGGTACAGATGGGATTTTTAAATTAAGGGGGGAGACACGAGGGGGCATGGTCTGAGATTGGAGGGAGGAAGATTCAGGAGAGAAATGAGAAGGCACTTGGAAAGGGTGGTGTCTATGTGGAACACACTGCCTAAAGAGGTGGTGTCCTGTAAGTCAGTGGGCAGTTTTAAAAGGAGATGGGACAAAGTGAGGAGGAGGGTCATCATAACAGGTGGAGGGGAAGGAGGGGCAGCTGCAGTATAAGGGATTGCTAGCTGCACACTCGAGGAGACTTAATAGACCATATAGCCTGTATCTGCTGGCAGTTTCTTATGTTCATATGTAATTAATTTGCAACAAAACATGAATGCAATCCACAGTGTAAGTTGTGGCCAAACCAATTCCAACTTGTCCCCCAAATGTGGTCCAACATTGAACTGTTACTTAACCCTTAGGCTGCCAACAGAATTAGAAGGTGTAGGAATTTTGGACTGATATATCAGTCCATGGCCCTGCAAAGGTTAAAGCACTGGTCAAAAAGGCAAAATGTACAGCAGGACACCTCAAATGTGGAACAGTGTTTTAAGGTAAAAATGGATGAGGGAACTGTTCTTTATAATGTGGGACACTTGAGAAGGGATGGATCTGGCCCAGTACACTAAAATGCCGGTTTATTCAACCACACAGTAATTTATTTTAAAACATTCAAACATTACATTTTTTTCTTTAGAAACATTGAAATGTCTGTTAATAAATGCTTAACTTGCATAGCTGGAAGCATTGCAAGAGTAAAACAGATTTGTACTCATTTTCTAGTTCTACTACCAGTAGATAAACTTTTTGTAAAACCTTTCTAGGGTTTTCAGTGTTAAATCACAACCTTTGCAAACCTTGAAGCTTTTTTTTTTACAACTGTCAACTGGCAAATCAACCTAGAATTTGTAAATAAGTGTGAGCAAAATTGGCAGTGTAAAAAGTATTTTCTATAGTCAAAGATGCATCAGAGCAACAGACAGGCAGTATGTGGCTAGGCTGTAGGAAAGCCAGAAGAGGAAAAGATCACATAGACATAGAGAAATGCTTACAAGACTGTCAAAGAAACTGGAGCTGTGTAGTTCTTGACCTACCACCTGCAACACATGAGATGAACTGGAGGGCAACCAAAACTACAGTGTGCAGCCTTAACAGGACAATAATTCTGGTGTCAAACCTTTTTTTGTTTCCTGTATATCTATAGCCAGGGTGCAAATACCACTCATAGGAGTGAAAGTTGGGATGTATGTTGCACTTGAGAGAACACATGTTTGTATTCTGAGTTCTGTCACTAGACTAACATGTCAAGATCAAAGAAATAAGTTTGTGGTAGTGTTTCAGTAAATTATTTGGTTAGATATTCTGTTTGAAAACATTACCAACATTTTCAAAGCTGGTCAATTTATAAAGTGACAGCAACCCAGTCTTGCAACACTGCATAAAGAAAAAAACATACATGGTATTCCACATAAAATTTTGGAACCCGAGAGATAACAAAAGCTTCCAACACCAGGCTTGCACATCATGTAGAGAAAAGATAGAATGGAAAACCCTTTCACATGCTAGTTGACACTGAACTCACGTGTAAAGATATATACAATTACTTGATTGGAACAGTACATGTTTTGCTGGCTTCAGCAACAGTCCAAGTAGAGCAGGATGTAGTTTCCATATTACTGACACTACTGTCTTAGCAGATGCTGGCACACTTTCCTTCACCACAAGCACTAGTGTCCTAATAGGTACTGGAAGAGTTACGTTTCCACATACAGTACTGTTCCAGCATATCTGCATGTGCTGGGACACTTTACCTTAACTCAGACACTAATGCCTGGGGCAAGGTAAAGTGTCACATCACACTCAGATATGCTGGGACAGTACTGCCTATGGTAACAGAAGTCTATCAGCATCTGCTGGGACACTACTGCCTGTGGTAAAGGGAAGTAGACCAACATCTGCTGGGACAGTAGTGTCAGTAATACAGAAACTACAACCTAATGTGCTTGGACTATAGTCGTGCCTAGAAAAATATGTAACTGATAGAAATGAGAGACCGTAGTCACTTCCTATTTTTCATAGTGGGAAGCCAGTCAGTACCACTTAAAAATATTTCCAAATGTTTAAAGTACCTGCACAACAAAGTCAACTTGAATATATGAGTGCAAAAAAGAATACCACATGAAAATGAAATGAGAGAAGAAACATATTTTGCAATCAAAATGAGTCTGATACCAGGACAAAGCAGTTACTGAGTTAGACTCATACTGAGATATACTGTACGTAAGGGAAATATCAGTTACATTTCATCAGCATTTTGGAACAGCATGTTGTACAAAGACAACCTTATGCAACTAATTCACCTGTGGTCATCCTGGAGAACATAAATATATTCTGAAAATGAAGGTTCAGCATCCACACTGTTTACCGGCCCTGAGAGGCAACAGAACACAATCTGAGACACTTCAGGAAATTGGTCAACCCCCCCCCCCACAACAAAAATCATCTTGTCACAGTATACTTTTGTTAAAAAAATCTCAATCTCTACATGTACAAAATTCTATTCTTGCAGGATCAAACATATGACACTGCCAATTTGTGCCCCTCAAACATGTTTGGTAGACAAAATTGTCTCAGCTGATGGGTTGTGGAGATTATACCAATGTATTTTAAACCATTTTCTAGAGAATATTTTAGAGATTTATTGTCAAGACTGTGCAGTGGAATATTTGCAGCCGTAATAGCTTCAGTTCATTTATAGTTTCATTTATCTATGTAACCATTCTTCAGTTGAATTTCTAAAATGTTCTGTCACTGTTTTTTGCCTTTTTGCACTCTCTAATTTTGTCTACTCCTCTCTTTTACATTTCTTTCCATGAACTGTACTGTGGAAATGTTTGTACAGTTTGCCTTTCTTGAAAAATCAACAAGTGCATTTCATGTAGAGATGGACAAAGTTGTCAAAATTCGCTCTGCAAAGTAATCCACAAATTTAGTGCAATTCGCAGAGGGCAGCTAGATCTGCAAAGTGAAATTTCCACCCTAAAGTACCGAGTTTCACCCACAAATGGTGGAATTTTGCCTTACCCGGACTAAGCTTGTGCTTACATATTAAGCACACTACATCAAGTGCCCATGATTCTTGGTCTGCATTAGTGCATAGTCATACTTGGATGTATAGGACAACAGAAGGCTTATGCCCACATAAGTTGTCCCCACTACTCAGTGGAGGTAAATGAATTACCAGCTGTAATGTATCTGTCCAATCTAGCCTTAAAAGACTGAAATGTAGGTGCATTGACCACCTCATCTGGCAATTGATTCCACTGTCTAATAGACCTAGACACAAAATCATGTTTCCATGCCTCAGATCTACATATCTTTTCATTGATCTGTTTTTTATGGCCTCTCATATCATACTTACAATCCTTAAAAACTAAACCCAAATCATCCCTCAACATATCATCACTGAGGATTTTATATAATAATAATGTCCCATCTTATTCACCTAACTTCCAAGGGCCATAGGCCCAAATGAATAAGTCTATCCCCATAGGGTTTCTCTTTACATCCTGTTACCAATTTTGTAAGAGACCTTTGTGGTTTTTCAATCATCTTCTTATTTTTTTATTAAGTAAGGACTCCATCATGGAGTGTCATAGTCCAGATACAGTCTAATATAAGTATTGTACAAAGGAAGTAGGACACCCTTGTTTCTGGAGAAAAAACTTCATGCGCTGTTTATCAAATATATTGCTTTATTGGCTGTGTATTTACAGTGAGCTTCACTCTTTAAGTCACTCCTAATATATATGCCTAAATCCTTCTCACAATTTGTTTTCCTTAAATTGGTCCTCTGGATGTAATAATCCTGTCGGATATTGTTCTTCCCCATGTGCCTTATAGTATGTTTATTCAGACTAGACTTCATCCCATTACTCCCAGCCCATTCAACAATAGTTATAATATCTTGGCCAAACCTTAATCTATCCTCAAAGGTGTCCAGAATTCCACCAAATTCAACATCATCTGCAAATTTGATTAATTTATTCCCGTTCATGATGTTGAGATCACCTATATATGTATTAAATAACAATGGGCCCAAAACTGACCCTTGCAGTACTCCATGAGATACATGACCATGTATATGCACAGATTATCTCCTATCCATTAACCAATGTATTATCCACCTAATAATGGTATTACTGATGCCTAATTTAATCATTTTTGAAACCAGGAATTTGTGTTTTGGAGGCTTAGCACCAGTGTCATGGAAAGTGAGATTTTTTCTTATACTTTACTTTTTTTGGGGGGATTATTTATCATTCTGCAAGCAAGAACAACATTTACAAATTATTGTGCATGGAAGCATACCTTGAAAACATTACACCGCCTGTTCACTTACAAGGGAGCTGTAAGACATCTTCCCTAGGGACTACACCTGACTACACCTGGGGAAGTACAGTAATATTACATATCAAACTGGATTAACCCAACATGCATGCCTCCCAGGAACTATACAGGGAATGAAAAAATGACAGTAATAGCCAGATTCCCTTTTACCATGAAGCACACATGCCCACATATTCCCTCATAATTTTTATTTGATTGCTGTAATAATGATTGTAAATTTTGTACATCTGTATTTTGAAAGACTATTTATCTAAATATTTGTGATGTCAACATGTTCTTATATTTTGTATTGTATATTCATATGGATGCATTTGTAACAGAGAATGTATTTTCTCAATTATGCTCTCCAATAAATTCTGATTCTGATTCATGTAGCTTGTCTACCTCCTGTAGTACCCAAGAAAGACTACCTATACATATGAACTAGTAATTCGGCTTTAAAATAACACAGCCATAACAGTCCAGTTTTACAACTCTTGCAAATGGAAACTGTTTTTTAAACACTTGCATATGGAAACCTGGGTTGTACATTGCCTCTGGGTTCAGAGCAGGACAAATAGAAAGATGAATGAAATCTTGATTTACAGGCTTTTCATAATCTGTACCAATCATAGAAATGTGGCACTGGGGTACAGCCACAGACATCTTGAATGTCCCTCGTCGTGCTGCCACTGATGAGCACATGCACAGTGGCAGCAGCAGATCTAGGATGAAGACACTCTAGGTGGGAGAAACACCATCTTGCTAAAAGTCAATAAATTCTGTTTACCACTATGAGTGTAGTAACCAGTTCATGGCATGGAAGCACTGTTGAAAGTTAAAGCACAAAGTTTTCTTTGATGCAGTTCTCCCCTTTGCAAGCAAAGCCGCCCCACTACCCTAAAATTCACCCAATAAAAAGAAGGCAATATACTGCTATGAACAGTCATACCCAAGTTAGAACTGAAAAACACCTCTGCACATTTATGTATTATTTCAACCTACAGAATCACCTGTATTATATGTCTCAGTTTGAAAAGGAGAATGAATTAAGAGCCCTGTGACTCATCAGAATCCACTTCCTCCTGTGGTGCCATGCTGGCTTTAGTTCTTCACAGAAGTTTACTCGCCTCTCTAGGGTTATTGAATAGGTGAACATGGCCATTCCAGACCATGTGGATTTGAACTGGCAGCAGCAACTGGTGTTGGGCTTTCAAGGTCCACAGGCAGCTGCAGATTCTATCAAATGTCTTGTGTCACAGCTGAGTATCATATGAGAGGTCCTGGAATATAGAGATCTCAGTTTCACTATATCAAGCACTAAGCAACCATAACCTAATGCATAAACAGTAAGAGCAGATACAGTACATGGAAAACCTGGGAAGACAAACTCCCAAACACCCTAGTGCTTCACTCTAAACATGGCTTCATCAGGGGGCCTTTGGTTAGTCTCGACGAATCTCAGGATAGCCTTTTAATTCAGTGTGACAGCTGATAATGTGAAGTGCTTATGTCACATACATTTTGGCCATTGCAGAAGATGTCAAGACTAAAGGAAAGATCATATATTGAAGGTCAAAACAACTATGTAATAAAACAAATACTCTGCCACCTCCAGCTCATGGACTGAAGACCTAATGCACTGAGAAGAGGAAGACACCCTTCAGGGGAACCTCTGTGGATCCAGGGCAATAACTATGCCCTCCCTCAAGGCTTAAATAAAAGACTATTTGTAAATATAATGGCTGATTTTAATATGGACTCACTGATATAGATTTCATAATAAGAAGGAGGACCATTTCTCCAGGAGTATGATATATAGTCCATATTATTCTCCCTTTAGGCAGATTTAGCAGCTCCATTTATAAATGAGTGACCATAATAATTGAGTAGATTCAAACATAGGCAAGACAGGAGGATTCTGAGATGCAAAATAAACTAGGTGGTTGTCATCATAGTGTTCTTTTTTTTGTGGTAAGGAGAGGAATGGGACTGATGGATGGTGAGTAAGATGACATGAGTTGATCAGTGTAGCAATACGATACCATTAGTTGTTGGTAGGAGAGTAAGTTTTTTTTTTGTGTCCACTCCCTGAGACAAACCATTAGTCTTGGATGTTCAAAAGCTGATTGTAGGTATCATCTGAGGTCTTTCAGGAACTTGACGTAACTAGGTGGGAAGCTGCAAAAAGTACAAGAACTGATGATTAAAGTTTATTGGACCTTAGGAAACAAACCATAGGAAAAGAATCTCATGGCTGCATGTGGGGCCAGGTCTGGAAGTATTGCTGAAGGGAAACATGTAATTTTCCTTAGGAAATCCATGACTGAAGGGGAAGAAGAACAACCTTTATTTATGATGGAGAAAGTTGCTTTGATATTCAAATCAAACGTGACTGACTGACTCATCCAAATATGGCCCCAAGTTAAAGTAGTAGTTACTATCAGGTAAAATTTAAATGAGATTGAAGTGGTAGCAAAATTCATAATCCTGTATGTCTCAGAAGGCTAAGCAAACCATGCTTTCTTGTGATTATGGCATAGCCAAAACTGGGGATAGACTCAGTTAATATTTTGTTTGTAACTAACTGGGATGGATCCTGATAGAATACATATATCCCATTCCATTTAGAAAGGAAATTACACCAAATGGCAATGTCTGATCTGGCAGCAGCAGTAATAGTAATGTGATGATTCACTGACTCGATAGAAGCAGCAAGGGTATGAATGTATGAAATGTACAATCTTCCTTGAGGAATAATTCTCATAGCAAAGGGAGAAAACCTAGTAGGGACGGCAATTCTCTTTTCATGCAGGAATGGTAGGAGGAACAAGAAGAGATCAGGGACCCTATACACAGTCACAGTCAGATGGCAGACTTTGGTGATGCACAGAGGCTCCCCATACCACCATCTTAAAAAAACTGCCATACAAAAATGTCTGGTGCAGTCTGCGGTAGTTGGAGTGCACGCTAAAACAGAGCCACACATCCTCATTATGCAAATTGTTAATCCAGGTGTTTGTGGAATGCTGTGCAACCACTAACGTGGTGGATAGCAATAGCTGTAGGGGTTATCCCACTGCAATGTACCAGGCACATTGTGATATTCCATGGCTCATGCTCCTGGCACTTTGCTACTGCTGTGGTTGGCTTCCTGCCTCATTACTGCATATATCAGTTCCATTTTGTGGATGTGGCTGCTCTTAATTATTAGGTCACACAATGTTTGTCTCTGGTGGTTCAGTGGCCCCAAAGCTCATCCTGTAGGTTGTTAATGTCCCAGGTGTCCAGTGAATCTCCTTAGCCCCAGTCCCATCCTTTTCTGTGTTTAGTGGGGCTGCATGCTGCCTAAGCCTTCCACCTGCCAGAATGAAAGTTCTGGCTCAAAAGGCTGAGACTCCTTGAGGAATTCTTTCAGTAGTTCTTCACATTCTGGAGTCACTGCACCTTACAAGCAGGGGTGAGGGCCCTAAAGAGTTGATGTTCATATCACAGTGGTTCTGTGCATATTGACACTCTCATTAACACTAGTGATACCCATGCCCCAGCTAAGCATAGACCGGGACCCCCCTAACTCTTGCCACAGACAAGGCAACAGGCCACAAGTTGGCAATATAATAGAAATCACCCCTAGCTCTGAGGTGAATATGGTTCAGCAGTCTAAAGAGGTTGGGGGTTTAGGGCACAAAATAGCATTTATATTTACTGCACGTTCTGGGAGAGAGGTGCAAGGGCTACGCTAGGTCTAACTTCTGAAGGGGGTCCCCATAACAATTCACATTGGAAGCATTAAGGCAATGTCCACGACTGAAAATCGGGATTGTACAGCATAGCTTTATTCATACAACAAGTTGAAACAGGCAGAATGTGGTGGTCCCCCAGGTTTTGTACTGTAAACACAGGAACAAGACTTTTTTTCTTCTCAGAACAACAAACTGGGCACATTAGAACAAACATTTCCTCACACAAATTTTGAACTGTCCATCCCTCTGTACTAGGAATCTCAAGACTTTACTTTCCAAAACAAGTGAAAACTGTGGTAGTTGCCACACACTTTAAAAAATTTCCCCTAGAGTGATGACATCCGTTAACATGCCCAGTTTAACTTGGTGCCCAAATGTGAACTAGTTAGCCCTGACTGAGGAACTGAACTGCGGTTATGCCCAACCCTACCCCACGCCCAGTTTCTGCCATTCCTTCTGGGTTACACCAACATGGATCCTCCATTTCCCCTTGAAATGCTGAAGGACTCCCAAACCTTAAACTCAAAACATTTGGCACTTATTTGTGGTGAAACTGAACACTCAGCATATTTTTGTGGTGAACAGGGGCCCTGACAGGTACAATTTAGCCTTATCTCTGGGCACATACACCTCAGACCAACCCCAAAGAACAGTCTCATGAATCTGTACTCACAGCTTTGTTTGTTCTTTTAGTACAGACATGGAAAACTTGAAGGAAAGCATCCTCATCCCTTCATAGGTAGTGTTGTCATAGCTTCAGCACACCCTTCATTCTGAGCAGCTGAAACTCTTCAGGATCTTCAGGGGATTGCCCCTTGAATCCAACCAAAACACAGTCCAAACCACAATTCTGTGGAAAGTGACTCACTGGGGTCCTGCAGATGAACAGTCTCCACCACTTCTGGTTCTTGCTGGTCTCACACACTAGGGTGAGAAACTGCTGGGGTCCTTCACACAGTCTTTTACGAGAAGACCAGCAGGCACTCCCACACTCTGAGCCCTGCTGCTGCTGAGAGCTCCTCTTCACACTACTGCTGACTACAGACTCCAGCTACACAATGAACTGACTCCTGCCTCAACATTCTAAACCTCTCCAGAACAGCTGATTCCAAAGTGGCTTATACTGCTGCAAGAATTCTAAATGACATAATCCATTCTCTGCCCAGCCTAGCTGAGTAAACAATGATGTCATATGTAAAGAGCTCCTAATAAGCTCCTTACACAGCTGCCCAATACCTTCCTAGGGCTAACCTGATGGGATTCTAGTAACCACAGGTGGCTAGATGGTTACACTAGCTCCCCTGTCTTTTCTCTGTGCTGTCACACTGATCTGTGTAATAGCGTAAGAAAGGACCTGTGACCCCTATAAAACAAAAATGTACAACATACAACTGTGACATAAAGTGGTCCTTGCAACCTCTTTTCCATACATATTTGCAGCTGTGTATGGGGCCCCAGGTTTGAAATGCATGCTTGTTTTCAGCTAGATGGGCTTCCATCTTTGCGGAATCCTGTTCCATTCAGAGGAACTCCAAGGTAGTGACTGGATCAGCTGTTTTGTCTTGTGCTAGAAGGGATATGCAGAGATGAGAACAGGTATGATATTAAAGCTGTGGAGAAGAATCAGTTGGACTGATAAGCAGAAAGTAATCCAGGAGGTGGAGAACAAAGGAGCATTTGTAAACATGCAGTAGAATCTAGCAGTGCATGTCTGAGAACAGGTCAAACAGTTTACAGCTACTCTTGCATCTGAAGGTGAAGTAGACCGTGAAATCAAACTAATCTTGATATTGTATGCCATAAAGGTGCCATACAGATGGATGAGTTTAAAAGCATCTGTGATGTCAATGTTTGAATGCCAGACACTTTTGCCTAGAAGTTTCATAAACTTAACGGTGTAATAAGTTCTGGCATAGTTGAGTGAGTAGTTTTTGGATGAGATTAGGGAGTTACTGCTAGGAGTAGAATTAGAATGAGTTGCTTATTAATTGAAAAGGAATCTCTTCTTTCCTGAGATTTTCTTGGTTGCAGCACCATTGGGGATTATCATACAGTATATTGAGGAAAGGGAGGAGCAGAGAATGAACCAATAAAGAATCATTTAGAAGAGTTCTTTGCACAGAAGGTTCAGGACTATTTTAGAATCTTAGATGGTTGACACGATATTCTTACCAATGAGGGATGAGGAAGACAAGGCATTGATGCCAGTGTAGAATCCCTATGAACGCCATTGAGGAGGAAGGAAAACTTTAAAGGAACCAAGTGATGAACCAGGAGCTTGCTTAGTTGATTAATATACGTGGTTGTGGAATGTTGGTTTCAAATGTAATTTGCAAAAGGAAGATGGAAGGGGCTGAGGTTTGTGATGGCATAACATTTTGGAATAAGTATTACCACAATGACCACAGATACAGTATGGAAGAACATGTAGGAAGGAGCAGAGCAGAATGATTCCTTGAAAATTGTTACATGTAGTGGGCTCAATTTTCAAAAGCCCAAGAATGCTGCAAGCCCCTGGTTTGCCGATCATATGGCGCACAGGGCTTGTGGCATTCTTTTGGCATCGACTGGGATTTTCACACCCATGCACAAATACTGTAAGTTAGACCAGCTCCCCCGGTCTAACTTGTGGCATGCTGCAGATCATTTTTACAGGGCTTGTGCCAAATATTTGGCACAAGCTGCCATAAAGAGTGGAAGTGTCGCTACTGTGCCCAATGTACAAAAATCAGGTAAAGCTGTGATGATGGAGTTTGGCACAGCAGTGCCAAAGAACAGGCATGATGCTAGGCTTGATGCAAGCCCTGTGCCAACCTTTGAAAATCGAGCCCAGTATGTTCAGAAGGAAATCTGATTTGTCATCCTCTGTGAGCCATTAGGTTTTTAGGAGCGTGAAACAAGTTCTTGGACACTGAAGGAGTCAAACAGGAACTGAGGTGGATAAGGATTCTTTACAACTGAGGGGACATGATGTAGCTTGGTGGCTTGAATGAGCAGATGGAACAAGATGGTTCACTCTGATCAGCAACATTTGTGCAGAGAAGTGCATCATTCAGGTCATTTCACTTAATCATGGAATTGAAATGAGTTATCACAGTTGCAGTATTAGCAGAAAAGGATTTATGATAACCGTAGAATTAGGTCCTACCACAGTGAATGGCCAGATAAATATAAGCAAGAATGGCATTCCTCTCTAAAGTATAGAAAGGTAACAGAGATTGTGTCTGAAAATACTGAAGGCTGTCACATATTCTGGAATGGACACATTTTTCAAAAGCCTGGGGTCCTTTGTTTTAAACAAGAATTGTTATGTACTTGTAAATAATTTGTTTCCCTATAGGAGTAATTTTCCATATTGGATCTTATTCTTTTATTGGTAATTCTTTACTGACCTTTTGTTAGTAACCTCAGAGGGCATTTCTGATTTACAGACTGATAGTAAGAACAATTTTTGAACTGCATGATGTGGTTTATGATCCCTTGAACCACAGAATTCTAAAGTAGAACTCAAATGCATTGTGATAATAATGGAAGATCTTAACGAGAACATAAACTACATCATAAAGTTCTAATTTCATCAGTGTGTAAACCAGAAATGCCCATTGATTTTACTGCAAGACCAGTAAGGACAAAACAATATCAGAATGTGAACCAGTATTTGAAAATCAGCAGCTACAGAAAATACAGGTTGCAGGTTCAAGGCAGTTCTCCTTTAAGAATAACAGAAACATCCCCACTGGAAGCTATTCTGTATTTAATGGTGTCATGCAATGACATGAGTAAAGCACGGAAGACGGTTGACATCCTTCCCCTAAATTATGTCCTTCTAAGTTGACCTATGACTTAATTGGTCAGGCATCTAGATGAAGGAATATGCTGGGAAATAAAAGCAGGTGTCTGAAAGATACCTGTATTTTAGACTGAGTTTTTCAAGGTCACAGACAAAATGTTTCCAAATGGAATGGAGTCAATTTATTTAGATTTTGTTATCTGGGAAAGGACGGCTAGGTAATTCTGCCTATTTTCAGCCTTGTTCTGGGGGAAGGTGGAGATACAGATTGTAACCAACTGAAACTGAACCAGATTAAGCTGTTGGTGGTATTTTTACTGAATGGGGAAATTTGGCTAGGACAGCAGTGAAATTCCCCTACTCTTTTCAAGAAGTGTCATGGGATCTTTAACATCTCTCTGAACAACCACCAGGACAGGGAAACAGGACTTCAGTTTAACAACTCATCTGAAAGACAGCATCTCAGGAGTGCAGCATCCCCCTCATGATACACTATAGTGTTAGTATTGGAATTTTACCCCAAGTGCCTGGCGTGGGGCTTGAATCCACAACCTTCTGCTCTTCTGGCCTCAAAGGCGATTGCACAACCTGCTGAGTCACTGACACTGGTCAATATGTTTTTGGTTCATATTCCCTCCAGTTGGTTGCTCAAGGGATGCAGACATGGCCACATGTAAATGAAGAACTCATTTTTAAAACAACAAAGGTGTAAGATGAGGTATAGGAATGCAATGAATGAAAGTAGGTGGAAGATTAAAAGATATGTAGAACCGCAGTGAGGTATAGAGCTTTGCAACTGAAGGAAAATGCTATGGGCAGTTAACCTTTGGTATCCTGAATGTGGCTCTGGAGCAGGAACTCAGTTCCATCTAAGAGTGAGGCTAGGACCTGCATCAGCTGCAAGGCTGTTTTAAGATGCCACAGCACTATGATCGTGGAGTATATCTTACTGGAGTCCCTGTGAGCGGAGACTGTGAAATGGTCCCTGCAAGCAGTGTACATGAGGAAGAAGGCACAAACTAGACCACTAGGGTAAGCTCTACCTTGAGATGCCCACTGTGATACAGTTTTTGGTTGTCGAAGAGGCAGTACAGGGCAAAGAGTCCTGAGCAAAAGCTGGGGTGCAAGTCAAATTGATGCAGGCTTATACAGGACATGTAAAGCATATACAGTATGTAGGGCCTGCAAGAGATAGAAGGCTGTATATGCAGCAGCTGCAGAACATAGGAGGCATAGGTACTTGCATCAGCTGGTGTCAGGAGGGAGCAGGAGTGGGGCAGCTGTAGGAAAAACAGGAAGCAGAGCACTGTGTGTTGGATGCAACTATGCTCCTTTGCCTAGAACTGCCGGAAGGCTGGAGGGACAGTGAGAGGCAGCAGGTGCACAGAGAAAGTGAGGAGGCAGAATAAACGTGATCAGAGGAACTGACTAACAAAAAGGTTAGTGGATAGGAGCAAGGGTAAAAGGAAACCAGTTAGGGCAGCATAAGCAGGGCTCAAGAAAGGAGAAGTGCATATGCATTCAGGGAAAATGGAAATCAGAATCTACAAAAGGGAGTGAAGCATTATAATGCTTAATGCTGAGAGGCTTCACTAAACAAAAGGAAAACAACAGAGATACAGTTGAACAGAGAGCACAGAATGAATAAAAATGTTCCAATTGCTAAATCACACGTGAACAATAATGGCTAAGTGGATACGAGGCAAATAGCAACAGGAGCACAATGGGTGCAGAGAAAAACAGAAGGTAAATAACACAAGGCATAGAAACAATGTCAAACAGTGTAAGGCTGAAATACAAATAGCTAAAAAGAAACTGGAGGTAAAACAAGCATCTGATAAAACCCCAAAGCATTTTACAGTTATATAAACTCAGTGAGTATATCTTCACCCGCAGTAGAAGCATTAAAACGTAAAAACGGGGTAATTACAAATGAAACAGAAATGGCTGAGGTAATAAATATTTTGTAGTGTTTTCCAGGGAATAGATAATACACAAATAAAACATGAAATCAATAGGGACTGTAACAATAGTTTATTGACTGATCAAACTGAAGTACTGAATAAGTTATTGTCATTGGACACAACAAAGTCTGCAGGACTGGATAATCTTGCACCAAGGTTATTAAAGGGGAACTTACACATTACTCTTCCAGTAACATGCCTAATTAACAAATCCCTCACTAACTGTGAAATACTTAATGACTGGAGAAAAGCAGATCTAGTCCCAACATTGAAAAAAGCATTTGTCAATGCCGACTGTTGTCTTGCTGGCATTGGCATTGGTAGTGCAGGAATTAGAGAGATGTATAATAGGAATGGAAGTGAAGTATTCAACTGACGCCAACCCCACCCCCACCCTGCAGAGACTGACAGGTGCTGGGGTGTGCCTTTGGGCCGTTGGCCATAACGCTCACACCATTTCACTTCACCCTACCCTAAAGACACTGACAAGTGTCGCAGTGTACCTTGGGGTCTTCGGGCCTTACGCTCGCCCCATTCTATAAAGAAATACACTGAGATGGGTGCAGTATAGGAGAATGGGGTAAATTGTGGGGCCAAAGACTCCAAGGCACCCCTCGATGACTGTCACTGGCTGCAGGGTGGGGGTGGAATGACGTGAGCAATACAGCTGATGATCCCAAGTCACACCCCCGATGCCTGTCAGTCTCTACATGGTGGTGTGTTATGGTTGGAAACCCTAATGCCCCGAGTGTTTGTTGGTATTTTCACTCCAAATTTTCAACATGGGCATTTTGTGACCCCACCTCATGAATAGTGGCACTATCAGTTCATTAGCTGAAAGGTGATTTTGCACAGTGACTGTGCCACTTGGCATCATAGGTGCGAAAACACATTTTGGGCAGGTTATGAAAAATGACAGCTGTACTGTTCATGAGGAGGTGTAAATAAATGGCAGTGCTGAAAATCTGGAGTGAAAATATCAAATTTGGTGAAGTCACAAGCGTGCGTAGAAACTGCATAAAGCAATAATTTGGGGGAATTTTTTAACCACATTTTCAACATAGGCATTTTGGGACTTCCCCTCATGAACAGTGGCACTATGATTTTGTTAATCTGTCCCAAAAGTAGATTTCCCACAGTGACCGCTCCATTGTGGGCCACAGGTGCGAAAACACATTTTGGGCAGGATGTGAAAAATGACAGCTGTACTGTTCATAAGGAGGTGTGAAAAAATGGCAATGTTGAAAATCTGGAGTGAAAATATTAAAAATTGTTGAAGTTACGAGCATGAGTGGAAACTGCCCAATACATGCTCGCAATGCAGTCATTTTTTAGAATTTTTTCACCAAATTTGCAACATGGGCTTTTTTGGGACCCCACTTCATGAACAGTGGCACTGTTGTTTCATTAATTGGTCCCAAAAGGTGATTCAACGTAGTAACTGCAAAATCACCTTTTGGGAAAGAGTAATGAGATGACAGTGCATGTGTTTATGGGGTGGGGTCTCAAGAACCCCACGTTGAAAATCTGTTACCAAAATTCCCAAAAATGGCTGAGATGTCCACCTAAGTTGAGCCCTGCACCATTGCCTGCCATTATAAAGCTTACAACATTTTGTTTAGTTCCCGGTTGGCTTTTGAAGAGTTCAGGCGTGTTCCCACTCCACAGGAAATCACAGTGCCAGCCCTCCAGAGGTAAATATGGGGTGAGGGTGTGTGTGGAGAGGTGGGGTGCCAGAGGGTGGGTGCGGGTTGGGGAGGAGGTGCGGTAGGGACGACGAGGGACATTTTTTCTCGGAAAAAAAAAGGACTTGAAGGCTTTATTTATAGGTAAAAAGATTTGGGGCACACTTGGGTGGGCTCCCAGTGTGCCACAGAGTCTGGGGGGACATGATGGCAAAAGGACTGGGCACTCCCATTGGCAAGCAAAGTGATATGTGTGTGTGTGGGGGAACATGAGTCCGGAGGGATGGCACCCCCGTCGGCAAACAAATTGAACTTGGGGGAAGGGGACATATTGACATGGGGATTGGGCATCCCCGATGTTGGCTTTGGGGGGATTGTATGGTGGGGGGCAGGAGCTGCCATATGTATTGGAATGTTTCACCAGGAAAGGCACGTAATGGAGCCTTGTCATCTGACACTCCAATGAAGAAACAGCACCTCATGGAAGCGGCAGATTTCTTTCAATTCCGTGGCTCTCTTTGAAACTACTGTCACTGCCAGCATGCTCACTGATTGGAGGCTGAGGGACGCACCCACTAAAGCATTCCCTGCATTAGCCACAACACTGATACACCTCTGAAAGTGCTGCCAGCATAAAAAGGTGTTAAGTGTAACCCAAAAAAACTACAGACTGATTACCTTGACCAGTGTAGTACTAGGTAAATGAATGGAAAGTTGTATAAAAGATGTGTACACAAGCATCAATTAAAGGAGTCAATGAAAAACATCAGGCACAGCATTAGAAAGGGAAGGTCAAGTACAACAAACATGATTTGCTTCTATGGAAACGCGAGTCTAGCCCTTGATAATGGAATTCCATCTGATGTTATTTATTTGGACTTTAGTAAACCCTACAACATAGTACTACATGAGAAACTAATAACTAAACTAGCCTTATTCAATTTTGATGCTACCTCGATATGCTGGCTAGAGAAATAGCTCCAAAATAGAACAATGTTACAACAAATGGGCACATATCATCAACACCTAATATGACTAGCACAGTACCACAGGGATTGATTCCTGGGTCCAGTTCTGTTTGGTATCTATACAGTATATCGGACCTACAGTAGGCAGAAATTTAACAAATTGGTACAATATCTTTGCAGACAATACTAAAGTAGGAGAACAAGTGGACACACAGAAAATCATAATACATTGCAGAAAGATTTAACAATGGTGGGAAACTGGGCTAACGAACTGGGTATAATCAGTTTAGTCAAATGTAAGGTTATGCCATTTGGGAAAATGAACCCAGGATATACAGTATAAATATTACTTACAAAACCAGTTACTATCATGTACAGTGAGTGAAAAGGACCTTGGTAAGAAAATAACATAAGATCTAAAACCCAAGCATCAATGTGATGAGGATGTCAGGAAATCCAGTCCCCACTCCTCCACATGGACTTGCTGCAGTCCTCAAAGAATCATAGAATCATAGAAGCTTGATGGCAGAAAAGGACGACACTGACCCATCTAGTCTGCCCTATCCCCCCCGCCAGCCCCCAACCCCCACTACTCAGCCCCATATGCCTGTCCCATGCCCTCTTGAATCCTTCCACCGAATCAGCCCCCACCACTTCTTCTGGTAGTCTGTTCCAGGGCTCCGCCACCCTTTCTGTGAAGAATCACCCTCTTACATTGCCTCTGCATCTTTTTCCCTGTAGTCTGAGGCTATGCCCTTTAGTTCTGCCCCCCTCCTTCTTCTTAAGTAAACACCCTTCCCCTACTTTGTTGAGATCCCTTCACATATTTAAAAGTTTCAATCATGTCTCCTCTTTCCCTCCTAGTCTTCAGCATGTACAGATCCACTCTTTACACCTCTGCTCGTATGTCTTCCCCTGCATACCCTGCACCATTCTGGTTGCCCTTCTCTGAACCGTCTCTATCCCATCTATATCCTTGCAGAGATGTGGTCTCCAGAACTGGACTCTGTACTCTAGATGTGGCCTCGCCATGGGTTTGTAGAGGGGCATTATTACCTCCCTCCTTCTACTAGTAATACCCCTGCCTATGCATGCCAGCATTCTATTGGCCTTTCCCACTGCCCTGCTGCATTGGTTTCCTACCTTAAGGTTGGATGAGATTATGATCCCCAGATCCCTCTCTTATTCTGTTACTTTGATTGCCTCCCCTTCTAGGATTCTCCTGCTCATGTGTTTCTACTTCCCATGTGCATCACAGCACACTTTTTGGCATTAAATCTCAGCTGCCACTTCTCTGACCACTCCTTGAGCGTCTTCAGGTTCTGCCTCATGTCATCCAATCCCCCTGGGGTGTTCACCCTATTGCAGCTCTTTGTATCATCAGCAAACAGGCACACCTTCCCCCTCAGACCCTCTGCAATATCGCTGATGTAAATGTTAAAAAGAAGTGGACCCAAAACTGATCCCTATGGCACTCCACTCTTCAACTTCACCACCCTGGAGTACACCCCATTTAACATCACCTTCTGAGTTCTTCCCGCTAATCAGGCCTCCTCCCATCTGGTTATTTTTCCACCCACTCCTAGGCTTTCCAGCTTGCTTACCAGCTTTCTGTGGGGGATGGTGTCAAAGGCCTTACTGAAGTCCAGATAGGCCATGTCCACAGTCCCTCCCTGGTCAATCACCTGAGTCACCTAATTGAAGAACTCAATCAGGTTCGTCTGGCATGACTTTCCCTTTATGAACCCATGCTGCCTGCTGTCCTGTAAGCCACTGTCCTTCAGGTTGTCCACCACCTTCTCCTTGATTAATGCCTCCATTACTTTCCCCACCACTGAGGTGAAGCTGACAGGTCGATAGTTCTCCTTCACCTCCTTACATCCTCCCTTGTGTAAAGGCACCATGTCCACCTTCTTCCAGTCCTCTGGCACCCTCCCCATATCTAGGGATATGTTGAAGAGCCTTGTCAATGGGACGGCCAACTCCTCCTTCAATTCTCTGATCACCCTGGAGTGTAAATCATCCGGCTCCATTGCCTCATCCACCCTCAATCTTTCTAGCGCTTCCCTAACCTTATCCACAGTGAACAGATTCTGATCCACCCATTTGCCCTCCTTCCCCCTCATCTTTAGCTCAGGTCCCCTACCATCTTCCTCCTCTGTGAATACCTATCCTCAACTCCATGCATTTAAGAACACACTAATGCTTCATCTGCTAATACTGAACAAGCCACCAAATTTGGACTTGCAGTTTCTTCTTCTGCTAGCAATAATACCCAACAGGGTGGATAGTGTTGGGTTATATCAGACCACCCAGGAGTGTAATGAGGGCCAACACCACAGGCAGAGGGCCTTATATCCCCTGGAAGATCTGGTATAGCCTACAGCTCCCACCCTAGAGAGTATTATTGCACTTGGAACATGAGTTTTGGATTGTATTTTCGAAATAATTGTTACAAATAAAAAAACAAACGGTAAATGCTTTATTTTTATGAATAAATCCATTTAATGCAAAGTTCCTCTAATACTGTCATTGCCATCATCACTAGAGTGTGCTGTTGTCTTTACGGTTGAGCCACTGTGTTGAATATCCTGCCCTCCCACCCAGCAGCAGTGTCTAACCTCCCCACTCTCACCCCTCACTATGCAGTACTCTATTTCCATATGAAATTTGCAATAAAAATGTATTGGTTTTCCCACATTAAGTAGTGATCTGTTTTGATTTTCTTAAATGCAGCAGTAAGATGCTGACTGCATAACCATGCGACCCAGAAGTATACAGGAGTATGCAGAGCAACATGCTACATTTACTTCAGGTTTTCTTGCACAAAAAAATCACCTTTGGTGTATTCTGCCTTCCTCATGATTTTTGGTGTGCCAGTATGACATTAATTTATATTTTGTTGGTGGCAGCAGGTGTGTTTGATAGAGTGGCTGATTAGCAGCAGCGGGGATGTGTGAGTGAGTGGGACATGACAAGTGGAACTGTTGTTCATTCAAAAAAATGTGTGGTATACATTACCTTAGTTTTCTTCAATAACACTGAACTTCATATTTGTAAATAGACTGCCACGGACATGGTGGTGTGGGGGTTGGGCATCTGGCATCCTTTGGTAACTTTCTCACTCAGTAAGTGAGAAAAAAATTGAAACGTTTGAAAATTCCATGTGGAACATTGATGTTAGAATGTTCTCAGACAGCTGGCACAAGGACTTGTTATTTACCATTCTCTGTTGCCACATAAATGCCCACCTAGCAAGGTACTTGGCCAATCACAAACTCCTTGGGATAGTAGATTTTGAGGGTGTGTGACACTGTCTGTCCAATGCAGAGTGCTCTGCAAGGTGCTTGACAGTATCACACCATCATCAGTCAGGCTGATCCTGACGCTGTTTTGCCTGAAATGGTCTGCACTTGAAAAGAAAAAGCCACACCAATCATGTGACAGGCCTTTCCTTTCATCTGCAGGTCACTACAGAGCAAACAGCTGTTTGCGTTATGACGTCTCCGCTTTGCCACCCCACCAGTCCCTGCCTGAAGGGTGGGAGGAGGCCTTTCCTTGCCTGCCTCTTCCATGTCCCCACTATCTCCATTTCTATATTCTCTCCCACCCGTGCAGAGCAGACCACCACCTAAGCTCTGTATGGGCTGGGAGTATTCAGTGCCCGAAGGGAATTGTGATCGATTGTGCTAGTGGTCCCCCCACCTGCTGACATCGGGGTGCTCAATCCCTGTGTCAGTCTGTATCCCTCCTCATCCTTTACTGTGGCACACTGGGAGCCCACTCCAGTGTGCCAAAAACTGCCTGTGGTGTTTCTAACACCAGGTTACCCGATCCCAGTGTTGGATGCACCCCCCCATGCCCCTGTATTCTCTGACCTCAGGGAGCCCAATCCCTGGGTTGGCATTGAGCCCCCCTTGATTCCCCCCAGTACTCTGGCACACTGGGAGCCCACCCCAGTGTGCTAAAATCCATAAATAGTTTACCTGCTAAAAAGAAAACAGACCCACAATGTCTGTTTTTTGTTTAAACCTGAAAAAAAATGGTCTCTCGTCTTTGCCACCGGCCACTCTCCCCCAAACCCGCACCCTCCCTCTGTGCACCCCACCTCTCTCTCACCCATACTTACCTCCAGAGGCCAGGAGTAGCGATCTTCAGTGGACCGGGAACATGTCTGTACTCTTCAAAGACCAACTGGGAGCCAAAGAAATCCTATAATAGCAGTGAATGGGGGTGGGGGTCAATTTAGGTTGATATCTCAGCCATTTTTGGGAGTTTTGGTCTCAATTTTTCAACACGGGGTTCTTAGAACTCCATCTCATGAAAACAGTCACTGTTATTTCATGTCTCAGTCCTGAAAGGTGATTTTGTGGTCACTGCATGGAATCACCTTTCAGGACCAATTAACAAAATGACAGTGCCACTGTTCATGAGGTGGGGTCCCAAAAATCCCTTGTTGTAAATTTGGTGAAAAACTCCCAAAAATTACTGCGTTACAAACGTCCATTGTGCAGTTTTTATGCACTCTCATAACATCATTAATTTTTAAGATTTTCCCTCAAAATTTCCAACATTTCCATTTTTTCACACCCCCTTATAAGCAGTACTGCTGTCATTTTTTGCATCCTTCCCAAAATTTGTTTTTGCACCTGTGACTCAGAATGGCGTGGTCACTGTACAAAATCAACTTTTGGGACAGATTAATGAAATTCCAGTGCCACTGTTCATGAGGGGAAGTCCAAAAAGGCCATGTTAAAAATTTGGTGAAAACATTCCAAAAAATGACTGCGCTTCGAGCATGCATGGTGCAGTTTCTACGCACACTTGTAACTTCACCGCTTTTTCATATTTTCACTCCAGATTTTCAACATTGCCATTTCTTCACAACTCCTCATGAACAGTACAACTGCCATTTTTCACATCCTGCCCAAAATGTGTTTTCACACCTGTGGTGCTGAATGGCACACTCACTGTGCTAAATCACCTTTTGGGATTGAGTAACAAAATGATAGTGCCACTGTTCATGAGATGGGGTCCCAAAAAGCCCATTTTGAAAATCCGGAGCAAAAATACCAACAAACACCTGGGGCATTAGGATTTCCAATTGTAATGTCCACCCTTAAAATGCAAGGCAGAGGAATATACACAGAAAAATATGTGAGGCATGCACAACAGCAATACCAACAGCAAACATTCGGCATTGACAAATGCTTATCTAATTATGTACAATTAATCCTGTTTCTTTAGACTGTTAGAGGAGAACTATAGACAAAATGTACAAAAAATTCTGTGCAAAATGTTTTGATTTGTGTGTGTAGCTAAAGTGCATTCGGTCTTTTGTCCATTGTAAGACTTTTTTTCTAAACTTGCCTACTTGTTTTATGGCCCCTGTGGATCTCAGTGTCTGTATCCTTTGTTTCCCTTTCTTTTCCTACAATGACTCCTGTTACACGTGACAGTGTTTTGATGGAGATCATTAATTCAGTAAGGACTGGTTGACTGTGCAGGCTACAGCAGTAGAACTGTAATTGTAAGTACATGTCCTTTTCCAATGAGCAATAAAAAAGGCTACATTCACAGTTTGGAAAATTCAAGAGGGATAACTAAGTGGGATATTCTTTAAGGAAAAAAAAAACATGAGGCTTCACTAATTATAGCATTGATGACTTGGGATGATTTGTATGCTTTTTAATGCCTATATCTGGTTTAATGAAAAGAAAAAACTTTTAAAAACAAAGCATTTACTCCTGATGGTTAGACCTAAGCATACAACTTGAAAACAAAAAGATTGGATTAGAATAAGTTATTTATCTGAGGTTAAAATAACAGGCTTCTAACATCACAGTGCTGCGGAGTGAACAGTAAAGAAGCACTCAATGAGTCAGTGGTCTTGGATGCATCACTGTCACAAGGGATAGGAGGCATTGCAAGAAAAGGAAAGGTGATTAAACATACAGACATAGTGATCCCCAGGACCATAAAACAATTGGCAAATTTAGAAAAAAAATCCTAACAGCAAACAATGGATAGAATGCACTACGATTACACACACAAATCAAAACAAGCTGCACAATGTTTTCTTTTTTTGTAATTTCAATTGTAGTTCACCTTTAAACTATAGACGCTGAAGCAGTACACGGATGCACCAAACACCAGGGGCTCAATAACAGAAAAGAAAAGTGATGGGGTGCAGGAATCAAGGCTGCAGCAAGCACACAGCACAGTATTCCAATAAGGATTCACAGCACCATATAGTTGCACAGCCATGAACCTCCGTCTTTAACAAACAGAAAAATAAACGTTTTTTTCTTCTACAACAAGAAAGTCTTTTAAATTATTTTTTTTTTTGTTTGCTTAAATAATTTCATCCTCAATTTTTTTTAACATGGAATCCATTTTATAAGCACAGTAAGAAACTTCTGGGTATAGGTTTCTTTTCCTGAACCACACTTACAAGTGACTGAAGGCATTTGTCACTAGCGCCTTGTGCTTCGGAGTGGACCAGGGAAAAGAAACCCCCAACCTGTTATGTTTTATTGCATACTTAACTTAAGTAAATGGATAAGAGGTAACCTTGCCAGAGTGGTCAGGCTTGTTCATCTCTCTCCTGATTCATGAAACTAATAACCTCCTTTTAAATTATTGTAAGATGAAAGCATGTAAGAAAGTTAAAAAAAAAAAAAACTTAAAGTAGCAGTGTATCCTACGATGAAAACTTTGACCTATACTTTCTTATTCTATTTTAAAGATCAATAGTATTGCCATAGCCAATTAGGAGTCTTGGTTATAGATCATGGGAAGCACTCTTGTAGCCATAAGAGTGCCTCATGTGCATCCAGCTTCCAGGGTGAAGCTCGCACTGCAGAATTGCTGAATGAAAAGTCCTTCAAATAGCACTTTCCTGTTGCTGTAGCAACTTTACAAGGAAGCATGCTCCCAAGTCACCTTGTGCAATCAGTATTCCCTGTAGACAGTGAAGTGCTCAGCTACTGTTGCTTAACTGTGCTCGCTCTAAGACAAGGAGAGTTATTGAAATACAAAAATATAAAACCGTAACTGTGAATAAAATAATCGTGATCACTCAGGGTGGTACAGTGACTCCTCAGCTCCCCCTGCCTAGTACTCCTGCAGGATATACCCAAAAGTAAAAACACACACACAAAAAGCTTTCTGCTCAATAAAAAACTGTGGCAACATCGTGTTGATCTATAATAAGTTTATGGGTTATACCGGAGGGTCTCTCATGGCTCTAAGGGTGCCTCTTCTTGTGTTCTTAATTTGTCAGAGCTGTTCAGCTTTGGTTTGCAGGTCTCACATCCTAAGAATGTGCAGGGTAACACTCTTATAGCCATAACAGGCCCTCCAGCATACCCAATAAACACATAGTAGAGTGCCCTTGTCCTCCTGTCTTGTAAGATGCCATTTTTTTTCCAGTTCTGAGTCTGCTTTTGTATTTTTTTGTTATATTTGAAGTAATGAGAGGGATGCTTCTTGCAGATGTAAATTGTGCTCAACATTTGAAAAGAAAGACATGTGAGCATGAGAACAGGGGCATCCTCCTGTCTTTTTATTTGTTATAACAATGCAAAAAAACGGCTCTGTTGGAACTTGCAGGAATGAATGGATTCAGGTGTTCTAGAAAGACATTAGCTATATTGATTTATTTGAGCATATTTTACCAGGCAGGCAAACAGAGTCCAAAGAGGGTTCCTTCCCAGGTGCAACCTGGGGAGTGGAAAATACAAAGAGGTAAGCAGAAAAGAACACAGAATACAATGGTTTATAAAGCCCCCCAAGCCTCTGCTTCTCCTCTCCTATAATCTCAAATGACTTTCCTGGGACCTCGCTTGCTCTTCTCACCCCTACCCCACTCCTAACACCTAACGCTTACAGCTGTCTCTCTCTTTCACCTGACAAAGTATCACTGACTGCTTCACTTCCCTTTCCTATTTATGCCTGCCTCTCTCTCAACATCCTAACTCTTGCTGCTTTCCTTCCCCCTCACCCGACAAAGTTATCTTTGACTGCACTACTCCTTTTCTACTTTTGCCCAGGCCTCTAACCCTGGCTAGGTGTTCTCCCCAGCTCCCATCCATCTATCACTTCCTCCCTTTCTACCCTACTTTATCTTTGTATAGCTTAACATGTTGTGACCTTACTCATAACTCTTACCTTGTATAGCTTATGTAATCATGTCAATGCCTGTTCTTGATTTGTTTTACTCTGTATTATGTATTCTTTGGCTTCTATGTTGTATGATGTGAAACCTTTATAAAAGAACCCTTGATTCAAAGGTATTTTAATCCTAGCTATCACTAAATAAATCAATACATAAATAAATAAATACACACATAAATAAATAAATACATACATAAATAAATAAATACATAACTAAATAAATACCTAAATAAATAAATACATAAATAAATAAAGCACCAAATTGACAGCAGTTACAAAAAAAGACATTGATCAGAGACAGTACAAAATCTTATTAAAAACTAGTGAGAGTATAGCTGCCCCTCTGGCGCAGTGGTAGTGCTACTGCTTGCGATGCCAGCGACCCGGGTTCGGTAGCGAGCCTGGTTTGCTGGAGAGCTAATTGGGGAGAAGGATTGAGCACCGATGGACTGCTCTCCTCTGAGGAGGGGTGGGCTGCAAGTCCCATTGCTATACCGCTACCTGGGTGACTACAGATAAAGGTACAAGTCAGGGAAGCAGAGAACATAAGGGAGGGCTAGATGTCAGCTGAGTTCCTGAGCAATGGCACATCTCAGTGTGCCTTTGCCTCCTTGGACCTCCTAGTGTGCTGTGGTCTAGGGGGAGGAACCAGAACATGGAAAATACCCTGCGTTTGCACCAGGAGATGGGCCCCAGCATCCAGCAGGCACAAATGGACTACCTGACACATTGGACGATGGCTGGGGGGAGAATGACTGGGGGTTCCCCTCCTACCCCACCTGGGGGGTTATCCGAGGCTGGGGTGGGTCCACCATGGCACAGCTGAGTTGCCTTGGGAGTCCCTGAAGGAAGGTGCAGAAGCAGTGAAGAAGGGGCATAAATAGCAAGTTAAAAAAAAATCTAGTGAGAGTATGACCTGAAAGTTAGGGCAGAGCAGAGTGTTATGCTACTGCATTATACAGGGTCTATGTTGCCAAAGTGGAGCAATAAATTAAGGAAATGGAGAGATTTTACCAACCAAAAAATGCAGACAGAATGAAGGTACAGATTAATGTGCAAGAAATCGCCAAAAACAAAACAAAATAGGAACACAGAAATATAGATTTTGTCAGCAGAAAAGGGTTAGATAGCCCATCCTGTCTGCCCTAACCCTACCTAAACTTTGTGATGGCAAATGCCTATGCAGCCCCCCAGCTTCTCCATCCTTTCCAGGTAATTCTTTTTCATGATACAAATGTGCCTGTCCCTTGCATGCTTGAATCCCTTGATTGTCTCTGCTCCCACCACATCCTTATGCAACCTGTTCCATCTAGCCACCACCCTTTCCATGAAGAAATGCTTTCTCACTTCCCTCTTGAAATTTCTCCCCACTAACTTCATTGTGTTCCCTCTTGTAACCACGTTTGTGCTGAAACTAAAAAGCTTCCCACGCTCCACCCTCCTTATCCCTTGGTTGTAAAGGTCTCAGTCACGTCCCTCTGGTTATGCTTCTCTCTTTGGATTACATGTTGAGGACCTTCAGTCTTTCCTTGTAGGGTTCCCCAGCTGCCCTTGTATCATCCTGGTTGCCCTTCTCTGCATAGCCTCCACCCTGTCAATATCCTTTCTAAGGTGCGGCTCCAGAACTGCACACAGTTCTCAAGGTGTGGGCAAACCCATGACTTATACATGACTTATACAAGGGGAGTATAACCTCTCTCCTACTGCTTGATACCTCTCTCCCTATGCAGCCCATCTTCCTATTTGCTCTTCCCACCAGCCTTGAAAACTCAATTGCCACTTTCACCTTATCTGTAATCAGAACCCTGAGGTCCCTTTCCTCCAAGGTACATGCCATGACTGATCCTCCAATCCTGCACCCAGCTCTTGGATTTTTGTGTCCAATGTACATGACTTTGCACTTTTTGGCATTTAATCCCAGCTACCCAATTCTGTACCACTCTTCTAGCTTTTTCGGTCCCTTCTGATGTACTCTACTCCCTCCATGGTGCTCACTCTATTGCAGATCTTGGTGTCATCTACAAACTGCCGGCTTTTCTATCTAGCCCCACCCCTGTATTACCTAGGAATATATTGAAGAATACAGGGCCCAGTACCAACCCCTGGGGGACTCTATTTGTGAAGCCCCATCTCCCCTTAGAATGTCCCATTTAATACAGCCCTTTGGGTTCTGTTCCTTAACCAATTTTCCACCCATTGAGTCGTTTGGTTCACTGCCCCTTGAACTCAACTTCTGCAGTAACCTCCCATGTGGCACTGTGTCAAAGGTGTTGCTAAAGTCCAAATAGGCAATATAGACAGCATGCCCTCTGTACACCTCCCTGGTCATTAAGACTGAATTTGTCTGTGAGTGCACTCTATTTGGTTCGCTTGTGTTGGGACTCAGGCATCATGCCCATGTTTGAGCTGCACCTAATTTGCTCTGAAGAAAGCATGTCCTTTCAGCTGAGCCCTGGTCAGACCCCACCTGTAGACTTGTGTGCAGTGTTGGGTTCTTCAGTACAAAACAGGACATTAAGGCAGTCAAAATGGTGCAACATAAGGCAACAAAAAATGTTCAAGAGACCCTTAACAGTTTCAGTCTGAAGTAAAGAAAGCTAGAGGCAACATGATCTCAGTTTTCCAGATACTCAAAGGTATTAACATTATAAAGTACTCCAAACTGTTAGATCTGGTGTCCTCTAGCATAACACAGGGACATGACTGGCATCTCAGAGGCATTAGATTTAGGTGTAACCACTGGGTGCTCCCTGCTGTCTGCTGACACCTTTGTGGCCCTTGTGGATACAAAGTTTAGTTTCCTGTATCTGCTGCTGCAGATTCCCTTTGTTTAAAGTCAACAATCTGTTTTGGCTCTGCATCACCTGACCATGAGTGTGGTGCCAAGTAAATGAGTTTACTGTGCCTATTTAAGCATATCCATGAGCAGGGAAAGAAAAAGGGAGGAGACAAGTTAAAAGGAGAGAGTTAAGAGTAGTTAAAAGTGGAGTAGGAGCATGACCATTCAATTCACACATGTTGGGATTGTGCTCGGGAAGTGCGATGTCCTGACTTGTAGTGCCAGTATCCCATTTCTTGTTATGTAGACCATTCAAGAGGGCAGATGTGTCAGTTGCCATAGTTTAAGCTTATTCTGGCATGGAATCAGTTTCTGTGTTTTTCTGGGTCATGAATATGCACCTTTTAGACTATCTTCACCTTTTGTTTTGGAGGCTGGGATTGATGAAACAGCAGTAATCCAGTTCTCTGAGCTTTTCAACAATGTATAACCTGCTGAAATAATGATATCTCCTGAAGTAAGGCCTGTCAGGTAACATATTCTTCAGCTGTGATGTAAGACATAAATGACCACTTTCAGCCAAGCTGCATACCAATAACCTTTAATATGCCATGGAACTCCCCCTGTGTGCTGTCCCCCAGACATAGTGTGGTAGCAATATGGTGCTTCGTCACTGTAGGATATGCATGTCCATCAGTTAATACTATTATGTGTGCTAAACGTTTTGCATACATCTCCAGCAGAGTTGTGCCCCCTTGGCAAATGTGTCAAGATGGAATAGCTGTATACTGATGTGGAAGAGTGTAGCCTGCTGTTTAACCTGCCAGTAATACTGTATCTGGATGTTGAGTTAATACACACTGAGTGTTAATATAAGGTGATTTCCCCTTTGGTTCCTATGTTCCTAGTCCCACGTGATGTAGTCAATGTCAAAAAAGTTCAGGTTTCAAAATAGGGTGGGACAGACACATGAGTATGATGAAAATGATGATGGCTGGAGAGGGGTTGAGTGAGTGTCACTTGTCTGGCAAAGGGGAGCTACAAGAAGAGAACACTGCATAGGATCTACCAGAACTAGACTGGTGTGGACCAAGATGGGCTGGGCAAACATGAGAAACTAAGAGTCTTTTTTAGCCATAAATTTCTACGTTTCTAAAACTGTCTGTTAGAGTCACCATTTTGGCTACCCCATCCTTTGCTGGAGCATTCCACAACCTTTAGGAACTCATCTCTATCATCTAATAGCTGTTCTGAACTGGTTGTAGTGTAACTCTTTGGATATGTATATCTTTGGAAAGTTTCATATTTTATGTCATGGAGATGCTTATGGGAGGTCATATTAAAATATTGTATAAACTCAATCATAGTTGCATGTGTCATGTGGCTATAATGTAGGCCACATACTGCACAGACTCATGTTTTTTATTTTAGTTTTGGTGGCTCCCAGCAATTTGGATAAGGCAAGCTGACCTTTGCCCAGTTACCACTGTTCACTGGGGAGATATGCAGTGGACACAGGGGTAGAAATTCACATGCACACGGCCTGTTCCCTGTGAAAGTGGGAACAGGCAAGTGCATGTAGTTTTCTCCTGTGCTTGCACTGTGGTGTATGTCAATTTTAAAAGCCACCCTAACAGTATATATTGAAAGCCACCATATAGGGTGCACTTCCCTGTTCAGCTGCCAGAGCTCGGGACTGATCGGGAGGTTGATGCCTGGCAATAGGCTGAGGGCTGGTCATGTGCGCACAGGCTAGCTAACCCCTCTTGTCCCATGCATGTCAACTGCAGCCAGGAACACAGCATGTGGGTAAGTCAATGACTCACACTCTGAGTGACAGCAGAAGGGGTGGCTGGGTGTGTTACTATGTTTGCGGTGGGTGGGTCAATGCATTTCTTTCTAGCAGCTTGAGTTGAGCTCAGAGAACCCAAAACCTACAGAGTGCAAGAACCAGAGCTGGTCAGTGATTGACAGCAGAAGGAAGAGATGGGTTGGTGAATCAGTGTAGTGCAATGCTGCTTGTACATAATGCTGGGGTGGTGGTGGGGGCTGGGGAGGGGGGAAAAGAGAGACTTCAAATCTGCAATCACTGAAGAGTCAAGAAGACCCTTAGTATCCTTCCCAGAACCCCTGCCTGCAACTTTCATAGTTAATGAACTGTGTGGTGAGTTTTTCTGTAACACACGTGGTTCACTGATCTGCCAAAACACATGTGCAAGTATAAGCGGCATATGCAGCTGGCAGTTGAATTTGGAGGAGACAGATGTCTGAGCTCAGAGTCAGAGTACTAACTAATCATGTTTCTAATCTAACCTACAGAAAAAAACTTAAAATAAGTCCATTGTTGATTGGAACTCTTTACCAATTCAGTTTAATCAACCTATGTCATACTGTATTTTAGGTTTAAGGTTCATTTGAAAATTCATTTTCTAGAATTATCCATTTGTTGTTGTTGTTGTTGTTTTGTATAATATGGTTTTCCAATTCTTATAACTTTGTACTTGTGATAACCTTGTATTTGTAAATTCTGTATGTATTGTACCTTTTGTACCCTCCGGGTTCCCCTTGAAAATGGGCATCTGATGCTCTTGAGTTCTTACCCGGTTAACAAACCAGATAAATAAATAGATAAAATAAATAAAATAAGCATTAATCAATACAATTTTTTGATTATTTTGTACCATTTTTTGATCAGTGCCGGTAACCTGACTCTGGTGTATGTAACTTTTTTGCAACATGCACCACAGTGCAAGTACTGAAAAAATGTTAATTTCTATCCCAGAATAGACATCTCCTTACAGGGCTCCTGGAGAAAGGGGGGGAGTAGGGGGTCCCACAAACCATTCACATCAAGGGCAAAGAACCATTTTTCTCGGTATACCTCTACCCCCTTCCAGCCAGGAAACCAGAGTAAACAACTGCCCTTGTAGCCAGCAAAAAGAAAAGCACCAGGGAATATCAAATCATGCCACCTTGTCAGTAAATGTCCCCAAAATACACATTTTAGCTGAGAGCATCAGTAGCAAAATAAATATAACATGGAATGTGTGTGTGGTGGGGGTATGGGGGAGTGGAATGAACATGCCTTAAATATTTTTGCTTTTTTATGAAAATGCTTTTCATACAAGAAAATATGTAATATGTAGATTGCTGATCTTATCTGTAGAAAAAATGAGCAACTGAGACTCAGAAAGTAAATTAATCCAGCTAAGCAAGGATCAACATCTAGTTGAAAACCTTACTTGAAGCATCAGTTGCGCTGGACCATTTGTGAGCTGCTGGTAACAGAAGGCCCATTGTTGTAGCTGGAGATCTAATTTTAGCATGCCTGAAATAGTTCTAGCTCCATTAATCTATTTTTAACTTTCCAAAATTAGTGCTAAAATAACTGAGTAGTAAACAAGCCCCCTAGACTACTTCATTAAGCTTGTTATTAGCCTGACAGACTAAGTGTCTCACAATTAAACATCAATGACAGAAGATTTCTAGGGAGTAAAGGTCAAGCACTACCATGGCAGGATTCCCCAAACATACTTTTTCACTGGGGACTAGTGGTTCTGAATGCTGACAGTCTAATTGCTCATTTTTTTCAATTAGCAACCTTTGCTCCATTACTTGGTCAAATTATGGTAACTTTGCCATGTTTGTCAAAGACACAAAAGCATGGAAAGGTGGCATTTGTCCATTCATTTCAGGGCAGTTTTACTTTCTGGTAACTCCCATGCTATACCATGCGGACAATGGAGGTAGCTCACAGCATAATGTGATATCGATGAGATTCTTTTACACTATAATATTCTTATCTTGTGCTATACATGTGATAAACTATCACTTTATTAGAGAAATAGTTAAGCCCTGAGGTCAACATTCCTTAAAGTAGAAAGGAGTGGGATAAAATACATAATTTAGCATAGCATACTTTAAACCTCCCACACATCTTCATCAAAGCAAATCAAGATTTATTTTTAAAAAGGCGCCTTTCCGTAGTTCAAGGCACCTGTACAGACAATAAATATCACATCAATCAATAAATTTCATAAAATTGTGCCAGTATATAAAACCATAAAATATAACAATAGAACCAACAGTTACTAAAAAATGACGGTAACATTATACTTCATCACAGAAAGCCAGGCCAAAGAGGTATGTCTTCAATTCAGCTTTAAAACTGTACTTTAGTTTGATATTACTCATAAGAGTAATACCAAAATAAAGTACATATATATATATATACACCATGAATATCACAGAGTACTCATAAAGTATACATATATCAACTATTAGAACAAAATTGCAGCATTAAACAATACATGCACATATCACAGAATATATTATGACTTCAACATATGTAATACTTAAAATACTCATACAAAGGAAAAAAAAAATAGTAACATAAGCACCATGCTACGGTGAATTTAAAGAGGAGCTCTGACTGCCAACAAACCAGAGTTGGCAAGAACTGAAAACTCAGTTGAAACATTTCAACAATATTAGAATTTCCAGTGTTTATTATGAAGAACATGTGCTGTAAAACAAGATCTGTCTTCTTTAAAGTTAAACCAATTCTAATGCTTATTGACATGCTGAGGTCATAATTCCCACCTGAAACATAACGATTTGTTGCGGTGGAAAATATTGCTATTTCACAAGATGCAGACTATGACCAGGAAACAAACATCAGGAGCCAATGAGCTTCAAGGGACAAGGCTCAGGGGTCTAATTCACTGTCACTATTGGACGCAAGAGAAAAAATTGGTGGATATCAGTTGCACTATTTGATCATCTCCTGATAGTGATATTTTCAAAAGCTGGTGCATGCTACCGGAGGTGGAGTCCTACAGTACTAGCAACAGAAGCCCAATGCAAACTGCAAACACAGCTGATTAAGGGTACACTAGTCTGGATTGCTTCTGTGACTGAGTCACAGCATTGTATTATGCCAGGCATGTGCCTTTCCATGACCTGGTCACTGTGGTTGGTCAGTAAAAGGGCATCCCACTCAGAAGTGTCCCCCTGACCAGCCTGCCAGTGCAGCAGCAGCACTACTGCTTGCAATGCTAACAATCTGGTTTTTGGGAGAGAACCTAGGGCTGTTGGCGGTCCGGCCCGGGGTGGGGGAGAAGTATGAGCATTCAAAGAACAGCTTGCCATCTCAGGGGAGGGGATCTGGCACCCAGCAATGTACTGACCTCTAGTGACAGCTGGGGTAGGAGAACATGGGACCAGCACTACAAGGGGATTAATGGAGGTGGTGGACATCTGTACACTGGGTGCAGCAGTGCCTCCAACCATGTGCCAAAGTCACTGCATGCATTCCTTCACCAAGGGGGAACCACACTGAAACAGAAAATCTATTGGATGTCTAGCAAGGCATGAAGTCCAGAATCCTTGTGGGGACCCAGCAGAACAATGTGGGGTATATCCCCTAGCCAATACCAAAAAAACAAAAACAGTCAATAAAAAAAAGTGTGCCTCCCAGTCCACCTATGAGTGATGAGCCCTAATAAGCAAGTTGCTCCTTTTTTCAGTGGCATGGTGACCAGCCAGATTGGTGGTCCAGTAAACCCTAATGCCCCATCCATCTTTGTATGTCCTGGTAATCCATTGGGTCTTTCTCTTTCTCCTCTACAGTCCAGCATACTTGTTGGTACTGTGGCTTCTCCCCAGTTCCTGTCCAGCATCTTGGCAACTGTGACCTGTAACAGTACTACACCTCTCACAAAAATGAAAGGGACTGTAACTGGTCATGTGACAGCCACCATTACAGTTGTAGAACAGCCCTCATCCCTTTCCTGACTGGTCACAAAGTCATTTGCAACCTCTTGGAAATGTGTTGCAACCACTGTTGAGCATATAGCTCAATAGGGTGGCAATAGGTGTTGTGGAGCTACAGTAAGTTGTTGCACTGCTCTCTGTTTTCATGCAATTGCACTTAGTTATCATGAATAAAATTATTAGAAATGTAAACATTTGTTCTTTTGGTTGCATTGTGCTAATGCCAACTGTGGTTTTGTTTGCTGCTGATGATTATAATTCTCATAAATGTTGCAGTCCATGTTACAGATGACATTTTGTGCCCATACCATTTAATTATTTTTTAGATGGTAATTTTTATCCTTGCTTGCTAGTTGTCTTTACCATTTTGATTCTATTTTAGCATACATTAGGTTCTAAAATGATATTTGTTTCTAAATGACTACAAAAGAGTTATTGTCAAAATGTGGCTGCCCTTGGGTGTTTAGCTATGTTTGCAGCTGTTATGGAATGCCCTACTGCTGGACATCTTTGGTTTAGTGACTGATCTACACTAGCAGACAACATATCATATATTTTGACATACAGTAATAAATGACGGGAGATGTCAGAGTTCCAATATGGAAATGATGTAAATCTTAAAAATGGGTGTAGTTCTCTTTCATTAAATAATAGTAATATCTGGGCTCACCACAAACCCAACCCAGATAGACCAACTTAGGGGAGCTGGTTCATTCCACTGGGGTGTCATACAGATGAGGCACACTGATGAGTCCTGGTAGGATGAAATACATGTCTGTGTCTTCTGTTGCCACCCTTTGCAGACTGTGTGAGAGACCTTTTGACACCATGCATTTCTGCTTAAAGTTGAACCAGCATAATATTTTGTGGTGATTTACATATACAGCCCTTGATGCTTTGCATTATGGGAGCATGTGTGATTTTGTATTTTTTTGAAACTTGGCTTCCCGGCCAATGCCCTTTCGGGCAACCCTTGCCTCACTGCTTGTGCACTAAGGTTCTTTGTCTTTTAACACTAGTATCTTCTGCATACTTAGGGAATTGCTACATGTCCTATTTTTTGGAAAAGGATCTTGAAAAGTCTTAAAGGAACCATCAACTTTTTCCCCCATTTGTAATAAAAATAGAAAATTGCACATGTGAAGTATGTTTAATATCACCAGCATCTTGTTTTGTGTGTTAATTTTAAAATATTATTTTTCCTTATTTGAACTCTTTTGTTAATGCTGCCTTTTCACACCCAGTATTTATGTTTTAATTACTAATGCATTTCAGAAACCAGTGACATCAGCTGAGAGAAAAGCCACATGCAGAGCTTCCTCTGAACTGATGACAACATCTTCCTGAAATGATAAGTAACAACAAATTAATATTGAGCTGGAAAAACATGCATTAACAAGAGGCCATAAAAAGGAAAAAATAAAATTATTTTCAAAAAAATGCACAAAACACTATAATGGGGATATTAAATAAATGTACACATACTCGAATTTCTAATTATATAAACATGTAAAGAGGTCTGTGTTTCCTTTAAAAAGTTAAACAAAAAATAAAATGTAAACAATGCAATGCATACTTATGTTTCAATTGTTTAATTACTGATATCACAAAATATTGATAATTGAAAATGCATCAATATAATGATTCTAAGATGCCATTTTCAAGCTTTCACCTAAAAGAAAGAGGAATTCTAGCCCTAACAGTTCACAAGTTAACCCTTTCTGAAAGAATATTTCTTTGAAATTGGCTAACTTTGGAACTGTTATGGCTAGAAACTTTATTTTAATAAATTAAAACATTCAGTCAGTGTGATATATATATATATATATATATATATATATATATATATATATGATACAAATTAAATTGTCAATATTTTAAAATATGTTTGATAATTTTATTATTGATAAATATTTTTGCATGACTTTTTAAAAACTATTAGGCTTTGGGGTTTACATTTAGACAAAAAGTATGTTTTCATTACTTTTTGTATGTATAATCCTTTTGCAAAATGCTACAAGTGCCTCACAAAAATTGCAAAGATCTTCAATTCCTGTGTAGTGAGCACACAATGTTCCTTGCTTTTGCATGTCTGTGGAAGGTAGTAAATAAAAACATTGTGTAATTGGGTTTGGAAAATAAAATAAAAAGCAGGGATCTGCATGGTGGTGATGGTGGTAGAATCATTAAAAAGATTTCTTCTTTAAGCTATTAACTTCCCATCATACAGATCCTTCAAAAAGTGAACTATAATACCTCAGGGAGAACTAATTCAAGAACAAAGGAAGTATTTACTTGCCCAAGGGATGAAACCATTCCAAAACCTCTTTAGTCTACTTATATTTTAACCCTTCTACATTTATGTCTCCAAAGATAGCAGCATTCAGGTTTGTGTATAGGGGGAAATGTAGTCTATACTTGCAACAGCTGCATCCCTTTAAAATGCTTTCCATATGTTTTCCACTGCCTTCTTTTCAGGGTTTCAGAAATACATTATACCATCTTGGCTGGTCCAATGGTATGGCAGCAGTAGTCCATGCTGCCACAAGACCAATAAGATAATACTCAGACTTTAGTGGAACTCTGGGAAAGGCAAGGCAATTTTATTTATAGAGTGCCCTTTCTCAAAGGCTCAGGACACTCACAATAGCAATAACAGCAGCAATAAAATACAGCAGCATGAGTAAAGACAACTAAAATGACAGCATAAATAACAATTTACAGATATCTAAGCAGCATTAAAACATTAATTAAAGTCAGATAGGAATGCTTCTTGAAACACATTTTTTGAGGAGGTCTTAAAGGCATCAACAATGCAGGCAGATCTGACATATGCTGGCAAGGCATTCCACAGTGTAGGTGCTGCAATATACAGAATGCCCTGTCCCCCTGCTTGTCGCACCCAAGATATAGGGATAGGCAGAAGGCCTGCACTGGAAGGGCAGAGGAGGCGAGTTGGGTGATAGGGTACTAGGAGGTGTTTAAGTAGTCTTGATCTAGATCATGCAGGGCCTTGAATGTTGTTGAGCATATCTTGAAGATATTGCAGCACTACATATGCAGCCAGTGCAGCACAAATAGCACCAGCATGATATAGTTTCTATGAGAGGATCCTACAATCAGCTGGGCTGCAGCATTCTGGACCAGCTGTAGGTATCACAACAAGCCTCCATATAAAGCATTGCAATAATCAAGCTTAGAAGTGACAAAGGAATGAAGTATCATAGCCAGATCAGCAGGGGTTAGATGTGGTTTGATCATGATGATAGTGCGTAGATGGTAAAAGCTAGCCTGAACCATGGCTGATACCTGTTGGTCAAGCATTAGCCTGTGGTACAGGATGATCCTAAGATTTTTAACCACATCTATAGCTCTGAGTGGTTGACCGCTCAGCGAAGGAAAAGATATCACCACCTGAAAGGAAGTGCAAAGATCAGCATATGCCTTGAAAATGTTTTTATGCAATGAAGCAAACAAAAGTGCTCATGATTAAAGTGCCAGAGTAATACAATTTGCAGCCTTCATCCAGTTTAGAAGTAGAAAAGGATGGGATTTTCTGAAAATGACACATAAAAAAACATTATGAACGTAACATTCAAACACCTACATACTGTATATAACATAGAACATGGCATCATTGATAAGAGTGAAGCAATATCTGTAACTCAGTTATAATCATCAGGTGGTGACATATATATGGAGAGGTTATAGTGTTGCTAAGCCTGTCTAACTCCTTTTTACACTGCTCACTCACTCCCAGTCAGTGATGACTATGTTTACCTTTTGGTGGTGTAGCTAGTGATGGGCGAAGTGGGCTCAATCCGCTCTGTGAAGTGATTCACGGAGTAAAGTTGAAGTCGCAGAGTACTCCACAATGCAAAGCAGAGTAATTCGTGTTATGATGGGTAACGCGAAGTCCATTGAAAACAATGACTTCACGTTACTCCGCCTTCCCAGACCACTACTCCACCAATTTTAAAGGTGAAGTGCATTAAAAACAATGTACTTCACCTCACTTTGCCTTGTTTTTAAGCTCCAAAGGCGAATTTTGCAGTGATTCATGGGATTTCAAGTCACATGGGCTCTATATTCATCTGCATAGCCTTAGTTCGGGGTAGTGTGTGTAGGAAGCTATAGGAGACAGTGTGCTCTGACAGCTGTCTGTGAATCAAACCTTCTTCTAAAAGCTGTTAAAAAAGTGTTCTTGAGTATTTTTGTTTTGCTCAAACTTTAGTTCATCGATTGTAGGAAACCCTCCTGTGCTCATAACATCGAGCGTTTTTGTTTGTGTGTGGATTTTGAATGTTAATGTACAACATTGAGTGTATGTAGTAAAAGACAGTGAAAGTGTGCTTTGGGGGAGAGAGTGTATCTGTGCTGTAGGTAGATTTAAGTTGGAGAAATAGGAAGTTCTTTGTTTTTGGTTATATTTTTGTTATATAACTGACTGTGTTAATGTACACACAGTAATATTATCAGTAATTGCTAAAATTTTCTTGCTGATTCTGTGTCGTGTGGATCTGGTGCAGCAGTTCATAATTTCAGGTTGTTTACAATACGTGGCATATTACTGAACTTTTCAGTTTGCTACACATTACTCATTGTAGACAAATTGTGTGTGTGTGTGTGAGTGTGTGTGTGTGCGGTGCTGCGTGACATCAAATAATACACCTTTTATTGTGATACAGTGTAATTGCAGGCGCAGCAGTATGAACCTGTTATCCACTGCAGCTGAATGATTTTGTACTGCCATTGTGGTATCTGTTCTTTGTTTTGCTGCTTGTACTGCCGTAAAAATCTGCAGTCAGTGCCCCCCCACCCCCACCGGCAAAAGGAATTGTTTTCTGGATTGGATTGTTTGTGACTTCAGCAACACTGGTTAGTTAAGGTCTCTATCTGTTGCTGAAGCCACAGTTGTTTTTTGGGCTTCACATCCAGCATCCCCCCAATCAGAGTGAACATGCCAAAATCTAAATTTGTTTAGAATATTGTTGTTGATCCCCCAAAATGCCCGCAAAGAGATGTGCAAGCAAAGCTGGTTCTTGTTATGGCACTGCTGCCAGTAAGATAGTCTGTGGGCATGGTAGTATGCAGATGCAGAAGTGCATTGCTGATGTGAGGAAAGGTATTTCTCCTGCAATGTTTTCTTCAGCCGAATCAGTAGCTTCACTCATACTTGGGGGAGATGATGTTGTCCTAGCCGGTGGTGTTAGTGCAGTTGCTGGTGGTGGTAGTATGAGTATTGCTGCCTCAAGTTCGACTTCTGACCAGTGTTCCTTGTCCAAAAATATAGTGGAGTGTGAAGCAGTGCAAGTGAGTGGCAGTGTAGATGATGTCATACTTCCCAGTAACCAAATCTGAGGATTCTGATAATCACGTCAAGCGATGGCATACAGTGTGACATTTCCCATACCGTGGTTCATGTCACGCATTTTCCATGCAGTGATTCACAGTGTAGTTAAAAAATATCAGGTGATGGTGATGATGATGAATCTGATGATGATGATGTTGCTGTGGTTGCAACATGCAGTCCACATGCCAGCATCCAAGCAGAAGATGTGGATATGGGTGATGCTGATGAATATGATGATGATGATGATGATGTAATTGACCCCAGTTGGGAACCGGAGGAGAAGAAATTCAAGGTGGCTGTGTCTGGGTTTGTTTGCATTTATCCCCCACCCTGTAAAAACTTGTGATTTACCAGTTTCAGTTGATGATGATGATGATGATGACCCAGTAATAATGATAGGTAGTCGTGGTGGTCAGTTGCAGTCCAGGTGCCCACTGCCCGAAAAATCACGTAGCACCCCCCCACTTCAGTACTTAAAAGAATGGAGTTCAATAAGCAGCATCATGGACATGATAAAGTAGAGCATCACACTCCCTTGTTTGGGATTTTTTTGTTCAAGATGCAAATAATGAGTAAGTTGCAATCTGTCAGGTTTGCCATGTGCACGTGAGTCAAGGTAAAAAGAGGAGCCATCTGGGCACAGGAGGACTGCATACACATCTTAAGAACAGGCACATGGCACTGTGGACCCAGCACAAGATGGCAGCTAATACCACAGTGGGGTGTTCACCCTCGTCATCAGCCATTACGAGCATGTTATCCTCTTCCATGACTGTTAAGTCCAGTAGGAAATTAAACGTGTGCAGTAGTGAGAAAATAAGAGCAGAGGATTACTACAGGCATGATGAGGTGGAGGAGCATAATGATTCTGAAATGTTGTCCAGTGCCGGTGAGAGTAGCAGTTTTGGTGGTGGTGGTGAATGCAGTATGTCTAGTGCAAGTGGTACATCAACCCTGGTTGGCAAATCTGGAAAAATAACTGCATTTCTGGGTTTATCATCATCACCTGTGCAACCATCTTCATCAAACGTCCACACTCCACCCCACCATTCGCAGAGTGAAACCATTTGTCATCACACCCCGTGTAAAACATTTAAGTCAGCCCATGTTACAGAGCATTTTTGAGCATAAGCTGAAATACCCACCCAATCATACAGTGTCATGTGAACTTAATGCTGCTGTAGCTGAAATGCTGGTAATTGATCTTTTGCCCTTCTCCTTTGTGAAGAATTCTGGGTTCCGGCGGTTTGCTGCACGTGCTTGTCCAAAATGGCAAGTCCCATCCAGGACATACTTTTCGACCCGTGCTGTCCCCAAGTTGTTCCGTACTGTGTCCGACTCAGTAAGACATGCCCTTCAACATTCCTCCTCTCCATTCATCCATTTAAGTATGGATATGTGGACAAGTGGAAAAACAGTGGGGTGTTCATATTTGTGTATAACTGCACACTGGGGGCAGGTGCCGGTGGTTGTTTGTGATGTTGGTAGTGTGAATAATCAGCGCAGTAAGCTGGAGTGTCGTGGTAGCAATCTTCCAGGAATTCAATAGCATGCAATGATTGCTATGCACAATGTGACCTGTTCACACACTGGTGAAAACATGTTGGACGTGGTACTGACTGAAATTGACAAGTGGCTGAACCCCCCTGTCCATGAGAGCTGGGTTCATAGCAAGTGACAATGGGTCAAATGTGGTGAAATGCATCACGGATGGTGGCTTTCTTCGTATTCCATGTATGGCTCATTGTTTAAATATTGTGGTGCAGGAGTTTCTGCAACACCCTGATGTAAAGGAAATTCTGACAGCTGCATGCCATATCTGCTCTCACTTGTCACGATCTGCAAAGGCCCGTGACCAACTTTGGCAGTTGCAGATGCAAAACAGCCTCCCTCAGCACCGCTTGAAGCTGGAAGTTGTCACCCAGTGGAACTCCACTTTATACATGGCAGAGAGGTTGTATGAACAATACAAAGCCATCTCAGAATATCTTGTGATGCACACTAGCTGTGACAGTTCCGGGGCCTCCATGTCTATGACGACTGAAGAGTGGCGCCTTATGGACTCTGTAATAACAATTTTGCAGCCTTTTGAACATGCCACATAGGCAGTGAGTGGCAAGTCTGCCTCCATTAGCCAATCAATTCCACTGCTACAGGTGCTGAGGTAGACATTGGTGAATGTACAGCATGGCCTTGATGTTGCCAGAGACAGTGCTAGCAGTAGGTTGCTGAAACACATGCTGACAGTATTCGACCAGAATCGTCACATTTTGAGCATTCAGCATAGTGACAACTTTGCCATAGCAACAATGTTGGACCCACGATACAAACGTGGAATTGCATCAGTACTGGAGGGATGGCCTGAACAGGTAAAAAATGTCAGTGGGCAACTGGTGCGCTTGGTTCATGGGGCACAGAAGTCACGTGCCAAGGTCAGCAAACCTCAGCAGCATAATCCGGCTGAAGGTGTACCTGGAGGACCATCAAGCATATCCTGCAAGGGGAAGGGGACTGCAGTTCCAGGTGGTCTGTAATCCAAAGTGGTTGGCATCAACCCACTTTGGGAGGCTTTGTCCCAAGTGGGGATTTGTGAAATAAATGATTCCGGAGAACAGGATGATGCATCAACCACTGGACTTAGTGTGGCACAGAGAATGGTTGAGTCATATTTGTCTGAAAACAAGCATCTGTCAATAACTGATGATCCTCTTTCGTACTGGAGTGGAAAGGTCAGTGAATGGCCAGAGCTGACTGCAGTGGCACTGAAGTACCTCACATGCCCACCCTCCAGTGTAAGTATCGAGAGGGTATTCAGCTTAACAGGTGCAATAGTCAGGGATCATCAGACAAATCTCTCTCCTGCAAATGTTAGACTGCAACCTCGGTATTCGTACCCCGGCCTAGTCATGGTGGTTTTGGTGATGTTTAAATGGACCATCCTGGTGACACTGGAAATGGCAGCATGAAATGGCCCACCACTGATGTAGATGATGATGACACAATGGAGAAAGTATTTCCTAGTGGTCAGACTTCACACATAGATGACTGTGAGGGCAGTTTTCTTTATGAGGATGATGATGTGGTTAATGTCGGCAGGTTTTAAATGAAGTTGTTAAAAGGTGGTGTGCCCCCCTGGAGTCAGATCATCACCACCAGGAATGATGTTATCCACTGCCACCACAGAGAATGAGTTTGTCTGGCCCCCTGGACCATCACCACCACCGGGACCGATGTTAGCCACTGCCACCACAGAGAATGAGTTTGTCTGCCCTCCCGGAACACCACCACTGGGACTGGTATTAGCCACTGCCACCACAGAGAATGAGTTTGTCCACCCTCCCCGGGAACACCACCACCAAAGGGACTGATGTTAGCCACTGCCACCAGAGAGAATGAGTTTGTCTGCCCCCTCCCAGAACACCACCGCCACCGGGAATGATGTTATCCACTGCCACCACAGAGAATGAGTTTGCTGCCCCCTGGAACACCACCACCACCGGGACTGATGTTAGGCGCTGCCACCGCAGAGAATGAGTTTGTCTGCCCCGGAACACCACCACTGGGACTGATGTTAGCCACTGCCACCACAGAGAATGAGTTTGTCTGCCCTCCCGGAACACCACCACTGGGACTGGTATTAGCCACTGCCACCACAGAGAATGAGTTTGTCCTCCCCACCTGAACACCACCACCACCGGGACTGATGTTAGCCACTGCCACCACAGAGAATTAGTTTGTCCGCCCCACCTGAACACCACCACCACCGGGACTGATGTTAGCCACTGCCACCACAGAGAATGAGTTTGTCCGCCCCCCCAGAACACCACCACTGGGACTGATGTTAGCCACTGCCACCACAGAGAATGAGTTTGTACACCCCCCCGAAACACCACCACCACTGGGATGGATGTTAGCCACTGCCACCACAGAGAATGAGTTTGTCTGCCCCCCTGGAACACCACCACTGGGACTGATGCTAGCCACTGCCACCACAGAGAATGATTTTGTTCACCCCCCTGGAACATCACCACCACCACCGGGAACTGATGTTAGCAACTGCCACCACAGAGAATGAGTTTGTCTGCCCCCCTGGAACACCACCACCACCGGGACTGATGTTAGCCACTGCCACCACTGAGAATGAGTTTGTCCACTCCCCCAGAACACCATCACCACTGGAACTGATGTTAGCCACTGCCACCACAGAGAATGAGTTTGCTCGCCCCCCAGAACACCACCAAAGGGACTGATGTTAGCCACTGCCACCACAGAGAATGAGTTTGTCTGCCCCCCCAGAACACCACCACCACCACTGGGACTGATGTTAGCCACTGCCACCACAGAGAATGAGTTTGTCCACTCCCCAGAACACCACCACCGCCACCTCCACCACCACCACCACCACCGGGATTGATGTTAGCCACTGCCACCACAGAGAATGAGTTTGTCTGCCCCCCTGCAACACCACCACTGGGACTGATGCTAGCCACTGCCACCACAGAGAATGAGTTTGTCCACCCCCCTGTAACACCACCACCACCACTGGGAACTGATATTAGTCACTGCCACCACAGAGAATGAGTTTGTACACCCCCCCAGAACACCACCGCCACCGGGACTGATGTTAGCCACTGCCACCACTGAGAATGAGTTTGTCTGCCCCACTGGAACACCACCACCAGCGGGACTGATGTTGGCCACTGCCACCACAGAGAAAGAGTTTGTCCATCTCCCTGGAACACCACCACCACCAGAACTGATGTTAGCCATTGCCACCACAGAGAATGAGTTTGTCCACCCCCCTGGAACACCACCACCACCAGCACTCATGTTAGCCACTGCCACCACAGAGAATGAGTTTGTCCGCTCCCCCCCCAAGAACACCACCACCACTGGGACTGATGTTAGTCACTGCCACCACAGAGAATGAGTTTGTCCACCCCCCTGGAACACCACCACCATCACCGGGACTGATGTTAGCCACTGCCACCACAGAGAATGAGTTTGTCCACCCCTCTGGAACACCACCACCACCGGGACTGATGTTAGCCACTGTCACCACAGAGAATGAGTTTGTACATCCCCCCCGAAACACCACCACCACTGGGATGGATGTTAGCCACTGCCACCACAGAGAATGAGTTTGTCTGCCCCCCTGGAACACCACCACTGGGACTGATGCTAGCCACTGCCACCACAGAGAATGATTTTGTTCACCCCCCTGGAACATCACCACCACCACCGGGAACTGATGTTAGCAACTGCCACCACAGAGAATGAGTTTGTCTGCCCCTGGAACACCACCACCACCGGACTGATGTTAGCCACTGCCACCACTGAGAATGAGTTTGTCCACTCCCCCAGAACACCATCACCACTGGAACTGATGTTAGCCACTGCCACCACAGAGAATGAGTTTGCTCGCTCCCCAGAACACCACCAAAGGGACTGATGTTAGCCACTGCCACCACAGAGAATGAGTTTGTCTGCCCCCCCAGAACACCACCACCACCACTGGGACTGATGTTAGCCACTGCCACCACAGAGAATGAGTTTGTCCACTTCCCGGAACACCACCACCGCCACCTCCACCACCACCACCACCACCGGGATTGATGTTAGCCACTGCCACCACAGAGAATGAGTTTGTCTGCCCCCCTGCAACACCACCACTGGGACTGATGCTAGCCACTGCCACCACAGAGAATGAGTTTGTCCACCCTGTAACACCACCACCACCACTGGGAACTGATATTAGTCACTGCCACCACAGAGAATGAGTTTGTACACCCCAGAACACCACCGCCACCGGGACTGATGTTAGCCACTGCCACCACTGAGAATGAGTTTGTCTGCCCCCCTGGAACACCACCACCAGCGGGACTGATGTTGGCCACTGCCACCACAGAGAAAGAGTTTGTCCATCTCCCTGGAACACCACCACCACCAGAACTGATGTTAGCCACTGCCACCACAGAGAATGAGTTTGTCCACCCCCCTGGAACACCACCACCACCAGCACTCATGTTAGCCACTGCCACCACAGAGAATGAGTTTGTCTGCTCCTCCCCCCAAGAACACCACCACCACTGGGACTGATGTTAGTCACTGCCACCACAGAGAATGAGTTTGTCTGCCCCCTCCGGACCACTACCACCACCACCACTGGGACTGATGTTAGTCACTGCCACCACAGAGAATGAGTTTGTCTGCCCCCCCAGACCACCACCACTGGGACTGATGTTAGCCACTGTCACCACCACCAGATGCAGAAAGATGTCACAGGGAATGTCATCATGTGCCACAGCTATCACCACCAGCACCCACCACCAGTGTCATTCTGACAATGTTTCCCCACTACATTGACCATGCCAAAGCAGAAGGAGTCGAACAGGAGACGATATCCATCAGCCACAGGCAAAAAGCTTCTTAATATTAAAACTATAAAGTAAGTATGTGCACTCATTTTTTTTATGCTATTTAACTTCCTTAAGCTGTATATTTTGTTTTCTGTAGCTTTCCTGAGCTGCAATGGTCAAACACATACGGTACACTTATTTTGTTTTTTTACAGGTTAACAAAAAAACTCTCCTTCGCTGAAAGTCAGTATGGATGGTACTGCAGCTGTACTGTTCACAGGAATCTAAGGAATATCCATTTCAAATCCATACTGGTAAGTATCAAGATTTTATTTCATCCGTTCAATTTTTTTGAAAAGACTGCAGCAAATGCGACTGAGTACAATTCATAAACTAGGTGACATGTGTGCATCGCCAAAACTATTTCTGCAAGATATCATGCACTGTATTCTGAACTTGCAGCTGTGCAGCCATGACAGTGTTGAAAAAGTTGCACACAGGTTGTGTTACTAAGCAAGATGTGGTTTTGAAATGTAACTTGACTTGAGATTGAGAACCAGGGACAATCAAGTTGTAAGAAGTCATTAATTTCTTTTTTTAGGAAACTTCCAGATGCTTTATTGTGTCATAGTTGCCTTATCTAAAGAAGTTCTTCAACATCAGGCCCCCCCTGGGCTGGGGCAGATATGCAACATGCAGAAGTCGTTTCAATCGATGACCATGACCATCATTAACAACCAGACTCGAGAAGGATACAGATTAAATCTCTGAAGAAGTAACCAAATAAGAAACCATTAATGAGACAAACCTGCAAATATGCTTCCCCCAACCCCCCCGAAAAAGAGTACTTACCTTCATTGGCTTGAGAGTTATCCATTTCAAATTTCTACGCAAAAAGTTCTCCTCAAGCACTGGAATGCGTACACCAACAGTATCTGTGACCTGTAATACAAAACAATACAATGAGTACATGTCTATATATGTCAACCCCCACCTAAAAATACAATATATACATATATATATATATATATATATATATATATATATCAATTCACCAAGGCTACTATTAGTGTACAGACAAAGGGCGCCCTTTCATCTGTTTGAGATGATCACATTACATTTGCTGGAATTGCAGCACACATTGGACCAGCAAAAGTTCACTCATGGTCATCATTTCTGAGGGGACTTTGCAAGTGGTGTAACACTCCCATTTCTCTTCATTACTACTTGTCAATCTTATGCACACAAGACAGATGCATTTTGGGCATGCAGAAAATATCTGGGGACTCTGTGTGAGTACTGCATGTATGACTGAGTGCGCCATTAATTCTGGGGGACTTTGCATGTGGTGTAACACTCCTATTTCACTTCATTACCACTTGTCAATTTTCTGCACACAAGACAGATGCATTTTGGGCATGCGGAAAAAATCTGGAGACTCTGTGTGAGTACTGCACGCATGACTGAGTGTGCCATTAATTCTGGGGGACTTTGCATGTGGTGTGATGCTGCCATTTCAATTTGTTACCACTTGTCAATTTTCTGCACACAAGATAGATGCATTTTGGGAATGCAGACAAAATCTGGGGACTCTGTGTGAGTACTGCGCGCATGACTGAGTGCGCCATTAATTCTGGGGGACCTTACATGTGGTGTAACGCTCCCATTTCACTTCGTTACCACTTGTCAATTTTCTGCACACAAGACAGATGCATTTTGGGCATGCAGAAAAATCTGGGGAATCTGCGTGAGTACTGCGTGCATGACTGAGTGCTCCATTAATTCTGGGGACAATACGTGTGATGTAATGCTACCATTACCACTTGTCAATTTTCTGCACACAAGTCAGATGCATTTTTGGTATGTAGAAAAAATCTAGGGACTCTGTGTGAGTACTGTGTGCATGACTGAGTACGCCATTAATTCTGGGGGACTTTGCATGTGGTGTAACGCTCCCATTTCACTTCGTTACCACTTGTCTGTTTTATGCACACAAGACAGATGCATTTTGTGTGTTGTTTTGTGAGCACATGATGTCATACTGAAATTATAAATTAAAGCAGCATTGAAAGAATGTGGTGACAATTTTGACCTGTACTTTTTTATGCTATTTTACATTGCCAACCACTAGTTACCTACGAGTCATGACTTGAATGATACCCTTCTTTTCACAATTTCTATCTGCTTTATTACTTTTTCTCATGACTGAAAAAAAAAGGGGCATGCCTTTCAATATTGTTCTGACCAGGTTTTTAGCACTAGTTGCAGCTGTTTTTCAATAAATATTGTTCTGTGTGGTCATAAAACACTGCCTGCTGCATAACTGCTAATTTTACAACAGAAGTGATATATAACAACTGATGGAGAAAAGCAGTGGAAAATACTGACAAAGACCTGGTCTGCACCATATTAAAAGGAGTGCTCCTTTTATTATTTCACACATGAAAAAAAGTAGCAAAGCAGATACTGGAAATTATAGCATCATACAAGTCAGGATGTAAGTAAAGTGGCAATGTAAAATAGCATTAAAAAGTATAGGTCAGAGTTTTCAACAGTTTGTTGCACTGTTGCTTTACAGAGATTCACCAAGTTACATAGTTATTATGGTGTTGCACTCAATATATGGGTGCATTACCTCCAGGGGAATCTTTCTTGCTCCACGTGTCCTTACATAGTGCAATACATTTCTGTCAAAAATGCCCATAATTTCATTAACGTGTGTCACGTCACAGAGGTATTCCCATTCTGAAAAGCCACCCAAATTCTACCCCCCAATCTCAGCAACATTAAGACATGATGCTTGGGAGAGTGCCGGTACATGCCCCATTATAGTGAATGTCCAGCAGCTTTCCGAATGTTTCTTTATGTTATAATGGTCAGTTTGTGGTGAAACGTGGGTACGTTTCCACTAACAAGGTCTTGTTGCTGAGCGTGCCTACGTTCACCACAAACAATTGTACAACTTTATAAACATTTGAAAGCTGCAGACAATCACTATAATGGAGCACACCCTGCACTCCCTGGCATCACATCTAATGTTGCTAAGAGTGGGGACAGAAGGTGGGTGGCTTTTCAGAACGGGAATTCCTCCATGATGTGACACACTTTAATGAAATTACAGGCATTTTTGACAGAAATGTATTGCACTATGTAAGGACATGTGGAGCAAGAAAGATTCCCCTGGAAGTATGGTGCCCATACTGTATATCGGGTGCAATGCTGTAAGTTGGTGAATCTCTTTAATGTCTATTTCATGAACAAAATATTTATGGAGTCTCAGTAATGTTTAGTTTGTGTCAGGACTCATGAATTGGATTTGAAGTGTTTCGCAAAAAGCATGACTGAGCAATGCAAGTATGTTGTGCTAAACTGCATGTATGCCGTCAGTGTTCTTTCCTGTGTGTGCATACATTGTCCAGCTTCATGAAACATATATATGGTAAGACTTGTTGCAGTATCAAGAATAAAGATAACAAAGAATACATGATGTATATTTTATTGGTGCTATCAGCACCAGCGGAGTAAGTGATATGATATTTTTTCAGAGGTATCAGGTCACTGTGCACCTCAGTCACTCACAGTGCACACATGACTTTGCAGAGATCATAGCACAAAAAACACATGCTGTCCTAAAAGTTATGTGTGCAGTATGTGACTAAGGTGCATTCTGGCCAGACACCTCTGAAAAAGTATCATATCACTTAGTTCACTGATGATGATGGAGACAATAAAATATACGTTATTCGGCTCGCTATTCTTTATACCATAAACACTGCAACAAGTCATCAATATATGTTTGTAAGAAGATTCACAATATCTGATGTCACACACAAACACACACAGGAAACAACACTGACTGTACACATGCAATTTAACACATCATACTTGCACTGCTCACACCAGCTTTTCCACAAGCACTCTACAACAGAAAGTCAACATTACTGAGGCACTGCATTATAACAAAAGGGCAAGTGTCCATTATTAAACAAAACAAAAAAAAATCACAAAACACTACAGCACAGCAGTGTAGGAGGTGTCCCCAAAAAAATCCCTTAATGGGAGATACCATGGTGTTCCAGCAGCAGGTGGAGCATTGACAGTATTTGCAGCTGCTGTTGCTGGATCTGATCCACCTGCTGCTGCACAGCACCCACCCTGTCATTGCTTTTCTCAAGGGCTGCCCACACCAGTGCAATGTCTGCCTGAATTGCAGGCATTGTGGTGGGGTCCACTGCATCAGGAAAGCCAGGTAGTGGTGGTGGGGGTGGTGCTGGTGGCTGTGGTGGCGGTAGTGGTGGTGGAGCAGCTGCTGCTGTTGCCCTCCTCCTGCTGCGGCGGAGAGGCACAACACCCCCAGCACCCTCTGTCACTGCCACAGAAGGGCCAGCATGTGTACACCTGGCCCCTTTGGTGGCAGCCTGCCACTCTACCTTGTGGCAGTTTGCCATGTGTGTGCACTGGCCACTGGTCCCCAAATGTGTCCCCTTGGGGCCATGGCACACCTGCACACAAATGAAAAACCACAGTGGTGCTGTCTCCCCTCACAGAGTTAAAAAACTGCCACACTGGGGAGCTGCGGAGGGGGACCAAATGTACTACTGGAAGCACCTTCATTCACCTGGGGCTCCACCAGTGACTGTGGAGGTGGTGGAGGGGGTGCTGCTGGAGCCTCTGCAGCCGCTACTGGTGGTAGTAGTGGTGGACTTGGTAGATGCACTGCCACCGGTGGCACTGGTGCTGCTGCTGCTGCTTCCAGAGGGGGAGACACACCTCCAAAGAGTCAGAAGTGGTCCAATGACACCCAACTGCCCCCATGTGTGCACACTCCTCCCCTCTGCCCATGCCCACGGGCCACAGACTCTCCTCCTAGGTCCATTGCGCACAAGTTCCTCAGATTGTGACCGCGCCTCAGTACTCCTTCACACACACTCACAGTCACACACACACACAGTCACACAGTCTCACACACACACACGTGTGTGCGCACACGCACACAAAACAAAACTTTTAAAAAATAATCAGTAGCAAAAAAAATGGAAAAACACACTACAAAAAAACCCTAAAGATTTAGCTTTTAAAAAAGCTGTTTTTTTGGTAAAAATTACAAGATACCAACTACCAAGTAACAAACTCTTTTCTCTTTACACCCTAAAAGCTTCCTCCTTCTACAACTGCAAAGGAGAAAGTGAAAGTAACTGCTTTTCTGACTTGCGTCCTTCCTGCCTGGCTAAAGCATGTGACTTACAGTACTGTAAGCCATGTGATGTGTGGGGGGCTGCCTATATTGTTGGCACTTGGCCTTACTTCACGTTAAGGTGGAATGGCAATGCAAAGTCAAAATGAGAAGGCGAAGTGAGCACTTTTCAGTGCTCACTTCGTGTAGCTATATGGTAATGCAAAGTGACCACTTTGAGTCCTCTTCGACGGTGGATTTTAAATTCGCTGCATCTCTAGCTGCCACCAACACTCAGTTACTCACAGGACCACAGATCGTCCTTTTGGTTCTCAGTCACTTCATTTGCTCACTGCTCACTGCTTGTAAAATGCTTTGGGATGCAATGTGTATGAGAAGAGTCATACACGAAGCAAATGCAAATTATTCTTTTTCTGCTTCTCAGAATGGCCATGTATCCCTGATTCTGCACTTGCATCTGTTCCACAGAAGACAGGTCATGTTCAAATTTTTCTACAGCATATGTTGAGCATCTCTTCAGATGGCAGATAAATGACATTTACTATGCTCAGGACAGATAAAATTATGATTGGGAGGTAGCAAAATAACTGTTTATTCTTGCTTTACTGTATTTTCTTGTCTCCTTGCTCAGAATATTCAAGGAGCTGAAAAGCTTTCATGTTACCGATCCCTTCTAAGTTAATACATTAATCCAATCATCTCAGAGACAGGTTGCAAAATCAGCCACCTTTCAGAGACTGCTGTCAAAGGCTGAGAGGTCTCTAACTCTCAGTTGTTATAATCTTGTGATCACTTTTGTAGTTCTCATCAAACATTCTATTTCTCTCTCACTTGGTGATATGGACTCCCTGGTAGGGGTGTGCGAGTAACAAATAGTATTCCCCAAATACCATGAATAATGCACTATTCATTATTCAGATTCTAATAACGAATAGTGACACTATTCACCCACTTTTCCTATTAAGGAAATATATTTTCTTTAAAAAAAAACAAAAAGCCCGCCCCCACTCTCCACCCCAGTCCAGATCCTTTAAAATATCCACCCCAACCCCAATCCTCTGTTAGATTCCCAATCCCACCCTCCGCTCTCCAGCCCCAAAGTTTGATATTTTAATTGTACACTATAAGAAAACACAGTAAGTGACTGGCACAACCCACTTGCCTCCATGACCATCCACTGTTGTTCAGAGCTTGTCTATGCTAAAACAAATATTATGTCCCTCACCCAGGCAGCACCTCCTGCCACCCACCTCTCTCCCAGCATTCAATTTGTTTTATGAGAAGTCGAGAATGAAGAAAACTACCAACACAACCCATCCTCCTCAAGGTAATTTCTAACAGTGTTGGTCATACACCCTATCGGGTCATAATGTCGTATGCTTAACAGCGTATGGCATTATCATGGCTCAGGACCTGTGCGCTCTCCCGTGTTGGACCCCCAGGTTAGAATCTATTAGGTCCCGGGGGGTGTGGGGTGGAGCCCCACAGAACAAAAATAATCTGGAATTGCTCATCGTAATTAAGTCACATGGCATTCTGCCACGCGACATTTTGACCCCATGCCGTCATACACAATTTGAAACTGTTTGGTGTGAGGGAACGTTATAATATGCAACTGTTTGCAGTTTATGTCCTTGTGGTGCAGGGATTTAAATTAGATAAAATAAAACTGTGGCTGCCACCTTTTCTTACCCATGATTATGCGGTTGGTTTTAATCACAGAACAAATATGGCCAGCTAATCAAGTTTCATGATATTTGTTACCCAGTTCATAATTGTTTTTATACCCTAGAGCTACTGTATTTCTTATGTGATTTTTACTGTGATTTTATATTCTTCTTTTCTCTCCTTATTTTCTCCCTTGAAGTCTGTAATCTTATTCTTAGAAAGCTCAGTTTTGTAAAAGGACACTGACTGATGAACTTCTGGACACTGTGCTCACACATATTCATTATCATTGTTATATAAAGAAATGTATTTTCTCCCCTGCCAAGCTGTTTAAACTGTGTTAATTGGACAAAACCAAAAATGTATCTTTGCCAGATGTCAGTAGTGTATTAACAAAATGGCCTGGATCAAAAGAACGTTGGCCAGCAAAGGAAGGCCAGCCCAAGCCAGCATACAGCTGGCAGTGGTGCATAAGCCTAGAATTGGCCAAGTCAAAATGACATGCATTGTTGTATGTTACATCTCCTTTAGAAAGAATGGTTTTACCTTCAAACATCCCTCTTGTTCACCTCTGAATCATCTCAAGGCAGGATGGTAAGCATTACCTCTCCAAAGCCCTTGCCAAGTCCCACGTCAGTGGTGACTCCATTGATCTGAAACTCCTCTGTCTAGCCCTCAAGGAGGTCCTATAACCCCTCACCAAACTATTGAACCTATCCCTCAGCCTAGGACAATTCCCCACACTCTGGAAACAAGCTATTATCACCCCTGTTTTCAAAAGTGGCAACTGTCTGTCCCCCAGTAACTATCATTCCATCTCCCTTTTCTCTCCCCTCTCCAAGGCCCCTCAAAAAATAGTGGCTGATCTGCTAATGGACCATCAGTCTAAACATAACTTCCTGTGCCCTGAACAGCATGGTTTCCACCAGGGCCACAGCACCACCACTGCCCTCCTACAATATTCCTTCTACATCCATGGTGCTCTCAAATGTGGTCACCTTGTGGGGTAGGTGTACATCAACCTCACAAAGGAATTTAATACCATTAATCATGCTAAACTTCTAGCCTTTTTGCCCTCTCTGGGGCTCTCAGTTGAAACAATAACCTGGTTCAATGGTTATCTCTCAGACAGATCCCAGCAGGTTAAAATCAACTCCACTCTATCAAACAGCATCCAGGTCTGTTCAGGAGTACCAAGGTTCCATCTTGGGACCCCTTATCTTCAGCTTCTTCCTAAACTCCCTCCCCAGCTCATGCCCTGGAATAATTCTGCTCTACGTGGACGATGCAGTAATCTTCTGAAGCCACCCCAACTCTGATTCTTGCCAGCATTCCCTGCAGGGTTTTTTCACTGAAGCTGAGACATGGTTCAGTTCCTACTGCTTAGTTCTAAACTATAAGAAAACAAAATCAATGATCTTTTCCCACTGTTAGAGTCCTCATTGTGATTTTCTACTGACCATCATCAACTCACTAGGATCCCCATTTGAGCTGGTTGAGTCATTCAGATATCTAGGTATCACCCTTGACACATCCCTCACCTACCATGCACATATCCAACAACTGTGCTCCACTATCAACTCCAGATTTGGGCTTCTGTACCATCACAAACACTGCCTTCCCCTGATAGCTATCCATCTGGCTGTTACCTCTTCTGTCCTCTCCCTGGTAGATTATGGCATAGTCATCTACAGCACTGCTGACTCCACTGCATTACGATGCATCAAAATCACCCTCAACAAAGCATGCAGACTGGTCACAGGTTGCGACAGATGGACACACTCCTGTGATCTCTACAAGTTTGCCAAATGGTTGCCATTTGATGCCCATCTTAGGTACCATACTTCCCTCCTGGCCAAGAAAATCCACCTTGGTCAAGCCCCACATAGCCTCATCCGACATGCCCAATTGGTCAGAACCTCCCGTAGTTCAACTGGGACCTCTCTACTTGTCCCCCACTATTGAACTTCCCTTGGTCAAAAAGCCTTTTTATACAGAGCTCCCCATTGGCTCAACAGCCTCCTTCCCAATCTCCCTGGAGCTCAGGATTGGTCCCTTCAAGACTAGTCTCAAAGCTCTTCTGCTAGAATCTTCAGCCTGTGACTGTCCCTAACCTTCTCTTCCTCCTGCTCCCCCCTCTTGTTGGGGCTCTGTAGTATAACTCTACTTCATAAATGGCATGGTATATACAGAAAAGAAATGTGTATTCATGTATTACCCAAATATTATGGATAATATGGATAATGCTGGGTTTTCCTCTCCCAAAGACTATTGTTCTGTATTCCCCCGTCTGTGTGGTTTTGTGTATTGTTTTTCTTCCCTGATCACTGTATTCATAATATCGCATAATATGGTATGCATAATTCCATTCCTTGTTTTCTCTCTTGTTTCTCTTACCAGAACACTGTACTGCTCAATACTATATGTAAAGTCCTTATTGTTTGACTGGAGCCTTTGTAAAGGAGTCTATGACTCAAAGGGTTGTAATTCCAAATGTTATTAAATAAATAAATAGATATAATAACACACATGAATGCCAGAAGGCTGCAAGTAAGACCATGTAGTAGCACCCCCTGAGATATGGCCAGGTGGGCAGCAGGGGATAGGCAATGTTTGTCCCTAAAGGTCATTTGAAACTTAACATTTACCAATTTGCAGATCATGATGATAAGGGGGTGAAATCAAGGGAGGGGTCAAGGGTAACTCCCAGGTACATGAAATTGCTCAATTCCTCCAAAAGCGACCCATCAGCAGAGGTAAGGGAGAGTTTTGAAGGGCTTCCACAGACTTTCGGTTTAGAGCCAAAAAGCCTAGCCATTGTCTTTACTGTTTATAATTAGTTTATAGTGTATAGAGGAAGCTTGCTCTGCATGGATTTTTATCCTTATCAGAACGCTGTTGTACCATACTGCAAAGGTCATGAAATGCAGTTATACCCTTATGTGGTACAATAGTGTTACATGAGTGAAAAATGACCACAAGCTCACCTTGTTGTTCACTGCACATGAAAACAAGTTTGTGGCCATCACACTCAAATCTCAACAGATTCAACAAGAAGGCTGCTGCACTGATTTCAAAGAATGGCAGTGAATGGCAAAAATTCATTGAAGAGCATGAAAAGAATAGGATGACTCTCTGCCACAGTGAATTTCAATAGTAAACAAAACAACTTTAAACGTATTCCCTTTTCTAACAATTTATTAAAAATGCAAAATTTCTTGCTTTATACACTATAAAAAATACTGGTTGGGCAAAACTATACACAACTAGCCTGTGCTGTCCCTTGAGGTTCAAATTCTTATTGACCTCTTGAAATTCATACACAAGGTCAACTGGAATCTGAACCTCTCTGAGGCAGCACAGGCTGGTTGTGCATGGTTGCTCAACCAGTATTCTCTATGTTGTTGAGAGCCAAGACTGAATACTAGCAAAGGTGTCAGAGAGGATTAGATGGGTATCAGGGATGTTAGTTGCACTGTGGTAGAGGATACTGCTATCTGCACACAGTAGGAAGTTACAACTGGTGGCAACATCCAATAGACTGTTTTATGTAGATAGAGATAAGAAGTGGGCCCAAATTGGATCCTTGGGGAATACTTATGTCTGCAGCATTGGAAATAACTGAGTATAGTCTGACTTGCTTCTTTCTATGAGTTAAGTACTGTAGTTAGCAAACCAGAAAATAGCTGGGAGAGAGGATCACCAAACCAGGTCAGTTTGATTCAGAAAAAAGAGGGATTGACCACATCAAATGCTTTTGTGAAATCAATGAATGCCACACCAGTTAGGAGGCCAGTAGTCATGACCCAGCTGATGTTGTTTCTAAGTTTGGCTAAGGCTGTGGAGATGCCATGACTTTTCCTGAAACCATGCTGCACAGGTGGGAGGAGATTGTATTTGGAAATGTGGTCAGTGAATTGGGATGCTACGATCCTCTGAATGATCTTTGTAAGAGCTAGGGCTATAGAGAGATAATTTTCCATAAGTTTGGGGTCACCTGCCTCAAAAACAGGAGTAACCGTGACAGCCATCCATATGTCAGGGAGAACACCCAAAGAGAGGGAAAGATTAAGTATTTTAGTGATAAGAAGCACTATGCTGTTGTTATAGGAATAGCAGTATTTTATCCCCAATATTTGTATCTTTTGTAATTTATAATTATGATTTTATTTTGTTTAGAATTTTTTTTTATTGTATTTCATTTCCATAGCCCTATGGCCAGTGGCTGGTGCCTTCCTTTTTTGCAAAGATGGGAGGAGTATTTTAGGGAGTTTTTATAACAGCTTTTACCAGACTGACCAAATTCAACTACTGCCCTCTTACAACCATGAAAAGGCCCACTGGTCAATGGCTCTCCTTGATACTCACACTGACATGAAGTAGTGAAGTAATGAAACTACACCAAATCTGCAGTTCAATTTCTTGTCAGTTTGAAAAGCAGTTTGGGAGTACTGGGAGAACTGTGAACCATGGTTGTGCTGGGATTTTGGCACTTACGTCTTTTTATCTTTGTTGGTAAAATCAAGTGGAGTGGATCATTCAACAGTCTCTGGCTTTTCACTTAGAATGACTGACAATATTTCAGTGTAGAAAGTATCTATTTTAGCTTCAAAATGAAGTAAGCTAAATGCTCCAGCATCTGTCTCTCACTTTTCATTCAAAAGCTTATAAAGACTGCTTAGATTGTAGCTCTCCTTTTCTAGTTTGACTCTTTGAATTAGATCAATGTATAGTCAGTAGAGCTTTTTAGAGATAGTGGCCCCAATATCCAGACATGAGCCTGGCAATTGCGCAAGTGGTTGCACAGTGCAAGTTGCACTGGAGCAACCCAAGGAAATATTCAAAGGAGATGAGCCATGGTGCATCTCCTATGAATATAGCAGGGAATGTGCACCGCCACAACTAGGATGGCAGGTGCATCCCACCCAGACATGGCAGAATACCAGGAATAGGATCTGCGCCAGCACAATTGAGTTACGCTATGTGCAAATTCCTGAAATTTAGCCGGTTGTATGCAAATGGAGCCATAATGTGTGCAAGGTGCAAATGGGGCCATTAGCATGTCATTATGGCCCCATTTGCATGAGTTGTGCAGGGCTGGCCAGCGCAATGCACATGGTGCCCTGCACAGCATGCAGTGCTACCAGAGGGGTTGACCGGTACCCCCCTAGCTGTAGGCGTGATCACCGCAAAAGTAAGTATTACATTTCCCTGGCAGTCTAGTGGGACCCCCACCGTGCCTGTAGCCACAATCACTGTATAGAAATGTTATTTCAATCCTTGGTAGTCTAGTGGTTACCCCCTCCCACCCCATAGCTGCGATCACCAAAATGCAAAGTACATCACAGTCCTGGTAATGTAGTGGTACTCTCCCTCCCAACCCTTAACCACAAACACTGAATAGAAATGTTATTCCTATCCCTGGTAGTCTAGTGGGACCTCCTCCCACCCCATAGCCACAATCACCGAAATGTAAAGTACATCATAGTCCTAGTAGTGCAGTGGTACCCCCCCTTCCCACCCTGTAGCCACGATCGCTGAATAGAAACATTATTCCTATCCCTGGTAGTCTAGTGAGACCCCCCCACCCTGCCTGTAGCCACGATCACAAGTTTACCCTAAGGTACATACACCGTGGTGGTCCAGTGGCACCCTCCCACCCACACAGGATCCCCTGCCCACCCAGCTCCCCCCCATCATCGACGGGCAGCACAAACCCACCTGCATACTACCTGGCTGCCCAACGAATGACAGCTTACAGTAGCAGCTGCAAGCCTATTGGTCCTCTCTGTGGACCAATGGGCTTGCAGTGCATAGTGTAATAGTCATTCACAATACCGTGAATGAATGAATGAAACATGTTTTAATATAAGAAAAATAGCAGGACAAGAGGACACAGCATGAGATTAGAGGGAGGCCGATTAAGGGGTAATGTAAAGAAGTTCTTTTTCACAGAAAGGGTGGCGGATGCATGGAACGGCCTACCTCAGGAAGTGGTGGATATGAATACAGTGCAGGGCTTCAAATGGGCATGGAATAGGCATAAGGGAGCAATACAGATGAGTATGAATAGATAGGCCATTGACAGAGCAAAGTCCGATGGCACATTCATAAGGTAGAAAAAGAAATGGGCAGACTGGATGGGCCTTGCGGTTCTTATCTGCTGTCAACTTCTATGTTTCTATGTTTCTAATGATTTCATTCACGGTATTGTGAATGACTATTACAGTATGCATTGCAAGCCAATTGGTCCACAGAGAGGACCAATAAGCTTACAGCTGCTACTGTAAGCTGTCATTCGGCGGGCAGCTGGGCAGTATGCAGGTGGGTTTATGCTGCCCGCCAATGATAGGGAGAGCTGAGTGGGCAGGGGATCCTGTGTGGGGGGGGTGCCACTGGACCACCAGGGTGTATGTACCTTAGGGTACACTTGTGATCACATCTACAGGTGGGCTGGTGGGTCTGACTAGACTACCAGGGATAGAACTAGCTTTTCTATTCAGCGATAGCAGCTACGGGGTAGGAAGGGGGTACCACTAGACTGCCATGGTCATTTGTGGGCACTTATGCACGGTGTTGGGGGGTTGTTGCCACCCTTGTCTGGCAGCTGCTGTGTTGCACATTGCAGTACAGTAGCATACCTGTGGGTGGCTGGGACCTGAGCCTTTTATTTCAGGCTCAACTTTGGGCCCAGGTATGTGGCACACCTCAGGATTGTGCCAGCATATGCGCGCACATCCCAGGTTGAATATCTGGATGCGCTACATATCCATGGGCACGCCCCCTGGAGATGTACCACATATGATTATCATTCCACCCCAGCGCATCAGGACTTGCTCTGCGCAAGTCCCTCTTTTGAATATTGCACCGGGGAGCATTTCTGGGGTTGCTCTGGTGCAACTGAGTTATGCCAGGTGCAACCCCTTAGAATATCTGGGCCAGTATCTACCTTACTTTTTATCATTTTTTGCTTTTCATGCATTTTGTTAATCCATATCCTAGTAGGATTTTACTTACTCCCTACTTTCTATACCTGCTTGTACCATGTAATTTTGGGTGAGTTAGTTTAGCAGCAGTCGGGTAAACAAAATTATGCAACACTGATTTTCCAACAGCAATTAAAATGACTTCAACAAATGTTTTAAATAATTGTGATAATTCACTTCATAAGTACAATAATCCACTCCACAGCCTGGGTGTATTAGGCATTAATGTAGTTCCCGGGTGATTGGAGGGCATTCGGCCTTCAGCCTCAAGCCTCACAATGCACCTGTGGCATGCATCAATGCCCTGTACATCCATGGACTGTCATGGTTTATAGCTTACTTTCCTACCTTTTCTAATCAGTCTTGATTGCAGTTCGAACTATACACAATGAACTAAGCCAGGAGCAATGTGTGGGGATAGATCATTGGATTCCCGTAGTTTTTTTTAAATCACTGTCATTGATTGTGGGGTGGTGAGTCACTGCATCTTTGCCAGTACAGCAAATGTTCTTGCATACAGCTGTTAGTAAGTTACTGAAAGTTTGGAAGCTGTGATCTAAGCTTAGGTTTACCACTCTGCCAGGCATGCTCTCAGGCAAATTAAACTATTAATTGATACATCTGCTTCTGTGTGTTTCTCACCAAGGGATAACATTCCCTCATAAGTTCAACATACTGTTCTACTAGTATTGGGCTACAATCAATTGTTTTAATTTTACAAGTGAATCAGTTTTCAAAGACATTGTTTGGCCACCAAGTACTCTTTTGTGTATTTTTTTCATCTTTTTTTGTGCTGAGCATAGAGTTCACTTGCAAACATCACAGCATGCCTGCTTTCAGCATGTCTGCTTTCACTTTTAAGCACTGGATCATCTGCAGTTTTTTTTATTTTTAATTGCAGGCTCATCGAGTTCACTAACAGACAGCATGGCATGTCTGCTTTCTGCATGTCTGCTTTCACTTTTAAGCACTGGATTATCTGTGGGTTTAGCTTTTTTTTCTTTTTAATTCCAGGTTCAACATTATAGTGATCAGTTTACTCAGGAAAGAAACAGAGTAGTCATTCATGTATTGACAGTTCACCACAAATATTAAAGTTTACTGGCATTACAGCACTCATTTTCATGGTCTGAATTAATTCTCCTTAGTGGGATTACAGGCTCCTTACCTGCTGTTGGCCCTTCCTCCCCTGCATTTAGGGTGGGCAGGGGGGAATCTCATCGGGAAGCAAGTGGTGTATGAGCCAGAGCCCCCCAAAAGAGGTTATCGGTATCACTCTGGGGGGCTAATACTCCCAGTGATTTTTTGAAAGCTTAATATCCCTAGATAACAAATTTATGTGTTAGCATTGTGGATCCAGTAGCTTGTGTGTTCTCACACTAAATGTATACCCATCCTGGAGAGGTTCGCCAAGCACCGGAAGTTTATTTTTAAGCATGTACCAACTAAACATCTTATTTAAAACAACATTTAATCACAAAAACATGTTTGTGATTACTTCGCCATGCTAGATATGACACATACTATAAAACTTGGCTATAAAACTAACCTTTATGATACAAACAACATCAGTTTGGTGACTGGAATGATGTCATTAAGTACATTAATCAACAATGTTATTATTTTCGAACACTGTTACAAACTTGGATTTTATAAACAACTTAAAACATGGGTAAACATTTTAAATGGGTCCATTTGCACTCAAATGGTATTTTTGGTGTTTTATTGTTTCGTATCAGGCCAAATGGCCCCAACTGGGGGATATAATAGAGACCTGAAATGAACATGTATATAATTTTGAGAAAAGAATTTGCAAAATGATGAGCAAAACAGACACTTGTTTCCCAAGAGTTCACACATTTTCACGTGAATCACACATATATTCAGTAATCATAGTCATGATAGGGATCATCTTCTGCATTTACTTGTGATTCACAGTCCTCATTGCATGATTAATTGGCACAGTCCCTCAGTCTGCACATGTCCGTGCACTTCAAGCCATTCATTTAGCAAATGTAAGAGGGCAGCTTGTAGGAGCGGCTACATATGCATGAAAGGAGATCCAATACAGCCTCTGGTGCTGGGGCACCATCCATCCAGTTAATAAGGAGATACCTTTGACCTTCATGCCTTTCTAATCTCCATCCCTTTCCCATTGGACCAGGAGTTCCAGGGTTGTTTTGAAGAATCATTTTCCAGATCACTGCTTGTTCATTTGCTCTGAGGAAATGCTGTTGGAGACAATCTTTGCATGGTGGTAACTGGTGCGATTCAAATTCTCCTTTTCTTGAACAAGACAGATTTTATCTCAGCCTATCAATTTCAGTTGTTCCGGGTTTGGCTACATATAAGTAGCAAACAAATTTCTCCAACTTGGCATGAAATTGTGGAGTTAGGTTCCAGTCTTCTTCAAGTTCTACTAAAGCTTTCAATACTAATGAAAGGATCTGGGAAATGAACTAAGAATTAAAAGTCCTTGGTAGTGTTGCAGACTCTTGTGGGTGAAAGTACCAATTCAAATGAGAAAGCATCCGAGTCTGTATCATACGTAATCTTCCTTTTATTGATTCAAATTCTGCCCCTACATTTCGCTGCTTTCAGCTTGTTCACGGGGCCCATCAAATCTAAATAAATCATAAATATATATATCAATTAAATGACTATTTTAATGATTCTTATATTTCATTTCAAAATTACCTCATAACCCCTTATTTTATAAAATTTTAAATTTTAAAGGTTTTTAATTCATCACCTGAATGGAGATCTGTTGGTCTCTTGATAATTTACTTTTGACCCTGATGAATCTATTGTCTGTAAATCAAACAAAATCAATATAAGCCAAGTCCTTATGATTATTCCATGAGTTTTTTCTAATTCCAAAAATACAATAATAATTTGCAACAAAAGGGAACAAACCTTATTTATTTTCCTATATTTATGGATCTTTCCTTAATAATTATATGTCATAACCTACAAAGAAAAAATGAAAACTAAATTTAATCAGGAGATATATGAATTTGTACTTTCATAAGTAATTTCAAACATCCACTGGTTGTGCTCACCCTTTCGGAGATCTTTGCATATAAAATCTCGTTTTAATGTTCCCAATTCCATATGTGGTAACCACTTTCCAATTAATCCAATGCCTGAGAGCAAACTGTGTCCACCAGCGTTTTAGTAACCGCATTTTACAGCATAAACACGCCGCTAATTAATAATCTCTTCTAATTACCGCAATATCTAAAAGATAAATGCTTCCACCAGCGTGCTGCTGTCTCCGCACTTTATAAAAACCACATGCTGCCAATGAATGTTCCCCTCATTTAGTTCTCACCGCGGGTGCTCTCCTCGCATCCAACTTAGGCAATAAAAAGCAAGACCTACTTTCAGATCTTCTTAAATGCATTTAAAACGCCCGCGAAATGATGTGGGAAGGGCTCAAATATCCCGTGAGATCCCTCATTCATTCTTTTCAGGTGAGCCCTTCATGAATATTCAGACTCATGAATATCCATGGGCTACTAGCGATCTTGTAGATTAATTTGCCAGACAGCCTTGTTTTATCTGTTTAAAGCCCCTTATTTATATTCCTGATTTTCTGAAAAGACTGTTTGACCCTTAATAACATAAATTTATCTCAAACTGCTACTTTTTGATCGCGATCTGCTATATATATAGGATCTCTATCCGCGTGTGTCTTCAAACTTATCAGCTGTGTGACCTTTAGAAAATTGTCTATGAATATACTTCTTGTGAGCACATCCCTGTGTATTTTCTAATATCACGTCCGCTTTAGCAAGCTATCTCTTTTTATGAAAAATCTCCTTATGATGATTAAATTATCTGGGACATTACTTATCCCTTTTATTAAAATAAAATCATTTTAAATAAACAGCTTAACGCTAAATTCTATTATTTGAAATTCCAGTGCAGTAAGGTCCCATGATTATTTTTAATTTTCATAAAGTCTTTATAATTCAAGTATGGGTTTTTCACCATATATATTAGACCATAAGATCTCCATTAGGGATTTGTTACATTATAAAATGTTCTCTACCTAAAAAAAAACACTTTTCATTCAAACTTTAATAATGAGAGAGTGGAAGATGTTCTCAATCTTATTTTCATTTCATTACAGAGAACCTAAACCAACGTGCTATTACACAAATAATTATATCCAATATCTTACAAATCCATTATATTTTAGTCCACATTCAAATCAAACTTCAAATCCTTGATAGGTCCTAATAATCTCATCCTAGTCACTTGTTAATATACAAATATGTACAAAAACATATACAATAATATGTAAGAAGGAGGCAATTTTCTAATCAACTCTCAATACTCTTTTTTATATATAAATCTAATTTTATAATCTACTAAAGCTTCCCTGACATTGTTGTTTGTTTTGAGAATTTAAAGTGCATGCAGATTGCCTTTCCTAGCAAAAGCAATTACTGTATCACAGCTAGTGTATGCATGTATCCCTATAAATGCCTTGCAAACATTGAATCCAATGGCCACAGTTACTTTGCCAATATAAAACAAACATGTGATGGTTTTAGTGCCACATTTCTGGTACAAAGAAGCATTGATGTGATCACTGAATGTGAGGCATAGGATGAAAATGTTCATGTCCTCTAAGCTGATCACTACTGATGAATAGCCTTCTTTGGCAACATGAGCAGCATGGAGTAGTAGGCATCCATCTCTCTCCTCACGTTGGCTCGATAGAGCAGGTACCTCTTCTCCGCCCTTGTCAGTTATCTTTCAGCACTTTTCAAGATAACTGACAAAAAGACTCTTTCCCTTCAGCTTATCTGTGTACTTTGTCTTCTGCCACTTGCTTATCAGAAACTTGATCAGACTGCTTTGATTGTTTACTTGTTTTAGGGATAGCCTCCACTGTCTGGCAGTTTGTGTCTCTGTGATGTTCATGTTCATCTCTTGAAACCCTTGTTCTTGTCCTCTGAGTGTTCTTTCAATGTTCTTAATCAACATCCTTGCCTTTAGCTTTCATCCCATCTCTTCTTGTTCCTGTCTATCATCTTCAGTAGTGTTTAATGGCTGTTGTCACAATCATTTTCCTGCTATGTAAGTTGGTATATGTTTGTTTTCAGTACACAGGATACACTTCTTCAGCTTTTCAACATCGGAAAGAACAATTTTCAAGAGATGAGGTCCATGGACTGTAGATTGCACAGCAATGCCATTCACTTGATGGGTCATCCCAGCTCTTGTGAGGGTTATTATCCCAGGCTAAGTTTGTGAATATATGTGGCATACTTTTTGGAAGGATGACTCTTTGGTTCAAAGGTGCTGCTAGTTTCTGCAGGTATAGAGCTGTGCCATTTTCCTCTAGTTGGGAATAGGACATGCCATGTCTTAATCCGTTCAGAGTCTAGACAAGCTCTACATGTCCAGTGATAGTTTTCACCCCATATGATAGCAGTATATGTTTTGGTGGTTTATGTTGTCCACCAATCACAGCATATATAATAATAATAATAATAAAATTTATTTAATTAAGTGCATTTAAAAATTTCAAAGCGCTGTACATCAAGAGCAAACATAAAACATATTCAATACATTCAATAAAACAAATATAACCATATCTTCCAATACTGCAATATAAAATTAGAGCAAAGCGGGAAATGCCTTCTCCCATAAAAAAGTCTTTAGTGCCTGCTTAAAGCTCCCCATCATCCTACACTCCCAGAGCTGATGGGGCAGAGAATTCCAGAGGGTAGGTGCAGCGAATCCAAATGCATGGGCACCAGATGACTTCAAATTTACCCTCAGAATCTCCAGCAACCCCTCGTCAGCCGAGCGGAGCTGTCTCAGGGGAGTGTAGGGCACCAGGAGCTCTTTCAAGTAGTCGGGACCCAGACCGTGTAGGGCTTTGTAGGTTAAAAGACCCACTTTAAAGGTGATCCGCCACTGTATTGGCAGCCAGTGCAGAGCGTGCAGCACAGGAGTAATATGAGAACTTCTAGATGCCCCACTCAACAAACGTGATGCCGCGTTCTGCACTAGCTGCAAGCAGCGGATATCAACTCCAGGAAGTCTTAGGTAAAGGGAGTTACAGTAATCAAGGTGAGATGTCACAAAGGCATGGACCAGAACTGGCAGGTCAGTGGGTGGAATAAGGTGCCTAATCCTGGCAATGTTCCTAAGATGAAAAAATGCCAGCTTGACAACTGCAGACACCTGATAACAGAGGGTCAAACCAATGTCAAGCTCCACTCCCAGGTTACGCACCCATTCAGAGGTGAGGATCTGGTCCACCCCCAGGATTAATCCAGAGGGGAGACCAGTCCTCAAACCCTCTACCCTGCGACCCGGGTCCACAACCATAACCTCAGTCTTTCCTGGGTTCAACTTTAAACTGCTGGAGTTCATCCAGTCTTGGATATCTGCGAGGCAGTTGTTCAGTACCGAGATAGCACTAACCTGGTCAGGTGCAAAAGACAGGTAGAGCTGGGTATTGTCAGCATAGCAGTGAAACCTCAGCTTGTACCATCTTACAATGTTTCCGAGGGGTAGCATATATACTGTGAATAACATGGGGGAAAGCACCGAGCCCTGAGGCACCGCACAAGGCAGAGAGAAGGCCCCGGATGAATGCAAACCCGAGACCACTCTCTGCATTCTCCCTTTGAGGAACGATGAAAACCATCTGAGGACTGTACTTGATAGTCCACAAATGGACCTCAGGCGTTCGAGCAAAACCCCATGATCCACAATATCTAAAGCTGATGATAGATCAAGGAGAACCAAGATAGAATGGTGTCTCCGATCTCTCACCATCAGGAGATCATTGAGCACCTGAACCAGAGCAGTCTCGGTACTATGCCTCTTGCGAAAACCAGACTGGAGAGGTTCATATAAACTATGGATGGTCAAATGGTTATCCAGTTGGGCCGCCACAACTTTCTCAATAACCTTCCCCACAAAAGGGAGGTTAGAGATTGGCCTGTAGTTTGCTAGGTCATCCGGGTCCAAAGAAGCTTTCTTCAGAAGGGGAGTCACAACCCCTTCCTTCAGACAGCTAGGAAAAACTCCCATATCTAAAGAACAACGGATAATCTGAGCTAAGACCGGGCCGATGATCTCACTACAACCCATAATCAGGGAAGTAGGGCTGGGGTCTAAACTACAGCATGTTGGACGCATCTCTTGGACAATCCTCATAGTGTCTACAAGATCCGGCAGGTCAAATGTACTCCAGGAAATTCCGGGCTCTGCGACAGGACACTGATCAACTGCAACAACCTTGGAATGAGGTTGGAGGCACTCCCTCCTGATGTGTTTAACCTTATTTGCAAAGAATCGAGCAATCTTCTCACAATCAGTTTGAGTAAAGGCTCAACGGATCTGCTGACAGGCTGGGTTGCACAGTCTGTCAACAGTTCTGAAGAGCTGAGCCAGTCAATTCCGTGTGACAGAAATTTCCCTGGACAGGAATTCTGCCTTCTTATGGGAAATTGCTGTTTGGTAGAGTTTATAATGCTCTAGCAAAATAAGTTGTCGGCATCAGTAATGGTCTTCCTCCAACAATGCTCCAACCTACGCCCCAACCTCTGCAGCCCTCTCAGAGCCCCATCAAACCATGGGGCAGTGGGATGATGCGGAAGGGGTGAACACGGACTGGCGCTATCTGATCGAGTGCTACTGATATGGCCCTATTATAGGCCACTACCAGCTGCTCAGGATCAGTGCAAAACTTGTCAAACAACAAGAGGTCAATAACCACCATCAGGTCTTCAGGGACAATGTCCTGCAATGGGCGGTACCTGACCAACTCCACAGGGGCCGACCTACCCAGGGGGGCCTCAAAATTGAACCCAACTGAGTAGTGATCAGACCAACTGACTGGTTCCACCACCAAATTGGAAGCCTCAATCCCCAGGAGGAAGACCAGGTCAAGAGAGTGACCTCCCTTGTGTGTAGCTGAGGAAACAACCTGTGTAAAGTCCAGAGATGTCATCTCCTGGAGGAAATGTTGACCAAAAAGCAAAGATTCATCATCGACCCAAGCACTGAAGTCGCCCAGAACCATCATTCTGGGCTACTCCAAGGCCATGTCGGTGGCAAAATCTGCTATTTCCTGCAGAAAAAGCTTCTCATCACCTGGTGGATGATAAATGAGGGCAATCCTGCACCCTACACCAGCTACCACAGTGCACTCAAATGACCTGACCTCCTCAACTGATACACCAGTTAGGCCCAATTCGGTCTTCAAACAGACCGACACCCCCCTCCCGCGATCCAATCTCGGGCGATGTATAACTGAGTACCCGGTGGGAACAGTGGCCTCTAAAAAGGGGACAGCATTCCCGTCCAACCAGGTCTCAGTAATGCAAGCCAGATCTGCCCTTGCAACAAAATCTGCAATAAGACCAGTCTTGTTGCAGACAGATCTGGCATTGCACAACAACGCCCAAGTTGGACGAGGTTGGCTAGTTGTCCCAACCACTTGCCCTCTGAAACTGGAGATGCCCTTGGGTACAGGAACAAGAACAGAGTTACCACGTTCAAGTAACCATTTCACCCCAGGGCATCTTCTGGGCCTAACCACCCCTATGGGAAGGCCCCGCTCACTTCGCTGTCTACAACCCCCCCAACCCCCAATTCCCCGTCCCCCTTCGAGCAATCCCTAACGCCCGACAATGATGATAAATATGAGCAGGCAGGGGGGGCAAAGAGAAGGGGCAGAGGGCATGGAGAGCGGAGGCCGAATAGCATAAGACAGGAGGGGAAAACAGGCACATCTAGCTGCTCCATTTAAAACAATAAATACAATAAAACTACCCGCAAACTTCCTACGTCTAAAATTATACAACTACAAATTAAGAAAACCAACTGAAATAAAATAAAACTTAACCAACTCTCTAACACAAAACCTAAATAATTGATTTAACCCACAGGTCCTGTCACAGCCTGGGGGTCAACCAAAAATTAACCAAAACAATTTTAAATTATTCCCAGGTCCTCTCACTACCTGGTACTTAAAAACAATTAAACACTCTCTCAAAAATAATCAAAAAATAAAAATAATTAAATCATAATAATAATAAAACAATAAACAGAGGAAATAATTTAAAAACCACCCTCCAGGACTCGCTCACAATACCGGATACAGGTGGAATAGAAGGCATTATCTAGCACTCTCACTGCTCATATTATTTCCTCAAACAAAATATAATTACAAACAACAAAGTTTAATTACAGACAACGAAAATCCTGTCTATATACAACAGGATACAAATATCATATAACCCGCCCAAACGTCAGTAGAAGCAGCGAACAATATAGTTAAATCTTCAAGAACACAGGGCTTCAAAATCCACACTGATTTGGATCGAAGAAAGGCCACTAGCAGGCCACAGGATCCAGCCAGCCCAAAAAATCAGTGGCCCACTACTTCCACTCCAAGAGGAGTCAGCCCTCCAGCTGGCTACCCCAGGAGTGTAGAGGAAGGGGAGATTAAGGACAAGCCCTTCAGCCTGCCCCACTCCCCACCTCTGTGTGTGACACCAACCCAGGGCCCCCCAGAACTCTGCAAGCCCAACTATTAAGCCCCAAAAAGTCAGTCTCTAAAAATAGCGTTTAGACCATCAAAGATGTCACTAAAGATTTCAAAGCCACTTATTTTGAAGGCTCTTCAAAACAACTCCACCAGATCTCTGATCCCCACGATCCAACTGACCGAACATAAATAAATCCAAGGATAATCAGGAAGCACAGCCACAGGGTCAAATCCACATATCCAGGGTGGTGGTTCAAACAGTGCTTAAATTTGGCTAGAAAGCCATAAACTGGTCAGTCCTCTCACAGAACGAATAAATAACTCAGTCCGCATGTAAGACTCGCTCCAAACCCTTAGATCGAGTAAACGGCATCTCCAGAATGCTTCGCAAAATGTCACCAGGTCTCTCCAGGTCTCTCCAGAACACTTCAAAAAATATCACCACATCTCTCCAGATCTTCACCCTCAAAACACCATGCCTCTTCCCAAGTCACCAGGTGTTCGAGTAACTCACTAAGTCCCAGCCCGTTCAGCATTAAAACACCGAACAACACCAGGTCTCTCCATATCCTCAGCACCGGAACACCACGGCTCTTCCCAAATCTCCTGGCATTCAAACAACGCACAAGGTCCCAGCCTGTAAGACAAGACAAAATAACGGGCCAAACCGAAAACGAGGGAGAGGCGTAGGCGAGCCGAGTATACTGACACGAAATAAAGGTGGGTAACAACTAAATAAGGATAACAATAAAATGGGAAGCGATATTGGTAAAATGTACCACCCACAGCAAAATTATAAAAGCAGTGAGAGATAAACAAAAAAGTAAAATAAAAAGGGCAAGGCAAAACGAAACAATGCAGAGCAGTACAGAGTGGCTAGCCCAGCTTGGCTACAGGAGTGCATCAGCATATTGACCCTTTGGGATGGGCATGTGTGCTCTGGTTTACCTGTGAGGAGGCCAATGAAAAAATGCCTGAGTACTAGGGGAACAACTAGTGACTTCTTGGCAGGATAAGGCCACTGGGTTGTTTCTTCCATGTTTCTAATTGCTGTTCTTATATGTGATGAGCTTGGAAAATGGTTTTGCTGACATCTGATGATTTGGATTTCCATAACAGCAATTCCTGCCTTGCTGTTTGATACTTCTTTGCAAGGCCATAGAGACTCATAATGTCAGGTAGGACCAACAGTTTCCCTTTCTTATCACAGAATATATGCAAACCACTTCCAAAGGGAGGCAGTATAGTGCAGTGGTTTAAGGCTCTGAGCTAAAAATCTGGAGACCTGGGTTTGAATCCCACAGCCCCCACTTGCATACTGTGTGATCCTGAGCAAGTCACTTAACTTCCCTGTGCTCCCAGGTTGCACCTGTAAACAAGCTTTCAGCTTAGTGTGTCTCTCCTGGTTAAACAATTGGAAAAATATTTAGTCTCTAATTTACGATGGATGTGCTTTCTTGTTGATTCTTTCATGGTAGATACAACTTTTGATGGCATAATATTGGCAAGTTGTGTTGTCAAACTGTTCAGTGTTGTCACATCTGGGAAAGGTATCAACTCATCTCTAATATATTTTAACAGTTCAACATATGACTGATGTTCTATGTTTGAGTACTGTATATCACCATCTGTGTTATCTACTGCATTCAGTATTTGGCTATCTGTTGAGTGAAGGCAATTTAGGTCTCTTGTATGTGCTTTGTATCAATGGTGATAACGTGCCTCTGCTGCTACTATCTCTTTACTTGTAATTGCTAACATATCTTCATCCTTCTATATAATTACAGTTTGGTGGAGTGTTTCTTCTGCTCTGAGTTGTGTAGCTTTTACCAAAGATTCTCTTGTGCATGTTCTTTTTCAGTACTTTTCCTTTTTACAGAAGATGCACTCGATTACAGAGATCCTGGACTTGGAAGATGATTATCTGTTTTGCTGCTTGGTTTGACAGCTGTTTACTATTCCTGCTTCTGGCACACTACTTTCTACTTGTCATTTCAGTGACTTCAGGTCCCTTTTCACTGTCATATCTTTGGTAGAATAGCTGGGGAATCTCTTCTTCACCTTGAAGTTCCTCTGCCAGTTGCAGAATAGGAACATAATTCCTCATTTTTGCAGCTGTCAATAATGTCAACCTGGAATCATGTTTTTTGTGGAATAGTAAATTGTTCTTATGGATTAATCTTTGAAGAGTCATAGTGAATGATGCACCTCCTAGGTGTACCTCTCTGGCTTGACTGATTTTCCTCTTCTTCCATTCTAGTAGCCACTACTCCAACATCTTCTGAAAATAAACAATAATTATTAGTGATTTATCAATATACTACATTAAAATATCCATGAAACCATTATACAATGGTTTATTAATGTTATTACCAGCTGCATATTGAAATATCACTAGAACTGTTGTGGCACAGGGCTTAGTATACACAGTCTGGTATTTGGGATAGACTAACCATACCAGCATGAAAAGGGTAATTGGCACCACTCAGGGGGAAAATGCTCATGTTGGTTTTTAGCAAGTTTTTAAATGCCTAGATAACAAATGTTTGTACAGAATTTTGACACAAATGGACGGATGAATGGTTAGAACACAGGAGGGTATTTTATTTATTTTTTATTTATTTAGTTTTTGTTGACCAGGTAAGTGCACTAGACACATTCTTACCTATTTTCAGGCATGACCTGGGGGAAGGGGATACAGATGAATGACAACTGACCTTGAACCAGATTAAGCTGTTGGTGATATTTTTAGTGAATTGGGGAAATTCAGCCAGGGCACTGGGGAAATTCCCATACTCTGCTGCAGAGGGCACTGTCCTTCTGGTACTGCAGAGAGTGGAATTCGGCATGGAGTCAACGACAGATGAGGGAGGAGGACTACCAGAGCATGGAGCTCCTTTGCTTGCTACAGAGATGGCTGGAACACACCTGAGGGGTGACTAGCTCAGTGCCGCCACAGAACCCTCCAAAGGTACTTCAGAAGGACCAGGAAAAGGATTCTGGGAGTATCCCCTCAACAGTCCATGAAAATCTTTGTGTTTGGCACAGGGGAGGTACCTCCTAGTAACACTGTAGCACAGGAAACTGTACAACCTCATTTACAGGAGGACCAGATTCCAGGAAGTTCCAGCTGGTCGCCTGAGAAAGCACTGCAAAACACCGGTTGGAAACATCAAAGTGACAGCTCATGGCAAGTGTATTATCCAGCAGCACATCCAATTTCACCCACTCCAATACAAGATTCACCAGTCATTTAAGAACCAATGCATACCCCAGTAAACCAGCCTGAGGTGGTTATGCAGGTCATGACAGATGAGCAGAAGACTGAGGTGGATCCTCCCCTGAAAGACACAGGTAGCATTTCTTATTCCCCCAGACACTAGCAGCCTGATATTTTTTTATGCTAATCCAGGGAAAATAACTCCTCTTCTTCAAACAGAAAATGGACAGAGGGAAGGGGAACAAGAACAACCTCAGGTGGGGAATAACAGCCCCCAACACCCCTATGCTGACCTTTTTCACAAACCAATTGAATTAGCAAAATGATGCAGTGCAATTCGCTTGTGTTACTTGGGAGGAATGGAGCAACTACCAGACTGATACTATGTGGACCATATTCTTCTTAAACAATCCTTAGGCTTCATGCCTGCAGAAGTCTATGCCTGATTTATGCACCCGGGGAGCATACTTTCGATATTAGGTTTAGAACCCCAGAAATCCTGGAGAGATTCTGGGTTAAACACATTACTGGTAAGACAAATCCTTTATGGACCCCATTTCAAGTAATTCCCCTTACTAAACAGCTTTTTTGAGTTATCATATTGTTCGAAACAAAGGGGTTAATGTGTCAGACATTCTTAATTGGTTTGACAAACCTTGTGAAGTTCAAGGTACCCCAGTCCCTATCCTAAATGCAGAGGGTTTCTGGAATGGGGATGGAAACTGAAAGTAAAACTCATCCAAATAGACTCTGGCCTCACACACTTACCGAACCGCTTTTATATAGGGCACGATAAGGGTTTCATTTTTTATCCTGGACAACTTAAAAAGTGCTACAGATGTGGCTCTATATGCCATATCAGTTAGGCTTGTACAATTGTGCAATGCACATTGTGTGGGGAACAATGACACTCCAGCTTCCATTGTGGCAATTCACCCAAGTGTAATTATGTGATGAGGCGGGGCACAATTTCATGGAGTGTCCCTGGGCAGCACATAATACTGAAGATGCAGATTATGGTATCCAGGATCACTACATTTTAAGAACTGCTAGAATGGCATCAAAATCTTTCTGTCATAGATTCCCTGCAGACCCTCAACCTCAAAGATGCCCAGAAGCTAGGCCTGATATCCAGACACCTAGTGATAGAACTGCTCCAGTAGCTCTCACTGTTCTGGAAGATCAGCCTACACTGGGTACAATACTTCTTTCTACACCAGGTCAGGAAGATGGTCAGCATACCCAAATACATGAGAATAGAGTGGAATACATAACCATGCCACCCCCACCCAACCAACTGAACCTGCATAATTTCAAGTGGTAAAGGGGAAAGGGGCTGGGTCACAACCTACAACTGACCCTGAGTTTACTGAGACAGTCCTTGTGACTGAAAACAGATATTCTGTATTGCCAATTGAACAGGGTCTTGAAGGTCAGGACTCTGATTCTGCTTCCATTACCTCTTCACAAATGGATGTTACTTCTGAGACAGATGTGTCCACTGACCCCTCCAGCAAAGTAAAGAAAAAAAGGAGGATGGCCCTAGCATGGGATTCAGGAAAACTCAAGACAATCGGCCGACCCCACTTAAACCACTAAGCACCCAGGGACACTTGGCTATGATTTAAGGATAGCCAGTTTGAATACCAATAGTATACGCACTGAGCAAAAAAATGTTGGCTATTTTTGATATATTTTCCTCCCTTTCTTATGATATTGTGTTCTTACATGATACAAGATTGTATAATATAGAGGATTTTACTAAGGCCAAGGAAGCATGGGTATGGGGATCCAGTTACTGGTCAGGAGGAGAAGATCTTTGTTGTGGATTCGGCATTTGTTTATTTGACTCACAGATAAACATTACACATATGGTAGATATAACCCATGGAAGAGCTTTTCTTCTAGACGTGACATTCCAAAATAGGGATTTCAGACACATAAATATTTGTGCTCTGCAGAATAAAGCAGACAGGATATCTCTGTTAAAAGCCATACAACCATATCTATTCATAAGTAAACTGATACTGTTTGGGGGAGATTTCAACATAAACAGATCAACTACAGATAGAGGTTTCAAAAATAACAAATTGTATTGTGATACTAATTTTCTTAATTTCCTCTTTGAGCAAACTGGGCTATGTGATGTTTGTTCACAGTGTAACTCCCCACCCACATACCTTTTTTCAAGGAAAAATATCCTCTGGGATTGATTATTGGTTTGTGACTCCTTCCCTACAGTTCAGAGATTCCACTGTCCAGTTGGTAGCCGCCTCAGATCATGCTTTACTTAACGTAATCCTATCTAATTACCACCATGCCTTGAGAGGGTCAGGGTACTGGAAATTAAATATTTCCTTACTAGATATCCCTGAGGTCAAAAATGGATTTATAGACATCATTAGAGTCAGAAAGTCGGTATTGTTTTTATATGACTCCATATCAGAGTGGTGGGAAGACTCTAAACTTAATCTACATCTTATTTTCAGACAATAGGTCTCCTTCTGGGCACCCACATACATGAGATGTACTCCAGATATAGAAAACAATTACTTCAGTATCAGGACTGTATATTTCAGGGCCAGGCAGAGGATATGGTTGACCTTCAGGCAACTAAAGATGCACTTGCCAAAACTCAGTATGATAGAATGGTATTCCTCATAAAGGAACAAAGGCTTAGTACACAGGCACACACTAATCCTTTTGATTGATGTGCTGCTTTAAGAAAAAAGAAAGACATACTGAGTGTTAGAACTAGAGCAGGAGAAATCTGGCAGACTAAGCAAGGAATATTGACAGAACTAGAACAACATATCTCTCTACAATTTACAGCAGACCCAAATTTCCAGGATACTCATATTACAAACTGGCTAGATAACTGCATTTTAAAACAGATTCCTGAACCTTTTCTTCCCTCATTAGTGGCACCTATTTCTGCCACAGAAGTACAAGGGGTGTTTTCCCAGGCTCCCCTAGGAAAGGCCCTGGGGCAAGATGGTCTTCCTAGTAAATTATATAGCATTTTAGCCCACTTTCTGTCAGAAGACTTAGCCAAGTTATTTACTGAAAGTTTTAACCAAGGAAAGGGCAAAGTACAAAAGGGTTCTGGAAATGGAAAAACAGAAACATGCTGGCTTCCTGTGGGAAAAATTAAGGAAATCAGGCCTCAAAAGGGAAGAGAAGTCATTCTAGCTCTTAGTGACTGCAGGATATCATAGAGTGACCACTAAGGTAGAGGTCTTTATCCCCCCCAGATATTTGGACCTTGCATTTCTCCAGTTTATATTTCTCTAAGGAAGAGGATGACCTCATATGTGTGTTGTATTCTCTCCCAGCTTCTTTTCCTCTTGCAATCCTTATCTCTGATCAAAAAATAGGAAGTGCGCTGAGTTCATTATCCTATAATAAAGCTCCAGTCCAGATAGAATAATAGGTGACCTACTTAAGTCCTTCCAGGACTGGTGGATACCTGTTTTATGTGTTGCATTTAACTAATTTATTCAGAGACAGGAATACCCAGAAAGCTGGCAAGGCTCAATCATATTCCCAATTTTTACAAAAGAAGACCCAAATAATCCAAAAATGTATCGGATAATCAGTTTGATCAATATATCTCAAAAGGCATTTACAAAAATCATTCTTGACAGATTAACAGATTGGCTGGATACTAATTCTATAATTAGTGAATTCCAAAACAGTTTTCACTAGGGCAGATTGACCATTCAACATTGTTATGTATTATATCATCTTTTGTGGAAATATATTAAAATTAAAAGGGGGAAATTATAAAGTTGCTTCATTGATTTTGCAGCTGCTTTTGATAACATTATTCAGAAAAGCTTGCGGCAGACCTTAGAAAGTCTGGGGTTGGATCCAACTTTATTAGACATATTTATCAGACTCCATGAGAACACATGGGTTAAAGTACAGTATGAGCAATTTGGTCACACTACTTCCTGTTTTAAAAACAATTTGGGTGTGAGACAAGGCTGCCTTTTGGCACCTACCCTATTTAATATACTGTATATATAAACAGCATATAGATTAATCTTTCAAATCCTGATCTTCACTCTCCAAAGGTTATTGATTACAGAATTGATTGTCTGACTTATGCAGACAACATTGTCTTTATTTCTACCTCAGCCCTTGGACTGAAGAGGAAACTTGAGTATTTCTCAGGATTATGTAAAGATAAACAGTTGAAAATTAACCTAAACAAAACTAAAGTGATTATTTTCAGAAATAATACTCAGAGGACTCCAAAACTTTGGATAGAAAGAGAAAACATTGAAGTGGTATCATACTACAATTATTTAGGGGTCAGATATGCACAAAATCTATCCTGGCAAACACATATGAAATACATAACAAATAAAATGAAATCCGAAACAAATGCCACAAAGATCTATAATGTGAAGATGAGAAAATCCACAATCAAGGGCATGTTACCAGTAATAAATGCAAAAATAAAAACATGCATTTTATATGCAGTTGAGATTTGGGATATGGTAAAATCTAAAGTACCAGATAAAATTCTTAGACTTAATAGATGTATTTTAATGGTCCCTCTGGGGACCTCAACTAGTACTGTAAAACTGTAACTTGGCCAGTACTCTGTCCAGTCCCTGATTAGTGAAAGACAGATTTTGTTTCTTCTCAAGACTCTGATTGTCCCTGATAATAGGCTCCCTAGAATCTGTCTTGAGGAAGAAATTAGATATTCCTCAATGGGATTTGTTTTTTCCTTCTATTCAGGTGATCAAACAAGTTATTTTCCCCTCTGGATTGGGACATATACTTTATTCTGTTTATTCTGAGACATGGGAAAAAATAGTCTTTGAGGTTCAAACTAGGATGAGAGACTTAGAGGCACAGTCTACTTTTTTTCAAATTGACTAGCCTGAAAATGGAACATTGGTATAAACAACTTAAAACTTCTTGGGGATACGAGGGATATCTATCAAAATTACAGATCCCAGTTTGAGACATCAAATAACTAAATTCAGGACTGAAACTTATAAGGCACAATATATCCTTTGTAGACATATGTGTGATAATGTCCTTGAACCATATTGTAGATGTGACAAAAAAGTCCAGGATAACCTTAAACATGTTGTTTTATTATGTCCACTGTATGAGAAAAAAAGGAAGAAATGGCTGGGGGATATAATTGCTGGTCTTGGTCTCCCTCCTGATGCTATTCTACTTCACCTTTTCTCCTCTCAGGATGCAACTGAATTGGTGAAACTCACCAGATTTTTGAAGTCAATACACCTCTAGATTATTTAAATATTACTTTTGTAAGATCCCCAGTGATAACTATACTGCTCTGTCTTAATTTGTTTTACAATGATCAAATGATGTAATTTATTGAATTTATGTATGTTAATCTATGTATTCATGCATTATTTAGAGCCATTGTAATGGCTTTAAGCTGATCAATAAACCTTTTGTACTTGTACTACTGTAAGTTTACAAACAAAAGCTTTGCCGTCTAGTATGTATCTAGCTTTAGTTATTTTACTCCATAAACAAGGAGACAAAGATTCTTTGAATAACTGGAGGCCAATCACTCTCTTAAATTGTGATTATACGATTCTCACTAAAATATTGAGAAATAGAATATCGGCCTTTTTAGGAGAAATAATACATCCCATTCAATCTTGCTCCATCCCTGGCAGGACTATTATGGATGGGCTCATTTTATTATGGGACATCCTTGACAGGGATACCTCAGAAGAAATTATATGAATTTTAGTCAGTCTAGATCAGACAAAAGCTTTTGGCAGAGTTATTGCACAATTACATTTGGGCCTGTCTCACACGCATGGATTTCCCACTTTCTTTATAAGCGACATTGCAGAGGGACTGGAAGGAAAAGTATGTCTCTTTGCAGATGACACAAAGATCTGCAACAGAGTTGATGCACAAGGTGGGGTGGAAAGGATGAGAAGGGACTTGGCAAGGCTAGAGGAATGGTCAAATGTATGGCAGCTTAGATTCAATGCTAAGAAGTGCAAGGTAATGCACCTGAGAAACAAAAACCCAGAGGAAGAGTACACAATGGGGGGTGAGATACTAACAACAACAAAAGTGGAAAGGGACCTGGGGGTAGTCATATCAGATGACCTAAGGTGGGCAAGCAATGTGAGAGGGCAGCAAGGAGGGTTGGGGGATACTGGGATGCATAGGAGAGGCATCACCAGCAGAAAACAAGAAGTTATTATCCCTCTGTACAGACAGCTGGTGAGACCACATCTGAGTACTGTGTGCAGTTCTGGAGACCCAATCTCTGCAAAGACATAGACAGGATGGAAGCTGTCCAGAGGAGGGCAACTAAAATGGTGCAGGGTCTGCACCGGAAGACATATGAAGTGACACCAGGAGCCATATAGCAGCCTCGAGGAAAGGAGGGAGAGGGGACATGATAGAAACTTGGGTACCCTCAAGGGAATCAACAAAGTCCAAGAGGGTAGCACTTTCAAAAAAGAGGTGTGCAAGAACAAGGGGGCACAATTTGAAGATAGAAGGGGCGGCTCAGAGGTAATTTAAGGAAGTATTTTTTCACAGAGAGGGTTGTGGATGCATGGAACAGCCTTCCAGAGGAGGTTGTGGAGTCAAAAACAGTGGTGGAATTCAAGCATGCATGGGACAGTCATAAGGCAATTCTAGGAGGTGGGGGTAGGAAGAAGTAGGCTGCTGGTTAACTAGGATCTGCAGCTTATCCATCAGGTAGGGAAATGGGCAGACTGGGTGGGCCAAGCGGTCCTTATCTGCCATCAAATTCTATGTTTCTATGTTTCTTTCTTAACTTGGATACAAATGTGTTACTCCCAGGCAACTGCAGCTCCATATGTCAATAGCTTGGCAGAAGACACCAGGAGAAAGGACTGCTGTGTGACTGAACTTCTCTGCTGGGACTAAAGTAGAATAACTTTTGTATTTGGACCTTTAATTTAGGGTAAAAAAACTAACATACAAAACAAAAAAAAAGTGTGTGTTTGGGTTAACTGAACTGAATGGGTAACTGAAAAGTCTTCTAGGTGTAAATCTCAGGTGACTGTAAAGGACTTAACTGCTGTGAGGTTTAAATTAGTTGTAGAAAGATCTGGTAAGTAGGGGAGTGGCTTAGCTAGAATGAAGCTACATTTAAAGACTGCCTTAGAAAGATTCTGCTAATAGCTTGGCAGAAGACACCAGGAGAAAGGACTGCTGTGTGACTGAACTTCTACTGGGACTATATTGCCCTCCTTCCCTCCCTCCACCCCCACCCAAAGCTAGTTCTATTTTTATAGACACAGGATTTGACTGACAACAGGAACTTCCTGTTTAGGGGCAGGAAGTGAGTGATCACAGAACCACCAAGGACCCACCATCCTAAAAGGGCAAGAGTAGCTCTCTGGCCTCTCTAGCTGCTGGAGGTCTGCCTCTGAACAAGTAAGTGGTCTACTGAGAAATATAGGATATTCTTGTCTCAGAACAGGACAATCAGGAGCTTAAAGGGCACACAGGCAGAAAGTAAGGAGAGAGAAAGAAAACAGAGAAAGAGTAAGGATTGCAAACAGTTAAGGGCCAGAAATAGACATGATTGAGTGGTGTAGTGCAGTGGCTGTGGAGCAGCAGTTCTCCGGAGATGTTCTGGAGGATGTGGTGTTTTCCCATCTGCAGGTACCTCTGGGCTGAGGGAGGAGGTTGCTTATCTCCAGGCTGAGTTGGCCAGGATTTGTGGGACCTCCTTCCATCCAGGGACCACCAGTGCCACTCGCCGCTGCCTCCAGAGGCTGCCAAGAAAGAGGAGCGGTTGGACCACAGTGGGCTCAGGGAGGGTGAGGGTGGTGGAACAGGAGGCACATCCCTCCAGTTGTACCCTCTCCACATCCCTATGCCTTCCTGGAAAGTGTGGTTCCTCCTATGGAGGCACCTACAGTGGAGACTCAAGGAGGATGTTGGGAACCTCCACAAAGGAGACCCACAGGAGGGTGGCAGGGGACTCTGCAGGGGAAGAAACAACTCCTGGTGGGGGACTCCATTGTTAGGAAGGTAGAACTGGGCAAGGAAGGGGAGAGGGAGGTAAGGTGCCTGCCTGGTGCCATGGCTTGGAGGGACAGGGAGCAAATCCTCAGGATTGCCAGAGCAGCTGAACAGGGGAGGGAGCTGGATGTCATTGTCCACCTAGAGACAAATGACCTGGCTAAGAAGAGGATTAGAGGTGCAGGAAGAGTTTGTGGAATTGGGGAGGGTCTTAGGTCAAGTAGCACGTGAGGTAACCTTCTCTGAGGTGCTACACCCATGGCATAGGAGAGGCTAGGGTGTTCTGTACCATGTGGGATTCAATCAGTGGTTGAAAAACTGGTGTGAGCTCAAGGATTGGCTTCATTGGGGACTGGGGGTCCACCTGGAGTGATGCAAGCCTATACTGGCATGATGGGCTGCATCTGTCAGGAGGGAACCAGGATCCTAGGTGATAGGTTTAAATGCTTCATTGGCAAGCTTTAAACTAGCCAAGGGAGGCACTGGAAAGGAGCAGGAAAATCCTAGCCCCAAACAGTCATCACGAGTAAGTGTGGCAAACACCAACATGGAGGTGTCGATAGGAGAAGGGCAGGGGTAAATGGAGAAAGTGACAAAGGCAAGAAGGACAGGGATGGGGCAAAAGGAGGTAAGGCCATCAGGAAATGGAGGGTAATGAGTACCATAATACGTAGTCTGGGCAACAAGCTCCCTGAGCTGGTGGCCTTAATGGAAGAGGATGCCTGGATATAGTAGCAGTCACAGAAACAGTACAGAAGAACCATGACTGGGATGTTAACATACCAGGGTACATAACCTATAGGAGAGACAGGCAGGGGAAGAGGGAGGAGTAGCTCTCATGTAAAGGAAGGGATAAAGCAACTGAACAAAAGAGTAAACAGGGAGGAGAGGAGGCACTGTGGGTCACCTTGGAGACTGGAAAGGGCACCACAATCCGCACAGGGGTTGTGTACAGACCCCCATGTCAGGGGAAGGACAAGGATATGATGGAAGGCATTCTTAGAATGGCAGAGAAAGGGAGATACTGTTGATGGGGACCTGAATATGCCAGATGTTAACTGGAGCACATTGCTGCAGCCACATCCAAGACGGGCCATTCTTGACGCCCTACAGGTGGCAGGCATTAGACAGCTAGTTTGGAACCCACTCGTGAGGGAGCAATCTTAGACCTCGTACTCTCAAATGGGGCAGTGAGAGGATCTCAGATCTAGAAGTGGGTTGCCATCTGGGGACAAGTGACCATCAAACAGTGTGGTTCACGTTAAACTCAGCTACAGAGTCAAGCCATACAAAAGTGAGGGTACTGGACTTAGGAGGGCTGACTTTGGCAAGATGGGAGAGTGCCTCAGAAAAGCACTAGCAAACAGGCTAGAAGGAGTGTGGAGCAACAATGGGAATTATCAAAACTGCCACAACAGAGGCAACAAGCCTTTGTGTGAAGCAAATAAACAAATCAAAATGAAAGAAAAAGCCACTATGGTTCTCAAGAGAGGTGGCTGTGAAAGTCAGGAAGAAAAGATAGCATTCGGAAGTATAAGGAAACACAGAAGGAGCAGGACAGAGAGCTGTACCAGTTAAGGCAGAGAAAGAAGCAGGGAGGAAGTCAGAATAGCAAAGGCCCAAACTGAGGAAAAGATAGCCAACTCAGTTAAGAAGGATAAAACCTTTATAGGTACATCAGCGAGCGTAGAAAGACAAAGGGAGGGATAGTGAGGCTGAATAGAATGAACGGTGGGTGGGCAGAGGGGGACAGTGAAAAAGCAGGAATACTGAACGAATATTTCTGCTCAGTATTCACAAAAGAGGAGGGGGAAGTGCCTAATCCAATTAACAGAAGCACTCTTGATAGGGGGGTCGATCCCAGTCCTTTCACAGAAGAAAGGGTTCTGCAAGAATTCCTAAAACTGAAGGTGGACAAAGCAATGGGTCCTGATGGAATTCACCCCAGAATTCTAAAAGAATTAAGGAAGGAACTAGTGAAACCACTGGCTACTCTTTTTAATAAATCATGGGAGGATGGTGTGGTCCGAGGACTGGAGGAAGGCTGATGTGATTCCCTTCACCAAAAGTGGGACCAAGACAGAGGCAGGAAACTACAGACCTGTCAGTCTGACCTCTGTGGTAGGGAAAGTGATGGAGTCACTTCTGAAGGAAAGAATAGTTGAGTACCTAGAGGTCAGTGGAGCACAGGATCCAAGGCAGCATGGGTTCACAGTGGGAGGTCATGTCAGACAATCTAATAGATTTCTTTGACTGGGTGACCAAAGTAGTAGACCAGGAGGGGCTGTGGACACGGCCTACCTAGACTTTAGCAAGGCATTTGACACAGTCCCACACAAAAGATTATTAGTCAAATTAATCAGCCTGGGAGGGGTCCCAGGTGGTAGCCTGGGTAAACATTGGCTGGACAACAGGACACAGAAGGTAATTGTAAATGGAGTCCACTCTGAAGAAAGGGCGGTTACTAGTGGGGTACCGCAGGGTTCAGTATTGGGTCCAGTCCTTTTTAATGTCTTCATCAGTGACATTGAAGAGGGACTGGAAGGAAAAGTATGCCTTTTTGCAGATGACACAAAGATCTGCAACAGGGTTGATACACAAGGAGGCGTGGAAAGGATGAAAAGGGACTTGGCAAGGTTGGAGGAATGGTCAGACGTATGGCAGCTAGGATTCCATGCAAAAAAGTGCAAAATAATGCACCTGGGAAACAAGAACCCAGGAGAAGAATACACAATGGGTGGGGAGGTAGCAACAACAACAAAACAGGAAAGGGACCTGGGGGTAATCATATCAGATGACCTTAAGGTTAGCAAGCAATGTGAGAAGGCAGTGGGGAGGGCCGGGGGTATACTGGGATGTATAGGGAGAGGCATCAGCAGCAGAAAACAGGAAGTTGTTATCCCTCTGTACAGACAGTTGGTGAGACCCCATCTGGAATACTGTATCCAATTCTGGAGACCCCATCTTGCAAGGACATAGACAGGATAGAGGCAGTCCAGAAGAGGGCAACTAAATGGTGCAGGGTCTGCAAGAGAAGCCGATGAGGAGAGACTAAAGGAGCTTAATATGTATACCCTTGAGGAAAGAAGGAGAGGGGGACATGATAGAAACTTCAGGTACCCTCAAGGGAATCAACAAAGTCCAAGAGGGTAGCATCTTTCAGAAAAAGAGACTTGCAAGAACAAGGGGACACAATTTAAAGATAGAATGAGGGCGGTTCAGGGGCAATGTGAGGAAGTATTATTTCACAGAGAGGGTAGTGGATGCATGGAACAGCCTTCCTGAGGAAGTTGTGGGGTCTAAAACTGTGGGAGAATTCAAGAATGCATGGGACAGACATAAGGCAATTCTTGTGGGGGGCAGGAAGATATAGGCTGTTGGTTAACTAGGATCTGCGGCCTATCCTGTAGGTAGGGAAATGGGCAGACTAGATGGGCCTAGCGGTCCTTATCTGCCGTCAAAGTCTATGTTTCTATGTTTCTATGGTTGGATTGGGAAATGGGTGACAATTACAAGAGGGGTCTGACAGGGGTGCCCACTTAACCCCCTTTTATACATCCTTACTCTTGAACCCTTCTTGTCACTTATTGAAAAATCAGAGAATATTAGAGGTATTTCCATTAATAGCACTGGGACTGAAATAAAATCTATTGCATATGCTGATGACATTTGTCTTGTTCTGGCAGATTTCCCCTCATGCACAGCTGCAGAAGCCATGATGGTGGAATACAAGAAGGGCTCGGGTTTGGATTTTAACTTCAGTAAGAGCAAATGTCTGCTTATAGGAAGCATAGACACAGAGAGAACACAAGTCTTAGGAATTCCTTTAACTCAGACAGTATGTACAATCTTAAGTATGTGCTTCGGGGGCACCAATATGGATGTGTATAATTGGGAATATGTATTAAAAGAAGCACAAAGTAGGGTCCAGAGATGGAATAGATGGAGTATGTCAAAAAATAAGATTTTTATGGTAAAGACCTTTTTGCTGAGCATGTTTTTACATTTATGTGCTGTCTTTCCCCCACCTAAACATTTGGACACCTCTATTTATAGTATTTTTTTCAGGCCATATCGGGAAGCAGATTGAACCCCATAAAAAGAGGTATCTTGTATTATGATCGCAAACATGGAGGTCTCAAAATGGTGACTCTCATTGTATTTTTCTTTTGTCTATTTTTTAACAAAAATGTTAAATCTATTTTACAAGGGGTACACAATATCTGGAGTTCTTGGGTATTAGACACACTCTTGTCCTGGACCCAGACCTGGGAACCCCTGGCTACCATACAGAAAGAGAAATCTATACAGGGTCTGCCCACTTATTTTCGGTCATGTTTCTGTAAAATCAAATTTTGTAGATTGCAAAGACAAATGATCTGTTAGCTTTCTCAGAAAGAATTATACAGCCAAATTGTAAGTCAACATTTCCTCATAGACCCAGTTTATTTTACCAACCCAATCTACAATAGAAGGCAGATAGGAGATATGCTTACATCCCCCAGAATTCCATATTTTATGTGGGACTCTCTTTGGTTGTGTACACTTAAAAAATGAATGTAAAAGGCAATCTCAAGCATACATAGAAACATAGAAACATAGAATGTGTTGGCAGATAAGGACTGCTTGGCCCACCTAGTCTGCCCATTTTCTTACCTAACAGATAAGCTGCAGATCCTAGTTAACCAACAGCTTACTTCCTCCTACCACCCACTAGGACTGCCTTATGTCTGTCCCATTCAGTCTTGAATTCCCCCACTGTTCTTGACTCTACGACCTCCTCAGGGAGGCTGTTCCATGCATCCACAACCCTCTCTGTGAAAAAATACTTCCTCACATTACCTCTGAGCTGTCCCTCCTCTATCTTCAAATGGTGCCCCCTTGTTCTTGCACATCTCTTTTTCTGAAAGATGCTGCCCTCTAGGACGTTGTTGATTCCCTTGAGGTACTTGAAAGTTTCTATTATGTCCCCTCTCTCCCTTCTCTCCTCAAGGGTATACATATTAAGCTCCTTTAGTCTTTCTTTGTATGTCTTCTAGTGCAGATCCTGCACCATTTTGGTTGCCCTCCTCTGGACAGCCTCCACTCTGTCTATGTCTTTGCAGAGATGGGGTCCCCAGAACTGCACACAGTACTCCAGATGGGGTCTCACCAACTGTCTGTATAGATGGATAACAACTTCCTGTTTTCTACTATTGATGCCTCCCCCTATGCATCCCAGTATCCCCCCAGCCTTTCTTACTGCCTTCTCTCATTGCTTTCCCACCTTTAGGTCATCTGATATAATTACCCCCAGGTCCCTTTCCATTTTTACTGTTGTCAGTATCTCACCCCCATTGTGTACTCTTCCCCTGGGTTTTTGTTTCCCAGGTACATTACTTTGCCCTTCTTTGCATTGAATCTGAGCTGCCATACATTCGGCCATTCCTCCAACCTTGCCAAGTCCCTTCTCATCCTTTCCACTCCATCTTGTGTATCAACCCTGTTGCAGATCTTTGTGTCGTCTGCAAAGAGACATATTTTTCCTTCCAGTTCCTCTGCAATGTCACTTATAAAGACATTAAAAAGGACCTGTCCTAGTACTGAACCCTGCGGTACCCTGCTAGTAACCCTCCTTTCTTCACTGTGGACTCCATTTACTATTACCTTTGCATCCTGTTGTCTAGCCAATTTTTTATCCAGGCTATTACCTTGGGACCCACTCCAAGGCTGGCTAACTTGTGTATTAGTCTTTTGTGTGGGACTGTCAAATGTCTTGCTAAAATCTATGTAAGCCATGTCCACAGCCCCTCCCTGGTCTACTACTTTGGTCACCTAGTCAAAGAAAACTATTAGATTTATCTGACATGATCTTCCCATCATGAATCCATGCTGCCTTGGGTCCTGTGCCCCTCTGGCCTCTAGGTACTCAACAATTCTTTCCTTCAGAAGTGATTCCATCATTTTCCCTACCATTGAGGTCAAACTAACTGGTCTGTAGTTTCCTGCCTCTGTCCTGCTCCCACTTTTGTGAAGAGGAATCACATCTACCCTCCTCCAGTCCTCAGGTACCACCCCATCCTCCCATGATTTGTTAAAGAGAGTAGTCAGTGGTGTCACTAGTTCTACTCTTAGTTCCTTTAGAATTCTTGGGTGAATCCCATCAGGCCCCATTGCTTTGTCCTCCTTCAATTTTATTAGTTCTTTCAGAACCCTTTCTTCTGTAAATGGACTAGTATAGACCCCCGTGTTCAGAGTGTTTCTCTTGTTTGGTTTAGGTACCTCCCCCTCCTCTTCCTTTGTGAATGCTGAGTAGAAATATTCATTCAGTATCCCTGCTTTTTCACTGTTACCCTCTACCCACATTCCCTCCCCTTTATTAAGCCTCAGTATCCCTCCTTTGGTCTTTTTTCGCTCCTTAATGTACCTATAAAAGGTCTTATCCCCCTTCTTAACAGAGTTGGCTATCCTTTCCTCGGTTTGGGCCTTTGCTATTCTGACTGCCTTCCCAGACTCTTTCTGCTTTAACTGATAAAGTTCTCTGTCCTGCTCCTTCTGTGTTTCCTTATATTTCCTGAATGCTATCCTTTTCTCCTTAACCTTCCCTGCCACCTCTTTTGAGAACCATAGCGGTTTTTTGTTGTGTTTTGTTGCCTCTGTGATGGCTGTTTTGATTATTCCCCATTGTTCCTCCACCCCTCTTTCATGCCTGTTTGCTAGTGCTTTTTTGAGGCACTCTCTCATTTTCCCAAAGTCAGCCCTTCAAAAGTCCGATACTCTTGCTTTTGTATGGCTTGATTGTATGGCTGTGTTTATCGTGAACCACACTGTTTGGTGGTCTCTTGTTCCCAGATGGCTACTCACTTCTAAATCTGAGATTCTTTCTCCATCCCATTTGAGAGTACCTGGTCTAAGATTGCTCCCTCTTGAGTGGGTTCCAATACTAGCTGTCTGAGACATGCCCCCTGTAGGGCATCAAGAATGACCATGCTCTTGGATGTGCCTGCAGCAAAGGTGCTCCAGTTAACATCTGGCATATTCAGGTCCCCCATCAACAATATCTCCCCTTTTTCTGCCATTCTAAGGAAGCCTTCTATCATTTCCTTGTCCATTCCCTCCCCCTGAGATGGGGGTCTGTATGCAACCCCCATGCAGATTGTGGTGCCATTTCCTGTCTCCAGGGTGACTCAGAGTGCCTCATCTGCTCCCTGTTTACTCTTTAGTTCTGTTGCTTTGATCCCTTCCTTTACATAGAGAGCTACTCCTCCTCCTCCTCCTCTTTTACCCTCCGTGTCCCTCCTGTAGATTGTGTATCCTTGTATGTTGACATCCCAGTCATGGTTCTCTGTGTACCATGTTTCTGTGACTGCCACAATATCCAGGCAACCTTCTTCCATCAAGGCCACTAGTTCAGGGAGCTTGTTACACAGACTATGGGCATTGGTGCTCATTACCCTCCACTTTTTGATGGCCTTACTCCTTTTGGCCCCATTCCTGTCCTTACTGCCTTTGCCTTTTTTTACATTTACCTCTATCCTTCTCCCTAATGACTTCTCTTCCTTGGTGTTTACCTCACTAATTACCATGTTTTGTGGGGGGAGGCTGGGATTTCCCTTCTCCTTTTCAGTGCTTCCCCCCCTTGGCTAGTTTAAATGCTTGCCAATGAAGCATTTAAACCTCTCACCTAGGATCCTGGCTCCCCCCCGGACAGATGGAGACCATCGCACCAGTATAGGTCTGCATCCCTCCAGGTGGCTTCCCAGTCCCCAATGAAGCCAAAACCCTGAGCTCCACACCAGTTATTCAACCATTTATTGAGTTCCCTGGTGAGGAGTAACCTAGCATCACCCTTGCCATAGACAGGCAACGCCTCCAAGAAGGTTACCATATGCACTACTTGTCTAAGGCCCCTCCCTAACTCTACAAACTCCTCTTGCACTGCTCTGATCCCATTCCTAGCTAGGTCATTTGTCCCTAGGTGGACAACGACATTCAGCTCCCTCCCTCGTGCAGCTGCTCCTATGATCCTGAGGATTCGCTTCCTGCCCCTACAAGCCGTGGCACCAGGCAGGCACCTTACCTCCCTCTCCCCTTCCTCCATAAAGAGCTCAGACAGCGATGTTGCCCAAGGCAGAATTTATGCCATGCCAAAGAAGAAACAATGCACCACATGTTTTTTTGAGTGCCCTTATATTATTCAGTATTGGACCTTTGCCTTTTCCATTTGGAAAAACACACCACTTTTGTTTCTTACTGAAGAGATTCTATTTTCAGGAATGTTACCACAGGCCTGGCATAAATATAATGCTGGCACAATGCATTTAATTATGGCCAGTATAAAATATCACGTCTGGCAGATGAGATGTACATGGTCACTTCAACAACATTTTATGATGCCGGAACTAACTTTTTTGGAAGATACATTCTTCCATTCAGTCTTTTCAATGGATAGAGTGTGTTACTTTACCCTCAGCTTTCTCTGCCAAATATTGGAAACATATGCATTGATTAGACACTGGCTAGTGCAGTACAGATTCAGGTTTACTTGTGTTTGTCATTCTTTCTGTGTGAAGTAACACTATTTTGTAAGCATCCTTGCTTCAAGTTATAATAAAATTCCTTTACTCTTTTCCCATGGGACGGGGTATGGGGTAATTCTCATTCTGCTTTGGATACTTATGTATTGTTATAGTTTTGCATTATTTATTTCAAACAGGGGAAGGTACGCCTTAACACTGATTTACATTAGTGGTGGGGAGATTTGTATGAGTTGTATGATGCAATACATAATTTGTTTTAAGTATAATTTTTTTTGTTTTACATTACTACTTAGAATATGTTTTATGATTTCATGTAGGGGAGGTGTGTATTAATATGTATTTGTTTTGCCATATTGCTTTCTGTTATTGTTGTATTGTATAATGATTTCTTGCAGTTTGAATAGATAATTCACTTACTTTTTTCTTATGGGGGGAGCGGGTATGCAATAACACTTATTTGCTTTGGGATCTTTCATTTTGATTTAAGAATTTACTGTAGTTTTTGTATTATTATTTCAAAAAAGGGGAATGTATGTTTAATACTTATTTACTTTCATGTTTCCAATTTTTCTTTATATCATTTGTATTAAGTACTGTATGAATAACTTTTTTTTTAGTTTGAATAAAAAATTCCCCTACTCTTTTTGAGAAGTACCATGGGATCTTTAACAGCCACCTAAACTCCATCAGAACAGGCAGATGGGACCTCAGTTTAACGTCTCATCCTAAAGCCAGAATGCATTTGGTGTGAGAACACACATAAAGCTACTCAATCCAGAATGCTATCACATATATTTGTTATCTAGGCATATAAAGCTTGCTAAAAAACAACATGAGCATTTGCCCCCCCCCGAGTGGTACCGATGATCCTATCTGACTCATACACTGAAGAAACAAAGAGGCTGAGATTCAGATTCCTGTTAGAGAACAGAGAATAGAGAGTTGCTCTTTAAGAATAGTCTGTAGCCTATTAAAAACATTATGAATACATGCCTTGGAAGAAAAGGCATTCTTTATGTATACCGACATGAGAACCTATCAGGAATGGGACAGGTAGGCATGGGAATTAGGGGTAGAGTTTTGACAGATGAAATCTTGAGGAACAGTAAAAAACTCGATCAGTTTGGCCTTTCAATAGCTGACATGGAAAATCTTAACTGGACCGCATCCCAGACTACTGTATTTTCAAATTCATCAGCTAACAATAAGGATCAGTGCACAAAACAGTCAGGAAGAGTACATGATGAGGAAACAAGTAAGCAATAAGACACAATGGGATGTGCATTAGAACTATCTAATGCACATCCCCGGAGTGGCTTATTGCGCTTATAAAATGGGCCCGTGTATTCTAAATTAGGGTTCTAGTTTTAGCTGTGCATTAGACACATCTAATGCACAGCTAACAACCAATCAGATTGCTTCAAATCCTTTGCCCATTTTATAAATCTATATACTGTTGTAGTCTCATATAGAATTGATATGTTGGCATCCATTCAATGTACACAACAATTCATTGAAAAGACAGCCTGATTTATCTCAAAGTGATGTTAAGGTCAATGAAACTAGCTTCTGATTTATAACAATTCTAATTTGGAATGTGGCAGGTCTGAAAAAAAGGAATTTTGTAAATTCTTACATTCATATAGTAATGTGGTCACCATACCAGAGCTCTGGGGGTTCACTTCTCCACCTCTCCTGGGGGGGGGGTGGTGGTGGCTTGTATTTCTGAAGAGTGTACTACACTGGAGTAAAGTGGCGTGGTGCCTCCACCTGGGGTAGTGATGTGGGGGACCTGGTGACTGAAATGCAAGGCTACCACCTGCCAGGAAACAATGCATAAACTGCCCACAATTCCCTCCCCCAAAGCAAGTGACTGCAAAGAATGACAATCCCCAAGGCATAAAATGCAATGTAAACCAAGCAATTTATTTAACAGGGAGGGTACAGAAAGAACAATGGGCAGCAAGGGAAGAATAGAATCAAAAAGGTAGCACTATCTCTATATGTTATATGCAATAATAAGCAAATATTTCAGAACAAGAAAAAGTTCAAGGATTTACCTCCCTGCTCTGCCCACCTTCCAGCAGCCCTCAAACTCTAAGTGTGAGTGCATCCATCTTAATTCCCCCAAAAGGCCATGGGTGACAGATCTCTCAGCTGTTGTAGTAGGTACCACACTGGGGACCCTTATGCTGCTAATAGGGTGGTGCTTGGTGGCTCACTTTAAACAGTTGCAGAAAAGTACTTTTAAACACAGTTGCTGAAAAAAGCTTCAAACTAGTACATACTTGTTAAACGGGGACCCTATTTGCAGCCCAGTGGAATCTTGTGGCAAACTGGCCTCCTGGGTTTTCTGCTTCAGTTTCTCTCACAGGCACAGTCCTGCCCAGACCATTTCTCCTCTTGAAACAATAACCTTTTTTCTCTTAGTAGTAGGGTCGAACGCTGGGTTTTATAAATAGTTCTGATGCTTCACACGATAACGCAGGTACAAGAGTCTAACTGGATTTGGTGCTCCCTGTTTGGATGCGGGCTTTCCCAGGCTTGCTGGTGGCTTGTCTTTGCTTCATATGTTTCCAGGTTCATCTTGCTGAGACTTGGGATCTGGTGCAGGTCACTGCTTGCTTGGCTTGGATACACAGTAGGAACTTCTTCCTCAGAGGGGAAAAGTCTATGGCGGGTGAGGGAAACCCAGCTCCAACTTGCCTTTTTAAATGTGGTTTCACTGAAAACGTCTTTTATTCTTACCGATGCTTTACTCTGGAATTCCAGCACTTCTGGTCTGTTAGGTCTACAGTGTCTGGACAGACAGAGCAAACCAGTCCCCATCTGGACACACAGTCACTCTCCTGAGGGTCTGACTGAACTCCCCCAATGGTTGAAAAGAGTCCCTTATATGCAGGGTGAAACTCAATACCTGATTGGCCAGGCTAGTTCTCAGAGAGAATGTTTCTGGCTCATGCTGTTCTCTGATGGGCTGAAATTCGTGGGCAAAAAGGATCCTACTTGTGATCCCTTCCCATAGGGCTTTGTGGTGATCGGTCTCCATGGGGGTCACCATCTTCATTTACACTTTGTCCCCCAACCTGTGCAGCTGGCTTCCTCTTTATTAATTGTCCCAAAGGATTAATTGGAGCATGTCCTGGGGCCAGGGCTGTACTTGTTTTGTTGGGCACTCAGACCATTGCAGAGTCAGGTGCAATTTTAATGCATGAGGCAGCTGTCACAGCTGCTCTCCCCACTGTGGGTGTCTGAGCATGGATTTGCAATTTTTCTCAGTCCTGCTTGCTGTTCTGGGGCCAAGAGGTGCTTTACTGTGTACCCAATGATGCAATTATTGCTTGATCGTGGCTCCACTGCCTACCCTGGAGCTGGGACAGTCCCTGGATGCAGTCACATGGCCCAATTTCACTTACGGTTCTCTGGCCCTGTTTATGCACTGCTGCACATGTGCAGCAGCTAACATTACTACCATGCTCTTCTGAGTCCTGTTCGCTGGCCTATCTTTGGCTCCTGGGCTTGGGGGAACAGCACCAACTGCTCCTTTTTCCATCAGCCTTCTTCCTCTGCCCTCAGAGTTCTAGAGGAGCCAGAGGTCAGATAGGGGTAGGTGGCAATAGCCACTGATGTGTGTTGTGGAGCCCTGGTCCACATCCCACCAGGGCTCCTTGTGGAGGACTCAAATGCTGCCCTGCTGGCCCCCAGTGCATCAGTCCCAGGAGACTGGATGGTGAATAATCAGGCCAGGGGGGATGGAGGAGACAAGGAAGGTAAGCTCTAGATCTGGGGGGGGTGGGGCTTACAATATATCAAACTATTATAAGAAACCTGATGTGCTCTAAAGGTCCATTTGGATGGCTATAGTTCAGTCAGGTCTTCTGCTGATAAGGTGACTAATAGTGGGAGCCCTACCAGTGGACTAGTCACGTATACTATAATTGGATCTGCATTTCTACTTAATAAAATAATTTTTTATAAGCTCTATGAACTTGCAGTACTGCTTAAAAGTACCCATTATATTTTATAATACTCTTCAATGTTTGTATTCCTCCCTCATATAGTAACTATGTCATACCTAAGACCTGATATGAGTTATATGCTATCCTAGAAAACTGTATGATGAATATACAAATACAATTTTCATTTCTGTAGGGGATGTTAATACCCACATAGGCATATGTGGCTCAATGGTAGAAATATGAGAATATGGCCAAACCTAAATGTAGCTAAACAGTGTGACAAGGCAGCGGGGAAAGCTAGTGGAATGCTCAGATGCATAGGGAGAGATAGCACCAGTAGAAAGAGTGAGGTAATATTACCCCTGTATAGATCACTGGTGAGACCCACCTTGAGTACTGTGTACAGCTATGGAGGCCCCATCTCTGAAAGGACATAGATAGGGTGGAGTCGGTACAAAGGAGGGCAACCAAAATGGTGCAGGGTCTACATTAGCAGCTGTACAAAGACAGGCTCAAGGATTTAAATATATACTCCCTGGAAGGCAGGAGGGAATGGGGGGTTATGATAGAAACATTCATGTACGTCACAGGAATAAACAATGTACAAGAAGGGAACATTTTCCAAAGGAAAATATGCTTGAGGACAAGGGGACACAATATGAAGCTGGGGGGGGGGGGACTCAGAGGAAACATGAGGAAATACATCTTCAAGAAGAGGGTGGTGGACACTTGGAACAACCTCCCAGAGGAAGTGGTGGGGGCCAGAACAGTCACAGTATTTAAGAATGTATGGGGTAGGCACAACTAACTCTTAGGAGCAAGAGGGGTGTGTAAGATGGAGACCAAGAAGGGTCTCAGGTGGCATTATAGGTAGGGAATACAGGGCAGACTAGGTGGGCCAAGTGGTCCTTATCTGCCAACAACTTCTGTGTTTCTATGTTTCAGAGTTCCTGGCTTCTTTGATAAACTCATATGTTCAGGTAAACAATGAAGGATGGAAATATTCTTGGACTGGGTAGTTGACAATAACGTATTGATTATCAATGGCAGATCAAAAAGCTATCCAACATGAATGCTAACATACCTTGGACCAAAAGGGGCCTCAGTAGTAGATCATCCATTTATAGATATGTATGGTTGAGAAAGGATTTTAGATTTTTATATACTGATTAGGGTTGACAGTAACCATTTTCTTTATGTACTTGATCATGACACAAAGACTGAAACTGTAAATAATGCCATAGATCTCTGGAATGAGGTGAGAATAGCATAAGACAGTACCTTTAGGACAAAACAAGGCTGCACTGGGAAAATGGATGCTTGTGGTACTAACTAGATACAAAAAAACAACAAACTACAGTAAGCACTCACCCCCCCCAAGCAACGTCTGCACAGAGTACATACTGTGAATCAAGTTTATTTAAGTGGCAAAAGTGCTCATTTAAAAGTAGCCCAGGAGTAAGTTCATGTCTAGCTTACTCCTGGGCTATTTTAAATGAACACAACTGACACCATAATAAACTGGATAGAAAGTATTTACTGTGTATGGATTTTGTTTGGGAGTGAGTGCCTGTTTTTTTTTTTCTGGTTGCACCTGGAAACGAGTCTCGGCTCATTGGTGCTTTCCCTGGTTATTAACTTTTAAATAAATAAATAATTGTTTTTGTTTTTGCATGGTATAGTATCCAACCTGGGCATGGCAATAATCTTTTTCTTAAATATTAGCCACAGCATTTAAAATCCAAACTAGAGGGTGCTACATTTGCGGAAGCATCATATGGTCATGTGTCTGAGCTTTTATATACTACTCCATTTATACTGAGACCAGAAAAACAAGATCTTCACATGGTTTGCTAAAGAATGTCAAAATGATAACATCAAAGTTGAATTCCCTGGTAAGGCAAACTAAAAGACAACCAACATGGCCCCATTAAAACCTTCAAAATAGAACATAAAAGTGGTATAAACTCTTTATTAATATTTAACGTAAAGCACATCAATTGCAGTTATGGTCAACATTTAAAAATGTAGCTAACCAAAAGTGTAACAGAACATTATGTATCTTAGCTGCAAAAGGCATGGGAAATTACAAATACAGTATTTCTGGAAATATCCTGGCTCTTAGATGGCTTGGCCACTGTATGGGATATTTTCTTTAAGCTAAACATGATATGATATGACATAACAGAATATAATAAATATGATAGGCATGGGTGGCAATTTGGGAGTGGTAATTTCAGCTCATGAAGTACATTAGAACTGACAATCTTGTGAAGTAAAATAAATAAGGCCCCACAACTACATAAGATTCTGTTGGATGTTTTTACAAATAATTTACAGTGGTGGGTAGTGGGTTCTGACCCTAACTTTATCTTCAATTTATTTATCAAATATTTATATATTTCAGAACAATGTAGTGAAAATAGTATTGTCCTTCTCTTCAAAAAAGAAGGCCTGAATGATCCTGTCATATTGATCGATCAGTATATTAAACATTATTTCTGAGATATTTTCCATGGTCCTATTACACAAATTAGAAATCCGTTAAGAGAAAAAGAATATACTTGGCCAATTTTAAGCCGGCATTAGGAATTACTATTTTACAACTAACTATATTTTAGAGAAAGCAGAACTGCGCACATAAAAGAAGACACTGACAGCACAAAAGATTAATGCTGTATTACTTTACTCATGGTGCCAGCAAACAGTGCAACAACCACTGAAAGTTCCATGCTACGCGCTTTTTCAAAAGTGTGCTGTCACCATCCTCTTTTGTGTGTGTGGTTTTGCTTTCTCTACTGTACCTTTTACTTACGAATTTGCTGAATGGTCACCAGCTGTGGGTTTTCTTGTTTTTTTTCTAACTACATATTTCCTCTATTTCATTTAGATGAAAAATACTGCATGTAATTATTAAAAAAATTAAAACTCTATTTACCTTTTATTGATTTCTCATCTGCATTCAACTCTATGATTAGACCAATCCTTTTTGATATCTGGTTAGACTATGGTATTGATTTTGACATATTAACCCTTGGGCTGCCAACAGACTTGGAAAGTATTGCAATTCTGGACTGATATGTCAGTCTGCAGCACAAGGGTTAAATATGCTTTTTCATGTTGGATGTTTAAGTAATTTATTCTGCTGGAATTTTTATTCATATTTATTAATTGATTATAATAATTGTTGTTAATATGATATGAATTTATTTATATGTGTTATTGGCTTGTGTTTGATGTTGTGGTTTGATATGTTCAGTGCCTTGGTATACTGAAAGGCGCTATATAAATAAATTTCTTCTTATTATTATCATTATTCTACTTCATTCTGATACCTGGTCAACAATTCCATTTACCGTAGTTGGTGAACTCATTACCAGATTTACAACTAGAATACATCAGTATATATTCACAAAGTACAGTTATTCCACAGGATAGAGATGGTCTGGAGATAAAACTTATGCTAATTATGGAACTTTAGAATTAGAATGAAGTTCAAACTCTGCTCTGTGGTCTCCCTTCCCCCAGCATTCCGTCAGATTTGTTTCTCTACTGAAGAGAGCAGTTGCCCTGAAGCACAGCTCCACTGTTCTGGATCAATTTTCACTTTGTTGCTACTTTTATTAGTTGGTTTAGTAATTTCTCAATACTCTGTGTTAGTTAGGATGTAGCTTTCATTTTATTATTAAATTTAGTGGCCTGCATAAGCAGTAAGACATGACATGGTGTGCACAATGGCATGTCCAGGGGCATTGTGAGGCATGTTGCCACAGGAGGACTGCCTTTGGCCCCTGGATGTGCATTCTACCAGTGGAACACTCACATTGAAATGTCTCATTGTGCTTACAATAGGTTAAATAAAAAAAATTTAAAAAGCCAACTTTTTTTTATTAAAAACAGGCATTTTCTTTTGCTAAAAGTAACTAGTAAAAAGTAATACCTCCCCAGCCATCAAGCGTCTGTTTATCTACACATTCAACATATGGACTATTTGTTTATCATGGAATGCAGGAATTCAAACGTCTGCAAAATTCTACTGGCTGAAGGATCACCTCTCCCAACACAAACACACAACAGAAGGCCTCAGTAAAGCCAAGTGTAACCAGCCAGTCCACTTGGGTTACTAGATTCCTATCAGTATTATTGATAGGAAGACAGCAGGCAACTGGTAGGGAGCTCATTAGGGGCTCCTTACATAATGACATCATTGTTTACTCAGCTTGTCTGAAGGAAGACTGATTAGGTCATTCAGAATTCTCACAGCATCATAAGCCACACTGTGTGGATAGCGACTCAGGGGAGCTTGTTCTGTCAGAGTGTGTGCTTGAGTGAGGATGTGAAAGTGGCAGAAGGGCTGCCAGTGGGCTCTGAGGAGAGTGCCCAGGGTTTCTCACCCTAGTGGGATGACATTTCCAGCTTCCAGTGAAGTGGTGGAGACCAGTGCAACAGCAGGATTTCCTGATTTCTACTCCCAGTGAAGTAGAAGGAACTGCTTGTTCTCAGTGGACTCAAGGGGCAATCCCCTAAATGTTCTGTGGTATAGAAACATAGAAACATAGAGTTTGACTACAGATAAGGACTGCTTGGCCCACCTAGTCTGCCCATTTGCCTACCTACAGGATAGGCCGCAGATCCTAGTTAACCAACAGCCTATTTCTTCCTACCCCCCACAAGAATTGCCTTATGTCTGTCCCATGCATTCTTGAATTCTCCCACAGTTTTAGACCCCACAACCTCCTCAGGAAGGCTGTTCCATGCATCCACTACCCTCTCTGTAAAAAATACTTCCTCACATTGCCTCTGAATCGCCCCCCCATCTTTAAATTGTGTCCCCTTGTTCTTGCATGTCTCTTTTTCTGAAAGATGCTACCCTCTTGGACTTTGTTGATTCCACTGAGGTACTTAAAAGTTTCTATCATGTCTCCCCTCTCCCTTCTTTCCTCAAGGGTATATATATTAAGCTCCTTTAGTCTCTCCTCATATGGCTTCTCTTGCAGACCCTGCACTCGTTTTAGTTGCCCTCCTCTGGACTGCCTCCATCATGTCTTTGTCCTTATGTGGAGATGGGGTCTCCAGAACTGGATGCAGTACTCAGATGGGGTCTCACCAACTGTCTGTACAGAGGGATAACAACTTTCTGTTTTCTGCTGATGATGCCTCTCCCATGCATCCCAGTATACCCCCAGCCCTCCATACTGCCTTCTCACATTGCTTGCTAACCTTAAGGTCACCTGATATGATTACCCCCAGGTCCCTTTCCTTTTTTGTTGTTGTTACTACCTCCCCCCAATTGTGTAATCTTCCCCTGGGTTCTTGTTCCCAGGTGCATTATTTTGCACTTGTTTGCATTGAATCCTAGCTGCCATACTTCTGACCATTCCTTCAACCTTGCCATGTCCCTTCTCATCCTTTCCATGACTCCTTGTGTATCAACCCTGTTGCAGATCTTTGTGTCATCTGCAAAGAGGTATACTTTTCCTTCCAGTCATAGAAACATAGAAACATAGACTTTGACGGCAGATAAGGACCACTAGGCCCATCTAGTCCCTCTTCAATGTCACTTATAAAGACATTAAAAAGGACTGGACCCAGTACTGAACACTGCGGTACCCCACTAGTAACCCCTCTTTCTTCAGAGTGGACTCCATTTACAATTACCTTTTTTGTCCTGTTGTCCAGCCAATGTTTTACCCAGGCTACCTCCCTGGGACCCACTCCCATGCTGGTTAATTTGACTCTTAATCTTTTGTGTGGGACTGTGTCAAATGCCTTGCTAAAGTCTAGGTTGGCCATGTCCATAGCCCCTCCCTGGTCTACTACTTTGGTCACCCAGTCAAAGAAATCTATTAGAGTCATCTGACATGACCTTCTAGCTGTGAAGCCATGCTGCCTTGGGTCCTGTGCCCCACTGGCCTCTAGGTACTCAACAATTCTTTCCTTCAGAAGTGACTCCATCACTTTCCCTACCACAGAGGTCAAACTGACAGGTCTGTAGTTTCCTGCCTCTGTCTTGGTCCCACTTTTGTGAAGGGGAATCACATCTGCCTTCCTCCAGTCCTCAGGTACCACACCATCCTCCCATGATTTATTAAAAAGAGTAGTCAGTGGTTTCACTAGTTCCCCCCTTAATTCTTTTAGAATTCTGGGGTGAATTCCATCAGGCCACATTGCTTTGTCCACCTTCAGTTTTAGGAGTTCTTGCAGAACCCTTTCTTCTGTGAAAGGACTGGGTTAGGACCTGAAAAGAGACTGCTTGATCAGCTACCAAGGAGAGTGCTTTGCTTTGCTTTTCCTTTTGTTGTTCCATGCCCTGTGGATGGGACAGCATCTGTGAGTACTGTTCTAGGAGACCAGATCTCCACAGTTTTAGGGGATTCAATAGTCTGGGGTGCGTGTGCCTATAGATAAGGCTGGATCACACCTGTCAGTGCCCCTAGTTTTACCTAAGTGAGTGAATTACTGTTAAACTTTTCACCCAAGCGAGTGCAGTATTGTTCTTTGATCACCCCTGTGAGTGACGCAATAAAGTGTGGGATCTCTAGCATTTCAGTGGGGAATGGCAGTTTCAATGGTGTAACCCTAAAGAATGGCAGAGACTGTTGGTTGGGCCCAATGGTGGGAGGAATGCAATGTAAGTGCTTACAAGGCAGGGCTTCCTGGTTTGTAAAGGGCCAAGCTGCAGGTTAAGGTGTGTGACTGAGTTTCACTAATGTGCACCTATGTTCGAAGAAGAGTTCTGAGTGTGTGGCTTAGATTCACTAAGTGACACTCATGGGAGGAAAATGTTCATGTGTGTGGCCAGGTGTCCACTAGTGCACCTTTTGGGAATTTGGGAAGAAGATTGCTCTGTTGTTCATGCAAGGAGAGTTCGTGAATTGTACCTGTCCAGCCTGGAATGACCTTTGGGGGTCCACTTCTGCTTTAACTTTCCATCTGTTGAATAAAGCCATACTACACAATCTCAGTCACTGTTATGGACATTCTGATTATTGCTTCTGGTTGTGTGGATTTACTGGGGCCACCTCAGCAGGTTACACCTAGTGTATGCCTAGCAGCCTCCACCCAGAACTTGGGTTGTATCATTTACACAAGGTCCATGTTGTTTTGTTCCTTTACCTCAACCCCTCTCTTTCTCTAGAAATGAGCCAGGTATACATCCTAATGCCAATGGTGGTACCTACCTTTTTGCAAAGTAAAATGGTATGCCAGTATATGGGCACCAGTGTTCCAGATTTTAATGAGGGGGGTGCTCACTAGTTAAAAAGTGGCCTGGGGTTACGAAAAGTGGGGGCTCATCATGGGATATTTAATTTGGGGTGAGAGGCATGCTGAGGATATGTCTAGGATCTTCCTGTCTGGTGGTGGTGCCCCAAACAGAAGATCGTTTTACTAGAAAGCAAAGTTGTGCCAAGTAACGTGCCACCCAAAAGTCTTTTGCTGCCTGAGTTTCTTTGGAAAAGAAAGAGGAAGAATTTGCTGCTTGTGTGTGTTTACTTTGAAAGTGTAGACTGAGAAATAAATGCCCTGGCCTTGTGGTAAAAGTGTCTAAGAAACTGTTTAAAAGTTGCAAATTTCCAGAGAAAAGTAATTGTGGTCTTAAAAGACAGTGCCTTCTATATGCTCAGAAAGTTTCAAGTGTGTATAGTGAAATTTTGGGGAGTTGCTAAGGAAAATGCACCAAGTACTGAGTGAAAATGCCTTAAAATGCTTGCCCCACTGAAATTTCAAGCTGAGAAAAAAAGTGGCAGTTTGCAGTTCAAATTTTGCCTTCTCAATGATCGCTGTGCAGGAGTGTGACAGAGAGAGAGAGAGAGAAAGAGAAAGAGCTCATCTGCATGGCGTTGTGTGATTGGTCCCAGTACACCTAAGCACCACCTTTGCCTGAGTCTATGCTTGTGGAACATTCATGGAGTAGCAGCCTGCAGTGTGCGAGCAACATGTAGTTTGTGTGGCAGGAAGGAGGAATTGCTTATAGCAGAAGCACTTCTGCAGAAGCAGTTTTTCTAACTTTTTTACAAATAACCTGGGCTCAAGTCGTATTCCGACTGACTGGAGAGTGATTGAGGCGATAATAGTGATGATCGGCGCCACCGCCAGCCTGTTTCACCCCAGAGATCTTCTTCAAGTTGGCAGCAGGCTGTATTCCATTGATGGTGAACACCATCTACTGTCTGTAAGTACCCTTTGTAAAAGAAATTGACTGTGGTGCTAAGGTCAGAAAATTGTGTAAAAACTTGAGCAAATGCAGCAAAAGTACGGAAAGAGAGAGTTTTGTGAAGTGTTAGCTTTTGGACTTTGTGTGTGAAAGTGCTGTTTCCAAAGAAAGTGAACTTTAAACCCACATAAATGATTAATAGTCAAATTAACCAGCATGGGAGTGGGTCCCAGGGTGGTAGCCTGGGTAAAACATTGGCTGGACAACAGGACACAGAAGGTAATTGTAAATGGAGTCCACCCTGAAGAAAGAGGGGTTACTAGTGGGGTACCGCAGGGTTCAGTACTGGGTCCAGTCCTTTTTAATGTCTTTATAAGTGACATTGCAGAGGGACTGGAAGGAAAAGTATGCCTCTTTGCACATGACACAAAGATCTGCAACAGGGTTGATACACAAGGAGGTGTGGAAAGGATGAGAAGGACTTGCAAGGTTGGAGAAATGGTCAGAAGTATGCAGCTTGATTCAATGCAAACAAGTGCAAATAATGCACCTGGGAAACAAAACCCAGGGAAGATTAATCAATGGGGGAAGAGGTAGTAACAACAGCAAAAATGGAAGGAGACCTGGGGTAATCATATCAGATGACCTTAAGGTTAACAAGCAATGCGAAGGCAGTAGGGAGGGCTGGGGGAATACTGGGATATATAGGGAGAGGCATTACCAGCAGAAAACAAGAAGTTGTTATCCCTCTGTACAGACAGTTGGTGAGACCCCATCTGGAGCACTGCATCCAGTTCTGGAGACCCCATCTCTGCAAGGACATAGACAGGATAGAGGCAGTCCAGAGGAGGACAACTAAAATGGTGACGAAGAGAGACTGAAGGAGCTTAATATGTATACCCTTGAGGAAAGGGGGGGGATGATAGAAACTTTTAAGTACCTCAGTGGAATCAACAAAGTCCAAGAGGGTAGCATCTTTCAGAAAAAGAGATGTGCAAGAACAAGGGGACACAATTTGAGGATAGAGAGGGGACAGTTCAGGGACAATATGAGGAAGTATTTTTTTCACAGAGAGCGTGGTTGACATATGGAACAGCTTTCCTGAAGAGGTTGTGGGGTCTAAAACTGTGGAAGAATTCAAGAATGCATGGGACAGACATAAGGCAATTCTTGTGGGGGGTAGGAAGAAATAGGCTGTTGGTTAACTAGGATCTGCAGCTTATCCTGTAGGTAGGGAAATGGGCAGACTAGGTGGGCCAAGCGGTTCTTATCTGATGTCAAAGTCTGTGTTTCTTTGTTTCTAAAACAAATGATCCCTCTGGTCCAAGTGCTTGTAAAGTAATGGACTGAGAAAAAGTAAAGTGAACTTCTGCTTGAGAATATCAGTTGAAATGCAAAAGATCCAGACAGAATCCTAGCAATTCTTAACTGAGCATGATGCAAAGATACAGTCGCCTTGTTGGGTTGTAGCCAGCTATGTAAACAAAGCAGCACCATTTTAGAACAGTGTTTTCAAACCCAAAACAAAGTTTCAAATAGTTTCTTGCTAAGTGTTGTGGAATACAATTGCAGCAGCCAGGCAGCCTGTTAGCAAACTTTTTTCAAGTGTATTAAAACCAAATCTCAGACTGCTTGCAAAAATAGTAATTTTGGGACTTGTGTGTTTTAATTATAGAACATGTCAAAGCAACCTCCTCACTATCCGCTCCATGCCAGGGTGTGGGTAGCCCAGCAAGAAGATCTAGCCCATTCTGAGCAATTGTATGACTGTTCAACAGCACCCGCTGAGGTGGCTTTGCCGAACTATCCGGTTAATGTGTGCATGGTATGCCTAAAGCTAGGAAGAGATGTATTGCCAATTTCACATTGCACAGACTGTAGAATGCAACTTTGGATGAGCATGGCAGATGGCACAAGGGTAGCTAAAGTGAAACGCTTCCATTTAGCTCCAGCTTGGACACAGACAGGGGACCCTGTAGAATCGGAACCACAGTGACAGGCTGGTTGCAGTGGAAGTGACCCCACAGAGTTTGTAAAGGAGTTTCTGGACATCGTCTGCACCAATACTTTGTAAGGCCCAGAGAAAGTGAAGTGTTCCATGCTGCAGAGGGTAGAACTGGATGCTGCCAGTGCAGGTTCAGTTGATCCGTGGGTAGAGGGCCCAAGTCTAAGCCTCATGGGAGAGTCCAAGGTGGAGGAAGTGTGTCATTGGGAGTACAGTGCCTCTGATGACAGTGGAGAATGGACAATTGTGGGGGTTGGCACAATCACCAGCTCCTAGGCAGAGTGTGTAGAAGAGGAAGAAGCAGCAATGGCTTCAGTGGGGCCTTGTGAGTCACCATTGGCCTTGGCTTCCGTGGAACCGCCCGATGTCCATGTGGAGGAAGGCTCAAGAAATGTGCCCTTGAGTACAGAAGTGGACTGCTTTTGCTCTGCACTAAGAGTTCGTGACTGGCTCAACCAGGACTGGTCACCCCCAAGCTGTGCTTCTGGACATGAGTTAGTTAAAAGCAGCAAAGAGGAGAGAGTTGTGCATAGGTGAGCTGAAGCCAAGTATGGACAATCATACCCCTTCTACCCTTGGAAGATACGGGAAGAAATAGAGAAGAACAGGGATGCCTGGTTGTGGGATGTAGCTTATGCCAACCTGCACCCTAGAGTAAACAAGTGGGTCCGGATTAAGGTGTGTAATGAGAGATTGCAATTCTGGAGGCATGGCAGGACCTTGTTGATCAACTCTGTTAGAATAGTGGACAAAGCTGGCCAAGACATTCTATAATGTTCTCATGGTTTTTCCAGATGGGGTGACAGTCTATGCCCCAGTTCTGGAATGGTACTACTGCAGAAATTTGTGCCATTCTTGAAAAATATGCCTGCTTGCCAAAAGTGAATGCAGCCATCGCCAGCTCAGCCATCTGCCAACAAAGAGGCAACAACCCAGGACGGAGGTGTCTTTCTTCTGGTGATCCAGGTTCATCTGCAGCAGCATCCAGATTCAGCTCCAGCAGCATCCAGGTTCATCTGTGGTAACATCAGGTTCTTTGGCCCAGCAGTTCGGAGAAGATTTCCAGTCCAGGTCCAGTAGGAGGGCATGGAAGCATCTGATCCAAAGTTTTTGTCTACTCAGCAGCTGAAGATCATCAGGCCGCAGGTCCATAGAGATGATGTTGACATCTCCTTTATCTCTGTCAACTGGTAAGAGACGTTTTTCATTTTTAATTTGACTGTTTCTTGCAAGTTTGAAGACTCTTTGGAATTATGGTCTCCAATAGACTATCCATCTAGACTGCAGTGCTTGCAGGCCTTGTACCTGTTCCAGAACTGTGCTTCAGCAGGCTCCAGCCTAGGAGAGACTCTTGTAGTGCTTCAGCACTCTGGACTCTTCCCTAGTTTCGGACATTGCAGGGACCCTCCCCCAAATGTTTTGCAAATGTTTTTATGTTCTTTATTTTTGTACTTTTTTAGAAAATCCTTTTAAAAATGCTTTTTGGGCTTGTGTCACTGTTTTTGGCTTTACAGGTTGTAGTTGTGTGCAGAAATGTGTTTTGCAGTGTTTTCTTTTTGCAGACGTTCCTGAAGAAGAGTTTTGGGACTCATCAGAGTCCTCCTTTGTGCAGAGTTGTTAGGCTTGTGTAACAGGTGTAGTACAATGTCTAACCTTTTTTCATTTTACAGGTGTGTGGTGTAAAATATTTTTTGGGTTTGGACACCTGGTAGATGGCATAGGTCAGATAGAGGGCTAAGGGGGAAGGCAGGTTGGTGGTGATTCTGGATATAGGGGTCACCAATGCTGTCTGGTAGGACATGCCTCAGGCAGTTTCTAGGAGCCACTGAGGATCCATAGCTAGTACAGTAGTACTGTAGGATAAAAACTGAAGTTTCTTCAGTGGGCCTCTATCCTTTGGGGTTACCTGCCTGTGCCTGGCACATGGTGGGGGGGAAACATAGAAACATAGAATTTGATGGCAGATAAGGACCGCTTGGCCCACCCAGTCTGCCCATTTCCCTACCTAATGGATAAGCTGCAGATCCTAGTTAACCAGAGGCATACTTCTTTCTACCCCCAACCCCTAGAATTGCCTTATGACTGTCCTATACATGCTTGAATTCAACCACTGTTTTGACTCCACAACCTCCTCTGGAAGGCCGTTCCATGCATATACCATGATCAACCCTCCCTGTAGGGGGCATCAGAAGAAGGATGGAATGGTGTCAGGTGGAGGAATGACTGAAGACAATCATTTATCTGGCAGGGGTGAGTGCACCACCCAGTCTCCTAGGGTTACTAGAATCCTATCAGTATTATTGTTAGGAAGGCAGCAGGCAGCTGGTAGGGAACTCATTAGGGGCTCCTTACATAATGACATCATTGTTTACTCAGCTAGCCTGAGGGAAGAACGATTAGGTCATTTGGAACTCTCGCATCACCATAAGCCACACTATGTGGATAGCTGCTCTGGGGAGCTTAGAATGCTCAGTAGTCAGTTGGAGTTCTGTCAGAGTGTGTGCTTGAGTGAGGAGGTGAGAGTGGCAGAAGGACTGCCAGTGGGCTCTGAGGAGAAGGCCCAGGATTTCTCACATAGTGGAGTGACATTTCCAGCTTCCAGTGAAGTGGTGGAGACCAGTGCTACAGCAGGATTTCCTGATTTCTACTCCTAGTGAAGTGAAAGGAATAGCTTGTTCTCAGTGGACTCAGGGGGCAATCCCCTGAATGTTCTGTGGTGTTTTTCAGCTGCCTTGGATAGGACCTGAAGAGAGACTGTCTGAGTGGCTATACAGGAGAGTGCCTTTCTTTTCTTTTCCTTTTGTTCCATGTCCTGTGGACGGGGCAACCTCTGTGAGTACAGTTCTAGGAGACTAGATCTCCATATTTTTAATTGATTCATTAGTCTGGGGTGTGTGTGCTCATAGAGAAGGCTGGATCGCACCTGTCAGTGCCCCTAGTTTCACCCAAGTAAGTGAATTACTGTCCAACTGTTCACCCAAGTGAGTGCAGTTTTGTTCATTGGCCACCCCTGTGAGTGATGAGTTAAAGTGTGGGATCTCTAGCATTTCAGTGGGGAATGGGGGTTTCAATGGTGTAACCCTGAAGAATGGCAGAGACTGTCGGCTGGGGCCAAGGGTGGGAGGAACGCCATCTAAGTGCTTACAAGGCAGGGCTTCCTGGTTCGAAAAGGGCATCAGTTTTACCCGAGTAAGGGCTAAGCTGCAGGTTAAGGTGTGTGACTGAATTTCACTAATGTGCACTTATGTTTGAAGAAGAGTTCTGAGTGTGTGGTTTAGATTCACTAAATGACACTCATGGAAGGAAAATGTTCATGTGCGTGGTCAGGTGTCCACTAATGCACCTTTTGGGAATTTAGGAAGATGATTGCTTTGTTGTTGTTCATGAACTGTACTGCATGCAATGAGAGTTTGTGAATTGTACCTGTCCAGCCTGGACAGACCCTTGGGGTCCACTTCTGCTTTACCTTTCCATCTATTGAATAAAGCCATACTGCACAATCCCAGTCACTGTTATGGACATTCCGATTATTGGTTCTGGTTGTGTGGATTTACTGGGGACCCCTCAGCAGGTTAGATCTAGCGTATACCTAGCAGCCTCCACCCAGAACCTGGATTTTGTAATTTATACAAGGTTCATGTTGTTTTGTTTCTGTATCCCCACCCCTCTCTTCCTCTAGAAAATGAGCCAGGTATACATCCTAATGCCAAGGGTGGTACCTGCTTTTTGTAAAGTAAAATGGTATGCCAGTATATGGGCACCAGTGTTCCAGATTTAATGGGGGTACTCACTAGTTAAAAAGTGACCTGGGGTTACAAAAAATTGGGGGGTGATCACTAGTTAAAAAGTGGGCGTAGAGTTACACACAATGTGTTAATTCTATATAACTGGGGCAGAGCAAATAGCAAATATTTTTCTGGTAGGCAGGTAAGCATGGATGGGGGGGGGGGTCAGAAAAGAAGCTCCCAACAATTAAACTGTGAACAGTACTTCATTTTAATCTGTGGATATGTGTTATGAGGGGAATATAAGGGAAAAGTCCATTTAATTATTTTGCATGTTCTTTGAATTTTGAAGGAGTTTACTTTTTAGGACCTAGGTGAGTTTTGTAGTGAGTAAAGGGAGTAGACATGTTTGTAATGGCAATCAGGAAGTAAAAAATGCATTGATATTGTTAGTATGCTGTGTCCTGACTGCCAGCACATTTGTTTTTTTAAACTTTATTTTTCAGGTCAGCAGACAGAGACACATATACTATAGTTCAGATGTCACATAGATACAGATCAACTTGATGTCTAATTAATACAGAGGTCATGTACATATGTATCAGAACTAATAAATGCCAGCCTCAGAGAAAACAGTGGTGTTACAGCTTAGGTGCTGTAAAATTAATCATGCATATCAAAAGGTGTGCTATATCAGGGTTAATACACTGTAAGCATTTTCTTGTACAGTGTGTATACCATGACTTAGTCCCTGGTGAAGACAGGTGAAGGAGACCCACCACCTTTGTTAATCGTGGCTTGAATTAGATTCTCTCTGTAATGCCCCCATTACCAGTAGGCAATTATATGTTTGGTAACCAGGCCTCTGGTAGTATCCATTCCAATGGACCCAACACCTTTATGAACTTGTCTTCTCTATTGTTTGCTTTGTCCTGGATGTGCTCTAATTTCATGCAGTGCAACAGCCTGTTCGCCCACTCAGCAGTGGTAGGTACTGACTCTGCTCCCCAATGACTAGCCAAAGTCTGCTTCCCCACCACCATTGTGAGGACCATAGAGGGCGATCTAATCCTTTACCCCCCAGGACCTCCCAGGTAGGCCTAGCACAACTTCACCCAAGCCAATCTCCTGGTCGACATCCCAAACTCTGCATTAGGTAATTAATGCTACAACAGAAGTCCATGGTCCTTGGAGAACTCCATATCATGTGTATGAAAGTGCTGGGGGATACTTTACATTGCGGGCAAATGTCTGAGGCAGTGTGGTCTATCTTATTGGCCAGTACTGGGGTGAAATATGTTCTATGTAATATAATATAATGTATTGCCCTTATCCGGTTGTTGACCGAGCATGCCGTACCCCTATTTAAGATAATTTTTCAGTCTCCCTCAATCAGTATCCCCCACATATTCCTATCCCATTTATCCTTAAGTTTATCAAGGGGCGAGGGTAGGCTACCTACTAGGGTCTTATAGCAGTTTGTGAGTGGTTTGGGGTTCCCCTCACCCCATGTACCTTACAACACTTCTTCCAATGGAGATCTGTGAATTAGAGGAGGGGTCAGCACCCCAGCTCAACTCTGGTGGGACAGCAAGCAATGTCTAACTTGAAGATATGAAAAGAATTGGGATGGGTGCAGACCATACTCTTTGGACAGGGACTGGTAGGAGTGAATGGTTACCTGGTCTATCAAGTGGGAGATACAGCTCAGTCCTATCCTCACCCACACATTTAACACCCAAGCTACTGGGTCCGGGATCCTCCCCCTTTCCCATAGTGTCTGTGCTATGGATGCATCCAGGGAAATAGTGGTTTGGTAACCCAACACTGATGAGCCATGAGCCACTCTCTCATTGTAATTCTGGTAAGTGGGTTAGCTATGTGTTTGGCTACTTTCTTGTTCAGGATCACTGCTAAGTAGGAGTAGGTCAGTGGAATGGTTCTGGCAGGAACCTCCATCCCCATCCATGTCTTGCAGTCTGGGGCCTTCCGCTGGAGGTCCACTATGGGTGAGATTTGGGCAGCTAAGTAGTACAGGTATAGGTTGGGGTGACCCAACCCCCTTCATTCACCGGCCTCCACAGAATGTCTTGCCTAATTAGGGGCCTTTTCCATCCCCAGAAAAAGGCAGTTATAGCCCCACCTAATGATTTAAAGTAATATTATGGTACCCAGATCAGAAGAATTTGGAATAGGTATAGGCCTTGTGGTAATATACACATTTTAACCAAATTTACTCACCCTAGTAGAGTGAGGGGCAAGATTCTCCACCTATCACACTTCCCTTGTATTAACTTCAACAGTGGCTTATATTTTATCTCACAAGTAGTGGAGAGCTTCCTAGGGAGGTAGATGCCCAGATATTTTAGGGACGTCACCGAGGAAAGAGTAAAACTCTGAATGGTGAGGGAGGATCCAGAACCGCCCAAGGGCAGCCATTCACACTTCGATCAATTAATTTTATGGCCTGACAAGGGACGATATTCATCAAATAAAGCAGTGAGGGCTGGTATAGATATTATTGGTTCTTTCAGAAAGAGCAGAATATTATCTGCAAACAGGGAAATCACTTGGTTCTGACCCACCCGGTGTAACCTTGAATCTGTGGATGATTCCGTATAGCAGAAGTCAGTACTTCCATTGTTAGTACATACAGCAAGGGTGACAGGGGACAACCCTGTCTAGAGACCCTAGTGAGAGGGAAGGGGGCTGACAGGTTCTCGTTCATGAGAATTTGTGCCTGGGGGGAAGTATAGAGGGTCTGAATCCAACAGCATAACCTTGGTCCCAAATTAAAGCGCTTCAGGGCGGCAAACAGGAAGGCCCACTCCACCTTCTTGAAGGCCTTCTCCGCATCCAATGCAAGGAAGCCTCTATTCCTGTCTTCTCCTCTCCCTGACCAGCCATGTAAGATATTCAGCATCCTATGAATGTTGTACTTCACTTGTCTGCCTTTAACAAAACCACATTGTTCCTGGTGAACCAATGTCGGCAGTATACCCTCCATCCTGGTAGCTATTAATTTGGATATGATTTTATATTCTGCATTAAGGAGAGAAATAGGGTGGTATGAATCACATTTAGAAGGATCTTTGCCAGGCTTTGGAAGGACCGTGATGGTGTCAAGTTGCAAAGAACGAGAGAGCACCTCCCCTTCCAGTGACTCCTGCACCATTAACATGAGAATGCTTTGGATTTCAGTCCAAAATATTTTATAGAACTCCATGAGAATTACATCTGGCCCTTGGGCCCTTCCCACGTTAGATGCCCAAATAGCCTGTTTTGACTCCAGGAGCATGATGGGGCTGTCAAGCTCCTTGCTCTTCTTGGGGTCCAGGGACACCAATGGGATACTTTTAAGAAAGCAGTCTGGATTCGCATCTCTAGGGACTTCGGAGGTATATAAAGTTTCATAAAAGGACTTAAATATCTTGTTAATCGTTAGTGGATCTGAGGTCTGCTCTCCCAGCCATCCTCCATGGTCAGAAGCACCCTCTCTGCTGCCTATTGTTTTTACCCTCCATGCCAACCGCTTACCTGCCCTGCCCCCTTCAAAGTAATTTCCTGCTCCAGCTTTTATGATATCCCTTTCTGTATGATGAGCCGACAACTGAGCCAGCCTTCCCTTTAAAGCCATCAGGAAGACCCTCTTTTCTGTCTCACCACCTGCCATCCTTCCTTTTTCCAAGACCTGGATTTGCTGTATTAGGGCCTCCTCCTATCTCAGTGCCTCTCTCCACTGGTGAGAGGCGAAAGCAATTGTGACCCCTCTAAGGTACGCTTTTAATGTCTCCCATATGGTAGATGCTGTTGTGTCTCCCACTCTGTTATGAGTCAAGAACTCCTGTATATTTTCAGAAATGTATGCCCTAAAGGCCTGAGAGGTCAACAAGGTGGGCTCCATCCTCCACTGCCTGCTCGGGGGGGGGGGGGACTGGCCCATATTCAGTGAGAATTCTAGTAGTGCATGGTCAGAGATGCAAATTGGGCCATATTTGGCTGACCTAATGCCTCTAAGTATATTCAGGGAGACTGAAAAATAGTCTAGTTTAGTGTATGTTTTACGCACATAGGAATAATAGAAGTATTCCCAGTCATGGTGATGGGAGTGCCTCCAAACCTCCAGCAAGGCCCTCTCCTTGGCCAAATCTTGTAGTGCCATCGAGCTCCTCAACAACGACCCCCCTCCCTAATGGTCCAGATTATGGTTCCAGTATGTATTAAAATCTCCCCCCATAATGATGTTGCCCGGAAAAGGTGCTAACACCAAGGCCAGGTGGAGAAAGAATTCCAGGTCATCTATGTTTGGACTATAGACTGAGACCAGTGTGAATCTATTTTCTTCAATGGTGACATTCCCTATTAAGTATCTACCTTGGAGGTCAGAGACTACACCATGTTCCTTTGCCCTTAGGTGGGGTCTCAGCCATATAGCTACCCCTCTTGCTCTGGAAGTGAAAGGAGAGACCTAGCGAGTGCCCCCCAGGAGCCCATCAGTCCACTTGCCTCTTCCTTTGTTAAATTAGTTTCTTGCAAGAAGTTGATGTCACCTTTTTGATTCTTTAAATAACACCACACTTTTTTTCCTTTTAACCACTGTTTTCAGACCTCTAATTGTCCAAGTTATACATTTGTTTTGTTAATTTCTTTATGCTCCTCTCTCTACCTCCATAGGGAGCCCCCAGCCCCATCCCCCAGTTTCCACCATCCAGCACTTACCCATACCCCTTGGGCTTTCTCCCCCTCGTGGGGCCGGTGGGGTTCCCCAACCCCCACCAGAGACTGGATCCAGTGTGGCCAATGCTGTGGCTAGCTGAGAGTGGAGCCTGCAAGGCCCCCTCCATCATTCCCCGTGGCATCCCTTTTTTCTTTTGTTCTCCCCTAGGTGGTGAGGCATGTAATGACACCCATGGAGAGAGCATGCATGCACCCACATGTGCTCCTCCAAGTGTCTGCCTCATCTCCTCCCCTTTTCTGCAGTGTCGGCACACTGTCCCTAAGCCTCCACTAGAGGCCAGTCAAACACCAATCACTGGCAACCCCCTTCCTGGAGATGGAGAGCAGTCTGCCGGATGCTCGATTCTTCTCCCCTGCCAACCCCTGATGGCCCGTGCTCATTCCCAAACATGGGTCACTGGCGTGGCATGAGATAAGGTGTCCAGTGTCTCAGCCCTCAGTGCCACTGGGCTGGCTCCAAGTTATACATTTTAAAGAACCCACTTTGATACCTTTAGAAGTATAGAAACATCTGAAAACATGTTATATTGAATGGTAGTGCATACAACCCCATGTGCTGTCCACTGCTTTTTTGTTTTAAGCAACCTGCTTAACTTTTTACAACAAAGTTCAAAACCCTGAACCATTAACTTACTACAACTAATTAGTTTAGAACTTCCCTTGCTAAACTGTCCTCCCTCACAAAAACCCTCCCTCATCCCTCCTCTCCCTCCCAGACCCCAATCCCACTTAATAAACAACAGCAACAAGATACAATACAGCCTTCCAACACCCCCATCCCTTACCCCCCATCAACTTCATGATTTCGGTACCACTTCCCCAAATTCAACTACTCCTTGTGGTTGAGCCATGGGACCCATCCTCCATATACTAAAAGTACTGGATTCTAATGTTATTCCTCAGTGTCACTGTTATTTACTAGTGGCAGGTAGTAGGGCAGAGAATGGGGGAGATAGAGGAGGACCCCCTGAATCCTCCAAATACAGGACCTCCAAAATCGGTTATCAAGACCCCCTCAACCACAGGCATCCCCTCTTATTAAACTGTTTCTGTGGAGCAAACACCCCTCTGACAGGTCGTGAGGTGCCAGTGGAAACTTTGAGTGAGATCACCCATTGCAACCATCACTATACCCCACGTGCTTCTCTCAGTTTACCCCATTGATTGCTCTGACTGCCCGGTTCTAAGGTAGGGTGAGCTCTCCCATCCAAGCATGTCTAGCTGCCTGGAGAGCAGATCTCTGCACCACAGAGCCCCTAGCCAACCCCCGGCCCCCACAAATGTAATCACATCCCCTATTTGTTAATTAAACTAGATTAACATTTTGAACACCATCAAAATATATACACAATTTCCGATGTTCAACCCCCAAGCCCTTAAAAATAAAAACTCTTGTAACCTACGGCATACCCATACTATGCCAAATTTCAACTCTTAATAAGTGTAAACAAAGAGGGCATTTCATTCTACCCAGATTAAACACCGTCAACATTACAGTTTATGCCCAAGGTAAATAAATGAGTATGATGACCAGAAAAGTTTATGTACTTCTCCCTGCAGATAGGTGACTCTTTGAACAGTTCTCGTCTGCTCCCAAGCCTTTAGGCCCAGTCCATGTGGACCTGAAAAATGGTGGTGCAATCAGCTATAGCCCAGAGAAAAAGTTTCAAACAACATGAAGTCTTGCTGTATACTGACATTATGCAGTTAGCCCCAGCACTTGAACTGCTCCAGAGAGAAAAGAGTTAACTCTATGCCTGAGCATAGAACGTTGAGCTCGAGCTCGGTTCAAACCTCTGTCTGCTGCACTTCCAAGTGTAACCATCATATTCTTTACTCCACCTAACTGAACAGTCGCTCCGGAGATCTCTACTACGCTTTCGGTTCGGTACAAGTAAAAACGTCGGTTACAGTAAGTGTATAGGTAGTGGGCTGATTGTTTAAAGTGTGTGTTTTTGTGTGGAAATTAAAAAAAAAAAACCAAAAAAAAGCTTTATTTTATCAGTTCGGCTGAACCGATTGTCTGGGTTCTTTAATTGAATTTGTGTTAGTGTGAGGTACCGGTTCTTATCGGTTCTAACAAAAAATGTGTTTTAACGTTTTTTTCCAATACCTATAACACGGTTAGGAACCAATAAGGGAGTCTTGCCTGGCTGAAGCTGAGTAAAGGGTACGTTTTTGTTAGGATGGCTACGTCTGAGAAACCCAAAAGAAAAACTGGGCCCACTGGGTTTCAACACTGCAATGTGTGTGGGGAGGCCTTTGCTAAGGCTGATCCCCACACCACCTGTGTTTACTGTCTGGGGTTTGACCACCTCGATTCAGACTGCCAAATCTGTAAACATTTCTCTAAGGCCACCCGGGATAAAAGATTGGGCAGGCTTAGGGAAAAGGAGGCCGAGAAGTCCGATGACTCGGTTGGCCAGCCCAGTTCGGTTCCGACCGAACCTGAGGGAGTGCCCTCTGACCAGGGCGATATTTTGGGCAAAAGGAGAGCTGATTCTGAGGGATCAGTTCTGTCAGAAAGAAAGAAGAAAGACAAATCAGCTGGTTTGGATCCAGAACTGCATCGTCCAACTGCCGAAGAAATTGCCTGGGTGATTAGTATTGTGGAATCGCTCCGTCCGGTTCCGGCTGATCTGGTGCCATAAGGTAGGAATTCAGTTTGGTCAGTTCCTCCGGTTCCAGATTATTCCTCTGAAGAGTATTATGAACTGGACCTGGAGGGGGATGAAGATTATGATGATGATGATGATGATGACGATGATGACGATGGTATAGAAGGTCTGGATGAGCCCATAGAACCAGACATCTCCCCAGACAGACCTTCTGGTGTTTCCCCTCCTAGGCTTTCTGAGTCCCCTTCCCACTTCATGCTTTACAAAAAAGTGGCAGAAACCCTCCAGCTCCCTTTGGTCGAAGCTGTTGAGGAACAAGAGGAGTCTGACTATGTGGAGATGATGAACATCCCAGAGTCTAAGAGACTGTCTATTCCCCTCCATAAATCTTTTGGGAAACAGACACATCGACTGCTTAAGACTCCAAATTCTCTACCTCCTGTGGACAAATGAATGGACAAGAGGTATATGCTGTTAGGCTCAGGTACGAATTTCTTGTACCAGCAGTGCATCATGTTGGGGTTGTGCAGGCTGCAGCCTGTGATAAGGCTAACATACTGTACCCTTGGCTTCACACCCCCCAGATAAGGATTTCAGGAAGATAGATGCCATGGCTAAAAAATGTTTGGCATCTTCTTTGGGACTCAGGCAGGCCAACTACATGGGCTATACAGCCCGATACCAGAAGTCCAGATGGGATACTGTTCTGGAATTGGCTAAACAGGCTTCCCCCCAGCTAGCCAAGGAGCTGGAGGAGGTGGCTGCTGATGGGATTGAGGCATCAAAGATCCAATTTCATGCTGCTGTGGACTCCAGTGATGTGTCATCACAAGTCATGGCTACATCTGTGGCTCTTCGGAGAATGGCTTGGCTAAGAAGTACTAGCCTTTCACAGGATACCCAGGCTAAGGCCATGGATTCCCTTTGGTGGATAATTCTCTGTTTGGGGAGAAGACAGAGAATTACAGTATATGAAGAAAATGGATGAATATAGGACCACCTACAGGTGTGCACAGGCCAAGGAAAGGCAGGCAATTCCTTAGAAGCAGCATTCTAGGGGCAGAGGAAGGCTTTTTCAAAGGCCTTTCTACCAGGCACAGGTCTCCTCTCCTTTTCCTCAGAGGGGGTTCTTCAGAGGGAGAGGCAGAAGGGGGATGAGCAGGGCTGCATCATCCTCTCAGTCCAAGGCTCCTGCCAAGCAGACACCCTGATGTGTCAGCCTGGGTCGACTCATCACCCTCCAGTAGGAGGCAGGCTGGCTTACTACTTCCAGGCCTGGAAGTCTGTTACCTCAGACAAGTGGGTTCTAGAAGTAGTAAGCTAGGGACTGGCCTTCAGCTTCAAAAGATTTCCAAGGCTGAGGATCAGGTCTTTTCCACCTGCAAACATCTCGGAATCCATTGCCCTAGAGGCAGAGGTTTCCTCTCTACTGGCTCTCAGAGCTATAGACAGAGTTCCTACAGTACACAGGGGCAAAGGTCTGTATTCCAGATACTTCCTTACCCTGAAAAAGACAGGGGAGTGGTGACCCATCCTAGATCTAAGATACCTAAACAAGCATCTACTACAGCCAAAATTCAAAATGGTGACTCTGGGAATAATTCTTCCCTCTCTGAGGCCAGGGGATTGGCTAGTCTCCATGGACCTCAAGGATGCCTACTTTCACATTCCCATCAGGTGCTCCCACAGAAAGTACCTCAGGTTCGAGTTGCCTTCAGGCCATTATCAGTTCAGAACAATGCCCTTTGGCCTATCATCAGCACCAAGGGTATTCACAAAATGCCTAGCAGTAGTAGTGGCCTTTCTAAGGAGATGAAACATCTCCATATGTCCGTACCTGGATGGCTGGCTCATTGTGGGGCAGTCTCCAGACCAAGTCAAGTCAGACCTTGAAGTGATTCAGCAATTGCTCACTTCTCTAGGATTCCTCCTCAATTTTCCAAAGTCCCTTCTCGAACCAGTGCAACTCCTGACCTTCATAGGGGTAAAGTTGGACACTGTTCAAGCAAGAGCCCATGCTGCTACAGAACTCCCTCCAACTAGCTTTTGACTCTGCAGCGACCTGGTTCACTGAGCACCGATTTGTTATCAACCTAAAGAAAACAAAAACGATGCTCTTCTCCCACCCCCAAAATAAGCATAGTAAGTTCCCCCTATCCATCCACTCCACACCCAACAACTTCATTGACCCTGTTCAGTCCTATAAATATCTTGGAATAACCTTTGACCCTGCACTTTCTTTCCATGGACATATATCTACCCTAAATTCTGCCACCAACTCGCGGCTAGGCATTCCCTACCGGCACAAGAAATGCCTCCCTCTTGATGCCCTCCGTCTGGCTGTCACCTCCTCTGTCATATCTCTCATTGACTATGACCTTCCAGTCTATGGTTCAGCAGACCAGACTGCCCTCAACAAGGTTCGCCTTACACTCAACAAGGCCTGTAGACTTATCACCGGTGCCTCCAGACTCACTCACACATGTGAGCTGTATACCCTGGCTACCCTACTCAACCTGGGCCAGGCGTCTCATGTATCAGACCTGCCAGCTCACATTTCAAAGCCCTGCAGAACCCTATCATGAGCCTATCCATCACAATTCGCAGATCTGTACCGACCCTAAACACCCGCAGCTCCTCAAGAGCAACCCTAGTCATTCCGCTGAGCCAGGACCTCAAGGGCAGAGGGCTGCCCCACCATGCACCCTACTGGTATAACTCCTTCCTGCCAGTGTCTCAAACTCACCAACCTTAGCTTGCTTTAAGCCCAGGCTCAGAAATTTCCTACTTGCCTCACGAAATGCAACTGCCGCTAAGCTAAAAAAAAAAAAATATTCGCACTACTGGACAATGCTCACTGAGTGGCTCCACCACCCCTTCCCTCCCTTTATTAATCCTCCTCCCCTGTCACTCTCCCTGCTTCCTCTACCTGCACCCCCCAACCCCCGTTGCACCCTAGGCTATTCTGCTCATGGGTTATGAGTTCTACTGTAACAAAAGTGTAACTGAATTGTATCTTTTTTGTGTAATTGCTGTTGTCCCTTGTACTATTGTTCTTATGTCCTCTGTGTGACGAGGTACCTTTGTAAATGAGCCTCTGACTCAAAGGTTTCTAAACTGATGTTTAAATAAATAAATAAATTAATAAATAAAGAGCCTTTCTTCCTCTAGCAAGGGTAAAGGCCCTCACAGATCTGGCTTCTTCCTTTCGCTTTATGGTGTCTCAACCAGCAAGGCATTTTCTTCAACTCCTGGGCCTCATGGCAGCCTCCACTGCAATGGTACAAGGTGCCAGATTTCAGAAGAGGGACATACAGTTCCATTTGAGGGCCTTTTGGTCACAGAAAAAAGACCCTCTAACCAAACTGATTCCAGTGACTCAGACTCTGATCCAAGCTCTCCAGTGGTGGTTGGACCAGAACAATCTCACTCAAGGAGTCCCATTCATCACCCAGTCTCATTCTGTGGTTGTCACCACAGATGCCTCTCTCCTGGGATGGGGTGCTCACTTGGGGGCACTTACAGCATAGGGAGGGTGGTCTCCTCTGGAGTCTCTTTTTCATATCAATCTCCTAGAGCTCAGGGCTGTGTACATGGCTCTACAGGCCTTCTCAGAATCAGTTCAGAACAAGGTGGTTCAGGTCAGAATGGACAACACCACCAAAACAAGCAGGGAGGCACTCGGTCTACGGCCTTGTACACAGAAGCTATGAAAATATGGTTCCTGGGTTATTCTCTACAGACTTCTCTGATAGCAGTCCACCTTTCAGGGAAGGACAATGTGCTAGCAGATGCTTTGAGCAGGATTTCCCAGGGCCATCATGAGTGGTCCCTGGATCCCTTAGTGCTGAAGATGATTTTTTTCAAGGTGGGGCACTCCAGAGATAGACCTCTTTGCAGCCCCAGACAATCACCAACTTCCTCTCTTTTGTTGCAGACCCCCAGTATTGGGCACAGTCGCTCTGGATGCTCTACTTCTGGATTGGCAGGGGAAATTTCTGTATGCCTTCCCCCCCTTTCCTCCATTGTTCAAAGTTCTGGTCAAGATAAGGTCACAATCTTGCAAAGTAATCCTGATTGCTCCAGACTGGGTCAGACAGCCTTGGTATCCTCTATTACTGTCCATGGCAGTCCATCTTCCCTTAGCTCTTCCCAAGAATCACAATCTGCTAACCTCCTCTCAGGGCAGAATGTGGTATCCCAACCTTCAGTCTCTCAACCTCAAGGCATGGCTCTTGAAGAGCTAGAATATGCTAGTCTAAATTTGTCTCAAGGGGCTCTTGACATTCTCAAGGCCTCTCTAAAACCTGCCACCAGAAAAACTTATCATTCCAAATGGAAAAGGTTCAGCATTTGGTGTTCTAATCAGCACATATCCCCAGATTCTGCTGACTTGGCTACAGACCTGGATTATATGGTTCACCTTAATGGCTTAGGCCTCAGACCAGCTACCCTCAAAGTACACTTATCAGCTGTTTTTGCATTTTTGTCAGTAGGGAAGTCTCCCTCACTGGCATCTCACGCTGTTTTCTGTAAATTCTTCAAAGGATTGCTTCATACCAATCCCCCCTTTAGGGACCCTACTCCTGCTTGGGATCTTAATGTTTGCATTGCTCAGCTCATGCAACCCCCTTTTGAGCCTTTGGCTTCAGTAGAACTTAAGTACTTGACTTGGAAAACTGTGTTCCTGGTAGTTATTACCTCTGCCAGGCGTATCAGTGAATTACAAGCTCTGTCAGTACAGCCTGACTTTATCTCACGCCATAGAGATAAGGTGGTCCTTAGAACCAATAGGAGGTTCTTACCCAAAGTGGTTTCAGACTTCCATCTGAACCAATCCATGTCTCTTCCTGTGTTCTTCACTGATCATTCTTCTTCAGGAGAGAGAAGATTACACGGTTTGGATGTTAAAAGGGCTCTTAGCTACTACATTGAGCATACTAAGGCACTTAGGTTCGACTTCCTTTAGTTGTTCCTCACTTATGGTGAAGTAGGGAAGGGTAAACCTGCTACTAAAAGAACTATTGCCAGGTGGATTGTCTCCTGTATACAATTCTGCTATGAAAAGCTAGGCAAAGTACCCCCCTCAGGCCTAAGGGCTCATTCGACTAGAGGTACAGCTGCTTCTCTAGCTGCTGCCAGAGATATACCCTTATTAGAGATATGCAAAGCAGCCACCTGGAAAACAGTCCATACATTCACCAAGTATTACTCTCTGGATATCTAGGCTAGGAGTGATGCTAGGTTTGGTACAGCAGTACTGCGGAGCCTATTCCCAAAATAGGTTCGATACCCTCCTCCATGGGAGGTACTGCTTGGTAGTCTGCATAATGTCAGAATATAGCAAGACTTCATGTTGTTTGAAGAAAAAATTATTCACCTTAGTAATTATGTTTCTTCTAATGGAGTCTTGCTGTATTCTGACCTCCCTCCCTGCCTCCCCTCTCAGAACCTGTTTTTTTTTTTTTTGGGGAATTGGGCTGACTGGCGCAGTGTTGCACCTCAGGGGTGCAAATGGCACTCCTCCTTTGTTAGAGAGGGGGAGTGGTTTATATTATGTTGGTTGTTACTTATGGTTGTTCACTACCTAGTTTTTCTTTTGGATTTATTGACTTGAGTCTTTTGGGATCCAAAATATGTGGTTGCCCTTTGGGCTAGTAACTTTGCGATTTCCACACAGTAGGTGTAGCTAGTCATTATTAGCGTGTAAGAATATGACGGTTACACTTGGAAGTGCAGCAGCCAGAGGTTTGAACCAAGCTTGAGCTCAACATTCTATATTCAGGCACAGAGTTAACTCTTTCCTCTCTGGAGCCGTTCAAGTGCTGGGGCTAACTGCATAATGTCAGAATACAGCAAGACTCCATTAGAGAAACACAATTACTAAGGTGAGTTATTTTTTCTTGTGTTATATTGAAGAGAGTCTAAATTAAAGATGGGATGTTATCAGTCACCATATAACCAGATCAGGTTCTTCTAAGGTCCAGAACAGATCTGCTCACGAACGAAAGGAAATTAAATGTGAAGGGTAGAACTCAACATAATAAGAGCACAAATTGTATAAGAGTCTTCGAGGAAATCAGATGTGCAGTACACCAACAGTCTATGATATTTCTGGCTGGGTAAGAGAGTCTTACCTGGGCATACAAGAGGGCATTTTGCAAATAAAACATCTTTTTCAGTTCTCTGCACCTCGTGTGGTGATGGTAAATACAGAGGCAGTCTCACGTGCCAACCCCACAAGATCAGGAAAAGGGGTCACCATCTGGTCCATCATAACCCATTTCGGGAAGGGGGCTGTCCCAGTCAAGCCATTATAGGCTGGAGAGACATCTATTTCAGACCGTGGACTAAATTAAATAAAAGTAAGGCTCCTCCTCCCCTCGGGCTCCCCCATCAACCGCAGACTCTCTAGCCAGATTGATGTACAGTACCTTGTTTGGTCAATTCAGGTACTGCTGGAATTAGAGCCAGTTTCCTGGTCCTTCTGCAGCAGTTCTTGGGTAACATAGGCCAATGCTGCTCCTGGATCCATGAAGGCCTTGGCCTCGTGGTCCTGGGACCTGATAATTAGGCATCCTGGGTATACCTTTGCGAATGGGCAATTGATCTCATGCAGTTTTTTCTTTACTTCATTGAAAGCCTGTCATTCCATTTGAAGTTTCCTGGAGTAGTCCAGGAATATGCTTACTCGTTTCCCCTTCACTAGAATGGTGCCCACTTTCTGAACTGCATCCAGCACTGCTTGCCGGTCTTGGTATTGAAGGAACTGCTCCTTTAGCCCAGGGCAATGCCCCAGGACCAATGTGCCCACTTCTGGAAGTTTAAGTGTCTTAGTGAGCCATGGCCCCATAAAGGCACCACAGTTCATCCCCTCCATTCCCTCAGGCAGCTCTACCTCCCAAACATTGCAGCACCTCTCACAGTTCTCATGGTCATCCAGGGTAGCCTTTAGATAGTCTAGTTCTTGGAGGATTGCCTGTAGTGAGGTGTCAAGCCTATAATGTGAGTCTTCCTGCAAACTGACCCTATGCTCTAGCTCGTTCAGCCTTCCTGAATGGCTTGCAACCATGTCACCCAGTGAATTCACTGTCTGCTGCAGGTGAGTAAGTTGGACTCTGATATTTTCAAATCCTGTCCACATTTGGTGTGTGAGCTCAAACTTTAAAGCTTGAATTAGTATTTCTATGGAGCCAGATGATGTTTGCTGTAGGTCAGAGCCAGCAGCAGGTCGTTGCATCTCGGGTTGATTATCAGGCGAGGCTGCTCGCCCAGATGGAGGGTCCAGGCCTGATCATCTGCTGGTTGTGGTGGGCTGGAAAGTTAAATGGGCTTGCTTTTTCTTCATTTTTTTGAGAGCAGCCACACAGAGAACTTCATTTAGACCCTTTTGTTGTTCTTCTAAGTTAAATCTGATAGCAGATGGCACCAATAATATGTGGATGGGCCCAGAGCTCTGCAACTATGCATACATTCCACTCCTTGGCTTGGCTACACCCCTCAGAAAATAGCCCAGCACATTTCCTTTAACTGTGCATTGTGTTCTCTCAATGCACAGGTCCTGTTTAATCAGGATGCAGTCTTTTCCCTTCCCATTTTACAAAATGTGGTATTCTAGGGCTTGCAAGATGGTCACACAGTGAATTGCCTCCTGCTACTGGACCTGTTTAACAATGATTTTTTTAAACATGCAAATCTTTTCAAATATGCTTATTTTTTTAAAATGTCACAACAGAGCTCAGTTGTTTTGCACACAGTGGATCAATGACTTTTCATGGCTTTTCACATAATTCATTTCTGAGTGCATCTTTTCAGTACGCGTTCATACTGAACTCAGTCAGCGGCTGGCCGTGGTGGCGAGAGGTGGGCTGTGCCAGTTGCCAGCTGGGAATGGGTGGGGGGTGCTGGGTGAGTTGGCACGGCTGGGTTGCGGGGCCACTAAACTACCAGGGAAGGGTTTTGCTGCATTTGTGGCTGGCAACTCAGGGTGAGGGGATGACAGCGCTGCCCTGCAGTGCATGTACCAATGGGGGATTTGGTGGGCTGCGGGTATGGGAAGCCCTGTGGGGCTCTGTTTGGCACTTCAGGGGGCTGGGGGTGTGGGCAGCTCTGTGGGGCATTACATGCGCAGGGATTGGGGGGCTGTTGGTGTGGGCAGCCCTGGGGGGCACTTACTGTATGGGGGCTGTACAGTAGGAGGATGGGGCGGGATCATGACCCCGGGTTCAGGTGTGTTTGTAAGGTGCACATTGGGTCAACAACGGGGGCAGTCTGTTCATGGGGGGCACATGGACCTGATTCTACAGAACCCTCAGCGGGTGTATGTAAGTTACACCAGCTAAATGCTGGTGTAACTTACGATGCCGGTTCTCCTCCAGGGGTTCTTGTAGAATCTTAACATTGGGGTCTTTGTTGCTGCCCTTCTGGAATGGGGTGCATCAGCTGCCATAAACCCCCTAGTGCCATGTCGCAGGGAGTTTATGACGCAACTGCTGGCAAAACAGCCGTTCGGCACAAGTGGCCTGTGACATGTCACAGGCCACTTTGTAGAATAGCGCAAGTCACAACTGCTGGTGTAAGTTGCTACTTGGCACAAGTGCTGTTACACCAGGTGTAACTTATCTAGAATCTGGCCCCATGATTAAAGGATCCAATAAATTTAAGTATGTTTCTTTTAATGTTTCTAAGCTGGAAAATATACATTAATGCACATATCTTGGAACAATAATTTCATCTAATTTAAAAATGGGCCAAACACATAACGTCTGCTGTTAAAAAACTGAACCCAACTCAATTAGGGCTAAACAAATTTAATTATAGATATGGGGACATTCAATAGATTGAACATTACATAGAAAATAATGCATGGGTGGTGTGCAGTATGAGAATTTAATACACACCTAAGGTATGCAATGCTACATAAACCTCGAGAGTGAAGCTTGAATGGTTTATTTAAGCATCACACATTGATGGTGTGTACTAAATTTGAGTAAGCACACTACCTCTTGCCTTATTTTATGTAACTGCTGGTCATCAATTATTTCTTAACCCCCCCACCATATTTTTTTTTAATTTGTAGTTGGATGAGGTAGCCTGCTGCCCTTCCTAGCAATCTTTGGTTGCCAGGACTGGCTGTGATACTGCGATGAGATCTAATTTACAGTTTTACTACAGAGGTGTAAATACACTTTTAAATGATTTTCCAGACAAGTACCAGATGAAGATGTACAGAGGAACTGGAAGTCAGGTTGGGTAGTGAGGTATTTCAGAAGTGGTCAGCTGACTCTGATGCCAGCTTTGATGAGCAGTATAAAGGGGCACTGCAGGGGACTAGATTTTAAAAGTAAGGCTGTCTTAAAAAATATACAAATACCAAATGAACATGTACAATGTCCGTTGTACCTCCATGGCAATTTTAAGATGTGGTGTAACTACTGTATCACTGAATGGCGCTCAAGAGTGCTGCACTTGTGATTGTAGCTGCTGTTCAATAAGTGCATGTTTGCTGTAATAACTGGCAGGCTATTATGGTAGATAATAACTGGCCATCTGTATTGAAAAAATTGATGTTTAGTTGTAAGTAATTAATGCAAAAGTAAAATCTCAAGCAAAATACAGCTCCAACATTTGATGCCATACTCTCATAAGATAACCCCTTACATAAGTGGTACAGATCAAGTTTTTGTCTCCCTCTATCAGGTCCTGACTATGTTCTTTGAGCAGAGCCAGGTCATATACAAGTTTCTGCTACATTTACACTCAGGGTGCTATTTTACTAATGCAAAATCAGTCATTTGCCAAAAAATCATATCCTTAGGATGTGTGTAAATGAAAAAAATTTGTATATACAAGGAGGTTACAAATTCCCTTGGATTGATTTTATTAAAAACAATCTCTTACTGAAATAGGATTAGTATTTATTTGGTTTGACAGGTCAGTAATATTGAACAAACATGAAATCATGATGTGTTTATTTTACATCACCCAACAAAATTATATGAGTAGGGTTGTATCCGGTAAATAGAGTCCATGGTGAGCAAAATTTAACAAAGAAGCTTAGCTTTGAAAAAATATCTTGAAGTAATTATTGAGCCTGAAAAAGGAAAAGCCATTACTAGATACAGATTTCAGACTTGTTATAGACATTTTCTTCAAACTAGATTATCTAAAGATAATAGCATAAGCCACAATTGAGTGTGTACTGTAGGACTGTTAGAGGATCTTAAACATACTGCTAATCTGTCCAGTGAATAAGTAGCCAAGGAAATCTGTATTAGGAGATTTCCTGAATAATATCTTTTTTGTCTTCAGAACAGATCATTATAAAACTCTTTAATGATACCTCTCTACCTGTACTGTTTAGATTTGCATCCTATTTTCTGCAGTGTATTAAAATAAAGTAGCAAATATGGAAAGTGGGCTGCAATTGCAATTTGATATTTTCATACTTTTATTAATTTTAGTTTATGGTAATATAACGCATTTTAGGCATGTTGTATATATATATATTTAAAAATTCAGAAACAATCAAATAAGATCCCTGTGTCAACATTAACTAAACTGAAAAACACTATGTTAGAAAAACCTTAATTAAACACTTTTCATCAGCAAAAGCTTACAAAAACACTTTGTCAGTAAACACACGCACACAAAGCACTTTGTCAGTAAACACTCACACAAAGCACTTTAAACACAGTAAAAGCTGAAACAATAATCTAGCTCCTCACCTGGTAGAGGCTGCAGTTACATGGCTTGAGGGGAGGGCATCACCAGGAATATGTTTTATCTACTCTGGATCTGGGGGGACATGGCACAGCTGTGCATGAGATCTGAGGGGCACCCAGAAACACACACTCTGACTCATAAAAAGGTAAATATCTACACAGTCAGAGTCCATCAGTATGGTTGTGTATTTATTCTTAAAACTCCATAGATCTGGAAATTCACTGCAAATGGTGCAACTCTACTAGAGACTGCAGGGGTGTCAAATTCATCAGCATTCACCATTCACTTTTATCCAGTCACATCTCCTACTACTGTAGGGGGAGAATGCTCTGTTTAGAAACCCAAATTGCATACATACCAGGGCAATTTCCACCCCAGTCACAGCTGGACAATGTAAGCAGTAAAGCATTTTACCACATGTGGACTCCATCTGGGCACTGTCTCTGAATGGAGCATAGACCAAATCCATTTGGAGACTCAGCATGGAGCAGGGAACTCTGTCCAGCAAAGGATCAAGACATAGATAGGGATTCAGCATATCGGTCTCCAGACCACTTACAACACATCCCATTGTAATAACAATTAAACTCACAAAGTCTCTTGGTGTACTCACAAACCACAGGAAGTTTTCTTTTAACTGTTACCCCCAACAGGGGGATCACTGAAGGAATGGCTTCTGCTACTTCACTTCACTTCAGTCACTGCACATCTATAAAGAAATGGGGTTTACTAGACACCGAGTGGTGCAGGTGATGCTCCCTCTATGGGGCTGTCCTCAGAACAGTAGTATCTGGAGGAACTGTAGCTTGAATTATAGCTGCTACAGCAAGTCCCTCCCATCCTGCACCAGAGTCTTTGTCACATGACGGGGAGTCTGGGGAAACCCTGGGATTCACCCTTTGCAACACAGATGGCTAAAAGCACACAAAATAGAACCCTCGATGGTCACGGAGGTTATCAATTCATTAGCAAAGGCTTATGCTATAGATTTATGCACGTGAAGATCCTCCAAAATATTTACTAATATGCCTGAGGAACTACATATGTGGGGGAATTTGGATTCACCTCTTCGCAGTACAGTTAAGCCCAATATTGTTACACTTAAGCATAGGTTATGGGAGTGTCCCCATATCCAATCTTTGTGGGCTCAAGTTTCCCATTCCTAGGGCTACAGGATTCCTTTTCACCAGAGAGAAGCTTATTAGGACTAGATGTAGATCATCTAATGGCGCTTCATAGATACTATTTTGTGCTGATTACCATGGCTGCCAAGGCTATAATTTCATGGCATTGGACAGACTCTCATTCCTCTACTTTGCCAGAATGGCATGCTTAAGTTATGCAAGCACCTTGTCTGGGGAAGATATGGACCTCCCTTAATCACAGATATGATTCTTCTTGTTCACGCTGGGAACTGCGTTATAGTTTGTTGGAGATTTTGGACTTGTCATAATACCAGGCAACCCTCTTTCATTTGTTTTACAGAAAAAAAAGCTTATTGGGGGGGCAGTGGATGGGTCTACCCAACTGCGTATGGGAGAATCGTGGGGGGGGGGAGGGTGGAGAGGGGACAGGTGGACTGGGCTTTGTTTTTTAGATTGTTCTATGTGAGTTGATCTGTATATAGTTTTGCATAATACCTGCCTCTTGTACCTAGTTTTTTTTTTCTTCTCCATATTTTTGTATGTTTTTTAACATTTCAGTAAAGCATATTAATTAAAAAAAAGCAAAGGCTTAAGCAAATCATTTTAAGTCAGTGAAAGCTCACAAAAACACTTTGAGTAGGCAAAAGCAATGCATTTTCAAAATCACATGTAAAACTGCTTTAGCAAAAGCTCACAAAAACTGTTTTGTATTGGCAAACAGAATTGCAATATTTGGTAGAGGGTTGGTGATCAAAATGTGTGTGGGGGTGCCACTAGATACCAGGAAAACATTTATTTACTTGGTAGGGGCCAGCAGTTGGAGGGTGGGGGTTCCATTAGACACCAGGAAAACATTATTTGGTAGGGGACCAGCAAATAGAGCATGGGGTGCCATTAGACAGCAGGGAAACATTTATTTGATAGGGGGGCTGGTGATTGGACTGTGAGGGGTGCCACTAGACACCAGGAAGGGAAACATCAAATTAATATGGAGCCGGTGAAGATGATACACAATTCACACATTTATTCAGAATGAATGTAAGAATTGCAGATTCACATTTCAAGCTGCAAAAATAATTTCTGCAGAAATGACCTCTGACATTGATCTGTTCTGTGGACTTTAAGTTTAATATATTAATCCACAATTAATACATTTATTCTGACACTCTAAGTTGGAATTTCCAAAAAAGTTACCAAAAAGGCTTCTGAACTTTCGTGGAATTTTTATTTTTTCACACAGCACTAGCTGTATGGAATAGATTCATCCAAGGCTGCAGGATGGGAGCTTTCAAACCTAAGCAAGGGCATTGGTTGGTGTAGTTTTCCAATATCCTTTTGTAATCCATTCCATGTAAATTATTAGAAAAACATATTAAATACTTAATCGAAGAAGAAATGCTGGCATTAAACTTAAACGACATTACACAACACGGATTTAAATCTGGGCACTCTTGTACAACAAACTTGCTATCTTTTTATAACTCAGTTAGCATAAATCTCGACCTAAACATTCCAGTGGACTTTATTCTGCTTGACTATAGTAAAGCCTTCGATAAAGTCTCACACTTCATACTAGTAAATAAATTAGTAGCTTTAGGTTTCTCTAATTGTATTGTGTCTTGGGTTAATAGCCGGCTTTATAATAGAACCCAAACCGTTAGGGTGAATGGGGAACTGTCAGATGAAAGATTGGTGTCAAGTGGTGCCCCCCAGGGCTCGGTGTTGGGTCCCACTCTGTTCAGTATCTTCATTAGCGACCTTATCATCTTATTGAACAATATTTTATCAAAGTTCACGGACGATACTAAATTAGGAGGACCAGTTGATAATGAAACCAACAGGAGTATTCTTATAAACGATCTCAAAAAAATTGAATCATGGGCGACAACTAACAGAATGTCATTTAATGTGTCTAAGTGTTCAGTGTTACATATAGGTAAAAAGAACCTCAAGCAAACATACCATCTTAACAACACAATACTTAGGGAATCCCCCATGGAAAAAGATTTGGTATACTGGTTGACAACAAGTTGTCGTTTTCAAATCATTATAATAAGGTTACAATCATGCCAATGCCCTCTTACGTAGAATTAATAATACTTTCATCCTTAAAACCGAGGAGTGCATTATGGCCTTGTATAAAACCCATGTCAGACCACACTTAGACTATGGTTCACCTTTATGGAGTCCCTATTTAGCCAAGGACATTACAAGAATTGAAAAGTTCAAAGAAGGCCACAAAATTATACCCATCTTCTCGTTTGATTATGAAACTAGGTTTCATAAACGAGGCTTTACTCACTCAATTTAGAAGACTAAGGACGATCTCCTTCAGTTATTTAAAATTTTACAATCAGCTACATTAATGAGCCAATGTGGATTATCCTTTACATCCAGAAAAATTGTAGTTAGAATACACAACAAACAAATAGGAATCGACATAACAAGAACAAACAAAAGACAGCAGTTTTTTACTGTCAGAGCCCCCAAAATTTGGAATTCCTTGACACAGGAAATTGTTGACTGCCAGAATATAAATATCTTTAAATTCAAACTTGATAAATAGCTTCTGGATAGAACATAATTCATCAATGATCCACATTGTGAGGAGGACATCCTCGATGGGCTTCGGCCTTCTTTTGTCCAACTACCAAGTAACCAAGTAAATCACCCTGTGCATATCTTTGCCCCCAATGAGTATGATGTAAAAAAAAAAGATGACCTGATAATCATGAACTGTGGTTGTAAATTTTAAATACAAATCACTGTCATTTTACCAGTTCACAAACACCAATGCCTTTTCTTTCATGCCCTCCCAAACGCCCACACAATCATCAATATAATGGTACCATTTTCTCATATGACAAGGAAACTGAATTTTTTCAGGATTGCACATCATTTCTTCATCTCATAGTCCTAGGAACAGGTTAGCATATGTTGGGGCCATAGATGCCCCTATTGCTGTGCCACTGATCTGAAGGTAATATTCATTATCAAATTCAAACACATTGAGCTGGATTTTCAGCTGTCCCGGGACTAAGTCCCACTCCTCAGTGGCCGGTGCAGACTGAAATCTCTGCACCTGCAGACGTCTGTATTTTCAGTCTATGCTGTTGATAGAGATTATACACCTGGTTCTACTAGACATATAATTTCAGCACAGCTGCAGTGAAAAAACAGCTGTAAACTGCAGTAAATTGGGGAGCTGTTCATAAACTGTCTCTCTCTCTCCTTGAAAATGGGATGCTTGTGGGGAAACCTGCAGCTCTGCAAGTGAAGCCCCACTTGTGGCAGTTTTTCTCCGCAGCTATGCTGATTTTAGATGTACTGAAAATCCTGTCAAGAGAGAAAGTTAGGATGAATACCACAAGATAAAAATCTTCAAAAGTTTATTATCAATGTGTCAAACACCTTTCAATGGTTACATTTCATGGCAATAGCCACCTCATCAGGCCCACGGTGTTCAAAAATCTATCAAATAATACAAAATAGAACTTTTAGTACTTAATATATTACAGGAATACTTAACTTCCCGTCGAACCACAACTACAACTGGTTGTACCACAATCCAATTATTTCCCCTCCCTAAAGAATGTACTAACATCCTTGGACTGCCATTAAAAATATCTGAGTAGCCTGTCTGGGCATAGCTGGTGGACATCGCAGGCATTACTTGAATAATTTAAAGATTCAACCACATTAGCTATTCATGGCTCCACCCATTTCATTATCATTTTTATTCTTTTTTAAGAAAATATCTGTTCTTAGCCCTCTGTTAGTAAGCCAAAAGTCTAAACAAGTAATATGCTCTCAAATATAAAGTTCGTCTCAAATATTTCACCACTTTGTGACAGTACATTAAATGGTCAGTACCTTATTATTAGTAGCATAAAATCACATGAACAGAGTTTACTTCTCCTTCATCCTTACTTTCAGGGTCATATCACCTATAAGTAACATGTAAAGAAAAGTCTTGTTTTGTATCCTACCTTCTCCAAAAAATCCAATTTTTATTAATTGTGATAAGTTAGTCTGGTACATACCAAATTAAAACTCTTAGCTATATTCTGTTACCATGACATGGTATTAATACATCTGCTGTCAGTATAAAAAAATGATATTATTATTAAGAAAACATTGTGGGGCATCATTTCCCTAGTTTATTTAAAATAAAACTCATAGTGAAGTTTTTAGTTATACCTTGTATAGTACTCCTAGGACTACGTCTATGGTTCTCGGTAGCTCTGTTTGTTATAGTCTACAAAATATCAAAAACAAAACCTCATTTTAACATTTATGAGTTAACTTTCTGACTTGCTACATAAGACATAGTTTAAAATGTTTCCTGTACTATCTAAGTAAATATGAGTGCCTACTTTTATAGCCAGACTTGAGAGATAAACATCGGGAGCAGACCACGTGGCAGATCTCCTGTATGGTGTGATCTGCCTATGTCTCTGTTGGCTTGGTATAAATATCATCATGAGGTGGGGGGTGATGATGTCAATAGGTGACATTCCAATGCCACCGCAAGCATGCTGTAGCTGAGTACTGCAGAAGTAGTTGGAGGCCTTAAGGGATAGTTCTAAGGACTGATGTTAGGCTACAGTATCTTAGTGCTATTCCAGCTCACCATCAGCGGTTCGCCACCCCCCGCCAATGGAGATTCCACTATAGAAATTTATTTTTTTATCAAAACCTATGGTGTTAAAACATGTAAGTGTCTCCTTGTGATTGCTACAGAATATGTGGTTTCTAAAAATTTACAGCAAATATGAAAGATATATAATGAACGATAGTGGGGGTGAATACACCACTATGTGATGTAACACTGCCACTGCAAACAGTGTTGCTGGAAAATACCAAATGGCTGGGAGCCCTGATGTGTGGCATTAAAGAAAGATGTCAGACTGCAGTGTTGAGATGACACTCTTGCTCCACACCAGTGGTTTGTCCCACACCTGTGGTTATACCACATAAAGTTTTACAAAAAAGATTTTCAAATCTGGAAACAAAAAGTTTCACCACATAATATTATTGACCCATAGGTTATATTTTATCAGTGTTGCATATTAAAATAAATCTCTACAGTTGATTTCTCTTAATAAAGTACTCTCTATTGAACAGAGTGGGAGGTGTGCAAGTGGTGGTAAGGGGGATTGCTACACCTATGTGATATCTAATTTTGTTTACTTTGGTTATATGTTAAAGTCTACCACTCTGATTAAAACCAACTTTCTGAAAATCCAGCCCACTGGGTTTCAGTACAAACTGAAGAATTTTATCAATTAATTCTGTGAGTATTGCTTCTTTTAGGGGGCTTTTATTATCTTTAGTTGGTAACAAACAGCATCATGAAACAGCTTGTCCTAGCACTATGCTACATTGTCCAGAGTATCCGCTTGTCAATTCCTTACCCACTAGAATTTATCCACTATTGTGTATTTCTGGCTTCCACTGTAAGCTGCCATCCTCTAGGATATTTTTTAAATAATCCTCATGTATCCAACTGTCAAATGTGTATCCACTGTTATGAATGTTGCTGTGTACTATTGTACTAATGAGTCTCGTACAGTATTACCATTGATGGCTGTGATCCCTTATGAATCTTGATGTGAATCTTGTACAAACCTGCCTCTGTAACCTCCTGGCTCATGCCTGAAAATAGGCATTTGCATGCCTAGTACACCCTATCCGATAAGCAAAAACTAAATAAAAAAATAAAATAAACATAGTGTGGAAGAACTGGCCCATACTTTTAAGTCATAGGGTGGCAGAACTGGGTGGGGATACTCTAAGAATTACTTTTAGAAAAGGACTAGTCTGTGGGCTGTCCTTGTTAAAAGTCAATTTTCTGGACAAAAAATTGGGGAAGCCTGCTGGCTATGTAAAAAGCCAGAGGGCTTCTTCAAATGTCATAATTGTAGCATATACCAATATGGGTGTCAGGCAAAGATATTTAACTGTCCAAGAACATGGAGGCCAGTTCAGATTAGGGACTTTATATCCTGTACTACTAATTTTGTTGTTTACATCTTGTGTTGCCTTGTAACCTGTGTTACGTAGGGAGAACTGTCCATATGCTAAAAGAAAGGGTACAAGAACATGTCAGGACCATTATCAAAAGAGGACTTGACACTCCAATAGGGAGCCATTTTTGGGAAAATCACAATGGGGTCCTAACTTTTTTAAATTTGTGGGGCTGGAGATGGTGAAGGCTCGGACGGGCAATAGAGTATACTTTCCCCTTAAAAGAGAATGTTTTGGGACCTTTCAGCTCCAAACTATTACTCCCAATGGGTTAAATGAAATTTGGGATCTGAAACCATTTTGATGAGTAATCTGAATTTGTGCTCCCCATGGGTTAATTGAGTATTAGGATCAGAAACTTTTTTCTGGGAAATCTAAATTCGTGATTCCCCATGTATAATATCTTTTCACTTTAAATGTTGGGATATTTGACTGGTGTATTGCTGCCTTAGCTGTGCTTTGTTAGTGGCACATCATGTGTGAGGCAAGTTATAGTTTTTTTCCTTCTCCTTGACCTCATCCCTCCCTACACAGCCTTAAAAGGTTTTTTCCTTATGTATTCCCTCTCCCCCACTCACTCCCACACTGCCAAGCCCTTGCTCCCTTTGTTTTGTTACCTCTTACTCCTCTGGACTGCTGCATGAGTTGTAAATGACTTTTAATAATATTGTAAGCCTGCACTTGATATACAAATTTGTATATATATATATTATGGTAGCATGGTAATGCTACCATAGTTAGGGTTGAGTAGCACGTTTAAGGTTAAAGGGTAAAATTTTGCACCTAAATAACTTTTCACCATTCAATGGATTTGCTGGAAATTTGGCATGCATAATTGGGCATGGTAGATCTTTGGATCTACCAAGTTTTGTACCAGTCAGATATACGACTTCGGAGTCATTAAGTGACTATGAATTCACATAATCAACTTTTTGTGATTTCTTTGTTTCTACCTACAGGTCGACGGTTCGTGTGACTGGTCCAAAACTTCAGGGCACATGTGGCCAGGGTGCCCGATGCCTTTTGAAAATTTTGTGAAAAATATTAAACGTTCAAAGTTATTCAAACAAGTTCCCATTGTAAGTCAATGGAAAGTTAAAAGTTCGAAGTGTCGCAAATGCAGTTTTACTTTCGCTAATGGCCCTTTACTTTCACAAATCTGCCATTTTGTTTTCAGTTGGTGATCAGAAAAATGCTTGGCATTTAAATTTGGGACCCTCTAGCAACCTAATTCTTTTTGTAGTCACCTAGTCAGATCCTGAGGATGCTAAGCATGTCTTTATTTTGGGGTAAAACACCCCAGAAATATGTTTTTCAAATTTCTGGAAAAAGTACTTTCACACTTGCAACACCGTCGAATGAATTTGTGAAAGCTTTCACAAAGTTCGACAGTACTTTTCCAGGCTATGGCAAAATGACAGCAATTCTCTGCCACCCTGCTGCAAAAGAACGGTTTGTCATTTTGGGCTGCAATTGGGAGGAAATGCAGCCAACATCTCACAGATGTGCCTTTCACTGTTTTGGTGAAAAAATATTACAGGGCAGCAAAGTTATGGCACTCCAAAGTAGACACTTTTTCCCATAGGATAATATTCCGGCATTCACAGACATAGGAACCCTTGCCTCTGCCGCAAGGTCAACGTTTGGTCTTTGGGCTGAAATTTGGAGGAAGAAAGCCAACATCCCACTGATGTGCCATTTGGTGGTTTGGTGAAAAAATATTACAGGGCAGCATAGTGATGGCATCCGAAGTTGACACTTTTTCCATTGATAACATTAGGCGTCTGTCAGGCTTCAGAGCTCGTACCTTGGAAACGTGCGAGAGATACGGACTTTTCATCACAAAAATGCTTAGCCCCCACCAAATGGGGGCTAAGCATAAAACTAGCCAGGAAAGTCATAATTCATATGAAATTAACATTTTTTTCTACGTCATATGGTTCCTGAGATATAAGCAATTTAATATTCCAAGTCCTCATTTTCTGCCCTGAGGCCCATTGTTATGTGTACATTCTTTGTTTTCACTGTGTTTTCCAATGCATTTTTTGGGGAAAAGAAGGGTGTGCCCTTTTGTTACTTTACCAGTCAGTGTTTCCAGTTGCGTTTCCATTACCGTTTGCAGCACCTTTAACGTCTACGCCACTGTGTGCGTTACAGTTTGCGTTTTTGCTTGCGCTTGCGTTTCTGTGTCATTTGGCATTATTGTTGCTGTTACCATTACCTGTTTCATTTGCAATTGCAGTACCGTGCACATGTGTTGCGGTTTGCGTTTCCGTACGCACTTGCATTTCTGTTTCGTTTCTGTTTCCTTTTGCGTTATTTTTGCTGTTACTGTTTCCATTTGCATTTACAATTGCGGTACCATGACCGTGCATGTAATGGTTTGTGTTTCTGTACTCGCTTGCATTTCTCTTTCCTTTGGTGTTATTGTTGCTGTTACCATTACCATTTGCGTTATCAATTGCGGTACTGTGCCTGTGCGCGTTTCGGTTTGCGTTTCCATACGCGTTTCTGTTCCCGTTTCTGTTTCTCTTTCCTTTGGTGTTATTCTTCATGTTAACTTTATCATTTGCATTTACAATTGTGGTACCATGCCTGTGCACTTTATGGTTTGCGTTTACGTGTGCACTTGGATTAGCGTTTCTGTTTCTGTTCCCTTTCACATTCTTTTTGCTGTGACACTTAAAATTTCCATTTAAAATACCGCCGCCATTACTATTCACCTTACCAGTTGCATTTTTGTACGCACTTCAATGTCCGTTTGCGTCACTGTTTGCTTTGGTGTCACTTTGCACTTGCGTTTCTATTAATATTTCCTTCACCAATTACGTTTCTGTTACCATGTGTGCCACTGTTGGCGCTTCTGTTTGCATTGCCATTACTGTTACTATGTCACAAGATATCACATGGCAGGAGCGTGGGGCCCAAAGGGCCCCGCACTCCCGCCACTGCATTACTTTCAATATTTGTCGTCATCATTCTCAAGAAGAAGGGAAATCAGAGGCAAAAAACTCTGTTTAGTGCATCAGTTAGAGTTGTTCCACAGTGACAAAAGTGAGGAAATTCAGTGTTAGGGTTGAAAGCCCCTTGTACCCCAGCCCACCCTCCCAACCGGCATCAGGGTGCGCATTGGGTCGTTGGTCTAACTCTCACCCCATTCACCTATACCTCTGCTTCTTTACACATGTGATGGGCGTAAGAGTTAGGGCTGATGACCCCAATGCGCATCCTGATGCCAGTTGCGGGTGGGCTGGGGGTCCAAGGGGGCTTTAGCCCTAACACCGAATTTCCTCACTTTTGTCGCTGTGGAACAACCCTAACTGATGCATTAAATGGAGTTTTTGCTTCTAATATATATATATATGATGGCATGAGTAGAGTAATATTGTCACCTGCAGAGTGAGCTCTGGATATCTCATGAGTGCCAAGGGCATGAGTGAGATATCCAGAGCTCACAATGCAGGAGTGACAATTTTGCCATAGCATCACCATCTGCCCATCATCTGTATGCGATATATACAATAGGGTCAAGAGTTTTAGAAGTTTTGTTATGCTCTCTTGTGTTCTGTTCCTGTTTATGTGTTTGATCATTCTGTGTGTGAGCTTTTCTGAATGGGCTGGCAGTGTTATAAACTCTGGGAGACACATGATTGTGTTTTGCAATGCTAAATGAGTTAGTTTTAGGTAGGAGTGAGAAACATACTTTTGTGAGACTATTGTTTAGAAGTCTGGCTGCAGTGAAGCTGAGAGCATCACAGTAATTGTAATGATCTGAGAGGCAGAGTGTCAGAACAGCTGATACTATTTTCCGTGGTAATTAAGTTAACTGCAGGCAGAGTGCAGAGTGTTCTGTGAAATTGTGCTCTTTACGATTCTGGCTGCAGTTAAGTTGAGAGTATGACAGTAATTGTAAAGGGTGAGAATCAGAGTTTGAGGAACAAGTGAGAGTGTGTTTCAGTGGTAGTTAAGTTAGCTGCAGGCAGTAGTTTAGACTGTTCTGTGAAGCTGCACTGTTTAGAATTCTGGCTGCAGTCAAGTTGAGAGTATAACAGTAATGAGCTGGAAGTCGGGGGGATAGGTGTGTTTTGTAATGCTCACTGAGTTAGTTGTAGGCAGCAGTCATACCTCTCAACTGTACCACATTACGAGGAACGTTCCTCATTTTACTTCACAAAAGCTCCCTGTTCCACATTGTGAGGACTTGTTCCACATTTAGTATTAACATTTTAAAGCAAAATTCTATAGTAAATGATGCAAAAAATGTATTATTCAATTAATAACAGACTTTCTGAACATAAATGCAAACATTTTAATGGTGTTCTGAGCCTCCTAGATAAAGATTTGATTAAGTGTTCCACATTTTGATCATATTTTCCACGTTTTGAGAGGCAATGTTCCACATTTGGGGGACGAAAGGTTGAGAGGTATGGCAGCAGTGAAACATCTGAAGTAGTTCTGCATTTGTGTCTATGGTAGTGGTGGGCAAAATGTGATTGCATGAGTGCCACAAGTGCGGCCCTCCAATAATCCGGAGGGCTGCATAGGCACGGAGGCCCTTGACAGGTCCATATTCACAACTAAATGATGCCAAGTAGACCATTTAATAATGCAAAAAGCTTTATTTGATGTCACTAATCATTAAAAATGTTAAAAAAGTATCAGAAATGTGTCCATTTTTAGCAGTTCAGTGATGCAGTGTGTCATCCTGTGTTTGTGGCAGTGGAGGCTGAAGTGAAACTAGTGAAGACGCACCTATATACTGTACATGTTAATTAGAATGGGGGTTAAGCTAAACTGAAAACAAAAATAATGCAGCTGTAGCAAATGATTGATTGAACCTGGATTACCACTTTTCAATTATCCGCATACCTAGTGAGGAAAGTAAGCCAAATTAAAAAACTTGCAATTTTACTCCCAGTCCTGATACTGGTCCCAACGTATGCACAGCTTCCAAGGGAAACAAGAAACTGTATCAGCCACAAACTACTGCTCTTGACTGCTCCCTGTTCCATCCATGTCCCATCAGTATGCTGCAACTATGTATTTACCAGTCACTGCAACAGTCACAGAAAAGGTACCGGCAAATGTAATCACCAAAATAGTCGTATAAATGTTATTGGCATTGTAGGAAGGTACTCACCTCCAAAACAGCTTTCAGCCTACTCGACAATGACTGTGTTCTGCAGCCAGAATAATGAAACAGCAATCCGAACCTGCATCAATACGACATGCACACTGAACAACAGTCATAGTGAAAGTGACCTCACTTGCATCATTTTTATACCAAAAAACATGAATTTCTATAGCAAAAAAAGTGCACGGCTGCTCAGATCCAGAAGCAAATGGTTTCGGGTTGATGCTGATGCAGGTATAACATGTATTTGTGTTCATGTCTCCCTTTTGAAAATCCTGCAGAGAAACTTTTTTTAAATGATAACTTGGAGTCTGTGCAACATCATAGACAGCTGCATCTATACAGTTTTAAATTACTCAATCTAAAGTATTGTTTATTAAAAATGTTTATGGATCTATATTTCTAGCACTAACATTTCCAACGTTGGGCTGGAAGTATAGCCTAGAGTTTTTTTTTTAATTTACAGAGCATCACGGGGGCCCCAAAAAGTGCATCGAGGGCCGCATGTGGCCCATGGGACGCAGTTTACCCACCACTGGTCTATGGTAACAGCACAGGTGTTTCTTGCATGCTGAAGGAAAAGCTGCCTAGAGTGATGACCTTTTGTGACCTGTGTGTGTAAGTGGCTGATATCATCACAGTAGAGCAGAGGGTAAAAATATCACACTGCAGTGGATGATACAATGTTTTATCTCACTCATTTACCACTCACCCCTATTGTGTATACTGTATATATATATATATATATATATATATATATATATAGGCACAATTGTGCTCCTATAGTTAGGGTTGAGTAGGAACTTTAATGTGAAACCTCAAATTTTGCACTTTAGTGACTTTGCAATCATTCAACACATTTGCACAAAATCTGGCATGTACCATCTCTTGGGGTAGATCTCTTTATGCACAGAGTTTACTTTTGGCTGGATATGCAGATTCTGAGATCTGGATAGTGGAAAAACATTAAAATTCAGCCATGTTTTTGCTCTTTTTTCTCATTGCCCTACATGCAGACAGTATGAAATTTTACTATGACATTTGTATGGTAGAAAGAGCTTGGAACACAGAACAGACTTGCACTTATTTTGGTGAAAAAATATTAATCTGTTCTAATCTGTTGTAAGGTCTCATTTTTTTAAGAGGAATTTCACTTTCCAGGATAGCGGAATGGAGCAAAAAAGGATTTTAGTCTCACAATTGGGCCAATCCTTTTTCTCCAGAAAAAAATTACTTTTTTGTGAGCCGCCTTCTTGTTTTTTCTTTTTTCCACACAAAACTGTTATAATTCTACCCAGGGATGTCTTCTGCAGGCATTCAAACATTTATCTTGCCCATCAGGAGCTGATGTGCTTCACTGAGTAATTTTTTATAGCTCCCATGCCCTTCAAACATTTTTTTACAACTATTTAAATCCTTCTTTGCAACTCGCTAAGTTCCTTTTTCACGAGTCTTTTTTCATTCTCACGAAAAAGAAAATCAGTTTGTGAAAAAGGATTTAGCTGCACCATCCCTTTTAAATAAAGTATGCCATTGGTGTTCAGTGGCACCCCCCTCCCTCATATCTCCCTATTTTATATCCCTATTGTCAAGTGCCCCCCACCCTCTGATTCCCATATATTAGCAAAGAGAAAAAAAAGAAAATCGGTGTCCAGTGGCATCCCCAACCCACCGATTGCCATTCCCAATTTCCCTTTTGTCTAATGGCCCCCCCACCCACAGATTAATGTCCCCATTGGCAATTTTTTATATTCACTGGTGTCTTGTGGCACCCTTAGCCTCCCATTGTAGCCCAAACCTGAAATAAAGAAAATGGTCCCTCAATGTTTTTTTTAAACCTGTAAAGAAAAGATCCCAAGCCGATCAGCTCCCCAACCCCACCTTCCACTCGGAGCCTACCACCCCACACCCCCCGTATACCCCCGTACACTCTCACTCACCTAAACAGGTTACAGGTTCAAGACCCACTGTCCAATCAAAGACACATCTTGCTGATGGAACCAGCGATTGCAATATGAGAAACTAAAGTAAATGTGGTTCAATGTATTTCAGTGGGGGTTTCAACTTTTATGCATAACTTAGCCATTTTTTGAGAATTGGACACCAAATTTTCAAGAGGGCCTTTTGGGGACCCCATCTCATGAACAATCAGAACTGTCACTATGCAACTTCTGCCCAAAAGGTGATTTCATGGTCATTTGGTGAATTCACCTTTTGAGCAGGATTAGGACATTTGTTCTGCCCTTGTTGATGAGGTAAGGGCCTAAGAAGGCTATGTTAAAAATTTGTAGTCAAAATATGGTAAAAATGGCAAAGTCATGACCATTCATTGCAATTTCACTACGCACACTCATAACTTTGGAAATTTTAAATAATTTCACCCCAGATTTTCAACATATCCTTCTTATTACCCCACCTCATGTATGTCACAGCTGTCATTTTTCTAATCCTGACCAAAATGTGTTTTCACTTCTGTGGCAAGGAATGATGTTGCAGTTGCACAGAATTACATTTCAGTGGGGATTCAAAAATCTTCTGTACCAGGTACATGAGGTGGGGCAATAAGATGGCTATGCTGACAATTTGGTCACTGTTGTCCTATAAATTAAAGCGCAAGGCCCAGAGGACCATGTGTTTCCACAGCTACATACACACACACATCTATGAAGGGAAGGGAGCATGTGGCCCGGAGGGCCATGTGATCCCACAGACAAATAAGGATACGATTATACTATCTCAAAAAGCAAGGAAATAAATTGCAAAAAATGTCATTAATGCTCTAGTTAGGGTTAAAGTGACAAAAGTAGGGAAATGTGGCATTAGGGTTTCCAACTCTAACACCCCACCCCCACCCTGCACACACCAACAGGCATCGGGGGGTGCCTTGGGGTTGTCAGCCCTAATGCTAGATACTGATGTACAAGTGCTGTAAAGGTGATGCAATGCAATGCAGGTATCCTGCAGGTAGGGTAGAGTAAGGATTAAGAGTAACAGTTACTGTTTTCCTGAAGTTTCTGTGATCTTTGGAGAGTATTCCATTGTGTCATGAGAGCATGACTGACTGCTGAGTCACCATAGTGGGACCTTACCCTAGGTAAATCTGACAATATGTAGGAGTATCTCCTCAGTGTATAAGCACCTGGAGTACACTTGAAGAGTTCTGTGATATATGGAGGGAGTTTATTGGTGGTAGCTTTATAGGTTCATAATGTGGCATTTTTTAGTCTTGTAGTGTGAAGCGAGCACCAGCCAAGTTGGGCATAAAGAGAACAATGGTGAGTTCTAAATGGAGCATTAGTGATAAATTTTAGTGCTCTGTGATAGCGTGTCTTCAGTTTAGCAAGGGCTGCTTTGGAACAATGACTATAAAGAAAATCAGCGTAATCAATGAGGTCTATGAAAGTGGTCTGGACCAGCCTTATTTTGGCTTTGTGGTTGAGTAGGTGTTTGATTCTAAAGAAAAGTCCTAGCCTCTGTTTTAGTTTCTTGGATAGTTCTTCAATGTGGGCTATGAATGATAACCAGCTATCAAGCAAGAACCTCAGATATTTAAATTTGTTCACTACCTCAGGTGATTCACCAGTAGAAACACAGACATAGAAACATAGACTTTACAGCAGATAAGGACTGCTTTGCCCAACCAGTCTGCCTATTTTCCTATCTATTAGATAAGTTGCAGATCCTAGTTAACCAACAGTCTACTTCTCCCACCCCGCACTAGAATTGCTTTATGTCTGTCCCATGCATTCTTGAATTCCCCCACTGTTTTTAACCCCACGACCTCCACATGAAGGCTGTTCCAGACATCCACCACCCTTTCCATGAAAAAATACTTCCTCATGTTGCCCTGAGTCATCCCCCCATTATCTTCAAATTGTACCCCCTTGCTTTTGCACATCTCTTTTTCTAAAAGATGCTACCCTCTTAGAATTTGTTGATTCCCTTGAGGTACTTAAATGTTTTTATCATGTCCCCCTGTCAAATTAAGCTCATTTAGTCTCTCTCTCTCTCTCTCTCTCTCTCTCTTTGTATGGCTTCTGATGCAGACCCTGCACCATTTTAGTTGCCCTCCTGTGGACTGCCTCCATCCTGTCTATGTCCTTACAGAGATGGGATTTCCAGAACTGCACACAATGTTCCAGATGGTGTCTCACCAACTGTCTGTACAGGGGAACAACAACTTCCTGTTTTCTACTGTTGATGCCTCTCCCTGTGCATCCCAGTATTCCCCCAGCCTTCATTACAGTCTTCTCACATTGCTTGCCTACCTTTAGGTCATCCAATAAGACTACCCCCATGTCCCTTTCCATGTTTGTTGTTGTCAGTACTGCCTCCCATATTGTGTACTTTTCCTATGGGTTTTTGTTTCTCAGGTGCATTACTTTGCACTTCTTTGCATTGAATCTAAGCTGCCATACTTTTAACCATTCCTCCAACCTTGCCCTTCTCATCCTTTCCAACCCCCATTGTGTATCAACCCTGTTGCAGATCTTTATGTCATCTACAAAGAGGCATACTTTCCTATCCAGTCCCTCTGCAATGTCACCTATAAAGACATTAAACAGGACTGGTCCCAGTACCGAATCCTGCAGTAACCCGCTAGTAACCCCCTTTTTTTGGAATGGACTCCATTTGCTATTACCTTCTGTGTCCTGTTGTCCAGTCAATGTTTTACCCAGGCTACAACCCTGGCACCCACTCCCAGGCTGGTTAACTTGTTTATTAATCTTTTTTGTGGTACTGTGTCAAATGCCTTGTTAAATTCTAGGTAGGCCATGTCCACAGCCCCTCCCTGGTCTACTACTTTGGTCACCCAGTCAAAGAAATCTATTAGATTCATCTGACAAGACCTTCCAACTGTGAATCCATGTTGCCTTGGGTCCTGTGCCCCAATGGCCTCTAGGTACTTAACAATTCTTTCCTTCAGAAGTGATTCTACAATTTTCCTTACCACTGAGGTCAAACTAACAGGTCTGTAGTTTCCTACCTCTGTCTTGCTCCCACTTTTGTGAAGGAGAATCACATTGGCCCACCTCCAGTCCTCAGACACCATACCATCCTCCCAAGATTTGTTAAAAAGGGTAGTCAGTGGTGTCACTACTTCTCCCCTTAATTCTTTTAGAATTCTGGGGTGAATCCCATCAGGCTCCATTGCTTTGTCCACCTTTGGTTTTAGGAGTTCTTTCAGGACCCTTTCTTCTGTTAATGGACTGGTATCAACCACCCTATCCAGATTGCTTCTATTGTTTGGTTTAGATACCTCCCCTCCTCTTCTTTTGTGAATACTGAGCAGAAGTATTCGTTCAGTACCCTGTTTTCACAATCACCCTCTGCCCGACCCCTCCCTTTATTAAGCCTCATTATTCCTCCTTGGTCTTTCTTCACTCCTTAATGAACCTATAAAAGGTTTTAGCCCCCCTTCTTAACTGAGTTGGCTATCTTTTCCTCTGTTTGGGCCTTTGCTATTCTGACTGCCTTCCCCACCTCCTGCTGCTTAAACTGGTATAGTTCTCTGTCCTCCTCCTCCTCCTCCTGTGTTTCCTTATACTTCTTGAATACTACCTTTTTCTCCCTAACCTACCCCATCACCTCTCTTGAGAAGTATAGTGTTTTTTTCCTTTGTTTTGTTTTGTTGATTTGCTTTACACAAAGGCATGTTGCCTCTGTGATGGCTGTTTCGATTTTTCCCCATTATTCCTCCACCCCTCCTTCTTGTCTATTTGCTAATACTTTTCTGAGGCACTCTCCCATTTTCCCAAAGTCAGCCTTCCTAAAGTCCAATACCCTCACTTTTGTATGGCTTGACTCTATGGCTGTGTTTATCATGAACCACACTCTTTGGTAGTCACCTGTTCCCAGATGGCTACCCACTTCTAAATCTGAGATCCTCTCTCCATCCCCATTTGAGTGTACCAGGTATAAGATTGCTAACTCCTGAGTGGGTTCCAACACTAGTTGTCTGAGGCTTGTCCCCTGTAGGGCATCCAGAATGACCCTGCTCTTGGATGCAGCCTGTAGCAAAGGTTCTCCAGTTACCATCTGGCATATTCAGGTCCCCCATCAACAATATCTCTCCTTTTTCTGTCATTCTAAGGATGCCTTCTATGATTTCCTTGTCCATTGCCTCCTCCTGAGATGGGGGTCTGTATACAGCCCCCATGCAGATTGTGGTGCCATTTTCTACCCCCAGGGTAACTCACAGTGCCTCCTCTCCTCCCTAGTTACCCTTTAGTTCTATTGCTTTGATCCAATCCCTTATGTAGAGAACTACTCCTCCTCCTCTTTTACCCTCCCTGTTCCTCCTGTAGATTGTGTACCCTGGTATGTTGACATCCCAGTCATGATTCTCTGTATACCATGCTTCTGTGACTGCCATGATGTCTGGGCGTCCCTCTCTCATCAAGGCCACTAGGTCAGGGAGCTTGTTACCCAGACTATGGGCATTGGTACTTATCACACTCCATTTTTTGATGGCCTTACCCCTTTTAGCCCCATCCCTGGCCTTACTGCCTTTGCCTTTTTCTCCATTTACCCCTGTCCTGCTCTCTATTGGCTTCTCTACCTTGGTGTTTACCTCATTAACTACCCTGTTTTGTGGGGGGTGGCTGGGATTTCCCTACTAGTTTCAGTGCTCCCCCAGCTAGTTTAAATGCTTGACAATGAAGCATTTAAATCTATCACCTAGGATCCTGGTCCCCCTCCCAGACAGATGCAGACCATCACACCAGTATAGGCCTGTATCCCTCCAGGTTGACCCCTAGTTCCCAATGGAGCCAAAATCCTGAGCTCCACAATGAATCCCATGGTGTGGAGTACCCTAGCCTCACCCATGCCATAGACAGGCAGCACCTCTGAGAAAGTTACTGTACGTGCTACTTGTCTAAGACCCCTCCCCAACTTCACAGACTCCTCTTGATCTGCCCTAAACCAATCCCCATCCAGGTCATTTGTCCCTAGGTGGACAATGATGTCCAGCTCCCTCTCCCATTCAGTTGCTCCCATGATTCTGAGGATTCACTCCCTGTCCCTCCAAGCCATGGCACTGGGCAGGCACCTTACCTCCCTCTCTCCCTCCCCCATTTCTACCCCTAATGACTGAGTCCCCCACCAGGAGTTGTTTTGTTCCCCTGTGGGGTCCCATTTCATGCTTCTGTGGGTCTCCTTTGTGGAGGTTCCCAGCATCCTCCTTGGTCTCCACTGCAGGTGCCTCCATAGAGGAACCACTGTCCACCAGAAAGGCATATGAATTGTGGAGAGATACAACTGGAGGGATGCACCTCTCTTCCACCACCCTCACCCTCCCTGAGCCCACCTTGGTCCAACCACTCCTCCTTCTTGGCAACCTCTGAGGCAGCAGCCCTGGTGGTCCCTGGATGGGGAAGGAGGTTCCCCCAACCAGAGAGTAAGGGTCATTATCTGATAGGTTGGAGCTGAGGTAAGCATGTTTGCAGTTTGGGCATTGGGGAAAGAAGCATGATCTATGTTTTTTCCACATTGAGCAACAATTTGAAATGGAAAAGATTTTGTTGGAGCAGGTTAAAATCTTGTTGCAGGTCTGTACAGGCAAGCTCAAGGGAAGACCTGGCAATGTATAGCACTGTGCCATTGGCAAAGAGATGAACATTTGCTATTTTGATGTTAGAGTTGAAATGTTTTATGTAGATAAATAATAAGAGCCCCTATATGGCTCTCTGGGGTACTCCTCTCTGTATGGTTTTAAGGGGGAGAGGTCACACTGTGCTTTCACTTGTTGCTGCCTATCTGCAAGGTTGCATGCACACCATTGCATGGCAGTAGCATCTAGGCTGATGTCTTTTAACTTGTGTAGAAGTATCACATGATCCACTGTGTCAAAGTCCTTACTTAGGTCCAAGAAGACTGTGCTGATATGATTTTTAGTATCAAGCGTGGTTTGCCAATCGTTAGTCACCTTAGCCAGAGCAGATACCATACTGTATATATATATATATATATATATATATATATATATATATATAATATATATATATATATATATATATATATATATATATTCATTGCAAAATGTGTTAATGCATCAGTTAGGTTTCCTACTACAGTGACAAAAGTATGGAAATTCAGTGTTATGGTTCCTACCTCTACCACCCCACCCCCACCCTCCACACATCTACAGGTATTGGGGTGACCCTTGGGGTCATCCTCCCTAACTCTCAACCCATTTTCCTATACTGTACCATCTCAGCTTCCTTACACATGGAGTGGGGTGAGAGTTAGGGCCAATGACCCCAGGGCACAACCTGATGCCTGTTGGTGGGTGGAGAGTGGGGGGTGGGGTGGTACCCCATTGTTGAATAGGCACTCTGGCAGTGCACACTGTGCCTCATTCGCTATTCATGACCCCACTATACCCTCCATGTGGCCGAAACCCCAGCAAAACTTGCAACTCCACATGGGGGGCACACAGGGGCCAGTGCGGGGAGCATGTCCACACTCTGCGCCATTCACAATGGTGTGGGTGCAGTGTATGGGGGTGGATGGCTATGTCTTCATTTATTGTTAAAGTTTTTATTAAGATTTTCAAACTGACAAAGTCAACATACTTACACAGATGTATAGCCAAATACATTAATACAGGAACAGTGTTAATATTCTGAAATCCTTGTGTATACTAGTGCATCATTTTGTAGAACCTTGATGGCTGATAACCTAAAGACCCTAAACAGGTAGTTGGGGAGATCATTTTACTGGAAACCTATTGTGTTATTCACCTTGCCACATTAGATCATGAAGCCGGATCTCTCTAAAGGTCAACAAAGTCAGATCATTCTAACAAGGCATCATCAGTGACCCGAGTTTCCTAGCCTCCAATGGATCCACACCCCTCATCATCTGTAAAATAGAAACATGATCAAAGTAACATATTCTTGCAACCAGCTATCCAAACCTTAAGAGTATAACTGAACCAAACTGTATACATCCTATTTATAGCTGGCAGCCGTAAGTGTTACATGCCCCCTCCCAGGATGTCACTGCTGGCCAGGGTGGGGATGGTGGGGGTCACTGGACCCCACACTAAGGCTGCTGCTGATGTCAGGGCACATTAGGAGGGCTGGGGGACAGTCACCTGGATAACCCCCACCACCTTTTACTGTAGGCATGTTTGCATCTGCTGGCAACATGGCACCCCATGGGCACAAGGGATCCAGTAAGGGATGCCCTCTGATGAAGGGCTAGGACCTGAAGTGCTGGGGCAAGTGGTGTATGTGGTCTAGTTGACTTTCACACACTAAGTAAAGCATTAAGCTTTAACAAAGTATTTTGGAGTGTGCCTGTTTTTCTAGCTGAAGAGTGCATTCTATTCTGGTTCAAGGATCTGGCAAGAGACCTGGGTCAGGAAGCTGATTGGTCACCTGCCTGGGTCTGCAGCTGTGCACCAGACCACCTCCCATGAGCCTGTGCACTGGTGGGGCCATGGATGGGAGCCATGCATTGGGTGGTGTTTGAGAATATGGCCAACGTGCTGAACTCCTGAGAGTGTGGAGCTGCTAGTGGAGGAGGGGTTATGTGCCTTCCATGCATAACCACACCTGCATTAGTGAATAGGCCTCCATGTGAATACTCTTGGAGCTGAGGTGAGGCAAAAGGGAAGGACTGTGAAGTGATAGTGGCAGTTTCCTAACCTGAAGCTGAAGAATTTTTTATGACTTGGGCTTACGCGTATATGGAAGTAGGTGTCATTCAGATCCAATGATCCCAGCCAGTCTCCCACTTGTTGAGATGAAATCACTGAGCCCAGTGTTACCATCTTGCATTTTAATTCATTTAGGTGTCTGTTCAAGTATCTCAGACCTAAAATGGTCACCATTTCCCATTTTTCTTGAGGGCTAGGAATCATCTGGAGTAAAGACCTTTGTCTTTTTGTGCTGCAGGTACTTTTTTTCCATTATATATGTATGCAGCAGTTTCTTTACCACCAACTCCAGTGGGATTTGTTTCTGTTAGAGTGTGAGGCTGAAAAACATATGTGTTCTGCAGTTCTGGAAATGTTCTGAACTGCAAGAACAAACCCTGAATCACTAGTTCTAAGACCCACTTGTCTGAGGTAATTCCTGTCCATTCCTTGAAGTAGTCAGCCAGTCTTCCTCCCACTGGCATTGGGTGTGTGACCTTGGTGGGCTTGTCAAGGGTTCTTCTTTGCCTGGGGTTTGGGTGCTGGTGTTGTAGCAGCACACTAAGTTCCCATTCTACCTCTGCCCCATAGTAGCCTCATTGTGGAGGGAAGTTATAGGGAGCATAAACATGAGGGTAGTATCCCTTCCTTTTTCTCCCCTTCCATATGGTATGTAGGAAGCGGAGATGTTCTCTTTCTCTTGTAGGTCATTTTATACTCATTCACCTTTTTCATGTAAGCCTGTCTTGTCACCAGACAGGGAATTTTCCTCACAAGGGAAATCCATAGCTTTTGTCTAAGTGTCTAAAGATACATTTGGAATTCTAAGCCAGGCAAACCTTCTTAGGGGCATTCAATGGGCCATGACCCCACATGGAGTTTCATTAGTATCCACTGCCATATGGAACTGGTTCTTTGTGGCATCTATGGCTGATCTTGCTGTGTGAGTCATACCCTGTGGCAAGTCTCCAGTAGCCCTTTCACTCAATGCCAGGATGGAGTTCCATAAGATTTTCTGGTACTGTGCTGTGTAGGCCAGGTAAGCTATCTGCCTTAGGAGCAATGAAGTTGAAGTATAAAGTTAATTTCCAATGCTATCCAGTCTCCTGGAATCTTTCTCAGGAGGCTGAAGGAAAGGAGCACTTTGTCCTTGTCATTGGCAGTAGTCTGGACCACTCCCTCATGATTGGGGTGGGGATACAGGTACTCAGAGCCCTGTTTGTCAACCTGATATTTTTTTCAATTTTCTTATCTATGCCAGCAGCAGATGTGGGTGCTGTCATAATTTTAAAAGTGGCTTTCATGAGGGATTTATGGATAAGCAGCATCAACCTCTTAGTGGGAGCTAGGCCCTTCATATCCATGAATTTGACCTCATCTTTATCCTCATCAGTCTCTTGTGAGGAACTATTGAGGGTATTCACCATATGCCTTGCAAAGGTGTAGTGGGAGGTATAGTCATCTGGAGGCCTAGGAAGTCAGCAAATTTCTTGCTCAGGAGAACATTCTGGCTCGATCGGTTCTCCCTCCTCCTCTTTTTCATAATATATTTCTACCTCCTCCCCACAGGCACTGGGAATGGAACTGGAATGAGGTGGGGGAGTAGGCATATTAATGAAATTCCCCATAGTGTGGAATACCTGGAAGAATTGCCATGCTTTAGATATATCTTCTAGTGAGGGCATTTTATTCTTGTTCACTGTCAACTCCTTTCCTTCTTCAGGAGGAGGAACAGCTACCTTTTTCCTCTTGGCAGGCACCATCTCAGCATCTGCTCTGAGACTGTTTTATTTTTACTGGATTGGACACCCTGAGTTCTGAACCATCATTTGCAACTTTATCTTTCAATTATGGCCCCTTTGACAGGGACTGCTGCTCATTGTTAGGGGCTTGACCCGCCACTGAGTCATTAGGTTATATGGAGGTGGGCTAAGAAGCCATAAGATCTTCTAATTTTTTAGCAATTTTCTTTGGTGTTTTAGGGCAAAACTTAATACAAAGCTCAAAACTGGAAAAAAACATGGTCTGGACCCAGGCACTTTAAACATAACTTGTGGCAGTCTGCCTTTGCCAGGAACTGAAACAAACTAAGAAGACTGTAGGCCCTGTCTTCTTTTTGGGTCTGTCAGTCATGCCAAACATTGATGGCCCTGGGAAGATTTAACAGTTCCCAAAATGAAAGATTTTAAAAAGTAAAAAACCCTACAAAGGTTTAAAAGGCTTTAAAATAGTGTAAATATGGTTTGGTTCCCTTTAAATTCCAACCACAAATAAAAATAACCAAACACATTTTTTTTGTGAAGTAAAACAGTCAAATATTGGCTCAGTTCCCAAAATATGAGGGGCTGAGAATAATAATGAATAAAAACCACTAATCAGTTCAACTTTTTTGTATTTTCAGTGAAAGATGGTAAATTAGAGCAGTTCTCTAAAAGCAGAAAACATGATGAAAACAGCCATCTTTGGTTCCTGGTAACTAAAAGGGAACAGGAGAAAAAGTAGAAATTTACACTAAACAATCTAACTAATGCAGAGTACCAATAAAGTAACTAACATAGTAGGTACTTATACATTTTTAAAATAATAAACTGGCTGGCCCAGTGGCACTGAGGGTTGAGGCACTGGACACCTTACCTCATGGCATGCCGGTGACCCGGGTTTGAAATGAGCCTGGGCCATCGGAGGTCAGCGGGGCAGAGGATGGAGCTGGATGGAGCTGCTGACAGGCAAGCTCTCCTCTCCGGGGAGGTGCAAGGGGCTTCCTCTGGCTGATGGCTGCCACCTGGTGGAGGCTGGGGGCAGCACAGGCCAGGAGGAGCCAGGCGCTAGGCCTGGGGTGGGAGGAAAGGGACTGTTACCAGGGCTGTGGGACTAATGCGTGCCTCCACACACACGCATACCCACTCCTGGGGCCCCTTGGGTAAAAATGGAGGAAAAAGCCAGCAGCAGGATGGCGACCGACTCCCCACAGGCTCTGCTCCTGGGATGGGCATAAGGTAAGCCCCAGTAATTCTGGGTGATGGGCCTGGGGGGGGTCGGTCAGATGGGGGCTGTCCGGGGGGGGACAAAAAATGTTAAATGATAAAATAATAAACTGAAAATCAGTTAGAAGTTGAGGAGAAGATTTCAGAGAACTGCTTTCTTCAGGTTGAGAAATAAATCTGATATTACAGTGCAGAGGTGAGCCTGACCATACAGCAGTGTTTGAATTTCATTCTAAATTCCATAATTTGCATAAAATTCTAAAGGCTCTGGGGCTGCTCATTCCAGGGGAATGATTACACTTGTTTAACTTACGTGTGGGATTCCTAGGGTATGAAATTATCATTATCAGTTATGTTAAAAAAATCAGATTTAGTCTTCAAAAACTATCTTTGTGATCATGACCAACAATGAGTGAACATGACCGTTAAATGTCTGCCAATCAAAAAAAAAGTGAATTTATGGAAATAAGAATTGTGATCTCATATCATCATGGTTTTTAATTGTTCTCCATGGTGAGGATGACTGCAATAAATTTAAAAACATTCCTTTTTCTGTACTTTTTGGAATTTATATTTTCTCCTATTTAGGCATCTTTAGTGAAATCATCACTTATGAAACATCTTTTATCCAAACACACTACTTTTTTATACATACGCATATACCTTACTTTTTTTTTTAGGTTATAAAAGCTGGAATTGAATTATATATCTCCAAAAAGTGGTTCCTTTCATGGATGTGGTGAGTTCTTACAAGTACTTGTGGTGTGTTTAAAATATTTCCTTACAGTCTGTAAACTAACACTGTCAAGTAAAAAATATTTTAAAAATAGAAATTCTGATTGCTTTAGTCTATAAACTGTGCTTCCGAAATATGAAAATTAGTTGGGCAAATGTGTATACTTTACCAAATCTAACATGTACTCTCCCTGAAAGGATTAAAAATTGCCTTCATGTGATTTCTTTTATAACTAATTTTCTTTTGCTAATATTTAAAACATTCATATTTTCATATCAGTAACAAACTGTTACTTTATATTGCTCATGTAATTCATAATCTTACATCATGGAACTGATATAATCATCAATGATCGTCACTTGATCATTTTCAGATAATTAAAAACAATCATGCTGATTTACATTTTCAAAAATAATCTATAGTCATCTGTTGGTGATTTGAAAGTTACATGTTTGATGATTAAATCATGATCTAGAAGGTTATCTTAGATCATGATCTTCCTTGACAATCCTACGGTGACACTGATGCTTAATAATGGTCAGTCATAACTGACCTTCAAAAAAACATGAATGATGATTTACTGATTCTCCCAGGTAAAACCAAATAGTACTAAAGGAGCTAAGGATGGAACTAGCACAGCCATTATCAGAACTGTTTAGTAAGTTTCTGAACACAGGAGAGGTCCCAGAAGACTGGAGAAGGGCTCATGTGATCCTGCTCCACAAGAGTGGTAGCAGGGAAGAGGCAGGGAACTACAGACCAGTCAGTCTTACCTCAGTAGTGGGCAAGATTATGGAGGCACTCCTTAAGGAAAGAATAGTGCAACACCTGGAATCCATAAGAGCACAGGATCCAAGACAGCATGGGTTTACAACAGGAAGGTCCTGTCAAACTAATCTCATAGATTTCTTTGGCTGGGTAACCAGAGTGGCAGACCAAGGGGGAGCAGTTGATGTCACCTACCTTGACTTCAGCAAAGCTTTCGATACTGTTCCACACAGAAGATTAACAAGCTGGGTAGGCTTGGGGTGGGTCAGAAGTTGGTCAACTGAGTGGAAAACTGGTTAATGGGCAGAAAATAGAGAGTGGTGGTAAACGGTATATAGTCAGAAGAGATGCAAGTCATAAGTGGGGTACTCAGGGATCCGTCCTGGGGCCAGTCCTCTTCAATATCTTCATCAGTGACATTGCAGATGGACTGGAGGGTAAGGTTTGTCTGTTTGCAGATGACACCAAGATCTGCAACAAAGTAGATGATCCACATGGGGTGGGCAGAATGAGAAGAGATCTGGATAAACTGGCAAAATGGTCGGAAGAGTGGCAACTGAGGTTTAATGCAAAGAAGTGCAAGATCATACACATAGGAAAGAGAAACCCTGAAGCCACCTATAGGTTGGGAGGGGAGTTGCTGGCAGTCCCCATCTCCGCAAAGACATAGACAGAGTGGAGGCTGTCCAGAGGAGGGCAACCAAAATGGTGCAGGGTCTGCACCAGAAGACATACGAAGAAAGACTAAAGGAGCTTAATATGTATACCCTTGAGGAAAGAAGGAAGAGAGAGGGGACATGATAGAAACATTCAAGTACCTCAAGGGAATCAACAAAGTCCAAGAGGGTAGCATCTTTCAGAAAAAGAGATGTGCAAGAACAAGGGGGCACAATTTGAAGATGGGAGGGACGGCTCAGAGGTAATGTGAGGAAGTAATTTTTCACAGAGAGGGTTGTGGATGCATGGAACAGCCTCCCAGAGGAGGTCATGGAGTCAAGAACAGTGGGGGAATTCAAGAATGCATGGGACAGACATAAGACAGTCCTAATGGGGGGTAGGAGGAAGTAAGCTGTTGGTTAACTAGGATCTGCAGCTTATATGTTAGGTAGGAAAATGGGCAGACTAGGTGGGCCAAGCAGTCCTTTATCTGCCGTCACATTCTATGTTTCTACATTTCATAAGGGAAGAAAGAGACTTGGGCTATCATCATCACAGATGACCTGAAATCATCCAAGCAGACCACTAAAGCAGTAGGTAAGGCTAGGGTGATTTTGGAGTGTATTAGTAGGGGTATCTATCACAAGTCGTAAAAGGGAGGTAATAATCCCCTTTACAAGACACTGGTTAGGCCCTATCTGGAGTACTGCATGCAGTACTGGAGGCCACACCTTCACAAGGACATTAAGAAAATGGAGGAAGTCCAGAGAAGGGCAACCAAAATGGTGCAGCAACTGCATCAGAAAACATATGAGGACAGATTAATGGAGCTCAATATATATACCCTAGAACAAAGGAGGGAGAGAGGTGATATGATCGAAACATTCAAACACCTTAAGGGCATTAACAAGGTGAAAGAGTCTAACGTTTCAATATAAGAAAAATAGCAGGACAAGAGGACACATCATCAGATTAGAGGGAGGCTGATTAAGGGGTAATGTTATGAAAGTTCTTTTTCACAGAAAGGGGTGGTGGATGCATGGAATGGCCTGCCTCAGGAAGTGGTGGATATGAATACAGTGCAGGGCTTCAGACAGGCATGGGATAGGCATAAGGGAGTAATACAGATGAGTATGAATAGATAGGCCATTGACAGAGTAAAGGCTTATGGCACATTCATATGGAAGAAAAAGAAATGGGCAGACTAGATTGGCCTTGCGGTCCTTATCTGCCATCAACTTCTATGTTTCTATGTTTCTGATAGTGACCTGGTTTGCTACAAATGTTATTAGTGCTAAAACTATTTTTAAGGTTAAGATGGAATAAAGTATTTTATATGTTCTTACTAACATAGCACCAGTGTGTTCTGAACACTTATTTTTTTTCGAACTCTTTGTGACACTGACCCACTAAGACATCTCTCAGAGGTGCCCACCTGATTCTCGGCCCCTTCTACTCCCAACCGTGACACACCACCACCAATTTCCCCCTCCGAACAGAGACTTCCCAGCACCATGGATCACCTCCCCAGGGTATGGCCTGTCACTCCTACCTTGCCGGCGGCCTTCTAGGATTAGAGGGTCCATTTCTCCCAGAAGTTGGCCATGGGTCCTAGGTGTGGTCATCCAATATTGTGGATGTAACAGAGTTCCATGAGGCCCTCATCACCTCCTCAGTGTGCCGGGGTATATTTTCTTAGTCTGTCCCCTGCGGAGCCCGGCTGGCAAGGCAATATAGTGCTGTGGCTCTGCCCACCAAGCATGCACTGCATTGCTATATTTGTCAACCCACAGCCACCGCCAGAGGTCGCTCAGTGAGTGAACACTTCCTCGAACCCACCCCGGGAAGAGAGAGCAGTCCTCTGGATGCTTGATCTCTTCCCTCCCCTGCTGACCCCCGGTGCCCGTGCTCACTTCTGAACTCAGGTCACTGGCATGGCACGATGTGTGGCATCCAGCACCTCAACCCTCAGTGCCACCGGTGCCATGTTCAGTCCTCTTAAAGTGGTAGTATTTTGTAGTCAGCAAAACATTTATCATATGGTTCTATAGTAATGATGTATCTTTAACAACAAGATCAATATATTGTCCTTTTAATTTTGTATATTCCTGAAGTGAGATATGTGGTTATGAAGTATTTATGGTCTTTATGACTATTACATAGTATCATATGAACACTGGTACAAAAGGAAAAAATCTAATCTAGGGCTCCATCTAATGAAGTCTGTTCCCCTCTCTCTTCATGGAAGTCACATTCCAGACTTACTGTACTTTGTTGTAATAATTTTTATTATTTTCCAAGAACGTAGGAAAACTGAAAAAAGAATCATAATACAGTATACAGTCACATGTTTTGTAGGTACATTTAACCACCCTACGCCTCATTTATAGGTGCAAGATGCCAATACAGTAATCAAGAGAAAGGCTAAGGGTAATAACACAAGAATGGGGTTACTGACACATATCATTTCCCATTATTGAATACAGATTACTATATTTCCTGGTGGAATAAACATTCTAATTATGCAGAGACATACTATGGAATTCAAGGGGGTAGACCACTACGTCTACATAGACTCCCAGTAACTATCACGTAAAGGGTACTCACCGAATCCTAGTGTCTGATCAGAGAGTCCTCTTTGCCGGACATACACACCTCAACAATAACTTTGTATAATTGCCACCGGGCTTATCCCTCTTCATGGCATCCGGAGAAAGTTGAGTGAGAGTGTACATATGCTCTGCAAGAGACCAGACTGATCCTGGAATGGAAACAAGTATATCCCAAGCTTAAATCTGTACTCAATGAATTAAGCATTCTACATGTCATCATGTGTTTAATCACCATAAATAAAGTCTCCAGTCCTATCAAGAAAAACCTGGGCCTCTCCACATATTAATGGGACCTTGGGTAGAGAACCCATTTGTCATATTATCTGTTAAACCGGTGGAGGAGACTGAAGGTGATCACCCTATTCCCAATGGTGGTTGGACTTTTCCCAGATATTTAAGATATGGATCCCAGCAGACTTCAAATGAGGAAAGTTTGGACTTCTGTAAATAGGATATCTTGTCCAGTTTGGCCAGAATAGACAGGGACCCCAATATTTCTGCAATAGTAGGAACCAAAGGGGTTCTTCATTGGCATAGAATGGCTCTTTTTGTTTGTAGTGCCAGAAATGCCAGCCACCTATATCTTAGCGGTGTCAGTTTGGGCATATCAACACAGATCCCCAAGATAAAAAAGAGAGGGCTGAGGGGAATGGCCTGTTGAAGAACCCGGGAGGCAAGTTCTTGTATCTCTTGCCACAGGGGTTGGATCTTTGGACAGCACCACAACACATGCACTAGGTCCCCTCCCAGCTGTTGGCATCTCCAGCAATTGTCCTGATCTATTACTTTAACTTTATGAAGAATAACTGGAGTTCTATACCAAGAATGTGCAATTTTATTTTGGATTAGTCTGGATTTGGCATCTGTGAACCAGGTATGTGCATCTACCCAGGCTTTATCCCAGGCCTCGGAGGATATATGGGTCTGCAACATCTTCTCCCATCTTTGCCTTGCTTCATCAGATTGGGATGGAAGAGTATCTCTAAGAGTAGCATATATCTGACCTGCAAGGCCCTTAGTATAGAGTATCCACTTGGCCAATGACGAAGGTTTGGCACAGCCCATGATATGGGGTAGAAGATGCCGAATTGCATCCCTAACCTGGAGGTATCTCCAGAAGTCTAGTGGTGGGATACCCCATTATTGTATTAAAGGTTGGAATGTCTGCATGGCCTTGTGGTTAGGGGTCAGCAAATCACCCAACTTAGTGATACCCAATACCATCCAGTGTCTCCATAGGATTTCAGCTCCACCTATGGTAATATCTGGGTTTTGCCAGATAGGCATGTGGGAGAGTGGAAAGGGGTCCAGATTGATTTTACGGTGAGAACTAACCCAATTTCCCCTGGATGCCATCACTGTGGGGGAAGTGAGTTCTGTACTTGACTTACTGGTCCCGGATTTTTTAGGGCTGCCCCTCTGTACTAAAAGGGATGAGGGGTGACACAACCCCATAATATCTGTTTCTAGTTGTACCCACTGCAGTGAAAGAGGGGAAGGAGAGTGGGCCCAATTAACTGTTTGTGCCAAGAGAAAGGCCCGACGGTATCCCTCTGGCCATGGGAGGTTCCACCCTCCTTGCTTCCAATGTGACCTTAGTTTAGATCGACTGAACCTGGGTTTGGATCCCTCCCATAGAAAATCCCTGATTAGTTTATCAATACCCTGAAACCACTGTACAGGTAAGGGAACTGGCAGGTGCATCAGGTGATAAAATAGCTTAGGGGCAGAGATCAGTGTCACCGCCGCCACTTTCCCCACTAGAGTGAGTTTAAGAAGCCTCCATCTATCGAAATCTTTCTTGATGGAGGAGAGAAGGGGTTGTACATTAGCTTGCCAAATTGTTTCAAAAGATGGGGTCAAAAAAAATACCCAGATACGTGATCCCTTCTGGTGCCCAAATTTGATCATCATGAATGCAGTGATCATTGAGGGGGAGTACCTCCGTCTTAGTCCGGTTCAGCCATAAGCCAGAGTATTTAGAGAACTCCTCTAGCAGAGCAAGGAGTGGGGGGATAGCAGCGTATGCATCCTCCAAAAGGAGGAGGAGGAGATCATCAGCATACATAAAACTTATGTAGGATGTATTCCCCACTGTTAACCCTTTAATTTCTGGGTGGTTACGGATGGCCGCAGCCATAGGTTCAACCGCCAGCACAAAAAGGAGGGGGGAGAGTGGGCACCCTTGCCTCATGCCTCTGCCCAAAGGGAATGGATTAGAAAGCATTGAGTTTGAGTTGACTCTGGCTGAAGGGCCTTCATATATGGCTTTTATCCTGGCAAGAAATGTTTCCCCTATCCCAAAATGGGAAAGAGTTGTATACAGATAGTCCCAGTCCATGGAATCAAATGCCTTTTCGAAGTCAACTGTAATAGCGGCCGTGGGAGTATGAAGGGACTTGGCAAAGGGGATCAGATTCAGCAGAGTTCTTAAGAGATCTGAGCTGTGTCTTCCAGGTATAAATCCCTCTTGTGAGGGGTGTACAAGATCAGTCAACAAAGAACTAAGTCTGTAGGCTCAAATTTTAGCATGAAGTTTACTGTCCAAATTTATAAGTGAAATTGGGCGGTAGTTTTCCGGGTTGGTAGGGTCTTTGCCTTTTTTGGGAATTACAACTATAATTGCCTCCCGCATGGAGGGCGGTAAGGCTCCCTTGAGTTCTATCTCCTGAAACACTTGAGTTAAAAGGGGAGAAATAGTGGAAACCAGAATCTGGTAGAATTCTGCAGTGTACCCATCAGCTCCAGGGGATTTTCCTTTTTTCAAGTCTTGGATGGCTACAGTCAGCTCCTCCTTTCAAGTTCAAGTTTCAAGTTCAAGTTTATTGCAGGAAAACTCCATTGAGCAAGCTCATTCACAAGGAGGTCCTGTGACATAAACACTTAAAGTACAAACATAGATAGGTAATAACAGTATATACATGAAATGCACGTTACATGATACAGGCTGGATATACATACAAGGGTACCACATAGGGTGACCACAGGTGGTAAACATTAATATGAGACAGGGAAGCGACTTACAGGTTGCATACTGATAAATGAAACATGATGACTGGTGTATGCAATACATATATTTTAGCAATGGGGAGATCTAGAATTTGCGTTTGCTGACTCTGCAGCTTAGGCAGGCCTAAGGTATCTAAAAAGCCCTGAGTGTCCCTATTAGGGCCAGTGTGGGTGGAACAATATAGCCTTTTATAAAATGAGGACATAATTTCATTAATATCCCCAGGGGAAGTACTCAGTGACCCTAGTTTGTTTTTCAAACCTGGGATATATCTGCTAGCCTGCTGTTTTTGTAGTTGATATGCATATTTCACTTCTTTATCCCCACTTCCCAAAAGGTATGTTTAAGATGAAGGATGGTGGATTCAGCTTTCCTATTCAGAAGCTGATTAATTTCAAACCGAATAGCCAAAATGGATTTACCTATAGCGGAATGAATGGTAGGGGAGGGCAACGGCTTAAAAATACTTTCGGCTTCAGCCAGTCTCCGTTCAAGAGTGAGCAGCTGCACTTCCCTTTGCCTGTGCTTAGTGGCCATGAACCCCATAATGTTACCTCTTATCATAGCTTTGAAGGCTTCCCACATTGTACTAGCAGAGGTATCACTTATAGGGTTTTCGGCTAAAAAAAAGAGAAGCCTCCTTAATAACCCAGTGGGTAAATTTGGGGTCCTTAACCAGGAGAGGGTCCAATCTCCATTGCTTAGTCGAGGGAGCCACAGGGTCCCAATGTACGAGAAGCTGGACTAGAGCATGGTCGGAGATGCAGCAGATAAAAAAATTGAGACATCAAGGGTTTTAGTAGTCAGGGTAGATGAGCCAAGCCAAAAATCCAGCCTACTATATGAGGCATTTGGAGCTGAATAAAATGTATAGTCTCTTGTTCTGGTGTGGAATAGTCTCCAGAGATCTGTAAGCCCCTGATCAGACATCATTTGCTGAAGAGCCTTCCTGCTTCTAAGATGCGCCTCTTTCCCCCAATCATTCCTATCTAAGAGAGGCATCAGAGTGAGATTAAAGTCCCCGCCAATAAGTAACGGGCAGTCTGGGGGGTTAAATTCAAGTACTACCTCTGCCAAATTATGAAAGAACAAAGGGGCATCTTCATTGGGGGCATATACTGTACATTACAGAGAGTGAGTGGACCAGTGGGTGTATTATAAGCGGCCATTACCCATCTGCCTTCATGGTCTGAACATGTTTGGTTTAATGTCCAGGCAAGAGATTTATTCACCAGGATAAGAACCCCATGCTTCCTGGTCTGAGCATTAGAGTGAACCTGCTGGCCAACCCAATCTTTCCTCATGCGGGTATGATCCTCCCCGGAGAATTTCATCTCCTGCAGAAAGGCCACTTGAGAACGATTACGCTTCCGGTGAGCCAGGACTTTCTTTTGTTTTATTGGAGAGTTTAGCCCCCTGACATTCCACGTATGCATCACAATGTCAGACATTTTAGTTAAGGGCCCCAATATATAACAAGCATAAAGAAGAACCTAAAGGAAGGAGCTAGGTGTTTCTGTATGCTTGGTAGTTAAGAACCACTGCCCCAGTCTTAACAGGGCCCCTCTGTACCAGGCAAGGGTTTAGCTATCAGGACTGTAGAGACTATATACTGCCACTATATCTAACTATCAAACTAACTTATCTACAAAATATTAAAGGAGGAGCGGTAGGACTAAACTGGCTAGAGCCCTAGCCAATGGTATGTCCTGTTGCCCTTTTGGGCGTGGAACAGGTACTTCCCATGAAAGGGGGAGAAAATACACTACTACTATGATATAGATATAGGTTATCCGGAACCGAGATAAGATCAAAAGGAACAACGAGTCAACTCTTATTAGAGCCCTATCCGGATCTACCTGCCACCCCTTCTAGTGAGGGGGGGGTACGGGTCCTATCAACGGATTCTTAGACCAGCATACAAATCTAGTGCCGATAAAGAAATCAAAGACTCCGCTTTTGTAATTAGGGCTAACCTTCTTGGAGTTACTAGCAAACTGCCGGAAAACAGCGGCTAAGTGAAATCCAAGACTGTATGTGCTAGAGATGCAGGTGACTCGCTCCTAGTTCTTAACTCTTTACTATGTCAATGTCATCCAGAAGGTGCTAGAGGAAAGTCCCCAAAGCTTATATCTTTAGTGGTCACTAAAAACATTCAACCCTTATATTAGAGGTTTGAAAACATTTCTAATGAAATTCTTACAGCAGAGAACAGTTGAGCTGACTCATTTTACAGCCTTATTCGTCGCTGAGAAAAAAACTCAGTTCCAGATAGGAATGCCAAATGCACCAGCAACTTAGCACTTTACAGAAGGATTAATGTAGTGGCCCCAGTAATATTTGGGTACCTAGTATAGCATATAGCCCATTCAGGATCCAGAAAAAGCATTTTACCACCCCACTGCTGATCCCTCCAGACAAAGTAATGGAAGGTGTGAAAAACAAACCCAGAAAGAAACTTTGGGATCCATGTTATGGAGGACAAAGGGCCAATTGGGAGAGTAATCGGGGGTAGAGGTGTATACCGCTAACACCCTTAGTAAATGAACCACACCAGTAGGATTGTCTAGTGTTCCCAGTCCTTTGGCTTGTAGTCCCTGGCAAATGCATCTGTATACACTCATTACAGTTATCCATACCTACAGCTTTCCCACTCAGTACACAGCTTCTGGCCACCAAACCCAACAACTAAACAAGTAAGCCTGTATTGACACAGGCTGAATTAACCTTTGCGAAGGAACCTCTGTCCCAGAATGGGTCAAAGTTAACTCCCGTATGCAGGCCAAAAGAAGCTATGCCTTTTCCCCACCCACAAAATTACAACTTTACAATATCAGCAACCTCAGATAATTCTCTGACTGTTCAACAGTTTAAACTAATGGGATTTCCCAATGTTCATGGAGGGTTCAGCTGTTTTGCCTCCACGGGTTCTCGGCCCGAGCTTCGGTCTGAGGCCAAGTCTGGGGCCTGGAGGTCCAGTGGGAGAATTGCTGAGTCTCTCTCCACACTTTGGGTCCTTTCAGTGTGTAATTCTTCCAGGAGATTGCATTCTGGGTGTCCCCTCCCATTGTCCATTACTTCACATGCCTCCGCGTCGGGAAGATCGCTCAGGATTGAAAATCGGTTATGTGCAAAATAGGGTCTGACATATTCTATCTGTACTTCAGTCTCTGCCACGGGGGGGGCAGGGGCCTGTATGTCAAAATTGCTCTTCCTCTCCTGTGGATGGCCCCATTTAACATGTGGTGAGGATGGAGGTCTCTTCCGAACTTTCAAGTTTCGGGGTTCTAATCCCACCTGAGGGGCAGGATGGAGCAAGATAACAGGAGAATCCACTTTTGGCAGGGGAGGTAGTGAGTTGCTTACAGCCTGGATAGAGGAAAGAGAGCTCGAGCTGTTCGGGCAGGTGCTGGCAATGAAAACCAGGGCAGCATCTGGAGAAGAAAATTGCTGGACTGCTCCATTGAATGAGATTTGCAGCATTGCAGGGTATCTCAAAGTAAAGGGGATCTTCATCGCATGTAACTTCCAACGGGCTTCAGTAAAAGCTTTGCGTCGGGCTGCTAGCTCTTTAGAATAGTCTTGAAATATCATAATCTTATGGTCTTTCCACTGTAGTTGCCGTAACTCCCTCGCCCTTGCCAGTATTGCTTCTTTTTCTGCAAAGTTCAGAATTTGAGCTATAATGGGGTGAGGCCTCTCCTCCTGTGCAGGCCTGGGTTGCGATGTGTGGTGTGCTCGCTCCATGGTAATCTTGGTGCCCTGCGGGAGTTTCAAAATCTCTGGCAATGCTTGCTGTAGAAAGGGTAAAACCCTCCCATCCTCACATCCCTCCGGAAAGCCCAGAAGGCGCAAATTATTATGATGACTTCTGTTTTCTAAGTCATCTTCTTTGTCTTGTAGGAGGTGTATCTGAGCCACCTGCTCTCTCATGAAGGCCGAATAATTCTGAAGTGTATCCTCCTGCGTAGTAGCCTTTTGCTCTACCGCGTCGACTCTCAGATTGATCTGTTGAATTGAAAAGGCTGAATTGTTAGCTGCCAGAGTGAGGGTGTCAATACTAGCCATAATTGACACAAACATCTCTCTTATAGAGGGTTCGTCTCGCTCCTTTGTTGAGTGCGCCATAGTGCGTGTCACGCAGCCTAAGCAGCAGGTTCGTTCGGTCATAAGTGCTGTCAGTTTTCCTTCAGAGTCGCCCGGGTGATAAAGCAAGCCTTCAGCTCACTGGTCTTTCACTTTCCTTCTTGAAAGTCCTCCCCAGAAAAGATAAATTACGGGTTCTAGGCTCTATGTGAGTGGAGCTGCACGGTTAGGTCGCCATCTTAGTTGAGCGTTAGCCACGCCCCCGACTTACTGTACTTTGTGTAGTTTGCTTGTCACAAAGCAGTATGATATGACTCTATAGCTACTATTTAGGGGTCCTGGTACAGGCATACTACTTCATTTTTTAGTAAAGTTGTACTCTTCTTGACCAGACGTGTATCATCCTTCTTTGGTCCTCTGGTGACCACCCATCTGTCACAAACCACATCATAATGCCATGTGCCATGATTTTATTCTCCATAACAGAGGTCTTGGTGGGTTCCTTTCCTCAGTGACATGGGATCCAGAGGTAGGGAATGGGCTTCATGGGATGAGGCCTAAGTGTACCAGTTTGTGCCCATTATTAAGACAGAGCCTGGCTTTTTTAGTTCTCTGTAAAGCTTACCTTTCACCACCCAGTGACACAAACCACAACTGCTGGAAGCCTCAACAGTATACAGCTTTCCTTGTATCTGGAAGGTGAATATTCCAGAGCAAGAGTCACTGATGTCTTGGAAGTGTGTCACTGACTCACCTGACTGAGATCTTACTGCTGCTGGCAATACTCTTTGATCCTCTGGCATCGATTTCCCAGTTTCTTGGTCTTTTTCCTAAACCTAGGTTTCTGGCATGTAATCATGCTGTGCTACCTACTGAGACATTAAGTGGCCCCTTACTACCTAATTTTAACCAGTGTGACATAATAGTCTTCATCCCTTTGTCCCAATTTCTCAGACGCCAAATCCTACTGTGATTGTCCCTGATAAGATGGCAGCAATTTCTAGCAATGCAACATTATTTCTTGGGTATCATCATGGCTAAAAAACAGACAACAAAGAGTCTGTATTAGAGGATATAAGTCAAATTGGAGGGGTGTCAAAAGTAGAATTCCTCAGAGTTCTATCCTGGGACCCACCTTGTTCAATATCTATATCTCAAGCATGCAAACTAATCAAAAGGCATGGATCTGTAAATATGCAGATGATACCAAGATAGGTGCTATCGTCAATAATTTAGATGCAGCAAAATCATGTCAAGCTGATATCAATGTATTAGAGAGTTGGGCCAAACAACATAAATTACAGTTCAGTGAGAAGAAATGTAAAAGTATGCACCTGGGATGTAACAACTTACATTTTACATATACCATTAACAATATTAAAATTACATCGACTAATAATGAAAAAGATCTAGGAGTCATAATTACTAATTTGCTAAAATTTAATCAACACACTAAAGAAACTGTGATAAGAGCAAACAAAATTGGGGGTAGAATTCTGAGAAATATTAAAGGTAGAAGCCAATAAGTAATTATTCTGCTCTATTCTACTCTAGTTAGACCAATTCTAGAATACAGCGCACCTTTTAGTTCACCCCAAGATATATCCAGTAGTAAACTCCTGGAAAGAGTCCAAAGAAGGGTCACAAAAAAAGTATGCCAAATAAAGGATTTACCATATAATGAAAGGTTAAAAGAAACTGATTTACATTCCTTAACATACAAGTGAATTAGGGGTGACCTTTGCTATGTTTTCAAAGCTTTTAATAATGATATCATCTGGGCTTCAACAGGACTCATAAGAAAAAACAATGGTAAAATCTCGAGATTTAATAATTACCACTAAAAGTGGAATTCTACAAAACAATAAAAAGAGATCTTTGATTTAACCAGAAAGTTATTGGTATTTGGAATAACTTACCAGATTGTCTAGTCAGTAGTCCAAGCAAGAAATCTTTTAAATAATCTCTGGATGTTTATATGGGGCTCAAAAAAATGACAAGCTTCCTCTGAAAGTGGCAAGTCACATTAATGGAGAAATAGCTCAGTGACTTGTATCCCCCTTCTGTTAACCTATGAAGCTATGAACAGCATTATGGGAATTGGGAAAAAGGTAACAAAGAGTAATACTACAAAAAGTACTATGGGCAAATGTGAGTGACACATTCAGAATGTCTGTTATTGTCAGTTAGCTACTGAAGAACAAATAAAAAAATTACATTTTAGTTGGAACTAGGACTAAAATGTAACTATCTATGATCTAGCTAAGGAAAGACTAGTGAATCTAAAAACATCCTGAAATTCTTTAAATTACATTGTTCACTTAGAGAAGATTAGGATGTTGTTATGAGATTTTTCTAGATAAATATAATTTGTGCACGATAGTTAAACATACTTTACGGTCAGCCCTCAGAGAAATGTTCAGATTGTTTTTCAGCTGTATAGCATAGATATGCAACACATACTGTATTCATGAAAATAACTGGGACAGCAGAAGCGGTACCAATGCATGGTACTTTTGGCATCCACAAAAGAATCAGATCATCTTATTAGTATGAATCAGATTGCTGCACTGGTCCACATCCTTCCCACACATCAAAGCATGGCCACCTCAGATCTAGCTCCCACTGCTCCCCTACATTGACATTCAAAATAGTCCCATCCATTGCCAGTGACCATGCCTGCTTCCTGATCCCTGCCCTGTTCCTCTTTTCACAGATTCCTCCTGCCTCCGATCACTGCCCTGGTCCTTTTGCCACCAGTCTCTCACACCTCCCAGTTGCTTCCCTGATCCAAGTGAAACAGCAGTCATACTACCTCAGATCCTGACACTACATGCATGTGAAGTTATTAAACTTCTCTACACATAGCAGTATGCAAAGTGCTGCTGTTTCACATGGCCCTTTGCATATGTGTAGTGAAGTGCCATCTTCACAGAGTGAAGAGTACAGTATGTGAAGTGGCACTTCTCCAGCAAAGTATCCTTTTGTATAGAACATTGGTGAAGACTCCATGAAACAACACTTCACTTGTGAAGTGTCACTTCCAAGAGTCTGGCAGTAAGGGTTTGTCCATCAAGAAAATAATGTTCCACCCTCCCACCCTGTGTAGCACTCAAAAACTCACCATCCTCCCTCCACCCAGACTCAGCTGCCATAAAGTACCTCTTTCCACCCCCCATTGCAAAAAGTGATAAAAGCAGGACACTGACTATGAGAGATTACATCTCAGCAGGGTTGTCCTAGCTAAATAAACTGTAAAAAATGGGTAAAAGCAAGACAAAATGAAAATAAGATATTGCTCATCAGCTGGGTTATTCTGAGTAAGTGCTTTTTAAAATTGGTGAAAGCATTAGCAGAGTCCCACTGAAAAAGAGATTTTGCACCTCAGCTGTGTAATACTGGATAGATACATTCTGAAAATAGGTACAAGCAGAACCTGAGTGGACCCAAGATATTGCATATGAACTGGACAATTTTTTTGTATATATATATATATATATATATATACACACATATTATTAACAGAACCAGCATAACCATCAGTAAACAAGAAAGCAATCCAGAACAGATACAGATTACAATTGAATAGCAACAAATTGCAATTTATAGGAACAAACATTCTAAACAGGCAGACATACACATTCACCCCGATATCCAACGAGAACTTTTCAATAGTCAGGATGCTGGCTCTCCCCAACACCACCACCACCTACCACCATGACAAATCCATGCCCAGGAAAATTAACATTCAGAAGCAAACCCAACTAAATCCCCTTTCCCAGTTCCTAAATATGGTACCCACTTACGCCAAGCATTATAAAACTTAGACAAAGCTTTATGTCTACTGAACATAATATGATATAAAGCAGCTACTTTAGTTAAAACCTGCCTCCACCTCTGGATCAGTGGAAGTAATTGTGATCTTCAATGCAAAAATAAAAGACGCTTAACCTCTAAAGCTGCAGCAAACAAAAACTCTTTATACTGCCGGGTGAAAAAATTTAATAGACCCGGATCTTCCAAAATCCAAAAAACAGGAGACTTTAGAATGGGACTTCTAGAACGACTCCCAAACTGCCAAAAAATAGCAACCCACCAAGGTTTAAGTGGTTCACACTCTAACAAAATATGGAAAATGTATTTATTTATTTAGTTAGGTAAGTGCACTAGACAAATTCTGCCTATTTTCAGGCATGACCCGGTGGAGGGGGATGCAGATGAATGCCAACTGACTTTGAACCAGATTAAGCTGTTGGTGGTATTTTTAGTGAATGGGGAGAAATTTGGCTAGGGCACCAGGGAAATTCCCCTACTCTGCCAGTAGGGGCTTGACTTCCTGGAAGCAGAATGGAGGAGCCCAGTTTGGAGCCAGATGGAGGAGGAAGTGCTGATGTGGCAGGGAAGATGGATATGCCTGGTACAAGGGTGAAGATGCCTGGAGCTATGGCTGCAATGGATGGTGAGGATGTGGCAGAAACAGGGGAATGAGTTTTGTCCCCAGTGATGGTGGAACTAGATGTTCTAAATATACTGGAAGTGGTTATGGATGGTGAAATGGAAGAGAAAGATGAGGAGGTATTTGTTACTTCAGAGGATCTGTCAAGAATAGTGAATAAGGAAGCTGAAGTCCCTGTGTTGGGTGCTCATGTGGATTACATGAAATGAATGATGTTGGAACTTCAAGAAGAAGAACGGAGACACGCTGAAAAAAAAGCACTGTTATGCACTGAAATTGCAAAGCTCCAGGACATGACAACACCTGACACTGGGTGCTGTCAATCAGTTCTGAGCTCCGGATCAGGAGAATCAGATGTGGGAGTGGCAAGCAAGGAAAGGAGACAGTCGGTCTCCCTACAGGTACACCCTTCCCTTTTTAACACAGAAAAAGTTGCAAACAGTGAGTCGGCTGGCAGTAGAATCACGTTTAGCGAGTGCCGAGAGCCTAGTGTCTGTGACCCAAATTATGTGGTCAGCAAGGATGAAGAGTTTGTGAGTGCAAAGCAGGAGAGTGTTGGATTTGGCACACATGTGAGTGCTGGAATAATGGACCAAGGAGGGTTAACTGGTGAAAAGGGGGGTACTGGACTAAACAAAATAGAGAGAGGAAGGATGTTTGTGGTCCTATTAAGTCTGTGTCTAAAGGACTCTCACATGAGGATGCTACAGTTTTTTCCTTTTTGGCTAGACATCATGCACCTGCCAAAGTACAGGATGATAACAAGACTAAAAGAGCTGCTTTAGTTATGGCCAACAGGAATGTAGATGATATTGAGCCTCAGGGGACAGGAAACAGACATTTAATGGGGGAAAATGGAAGGTACAGAAAGGCTTTCTTCATGTACTACTGTGGCTGCTACCTCAAGAGCCTTTGCAATTCAAGCTGTGTCTGCAGACCCTTTCCATGTTTGGTCTCCTGAGAAAGCGTTGAAGGAGGCTGGATGGACTAAATTAAGTAATGGCCAGTGGTGTCCTGTCCCTGATTGGAATGAGCCCATAGCCTCAACTAACCCAGAATGGTGACTTCAGGGTCAGGTTACTGAAAGTGAATCTGATTTGCAGAAAATCCAAAAAATAACAGTGGTTGATAAAACTCAAAACAAGGTTGCACAGGCTGCTGCTGGTGGCCCTGAACTTGGAGATAAAGAGAGGATGTCAATTGGGCTTATTTCTATGAATGAAGGTCCTGCAGAAGGGAGAAATGATGATACAGAGGAGAAGGTACCCCCCCCAAAAAATCCTGCTGTCAGAATTGTTTGCAAAATAAAGAAGGAAGCTGCTCCACGTCGAAATGCTGTCCGGATTCGGTATAAGGGAGGTCTAGACTTTAGGCCGGACAGACAATATGTTGGAAAACTCCTGCTTAAAGATCCCCTTCAATTCTCTCCACAGGAAGTGTTCACATTTATTAACATCTCTGGTGAAGACAGTTCTTACATTAGTTTTCGGTCTTCTTATCTGTTCGATCTGTTTTGGCAGCGCTATAACCTACTGAAGTTTTCTCCATTATGGTCCCCTTTTTTAGTTATTCCACTGACTAAGCCCCTCATCAAATTTGTAATGATTATGTTTCGAAATGAAGGGGTACATGTAGAATATATTTCTTATTGGCTGTCACAAAAGTGTGATGTTTTAAGTGAGTCTGAAGCCCTGTTAGATTCAGAGCAGTTTTGGATGGGAGGGTGGAAATATAAGGTGAAATTAAGGCAGGAGAATGATGTCATCGAGCATATACCAAATTCATTTTTGTTGAGTAGCATCCGAGGAGTGTGTTTTTATTCTGGGCAGCCATGGGATGTTATAGGTGTGGATCTCGTACCCACCTGTCAAGTACCTGTGATACTCCCCAGTGTGACAATTATGGGGAGGTGGGACATGTAAGGATACAGTGTAGTAATTTAACTTAGTGTGATCTATGTGAGGAATCTGCCCATACATTTTCTGAGTGTCCCTGGGTGGCAAAAATCAAATCATCAGTTATAAGTCCTGAATTATTGATTAAAGAAACCCAGGAGTCAAGTGAAGGCATACCCCCTATCCCACCAGAAGAGGGGAGGTGGAGGTGCCACCCCCTGCAGCTCTTCTGGACCAAAGAAAAATACCTGATGTCAAGGAAATGGAAATAGTGGAATCTGAAGGTAAAGGGAATGCAGGAGGACAGGAGGTAGATTGGCCTATCCTACTTGGTCTGTTACCCAGAGGGCACAGGGAGTGAATTATTGTTGGACAGGGAAAAACAGGTAGTGGATCCTCGACCACAGAGAAGAGTAATGCAGAATGCCACATTAGTTGCTTCTCAAAAGAAACAGGGAGGTGTTACTGTGTCCAACCCATTTGAAGCTCTAGGGAAAGGGGAAGAGGAGTCTGACATGGAGGGAGTCAATCCCCCCCAAAAGACTAGAATAGAAGGTCAAGAGTTCACTGAATATAAAGGAAAGAAGAAGAAAAAGAAATGGAAGAAAGGGCCTTAGATAGTCTGTTTTCAACAATCTTTTTCAAATGGTGGAGTTTGGATCCTGTAACTGTCATAGTTTATTAAATTTTAAAAAAGGGGTGGCTTTTTCCATTTTTTGGCACATCAAGGTTTCGAGGTATGTTTTCTGCAGGAGACCTGGATGTGGTCATCACAGCAAGCTAGATTATTTAAGAATGAATGGTATTGGGGGCCATCATACTGGTCCTTTGGAACGGACACTGCTGATGGAGTTGGTATTGTGTTTAGTGGGTTTAAGTTTAAATTAGTTAAATTAATTGATCTAATTCCTGGTAGGGTATTAATTTTAGATGGGGTATGGGAGAATATTGTCTACAGGTTGATTACGGTGTATAGTCGTCAAACCAAAGCAGAACGGGTAGAGTTAATTAAACAAATTCATCCTTACCTTTATACCATGGCAATTATTGTTCTCGGGGGAGATTTTAACTGTGGGTTCCCATGGGAAGGGCGTAGGATGGGACATGGAAAAATATATTGTGATGTCAATGCTTTGTGCCACTGTGTGTCCCAAGCAGATTTGATGGTATGTGCGGATTACTGCATCCAAGGGCCTGAATTTACATTCAAGAAAGGGAAACTGATGTCTACTATTGATCATTTTTTTATTTCTAAAAATTTTTCTACCCCCGCCCTAAGTATTTTACCCTTGGAATTTTCTGACCATTTATGCTTAAAACTAAGTATTGTCCAGCCGGCACAGGGTCCTCAAAAATCAAACAGATAGAGACTAAATTCTAGCATTCTGTTAGAGGAACAGGTTTGGGAGGGTTTGAGTGCTTTTTTATGGGCCCGGACATTGGTGGCTTTTCTTTATGAGAATCACACTGAGTGGTGGTTAGAGACAAAACATGAAATTGCTCGTTGGTTGCAGGCCTATGGAAAATGTAAACTGCAGTCCGAGTATTTTCAATACTTAAAACTAAGGAATCAGTTACAGAATTTGTTTGGCTTACAGGCCTGCTCTAGTGAAAATTATGACCTACAAATAAATAATTTAAAAGTTGACATGAGTGCGAAACAATATGACAGAGCTAAGCTATTGTAGGCTGAATTGAATATGGGACCAAGAAAACCCCAGGAGGTGACCCTTTTGAGGCCTTCAAGAATAGGAAGGACTGGATGGCTTTCAAAACTTTGAGAACTGAAAATGGTGATTTGACTACTGATGTGAATGAAATTCAGAACATGATCCAAAAATAGTTAAATTCTTATGGTTCAATACAAGAAGCCTCTGCTTCTGATATTGGGGATTTTGTAAAATTAATAAAAATTGAATCCCACTAGAAAGAGATAAATAGTTTGGAATCTCCCATCTCAGTTGCAGAGATCGAGTGGGTAATTTCTCATTTGAAAGGGGGAACTTCCAGATGGTTTATCATATGAATTACATAAATTGTTTCCCCATGAGTTGGTGACATGTCTTACTTTTATTTTTGCAGATTTATTGGGTGGAAACACTATACCTACTGAGTTCACTTCTGGATTGTTGGGATTTCTTTTCAAATCTGGGGACAGGTATGATATTAATAATTGGAGGCCCATATCTATTTTAAACGTGAATTTTAAAATGTTGTCCCGAGTGTTGCAGAATAGGCTGAGTAAAATTGCAGTGAACTTAATCCATCCTGCACAATATTGTGGTCTGCCAGACAGGAAAATCCAACAAGCCCTATTTATAGTTAGGGATGTGTTACTTATTTTGAAAAAAAGAATGGGACTGAGTGTATTCTGTCCTTGGACCAAAGTAAAGCTTATGACAGAGTGAGGCATGAATTTTTGTTTCAGATTCTGGCATATTATGGGATTCCACAGCTTTTATTTGTATACTTAGGTTGTTATATGACCAAGTAGTAGTTTACCCCATTATTAATGATAGGAGTACTAAAGGCTTGGTATTAAAGACAGGGGTGTGGCAAGGCTGTCCTTTGAGCCCACTATTATATATTTTCTCTTTAGACCCCTTAATTAGGCTATTACAAGAGACTTGGGGGTGGGTTGGGTTGTTTGAGCTTGCAGGGATTGAACAAATCCATGTACAAGCTTATGCAGATGATATTTGTATTTTTTTTGGGTAATATAGATCAAATCCTGTTTGTGCTTAAAGATATCAGTAGGTATTCTGTGGTATCTAACTCAATACTTAATTTAAGAAAGTGTGCAGGGTTATTTCTGGGGAGATCAGATGGGGGATCCAGGTGTATTAACCAAATCACAGTAGCTTGTGATCACATATACATTTTAGGGATCTGGTTTTCACCTTTCAATCTACCAACTGAGAATTGGGACTTGGTGTTGACATCTGTGGAATCAAAAGTTAACAGGTGGTAGGCAAAGAAATTGTCTAAAACAAAAAGAGTGAAGGCTGTAAAAAGATTTTTTCATCCCTACTTTACTCTGTGTTGCAGTGATTTTTCCTCTACCCTGCAATTTCAAGGCCAGACTTTTTGCTTGTTTTTTTCAAATGATTTGGGGAAATAGACTTAACCCCATTAAAAAGTGTTTTTTGTATTTACCAAAGGGAGAGGGTGTATTGGGGATGATTGAGCCAGTCACTTTTGTTCTAACCCTTTTTGTGTCTCAAAACTTTAAATTGGCATTTGAAAATAATGGGTTTAGACAACGATATTGGTTCTGTGCAAACATGGAGAAGTTTCTTCAAGCCTGGAATGGGGAACTTCTCCCAAGGGTGTCAAGGGTAACAGAGGTGCCTGTATGGGTAAAAGGGGTGTTGTTGAAGATGAGCAAGTGGGGAATTACAAAAACTCAGATATCTGGGAGACAACTCTATACTGAAATCATGGGAAAAATACACCACAAAATAGCAGAATTTAGGAACTGCTTGGGGGAATTGCGGGATGGTGTTTTAAAACAGTTGAACAATAAACGGATACCTGTCCACATGTGGGATATTTTGTGGCTAAGTATGTGTGGGAGAATTAATTTGAGAGGGAATGTGAAACATAAACCTCTGGAAGAGACAAATTGCCCATATTTAGGATGCTGCAATATGGTTGAAACTATGGATAATTTATCATTTGAGTGTTCCTATTCTAAACCTCTTTGGCCTTGGTTAGCCAAGAAATGGAAGTTGGCATGGGTAGCCAAGTTAATCTTGAATCTTTGGTCTTGGGCCATTGTCCTTACTTGTTGCATATGTACCATTCTGAAACCCTATTGATATTATTTTGTTGTTTAAAGTATTATATATGGCAGGCCAGGTGCCAATGGCCATTACAACAGAAATGGATGCCATATCAGAATTTGAGTTTAATGGTAGAACAAGCAATGTTTTCTGTATATCTAAAAGATGGTGTGATTACTCAGGGCCATATGTTAAAAAAATGGTGGAAAGGATTATCCTTTTTTATTAAGTTTAAATAGAATAAAGTCCAGGACCCGTTAGTCCTTAATGTAAGCCGCATTGTAACCAAATCATGTTAAAGGAATGATTGTGGAAGGAAATTTAATCAGTATAAGTGTGGGAGCTTACAGTATTTAATGATAGTATAATAGAATTAGGGATGGATTATGGTTGTGATAATAATGAATACTGTATACATTGCATGTTTTAATTTTTTTTTTCTGTGTGATGTAACACTGATTTATGATTTTTGAATGAGTTATTTTTCAATGTGTAATAATAAAAAATTCCTCTACTCTTTTCAAGAAGTGTCATGGGATCTTTAACATCCACCTAAATTACCACCAGAACAGGCAAATGGGACCTTGGTTTAACGTCTATCTGAAAGACGGCACCTCAGAAGTGCAGCACCCCTCATGGATCCAGATGCACAGTGAAACTGCCAGCACAGATCCAAACCCATCAAGCTCAATCTGACCAGCTGAACTGGGGTACGATGCCACCTTCCTAAGATCTTCTTTTGGATCAGCTGGAGCTTGGGGTCCAGGGATGCAGAATATGCAGCCACCCAACACCAGTTCCACCCCATATCATCTAAATCACAGTACATATCCTGTACCCACTTCAGTCTTTGTGGGCCTCAATAAGGGTGAAAAAATGTCAGCAATGCTTTATATAGGCAACTGATGTGCCCCTTAGGGACCCTATGCCACCTCTCCAATTGAACAGTAAAATCCATCTCCCTGATATGATAGTCATGAATAGCTTTTCCCTGATAAAGCATGCCTAAACCGAAGGTAGCACCACAACTCACTCAGCAGGAGATTATATTTGGCCTGTAAATCCTGAAAGGTCACCAGGAGGCCCCATGTGTCATCCATTAAATCTCCTAACAAATGTAACCCACTGTCCAACCAAGAGCCCCAACACAACGTAACATTCCCTACCTGAATGTTTGAATTTCCCCATAATGGTTCCCATCTCCCAAAGAAGGTGGCTTCCCACCCAAGTATTTTATAAAACTGACCCCAAGCCCATCTCAAGAAAGTCATTGACATAGAAAGATCTAAATCATGGTTACCCCCATGCTTCAACAGTGTTACTAGAGGGACACCTCCCAGCAACTCTTGTTCAACCTCCACCCACAGAGGGGAGTCCAAACAAGAATGGAAGATCCAATTCAATGTCTGTTTAATCCCATGACAAAGATGGTATGCCCAAAGCCAAGGCATATTCCAGCCTCCGGCAATACCTGGGGCCTGGAGCATCTTCCGACTAAAATGTGGAATACAGCTCTCCCATATAAAATCCAACAGAATCCGGTCCAACTACACCCAATAACTTTGGGATAATACCTAAGACAGGTTACATAGTTTATAAAAGAGGCAGGGGAAAAAACATCATTTTTAGGGTGACAATTTTGCCAGCAAGAGACAAATTCAGCTTCTTCCATTGTTGAAGGTCCACTAAAACCTCCTCCATCACCCCCTTTAAATTTTTGGAACATGTCACCTCGAACTGAGGCAAAACATGCATCCCCAAATATTTCACACCCTATGGAGACCATTTCAAAGTATGCAACCCTAACAAAGACCAAGAACTATCAGCCTTACATAATGGCAGAATCTCATTTTTTCCCAGTTTATGCACAACTCAGAAATTGCGCTAAAGGAATCAATGATTTCCCATGCCTTCGGAAGTGAAGTTTCCACTTTTGACAAAAGCAAAAGCAAGTCATCAGCATAAAGTAGGGTGGAAAAAGATCTCCTTCCCACAGTAATGCCTTTAATCCCAGGGTTCTGTGACAATGCTAAATTTAAAGGTTCAATGGCAAGCAGGAAAAGTAATGGGCTAAGTGGGCACCCCTGCCTCATACCTCTTGACAAAAAAAAGGGTACTGGCAAAACTCCATTCACCCGTACTCTAGTCGGGGGTCAGAGTAAAGACAAGTATTCATCGGTGGAATCTAGGGCCCAGTCCAGCTTTAGTAAGCACAAATGGTAAATAGCACCACTCAACTGAGTCAAACACTTTTTCAGCATTTAACCCCACCAGGGCTGCAGACTCCAGGCCCAACACTGCCATCTGGATTAAATCTATGACTGCCCACAAATTGTCACTGCCCTGCCTTCCCCGCATAAATCCAGACTTAGCTTTACTAACTAGGGATCCCATCACTTTCTCCAACTGCATGGCAAGGATCTTAGCCAAAATTTTACAGTCCACGTTTAAAAGGAAAATGGGGCTGTAATTGCCAAGTAGTGGGGTCCTCACAGGTTTCGCAAGACAGTGACAATTGCATCTTTCATAGAATCGGATAGAAACCAACATTCCCCACCACCTGGAATAAATCCAAAAGCAGTGGAGATAATTATGATTCAAATGCTTAGTAAAAATCAGCACTAACTCCATCCGGCCCTTGCACCTTCCCACAGCTAAAGATTTAATTGCCTGTGTACCACTTGTGAAGAAATATCTTTATCCAATGGAGATGCTTAAGTCTAACAACAACCTAGGCATGTCGAGGTGTTCAAAAAGATCTCTTAGTCTGTTTGTGAGGGTGTACTGAGGACTGATATAGGCAAGAATAAAATTCTCACAACTGCTCCACAATAGCTCCTGCATCAGAAACAACTCCTCCATTATCATCCTTTAAATACAGAACCTGCACTTCCATCACCCTCTTCTTCAGTCTGTAAGCCAAAAGCTTACTCATCTTATCCCCTGATTCCCAGTAAGCCTGCCTAAGAAAAAACAAGACCCGCTGGGCTTTCTGTTGAAATATCACATTCAACTGATCCTTACAGGTAACCAATTCGTGAATCTTCTCCTCCTTATCTGCCTGGGATGTATAAATCTCCTTTTTCAGCTGTTGAATTCTTTCCATCAGGGTCTCCACCGTCTCTTTTTACTTCCTATTAATATGGGAGGCATAGAAAATAATTCGACCCCGTAAAAAGGCTTTAAATGCATCTCATAAGACAAAAGACGAGACCCCAGGGGAAGAACTGGGCATAAAATAAAAGCCAACCTCCCCTACCAGCCATTGATGGAAATCCCCCGAAAGTAATAAGTCAGGGTTAAAACGCCAACAAAGAGTTCTCGTCAAAGTCTGTCATGGCTCCCAAATAAGAGACACTGAGGCATGATCCAATAGAATGATTGGTCTATGAGATACCTCCAAGATATCCGACAAAATAGTTGAACTACATAAAAAGTAGTCTAGCCGGCTATAGGACTGGAATATCAAGGATCAAAAAGTAAAGCCTTTAAGAATGGGATTCAAGACCCTCCAACAGTCAGCCAGTTTAAATTCCTCACAGAAACAAAAAATAATCTCCCTAGACCGCTGGTTGGAGGGGACCCCTTTCTCCAAAGGGGACCTATCTACCATCAGATCTGAAACAAAATTAAATTCCCCCCAAGTGAGAAGCATCCTAGGCTGCACATACATTACTGATCAATAATTTGCTGAATTAACTGGGAGAAAAAATCTGGAGAATCAGAATTTGGGGCATAAACATTGACCAGTAGTAAAGGAACAGCCTCCACTTTGCCCTTGACAAGTACCCACTGTCCCTCTTTATCAGACTCCCAATGCTCTACTACCAAAGGGCAACCCTGTTTTACCAAAATAGAGATCCTGCTTTTCTTTGAAGTATATCAGCTGGAATATGCTCTACCCACCCACCCCCATTCAAGATCAGCTACATCCCGCCTTAGAAGGTGGGTTTCCTACAAGAAAATAATATCACAGTTACAGGATTTTAAATATGTAAAAACCTTTTTTCATTTAATGGGGATATTTAAACCTTGAACATTCTAGGTCATAAAGGAGAATTGCACCATATTATTAACAACATAAAACAACAGCTAAAGAGTAAGGCAACAGAAGTAAACCCCCGGCGGTGGGTGTCCCTCCCCATTTGCCAACATCTTCTCAAACCCTCCAGACAATAACTCCCCACAAAACAGACACTGAGAAGAAATAACATACTAGCTATATAGCTCCAGTAAAACTCTAAACTGGAACAGGGGGTTTAACCCACAATGTAACATACCCATGACTACCAATGGTACAACTCCCTTCCCTCCCTTCCTCCCTCCCACATCACCCATATGCATTATACACATACAAAAAAATCCCAAGATACATAGACCACACCCCTTCCCCCCTCAAAACCAAGCATGAGGCACGGGAAAAAGGGATAGCTGTCAATGCCCACAGCTCCCCTGCTGGTGTAGAGGAGTAGTCTCTAACCCCCAACCCATGAAGTGCAGTGAGGCAATGTACTGGGCTATCTTGAATAAATACATTGCAAAGGTGAGTGCAAATAAGTTGCACTAAAAATGATCTTGCATCTCATCTGGGCAATCCTAGGTAAATGCATAGCAAAAATGGTTAAAAGCAGGCACTCACTGCGAAGAAGAAGAATGCATCTCATTTGGGCTATTTTGGCTAAATGAACTCTAAAAATGACTAAAAGCAAGACCCAAGTAAAACAAAGATCTTACATGTCAGATGGGTTATTCTGGATAAATGCATTATAAAAACTGGTAAAAGCAGGATGCCACTAAAAACTAAAATTGCATCCGGTGGCTCATTGACACTGTGGTAGAGCTACCGCTCCTGACATCGGTGAACCAGGTTCGGGAACTATCTTAGGTCATTGGGGGCTGGCCAGGAGGAGGACTGAGCATCCAAGAGGACACTTTTCTCCTCCAGGGGGGGATAAAAAGGGCTGCTATAGCCTCTAGAACTGCCACTGGTGGAAGCACAGGCAGCAGTACCAGACTCGTGGAGTTGGGAGAGGAGGACACCATCAGGCACTTGGCTGTAGCATGCACTATCATGTTGTCAGCCTGGGCTTATGTCTTATGCACCAGAATCCTCAGGTGTTGGGTATCGAGGGGAACTCAAAAACACCTCTGCATCAAGCAGCATGATGCCGGGACATGGGTATGCCAGGATGCAGCTGTGAATGTTAAGGATCCTGGTATGCCAGGATCCATCCAAAAATCAGGGAGGTATATCTTCAAGCTTCTGTCTGAGCAAGTAAAAAAATATTGCATCTCATCTGGCCATCTTATGTAAACTCATAGTACAAAGGGGTAAAAGCAGGACCCCAATGAAGATGAGAAGTCGAATCTCAGCTGCCCTATTCTGATAAATACTTTGTAAAAATGGGCAAAAGCAGGACTCTATTGAAAATTACAAAACGTTGCTTCTTAGCCAAGGTAACTTGGGTAAATGCAGTGTCAAAAGTAGAAAAGACAGGACCCACTGAACATGAAATGTTGCATTTTCATCTGTGCTATACTGGGTAAGCACTTTGTAAAAAGAGAGAAAATCAAGACCCCACTGTAAATGGCATGTATCTCAGCAGCTGGATTATCCTAGGTAAATGCAATTTAAAAAGAGATAAAAGCAGGACCCCTTTGAAAATGAGATGTGGCATCTCAGCTAGACTGTTTTGGGTAAACACATTGTGAAAGTGATAAAAGCTGGACTCCATTTAAAATTATATTGCATTAGGCTGGGACATCCCAGGAAAATACATTGTAACAAGGGATAACAGAGGAACTCCACTGAAAATAAGAGGTTGCCTCTCAGCTAGGCTATGCGGTGTGAATGTAATGAAAACATGGAAAAATCAGGACCCTATCTGAAAATAAGGTGTTGCCTCTGAGCAAGGCCACCCTGCATAAATATATTGTGAAACTGGGAAAAATCAGGATTTCAATAAAATTGTGATACTGTTTTGTAGATCAGCTGGGTTATCTTGAGTAAATACATTGTAAAGGTGAGTACAAGTAAGATACCACTGGAAATGATATTGCATTTCATCTCTGCTATCTTAGGTAAATACATTACAAAAATGGGCAAAGGCAGGAACTCACTAAATATGAGGTACTGCATCTTAGCTGGACTATTTTAGCGAAAGAAAATGTAAAACTGAGCAAAAGTAGGACCAAACTAAAATAAGACATTATATACTGTATCAGCTGTGTTATCATGGATAAATGCATTATAAAAGTGGTAAATGCAGGACCCCAAATAAAAATGAGATATTGCATCTCAGCTGGCCTATCCTGCGTAAATCCATTATGACAAAGTGCAAAAACAGGACTCCATTGAAAATGTGATGTTGCATTTCAGCTGGACTATCCTGGGTAAATGCAATGCAAGAAAGGGTAAAAGCAGGACCCTACTGAAAATAAGATGTTGCACCACAGCCAGGCTATCCTGGGTACACAGATTGTAAAAAGTGGTAAATGCTGGAACCCACCGAAAATACAATGTTATATACAGTATCAACTGAGATATTCTGAGTAAATGCATTGTAAAAAGTGGACAAAGAAGAACCCCACTGAAAATGAGAAGTTGCAGCTCAGTCAGACTATCTTAGATAACTGCATTATAAACAACCATTTGTCAATGCCGAATGTTGTCTTACTGACATTGGCATCGATAGCACAGGAGTTGAACAGATGCATAATAGGAATGGCAGTAAAGTATGAAAGTGACATCAAACCCCACATCACCCTACAGAGACTAACAGGCACTGAGGTGTGCCTTTGGGCATCGGCCATAATGTTCATGGCTTTTCAGCTCACCCTACCCTGCAGTGCGACAAATATCACGTTGTGCCTTGGGATCCTCGGCCGTTACGCTCACCCCATTCAGCCATAATGTTCATGGCATTTTACCGCACCCTATCTTGCAGACACCGACAAGTGCTGAGGTGTGCCTTGGATTGTTCGACTTTACAGTCACTCATTTCATAAGGACATATGCTGAAATGGGTGCAGCATAGGAGAATGAGGCAGACTGTGGGGCCAAAGAGTCCAAGGCACACCTCAATGCCTGTCAGTGGCTTTGGGGGGGATGGTATGGCATGAGCATGATAGCCGGCAATGCAAAGACACACCCCTGATGCCTATCAGTCTGTACAGGGTGGGATGTTATGGTTAGAAACACTAATGACATGGCCATTTGTTGGTATTTGCACCACAAATTTGCAACACAGCATTTTTGTGACCCCCACATCATGAAAGAATTTGATACCTCTGCTTATGAATAGTGGCACTGTGATTTTGTTAATCTGTCCCGAACATTGATTTCTCGCAGCGACTGTGCCATTCTGTGCCAGATATAGGAAAACACCATTCAGGCAGAATGTAAAAAATGACAGCTGTACCATTCATAGGTAGGTGTGAAGAGATGGCAGTGTTGAAAATCTTGAGTGAAAATATTAAAAATGCTTGAATTTACAAGCATACGTAGAAACTGCGCAATGCACACTCGTAATGCAGTCATTTAGTGGAATTATTTCACCAAGTTTTCAACATAGGCATTTTGGGGCCGCTGCTCGTGAACACTGTCACTATGATTTTCTTCAGCTCTCCTGATCGTTGATTTCCCACAGTTACCGCGCCATAGTGAGCCACATATGCGAAAACACATTTTGGGCAGGATCTGAAAAAAATTACAGCTGTACTGTTCATAAGGATGTATGCAAAATTGACAATGTTGAAAATGTTGAGTGAAAATATTAAAAATTGTCGAAGTTACGAGTGTGCATGGAAAATGCGCAACACACGCTAGTAACAGTAATTTTATGGACTTTTGTCACCACATTTTCAACATAGGCATTTTAGGATCTCTGCTCATGAACAGTGTCACTGTGATTTTCGTAATCTGTCCCGAACACTGATTTTCCACAGCGACCATGCTATTCTGTGCCTGTAGTGCGAAAACACATTTTGGTCCAGGTGTGAAAAATGACAGCTGCACTGTTCATAAGGAGGTGTGAAAAAATGGCAATGTTGAAAATCTGGAATGAAAATATTACAAATTGGTGAAGTTACAAGTGTGCATGGAAACTGCGCAATGCACGCTCGTAACACAGTCCTTTTTTGGAATTTTTTCACCAAATTTGCAGCATAGGCTTTTTGGGAGGCCACCTCATGAACAGCGACATTGTCATTTCATTACTCAGTCCCGAAAGGTGACTCCACGCAGTGACTGCAAAATCACCTTTTGGGCCTGAATAATGCCATGACAGTGACTGAATTCATGAGGAGGGGTCCCAAAAACTCCACGTTGAAAATTTGGTGGCAAAAGTAAAAAAAATGCCTGAGATATACACATAAGTTGAAAAAAAAAACACATTTATGCCATTATACAGCTTACGAGCATTTTTTCAGTTCGCGGACGACTTTGAAGAGTGCAGACATGTTCCTGGCCCACCGAAGATGTCATGCTGGGCTCTGGAGGTAATTATGGTGTGGGGAGGTGTGGGGATGCAGGGTGCATGGCGGGTGAGTGCGGGTTGGGGGAGGGGCCACCGGACTCAATGAGGGACCGTTTTCTGTTTTACAAGGTAAAAAAAATTAAAAACCATCGCAGGACTTTTTTTTCCCCACAGGAACATTTGGCACTCTGGGGTGGCATCCCAGCGTGCCACCTGAGTGTTTTTTTTGGGGGTGCTGTAGCCGATGGGGGATTTTGCACCCCCACCAGCCATACAGAGTTGGGGAGGGTCACATGAGCCAAGGGGGATTGAGCACCCCCTCGGCACCTAAGAAATGGGGAGGGGGTCATTATGCTGTTGGGGATTGGACATCCCCGTTGGCAAATGAACTTAGGAGGGGGCATGCCAACAGGGGGATTGGGCACCCCTGTCAGCTTTCAGTGGGACTGTGAAAGGCAGCGGCTATTGGTTGGCTTCTGTGGGGACTATGAGAAGCTAACGAGGAAGCCTCTGTCATGTTGCTTGACAGGGACACCAGATAAGGCAAGCAGTAATTGGCTGCTGCAATCAGGGACCGCTTCATGGGTAAGTTTTTGAGCACTGGCACCCCCCTGGATTGGCAGAGCTCCTTGTGCCTGCTGTCCCCTCTGCCTACTCCCTCAGGTCTCTGGGTCCTGCTATCCTTAAGGTTCCTGCTGTGCATACTCAAATGGGAGACAAGGGTTTTGCTTCTTGTGCCCCTAGATTATGGAATTCCTTTCCTGTGCAGGTCTGCTCCTCTCTCTCCCATGCATGCCTATGAACCTCTCTGTGGAAACACCTGAAGCTCTCTTTGGCATGTGACTGTCATAAACCTCCCTAATTACCTCGGTCCCCTGCACTGCACTCATTTATATCATCTCCTCTACTTTGGCTCAGGTCCTGCTGTGGTAGCTTGCGCCCCTGGATGTGGCCTTGTGTAAAATGTGTTAATTTCTCCACTTGCTGGTGTCTACATTTGTCCTGACTTTGATACTGCTGGGGGTCTTGTACTGTTGATATCTGTATATAATGCTTAGAACATTGTCTTAGTGTCTCTGTATTTATTTTATATTTGACCTTCCCAATGTGTAATCTGAATTATCTTACTGTGTCTGTCATACTTCTCCTGACCTCAATGTACCTGCCTTGCTTGTGTCATGTTGTGCTCTGTATGAAATCATAATTCCTGTACTCTCCTGGGTTGTACCTGAAAATAGGCACATGTTTTGTCTAGTGTACTTACCTGGTCAGCAAAAGCTAAATAAATTTCTTTCAAGGTGGTGGCATGTTTCTCAACTGCTGTCATAAACAGCGTGCTATGCCATTGGCACCACAGAGCCTGGCCACAAAAAGCAGTGGCACCATTCACTGTAGCAGGACCGTACCTCGTAAACGGCTGCATGTGCAAGATAACATAAAAAAGGTAAAAGCCAAAGCAGAGCCCCACTGAAAAATGAGATTTTGAGCCTTAATTTTGCAACACTGGGCAAATCCATTGTGAAACTGAATACAAGCAGAATCTCAGTGAAACCAAGACTGCATATGAGCTGGGCTATCTTGAGTAAATATATTCTAAAAATGAGCACAAGGAAGATTCCTCTGAAAATAATATTGAAACTCATCAGTGCCTCACCAAGATAACTCTCATTCTGTATTTTGCCAGGTCTGAGCAATAGGGCCAATTAAGCAGTATGATGAGAAGTTCACCTTCCCCTAGCACTGGAGAACTGTCATGCGTTCTTGCTGCCACCACCTAACATTCATCTTTGGGGCTTTGGGTGAAAACTCAGGTTGCTAGTACAGAACATGGCTCTCTAACTACTGTCCTGTTGGGCTGGCCCTCTAAGCTTTCATTTCTGATGGTGGCCTGGCAAGGCAGCCACAATAAAAGTCAAGTTGCAACAATAGTCACACAACTACAAGTAGTGCTTCCAGAAAACCGGAAAGGCTGCTGTGTAGATGTGTGATACAGTCTGTTAAACACTATTGTAGGTAAGAAAGAAAAAAACATGCACATGCTAGATAAAAAAAGCAAGTACTCTTTAGACACCATTCCTACATGACAGTAAAAGCCCTCACACGTGCAATAAATGGCTCAATTCTCTCCATCAGTGACTATGGCCTTGTTGTGTATAGCACAGCCACAAATACTGCCCTGAAAAGAGTTAGAACAGTTTTGAACAAGGACTGCAGGCTGGTGCTAGATGCAGCATCCTCACACATACCTGTGATCTTTATGCCCAAAGTGGCTAAACCTACATGAGAGAATCAAGTATCAAGTCTGCCTGCTTGGTAAAAAACCCTCCTAGGTCTAACCCCAAAATCCATCCAGAGGCTTCTAAAACTAGCACTAAATTCACATCTGACCAGGGGAAAGGCAAGAAATGCCCTGCACATCCCTTTTCCCCACACAGCACTTGCCCAAAGATCATTCTCCTATAAGGCCCTACTCTGGCTCAATGAGCTCCCGACCAGTATAACAAATAACAGAACAAACAGATTCTGTCTGTTGGCTAAGATGCAGGTAGAGGGGATCAAGAGGACAGGGTGGAAAATGTGAGCTTTGCTTGGGGACCAAGGAGTAACAGTAGGAGGGGAGAAGAGAGATGATCGAGTGTAAGGGAGAGGGGGAGTAAGGCAGAATCCCTGAGGCTGGGTGAAGAAAAGAGGGGATGAGAGAGTCTAGCAGGAGGAGTAGGGGGGAGGGAGTAAGATAGGCAATGAGCGGAAGAGGAAGGAAAAGAGGAGGAATGAGAATGAGAGTCTATCAGAAGGGGAAAAGGGCAAGGAAAGAAAAGAGCAAGTTCAACTGGGGTGTGTTGGAGAAAGGGGGGCACAGAAGACACATGAGAACAGCATGGATGAACAAGTAGCCAGTATGAGGTCAGGAGTCACAGAAAGGACAAGGTCATGAGACCAAGAAAAGAGTAAAACAAAGACAAGGAAGGGGGAACAAGTTAGTGGCACTGGGGTACTCACAAGGACAAAGAGCACAGACAAGGTCATGATCTTTGGTGACTTCATCATAAAGGGAGTCCACCGACTAAGAAAGGGGGGTAGTTTATAAAAGGAGGTCAGTCTTCTGTGAGCCAGGGATGGAGGCAGGAAGGGTGATGCCAAAAATAAAGGAGGGTATTAGGGCACGGGGGGGAATGCCGCACCTAGTCCTGCACCTAGGGACAAATGACCTGGCGGGAAATGATGTAGGGGAGGTACGAAGCAGGTTCAGGGAGCTAGCCAGGAGATGCAGGGAGATGGTTAGCTCTCTGACTTTTTCAGAGGTCTTGCCTGTTCACTGCAGTAGCAGCGTTAGGCAGTTGAGAATAAAATACTTCAATCATTGGCTCAGTGATTGGTGCAAAGGGGAAGGATTCACCAGCTTAGGGGAGTGGGGGGATACTTGGGCAGGGGAGAATCTTTATGCTAAGGACAGACTACATATAAATGAGGGGGTGCTAGGGTATTGAGGGGAAAGTTGCAAAGCTACATGGATGGAGTCAATCAATCATTCAATCTTTATTTTATACTGGAGGGTATGTGAGCAAAAATGCCTGTTTTCACAAACGTCCAGTTGAGCATAAAAACAGACAACAGGTTAAACATTTCAAAGGTATATACAGTGAACTCAAGGGATATACAATGTATCGGGGATAAGAGAATAAATAATAGCAAGGACAAATATACATAGTGAAGATCACGTTGGAGGTATAATTTGAGGTCAGAAACATTGGACAATACAATTAAAGCATAAATGTGCACAAAGGTCAACAAACCATGTACTTCAATTCAATTCAATTTGCTTTATTTTTAAAAGGCACTATTCCAAATGATCATAGAGTCTGTACACTAAAATCAGTGAATAAATAATCAGCCATAAAATTCACAGAACATAAAACTCAATCAATACAGTCTGGACAGGCAAGCTCAAACAAACAGGTTTTTAAAGCTGTCTTAAAGCCCTCCACAGTCTGGCATTCTCATATCTGATGAGGTAGAGAATTCCACAGGGTAGGGGCCACAAATTCAAATGCTCGAGCCCCAGATGTCTTTAGCCGAACCCTGGGAACCTCTAGCAATCCCTCGTTGGTGGAGCAGAGTGGTCGGAGAGGACAGTTGGGATGAAAAAGCTCTTGCAGCTAGCTCAGACCCCATGTGTGTAGGGCTTTATAGATCAGCAAACCAACCTTAAAGGTGATCCACCACTGAACTGGCAGCCAGTGCAGTTTGCGCAGCACAGGAGTAATATGACTGGATTGAGACAACCCGGTCAACAACCTTGCCGCAGTATTCGGCCCCAGCTGCAAGCGGCAGATATCAACCCCCAGTAGCCCTCGGTACAGGAAGTTACAGTAAACAAGGTAGGAGGTCACAAAGGCATGAACTAAAGTTGGAAGGTCACTGGGAAGAACAAGGTGCTTAATCCGGGTGATATTTCTCAAATGGTAAAAAGAGGATTTGATGACAGGCAACTCCTGGGAACATATCGTTAGCCTATCATTAAAAATAACACCCAGATTCTGCGCCTGCTCAGAGGTCAGCAGCTGTTGGCCCTCAAGCCAAAGCCTGAAGGCCTGATTAGCCACCGACCCCTCTACCCGGTGACCTGGGTCCACAGCCAACACCTCAGTTTTGTCAGAATTCAACTTCAACCAGCTGGTAGTCATCCCACTCTGAATCTCAGCAAGGCAGTTGTTAAACACAGAAACGGCACTATCCTGTTCAGGCACAAAAGACAAGTAGAGCTGGGTGTCATCTGCATAGCAGTGAAAACCCAGCCCAAACCATCTTACAATGTCCCCCAATGGCAGCATATACACCGTGAACAACATGGGGGACAGCACTGAGCCCTGAAACCACCCCACATGGCAGAGAGAATGATCCTGAGGAATATACCCCAGACACCACCCTCTGAGATCTGCTGGTGAAAAAAGAATGGAACCATCTGAGGACTGTTCCAAACAGGCCACAGATGAACCACAGTCACTTGAGCAGCACCCCATGGTCCACAGTGCCAAACGCTGAAGAGAGATCAAGAAGAACCAAGATGGAACGGCTCTTCCGATCCCTCACTATCAGGAGATCATTGAGCACCCGAACAAGGGCCATCTCTGTGCTATGTCTCTTCCAAAATCCTGACTGGAGAGGGTTATAGATATCATAGATAGTTAGATGATTCCCTAGTTGCTGCATGACCACTTTCTCAATAACTTTCTCCACAAAGGAAAGGTTAAAGACTGGTCTGTAGTTGGCAGGACAATCTGGGTCAAGCGAAGGTTTTTTTAAGGAGGGGTGTAACCACCGCCTCCTTCAGGGAGTCCAGGAACTCACCTGACTGCAATGAACACCAGACTATCTCTTCAAGGACCATGCAGATGACATCAACACACCCCACTAGGAAGCAAGTTGGACCCAGATCCAAACTACAGCAGGTCGGTCACACATTTTGGACAATCTGCATGTTCTCTATGAGCTCCAGCTGGTCAAAGTTGCACCAACCAAACTGCACTGTAATAACCTCCCACTGACTACTGCCAGCCCCATTACAGTGAACTGCAAGAATCTCAGATCTGATGTTGGCAACCTTATCAGCAAAGAGAGGAAGGTGTTTTTTCTGGCTGACTTGTGCTGTGTTGTGCTGTGCTGAGCTGAACCCTACTGCACTGTGGAGAAGCGAGGGGAGCAGGATCTTTTTCAAGGCTTTTTTCTATATTTTTAAAGGTATGCTATCTATGTCATGAATTAGAGCTTACCAGATTTTCTTGTGTTAAGCACCGCTGCCATCCCAGTTTAAGGCATTCTCTGCTTCTTCCAGGAAGAAGACCAAGGTGGTGGTTGGATTAGGAGAAGCCGAGGAGCCCTTTGGAAAGGCTCGAGCATTGACAGGCTGGCTGTAAATTACAACTGGGAAATCTAGGGAAACCTACAGAAACTGTGGAGATTTTGGAAGAATTCATTAAAGAAATAACTGCAGAACTGTAGAACTATGGACCTGCATACTGCATACTGCTGCGTATATTTTAATTGCATTTTTCTTGGGCAATAGATATCTTTGATTCCCTTGATTTTGCTTGTCTGCAATTTAAGTTTTGCAGTATTTTATGCTGTATTATGTTGCACTAGGATATATTGTATATTGTTTGTTTATGCTGATCCATATTTCTATATATTTTAGCACTTATTTAGCATTTATTTTAGATAATTGGAAGCTAGTGTAATAACAATGAGGGCACGTGTTATTGGTCAATTAACCAGGTGTAGTCGACAAGTTGACTGCCTGATTGTGCTGTTGCTTAGAGCATGCATAGTGTTCTTACTTGTAGGATTATCATCTTTTTGCCACTTCAAACAAACTTGTAGATTAAGGGCAGGATATTCAAAAGGGTTGTGCATGGTGCAACAGGGGTGCACCATGCACAACCCACTGATGTGCCCCGGCATGATATTCAAAAGGGGAAAGTGCCCGGCGCATATCCCGATGCATCGGGGCACATCAGTAATATATGCAGCACAAGTGGGGGGGGCATGCCCATGCATACCCCGCACATCCCGATATTCAGCCCGGGATGTGCTGAGCATAGGCAGGTGCAATCCCTACGTGTGCCACACACAGTTGTGCCGAAAAGGAAAGGAGCAACAGCTGGCTACCCACAGGTGAGCTGCCATATTGCAGGGTGCAACACAGCAGCTGCCAGCTGTGGGTGACCACCTGAGCTCCATTGCGCCCGTATTATCGTAGCCTCTGATGCCCGATCGTGGGCTATTATACACGTCCTTGAGGTTCAGTGGACTTTACACCAGTCTGGCTATTAACATTATCCTGGGTTCAGGCTCAGCCGATCAGGGCTTAGTGAGAATTTCGGGGTCAGCTGTTTCTTGTTGCTCACCACTGTCTACCTCACCCCCGCCGCTGGGCGGGTGGCATCACCTTGCCGCCCAGTCACCTGCCACCGACAGCATGGTTGGAGCATGTTTATTGGTCCGCAGCATGGCACAGCGCGCAGACCGCATTGTACCACATGTTCCAAATGTGAATGAATTCATCTCATTCGCCTAGTAGATCGTAGTACAGTATGGTTCTGCACGCCCATTGGCCCACACTGCGATCAATGGGCGACGGCCATACCGCACGCTGTCAGTTGGCGGGTGGCTGGAAGCCGCGGTGGTGCTGCCGCCCGCCAAGCTGACTGAGGAGGGAGCGGGGTGGCGGGACTGAGTGGGTGGGTTGGAAGGGGGGGTACCACTGGACCACCAGGATTATTTCATTCACTGTAAGCCCACGATCGGGCTGTGGGATCAGGTCCACTGGATCACCAGGGATATTATTTAATTTAAGCCCATGATTGGGCTGAGGGATAGGGTCCACTGGAACACCAGAGATATTATTCATTGAATGCCCATGATCAGGTGTTGGGGCACGTTGACCGCCGGGGGCAGGGGGCATCAGTCCCTGATGGCTGCAGCCTGGCAGGGTGCCAGGTGCAAGTTGTCAGGGATCAGGGCACCTGTATGCAAATGGGGCCATAATGACATGCAAATTACCCCATTTGCAACTTGCATTCATTATGGCTCCATTTGCATATCCACCATTGAATATCATGGTTGCTGTGTCTAGTACAATGGCACTTGTGCTAGTGCATCCCCCTGCTCCTCTCTGGCCACTTGTGCTGGCACAGTGCCACTGCACCATGCGCAATGCAGGTGGCCACAGTGCCATATTCAATGGTGCTGAGCCATGGTGCAGCACCATTGAATATCACCCTGTCAATGCCCTGGTGCATCCCAGTTGTGCTGCACCCACGCTTGCACCACAGCCTGGTGCAGTCTGAATACCCCATCCTCAGAGTGTAGCTGTTGGGTACTGCTCTGTTCTAGGTTATAGCTGGTGGAAGGTAGTAAGACACCAAAAAGTGATGAAGTACTTCCCTTATCTGGTGCTGCTGTTGGGCGGAATACTGGGACCATTTTTCAGATGTGGTTCCTGAGCGATATTGCCTTGTGTTGCAGGCTATCACTGTAAAGTAAATTAATAGCTTGTTCCCTAATTTTAACTTATTGCCTATAGAACAGCTATTCCTTTAGCTTGTGTCTTTGCTTTCCTTGCTGTAACCTAAGTAAGTAGCCCAAATATTACCTAAAAGCTGCAAGTTCAACTTGTATATATATTATATTTTATTTTTCTATCACATTGCTGTATTTAATTGTAGCGTGTCACCCCGTAATATTGAACAGCCAACATTTTTGGGCAGTCAGATCATTAAGTAAAATTGCACATTTGTTAGGACTTCATTTTTAGACTGTGCAGCCACAGAGTTAATAATATTTTAGGTGTTTTTGGTAGGCTTTTACGTATAATCTTGCCACTTGCTCTTTGATTCAGGCTGAACTATATTTATTTAATTGTTTTTTTAGTGGGAAACAGTTACACCTGTATCATTAGGAGACTGCACCAAAATCTTTATTGGAGCATCTTTGTGCCATGGCAGAAGCAAGGTTTTGTCTCTTTGAATGCTTTGTCTATCAGTGTTGGTAGGGTTGCTATACTGACCTCTGCTAGAAGACCACACGACAGAGGAAAAATCTTCTGGCAATATCGCACACATTCCTCAAGTCTTTGCACCCTAGGAACTAAAGGACACTGAATTAGACTCTGTGCCAATAATCTATAGATAGACTGAAGGACAATTCCACGAACAAAAATCTTGGACTCTGGATTTAAAACTGTTGGAGGATTTTATTAATTATACATTGTCCTTGGATCCTTGGACTATTTGTATCTGTTTTGGTTATTCTATAGAGTTATTTTATAGGTTTTCTGAGAATCAAACTTACCTCAGTTTTTAAAAGTATATTCCCTAATTTTAGGTGTTATTAAAGGATTAAAGGACAGTAATAGGGATAATTACTTTTGGAATATTTAATACTGACTGGGCGAATTGGTTTTATTGGTTTTACTGCACTGATTGTATTGATTGTCTAATTGCATTTCTTAAGAATTGAGAATGGTTTACACACGAAGTGGTAAGCTTACAACCCCAGAGACAAATTTACAGCAGGGAATTGGAATGAGGAAAAATATAAAAAAAAATAAAAACAAGGAAGAAATTAATGCGGTGGATAACCATCTAGAACATGAGAATTCAGGAATAATTCCCCCTGCAATTAATATTGGGGAATGTGTTACAAATGGCAGTAAAAAAAAAAACAATCAATTGAAAATAATTGATTTCATTAAACAGTCTACCTCAGTAACAAAAACTATACCCCTTATGCACCCAGGTGAGTAAACAAAAGAGCTAGGGGACAATCTATATAGGACAAGACTTTCTGAGTCCCCTAACCCATCACATCAATTGATTGGAATAAATTCCTCTGAATATTGTGGCACAGATTATGTCAGTGCCTTAGAGTACTCGGAATTATATTTGAATTCCATGGCCTCTAAATATACAGATGTAGCTACCATTTAAATACTATCATATACAGAAGATGAGGATCCCCTCTATAAAAGTGGGAAGCAGGATGGGTCGCCACTCAGTGCAGACAATCTTAGTATGATTATAAAAGATCTAAAGCAGACAATAAAAGGTATCAAGAAGTTGGTGGTTGAACAAAACTATGGGAATCATTCTGAATGTTCCTCACCACAATATTTAACATCACCTACTTCTTCATCGCACTCGCTGATGTTTTTTCTGGAAACTGAGGGAATGAGTGTTCCATCTAAGAATGTGAGACATGTATCATGTGAGACAGAGGTTATTTATAATAAAGAGCTTTTTGAGAATAAGAGAGAGACTTCACATCCTCTTCCTCTCTCTCCAAGCAAGCACTGGAAATTATTAAAAATCAGTATTGAGAACTTATGGGTAATTAAGGAGGAAGTAGCCAAACTTAGAAGTGATTTTTTGTATAACAAAACTGTTCTAGAAAAAATACAAAGTAAAATATTAGAAGGCACTTCAGGGTCTGATGTTACAACAGAAAATATTCTCAAGGAGGGAATATGTACTGAGAATAAGGTCCTTCAGGTTAATCTTCCTCCTCCTTTCCTTAAACCTAGTGATTCCCCAGTATACGAGGATATTGTTAGCAGCCAGCAACAAGGGAAAATAAAACCTAGGCAGAATTCAAAACAAAAAAGAAGGAAGAAGTGTCCTAAATTGGGCCATGTTAACAATCGGGAGGAAATACATGTAAAATTTACAGAGAAAGGGCACTGTAGCAAATCGAAATCAAAGATGTAAATCTGATGGCAAAAGAAGGCAAGTAGTTGTGAATTATGTAGGAGTAATCCAGGATGTAGACAGGGAAATGCTTCCTAGACAAGAACTGATGGATAAAACATTGCAGAACTTTCTTCCAACTATGTCAGTGTGTCAACAGAATGTTGTCAATCATGGGGAGACCAAGGTCCAAATAGGAACCTTCCCTCAATGCCAGGAAAAGGGAATGTCTCAAACCATAGAATCTTGTATTTTGGATTCGGAAGGAAGTCAGGCAATACCTTCTGAATATTTAATTGAGATATATGGCATTTGGAAGTTATTTCAAGACACAGAGGCTAAATTAACTGAATGGATAGCTAAGCTATTATGTATGCCACAACTAGTGGAGGGAATTAGTGTTCTTAGGCCTCCAAACACAGATCAGCAGCACTGTGTTTTAGTTTATTGTTCCACTCTTATGCTAGCTGAAACATTGTGGCAACAAGAGGAGGATTTGAAGAAGAAAGGTATATATAAGTTTCCTCCTTATGAGGTGCCTGTGGCTTTTATGGAGCCGTTTTGTGCCCACCAGGTGTGGGCACAATTCCAAATAGGCATAGATTATATACTAGAGGCTATTTCTGACTACAATAGTTCAAGGACCCAGGTGTGGGAGAATAAAACACTAATCCTGTTTGGATGGAAGATGTTGCCTAAAGGTTCAGTGGGGAAAGCAAAGCATGAGATAGCTGCTTTCTTTAGTCAAATTTTGGATTCCCCGATCTATAGGAACAATACTGAATGGCTTTAAATACATAATCCTGATTCTTCCACCCCACAATTGGACATAAACTTTTCCAATTTAAAATTTGTAGAGGCAATTCAAAAGAAGATGCACATTCTTGACACCTTGGAATTGTACTTAATACATCCCAGGGTTTTAGGAGAGAGCCATAGGGAAAAACATCAGCATATTATGCCTGAAAATAAGAACAGTTTTGAGCCTTTGCAGGAGCTTTCTTTAGACTGAAATAATGCCATGAGTCCAGCTAAATGAACCACTAGAAGATTATCCCATTTCAATTCTTTTCTGGAACATTGAGGGGCCGACACTCAAGTTAGCTGATCCTGAGTGTAGGATGTTTCTTGAGAGTTATAATTTAGTATGCTTCCAGGAGACATGGTGTGGGCAACAGACTACACCACTAATCTCAGGCTATGCAAGATATTTTAAAGCAGGAGTTCATCCCAGTAAATATGGACGTCATAAAGCTGGGCTAGCTATTTATGTTAAAACTGCCTTAAATTTTAAAGTAACACAAATGACCTGTAACCTAAATGCTGTCCTTCCCATTTTGATTGAGAAAGCAGGATTTAAAATTGTGCTACTTAACATTTATATTCCACCATATTCCAAAAGGGATTCTTGTCCGCATGATTGGGGAAAATTTGTGGAATTTCTGGAAGGGATAAGTAATACATATATATTGCACCCACTTTTAGTGATGGGTGACTTTAATGCAAGAATCAGCCCTAGACTTATGGTAGAATATCAATGTCCTGCTTTGTTTCTTATATATGCCTCTACAAATTGTAATTTAAGACTAACAAGGCCGTTGAAAGAGAATAAACAGGGCAGGTCCCTATTATAAGCTATGACTGACATAAACTTTAGTCTCACGAATGGCAGAGCTACAAGTGATCTATATGGAGCATACACATATACTGGTCCTTTGGGCTCATCTATTATAGATTTGCTCTGGGGAAATATGGCTACAATAGGGAAAATAAAAACATTCGGTATTTTAGATCATCCAGAATCTGCACATTTTCTGATAGTGTTGGAATATGTAATGATAACAAGGATTAGAAATTCTCATGACAATATTGCCTTGGCAGCAGGGTGTGAAGTCCGAAATTCCAGTAGGATAAAATGGACACTGACCCTTGAGTACCATGCTGATAGGAATGCTGGAGTCTGATATACTTAAAGAATGGAGGCAGGATATTGTAGAAATGGATAGCAAATTAGACCAAAATCGGTTGTTATACACAATTTTGAACTATATTAAACCATTCTTGTATCAAATGAACAGATTAAATAGGGCAGGATCTTGGTTCAATAGAACTTGCAAGAATGCTAAAAAACAACTAAATAAAATGGTATGCTATATGAAGCACAACCCAAGTAAAACGTGCATAAGGCAGCTAAAAAAAGAAGGGCAATTATAAGATGGTGTTGGAAAATGAAGGGAGTAAATTTCAGACTAGTAACTGGGACAGACTGAGACAACTGATATATGAAAGGGACAATAAAAAATTCTGGCTATTAGTTAGCTAAGGTTACCACCAGTCTACTCTCAGAATAGAAGCCTTTGTTACATCTGATACATGGATGTCTTATTCTGAATTACTTTATTATTCCACTGATGAAGTAGTGTATAGGGCCTATAAGGTGGCCTATTACTAGCCTAGACCATTTTATATTAACAAAGAGGAAATTTACAGTGCATTATTGTGCTTAAAGGATAACAAAGCACCAGGCCCATATAACGTAATGGCTGAGTTGTATAAATATAGCTCTGAATGGCGGCTACCTCTCCTTCATGTTTTTTTCAATAAAATCATACAGGGAGCAGACATTCCGTCTAATTGGAAAGCTAATATAGTATGCCCAATATACAAGAAAAAGGGAAGTCTAACTGATCCCTAAATGTATAGGCCCATCAGTCTCATTGATACTCTACAAAAAACTTTCTGTTGGATAATTCTGGACATACTTCAATTGTGGGCAGAGGAGGCTGGCATTATGAGCAAGTGCCAGAATGGCTTTAGGGCCCACGGATCAACAGTGCAACATTGCTATGCTTTATTGCATTTGATCTGGAAATACACTAAGTTCAGAAAGTCAAGGTTGTACTGCTGCTTTGTGGACCTGAAGTCTGTATTTGACTCTATTAGTAGTACATTACTATGGAACAAATTGTATTCTTATAACATAGATCCTGTCCTATTGGGTACTTTGATTAGATTACATAAAGACACTTGGCAAAAGGTTACAATTAATCAAAATGGAGATCTTACTCCTGAAATAAGAACAAAGCTTGGTGTCAGACAGGGTTGCCTTCTGGCTCCTTTTTTTAACTTGTCTATTAATACAATTATAGTTCAGTTGGAACATCCTGACTTTCATTCTCCTGCCATCAAGAATAAAAAAATCTCCTTGCTAGCCTTTGCTGATGACCTTGTTCTTTTGTCAACATCATTTTTGGACTTGCAGTGGAAAGCAACTTTATTTTCTTCACTTTGTAGTGAAAACAAATCAGTGATTAGTATAAGCAAAACCCAAATGTTAATGTTTGAAAATAGACAAAAAAGAACACCAACACTTTTTATTAATAAAGCAAAAATTGAGACGGTCAAATTATATCCTTATTTGGGGGTGCACTTTTCTCAGTGCACTCGATGGATAAAACATCAAGACTATGTTAAGCACAAAGCAATCATTGCCTTCAGTGCCTTCCAGAGTTTTTCAGCCCAAATGGGAAATGAAACAGTTAAGTCTTCTTAAGGTCGTGGAAGCTAAAATACTTGCTAGCATAATCTATGTTTCAGAGGTATGGGCAGTAACAGATTTTAAGCTACTTGAAGTACAATTAATCAAACTCTATAGATTTATTCTTAAAATACCACAATCTGTTCCTGCTGCAATAGCAAGAGATGAATTAGGACAACTTCTGATTGAAGTCTACATCATAGAAAGGAGAATTATATTTTTACTAAAGCTGTTTCTATGCCCAGATTATAGGATACCTAGGATGTGTCTGGAAGAAGAGATAGAATACACATCACTGGGTTTTAGATCTCCAATTATAGAATGTGTAGCAACTTATCTCTATGCAATGGGTTTGGGACACCTCTTATACCAAGCATACTGTATTTCCTTCAAAGAAATATAATTCTAAGTGAAGGAGAGAATTAGAAATATTTAAAATAGTAAGGACATGGAACAGATAAACACGTATAACAACTTCAAGTAGTATAAAATGTTGAAGACATGTCACAATTTGGAGTCATATTTAACAACATTAGCCTGTCCAGATTTAAGGAGAACAGTAATGAGGTTCAGGATGGAATTATATAACTGTCAATAAGTATATTATGCACAAAAAAGAGTAGGAGTGGAAAGTGATAAATGTGTGTGTGTAATCTAAATATGGTGGATGACTTAAAACATGTCACTCAGATTTTCCCACTATATGAGAAACATAGACATTTCTGGTTGGGCTATATTTTAAAAGATCTTGGTCTCCCCACGGATCAGATAATAATAGAGTTATACAAATCAAGGGACAAGCAGGTGTTGACAAGACTTGCACGTTTTTTTTAAATCAATTAAACTGTACAGTATGTGCCATATAAATATTTAAAGAATTATGAGGAATTGATTGCACTTAATGTATTAAATTCAGCAATGCTATGTACATTTTAATGTGTATATGGAAATGTATGATGTATGTATTTTAATGTTGATATTGTGTATTACTATTTATTGTAATGGCTTTATGCTGAACAAATAAAAAATATTTGATTTGATTTATCAGCAAAGAATCAAGCACACTCATCACACTTAACCTGTGAAAACAGTCTCCAAACTTGGAAACATGCTGGACTGCACAGTCTGTCCACAGTTCAAAAGAGTTGAGCTGGTCAATTCAGTGCTGTGGCAATCTCGCTGGACAGGAACGCTGCCTTCTTGCACAAGATAGCCAATTGATAAACCTTGTAATGGTCCATCAATCTAAGCCTGTCAGCTTCAAGGCCTGATTTCCGTCAGCCATGCTTTATCCTTTGGCCCTCTTGCCTCAACTCCCTCAAGGCCTCATCAAACCACAGGGACTGAGGGCATCCACAGTCTCTGTCACAGCCTTATTATAGGCTTGTACCAGGTTCTCTGGACCCACGCTTGCACTTGGGAATCCTGATAGGTTAAGTATTACCATTAGACCATCTGGGGTCACACCCCTTAAAGGGTTGTACAGAACCATCTCCACAGGAGCAGACCTATTGGGGGGAGCCTGGAAATTGAACCTTATAGTGTGATGGTCACCCAAGCAATTCCACCACCAAGTCAGATATCTCCATCCCATGTAGGAAGACCAGGTCCAATGAATGACCATGATTGTGTGTCACAGAGGTAACCACCTGTGTGAGACCCAGCAAACTCATAAGCTGGAGGAAATCCTGGCCAAACTGCAAGAGTTCTTCATTGACCCAGGCATTGAAGTCACCCAGAACTATCAATCTGGGTGACTCCAACACCATGTCAACAATGAAGTCCACGATTTCCTGTAGGAATTGCTTCTCACCCCTGGGTGGACGGTGTACAAGAAGAATCCTGCATCCCACACCTGTGACCACTGGTAGGAATGCAATTCAACAGTTAGTTAAAGCAAAATGGCAAAACAATAGACTTTGATAAAGGACAAGAGAGATAATCAGCCTGGTAATGGATTTAAACTAGGAGAGGGGGGAGTACATGACTAGGGAAGGGAGGGAGAAAGAATCTGGAGGGTCTTGCCTAGTTAGCACTCCCCCAGAGGAGGATGCATGGGATATAGGGAGGAAAAAGTTAGAGTATGGGGAAACTGGTGGAGGGGTATGCTAGCAAATGCCAGGAGGATGGGGAATGAAATTACAGATTTAGAAGCCACATTGGTGGTTGAGGGACTGGACATGGTTGCCATAATGGAAACTTGGTGGAAGGAGAACAATGACTGGGAAGAGGTATCCTGGGTTATAGCCTTTTTAGAAAAGACAGGAAGGGGAAAAGGGGGGGTGGCACTATAAATAAAGGATGGAATAAGGGTGATAGCAGGGCTGGAAAGTCTAGGATCAGCAGAGGTCCTCTGGGTCATCTACTCAAGTGGACTAGAGAGGCTATGCACTTGGGAGTGGTATGCAGGCCACCAAATCAAGGGGAGGAATTGGACAATGAGTTAATGCAGGAGGTACAAAGCATGGCAAACAAGAGGAACTTCTGATGGTAGGGGACGTTAATCTCCCTGATGTGAACTGGGAGATTCCAGCAGATGCATCAGCAAGGAGCAAGGAGATACTGGAATCCCTGCAAGAAGCAAGACAGTCTTTCAATCAACAGAGGGAAGTGGACCTTGCTTTACTTTTGTTACAAATTGTTAAGATTTTCAGTGCAGGAAGAGTTTAAACTCACAGGGACTGAATACTGTTTACTGTGTCTGTCCTTGTGCACAGCTGACTTGATTGGAATTATTGACTGACTGTTTGCATTGCAAAATGTGTAATACTGTGAGTTATTCACTGGACTAAGAATTTGTCATAAGTCCTGAAGTGAGTGCAGGTTACAGTCTGCGTATTTGACCCAGACAGTGCCCCAGGGGGTGGAAACTGTTTTTTGTGTTTATCTCTGTGTGCCTTAAAAGGCCAGGCCAGACTGTGTCAGGAAGTGCTTACATCACAGCTACTTATCAGCCAATAGCTTTGGAACAGTCTTACAGATCTGATAACAACAGTACTATAAGCAAGTGGTTTATAGCAGACTCATCAGAAAAGCTAATATTCTTCAGTTGAAGCTACGTCTGGCTGGAAGCTGCAATACTGGACTTAAGATTTGCAAGAAAGTGAGTTGTGCTCATAATGGAGGGAGGTGAACCTTATAATTTACAATAGTCTTTGGTTTGTAGCAGATATTCTTCAGGTGGAGGCTACTTCTAACTGAAAGGTAAAATAAGGAACTTAGAATTATCAGGAAAGACATCTTTCAATCAACAAAGGAGGTGGACTTTGCTTTACTTTTGTTGGAATTGGTAAGATTTTTTAGTGCAGGAAGAGTTTAAACCCAGAGGGACTGAATACTGTTTAATGTGTCTGTCCTTGTGCACAGCTGACTTGTTTTAGAGCTGACTGCTTTCAGAGCACAAATCACCATGCTGTTTTGGGGCTGGGGAGGTTTACCTGTGTCTGACTTGGATGCCTGGATTTTTCTCTGTTTGATTAGCAGGGTATTTTCTCTGTCAAATTGTCATGTAGGGCATCTTGCTGACAGGAAGGCACTCATTGCAGTGGTGGGTCAGAGCTTTTAGCTGGTGTTTCATGAGGGCACTGTTTGGGCCCAAACCCTGCCACCCCTTACCCCACCCACCCTGGAAACAGTTCCTTTATACATGGGGTTCTGACATCATTTCCTCAAGAGTCCAAGGTGCATATCACTGTCATATCCTCTCTAGCACACTGCACTGACAATATAAGCATACACATTGTATAATATATATATTTCTATATAACAAACCAATCACACACACACATACATATACACACACACACACACACACACATACACACATGCACAAAAAAAATAAATAAAAAAACAAGAAGGTAGACAGACATGTGGGGAATAGTGCAATGTAATGGTTGTGGGGCAGCAGCCTTCTGGGAGTCTTTCTGAAGGCTGAGATACTGCCCTATTTGCAGGCACCTCTCTGCCCTGAGGGAGGAAGTTGCCCATCTTCAGGCCACACTGGACAGTAGTAAGGGAACCTTCCCCAGGCCACACTGGACAGTAGTAAGGGAACCTCCCCATCCAGGGAGCACCAGAGCCACCACCACTACCTCAGAGGTTGTGAAGAAAGCACAGCAGTTGGACCACAGTGGGCACAGGGAGGGTGAGGATGGTGGAATGGAGGCACACCCAGTCAGTTGTTCCACTCCACAATCCATACATCATTCTGGGGGAGCATAGTTCCCCTATGGATGTACCCGCAGAGGAGACTAAGGAGGTTGAGAACAACTGTCACAAGGGAGGCCCACAGGAAGGAGGCAGAGGACACCACAGGGAAAGGAAGCAGCTCGTGGTTGGGGACTAAATTATTAGGAGGATAGAACTGGGGGGAGCACAGAAAACTGAAGTAAGGTGTCTGCCTGGTGCCATGACTTGGAGGGACAGGAAGCGCATCCTCAGGATCATGAGAACAGCTGCACGGGAATCTGAGCTGGACATCATTGTCCACCTAGGGACAAATGACTCAGCTCATCATGAGATTTGAGCAGTGCAGGAGGACTTTGTAGAGTTGTGGAGGGGCCTAAGACAAGTAGCACACACAGTCACCTTCTCAGAGGTGCTGCCTGTCAATGGCATGGTTGAGTCGAGGGTACTTTGCACCAGGCAGTTTAATGAATGGTTGAAAAAATGGTGTGGAGCACAGGGGTTTGGCTTCATTGGGGACTGGAGTTCCACCTGGAAGGAAACCAGCCTATACTGGCAGGATGGTCTGCATCTGTCCAGGAAGGGAACAAGTCTTTTGGGCAATCAATTTAAATGCTTCATTGGCAAGCTTTTAAACTAGTCAAGGGGGGAGGCACTGATAAGCAGCAGGAAAATCCCAGCCTCTCACTACAAAACAGGGTACTAAATGGGAAAAAGACAAAGGCAAGGTAGAAAGGTCAGTGGGGGATGCTGCCACAGAAGGTAAAGCCATCAAAAAATGAAGAGCAATGAGCACCAATGCCCGTAGTCTGGGTAACAAGCTTCCTGAATTAGTGGTCTTGATGGAGAAGGAACATCTGGATATTGTGGCAGTCACAGAAACATGGTACACACAGAACCATGACTGGGATGTAAACATACCAGGATACACATCTACAGGAGGGACAGGGAGGGTAAAAGAGGAGGAAGAGTAGCTATTTACATAAGGGAAGGAATCAAAGCAACAGAATGAAAGGGTAAACAGGGAAGAGAAGAAGCACTGTGGGTCAATCTGGAGACAGGCAATGGCACCACAATCTGCACAGGGGTTGTTTACAGACCCCCCCTATCAGGGGGAGGAAATGGACAAGGAAATGATAGGAAGTATACTTAGAATGCAGAAAAAGGGGAGATATTGCTGATGGGTGATCTGAATATGCCAGATGTTAACTGGAGTACAGTTGCAGCAGCCACTTCTAAGAGTGGGGTTATGCTAGATGCCCTACAGGGGGCATGCCTTAGACAACTAGTATTGGAACCCACTAGAGAGGGAGCAATCTTAGACCTGGTTCTCTCAAATGGAGCTGGAGAGAGGATCATGAGGAAGATGTTGAAGTGGGTAGCCATTTGAGAACTAGCGACCATCGAACAGTATGGTTCACAATAAACACAGCAATAGAGTTAAGCCATTCAAAGGCAAAAGTACTGGACTTTAGGAGGGCTGACTTTGCCAAAATGGGTGAGTGCCAAAGGAATGCACTAGCAAATGGGCAGGAAGGAGAGGTGGAAGAACAATAGGGAATAATAAAAACTGCCATCACAGAGGTAACAAGCTCTTGTGTGAAACAAATAAACAAAACAAATGATGTAAGAAACCACTATGGTTCTCAAAGGAGGTGGCAGTGAAGGTTCAAGAGAAAAGAAAGCATTCAGGAAGTACAAGAAATCACAGAAGGAGCAGGACAGAGATTGTATCAGTTAAAGCAAAGGAAGCTGGGAAGGCAGTCAGAACAGCAAAGGCCTGAACCGAGGAAAAGATAGCCAACTCAGTTAAGAAGGGGGATAAAACCTTTTATAGGTACATCAGGGAGTGAAGGAAGACCAAGGGAGGGATAGTGAGGCTTAATAAAGGGAGGGAGGGTGGGCAGAGGGTGACTGTGAAAAGGCAGAGATACTAAACAAATATTTTTGCTCACTATTTACAAATGAAGAGGAGGAGGTACCTAAAACAAACAATAGAAACACTCTGGATACAGAAGTTGATACCAGCCCATTTACAGAAGAAAGGGATCTGAAAGAACTCTTAAAACTGAAGGTGGACAAAGCAATGGGGCCTGATGGGATTCATCCCAGAATTCTAAAAGAACTAAGGGTAGAACTAGTGACACCACTGACTACCCCCTTTAACAAATCATGGGAGGATGGGGAGGTACCTGAGGACTGGAGGAGGGAAGATGTGATCCCCTTCACAAAAGTGGGAGCAGGGCAGAAGCAGGAAACTACAGACCTGTTAGTTTAACCTCAGTGATAGGGAAAATGATGGAATCACTTCTGAAGGAACGAATTGTCGAGTACCTGGACATTGTGGCCATCACTGAAACCTGGTGCAATGATAACCACGACTGGGAGATGGCCATACCTGGCTACAACATATTCAGAAGAGACAGGGCAGGCAGGAAGGGAGGAGGAGGAGGAGGAGTGGCACTGTATGTGAAAAATGACATAAGGGCCACAGATATCCAGGAGGAACAAAATGGGGGAGAGATACTGTGGGTTAAGCTGGAAAGGAAAATGGGGACAGCCATCCACACAGATGTGGTCTATAGACCACCAGCCCAGGAGGAAGAAACAGATAGGGAGCTGATGCTAGCCATCCAAAGGATGGCAGACAAGGGTGAGGTAGTACTTGTTGGAGACTTCAATATTCCAGACATGGACTGGAGCATCCCAGCAGCAGCATCAACTAGGAGCAGATTTATCCTGGACTGCCTTCAGGGTGCCTTCCTCAAGCAACTGGTCATGGAACCAACTCGGCAGAAGGCAATATTGGACCTTGTGCTTTGTGAGGGAATTTTTATATATGCCTTGAAGCTATGCTTGCTTTGAAAGTCATGCTGTAACAAAGTCATAATGAATGTAGTAGAAATTTCTGAGTTCATGTTTTCTTTTTTACAGGGTTATAGAATGATACTGAGGTTACTTGAGGTATATTTGTAAAAACAGAAAGCTAGATAAAACTGAGCAGAACTGGTTGTACCAGCCTGTATAACATGTAGGACAAAATATAAAGATAACAGCACGTAGAGACATTGCTATGGTGTGAGTGAAACTCATTGTCTCTCTCAGGTCAGCTTGACCCAGGCATATGTATCAAGCAGTGTTGGGAAAGAAATGGAATAAGTAGTGGAAAAGTACCTCATACATAAACTTGTTTTTCTTTTTTCTGTTACATTGCTGAAAACTTGTTATGCTGTCTTATGATTGGCTTATACTGAAATGTTGGTATTTTTCAAGATAAGAAGTGCAAAATCTAGCTTATAAAAAGCTGCTGTAAATTGTAATCGGAGAACTTCTCCGTTGTAGAAGTCCCACATGCATGTGTAAGGTTTGATCAAATAAAGCGATGTTAAGACAAAACCCAGTGGTGTGGTTTTTGCCCCGTGACGATGGGAGTGGTTGCTCAGGTAATACTTACAGTGAGAGAATTTGCGATCACAGTTTTGGTGTAGTCGGCAGGATGAGTTCTTCGGTCCGTGTCACCTCATGATCGGGTTGTTTCCCTTGGACAAAAAGAAGGACATTTTTGTGGAACCCCATCAGGATGTGACGCCTAGGGGCTGGCGACACTCATCATCACTGTAAGTACAAGAATACCTTGGAGTGAGTGTGCACTATAAAGGACAGGCCTAGATAATATGTCAAACAAGGGAAAAAAAAAATAAAAAAAATAAGCTGGGTCCAGAGTTAGTATTACCTGGACCGGCAAAATGTATGTTTGACAAGTTTGACCAAACAAATTACAAGGGCAACTGCACTGCCCTTTGTACTTGTAATTTGTGCTTGCTGCAAGTATATACTGTTAGAGCCAATGATGGCTTTCACAGTTCAGGCTGCTTTTAGGAGAAAAACAGCGGCTGATTAAGTAAAGTTAGATAAGCAACATCTAGAGAAAGAAAAATAAACTCATGGATGTATACGCAGTAGGTGACTACAGAGGATGATTTGAAAATCCCCCATGTTGCCTATCTGTGTAGTTTCAAGTTTTTCTGTATCAATTTCAAGTTCCTTGCCTCCTAAAGAGGCTGAAACATTTGATCCCAAACCCAAGTACTGGGACCTCTACCAGATGGATCTCAACCTAGTACTGCTAGAGATTTTTGTTGTTTTAAACTGCAAACCAGAGCTCTGGAAAAAGACTTGGTTTGGCAGGTTACTAAAATGGCCAAAATAAAACCTTTGAAAGGGTTAATAGCTGCAGTGTTTGGAAATTATCATGAAGGTCCTGCAGTCAGTTTTCTTACTCAGACTAGTGTATCGGAAAAGAAAAAGAAAAATACCTTGGCACCGGGTAAGTCTGAATTTTTTATTTAAAGTTGTTTTATGTCTGTCTGTTTTATTTCTGTAATACATATACTAAACAAGGTAATGCTCCATCTTTCTCGTGCATATTTTCTAGCTTATATCTGTGTTCTGTAATTATGTTCTGTTGTCAAGGTTGTGAAATAGGATTGACTGCCTTCAGTGCACAACATGTTACAGTAAAAAAAGAAAGAAGAAGCTTCTTTGCCTCATAGCTGACTGTTTTAATTGGCTTTATTTTTAATGGAACATTTGTGCTGCTTAGATAGGGTCAGTGAAGAACTTTTGTTTGTAGTTGTTGGGTTGGAGCAGGTAGTGTTGATGGTGAAGAGTTATGACGCCATAAATTGCAATGTGCAGAAAGATTTGTAGTTTGCAAGCAACGTGCCAAGCCACTACTAGGTGAAAATGTAATGTGTTAACAGCTATAAATGGCTTTATCATACTTCTAGTTAAAACCAAAAACTTTTTGCAAAATGGCAGAGTGCCATATTTTGGCTATGCGCCAAAAGGTGTAACCATGTTATACGAAATGTGTTCACTTACAAATGGTGTGTTGTACTGCATTTTAAAGGAGTTAAAATGTGTTTAAAAAGTGTTTTGTTCTGGAAAGATTTGGCATGGCGATATGTATAAATGTGTTGGTTTAAAAATTGTCAGTGTTACAAGACAGGGGGAGGCAGCACATATATCTAAAACACGTACAGTTTTCTAATGAAACTATGGGCATTACCTCAGCAAATTAGTGTGAAACAACGCCAGTCTTATTTTGTGTTAAGTATCTCTTTGTGTATGTGTATGTGTGTGTACTGTCTTGGCCAGCAGTTTTATTGTATGCTTTATTATTATTTAAAGATATTTAATATCAGTAGTGTTCGAGACACTAAAAAAAACAAAAATAACTGGGTTTGAACGACTTTGCATGCACACTGTGACCTTTGCACGTTATTTGACCTTCTTGTGTTTCAACATTTTATGTTACTACCAGTTCAAACTTAATGTGTATTCCATACCTAAAGCACAACTTTTCACACAAAATGTATGTTTTCATGAAAGCACACCAAGAGTGAACCATGTAATTTGACTTTTATTGCAAAACTAGTATTCTAAGTGAAGAGGAACAAACTTTTCTTCTTGTCTCACTGCTTCTGACTTGCAGCCAACACAGGCAATACTCCAGCTGAAAGGGAGAATTATTCATCATCTCCCATATTTTTATTATATATATATATAGTAGCTTTTGAAAAAGGACTATTACAGCTGTTTTGAGAGTTTACCATCTACAGTTAAAACAATGGCTTTTGTTTTATGTGTGACCATGGTGTAATCATTTTTTGTCTTTTGAAATGCATTCTAAGAGATACATCGTGACGGTATTACCATCAATCTGGATTTTTATAAACTCAGCTGACATTTTGTCATGCTTAGGATAAAGGAACCCAGGGACGCTACTTCTTTTATCCTATGGAAATAATCTTGTTTTATTTTTAAACTGGTGTGTGTTTGTTTTGTTGTTTGTCTGTGTTTCTTCTCTTTCTTCTAGAAAAAAAGTTCCCATCTTTATAGTGAGGTATGAAACTTACTAAACTAATTGTAATATTATCTTGTTATAATTTAAAGTGTAGTAGGTGGGGATCATGTCACCATCCACAGCTAACTTTTTTATTGCTACAGTATTTGAGCTGTCTCTTTCACTTCGAGCTGGAGTTAGGGGAGTGCCCCTTCCCCAGACTTAACTTCATAGTAAGCAGAAACAATAAGCTTGATTGCAGAGTCTGAACTGACTGGGCCTTCTTTAGTTGATTTAAAGTTCTACAAATAGGTGTAATTTTGCTGAAAACATTACACTTGCAGAGGTAATAATAACTGGATTTATGCAATAGTCCTTATAAGGAACCAATTAGGCACAAAGATGATGATAACATCAAAACTGTGGCAGTTGTTTTTCCTTTTTAAGGAAAAAGATGAAGGTCTTGGCAACTTAGATAAAAGTATTACTGCTGTTGAACGTGGAGATCTTATGTGTGCCACACCGTGGAAACCTGCAAACTTGCAAAGTGTGTTAGACACTAAGTTAAAAACACATAATACAGTGAGAGAATTTGCGATCACAGCTTACAAACAGGGACAGTGTGATGGGGGTAACAGTGGGGGAGCACCTGGGGAACAGTGCCCACCAGTCATTGTGGTTTGAAATCACAGAAAGAGCAGAACCAAACCACACAAAAACACGTGTCCTGGATTTTAGGGGGGCAGACTTTGGGAAAATGGGGAGATACTTGAAAGAGGCATTAAGGGGAATGGGGCAGGAATCAGGGGTTGAGGAACAGTGGGCAGTTTTTAAAATGGGGATTACAAGAGCAACAGAATTAAGCATTAAGCAGGTTAGCAAGAGGAAAAAGAGGAGACCATTATGGTTTTCCAAAGAGGTAGCAAAGAAAGTGAAAGCCAAAAAGATTGCATTCAGGCAATACAAAAAGACACAGGCAGAAGGGGATAGGGAGAAGTGCCAAGAGAAGCAAAGGGAGGCAAGGAGGTCAGTAAGGGAAGCCAAAGCTCAGACAGAAGAACACATTGCAAAATCAGTGGGTGAGGGACAAAACCTTTACAGGTACATAAGTGAAAAAGAAAGGCAAAGGAGGGATAGTGAGACTGAAGAGGAGGATGGGGCCACGTGGAGGATGACAACAGTAAAGCTGACATATTGAACAGGTATTTCTGCTCAGTCTTTACTGAGAAAGAGGAGGGTAATGGGTCTGAAGGAGTACAAGGGTGAGAATGGTGCAGGAATGGACACAAGTCCCTTACACGAGAAAGGGTCCTGAAGGAACTGGAAGTAATAAGAGTTGATAAAGCAATGGGGCCAGATGGGATGCACCCAGGGTCCTTAAAGAACTAAGAGAGGTGGTGGCTGAACCTCTGGCTATCCTGTTTAGCTGATCACTGGAAACAGGAAGGTACCCAAAGACTGGAGGACAGCAGATGTAGTCCCTTATACAAAAGTGGGAACAAAGAGGAGGGGAACTACAGACCAGTCAGCCTTACCTCGTAGTGGGAAGATCATGGAAGCACTACTGAAGGAAAGATTGGTGGAACATCTGGTTGTCAGTGGACTACAGGACCCAAGGCAGCATGGTTTCATCAGGGAGGTCATGTCAGACAAACCTCGTTGAATTTTTTGACTGGGTGACTAGGGAGGTGGATCAGGGGAGGGCAGTGGACATGGCCTATCTGAACTTCAGCAAGGCCTTTGACACTGTGCCACATAGAAGACTATTACACAAACTGGGGAATATGGGTGTGGGCAGGACAGTAGTGTGGTGGGTAGGTAACTGGCTGGGTGGCAGGACACAGAGGGTGGTGGTAAATGGCTGTCACTCCACAGAGGGAAGAGTGACCAGTGGAGTACCACAGGGATCAGTGCTGGGACCGGTCCTATTCAACATCTTCAGCAGTGACATTGCGCAGGACCTAGAAGGCAGAATTTCACTGTTTGCTGATGACACAAAGCTCTGTAACAGAGTAGACACACCAGAGGGTGTAGACAGAATGAGAAGGGACCTGCAGAAACTTGAAGAATGGTCAGGGTTTGGCAGTTGAAATTCAATGCAAAGAAGTGCAAGATAATGCATATGGGACACAAAACCCTGGCACAATATATCAGTTGGGGGGTGAGGATATAGCATGCACCAAGTAGGAAAGGGATCTTGGGTTATCATCTCTGATGACCTCAAGGTAGGGAAACAGTGTGACAAGGCAGCAGGTAAAGCAAATAGGATGCTGGGATGCATAGGCAGGGGCATCACCAGCAGGAAAAGGGAGGTCATAATTCCACTATACAAGACACTAGTGAGGCCCCACCTGGAGTACAGTGTACAGTTCTGGAGACCTTACCTACGTAAGGACATAGACAGGGTAGAGAAGGTTCAGAGGAGGTCAGCAAAGATGGTGCATGGATTGCATCACGAGTCCTATGAGGACAAGTTGAAGGAACTGAACATGTACTCCCTGGAGGAGAGGAGGGAGAGAGGGGATATGATAGAGACATACAAGTATCTTACAGGGAGGAACAGGATGCAGGAATACACTATTTTTAAGCGAAAAAGATGTTCCAGAACTAGAGGGCATGGGATGAAGTTGGAGGGAGGACGATTCAGAGCAAACGTGAGGAAGAATTTCTTCACAGAACGGATGGTGGACAAGTGGAACACCCTGCCAGAGGAAGTGGTGGGGGCTGAAACAATCACGGGATTTAAGAATGCATGGGATAGACATAAAGGAATTCTGGAGGTCAGGGGTAAGGGGCAACAGACTTCTAGAAAAACATAAACTGAACTTACAAGCTCAAATGGGCAGACTGGGTGGGCCATAGGCCCTTATCTGCCGACACTGTCTATGTATCTATGTATCTAGAGGTCAGTGGGGCACAGGACCCAAGGCAGCATTGATTCGCAGCGGGAAGGTCATGCCAGATAAATCTAATATATTTCTTTGACTGGGTGACCAAAGTAGTAGATCAGGGAGGGGCTGTGGACATGGCCTACCTAGACTTTAGCAAGGCATTTGACACAGTCCCCCACAAAAAATTTATATACAAGTTAGCCAGCCTGGGAGTGGGTCCCAAGATGATAGCCTGGGTAAAGAATCGCTGGAGAATAGGACACAGAGAGTAATAGTAAATGGAGTCTACTCTGAAGAAAGGGGGGTTACTAGTGGGGTACTGCAGGGTTCAGTATTAGGACCGGTCCTCTTCAATGTCTTTATAAGCAACATTGCAGAGGGACTGGAAGGAAAAGTATGTCTCTTTGCAGATGACACAAAGATCTGCAACAGAGTTGATGCACAAGGTGGGGTGTAAAGGATGAAAAGGGGCTTGGCAAGGTTAGAGGAATGGTCAAACATATGGCAGCTTAGAGTCAATGCTAAGACGTGCAAGGTAATGCCCCTGGGAAACAAAAACCCAGGGGAAGAGTACACAATGGGGGGTGAGATACTAACAACAACAAAAATGGAAAGGGACCTGGGGTAGTCATATCAGATGACCTAAAGGTGGGCAAGCAATGTGAGAGGGCAGTAAGGAGGGCTTGGGGGATACTGGGATGCATAGGGAGAGGCATCACCAGTAGAAAACAGGAAATTGTTATCCCTTTGTACAGACAGCTGGTGAGACCCCATCTGGAGTACTGTGTGCAGTTCTGGAGACCCAATCTCCGCAAAGACATAGACAGGATGGAAGCTGTCCAGAGGAGGGCAACTAAAATGGTGCAGGGTCTGCACCAGAAGACATATGAAGATAGACTTAAGGAGCTTAATCTGTATAGCCTCGAGGAAAGGAGGGAGAGGGGGGACATGATAGAAACTTTCAAGTACCTCAAGGGAATCAACAAAGTCCAAGAGGGTAGCATCTTTCAAAAAGAACAAGGGGCACAATTTAAAGATAGAGGGGGTCAGCCTCAGAGGTAATGTAAGGGATATTTTTTCACAGAGAGGGTTATGGATGCATGGAGCGGCCTTCCGGAGGAGGTTGTGGAGTCAAAAACAGTGGTGGATTTCAAGCATGCATGGGACAGTCATAAGGCAATTCTAGGGGTGGGGGTAGGAAGAAGTAGGCTGCTGGTTAACTAGGATCTGAAGCTTATCCATTAGGTAGGGAAATGGGCAGACTGGGTGGGCCAAGTGGTCGTTATCTGCCATCAAATTCTATGTTTCTATGTTTCTACAACAACTGGTAAGGGAACCTACTAAGGGTGGGGCAACACTGGTCTTTATAATGACAAATGGGGACAGTGTAGTTGATGTCTTAATGGGGACAATCTAGGGGTAAGTGACCACAGAACAGTTAGGTTTAGGCTTAGGACGGACATGGAAGTGAGTCAAACTACCACTAGGGGGCTGGACTTCTAGAGGGCGAATTTCAATAGAATGTGGGAGATTTTCAGGGTCAACATGGAGAGTAAACAAAAGCTGGAAGACATGGAAGAACTGTAGTGGGCAATAAAGGAAGGATGTTTGAGCACCACGGATCAGTGCATTAGGAAGGTAGGCAAGAGAAAATGAGGAAGGAGGTCATGTTGGTATTCTAGAGAGAGGTAGCAAGGGCAGTTGGGGAGAAAAAGAGGGCCTTCAGGTCATATAAAAAAACACAAATAAAGGAGGACAGGGAGGTATAGGGGAAAAAGCTAAGATGGCAGGGTAGACAATTAGGAGGGTGAAGACATATACTGAGGAGAGGATAGCAAGAGATGCCAGCAGGGAAGACGAGAAGTTCTACAGATACATCAGTGAGAGAAGGAAGAACAAGCAGGGTATAATGTGACTTAAAGGGGAGGGGAAGCTCTGATAGAGAGAGACTTAGGAAAAGCAGACTTGCTAAACAGGTATTTCTGCTCAGTGTTCATGGTCAAAAAGGAGGGAAAGGGACCAGAGTTGCAGGGGAGGGGCATGGAAGGTAGGGAGGTAAACATTAGCCCATTCAAGGAGAGCAGGGTATTGGAGGAACTGGGTAAGATAAGGGTGGACAAGGCAATGGGTCCAGATGCCCTGCATCCTAGGATGCTCCAAAAGCTTAGGGAAGATCTGGAAGCACCACTAACGAGGTTGTTTAACCTTTCATTGGACACAGGAAGAGTTCCAGGGGACTGAAGAAAGGTGGACGTGGTGCCACTGCACAAGAGCGGAGGCAAGGAGGAGCCAAGTAACTATTGTCCAGTCAGTCTTGCCTTAGTGGTAGGTAAGATTATGGAGGCACTCCTGAAAGAAAGAATAGCAAAATACCTTGCAGATAATGGGCTACAGAATGATAGACAGCACGGGTTCACGGTCATGCCAGATGAACCTCATAGAATCCTTTGGCTGGGTGATGAGGGTGTGCAATCAGAGAGGGGCAGTTGGCGTGGTCTAGCTGGACTTCAGCAAGGCCTTTGACACTGTCCCTCACAGGAGAATTGTGATCAAAATGGGTAGTTTAGGGGTAAGGGAGAAAATAACAAATTGCGTTGAAAATTGGCTTGGTGAAAGAGGTCAAAGGGTTCTTGTAAATGGGGTTCATTTCAGGGAGGAAAGAGTGACAAGTGGGGTACCCCAGGGTTCAGTACTGGGACCAATGCTCTTTAGCATTTACATTGGAAATATTGCAGAGGGAATAAATTGGAAGGTGTGCCTGTTTGCAGATGATACAAAGATCTGCAATAGGGTGGACACACCGGGGGGGGATGGAGCACATGAGAGAGGTCCTGTTAAAGCTAGAGGAGTGGTCAGAGAGATGGCAGCTGAAAATTAATGCCAAGAAGTGCAAGATAATGCACATAGGGCACAAGAACCCAAAGGCCACATACACACTGGGAGGAAAGGATGTTTTGGTAACTGAGCAGGAGAGGGATCTGGGGATTATCATCTCGGATGACCTTAAGGAGGCAAAACAGTGTAACAAAGTGGTTGGGAAGACAAGTGATATGCTTACATGCATGGTGAGGGGTATTACAAGTAGGAAAAGGGAGGTGATAATGCCCCTATACAAATCCATGATCTATCCCCACCTAGAGTATGGGGTACAGTTCTGGAGACCTCACCTGCAGAGGGATAGAGGTAGGGTGGAGAGAGTCCAGGGGAAAGTGACTGAAATGGTGCATGGCAAGGCATGCATCAGAGGTCCTATGAAGGCATGATGAAGGAGTTTGATCTGTATCCCCTTGAAACCAGGAGAGAGAAGGAGATATGACTGAAAGTTTTAAATACTTGAAGAGAATAAACAAGGTGAAGGAGGGGAATATCTTTGGGATGAAAGAAAATCCAAAAACTAGGGGCACAGCTTAAAGCTGGGGGGCTGAAAATTCAGAAGTAATAGGACAGGGACTACTTTTCTGAGAGGGTGGTGGGCTCCTAGAATAGGCTTCCAGAGGGGGTGGTGGAGGCAAAAACAGTGGGGGGAGGTTCAAGTGAGGATGGGGTAACTACATGGGTTAAACAAGAGAGGGAGGGAAAGGTACCCTAGCAGGAAAAAGGGGACTGGAATCTATATTGGGTTGGGGGGCACAGGGGTGGGGTGTAGGGTGGAGGGGCCAGGGCTACTTATGGGGAAGGGATATGGTCCTTTTCTACTGACAAATTTCTATGTTTCTATGTCATGCAAAGCTTGGGCCATTTAAAAAAGAACTCAAACAACACCTGTATGCCTAAGGGAGATGTGACTGCTCAATTAAATCCTTGCTCTCCATCCTCTCTTCCATTCACACCCCCTCCACCTCCCCTTTCTTCCCATTGCTCAATGACTGCCCTTGACTCTCAACCCCCCTCGCATACATTTCTCACCATCTTCTGCTAATATTTACCCATCTAATTGCTCCATTCCTCTTGCTTCCTCCCCAAATGCCACCTTCCTTGCTCTACTAACTTCCTCACCTTCCTTTCAAGATGAGAAACCCATTTACGCTACCCACCTTCAACTACTTCTCCTACTACCACCGTTCCTCTGGAATAACATTCTGATCTACTCTTCCACCTTCTTCTTCTCCTCCCCCCCACTTACCCTTTCCCCTCATTATCTCCCTGCTTTGGGATCAGTGCCCCCTAATAAATCTCAGTCAAGATTAAACCTTTCTCCCCTTTCCTTCACTTACCCTATCCCCACACAACTTCAAGCACTGAAAAAATTGCTCCCCCTCCTCTCCCCCCTCCATTGTTCCCCTCCTGTTACAGTCACCTGCCCACCACCATTTCCCTTTAACAAAGCCTCATCCTGGCTGCATACCACCCCCACTGCTACTCCTGCTCCCCCACTACTATTCCCCTGCCCTCACCTCCTCACTCTAACAAAGCCATTTCCTGGCTGCTTACCACCCTCCACTCATTGCCTTCCTGCTACCCTCCTTTTCTCTGCTCTCCGGATCATCTATTTTGACCTCCTGTAACTGCTCTGTTAATAGTCATGTGTCTGAGTTACCAGCTATTTTGAATTACCTTTTGTATTTTGCAGTTGTACCTTGTTGTAAGTCACTCTATCATTGACGTGGAACCTTTGCAAAAGAGCTTCTAACTCAAAGGTTGTTATCCAAGACAATTAATAAAATAAATAAATAAAATACTCAGCTTAAGGCTAGATCTTAAAGGAATTTTTTTAGCGTTCCATGTTTCCAGCAAAACGACAACTACTGTACAGATGGAGAGAAACTTTGTCCTTAAAGGGGCTACATAAGAATAACAAAATGTGACATTGTGCTACCAATGAGCTACTGTAGCTAAAAAGCTAATCAAGAACAAAAGGTAAAATGGCCTAAATGTGCAACAGGTAATTTCTTCAAGTAGCTGCTAGGCTTTTGTAGTAATATGTCATTTTAGAGCACAGGTTATATATTTGAAAAAGAAAAAAAACTGTGTTAGTATGTACAAGGTACATTATTCAAAGTTGGGCCACCCTTGAAAAAGGGACTGCATGGTCTCAGTGGGCTTACCTGGTTACTAAAATTCAAAAAAAAAATAAAATAAAATAAAGTCAGCAATGTGCTGCTTAATAATTTTAAACATATTGATGTTTACAATTGATTTGTAGCAAGACATCTTGTACTGTTAGATGCCTCATTTATTATATGGAGCTGCTTAACCCATGATTTGGCCATTAGCATTAGAAAAATAAGGCTAACTCCTACTTATATCATTGAGGCCTGGATTTGCAGTCTCATTCAGTTTAAAAATCCAGAACCTTCACTTCTTGTCAAGAGCAAATCAATAGCCCACCCCGGACCAGCAGTGACTTTCTGATACACAAGAAGCAGTTTGTGCTTTGGATCACTAACTGTAAAGACGTACGTATCTCAGTCATAATCAAGATTCTGGTTTACCACTGCCCCATGTGGTCTCCCACCCTTTCCTTCAGTTTACATTTCGTATGTCCTATATAGCAGTTTCCACAGCTACAAGTTTCCAATTTAAATAACATAGGTAGTATTGCAATTGATAAATCTATATATGGGAAACATGCTACCATCAATGGGAATATTGAAGGAATCACCCACAGTTATTACCTTACAATGCTTGCACCTCCCATATTTATGGCAACCATTCAGTGGAGGTGGCCCCCTGTACTGTTGTATGAGATTAGTTGCAAACTGTGTGTAAGATGATCCCAAGGTTCATGGCCCTCCAATAAACCATTCTATGGGGTTGAGCAACAAAGACCTACAGCTTTTTCTCGGTCTGTAAAATTCTCCAATTCTCTCAGAGAACAGTCTTCACTGCTTTAGCCTGTGTGCTGTACAGGCTGACAAAACTGAAACTTGAGTGTACAGGAACTGAACATTGTTTCAGGACTAGTGTGTTAGACCTGTCAGTTGATATTGCTCTATACCTAGCCTGCTCAATGTCAGCACTATTATAACCATGGGAGGCTAACCTTTCAAGTAGATCCAAAGCATTCCATGAGATAGACTCCTCAGTATTACAATTCCTCTGCACAGGTAAAAATTGGCGGGTATTTTTGATGGTATGGCACGGTGACAGGAACTCACCAACAGAATAATGTGATCCTATCAGTGGGCTTGCAGAAGAGATTAGTGTGGGTCCCATGTTCACCATTCTTGACGATGCATATATCAAGAAACAATATACTCTACAAATCATACTTGAGAGTAAATCCGAGGTTTTGATTGCTTATGTACAAAAAAGATACAAAATCCAGCAATTCCTCCACCCTCCCCATCACACCATCAAAATATCACCTATCTACTGTCTCGACAGTTCAGTTGTTTGGAGAACAGGGTTAACCAGCTCACTATACAATACCTTCTTTTCCCAGAGGCCCAAACACAATTAGAACAATCAGGGGCAAGAGCTGCCCTGTTGCTGTGCCACTAACTTGCAGATAAAAATTCCCTAAAAGAGTGAATGCATTGAACTCAAGAACAAATTTAGAGAGGCCACCAGAAACTCAGTTGGTGGCTGTGCTTCAGGACCCCACAATTCAAAATAGTGTCTCAAAGATAACAGCCATTCTCCATTAGGGACATTGGTGTGAAGGAATTCCACATCAAGGGTAACACAAAGGGGTGTGCCCTCAATGTGAAGATCCTCAAGGACTCCGAAACCATTGTGGTGTCCCTAATGTAGGAATGGAAATTCTTGACAAACGACCATAAAAAGGTGTTTACATACTGTATTATAACAGCAGCTCCATAAGGGAATTAATTCCAGAGATAACATACTTACGAGGAGGTGAGACCAAAGTTTTATGCACCTTAGAAAATAGTTATATTGATGGTCTGTATGGGTGTGAACTTATCAAAACATCTATCATATTTTTATCAATAATATTGTTAGCATAAGTTTGCATAATATTTAATCATCGATGAACATTTTGAAGGGCCATGTTGGGTCACTGGAAATTTGGTGGTAGAACTCAATCCTGTCTCCTAACTCTGTCCCACCACATAATCAGTGTCCTGGACCACAACGCTGCCCCCCTCCCTCTTATCAGTCAGTTTGATAGTTACAGACTCATTAGTTTTAAGAGATTTCAGGGCCTCACATTCAGCTTTGCTCATCAAAGGGTGGCTTGAACTGCTGATCAACAATATTCTGCAAGTCCTGTTCACATGCCTTGAGGACAGTGGGATTCATGGGATGCAATACACTTGACTTCTGTCGACAATGTGGCAGACTAGTACCAATTGGTTCCATAGAGTTCAATTCCTTTTCTGGCACAAAACCAGAAGCATATACTCCATGGTGGCATACTAAGAGAATCTAACAGGTTATGAGGAATACTGTATTTGGGGATTCATGGGATGCACGAAAGTTAACTTCTATCAACACTGTGGTAGACTGGTTCCAATAGGTTACACAGAGTTCAGTTCCTTTTCTGGCACACAACCAGAAGCATCCTCCACAGTGGCATGCTAGTTAAGAAAATCCAGCCAGCACATCCTGTCATTTGCAAAGAACTTTAAAATAAGGACAAAAGCAAATTATTGTAGATCTATAATTGTCTGGAAGTGATCTGAATTTTTTTTAGGGACACATTCAATCCCTGATTTAGAACATGTAGTTCTATTTGTGATAGGCTGTAACTTTACAAGTTGATAACATTAAAAGGGTATGAGCCAGTTCCTTCTGTTTTTGCTTTCGGTTGGTACTGATTTTGATTCTGGGTCCACTTGACTCTGCCTATACTCATGTAGCCCTTTCTGCCTACTTTTCATCCCTCCTCTTGGTGCACCTCCAGGGTAGTTGAACTGGATGATGCAGGGACTCCCGAGGGGTGGGTGCACTGAGGCAGCTTCAGGAGATGAAGCATCTTCTTTAAAAAATGTGAATCTGTGTCTCCTGTTAGTTTCTGACAATGTAGCCCCATCTGCAGATTATTTGAGAATTGATTTTGAAGTGCTCAATTGAGGGGCTATTTTTTTCCAGCTAAAGACACAGTTCTTTAAAAAATCATTTTCACCCCGGTGAATTTATTTATGTTTATATGCCTTTATTTTATCATCAAACTTGCTAATTGTAATGCTGAGATTAGCCTTCAACGTATTAAATTCAGCATATTGTGAAAATTGTTTAAGTAAATCTTCCTTGATTTGAAAGTCAGCCACCAGTTGCTCCTGTACTCTGGCAGAATCTGTAAGGATTACCTTTATCAGTCTGACGGATGAACCATATAGTTCTTGCTTCCACAACGCAAAGAATCCAGGCCTGTCATACCTGAATTTTTTAAGAATAGACAACCCTTACTGGGCACAACCTGCAGACATCTTTCCAGGGTTACCTGCTGCCATCCTAGCCATCTGGCCTTTAATGAAGCTCTCTCATAGTCCACGCTAGGAACACCATTCTCTTAGTGAGTTCCTGACACTCCTGCTACACCATCAGTAAGTGAGATTTTTTTATTTATGTTTATTCATTTTGTCATGAAACCACATGGCAATTATATGTCAACAGAGCTATGTATGAACATTGGTAGACAACACTTTGACACCATATACACACATATTAGCGTCAGTTTTCTGAAAGTCAACTCCCACAATGACTTGTTCAACAATTTAGAAGATAATACCACTGGTGCTAATAGTAAGCACACATATATTGGTTTAAATGCAAAGTACCACCAGTACAAATAACTTGGGCAATTCCTTCAGTAGTCCCATTGATAGTAAAAGATTTGCCATCTGGAAATTTATCAGCTGTGATACTACTAATGCAGTTGTGGAAGCTACTATATAGGACTAAGAAATGCGAACTGAATGAATCTAATTTGTTCAAAAAATTTTGACAGCACTAAAAAATATAATGTCATCATAATCCATCAATGGTGAGATGGTTTGTATAATTTTAGCTCTTACTTCTCATGAGAAGTGCAGTTTGTTCTGATACAATAACCCCATTCAGGCATTGATTTTCTACAGTTACAGATATGTGATTATCCCTCTTAAGAGTCTCGTCCAGCCAGACTCCTAGTTATTATAGTGTGAAATATTTTGCAAACAAAACCTATTTTCATTTATTGTTTCCAATATAAAATTTTATTTTTTATGGGATGTATAGTACTGAACTGCATTGTTTTTTTGGTTTTTTCTTTCAGACCTAACTTATTGTTGAAGAAAAAGATTGCACTTCATCAAAAGCAAATTGGAGAGTCTTTTTTTTTGCAAATTGAAGGGGTCCATGCTCCAATCATATATAATTGCATTGTCCACAAATATGGGATGTCCATGTCATTTTTTTCTTGCCCTTAAATCATTAATGAAGAGAGATGAAGAGATGCTCTAGGAAGCAGCCTTGGGGCATGCCACTCTTCACTCAGGCCATGTTAGAGCCAACACTGTTGATTGAAACCAACTGATGTCAACCAGTAGCCAGCTACTAACCAGTTATTTAAACAGATGTCAAATGCCAAACTGCTCCTTTTTCCCAATAAAAGACTATGGTCTATTGTGAAAGGCCTTGGAGAGATCAATGAAAATCACCCCAGCAACAGAACTGCTATTGATCACCTTTCAGAGGTCATTAGTTAACTTAACTAGTGTGGAGACAGTGCTGTAGTTAGGTTTGAAGCTGGATTTAAATATACTGATAATGTCTGAATTTAAATGTTACAAAATCTGTTCCTCAAGGCCTTTGAAACAACAAACAGCATTAGAAGGGTTGATAAATTGAAACAGTGAGTTTTTACATGATTTAAAAATGGGAATGATTTTTACCCATTTCCATGTCTCTGGGAGCACTCCCAATAATATGGTCATGTTGAATAAATACATAAACGGGTGGCATATTACTGGAGTGGAATACCTCAGAAGCTTTGGGCTGATCCCATCGGAGTCCTCTGACCTTGTAGGGTCCAGCTTCAGCAATAAGACACAAGCCTCTTCAGCCATAAAGGAAACCAGTGCAAAGCATGAATCAGTATAGCCTGAAATAGTCTTGAGATGCACCTGGGTCACCTTGCAGTGATGACCCCGAGTACATACCAGAGGCAATGAAATAATCCTTAAGTTCATTGGCTATTACCCTAGAGTTATCAGACTTTGTTCCTTCAGTTTTAAAGTACTTAGGGATAGAAAAAATTGAAGAGAAGTTCAACATAGAACATTAAAACATAGAAGTTGTCAGCAGATAAGGATCTCTTGGCCCACCTAGTCTGCTCTATTTCCCTACCTACTGTGCCACTGCAGACTCTACTTGATCTCTGTTTTTCCCCCTTTGCCTTATTTCTTAGGTCCCCTTGTTTCTATTCCATGCATGCTTGAATCCTGTTACCATTTTAGAACCCACCATCTCTGCTGGGAGGCTGTTCCAGGTGTCTACCACTCTTTCCATGAAGAGGTATTTTCTCACATCCCCTCTGAGTCCCCCCCCCTTCCAGCTTCATAGCATGCCCCTTGTCCTTCAGCATCTTTTTCTATGTAAAATGCTACCCTTATGTACCTTATTTATTTTTTATTTATTTAAACTTTTGTTTACCAGGTAAATGTAATGAGCCAGTGGCCCTTTTTCATGTGTGACCTGGGACCATAAAATACAATCTTGATGTTACAAATAATACAAGAACAAAAATAATATAAATACAATTAAATAATATATTATAGTACAATACTTGACACAGTCTAATGAAAGCAATTCCACTGTAATTGACTGAAAAGATGTTTCCTCAGATTTAATTTAAATGTGTAATGACTAATGCCACCCCGAAGTAAGGTATTTGAATGTTTCCATCATGACCCTCCATCCCCATATTTCCTCTAGAGGGTTCATATTCAGTTCCTTGAATCTTTCCCCATAGGGCTTTTGATGCAGGCCCTGTACCAATTTGGTTACCCTCTTCTGTACTGCCTCCACCTGTCCTATGTCCTTCTGGGGATGGGGCCTCCAGAACTGGACACAGTACTTGAGGTGGGACCTCACCATTGATCTACATACAGTAGGGGTAACACTACCTCCCTCTTTCCGCTGATGATACCCCTCTCTATGCACCTGAGCATTCTGCTAGCTTTCCCCACTGCCTTATCACACTGCTTTGCTACCTTAATGTCATCTGAAATGATCACCTCCAGGTGCCTTTCCTGTTTTGTAGTTACCAATACCTCCCCGCCCAACTGGTACAATATGTTGCCCCCCAGGTTTCTGTTTTCCAAGTGCATGATTTTGCACTTTTTTGCATTGAAACCCAATTGCCAAACCCTTGGCCAGTCATCCAGATTTTTCAGACTGCCCCCCCCACCCATGTGTCCACTCTGTTGCAGATTTTTGTGTCATTCATGAACAGGCATACTTTCCCTTTCAGCCCTCCTGTAATGTCACTAATAAAAACACTGAAGAGGACCAGGAATTGTACTAACTCCTGTAGCACGCTGCCTGTCACTCTGACTTCTTAAGAGTGAGCATCATTTACCACCGCCATCTGACTCCTGTTGCTTAATTAACTTCTAACCCATTTTATTACTTTTGGACCCAGTCCTAGGCTGCCCAACTTGTTTACCACTCTTCTGTGTAAAACGGTGTTGAAGGCCTTACCAAAATCCAAGTAAGACACATCTACTGCTCTGCCCGATCCACTCCCTGGGTCACCCAGTCAAAGAACTCAATCAAGAACTGCCTGGTGGCACTGAGGATTGAGGTGCTGGTGCCACACCTTGCGCCACACCAGCGACCCAGGTTCAGGAATGGACTCGGGTCACTTGGGAGTCGGCTGGAGTAAGGAAGGATCTAGCATCCACCGGCAGTTCTCCTTCCTCGGGTAATTGGGGACAGTGCAGCATGCTGTAGACTGACACCCAGCAGTAGCTGACAGTTGGTACAGGCATGCTGCCGGGAATGGGGAAGGCTCACATCCAGGACATTAGACTGCCTCCACAGAGGCAGAGACAGTCATCCCTTGCATGTTCATGGGCTCTGGGGCATAAAACTGGAGGAAAAAGACAGCTGGCAGGCTTCATGATGGCCGTCTGTGCCTGTGCCAACCCCTATCAATCTGGATGTTGGCTTCTGGGAGTGGGGGGAGGCCAGCATCCCTCACCACTGGCTCTGTCATGGGGGGGTAATCCATGCTGATGGCCAGATGGGATGGGTGTGGGGAAGCTGGCTGGAGAGATGAGTCCCCTCCGAGGGAGGGTGCCAGAGCTGCCTGCCCACTCTGAGGAGGGGCAGAAAAAGTGAATATGGGGGAAAAAAAAGAACTCAATCACATTTATCTGGCAAGATCTCCCCCTTGTAAAACCATGCTGCCTTGAGTCTGAAAGTCACTGGTCACAAGATATTCCCCAATCCTTTCCTTCAGTAGTGATTTCATTACTTACCCACCACCAAAGATAGATTGACAGGTCTGTAATTTCCTGCCTCCACCCTATTGCCAGTTTTGTAAAGTGGGACCACATCTGCCCTCTTCCAGTCCCCCAGAACTTCCCACATATACCAACCAAGGAGTATGCACTAGGACGTGGTGCAAGGAAACTATTAGGAAATATATAACAATGAACATTTTCCTGCACAATACTAACCTGAAAAGAGGGACGCAACACTAATATTCTTCAGGTGCCGATATTACATTTTATTAACGTGCATACCAGCTCCAAAAATTAAAAATCAGCTTGACATGTTTCGGATGTGAGTCCTTTTTCAAAAGCTGCCACTGACATGGTGGCCCTTCAGGTCTGTAATTCTATTGCCCAGACTTTGAGCATTTGCACATATGGCTCTCCAGATTGTACTGCCACCTGCCCTCATTTTACCCATTTGCCCTCCCTTATTTTCTCCACTGTTCTTCTTACCATCTCCCTTCCATTCTACCTCCTGGATTATTATGTCAATTGGTTCCTTTTAGGATTTCTGTCCCTCTGGATTCTCACTATTAATCTGACAAGCTTGGGGGGGCAGTTTATGTCACCTTGCCTCATTCTGCCTCCCCCATGCCTAATTTTAAATGCTTACCAATGTAGCATTTAAACCATTCACTGAGGAGCACAGTTCCCCTCATAGATGGATGCAGGCCATTGCCCCTGTAGAGGTCTTTATCCTCCAGGTGGGGCCCAGTCCCCAAACAATCCAAATTCATTCACACTGTGCATTCTTTTAGCCATGTGTTGAAGTTACTGATGTGGAGAATCCTGTCTTCCCCCCCATTGTAGACAGGTAGCACCTTCAAGAAGGTCACTGATAATTCTAATTGCCTAACACCCCTCACACCGATTCCATAAACTTCTCCTAAACTATTGATGATTCATCCCTAGCCAGGTCATTAGTCCCCAGATGGACAATAACATCCAGCTCTCCCTCTCTTTCTGCTGCCCCAGTGATCCCTTGGATGCTCTTTCCATCCTTCGAGTCATGGTACTAGGAAGGCACCTAACCTCCCCCTCCTCTTCCCTACCTGCCCCTAACTGCATTCCTCTTACTATGGAGTCCCCCACCAGGATTCACTTCCTCCTCCTCCTCCTCTGTGGTCCTCTGCCACTCCTCTTAGGGTCTCCACTATGAAGGATACTCACATCCACCATGGTTATTACTTTGGGTGTCTCTGTGGGATATTTCCACCCAACTAGTGCAGCGTAGGAGTTTTGTAGTGGTACCGTATGGCAGATGTACTTGCACTCCACTACCAGTACCCTCCCTGAGCCTACCATTGCCCAGCTGCCCCTCCTTCCTGGCATCCTTTAAGGTAGCAGAGGTGGACTACTATAGGTGGTCCCTGAGTCGGGGAGTAGGTCCTCTGCACCCAAGCCAACTCAGCCTTATAACTTATAATAGTCTTTCAGAAGGAACTTGGGTCAGATGTGTCACTTATATTTATCTAGTAAAGAGTTTGTTTTGCCAGTCTTATTTCCTTAGCATATTTATTTCTAAGCCATCTGTACATTTGCCAGTCTGAGACGGAATGTATAAGTTTAGCAGCCTTCCATGCTTTGCTGCATAAATTTGCAGATTTTGACCAAATGAGTTGAATACCATGGGGCACTATTTAGTCAAACCGATCTTAAATTTTTACTCTTTCTGTTGCTTGTACAATACAGTCTTGGCTATAACCCTTCATAGAAAACCTTGGGCTTAGCACATGCTAATGCTTTTCAATATCCTTAAACTGATGTGCAGAAACCAAGTCATGGTTTCACTTTTCTAACAGTGAATTCAAAATGAAATGTATTTATTTGAACATATTTTACCAAGTAAACAAACAGAGCCCAGGGCATATTTCTAGCTGATGTCTGGGGGAAGGGTGAGGGAGAAATAAGGAATGAATAATGAGAGCATATAATTCAAAAACATTGAGCTAATATCATGGAACATAAATTAGAACTGGGAAAATATGAAACATGAGGGCTAAGTCTATAGTGAAGCCCTCCCTGGTTCCCCTCACTGCTCACCCAACTAAAGTCCCTAGCTGGCCAAAAGAAGGGTCATAAGGGCTAAGTCTTTAGAAAAGCCTTCCTTGGTTCCCCTCGCTGCTCATCAGACTGAAGTCCCTGGCTGGCCAAAGGAAGGGTCATGAGGGCTAAGTCTGTAGTGAAGCCTTCCCTGGTTCCCCTTGCTGCTCACCCTACTGAAGGCACCAGCTGGCCAAAGGAAAGGTCATGAGGGCTACTGTAAGTCTGTAGTGAAGCCCTCCCCAGTTCCCCTCACTGCTTACCTGACTGAAGACCCCAGCTGGGCAAAGGAATGGTCATGAGGGCTAAGTCTCTAGTGAATCCCTCCCCAGTTCCCCTCACTGCTCACCCGACTGAAGTCCCAAGCTGGCCAAAGCAAGGGTCATGAGGGTTAAATCTGTAGGGAAGCCCTTCCCAGTTCCCCTCACTGCTTACCTGACCGAAGTCCCCAGCTGGCCAAAGGAAGGATCATGAGGGCTAAGTCTGTAGTGAAGCCCTCCCCAGTTCCCCTCACTGCTCACCCGACTGAAGTCCCAAGCTGGCCAAAGCAAGGGTCATGAGGGTTAAATCTGTAGGGAAGCCCTCCCCAGTCACCTCACTGCTTACCTGACTGAAGTCCCCAGCTGGCCAAAGGAAGGTATGGGACGGGACAAGCCCATTTCAAATCTTGGCTCCTTTTTTTTCCTCTTAGGTGCAGAAGTTGGACTGTTTTAATTTTAATATACTGAGCCTGCCAGCTCTCTCTGCAGCTTACATGGAGCTGCTGTTTGCAGGCTAGATTTTTTATACTGATTACAAAGTGCTGTCATTGCTCTGATTTGCTGTGGTACTGTTATTGCTCTGATTTGCTGTGGTACTGTTTTAAAATTATAAAAGCCCTTTTTTAAAATTATAACTGTTTTAAAATGATAAAAGTTCCTTTGCTCTGTTCTGCTGTCTGCTCTGACCAACTCTTTTTTGTATTTTTCTGCCACCCTCCCTCTAACTCTGTCTTCCACTGTCCCCTCCAGACTGTTGCCCTCAAAGGCTTCCAAGCATACAGGATTGATAGAATAGGAAAGAGAGATGGGGGATGCCTCATCTATGCCAGGGACTCTCTGCAGTGCTCTGTCTTCCCTGGAACCAGGGTGGCTGAGGACCATGAGATAATAGTGATAAAGGCACAGGTCAGTCAGAATGACAAATCTCTCATCCTTGCCATGATCTACCTAATCCCCAAGAAAGCCACAGCAGGCCTTCACATAACTATGGATGTTATCAGCACCCTTCCAAAGGGGATGGAGCTCATCATTACTGGGGACTTTAACATAAACTGGGATGGAATGGAGGCTGCCCCATTCAGGGATCTGATAGCCATCTCCAACCTGACACAACTTATCACCTGCCCCACCAGGCAGAACTATAAGACAGGAAACAGTATCCTCCTAGACTGGGTCCTAGCAAGCTCACCATCCCAGATCTCTGAGATCAAGGTTCTTCTGGACACGCAAAGTGATCACTTCCCAATCACCTTCCTGTGGGCTAATAAATTTTTTAAAAGCCCACCCATCCTCACTGAAAGCAGGATCTTGAGGAAGGGTAAACTTGAAGCCCTCAAATCAGCCCTTACCCTACATGACTGGACTCCTATTGACCCAGCACCTATCCTTGATCAGGCCCTCAGTCACTTCATTAAGGGCTTTAGCTCCATCTGTGACATCTATGCCCTGCTCACGAAAAGAAAAATTTTGGGGCAGGCAAATGGCTGGATTGATGGGGAGCTCCTCTCCCACCTGAAATAAAGGGTCACACTCTGGGAGAAGGCCAGAATCACAGGTAGCAAGCATGACTACCAGTGTTACAGAATGGCCAGGAACCACTGCACCAAGCTAATCTAGCTCGCAAAAGCCAACTATCATAAGGCCCAGCTTAGCAATTCTTGGGGTGATGAGAAAAGATTCTGGGATACCATCAAAAGCAGCCTTGGAAGGAGGACAAGAAGCACCCTCAGCTGCTCAATATCATTAACACCCCTACTACAGACCCTCCAGCTATTGCAGAAGCCTTCAATAAGGCCTTCACCGATCTTACCCCAGTGCTACCACCTGCCTATTTTCAACCTGGTTTGAACAGTTCCAACAAGGTATCTACCGAGTGTTCTCTCCCGACCTTCTACTTTAAAAGGGTGATGGTGATGGAGGCCCTAACTATGGTCAAGAAAGTACTAGGTAAGACCAGACTGGGCAGGTGCGGCATAGATATGAAATGTTTATCCCTCACCCTGGATGTTTTTATAGTGCCCATTACCACGCTGTGCAATAAGTTCCTGGCCCTTGCCCAATTCCCAGTGGTTTGGAAGCAGGCCCTAGTTACGCCAGTGCATAAAGGAGGCGACACATCTCTGGTAGCCAACTACAGATCCATCTTGATACTCTCCCCCCTGTCCAAGGCACTGGAAAAGATTGTGGCTGGTCAACTCATCAACTACCTCAATAAGTATAATCTACTATGCCCCAACTAACATGGCTTCAGACAAAATCACAGTATCACCACTGTCCTGCTGGACTACATGAACTATGCACATAGGGCTCTGGATGAAGGCAAACTGCTGGGATCTGTCTTTATTGACCTCACCAAAGCCTTCAATACAGTCAATCACCCCCTGTTACTGACCCAACTGCAAAACATGGGTGTGGTTCCCAATGCCCTTTGCTGGTTCCAAGACTACCTGATATGGAGAAATCAACGTGTCAAAATTGGTCAAATAGTATCCAGTGCAAGAGAAGTATCATTAGAGGTACCCCAGGGATCAATACTGGGGCCCCTACTCTTCAGCCTCTTCTTAAATGACCTCCCCACAGCCTGTGACACCAAACTCATACTATATGCAGACAATGCTGTGCTCCTGAACAGCAGCACATCTCAGGCTACCCTACAATCTGAGCTGCAGAACTCCTTCTCCAAACTTGAGGACTGGTTCTGTAGTCATAAGTTGCTACTAATCTACAAGAAGACCAAGGCCATGCTTATATCTAGCCCCCACAACAAAACTAAGCACCACCCCCTCATCATCTCCAACTCATGCAGTGAGCCACTGGAACAAGTCCACTTGTTCAAGTGTCTGGGGGTCATAATAGATGATAACCTTCATGTTTGCACACCATATTGACTCTCTGGTCTTTCTGTCTTGGAAGACAGTTAATACCAAGATTGGTGTCCTGTACAGGCCCAGGCAATACCTCTCTCCATGGCCCTCCACCTCTCAGTCTACAGCTCCATCATATCTACTATTGACTATGGTCTAATAGTCTATGGGACAGCAATGGATATAGCACTCAAGAGGATTAAGACTGTGCTCAACAAAGCCTGCAGACTCACCCTGGATGCTGAGCATGGCACACACACCTATACTCTGTACAAATGAGCAAATTGGCTGTCATTAAGAAACAGGGTCAAATTCCAGACTTGTTTCCTAGGGAAGAAGGCTCTACTGGGTAAAACACCTCCTTGTGTAGGCAATTTGATCAAGGTGGCCAACTTGTTACAGGTCACCAGGGGGAGGACTAGAGGGGCCTTGGCTATCCCTTTCCATTGAACCTAGCTTGGTCAATGTGCATTTGCCTACCGGGCCCCCCTGTGGATGAATGAACTCCCTGGGCACCTCTTGGCCACCAATTGTCTGACCCAATTCAAAACTGACCTCAAACAGCACCTAATAACACTCTCTAAGTGCACCTGCCCCTAAGTCCAGCCACACCCACTCTCTCTCTGGCCCCCAGCAAACACTAGGCAGGCCTCAGGTATCCCCCTCCCTCTGTCCCTTCTCATGACTTGCCTCAGCAATCAGTTCACATCATCACACATGCCTCCACAATGCAAAGCATCATGGGCTGCATATGCAAATCACCACAGAATGTTATGCTGGTCCAACTTTAAGCAGGATTGCATGGTGCTTAAAGTTGGACCAGCATAACATTCTGTGGTGATTTGCATATGCAGCCCATGATGCTTTGCATTGTGGAGGCATGTGTGATTTTGTATTTTCTTGAAACTTGGCTTCCCAGCCAAATGCCCTTTGGGGTAACCCTTGCCTCAGTGTTTACGCACAGAGGTTCTTTGTCTTTTAAATAGTTCACATCATGTTCCTTCAGCACTCACCACCCCACCTTCCCCCCAACTCCCAGTCCCATAAGTTTCCCTAACAGTCACTACTAATGCAAGCTGCCTGACCATGCCGCCTCACACCCCACCATTTACTCTAATGCATCTTCTCCACTCAGCCTCCCCTCACCCCATTTCTCCCTATACCTTATCACCCTTCTTCCTCAACCCTTCACCTCTATCACAGTACCTACCTCTCTCTTGTACCTCCTCTCTTCACCCCACTACCAGCTATCCCCATCCCTCTGAACTACTGTCAAGGCACTTTGTGGCTGCTTATCCCCCCCCCACCCTCATAAAGTGCTTTTCTTGTTATTTTAACTTGTACCTATGTTTTGAATTATTCTGTAAGTTCTGAATCCAAGCTGTATCATTCATTGTGATGTACCTTTGCTTTCTCCTATTGTACTTTGTTTTGCGATCTATGACGTGGAACCTTTGTAAAAGGTCTTTTCCGATTCACTAAATAAATAAAATAAATAAAAATAAAATTAAACTTTTACTGCCCCTGCCTATTTTTTCCAACAGTACTTAAGCCATTTTCTCTCTCTTTCTTTTCCTAGAGTCATGAGGGTTTTAAGTCTGTAGCGAAGCCCTCCTCGGTTCCCCTCGTTGATCACCTGACTGAAGTCCCCAGCTGGCCAAAGGAAGGTATGGGAAGGGACAAACCCAGTTTCAAATCTTGGTGCCTTTTTTTCTCTTGAGTGTAGACATTGAACTGTTTTAATTTTAATTTACTGAGCCGGCTAGCTCTCTCTGCAACTTGCATGGAGCTACTGCTTGGAGCTGCTGCTTGCGTAGATTTTCGGCCTTCCCACCCCCCTGTTCCCTCTCTCTATTAAATGCACCTCCTGCTCCACCCTTTCTCCCTTCAACTTGAATATTAATTTTAAAGGTGGACCTTCAACTCTGCCCCTCTTTCTAACCTATACTCTTCTGATCTCTGCCCTACTCATAACTAACGATTTGAATACTTTATAAGGGTGTTTTTTCTTTCCCTTCTTACCTCCTGATTCTTTAGAAACAGGTTTCTGTTTCCCTCAGAGCTACTATCAGACAAACTAGCTTATTCTTCCAATCATTGTTTCAGTTTTATTGTCCCTAGATACTCTTGGTAGTATCAGCTGCTATTACTTTAATAAATGGCACTGACTCATCTCATGATTTAAACTCACTTGATCTTGAAGATTTCCTTTACCTTTCTTTGTTCATTTTCAATTTTTCACCAGCTAGCATATATATACTTATATAACACTCCCACTATTTCCCCTTGCCTGTCTGTCTGCTGCAGTTTTCTCATAACATGATGTTTTCTCTTATTCGGCCTGAGATATTTTTGGTTACAGCAGGACTGTTACCTTCCCTTATTACCCTCTCCTATCTCATGCTTAATATAACAGCTTGTGACTCTGGGGTTCATGCACAAAAAGAATCCTCTTTTGTCTACTCTAATCTTCTTTTAAATAGAAAATTACATCCAATATATAACCTATCCCTTTATATAATTTTCCCTGCCAAACTATGACATTTCCTACTCCATCACCCTCCTGTGGTGCCAAAATGCCTCAGACTCATCTATCGACTCACCAGAGAAAGTTGGGTGACTCTTCTGCATTTATCCTTATCTGGGGACATTGTGTTAAATCCTGGCCCCCTCCTCCAATACTAGGCCTACCAATGACTCCTCCTTGTTCTCCTCCAAGGGTATGAAAATTGCAGACATGAATATCAGAAGTGTACCTACAAATTTCCTCTCTACTTTAAATAAACTACTTGAGAAGGCTGTTGCCTCCCAGGTCTCAGATTATCTGCGCCTTCACAATCTCCTATCTCCTGCTCAACATGGTTTCCAAACAGGGCACATCACCATAACTGCACTACTTCAAGTATCAAATGAAGTCCTAATGGCTATGGATAAGGGCTTGCTCACGGGGGCCATATTTATTGACCTCACAAAGGCCTTTGATCTTGTGAATTACCCTCTACTACTCTCCAAACTGTCCTCACTGGGCTTCTCCCAGACTGAGAATGAAGAAACCCTCGGCTCACCCAAAAACCCCACAAAAACAATGAAACACTGTTATAAAAATAAAAGCAGCAGTTTTATTACATGTAGTATCACCCCTCACACACAGCTCTGCATTTTGAATCGCACTTGATGCTTTGTCAAGATAATTTAATCATGCACAAAAACATGCCTTATATATTGTTACAACCACAATTATCCAAATAATTGAAAACAATTAAAAAGCATGAAAAACCCGTGATAGCACATATAAAAACCACATACATGAGTGTTCAAAATCACTTAGTGCTGTCCATATCAGTTATCCAATCAATTGTTTTAACAATTAGAGTGAACGGAGCCCATTTCAGACCTATAAAATAAATATATTTAAATAGGGCTATAATAATGCTGTGAAAAGGGAAGCTCCCATAAGTTACCAATGATTAATAGTACATATAACAATAAAGAGACAGCCTAGGATGCAATTTGTTCAAATTAAAACTGCTGTCTCTGACCTTGCCCCTATCTGTGTTGGAGTTCCCCAGGGATCTATACTTGGCCCTCTCCTTTTCACTCTGTTTATTAACTGTCTGCCCTCACTGCCCTGTTCCTCCTCTATGATCCTATACACAACACTGTACCTGTGTCTTGGAATGTGTAGAAACAGCTTGTCTCTAATCTGAATGAGTAAGTAGGAGTCGCAGATGGAGAGAAGAGGACAGATGGGTAACTGGACAGTTTGTCCAGTACTTGACTCCCATGAGTGCAGTGTGCATTGCTTGACTGGGGAGGTGCAGCCTAGCTGTTTGTACTTGTAACAGTGGTGAGTACAGGGGGGCATCCCAGTATGGACCTGCACAGAGCATTGAAAAGAGTGATTACCTTTGTCGAGGGAGGTGGCATTTGCATCTGCATATACTATGTCTCCATAGTCCAGAAAGGGGGAGGATTGATTGCTCAACAACCTGCTTCCTAATATTTAACTGGAGGCAGCCTTCTACTCTGTAGAAGGTACCAAACCTGCCAATGTGTCTTGCATAGTCTAGGTGCTGATCTAGGTGAAGTCCAAGGTATTTATAGGTGGAGACTGAGTCAAAGCATGCCCCATCCAGGGAGCCTTGTTTTCAAAAATATTTATCTTGCTGAGCTCAGCTCAGTGCTTAGTATACAACTATATATTTATGTTATATGCCTCAAAAATCATCAGACTCATTCATGCATGAATTTACCATGATGCAGTGCCATTGCATTGTAAACAATGAGCAGAAGGAGCAGGTCAGGTCTACTGAAATTCTTGTTTGGCAAAGGTACTGATTATATGTAAAAAGAATATATTTTCAGTAGCATGTAAGCAATTACTTAGGAGAGCTCTGTTAACAGGCGCTGTCAGTAAACGTACATTGAAAATATGTTAAAAAGCTGACAGTGTCTCTTCAACATATATTTCTGGTCAGTTTTCACATTATTGCTGCTAAGCAATACAATGGTTGTTGTTTATGCAAAACCATATACCTAGGGCAGATAAACCCAGGAGCTGAGTATAAAATGGGGACGGGGGAGAGGAGGTACTGACAGTCACTAAGCAGGAAAGAAACCTTGAGATTATAATATCTGATTACCTCAAAGAGGCAGAGCAGCAAGCATGGCCAGTGGGATGCTGAGGTACATAGGGAGAGGAATCACCAGTAGGAGGAGGGAGATGATGTTACGGTTGCTGGCGAGTTCCCACTGGAGTACTGTGTCCAGTTCTGGAGGCTGTCTCTCAGAAAAGACATAGACAGGGTGGAGGCAGTCCATAGGAGGGTAGCTAAAATGGGTGCAGGGGTTGCTCAAGAAGGCCTATGAGGAGAGCTTGGGGGATCTCAATATGTACACCCTGGAGGAGAGGAGGGCACTGCAGACATGATAGAGACCTACAGTACAAGTACCTCACAGGGGTGAACAGAATACAGGAGGAGAATCTATTTCAAATGAGGAAGTGCACCAGGACAAGACAGCATGCAATAAGGCTTGAAGGGAGGGAGTTTAAGAGGGATGTAAGGAAGTACTACTTCACTTGAAAGAGTAGTGGATGCCTGAAACTTCAGCAGAAGTAGTGAGCATGAAAACAGTGTGGAGTGTCAAGCATGCATGGGATAAGCATAGGGGAATACTGGTAAATAGGCCGAGGCGGGTCACTGGAGACCAAGTAGGGTCTGCAGAGACAGAATGGACATGGAACATCTGGGTAGACTGAGTGGACCAAGCAGTCCTTTTCTGACTACAAATTCTGCTTTTCTATGTTCTGTGTTTTTATACCTCCTCAAGTCCTTTGCCTCCTCTTTGCCACCACCTTTGAAATGTCATGCTTTCTTTATAGCATGCCCGTCAGTAAAATTGCTGCCTACCTGTCTCCTTAATACCCTTGCCTCTTCTCTGCCACTGTCTGTAAAATACTGTGCTTTCATCATAGTATACCCATTACTAAAGAAGCTGTTTATCTGCCTGCCTGCTTAATTCATCCATCCATCTCCTCTGTGCCACTGCCTGTGAAATGCCATGCTTTCCACACATCAATACCCATCACTAAAGAAGCAGCAAAATGGTTTACTTGTCTGCATCCTCAAATCCTCCACATTCTCTGTACCACTGCCAGTGAAATGCCGTCTTTTAGTCCTACACTTCCTAAAGGTACTATAAATTTACTCTACGAAAACTCTGATGCAGGAGGATGGTATTTTGCTGAAATTCACCAGCAAATGTACTGTACTGAATCTGCAAGTAAAGTTGCTCTGTGAAATACATTGAGAAGTACGCTTTGCGAAGTGAGTTAGTAAAGTGGCAACTCTGCGAATTTACACAAATTGCAAACTATATGACTTTGCAAGCACTTTGCTGGCAAGTTTATAATTTGCTGAATGTCTACTGTAGTTGGGAGAGACCTGCCAGCAAAGCTGAGAGTGACCTGACCAAACCTGCATAGAGAGACAAACTGCACATCTGCCAAATGAGAGAAAAGAAAGAGGTAGTCACATGCTGAACACTGAATTTGAAGCTGAGTGCTGCAGCTTTAAGAGAGTCTTTCATTGTATTGCACTCTGAAGTCTAAATGAGAATACTAGATCAGCACTACTGTTAGGTGTCACAAACTCACTCCGCTGGTTAGGCCCTCTGCTCCCACAGTGCCAACCTCAGAGTGCAATAGTGTGAACAGGTAACAGACAGGGTAACCCTCCTGTCTGCTTTTGGTCTGAATCACCTATTGGCCCCAAGTACTGGAGAGATTCAAACTGTGAACCTTATACTAGCATACCCAATTACAGGCTCAGATATGTACCCTCTTCAGGACTGCAGTAAAATCTTTTGCCAGGGCACCCAGCCAGGTTTCCAAAATGTACTCTTTTCAACTCTCTAAGAGACCTAGGCATTTCTTACCTTTTTAAGCAAGCTTAGTAACACATTCAAGCTCTTACAACTCTCAGCCTTAAATACAGGTTCGGCAATCACATGTAAAATAACAGAAAACAGCACAGGCAGTATTTTAAAGAAAATGTGGTTTACTAGAAAAATGGTAAAACAGGTGAAATAAAATACAGAACAAATTATATCACAAATCTCACAGTCATATAACAAAAAAAGGGAAAGTTGCAGAATACAGACTCCAACTACAAACACTTAATTCTTCTCTAAGTTTTACATTTAAGTGTTTTTTAAGTCAGAGAACTATCTCTCTCAGAGTCCAAGAATCATATATATCACATTTCCCAGATATGTTTCATTTCAACTCTCCCTTTCTCCACCCCTTTTGGTGAGATCAGCTAGATCCTCCCTTAGAATTAATTCTAACATAGTTATCTACAAGGAGGTATTTTAATAAATGTGAACATCAGCAAAAAAGCCATTTCCCATATATGACAGCCTTTGATCAACATTTCCTTTGAGGTTTACAACCCCACAATCTGTCACTAAGGTGTGAGAAAACTAAGGGGAATCAGCCAAATTGACGTCCCTTCCTGATGTCATAAAATGTATATTTGGGAACCAACATCAAAGGCAGCACAGGTTATGAGGGCCATAAACTATCCCTCTGGAAGGAAGGCATTAATTGGGTTGTTTTTCCCTGGTCAGTTTAATGACATCTTCACTGACACGTTGAAGGTTAAAAGCCAAACTGCTAACTTGTGTGAGACAATTACATAGCCAGACCATTTATTTATAATACAATATCATACCATAATAATATTAGAGCATTTTTCCCGTGACACCAGGTGCTGGTTATAGCCCCCTGTAGGGCTAGATCTGGATGTACGTTGGAGGACAGACCCCACTGAGGAACACTGGGATAGTTGCCTGTGAGGAGGCGGAAGAAATGGCAACTAACTGTTGAAGCCAGGGAGCTCATGAATGGCAATAGAGGTAATGCCAGAGCCTGTGACACCACCAGAAGAAGTTGGTCTGATATTGAGTGCTGACCCAACACCTTGACCAACACCAAAAGAAAGAGTGAACACTAGACAGAGAAAGATCAGTACCAATTGCATCATCAGCCCCTGCACAATGAGGGATATCTTCTGAGACAAGGAACCATGAGTAATCCCAGGGTTGTCTCTGAAGCAAAACCTGTAATATAGCTGGGAAGTGAATACTGGACTTTGCCATCCACCCTACAAATGTCTCACCTGGAGGCTAAAGGCCTTTGGGTTTGGGGTTTTCTGCTCACAAAGCATTACTAGCTTTATTTATCTTAACTCATTACCTCCTGGGTGGCCATTTTGTGTCAGGTAAACAATGAATAGTTTGGACTTCATATGGAACTATTGGAGGAAATGAGCTAAGTGAACCACTGTTGGCCAGCCACATTGAATAACAGTGGGCTTACATTGATTCTATGACAGGCTACCCAGAAAAACTCTGGGACCTACCTTAGAAGTATTTATAGGTGGACGCACTCATGCCAGTGGGATGAAGGGCAGAGCGCCATTGCAGGAGGGCTGACATCAAAACTGTACTGTGCATATGTTGTTTAGGGGTAGTCAAGTAGTGTGGGCTAAGCATACAAAGGCATCTGTTGTAACCTGGAGAACGGTAGGGCCTCGCTTACGTATAGATGGGCAATACTCTGGAATTCCATCCCTGTAGTCTTAAGGAGGCAAAATTCCTTGATTAAACCAAGCCATTTAAAAAGCTGCATGGTGGAGTGGGTGACTGCTCCTTTACCTTGCTGTTCAAGTGAGGTTAAATGACCTGGGAGGTTTTGGTGTTGGGATAGCCATCTGATTGTTGTAACTAACTGGTTATTGTCTTAATTGTTCTAACTCATATCTGACATTGGTGAGACATTGGTAGAGTTGAATTTCATAATTAATTAATTGTAATCTGCATTGTTAGTTTGTAATCTGCATTGTCAGTTTAGTTATGTACTGTGGCCCACATTTTCAAAGGAGATGTGTAGCATAAAGCAGAGATACACAGTGCATCTCAGAAAATGAGCAGAACTGTAATATTCAAAAGGGAGAGATGTGTTGCGCATCTCCAGATGTGCCATCGTGCATCCATAATGTATGCAGTGCATGTAGAAGGTGCATTCCCATGAATGTGTCATGCATTCCTATATTCACCCAAAATGTGAGGTTCATATGCTGTGCATCTCAGAGATGAGTCACCCAAAGTTAGTCATGGAAAAAGCATGCCCAAATGGTCAGCCACCCATAGGCAGATTGCAGAACTGCAGGCAAGCTATCTGAAGACAGTCCTTGGAGGTGCACCAAGACATGCTTCAGGCACCCACACACAGCAGTCATGCCAGGATGGATGAAGCCTGAGCCACAGGTGCCGTGTCACCACCAGCACTGTCCAGGGAGCAACCTCCCACATGGCACCCTGGACATAGACACCCCCAAGTAGCCATATGCCAGTGCTCTGAGTGACCCTCGGATACACCAGCAGAGCAAACAGCTTCAATGCAGCAAATGTACCAGGGCCCATGTCCTGCACCCATGTGACCTGCTTGGTGCCACCTGGTGATTGCAGGCACCCAGGGTGCCATCTGGGGCAGTGGTGCCCAGGTAGCCTGGTGGATGGGTGGCAGCCTGGAACAGGCCAGGGACTGACCTGTGGCACACATTAATGGTGGTACACCATAGGTGCACACAAGTGGGAGCCACCCACTAGAGTACCTGTTCACCCTCTGCACACTGCCATTCCTTGCAGTCATCACCATGTTCCACTTATATGGGGGGGTGTGGAGTACTGTAGAAGATTGTACATTGCATATGGAGCTGGTGTATCACATACATGTGGTATACCGATCAGACTGTGTCACCCTGTGCCCTCCCCTGTAGCATGTCAAGGTGGCCCCCTGTGGCCACTGTCCAGGTGGGCTCCCTGTACCCAAGTCTGACCCTGTACATGGCAATGGGTAATAGCACTGCACCCAGACCAATGCAGTCCACCCACCCACACACAAACAGTCCATCACACCTGCCTGATAGGCTACAGTACCTCGTGTTCACCTTTGTGGAGTGGTGGGGCAGCCCTGCACTGCTGGAACTTAGCATGCTCGGGGCATGCAAATGGCCTGAATACATTCCAGTAATGAGCTGCACTTGGAATGTTCAATGAGATCATTTGCATATCCAGGCTAGATATTGCAATTTTGCGCAATGCACAAGTGGCTTTGCATTGTCATTTCCCCATGATCCACATGGGGCTCAGGTCACTTGCTGTGCCACACATCTCCACTGTGCGATTGTGCATCTTCGGACTATTCAGCCAGACATGCGTGAGTGCATCTCATGGTGCATCTGCTGAATATCTCATTATTTTGGGCCGGTGCATCTCAGATGCATGGCGCAGGTACTTGCATGAGTTTGCAGGGAACTTTTGAAAATGAGGGCCTGTATATTTAAATGCTTATATTGTTAATTGCTATATACTGTTAAGTGTGTAACTGATGTAACATATGTAACATAACTTATAGTGTTAACTTATTGTGTTAACATGATGAATTTAAACTGAGAAAAAATATTTCACTTCTCTGTATGTGCTACAGATTTACATGATACTTTAGAATTTTTATCTTATTACTATGAAACAATGTATGAATGTTAGGTGACCTTGCTGGAAATGATTTAAGCTAAATTGAGTCTTTTATGCCTGTTCATGATTTTATGAATACAAACTACTACTACATCTAACACTACAGTCCAGGGAAAGCATTAATTTGACTGTGCCTACAGTAGGAAGGAATTTAAGAACCACCCTGTGATAAAACAGGATGGGCCTAAGAGGGCATAGAAGACCAGCTGACTGTACACAATTTACATAAATTGCTGCTAAGCTACCCCCTTTTAACACTATTTAGGGTGAACTGCTCTAAATAAAGCTGTTGCTATTTTGTTTGACTTCATTGTCTTGCTATTTATTCCAAAGATGTTAAGGGCATGGGAGGACTTGCGATTGCGTTGGGAGGATCCACATGTGGAGTGCTTTAGTGGGGTTGGGGTGGTAGGGAGATGCTGCAACTCAGGGGTTGTACCATACTGTCAACAAGCCCACTAAAACCATTTCTCTGGGTGGAGGCACTGCATTAACATTCAGTCCTAAACTATTGGATATAACCCCCTCCAACCAGCAGTGTAATGACCCCAGCCCCTCAATCTTCTGCATCCTCACAAAGCAGGGATAGTAGCCTTGACATCAGTGGTAACCAGGTTACACGCAGATGTTGTATTATGAACTTCTGTAGCATTTTGGCAGGCTCTAATAAACCTAACATTAAAAACAAAAGACATTAAAGATACTGTTTTTTTCTTTTATAATAATATGAGATGATCCCCAAGGGCTAACACTGCTAACACTACTGTCCATACAACAGGCTGAAACACAATAGTCCATGCCTGTGTGTGGAATGACAAGTATGTAATGACCGCAAATGGCTATATATAGTCCCTTAACTATAATAGCTAATTGCGTTGTAATGCACTTAGAGATATACATTGCTTATAAAAGGCATTATATAACTTTAACATTCATTCATCAATTTACTACTGAGTCTTTTTTGAAATTCATTTATTTAAAATTTGATGACCAGAATAGGCATGCTGAGCCAAAACTTGCCTCTACATGCTACCTAGGGAAGGGGTCATTAGGGGAGTTAAACAGCAATACAATAACAGTTATAAGCTGGCTACTCTAAATCTTGGAAGCTGATTGTCTGAGCCCTCTTCTTACCTGTGATTATATTGAGCAACATAGTCAAAGCTAAGAAAAGGTACCAACAAACAACTCATTTCACCCGCCCCAAATCCGTTCACCTGCACATTTCAGCAGACAGCCATGCTGAACTCACAGTCCAAAGCAGCAGCCAGCAGCTGCACAGTCCCATTCAAAAAACATTACCAGCCAGCAAGTACTGCCACAGTAACAAATCTTTCAAGGACACCAAAAAAACAAACACTCTCCTCTCTTACCACAGCAACCAATCCACCAAATTGTAAAAATGAAGAAACCGCCACTACAGCAAAACACAAAAGTGGCTGAGCTGCAACCCTCCTCAGCTCACAGAGACCTACCAGTGTTAACTAATTACAAACATGCCTGCCCCCCGATATTTAAACCTTCAGCCCTCTTACTGGCTGAAACTTTCTTTGAATGCCTACCATGCAATTCCCCACAAAAACACTCCACAGCAGGAGGCAATGGTAAGACCCTACGCTATCTATGTAGTGGGTGGGATGGTGCATGTTGCGGCTTGAGCGACTCCTCAAAACAGAAAAAGAAAACCAAAGACTCCTAAAACCGGCCACATGATGTGCATGTGTTGCTTCTTAAAACAGTTCAGTCAGAGGGTGCATGTTTCACCATTCAACAACTACTCTGGGCAACTACCAATTCGACTGGAAAAGTAAAAGTCTCCACTTATTCATATCGCAGTTGTCAGCAGATCATGTTTTGCCCTAAACTAACAAATAAAAAAAAATCCACACACGGTCTTCATGCTGTCCCAGAGCAGGCAATGGGACTGGATCAAAGTTAGGGGAAACACACTTGATGAACCAAAAGTAGTGACAGAGTTCACAGCCACAAACTCCACTTACAACAGCACTACCTGCTGCCCACATCCCTCCAGGAACTATTTTATGAAAAATACTCCTCCAACACCCCCAAAAAAGGCATTTTCAATATATTTAAAAGTTTTTTGGTTTTTTGACTGATAAGACTTTGAAGCGAGTTCATAATAGTAATAATGCACTTCAGGGTGTGGTATATCATGGGATATTGTCACTTTTTGGGTGCATGAGACACTCAGCCACATCCAAGGCCTGACAATATCCCATGATATACCACACCCTGTTGTGCATTATTGCTTAAATATAGTGAAAATAACAGTGCATGTAGAGGACAATAAATGCAACGTGCATATGATAAAATAATGAATTATGGAAAGGTAAAACAATGCCAAAACAGTGCAAAAAGCATACATTACAGAGTTACACATCAATAACAAAATGATGACAACAGTGCATGTAGAGGAACAATACAATGCAAAGTACAAATAATAAAATAATGAATTACAGAGACATAAAACAATGCAAAATTGTTCCAAATGCATGCATCAAAATAATAACAAAATAATTGCAACAAGTGTATATGCAGGAACAATAAAATGCAAAATATGAATAGTGAATTACAGAAAGATAAAAAAGCAAAAATTGTGCAAAAAATGCATTAACTGCAGAGGTACCAGGGCAGTAAGCTAAACAAATTATTATAGAAATATAAAAATATAAAAGCTGGTTGTGATGTTGGATAAAAGAGGTGATGTCTAGCTAGAGAAACATGGTATCCTAGCGGCATTTGGGGATTTATAATTTCATTTTAGAGACTCTGTGGTGCTCAGAGAGAAATTAAAAGATATACAGTTACGGGACTCCTTTTCTAGCAGAACAGTAGAATTAGTCAAGCTCGGCATTCAATTTCTTAGTATTAAATTGTTTAAATAAAACCACTCTAGGCAGATTGCATGGAAATGTTACACAAAAGTTTTAACTCTTAAAACATCATGGTGCCAGACTTGTTAAATTGATTTATTTAGACTCAGGAAATTGCTGGGTAGAGCCCACTGGGACAAAACTGTTTTACAGGGACATCCTGATCGTGTACAAGAGCAACAACATATGCATAGCAACAGATGAGAGCACAGTTACAGTACATTGCAATTCATTTGAAGCAGTTACATTTACAATTGTCAAGAAGATACTGTTAATATACATGTTTAAAGGACAAGAAAGATTTGGCCTCCCACAGACAGAGTAGAAATTTGCATTACAAATATTTAAGTTAATGAAGCTTTGGATTTGATTCAAGAGTTTAAGAATACAGAGATTAGAAGTCTTTCTCATATTATAAGGATAAAAACCCTCCCCAAATCCCCAACCTAGATATAATTATTACCTTTATTAATAAAACTTAGAACATTAGAGAGTGGGCTACTTTGTGGATCAATTTACCTTTTGCACAGCGCAGAATTCAGTTTAATAATGTATGCAGGATTAAGGACTACACTTAGACTCTCTAAATTGTCATTCAGGTGGTTATTATGGGGCATTTTTTAATTCTATGATTTACCAACCCTTGTTACTCCAGGTACTCCAACTTAGAGACAGCATCTCAATGTCAGTGGGGGTACAGTTGCTTCCAACTTTACAAGTGGAAGAATTTAACCACAGTAGGATTTAATGACTTGCTCAGGGTCACTCAGTAAGTAAATGGCTCTGTTGTGATTTGAACTTGGGTCTCCTTTTTCACTGTCCAGCATTGTAACCTCAAGGTTACTTATCAATGTATAGCATAGTTGGTTTAAAATGTCAGTGCTGCCCATTTTGCACTTCTCAAATATTACCTACTTACTTCATTCTGAGTGGGAGAGTCACCTACATTCAAAACATTTGCATGAAAATGTGGCACTTTCAGAATGCATTAGTCAACCCCCTTAAAGGAACACTGTCAACCTGTTTTTCATCATATTATTTCTAGTTGAAACCTTACACTTTATGATTGCTTACCTTCTCTATAATTTACTGATGTTGCTGTTTGTTTTATCTGTCTCCTTGTTTGGTAGAACTGAAATGCATGGCAATGTATATTTATAAACAACCTTGTTTTGTTTACAATCCTGGTTCTGTTCTTACTGCATACTTCCTGAGCATTAGAAACACACCCAAACAGTGCAGTAACTTGAAAGAAGCTTCCTAAACTCCCACTGCATCATGAGGGGCTAGACTGTTTTGTGGGTGTTCCAAGTCCAAGAAAGATGCATTTGAGTTGCTCAAGGGATGTAAACAAACCCGTTTTGGGGTGATAACACCAGTATGTTGGGCAGTCTGTTTTTCAATTTTTTAAAGAAAATAAGAGTCAGAATCAAACTACCAGCTACATCAGCAATCTTTACTGAATGTTGGCAGTCATAAAATATGTTTTTTACACTAGGGACACTTTGAGACCTAAGGGGGTTGACAGTGTCCCTTTAAAGGGGATAGGCATTGTATGCTAATTGGCAACAGTTAGTAATGTTCCTAGTTACAAAAATGAAAGTTATACCTTCAAATGATTAGCATTTAATTGTATCTAAAAACAATGATGTGAAAAACTGTGGTCTCTTATATTTTCTATGGGCAGCATTCTGTTACAGCTCATTTAATGGAAGCAGTAATTTGGAGATTTTACAGTCACAATTTGTGTACAGAATACTAAGCATAAGCTGTTGACCTATCAGACAAAAACAAACAACTCCACCTCTCCATTGCAACCGAACAAGGAGCCATCCTAGAGCAAACACAATCGTTCAAGTACCTCGGCATCACCCTTGATCCACACCTCTCATACGTTGTCCATATCAGCAATGTTGCAAAGTCTGCCTATGCGAGGTTAGGCATATTATTCTGGCACAGGAAACACCTAACCCCAGAAGCACTGTCAGTGGCCATCCAAAGCTCCATCGTCAGCATCATAGACTATGGTCTTATCATATATGGGTCTGCAACCACCACTGCTTTCAAACGTATCATGACCTCCCTGAATAAGGCCTGTCATCTCATTACTGGCTCACATTGCCATACCCACGCATGTGACCTTTATTCCCAATCTGGATGGCTTCAACTGGACAAACGCATAAAATACCAAACCTGCATCACAGACAAGAAAATTATAATACGGCTTTCCCCACCTGGTGTCTGTGCCCTCCTTAAGCCTAGATATAGGGACGTCACTACAAGGAGATCCAGTTCCCATCTACTACATATCTCACGATGTCGCACGACCCAAGGACAAAGATCATTCGCCAATCAGGCATCCAATTGGCTCAACTCTCTTGGCAGCGACATAGCGACCGCTCCAACACTCGGCCTCTTCAAGTCCAAGCTGCGCCTCTCAATGCCTGTATACTGCGATTGCCCATCTTAACATTTCCACTATTCCAGCTGCACATGCCCCAGCACTTACAATCAGTCTTTGCACCCCTAGTGCCTTACCTGTCATATTCCCTTGACAAGGCCCCCTGGCCGCACTGTCTCCCACCCTCACTCACCCCTCCGTATCTCCACTCCTGCCCCCACCCCAACCACTTCCTATACTTCCCCTTACCCCCTGAACCTCCTTCCCCCCCTTGATCTCCTACCTCACCCCCCACCCACCCTCCCTCCTTCCCTTGTCTTGCTCATAGCTCAAGTCTTTGTACTGGTTATTACATGTCTGTAAGTCAATGACTATATGTTTGTAACTAAAAATGATGACTGTTGCACATGCTGACATGGAACCTTTGTAAAAGAGCCTCGGCTCAAAGGTATTGTAATCCTAGATTGAAATAAATAAATAAATAAAAAATGACGGGTTCTGTACACAAACCATGACATAATCAAAACTTTAAATTACTGGTTCCATGAAGAGAACTGTAACAGAATGCTATCCATAAACACAAAGCAATGCAAAATTCAATTTTACACATCAGGTTTTATTCAGGTACACTTATATACAGATCATTTAGGGGTATGACTATCATCTCTGAAAATGTGTACATTATAAACAGTTGACAATTAGAAATAATTTCCTGTCCTCGTTAACAAAAGGTAGACAGTGCTCCAGTTACTGTACATTAAGGTTTGTTAATAGAGAAAGTGTATTGTATCTTGTTTATTGTAGAGATTTTCAAATTTCCAGCAGTCAATTCATAGCTGGCATCAGCAGAACTCAGCTCGATAAAATGTCCCCCAAAATGTGAAATGCTGGACTTTTCATCTTTTATTATTAAATATATTTTCATTAAAATAGGATATTTTTCCCTTACATTTTATCTGTTCTAGTTGCTTGTTCCTGTGTAAAACCTTAATTCTCTGCGCATTACATCACAAGTTGTTGCTATGAAAATGATTCTGCAGTCTGAAACAAAGGGTTATAACTTCAGAACAAGAAAAGCAGCCAGGAGAGATCAACTCTGAGGAAAAAATAGCCTATTTTCAAGAAAGACACTTTGCCCACTTTCCTCAGAACTCTGAAGAAGTCCACATGGTACTTAGGGGAAATGTCAGTTCAGTCCACCAGCTATGACGGTAGCTCTGCAGCCAGGGTGACTCCATAAGATAAGTTGCTTTGACATTTTTGCGCCACAGTTCTTTCTTTTTTGCACAAGCTGTTTTATGTATTTATTGCTCACTATGGACCATGAAATAAACTTTCTGAAGAGATAACTGAACTAGTGCAGAGTTTTGGTATCATAAATGGTATACAATGCTTAAAGGAATAATGGAGAGACAGATGCACTTGTTTTTGAATGTGTGTTGGATTAAAGCTACAAGGTTGCACTGCTGTTATCAATTAGTGGAGCAGCTGTCCTTTTGAAGCTCTGAAATTACTAAATAAATAAAGTCCTGGATCATTGATCAAGAAGAAGGACAGAGGCATATAAATATACTTTGGGGAGGGTCAGGCTAAAGTGAGGGTCTGTTCTAAAAGACAGTGTCAGCTCCAGCATATCTATCTATCTATCTATCTATCTATCTATCTATCTATCTATCTATCTATCTATCTATCTATCTATCTAGTGTGTTAGTGCACCAGTTAGGGTTCAAGTTACTGCCACAAAAGTAGGGAAATGTGGCATTAGGGCTGCCAACCCTACCTCCACATCTCCCACCCCTAAAAAGCAAAAGGGAAAAACAATAGCTCACGCTGTAAAGAAAGGGGACAACACATTTTCAGATATGTAAGAGAAAGGGCTGGGGGTGGGTGTCATGTCAAACAAATCTGATAGATTTCTTTAACTGGGTGACCAGGGAATTAAATAAGGGTGGAGCAGTGGATGTGGTCTACTTGAATTTCAGCAAGGCTTTTGACACCATTCCACATAGGAGACTCATAAACAAGCTGGGCAGACTGCTAGTGCATCCAAATGTGGCAAACTGGGTAAGAAATTGGTTGGGGGATAGATGACAGAGGGCTGTAGTAAACAGAGTTTACCCTGAGGAAGGAAGGAAGGAAGGGTGATAAGCAGGGTGCCACAAGGATCAGCACTGGGACTGGTCCTCTTTAATGTCTTTATTAGTGACATTGCAGAGGGAATAGAAGGAAATAAATGCCTTTTTACAGATGACACTAAGATCTGCAACAGGGTAGACACTCCTGGGGTGGGTGGAAAAATTAATACTGATTTAACAAAGTGTGAAGACTAGTCAAGAATGTGGCAACCAAGTGACAATGTGAAGAAGTGCAAAATTATGCACTTGGGGTACAGAAACTCAGGGGTAGAGTACAAAATGGGGGGAGTGGCACTGGTGACTGGCAAACAGAAAAGAGACCTGGGGATAATTATATCTGATGACCTAAAGGTCGTAAACAGTATGACAAGGCAGTGGGGAGAGCCAGTGGGAGACCAGGATGCATAGGGAGGGGTATCACCAGCAGAAAGAGGGAGGTGGAGATACTGCTGTATAAAGCACTGGTGAGATCTCAACCAAAGTACTGTGTCCAGTTCTGGAGAACACATCTCTGGAAGGATATAGACAGAGCAGAGGCAGTCTAGAGGAGGGCAACTAAAATGGTGCAGGGTCTGCATTAAAAGCCCTATGAAGAGAGACTGAAGACAGACTGAAGAACCTCAATATGTACACCCTGGAGGAAAGGAGGGAGAGGGGGGATATAACAGAGACTTTCAAATCCTCACATGTATAATTAAGGTTCAAGAGGGAAGCCTTTTTCATAGAAAAAGATGCTCAGGAGCAAGTGGTCATGCTATAAACAACCAAACAGAAAACACAGCACAGCTCACTGACAATATTTTGTGCCAGGCTGCTTCTATCCTGAAAGTTTTGGAAAAAAATTCTATTCCATCTAGACTGTAGGTGAGAGCCAAAAAAAAAAAAAACCCTCCATGTTAAGTATAGAAAAAAAAATTGGCATCTACAGGAAAATGACATATGCATATCTCAGAAACCACACAAGCTCTCATCACAAATCTTTCCACATATTTAGATCTTTCCTCAAAACAATGCATGCCAAATTTTAGGCAATTTTGTCAAATGGCACCAAAGCTATTAAGGTGAACATTTAGGGGTTTAACATAGAAGCCATTGGATAACCCAAATCCAAACACATCGGTGGCAGGGAGAGGGAATGCTGTGCTGTAGAGTGCATAAGGGGTATCGGCCACATTGGCAGTGATGGAGCATTGGCGGAAAGGGAGGAACACCGGGAGACTGCTGGTACTGCTGTAGCTGGGCTTTAGCTCTTGCGCCCAGCTGCAAAACAGGAACAGAACTGTGCCACCAGAAGAACTCTCTTCACAGACTAAAAGGGCTAAAACTGTCCCACCAGGAGAGCTGTTTTCATGGACCAGAGGGCTGATGTAGGAGGCCACCAGCCAACAGAGTTCAAGGGTGCCAAATTTGAACATTGGGCCGGGCTTAAATACAGGGAAGCTTGGCCACTCTACTGCATTGGGACTTGCCACATCGGCGGCAGGGAGGGGGACAGCTGCATTAGCAGCATGCTGTGCTGTGGAGTGCAGAAGGAGTATCGGCCACATTGGTGGCAAGGGAGCATCAGCTGAGATGGAGGAACACTGGGAGACCACTGGTACTGCTGTGGCTGGGCTTTAGCTCTTGCACCCAGCCACAAAACAGGAACAAAACTGCACCACCAGGAGAGCTGTCTTTACAGATTAAAAGGACTAAAACTGTGCCACCAGGAGAGCTGTTTTCATGGACCAGAGGGCTGATGTAGGTGGCTGCCAGCCAATAAAGTTCATGGATGCCAAATTTGAACATCGTGCCAGGCTTAAATATAGAGAAGACTGGCCACTCCACTGCATCAAGACTTGCTGCATCGGTGGCAGGGAGAGGGACAGCTGCATCGGCAGTGGGCTGTGCTGTGGAGTGCAGAAGGGGTATCAGCCACATTGGCAGCGAGGGAGCATCACTGAGAGACTACTGGCACTGCTATGGCTGGGCTTTAGCTCTTGTGCCCAGCTGCAAAACAGGAATGGAACTGAGTTGCCCAGAAAGCTGTCTTCACAGACTAAAAATGGACTAAAAAAAAAAAAAGGCCCCCATCCCCTCCCCCTTCCTTAATTAAATACACAAAGGCAGGGGGCAGGGCCAGATGGGCTATAAGGGAAGGGCTTCAGCTGAAACTGATTAGATGAAAGGGAAGGGGGAGGAGCTTGGGGGTAAGATGCTCTGGTGGAAGGGTCTAAAGGCATAAATCGTATGGGGTACACTGGTGAAAGGTTATTGTACTGGAGTTTTGCTGAAGACTTATGTAGTACATTGGTGTTATGTTATTGTATTAAAGTTTTCTGGGCTTGAGCTGGCAGGCTTAGGCAAAGCTCAGCCAACAGCCTGCAGGAGGGGTTAAATTGGCATTAATGTGGCAGGGGTTAAATCTACATTAGTTTTGGAATAAGCTTGTGGGAGGGGCTGGATTTGAATTAGTTGGGCATTTTGCTCTACTGTGACTAGAAGTTGGCAAGATCTAGTAAAGGAGGGAACACTTTACTGGGATCATGACACTGGGATGGTGAATGAGGGAGAGGAGGAATTGGTCTTGTGGGTAGGAGGGGGTGGAGGAGTGAGAGGTGTGGGAATGATAGCCTGGGGAGGGGAGGGGGAAGGGGCAGCATCTCGGGACGGAGTAAGATGGATGAGCATGGCAACTGAGGGGTTACTGGAGGCATGGGGGTGTATGGCCAGTGGAGGAAGGGCACAGGGGGACATGGAGGAGGGAGGGTCATAGGATGTAACAGCTGTGGCATGGCAGTGTTCATGAGCACTCTGTGGAGACTGGGGATGTGCCCAGTTCGTCAAAGGCTGGAGTGACTGGAGGCCAAGCTGGCATGGCTAAAGAGAGTTATCCTGGATGAAGAGGGACAACAGCAGAAAAATTGCGGAGAGCAACCAAATAGGAGGTGGAGGCAGACTGACCGGGTGGATGGGGGGAAGGAGAAGGTCGCACATGGGTCATGACAAGAATGGTCTGGTCAGGGGGCAGGGGCACAATGGGCAGGAATACCAGTGTTCTTAAGCATAGGTACACAGTGGGCTCCAACAGAAACTGGCCCTTAATGTGGATCAAGGAGCAGGAAGATGGGTATGGGGTTGAGGAAGTGGGGAATAAACAAGGAGGGCCAGGAAAGGCAGGAGAAGTCAGGAGCAGGGGAGGATCAGGCTATGGTGGCCCTGGGGGAGAGGTGAAGGGGGATACTGGGGGAAAGGGAGGGAATGCATGGAGGGACAGTGTGTAGTGGACAGGGTGGAGAAAGGGAAGGGGAAGGAAATGGGGGGTATCGTGAAGAGAGGCCAGAGAAGGCCTGGCATCCATGGAGAGGATATCCTAGAGAGGGACAGGAATGGAATAGGCAAGGGTGGGAGGGGCTCAGAGGGGACAAGGATGGGGGTCTCACAGCAGGACAGGTGGACCAAGGGACAGAGAAGGAAGAGGTGGGGGGAGGTGAACAGGGGGGAGCCGGGCAGAAAGACAGAAATAGCCAGGTAGAGGAGGCAGTAGCACCCTTGGGGGCAACACACAAAAAATCAGTGATAGTGTTTGGGGACTCCATTATTAAAGGGATCCACTGGCTAAGAAAGGATGTAGCTTTCAAGGGGAAGTTGGTTTTCTGTGAACCAATAATGGAAGCAAGCAGGGCACTCCCAAGAATTAAGGAGGGCTTCAAATGTATAGGTGATTGGGGAGACACATGGACAGACCAACATCTGTACACAAGAAGTAGGTTACATATAAATGACGAGGGGGCTAGAATTTTGAGAGGGAAGCTACAGGGATATATAGATAAAATACTAGGGAGTGCTTTAAACTAGGAGTGGGGGAAGGTGAAATTAGGTGCAGCCAAGTAGGAGTGGAGAGGATCAGGTCAATTCAGCTCTTCCCCACAGATGGGGCAAGAGAAGCTGACGGGGGGGAATGGAGGGCTGGTGGGGGTTTGCTTGACAAATGCCAGGAGTCTGGGTACAAAATGGAGGAACTGCAGGCGTTAGTGGTGGAAGGTGACCTCGACCTGGTGGCAGTCACAGAAACCTGGTGCACTGAAAACCACAGCTGGGAAGTGAAAATGCCTCAGTATTTACTGCACAGGAGTGACAGGAAGAACAGGGGGAGTCCTATATGTACAGTAAAGGAGGGGATAAGTGTGATGGTGGGTAGGGGAAGGGATGAACCTGTGGAGACCCTATGGATATCCTTAAGCAGAGCAGGGGAGAAGGCAGTGAAGAGAGGGATGGTCTACAGACCACCAAATTAAGAGGAGAAAGTTCACAGACAGATGGGTAAAGAGATACAGGACATGGCCATTAAGGGGGAAATTGTGGTAGTGGGCAACCTAAGTCTACCTGACGTAGATTGGGTCATCCTGGCAGCAGCCAAATGGGGACAGTGTTGAGGGTGTGGGGGTTCAGGAGAATTTGGGTGACAGTGACCATAGCGTGGTAAAATTTAGCATCAGTAAGGGTCAGGTCGCAGACAACTTGAGCACTAGGGTGCTTGACTTTAGGAAGGCAGATTTTAGGAGGATGGGGGCATTGGTTCAGGAGGAGATGGAAGGGATAGACGACCTGGAAGACATGGAGGAACTATGGGGGAAATTAAAAAGGATTACTGAAGGTGACAGAAATTTGCGTTTGGATGGCGAACAAGAAAAAGAGGGGAAGGAAACCACATTGGTTCACCACAGAAGTAAGGAATGCAGTTAGGCAGAAGAGGAGGGCATTTGGGGCATATAAGGCATCGCAAAGGGAGATAGACAAGGGGGTGTATCAGGATAAACTGAGAGAAGTGGGGAAGGTGATCAAGCAGGCCAATGCTGAAACAGAAGAACACATAGCAAGGAGGGCGGGGGGGCAAGAGGTTTTTTAGATATGTGAGCGACAGAAAAAAGGGGAAGAGCGGGACTGGGAGGCTCAAGGGGGAAGGGAGTTACTGGTGGAGGGTGATAAAGAAAAAGCTGATGTCTTAAATAGATATTTTGCATTGGTCTATATGATGGTAGAGGGAGAGGGGCCGAAATTGGAAAAGAGGGGGAGGACGGGTAGGGGGTGGACTCTAGTCCCTTCACGGAAGCTAGGGTACTAAAAGAATTGGGCAAGCAGCAGACAGATAAGGTGATTGGACTGTACGGGATTCACCCGAGGTTGCTCAAAGAGTTAAATCAGGAATTAGTAACACCACTCACAAGGCTACTCAACCTGTCACTGCACAAGGGAAGGGTTCCTGGGGACTGGAAAAGGGCTGAGGTAGTACCACTACATAAAGGGGGGCGAGAGGGAGGAGCCAGGAAACTACCACCCGGTCAGTCTGACCTCCGTGATCGGTATGCTGATAGAGGCACTGATTAAGGAAAGGCTGATTAAATATCTAGATGGGGAGGGCCTCCTAAATGCCAATCAGCATGGATTCATGGGTGGCAGGTCTTGTCAGACCAACCTGATAGAATTCTTCGACAGAGTGATGGAGATATGGGACCAGGGCGGGGCGGGGGACATGGCCTACCTGGACTTCAGGAAGGCATTTGACACCATCCTCCACAGGAGACTGCTAGGTGAGGTAGACAGCTTGGGGGTGGGGAACAAGCTCATGAGATGGGTGGGACATTGGTTGGAGGGAAGGACTAAGAGGGTCATAGTAAATGGGGTGCACTGGAAGGAAGAGAGGGTGACAAGTGGGGTTCCCCAGGGGTCTGTGTTGGGACCCATTCTTTTCAACATATATATTGGGGACATGACAGAGGGCCTATGGGGAAAGGTGTGTCTGTTTGTGGATTATATGAAAATTTGTAGTAACAAAGTTGATACAGGAAAAAAGGGGGGTGGAGGATATGAGGGAGGATTTGGCCAGGCTGGAGGAGTGGTCAGAAAGGTGGCAATTACGGAACAACAAAAAAAAGTCAGAATTATGCACTTGGGGCTAAACAACCTGAGGACAAAATACTGACTTGAGGGGAGGAGCTGGAGTAGACAGAGCAGGAAAGAGACCTGGGGATAATCATCTCAGTCAATCTAAAAGTTAGGAGTCAGTGCAACAGGGCAGCAGGAAAGGCACTAAGAATGTTGGCATGCATAGGAAGGGGTTTCTCAAGCAGGAGGAGGGAGGTGATCTTGCTGCTGTACAAAACCATGGTCAGACCGCATTTGGAATATGGGGTCCAGTTCTGGAGGCCATACCTGCAAGGGGATAAGACCAGATTAGAAAGGGTCCAGAGAAGAGCGACCAAAATGGTGTGGGGGCTACAGGGGAGGTCATATGAGGAGAGGCTGGAGAAGCTGGGCCTTTATTTGCTGGAAGAGAGAAGTGGGAGTGGGGGTATGGTAGAGACATTCAAGTACTTGAAGGGCAAAAACAGGGTGAGGGCTGACAGCATAGTCAAACTGAGTAAGAACAATTCCACTAGGGGACATACCCTCAAACTGGAGAAGTGCACATTTGGGGGGGGCATCAAGGGGATGTTCTTTACCGAGAGGGTGGTACAGAAATGGAACAGGCTGCCAGAATGGGTGGTCGGGGTGGATACAGTGGAGGGTTTTAAGAGGGCATGGGACAAGCACATAGGACTGACAAGCAGAGGGAAGGCTGGAAAGGGAAGGAGGGGATCTTGCTAGGGAAGGGGGGTTATGGGCAGACTGGATGAGCCAAGGGGCCCTTTTCTGCTGTCAGATTTCTGTGATTCTATGATTCTATACTGGTGCTACTATGCCAGTCTTTTACACATATATTTACATGTATCTATCTATCTATCTATCTATCTATCTATCTATCTATCTATCTATCTGTCTGTCTGTCTGTTTGTCTATCTATCTATCTCTCTCTATATATATATCTCTGTCTATCTATTCATACAGATAAATACATATTTTTATTTGACATGTTTTGGCTGGGAAAGACACATCAAGCCTAGGCTAGTTTTCAGGGTGCACACTGGGAGCACAGGGAAGTTAAATGACTTTCTCATGGTCACACAGTATGCAGGTGGTGGCTGTAGGTTCAAACCCAGTTTTCCAGGTTTGCAGCTCAGTGTTGTTAAGTGCTAGGCTACACTACCACCTAGTTATATTTCTACAACACATGCTTTGAGATAACTGACCATACAAAAAGTGATATCTCTCCAAACATGAAAAAATATTGATATATTTTCTCGTTGCTATGGTGATATCTTTCCTTGTACTGCTATGTCATAGTGCATTCTCAAATAGAAACAGTACTAAATCTTGTCAAAAAACACTCCCAAACAAGTACACATAGAACACTGTAATTGACTTCAAGCCTTGCAGCAACTGTAAAAGAAGCAGAAAGTTAGTCATATATTGCAAAGTCACAAGCACTTTTACAAATTCCCAATCATGTTTTTCCCAAAAAACGTGTGTATAAATAGAATGTGACACAGTCTGACTGAAAAGGGACCTACTGACAAGGTTTTCCTGACAAAAGGCAAGATGTAACAGTATAATAATTTATACAAATCACATAGGTACAGTAAGTGTATCACTCTAGGTACAAACACAAATTAGATATTTACAAAATGCACATCTGGCCAGCATAACACACTAATCCATAATTATAATAAACTGTAGCACATATCAATATGATTTGTGCTCAAACACATCACGATATATTGATATCTTCGGTCAGGCCTTATCATTTTATATATATTTTATTTATAAATTATATTTATTTTATATATATATATATATATATATATATATATATATATATATTTATAAATGGGTAAGAAAAATCACTGAAAATCCAGTATGCTGATTGGATGAAACACGTCACATGGCCGTGCATTATCCCACAATGACCGCACACCTCCCAGTATGACCGTACGCCTGAACTACTTTCTACCTCTCAAAACCTTCTCACCAGCACTGCAGGGAGATCACTCCATCCCTGGCACAGATAGGCACACACACTGCTGGCACTCAGGCTGCCACCCTCAGACACAAGTAAATAAACATACCAGTCCCACAATCTACACAATCACCTGATTCATCCTGCCACAAGTTGTAGATAAAAGATTATTTAAAAATGGATCCTGCCACTTTCACAGTGCCTTAGGCAGAAGCAGTTTAACTTTAAATGCTGTAAAATAGCCAGCGTGACCAAGTGCTCATTACATTGACGAATGACATCCTTGCACAAATTTAAATAACCCAGGCTCTGTTCAAAAACCAAGAAAGCACAGAATGTTGTGCTTACTGTACTTACATTTCTGTAAAATAAGCTGCTGTTTCTCCGTACACAAGATTGAGTCCACAGCACTTTCACTTTTATCATTAAAATGTAGCGTGACTGAGCGCTGTAAATTGCCGTAACGGAAGTGCCTGCAGAAGTTTAAATTAAGCCCCTCTGTCTTGAAAAAAAATAGAAAAGTGTGTATTTAGCTTTACTTTTTCTTTTTGTAAAAGAAGCCACCAACAACCCGAATGTAGCAAGAGGAGAGTGAGCGAGTTGACGGCTTGAGAAATGAAGATGCAAGCCAGAGCATTTGTTGCTATAGAAACACTTTCTCTAGGTTGCGTCTACGTTCCTCAAGCTGCCGACTCACTCGTTCTGCTCCCGCTCCAGTCGGCGACTTCTTTCACCAAAAGGAAAGAAAGAACTAAAACAAGATAAACACTTTTCTTACTTTTCTGAAAACAGAGGGGGTTACTTTAAACTACTGCAAGCATTTCATTCATTTACAGCATTCGCTCGGTCATGCTACATTTTAACACTAAAAGTGAAAGTGCTCTGGACTCGCTTAAGTCTCCATAGAAACAGCAGCTTTTTTTCACACAAATGGCATACTAACCATTAAATTCAGTGTTTTTTTTTTTACTTTTCTAACAGAGACTAGCTTTATTAAATGTCTGCCAGGACTTAATTTATCAATATTGTCAGCACTTGATCACACTACACTACAGTAATAAAAATGAACACTAACACACTCTGAAAATGGCAGTATTACCTACTACTTAAACCTAGCACAGTTAGGACAGCACCAATCAAATTATGTACTTCAACGCAAATACTTATTAGTGCCACACAGGGACTATTTTTTGCCTCCCCCAAGACTTGTGGTCATTTTATAAGATAGATAACCCACTACAGGGCGTGCGGTCATGCTCTGATATACGCACGCCTTGGGTGGTTGAACGCACTTGGCCGTCACAATGCACACCAAGGCGTGCGTAAATCAGAGCAGGACCGCAAGCCCTGTAGTGGGCTATCTATTACATATATATATATATAAACATAGAAACATAGAATTTGATGGCAGATAAGGACCACTTGGCCCACCCAGTCTGCCCATTTCCCTACCTACTGGATAAGCTGCAGATTCTAGTTAACCAACAGCCTCCTTCCTGCAACCCCCCACTATAATTGCCTTATGTCTGTCCCATGCATGTTTGAACTCCCCCACTGCTTTAGACCCAATGACCTCCTCAGGAAGGCGGTTCCAGGTATCCACCACTCTCTCCATGAAAAAAAATTTCCTCACATTACCCCTGAGCCGTCCCCCTCTATCTTTAAATTGTGTTCCCTTGTTCTTACACATCTCTTTCTGAAAGATACTACCCTCCTGGACTTTGTTGATTCCCTTGAGGTACCTGAAAGTTTCTATCATGTCCCTCTGTCCCTCCATTCATCAAGAGTATACATATTAAGCTCTCTCAGTCTTTCTTCATATGGTTTCTGCTGCAGACCCTGCACCATTTTAGTTGCCCTCCTCTGGACTGCTTCCATCCTGTCTATGTCCTTATGTAGATGAGGTCTCCAAAACTGCACACAGTACTCCAGATGGGGTCTCACCAACTGTCTGTATAGAGGGATAACCACTTCCCTTTTTCTACTTGTGATGCCCCTTCCTATGCATCCCAATATCCCCATGGCTCTCCTTACCCACTTTTCACATTGCTTACCCACCTTTAGGTCATCTGATATGACTACCCCCAAGTCCCTTTCCATTTTTGTTGTTGTTACTACCTCCCCTGATACTGTGTACTCTTCTCCTGGGTTTTTGTTTCCTATGTGCATTACTTTGCACTTCTTTGCATTGAATCTAAGTTGCCATATGTCTGACCATTCCTCCAACCTTGCCAAGTCCCTTCTCATCTTTTCTACCCCCTCTTGTGTATCAACTCTGTTACAGATCTTTGTGTCATCTGCAAAGAGGCATACCTTTCCCTCCGGACCCTCTGCAATGTCACCTATAAAGATGTTAAAGAGGACTGGACCCAGTACTGAGCCCTGAGGTACTCCACTAGTAACCCCCTTTCTTCAGAATGTGTTCCATTCACTATTACCTTCTGTGTCCTGTTGTGCAGCCAGTTTGCTACCCAGTCTACCACCCTGGGACCCACTCCCAGGCTGGCTAACTTGATTATTAATCTTTTGTGTGGGACTGTGTCAAATGCCTTGCTAAAGTCTAGGTAGGCCATATCCACAGCCCCTCCCTGGTATATTACTTTGGTCACCCAGTCAAAGAAATCGATTAGATTCACCTGACATGACTCCTGCTGTAAATCCATGCTGCTTTGGGTCCTGTGCCCCACTGGCCTCTAGGTACTCAACAATTCTTTCTTTCAGAAGTGATTCCATCATTTTCCCTACCACTGAGGTCAAACTTACAGGTCTGTAGTTACCTGCTTCTGCCTTGCTCCCACTTTTGTGAAGGGGAATCACATCTGCCCTCCTCCAGTCCTCAGGTACCACCCCATCTTGCCATAATTTGTTAAAAAGCGTGGTCAGTGGTGTCACTAGGTCCTCCCTTAGTTCTTTTAGGATTCTGGGGTGAATCCCGTCAGGCCCCATTGCTTTGTCCACCTTGAGTTTTAGGAGTTCTTTCAGGACTCTTTCTTCTGTGAATGGACTGGTGTCAACCCCCCTACCCAGAGTGCTTCTATTGTCTGGTTTAGGTAACTCCTCCTCATCTTCTTTTGTGAATGCTGAGCAAAAGTATTCATTCAGTACCTCTGCCTTTTCACTGTCTCCCTCTGCCCACCTCCTCTCCTTTATTAATCTACTATCCCTCATATATATATATATATATATATATATATATATATATATATACTGTATATATATATATATAAAAAATGATATGGCCTGACTGAATACATCAATATATTGTGATATGTTTGAGCACAAATCATATATATAAATATATATATATATATATATATCCTGTATAGCAACTGATGTGAGCTGGACCATCTTTTTGTGGTCTAGCTTGAGTCAGTCCCGGAGACTGTTTTCACAGAGCTTGTGCCCAAGATTTGGCACAAGCTACTGTAAAGTGGGTAAACTGTTGCAACTTTGACCAAGCTTTGTAGTTTGGGCACAGTTGTGGCAAAAGGGCATGGTGCATGGAAAAGTCTTGATGCCAGGCTTGATGCAAGCCCTTCACCACCCTTTGAAAATCAAGCCCTGGGTATCAACAGGGTACATCTATTGTAAATATCAGTTGCTATATCACAGTTTTATAATATAAAAAACTAACTAATAATACATGACAAGGACTGATTATTAGTAATTATTGAGGACCCACTCTCTTAGCACCACCCTGTATGCAAACTCTTTGGCTGGAAAAATGAGACATTAACTGAATGCTCTTGAATCATGGTGTTGGAAGGGAAAAGTGCGTTAAGTACTCAATGACCAAAAAGGCTGGTTTCTGTTATGTTGTTTATTACATGAAAGAAAAATAATAGTAAACACAACTGTGAAATATGTTTTAAGGAACAAAAAGAATATTCTTCAGAATTGCTAAATAGCTTGGCATTGAAAACATCAGGGTTTGCACCATTAACGGGCTAAGTGGATTGGCTGGTAAGTCACTCATGTTACTAAAAACTTTTCTGAGTATGACATTAAGTAAGAATTGCTAGGCAATGTTGTGAGATTTCTAGTCAGTAATGGAACAGTACAAAACAAGTTGGAAAACTTTAAAGTCAATTTATATACCACTGTGGTTATTGCAGCTATTAACCAATCATGTAATAGGATTTTGTCATAATCATTTAATAATACAATGTAAGAAATGTGACATTCAATGAATGTATAACTTACCTCGCTTAATACCAACAAGCCAGTAATGGTGAGCAGATAGATCTGTTGAAGGAAAAATGATGAAAGAAAAATGCTTAGAATATGTCCAGATTAATAGCATTATTTGTAAAGCACATTATCATTTAAGACAACAATTCACAACAATTATTCAGATCCCCCTTTTGTGTAACACCATCACCCTGATCTCTCTTTTCTTTCATATGACATATTCTGGGGAATACTCATAGCAAGTGCTGTTAAATGACCATATAAATTGATGCTTGTTTCTTGGCGCAATGATGTACGAACTGTAGTAGAAGGAAAACTTGTTGTGTTGTACTACTTTGGTCAGTAATGCAGGACAACTGTATTTTTTACAGTGTACAGACAAGCATACCTCTCTATTGAGTATATATAGCATCATATATCGGCAATCATACAGCACAAAGTTGTTTTTTCATTGAGGGGTTGCCATGATGAGACAGTTATCGCGACACTGATGCCTGAGACTTATGTGTTATTATGGCAACCCTAGCTGGCAACAGAGCCTTCGTGTGCTTGGTTGCTCATATCTTATTCTGTATAGTGAATAGGCAACCATGAAACAGAAAACTACCATTTGTTTAATTTCTCAGAAAAAAAGGTATTAGGTACTACATTGTTTATTTTCCTCCTTTTCACTACATTGTTTTTGTAACTGCTAGTCACCACCCCCCATCACTACTGCAGTTACATTGATTCAGACACCTTCCTCTGCCTCAACTCATTGTGGTGCCCCTTGTCCATAATTATTATTACCATTCTGCACTTAGCAATATCGCTCTGGTACTGTTACAGTGGTGCTCAACACCCTTGTTCATTGTCGGTCGTCCATCTGATTTCTCGGTTCTGGTCTCATTTGTTTGGCAACCCATTTGTCTAAACGATTGTCACTGATTAGTAGGAAATGGATGTTCCTCCCCCCTCACAGCCAATAGAGGAAATTGATAAGTGATTACTTCCCCCAATTTTATGTTTTTCAAAAATGCTACTACACTACTTTGAAAAGTTGTTGTGATACAGTACTTATGCCAGTACTGCAGTGCAACAACATGTATTAATATATGGATCTACACACAGAATGAAAGCTCCCCATACATTATCACACAATATAACATCTTATCAGAATAGCTTGCTGAGGGAGACCCTGGCAAACCTGGAGGGGGACCTACCGAGGACAGAGATGAAAAAGATAAAGGATTAAGTCACCCATGGAAAGGCTGGGAGGGGTGGTAAAGGTGGGAGGGTACAGAGTCATCACTAGACTTTGGTCACCTGTAGGCATATGGAAAAGAAAGGCTGAGGTATACCAAACATTAAGATGTTTAACCCATGTTGTAGAAAATTGTAAATAGTTATAAGAGTTAAGATTTATTTCTGTCTGCAAAGACTCATACTTTGTAGCAGTATAAATACTGAACTTGATTGTGTCAGGATTTGGACTCCCAACCAGCTACTTTCTTCTGTGGACTTCCTTCATACAAGCTCTTATTGTCTGTCATATCCACTCACTTGAGATGAACTTTAATATCCTTAACTTCATCCTCAAACTTGGGAGAGACGTATCCTATTACTGCACTGGACTGTAACCATCCTAGAAAGTCTTTGGACTTAGTGCAGAAAGTTCTTTTTCCTTGTGTCTCAAAGAACTGATAGGAAGGACTGCAATGTGAATAACAGTCTATGTTAAGTATCAATTAATCAGCTGGTACTTTATGACAAGGATAAGTAATTGTGTGGAAACTTTGGAATATTTGTGTATACCCAGATTTTTTGGGATATACATTCTAACAATAAAAGAATATGAAGTTAAAAAAAAGAATAGCTTGCTGACATACTGTAGATGCTCCCCCACTAAAAAAAAAAAGAGAAAAAGCAAAAGAGTTAATTATAAAGCTGTGCAAAAATTGTTGTTTTACTTACGTATGTGTGTGCGACCAAGTGTCTAGCAGCAGGGCCAGATTTACTGTATGTACCAGTCCAGGGCTCATCTTCAGAGTCTTGTGTCTCAGATGAGCCAATGGTAACCAGTGGCGCCTTATCCAGACCACTGGAGGGAGCAGTAGGTATTTACTGGTCTCCCTCCATGGCCTGCTTTATGTTACTACTGGTGCCCACATCATCTGCATTATCATTTGTAATACATAAATACATAAAGACAGACTTTGGTAACATGATAAAATGCTATTATATGATCGCCAATTAACTTACTTGTTCATACTATTACATACTATACTATATTTATCCTCTCAACAGTAGTTGAGCTTAGCTATGACATTTTTGCATATATTCCTGTAAATTAATACATATTTACTAAACAGGTAGTATTCTAGTAGGTATTACTTATTGTCTCAAAATAGTAATACTACAGTAGTATCAGATGTTGTTGTGACATTAAGGAATAACATTTCTTTTTTGATGCCATATACACACATTTTGTGGGGGAGGGGCACAAAAGAAGCAAAGCATGTCAATAAATGTTTGGTTATTTAATGTCAAGTGTATAGAACAATCAGTATTATAACTCACAACATCATTCTTAGGCAATCAGATTTGTTCACTTCTAAACATTGCAGGTACTGTTATAACCATAAGAGGGTGTCTCATGCACACAGTTATAAAATTCTGAAATTCTAAATTCAATTAGCATAGTCCATTTCCACTCACAGGTTCTATTACTTTACACAATGTAAAACATTTATTTAGTTATAGTTTTGGATTAATACCTTTGAGCCAGAATGACTCTTTTACAAAGGTTCCAAGTCAGTGAAACACAATACAAGACAGTACAGACATGAAGCATAATATCTAATACATAATAGTAGAGACAGGGCTATCAGTGGATGCACATAAAGTAAAGATAAATAAAATATTAGAAAGGATTCAGTGTTATTCTAATATAAATATATGCTGACTACAGAGAAACTTCTAGTAAAGTTACAATTTTGGTGCAATTTTGTTACTAAGTGCTTGGTTTCAGTGAAGGAAGCAGCCAGGAGGCTTTGTCAACAACTGGCAAAAAAGAAGGGGGGGAATGGAATAGAGTTAGAGAGATGGCAGAGGGGTATTAGATAGCAGGGGCTCTATCAGGGGGCCATTCAGAAAGGACTGTGGCAAAAGAGGGTACTAGGATGGTGATAGGGGTGAGGGGGATGATATAGAGGCAGGGGAAGGGTAACCAGTATGTTAGGGATAGCAGTTACATTGATGTTTAGTGGCCAGGAAGGCACACAGGTCTTTTTTAAAAGGTACAATTTTTGTGAGCTCTAAGAGGGAGGCAGGTAGGTCATTTATCCATTTAGGCCCATGATAGGCTAGAGATCATTAAACAAGGGAGGTTAGTTTAAGTGGGACATGGAGTGCACCCTTGGCTGAGCTCCTGATAACTTTTGGGTTCTGGGTGCATTGGAACAGAGTGGCTGTGGTTGCAGGATCACATTCTAGGAGGGCTTTTTTACCTGTCAAGCAAGCCTGATACCTGGCTTTAAGGTTCAGCAGAAGTCAGCCTGTGGAGTTGTAGAGGCTGCAGTTGTGGGTGTGGTGTTTAGCCCCTAGTACTAATCAACAGATCTTGTTAAGTATAGGTTTCACATGACTAAGCATTGTGTCAGATGCAGCGCAATAGATGACTAGGCCATAATCTATGATAAATAGAATGGAGCTATGGATAACTAGGTTTAGAGCATCTGGGGCCATGGCCTGTCTGTACCTGTATAGAATTCCAAGTTTTATATTTGCAGATTTTATGATGTGATCTATATGAGGAGCAAAAGAGAGGGTGTCATCTATGTAAATTCTGAGGTATTTGAAGCAAGAAACCTGTTCAATAATGTCTCTTTGGCCAGGGGGCAGCTTTCTTTTTTGCATACGGCAAGGAGAAGTGCATTATTTTCATCTTCTTATAATTCAGCTGCAGTCGGTTTCAGGCGAACCAAGACTCATTGATTTTGAAATTATGCTGCAGTTCTGAGCTGATTTTGAGTTCAAGTTCTATTTTTAAATAGCAATCTTCAATATGATTTAGAACATGTTTACATGTACAGTCACTACATCTCTTATGGCTAAAAGGATTTCTTCTCAAATCCTTTGTGTGCCCGAACTGCTCTGCTTCGCTTCACAGTTCTCTCACCCAAAGAACTTGAGAATGCACTCTTATAACCATAAGAGACACAGTAACTGTGCATATAAACATGTAATAGTTGGAATTTATGTTATTAAGTGTGACTGTGTAATTGCACTATACCTTGTTCTTTAGTGATAATAATGTCATCCTTCTGAATAACTGGATCCTCCTTCACCAGTTCCTCTGAGACTAGCTCCAAGCGTGCCCTTCTTCTTGGTGTGGCAGAGAAGCCAGGATGGACTGCAATAAGAAAGAAGAAATAAAGCAAGTGCCATATCATGCTACATATTTATTTCTTTTATTGGCAACAAGCAGCATACTAATTTGGCAATTATTAGTTTTAGAAGTTATATGTAACAACCTGGATTATGTTCTTTGTCCTTTTAAAATGTACATTTACTATACTTATGATATGCTGTTGCTATACACAGTGCTATAATTCATGCAGTCACAGCCTTTTATCATCACTATGAAAGATAACTTTTAGGTAAGACCAACAATACTGTAAACTGTGGCCTTGTCTAATTCATGACATAGCCACTTGTCATATGTATTACTATATAGTCACACATGACACAGATGTGCTTTCCTGTATAAAAAACAACATTAAATCTGTTTCTGCAAATAAGTTTCATTACAGAAAACTGTGAAACTTAGTCTTTAGGCTGTGGCAGTAATCAATACTGAAGTGCTATCCATGTCCTCTTAACAACTGACTCATTGACTGTAAGCAAATATACTGGTTAAAATTGACATGCATGGATATTCATAATACAAGATGATGTACAGAGATTAATACAGACAGAACCTTGTGTTCATGTTTTCTTTTTACAGAGAATATTCAACCTTGTACTGCAAATAAATGTTTTTTTCCTGTGTAATTTATTTCACATTATTACAATGTACTGCAGGATAGGCTATATTAACATATCTACTATTGTGTGACATATGGCACACACCTGTTCTTTTTGCATTGTATCAAGACTGAACATGTTTTCAATTGAAAACTGCAATGGATACAAGAACTGGTGCAACACATTCAGTCTGTCACTTGAGACCACCACCAAGTCTGAATTGTATGCCATTCCTTGCACCCCATCCACCTATATCCTATAATGCCCCCAACTATGCTTTACTGGAAAGAAACAAACTGTCACTCACAATGGATACAAACTGTAACTGTATTTTGTAATGTTGCTTACTTCTGAGATGTCAGTCACTAAGATCTGACTGTCCTGCCAGTTCACACATTGTAAGGGCATACTGGTACCAGTCCTTGTCCATCTCCTGAACATTGACAGCTTTCTTCACTTTAAAGAAATACTGGTGCAACAGTTTCCATTTGTGACAGCAGGAATCAGTGTCTTTGGTGTAACCCATCTCCTGCAGGAAATTACTCACTTTCTGGTACATCTTCTTGAGTGGGAGGTTAGTCCCCCACATTATGATCTGGGCTCTACTGTGCCTTTTCAGCCATTTGACCAGGGTGAACACCTCCTTTTCTTTCTGCACTTTGGGCATTTTCTGTGGAAAAGAAAGAAAAGGGAAAAATAAGTTTATAATACACTTGGATATTCATGACCTGTCCACGTTAAGCATTATGTAAAAGTTGTGCTTATGAATTGGCAAGAAACAGTCTAGAAATGTAACAGACAGACGGCAGCTCATTGTACATTAAATCTCTGTAAATGCAGAGGGAGGTATTTACATCCCAAAACAAAAACTACTGACTGCCATTGCATAACAGAAACAAGGGTGTACATCATGGGATTTTAATGCACTTCCTAGGAGTGTCGAGACATTGCACCTTTCACCACTTCCCTTAGTTCAGCTGTGTCACATGAATGAAAATCCTATCATGGCCAGTGTGCTGTGGCTTATTACTTATTTAGTTTATAAACCTTTACTGAGACTCATTTATACATGATTTTTGATATATTTTTTTAACCAAGGTGGATCTGGTTCTGAAAAGAGCCATTTGGGGGGAAGTGGCAGCAGGCAACTGCTAATGTGTATATGCTTGCCCCCCCCGGATCAGATAAGCTTAAGTGCTGGATTTTTATCTGAATTTATTTGTTAGCATGTTTATTTAGCCTATTGTATCATCATATCCTGGTCTGCGTATTTTTCCCTACCTGGGGTCTAGGAACCTACAGTAGTTTACTTACTGAACTCTATCTTGGTTACAACAATTTTGATTTTTCTGCTTATTCATTGTATATACCATTATCTCACTTTCTTCTGCTATTAGTACACTGGAAGTAATTTTACACAGACTTAGTGTTAAAAACTACTATGTTTCTGGTACCGATTCTTTGTTTCATATTTGTGTTACTGCTATCTGGAATGGGACCCACATTCTATCAAAGGTGTCCTTTTTACCCATTTTTACATAATGCATCCTTTCCGATTTCATGATATCTTTCATGTAATTGATCCATGTTTTGTATACTGGAGGAGTTGGCATCTTTCCATTTTAATAGTATGCATTTTTTTGGCTATTGTAATAGCTATTGAAACATATATTTTTTTGGCTCAGATTAAGAAGCTGCCATGTATATGCTCATTGTTAACACTCATCACAACATACTCTGGATTCCATGCTGAAGGTCTCCCAGGAAAATAATGTTTCCAGTGTCTTAGAAATGCATGCCATCTTTTAGAAAGAGTGAATCATTATGATATTTAATTTTGGGGTGAGTAATGGTGTGCATACGCAGATCACTCAAAAAAACAGATATTTGAATGCTGACATTTCTGCATGATCTTTCAATTCTAGATGCATACTGCTTTCCTTCCCAGATCATGTGTTCTGTAATATCTGAATACAAACTCTTACAGTTAGGCAACATTCTATGTACAGTGGTAGTTATTCAAATGTTTAACGGTGCTGCAGTATTACACAATTGTGGTAAAAAAATACTGAGGTATAACACAGTTACGGTAATAGACAAAGCATGTTATTCAATGTGATTTTTTTACTGCAACTGCATTATACCACAGTACATTTTTTACAACTGTGTTATTTTTTTTTTTTAATTCTTTGGGTAACTGGGTAAGGCCTACTAAGCACAGGTGTCAGTTTTCAGGGGCAACATGAAAGCACTGGGTGGTTAAGTGACTTGCTCAGAGTCACACAGTATGCAAGTGGAGGTTGTGGGAATCAAACCCAGATCTATTGGATGTAGCAAGCTCATCCACAGTTTGTTACTCTAACCTCTAGGCTATACTGCCATCCCCAGTGCTATATCACAGTGCTGTTAACCTTTCAACTAACTACCACTGTAGGTCAGTCAAATCAGATTTAGCTAATTCTATTAAATTAATACCCCTTTTGCAGCCCAAATTATTACTTCCAACATGGATGAGCAGTACAGTATATCTAGCTCAGGATGACTGTTGAAGAGTCTACATAAAGTTGGCATGAGTTGCTCCCATCTCATGCCCCCCTCCTTACCAAACCAGTGAACATCTTAGTTTTGCAGTTGGAAATCATTCCCAAAATGTATTTTCCTGGCAAACTGTGCACCCCTTCACACAAGTGAACTGTCCACAATCCAAACTGCATTAGTGAAGCTTTCTGCCCTGCTGAATCTCTTTAAACATACTGCAAATAACTGAAAACATAAATCTGTGTGTGTTTCTTGACAGTCTCTGCTAAGTGTCACCTTACTTTCAGTTTAAGTGTTCTTGCTTGACAAGCAAAAAAAAAGTTTACCCATTTCTTGCCATTTATTTTATTTATTTATTTTTTATTTTATTTAAACAGCAGTTTGGAAAACCTTTGAGCCATAGGCTCATTTACAAAGGTACCTTGTCACAGTAAGACAAACCAAAATACACAGTATAGCAGTACAACACATAAGTATAACAGTAAATTAAGACATAGATACAAACAAGCTGGTACAGGTAGGATGGATGCAAACAATACCAGAGTTATATCGTCCTTAGCAGCTTAGTAATAAGCTTTGTCATAAGTATTGAGTACGGCTTTGACTAGTGGCAGTTACAGCATCGGGTGTTAATAAGGTGGTTACGTATGAGGTTTTGGAGCACTATATAGTTGGAGCTTCGGAGATGGAGGGGGGCAGTGTGTTGAACCAGGAGGGGGCCCTAAAGCTGAAGGCTCTTTGGCCGTGAGAGGTCCTAGCTCTAGGGATAACAAGAGAGGTTTTCCCAGAGGTCCGAGTATGAACTAGTGGGACAGAGTGGCGTATGGTGGTGGTCAATCCTGGTGGGGAAAGCCCAAGGAGGGTCTTTTTTGTAAGGGTACAGGTAAGATATTTGAGGCGCTCATCGAGATCAAGTACCAGTGCTTTAGCATACAGTAGACAGGTGTGTGTCATCCTAGGTGCTCCAGTAATTAACCTGCAGGCCTTATTCAGAGTAATGTGAATTTTATGGAGTGCGGTCTGATCAGCAGCACCATACACCGGCAGTCCATAGTCCACTAGGGACAGGATAGAGGAGGTGATCATGAGTCAAGAGCCTCGGGAGGCAGTGTTTATACTGGCGTAAGATGCCCAATCGGATATTAGTGGCAGTGGCTAGGCAGCGATGTGTCCATGGAAGGAGAGGGAGGGGTCAAAATGGATCCCTAGGTATTTATAGGAGCAAACTTGTTCGAGTGGGAATGAGGACCCAGACTGAATGAGGAGTTTAAAGTTGCAGGACTTGTTTTGGGGATGAGTGAAGAACATGGTTTTTGTTTTTTTAAGATTTATCACCAATCTATGTTCCTTGAACCAACCCTCGGCTTCAGTGAAGGACTTCTGCAGCGAGTCCTGGAAGGCAGTAGGGTTCCGATTTTCATTGGAAGTCACTGAAAAATTGTTTACCAATCATCTTACAAGTTTAACAATCAGGCTAATGTATTATCTTGATTTGTTTACAATTTCTGCAGGTTCATCTCTACTTGGCAGTCATTGGTTAAATGGTAGGACAATTGAGACATTTTTGAAAGGGAAAACATTTAAAAGTGTTAGGCTAATATTTTACTTGGAAGATTGTCATTGTGTGTGAGTACCAAAGCAAGTGCTATATATTGTGCAATTCAGACTTTTTCTTCTCTTTTCCCACCGGCAAACTAGGTAGAAAGACAGTGCTGTAAATGTAGGTATTTTAATATGATACTTGAAGCAATGTGTTAAGACTGTACACCAATATTACATATAGTTAGGATAATGATTATGTTGGCTTAGTATTATGTAAGTATAACCAATGTGCACCAAAATCAGTGAGGTATATAGTGTAAATTGAAGTTGTATTTGTTTGTAGTTAATAATACCTTATCTGCATACTTTCATGAATTTCTCATCATTTTGCCATTTGAAGCACATGATTTCTGTTTTTCTTGATGATGGGTAAACATTTCTGACAGTTCTACAGAATTTTTAAAATAAATCTTCTTTTGTGACTTTGTATTCTTGTTTTGAGAGTCTATCTTCTTTTGTGAGTTGCTCACAAAAGAAGAATACTGGGTCACAAAAGAAAAAATATACATGCGTTGATGGCCTTTGCATTCACAAGTAAGCAAATTACAAGTCAAATACACAATCTGCAGTTCTGAAAGTTACATATTTTGTAACGCTAGCACATGCCATACTAGGATTGCACTTTATTTGTTCTTAGAACTTTAAAGTCTTAAAAATGTATAAATATGTGAGCAGTACTTAGTATTAGGTAGTGGTGTTATCTTAGTGTCTGAGCATGATGTCCAACTTCCTGTGCTGTAATAACCTCAGAACTGCATTTCGATGGACCTACAGAGTTCATTTCCTATTCTGAAGCAATCTTCTTTTATGAGCCCAAATTCTTCCTTCGTGAGCTCCTCATGAAAAAAGTTTCATTGGCACACAAAAGAAGAAATTGACTCATGAAATAATTTAATTTTCCTATTAACATGATGGAAAATGTCACAAAACCAATAAAAAAGTACTTCCATGCATATTTTTTGTAATATATACGATGTCAAATGTTTAATTCTGTCTATTCAGGCCCAGATATTTAAATTGCACCAGGGAATGGCACAAGGGGATGTGCAGCACAACCGAGATGCACTGGGGCCAGATGGGGGGATATTCAAAGGTGATGTGCCATGGCACATCACCTTTGAATATACCACAGAATGTGCATGGAGCATATACAATGCACCGGTGCATATACAATGCACCATCACATTCCCCAGACAGGGAGGACTGGGAATGCTTCAGCGCAACTGAAGTTGCACTGGGTGTATTTCTGGGATATTCAGAGTTGTGCATGCAAATAGGGCCACAATGTATGCAAGGCACAAATAGGGTCATTTTATGTCATTATGGCCCCATTTGCATGAGATGAGCAGGGCAGCCTGGCTAAATGCACCTGGTGCCCTGCACTGCATGTGGTGTGGACAGAGGGGACCTGGGGCAACTCCCCGCCATAGAGCCGTGATCACTGTAAACAAAAATGTGGAATCCCTGGTAGTCCAGTCATACCCCCTCCCACCCGGTAGCCCGATTGCAGGTAACAGTAGAGTAAATATAAGCCCTGGTAGTCTAGTGGTGCACCCCCTTCCTGCTGGTAGCCCAATCATGGGTAATATCAAATACATGAAATGTCCCTGGTTGTCCAGTGGATCCCCCCCACCCGTAGTTTTGATCACTGGTTAACTGATGAAAATGAAAGCCCTGGTAGTCTAGTGGCCCCCCATCCTGCCCGTAACCCCAATCATGGGAAACACCTAAAGATCCACATCCCCGGTGGTCCAGTGGCACCCCCACCCCTTCCACCCACACAGGATACCAGCCCACCCAGCTCCACCCTGAAATTGGGGAGTGGTTGCAACCCACCTGGCTGCCTGCTAAATGACAGCTTACAGTATGAGTTGTAAGCCTATTGGTACACAATGGGACTATTGGCTTGCAGGATACATTGCATTAGACAGGAACAAATATGTGACTGAAGTCATTCACATATTTGTGCCTGTTCAGTACAGTATGCCTGTAAGCCCATTGGTCCACACTATGGACCAATAGGTTTACAGCTCATACTGTAAGCTGTCATTAAGTGGAGGCCAGGCAGTATGTGGTGGGGTTGCAGCCACCCGCCAATGTTGGGGGGGAGCTGGGTGGGCCGGGGGTCCTGTGTGGATGGGAGGTGTGGAGGGTGCCACTGGACTACCAGGGATGTGGATCTTTAGGTGTTTCCCGTGATCGGGGTTATGGGTGGGGGGAGCCACTAGACTACCAGGGCTTTCATTTACATCAGTTAATGAGTGATTGGAGCTACATGCAGGGAGGGAGGATCTACTGGACTACCAGGGATTTTTCATGTATTTGATATTACCCATGATTGGGCTACTGGAAGGGAAGGGGTACCACTAGACTACCAGGGCTTATATTTCCTCTACTGTTAGCTGCAATTGAGCTACCGGGAAGGAGGGGGCACCACTAGACTGCCAGGGGTTATAGTTTCTTTACTGTTACCCGTGATCAGGCTACTGGAAGGGAGGGGGGTATCACTAGACTACCAGGGCTGGTTTGGGTGCTTGTGGATGGTGTTCTTGCCGGGCAGGTGGCCACCCATGGCTGGCGACTGCTGTGTTATGCCCTGCAATACAGCAGCCCACCTCTGGGTGGCTAGCATTTGAGCCAGATATTTCTGGCTCAGCTTTGTGCCCCTGTTTGCTGTGCATCTAGGGGTTGTGCCAGCAGATGCACCACGCGTCCCGGGCTGAATAGTGGGATGTGTCGCATATGCATAGGCACATCTCCTTCAGATGCACCACATACATTACCAATGCACCTTGACAAATCTGGACTTGAGCTGTGCAAGTCCCCCTTTTGAATATCGCACTAGGGCGCATTGCAGAGGTTGTGCTGGTGCACCTCAGTTGCACCAGGAGCAACCCCTTTGAATATCTAGGCCTCACTGTATTTAACATTGTTAACACTTCTCTTTGACTGAACTATAAAGAAACACTTTATTTTTTTTAAATATATACAGTAGTTATTGCATTTTTCTGTAAAAAAAATTACACCAACAAACACAACAATCATTGCTTCTGCTGCAAGTTACAATCAACAGTGCTATCTAATGTCCAGAATCACTTCATCTCAATATAACACACCCCTGGATACCAAGGGCATATGGGCAGTTCATAGCACTTTGCATTTAAGGTACAAAATCAGTGCAGATTACCACTATATATATATATATATATATATATATATATATATATATATATACTGTATATATCCCATTTCCTCCATAACATTTCAAATCATGAAAGTGTCTGTGACACATTTGCAGTTAGTTTCACTATTTCATAAATACCAAGGATTAACTTATGCCACAGTTCTATCAACTGTACTTTATCAGTAAGCCAGTGTTTAGTGATAGTTTTCCTGGGTGCTAACAAGCAGATAGTAAGTTTTTCGATAAAGAAGACAAGGGGATCCAAAACACATCAAGTGTACACTGTGGTTTTGTGGCCAGTCCATTATACTTTCTACAGTAAACTTACTGTATTTATCTTACTGGTGGAGTTGTCTTCATATAGCTGGTGAGTGCCTCAATTCTTCAGGAATTTGTGACTGTGTATGCCTTGCTTTGAGAGCACCACCTCCCTGTGCACACTTTCTTTTTGTGTTTCTTATACTAAATAATAAGAGGACTGTGGTGCCCACCCCCAGTACTGGTTCGCCTACCCTCCCAGGTCACCTGACCAACTTCCCCAAACTATGTTTGGTGGCACCAGGATGCTCACCCCTAGTGCTGCCAAAGATCATCCTGACACTAGGGTGCCAAATCCCTAGTGTCAGTTTGTGTCCCTCTGAAATAAAGAAAACTGTCCCTCATTTTTCTTTTTTTTTTCATAAATCTGTAAAAAGAAATGGTTCATCTGTGATCTGAGCTCACAGACCCCCACCCACCCCACCCCAACCTCTACTCAGCACCCACCACCCCACACATCTTCACACCTCACTCAACTGAACATGTCCACTGACATAGATACACTGTCCAGTTGAAGACACGCCTTGCTGCTGGCACTTGTGACTGCAATATGAGACAATAAGGTAGGTCCACTTTAATGTATTTCAATGGGGTTTGAGCTCTTATTCATACCTCTGTCATTTTTGAATATTTTTACATTAAATCTTCAACATGGTCTTGTTTGGGACTCCACTTCATGAGCAAGGGCAGTGCAATTTTTGAAATCTGTCCCAAATGGTGATTTCATGGTTGCTGCACAAAATCAAATTTTGGGCAGGATTTGAAAATGTTCACCACCCTTGTTCATGAGGTGAAGACATAAGGTTATGTTGAAAATTTGGGGTAAAAATATTGAAAATCAACAGAGTTACAAGTGTACATTGAAATTTTTCAAGGTCGCTTATAACTTTGGTAATTTTCAATATTTTTACTCCAAATGTTCAACATAAACATTTTCTCACATCACCTCATAAACGTGACATTTGTAATTTTTCAAATCCTACCTGAAATGTGCTTTCCCACTTGTGGCACAAAATCAACTTTTGGGCAGGATTTGAAAATGCTATTTGGGGTCCAAATATTATAAAACAACAAAGTTATGAACACACATTCTACAATGTTTGCCACTCACTTAGAACTTTGTTATATTTCAATAGTTTGATCCCAAATTTTCAGCATAGCCATTTCTTCACACCATCTCATGAACGTGTCAGCTGACGTTTTTTTAATTCTGGCCCAAATGTGTTTTTGCACTTGTGGTGCAAAATGATGTTTCAGTGGGGAGTTAAACATTTTCACCTGCTGGGTTCATAAGATGGGGTAAAAAGAAGGCCATGTTGAAAATTTGGTGTGAAAATATGGTGAAATTCCATCCCAGTGATGCTGAGGGTTGAGGCGCTTCTCACTACTTTACCTTGTGCCACCCCAGTGACCCAAATTCAGGAATGAGCTCAGGCAGCTGGGGTTGGTTGGGGTGGGAGTGTATGTAGCAGCTGCCAGGCAGGTCTCCTCTGCCAAGTTGTTGAGGTATGCAGACCTGGCTCTTGTCTGCCACCAGGTGGAGATCTGCTGGCAGTGCTGAACACCCGAGCAGCAGATGTATCTGCATCATAGGGGTGGTCTGCAGAGGTGCAGGTTCAGGGTTGCATGTGTGCCTACACACACATGCACAACCTGTGTCACCTCAGCTCACACAGGGTAGAAAATAGAAAATGGCAACCCAAGGGTTAGCTGGTGCACCACATACCTCTCCAGACCTGCATCACCACCTGCTCCCCTTGGTGCATTCTAGATGTGTGTTCACTGTGGGGGAGGAGCAGCTCTTCCCCCTCCAACCCCACCACAGAGGGAATTCATGGGGTACCTGCATAGAGGTAAGTCCAGGGGAGGTTGAAGTCAGTCTGGGGGAGGTGGGGTAGGAGTGGTCAGCAATCCAAGGATTAGAAACTATATAGAACAGAAAATATGGTACAATGACCAAGTTATGAGTGAACATTGAAATATTTCAATATTCACTCATAACTTGACTAATTTTTTATATTTTTACTCCAAATTTGAACATAGTCATTTTTTTCACATCACCTCATAAATGTGACAGGTGTCATTTTTGATGATGATGAATGAGACTTTTTTTCACAGTTGTGGTACAAAATGATGTTTTGGCCAATATACTATAAATGCCACATGTCATGTTAATGAGGGGAGTCATAAAATGACTACCTTTAAAATTTGGGGACAACATAAAAAATAATAATAAATTATTAAGAATTGCTTTGTGTAGTGCCAGACTTTAGCCCAACATGTAGTGCTTTGAGATCCCATGCTGGTGAGCTGAGTTTGAGCTCTGTGAGACAGCTGGATGGGGTGAGGGAGGGGGTGGTGCTGTTATGTGACACTTCCCCCAGCCAAGGAAGAAAAGGTCCAGGGTTGCCCGCAGGGGCTCAGGTACTACATGGAGAAGGCAACTTTCCTCTTGTTATAGACCCCTGCACCTCTGCACCCGTGGATGGAAGAGGGCTGTGTGCATTGACTGAGAGATGGACTCTTTGCCCCGCACTTCTGTACCTGCAGCCACATGGAAGCACAGAACTCTTAAGGCCCTGTGTTTCTGCAGCCTACCATCCCAATAAATTCTTGACATCCGTTACTGCACAGAAGTGCCATAGGCAGGGGGAGGCTTCCCTTGCTGTAGGACCCAGAGAACCCTGTATGTCTCCGAAGGGACCTGCACGAATTAGGATACAATTCCACTATCTCAAAAAGAAATTATTTGCATCTAGTACAACACACACACACACACACACATATGGCTGCATAAGTATAGGCCCCTAGGCCTTATGCAGCCACAGATACAAATCCATGAAGGTAGCACATCAGTGCTATTGTATTTGTGTCATCTGGAAACACTTGTATGTTGATTTGTCTCACCTGATGATGGCTGTCTATGGATCCATGCGTTGTGTTGTCCTTTTGCTGCTTTTGGGGAGGGCAGAGTTACAGTTGGAAACTCTAATGCCTCATTTCCCTACTTTTGTTACATTAAGTTTAACCCTAATGTGAGCATTAATGCAGTTTTTTGCAAAGACTATATACTGTGCACATTCCCTGAATATACCCTATAGAAGCACTATGTCAGGCCAAATGTCTTTCTCACATTGACTACCTAAACTCTGGAACCAGCTACTGTCCCAAATCCGACACTCCTCCTCAACCAATTCTCTCTCCACATCCTTAACAAACTATCTGATGACAAACTGCAATTGCACCTAGTCCCACTGGTCTGTCTCTGCTGAGAGTCTATTTCTCCCCCATCCCCCAGCTTAACCAACTAATGCTCTCTCCGGTTCCCCGAAACTTCCTGTAGTATTTCATAAGCGTGTGATCTCGCTGTTCTGTAAATTTACCACAGCTTGTGATCTCTTGTAAACTGCATATATACAGTATGTTATTTCTTGCAGATTTGTAAATTTGCCCTGCCTGTGAAATCATTTAATTGACAATGCACAGTGATGCTATTTTTTACTGTTGTGCTATATACTGATGTACTATGTAAATACTCCCTCTCCTCCTTCCCCCAGGACATACCGTGAGATGAGCATCTTGTTGCTCAGTGTAATTCTCCTGGTAAAACTTTTCAATAAATACATATATATATAAATATATATATATATATATTATAGTGGCACGGTAGTGCCACTATAGTTAGGGTTGCCTGGCCACTTCTATGTTAAACCCAAAATTCTGTACTTTAATAACTTTGGAACCATATGACCCATGTGCCAAACATTTTTCATGCACCATCTGGTACTGTAGATCTCTGGATCTGGCAAGCTTTGTTCCTGTGGGTGGTGCAGTTGCATAGTTGTGGAGTGTCAAAAAATGTGAAATTTACCATTTAGGTGCAAATTCTTTGCTCATCTGTAAGTTCAAAATGGTTTGGGGGTCTGGTATGAAAATGTTAGGGTATTTTGGGTCTGGGTCACTGATGTGCCTTTCGAATGACTGATTAAAAAATATTTATCTGTTCAAAAGTTATTACACTTTAAAATTTCCCATGATAGCCTATGGGGGAAAAATATATGTACAGCTCGAAAGCACTTTTTGCTTTTGCAAAAGCACTTCTTAATGCCGCAAATGGGTTCTGTAGTGTCATGCTGCCACCATCTTGTTTTCAGTTAGCAACAGTGAAAAAATGCTATAATTCAAATATACTGCCCCATGGTAAACACCAACTGTTGTGTTCACCTAATCAGGGCACAAGGAACATGATTCTGGCACTATTTAAATACTGGCCAGAAATATGTTTTTGACCTTCAGCACTTGGTACTGCTGCAAATTTGTGGCACTACTTTTATGGAACTGTTGCAAATTCTATCAGTTTTTCTGCAACTTACGACACTGTTACATGAAAACTGCCACAAATTTGTGATACAACATGGATAAAAAAACATGGATCCCATAAATGACCAAAACCTTGCCTTGCCACTTTTTGTTCCCCAGAACTCCAGAATCATGCTCCTTGGCCTTTTTTTAAGTAAACACTTGTTGGTGTTTACCTAATAAAAGGAGGTTTTCTCCTTTTACTGCCTCCAAGTGGGTTGAGGCATGTTTTATTGAAAAAAATATTTATCAATCAATCTTTATTTTACCAGGTGAAACACCACTGAGAGAACTCAATTGCAATGTGAACCTGGGCAGGTCAAGAACACAATACAGTTTTATAGAAGGATATATCAATACATAACAAAAGAATTGCAACTTAGTAACAGGAATACAATATATAGAATATACATAATAACCATATACATATGTGCAATGTGGCAGAAATGTGTTGAGGGAATCATGAACTAGGGTAGGAAGGAGTAGCCGGAGGGTATATAAGTCCTGGGGGGAGTGGATAGGGACAGGGACTTACTGACCCAACAGTGAAGCCATAAAAACAGGGTGAAGGAAGAAGGTATGCCAGGAGAGAGGGGCATCAGCGACGGCAAGTACATGTTTCCTTGAAGGTGCATCCAAAAAGGATTTTGAAGAAGGACAACTTCACAAGGCTAGTAAGTTTCGGAATTTTTTGCATATTGTTCCTAAGAACAGGGAGGGCATGGCTTATTGCAGATCTACCATAGCGAGTTCTGATCTTAGGGACGATAAGCAAAATATAGGTGTAGTTTCTTACAGGGTAATAACACACAATACGAAGGAGCAGGCAATCTGAGATATAATGATGGAGTTTGTTAATAATAGCTCTGTTTGTCCAGAAGACAGCATTTCTTTGACATCTAAAACTGAGTGAGCTCCAGGATACTAATTCATAGAGAGTGCATGGTGAGTGGAGTACGGTGCAGCAGTAATAAATTAAAGAGCTCTGTGGTAAACTATGTCTAGTTTTAACAAAACAGTACTTGGGCCCGGACCATAGAGGAAGTCAGCATAGTCCAACAGCTATATAAAGGTGCATTGAACTAACTTAGTTTTAGATTCTTGGTTAAGTAGATGCTTGATTTTAAAAATGAGGCCAAGTCTCTGCTTTAATTTTTTCAGGTGTTTTTCAATGTGATCGATGAAAGAAAGTTTTGAGTCAATCCAAACACCTAGATACTTGAATTTCTTCATGAATTCCAGGGGCTCACCCAGCAGAGTGATTAAGCACTGGATAAAAACATCAGAGCTTGGTTTAGGCACATAGAAGGAAGGGGAGAGGAGCATGGCCTTGTTTATTTTTTTTTTTTGCATTTAGAAATAACTTTAGGTGCAAGAGGTTTTCCTGCAGGATGTTGAATTCAAGCTGGAGGTCCCTGCAGGCAAGTTCTTGGGTGCATCTATTAACATAAAGAACGGTGTTATCAGCAAACAAGTGTAAGTTTGCTGATTTAATACGTGAGTCAATATTGTTAATATATAAGGCAAATAGTACAAGGCCTAGAATAGATACTTGGGGCACATCCATTGAAAGATTTTTCCGAGGGGAAAGGTCTCCATCTGCCTTAGTCTACTGTTGCCATCCTGTAAGGTAGTTTGGGAACCATTTTAAAACCATGCTGTCTAATCCTATGTGTCTGAGAGTGACCAGGAGCAAATCATGACCCACCGTGTCAAAAGCTTTGCTCAGGTCAAGGAACAAAGCACACACATGATTTTTATTATCCAGCACATTTTGCCACTCATTGGAGACCTTGTCGAGTGCAGAAACAGTGTTGTGGTGAGGATGAAATCCAGTCTGTGCTGGATTGAGGAGGTTGGAGCTCTCCAGGTGTTGTCTAAGTTGTTCATTGATAACCTTTTCGAGCAGTTTGGACAGAGTGGGGAATAGGGATATTGGTTGATAATTATTTAAATCACCAGGGTTGCCAGATTTAAATAAGGGAGTAACATGAACAATGTTCCAGCTTGAGGGAATAGTCCCATGCGCGCAAGGGACAAGTTGAAAAGGTGAGTGATTGGAGCAGCCAAAACATGATAAGCCAGTTTTAGGTAGTAGGGTGCTAGTTGGTTGGCACCCACACTCTTTCGGATATCTAAGCTCAGGAGTAGATCTTTCACCTGCTTCATGGAGACAGGGTTGAAGGAGAAGGCTGCATCCTGTATGGTGGAGGAAGAAGCTTGACAGGCAGGATCTTGTACACATAGCTGGGATCTAAGGTTGCAAGCTGATGAAGTGTCAAATGCTAACCCAGCCATGGTGAAGTGGCTGTTAAACAGATCAAGTATCTCCTGCTTGTCTGTAGTGGAGGAGCTGCCAGTAGAAATTTTAGGGGGGGGGGGGGGGGGGAGTGTGGAGGCCGGTCTGGAGCTTTTTATATCTTTTAAGGTTCTCCAAAATTTTGCTGTGCAGTTGGAAGCGGAGACAAGCTTCAACTAGAAGAATCTAATTTTCTCATCCCTAATTTGCTTGGTGCATTGATTTCTAGCAGCTCTAAACACTGCCCAAGTGGCTGAATGTTTGGTTTTTCTTGCCTTCTTCCAAAGGGCATCCCTGTGAAGCAGTGCAGCATTAAGACTGGTTGTAAACCAGGGACAGGATCTCTTTTTAGTTTGAGCCTTAACAAGGGGAGCGTGTTTGATAATAGTTGCAATAACAGTAGAATGGAAGGCATGATAAGCTTCATCCACCATGTGGGCTAGGTAGAAGTTTGGGAGGCAGTATAGTGCAGTGGATTAAGACTCTGATCTGCAAATCTGGTGACATCCAGCAGACCAGACCTCAGTTTGAATCCCACAGCTTCCACTTGCATACTGTGTGACCCTGAGCAAGTCACTTAACTTCCCTGTGCTCCCAGGTCTCACCTGTAAAAAAGCTTTCAGCTTAGTGTGCTACTCCTGGTTAAACAACTAAAAAAAAAAGAAACAAAGAAGTCCTGCCAGCTAGAGTGCTGAAGGTCAGTAATGAAGGTGTAAGGATCAAAGCACTGATGGTTTCTCTTAAAGGTGTACCTGGAGGAGGAAAATATTTTTGAGGCTGACCTCATGCAGGCTATGGCACAATGATCACTAAGATCATTGAAAAAAACATCAGCGTGAGAGAAGAGGTTGGGTTTATTGACCAGATTTAGATCAAGTAGTGAACTGCATGCCGGGTTATCATTATTAGGGCGTGTAACATCTGTAATGAGTTGTATGAGCCCAAAGGCATCACAGATATCTTTTAAGGATTTGGAAATAGGGGAAGACCAGTCCAAGTTGAAGTCACCTAGAATGACGAGCTTGGAGGATACTGTACCTTAGAAGTCGCTTATGTATTTCAGAACCTTAAACCCTGCAGAGGGAGGCCTGAAGCACCCCACATGCAGAAAGGTACTGTATTAGAGAGCTGAACTTTTATGATAATACATTAAAATTCCTTTGGCATTGTAGCAGTATTGATTATAGAGACAGCAAAGCTGTCCTGAATGTAAATTGTTACCCCCCCACATGTATGCCTGTCAGCCCTGAAGACATTATATGAGGGAATGTTAATTTCGCAGTCCTACAGGGAGGGTCTCAGTCATGTTTTGGTAACTACCAAAACATCTGGTTTAGAGAGATTAATCCATGTCTGAAGCACATCAAATTTCCTTAGCAGGCTGCAGGTGTTTATGTGCAAGAAGCTCATCCCCTTTAGTTGAGGGTGTTCAGAAGGAGCAGATATGGAGTGAGGAGGACCGGGGTTTAGCTCTACGATGCTTGCACATATAAGCAGCAAGAGTAATAATTTTTTAGGACATTTAATAAAAGTCTAAGCAGACGCATCCTTCCCCTGTTGCTATGGCATGAGGGAATGGGGAGGACTGGGCAATGCCAAGGCCAAGAGGACAGAGTTGATACACAACAGGGGGTAGAAAGGATGAGAAGGGACTTGGCAAGGTTGGAGGAATGGTCAGACATATGGCAACTTAGATTCAATGCAAAGAAGTGCAAAGTAATGCACCTGGGAAACAAAAACCCAGGAGAAGAGTACACAATAGCAGGGGAGCTACTAACAACAACAAAAATGGAAAGGGACCTGGGGGTAGTCATATCAGATGACCTAAAGGTGGGTAAGCAATGTGCGAAGTCAGTAAGGAGAGCCAGGGGGATATGGGGATGCATAGGATGGGGCATCACAAGTAGAAAAAGGGAAGTGGTTATCCCTCTATACAAACAGTTGGTGAGACCCCATCTGGAATACTGTGTGCAGTTATGGAGACCCCATCTACGCAAGGACATAGACAGGATGGAAGCAGTCCAGAGGAGGGCAACTAAAATGTTGCAGGGTCTGCATCAGAAATCATATGAAGAGAGACTGAGAGAGCTTAATATGTATACTCTTGATGAAAGTAGGGATGGGGGGGACATGATAGAAACTTTTAAGTACCTCAAGGGAATCAACAAAGTCCAGGAAGGTAGCATCTTTCAGAAAAAGAGATGTGTAAGAACAAGGGGGCACAATTTAAAGATAGAGGGGGGACGGCTCAGGGGTAATGTGAGGACATTTTTTCATGGAGAGAGTGGTGGATGCATGGAACCGCCTTCCTGGGGAGGTTGTTGGGTCTAAAACAGTGGGGGAATTCAAACATGCATGGGACAGACATAAGGCAATTGTAGTGGGGGGCGTCGCAGGAAGTAGGCTGTTGGTTAACTAGAATCTGCAGCTTATCCAATAGGAAGGGAAATGGGCAGACTGGGTGGACCAAGTGGTCCTTATCTGCCATCAAAATCTATGACCCAAAGAGGCATATAAGATCACCCAAATAGTGAAGGTCCAAGAATATACTGGTGACAAGGTGGTCCAGTGCGTGTACCACAGTGTACATTGGAATTAATAATAGACCCCACAGTAAATGGCAAGGCAGTCATAAACTCCAATATGCCACAAGTATTTATTCCTGCAATATTAGGCAGAGGTATAGGCACAGGCACAGCATATGATTCAAGGGGGCTGAGAAGTGCACCTACCAGGAACACCAAAGAAAGTGCAGAGGAATACATTTTTTAAGGGAACTGAAGGATAATACAGGGAACTGATGGCTACAGTGTTTTGTGCTTGTCTGTTCTATTCGTACTAGGATTCATACTAGGATTGATGGAGAGCCATAGAGTGGTGAGGCTCATAGCTGCTCTCATTTATTAATAATAATAAAAAGAAGAGTGAGACAACATATATGAGTCCAACCTGTTTTTAAAAGAGATCTTAGTATTAATAATGATGACATCCATTGGTAGCAAATCCAGGGTTTCACTACCAGCAATGTATAAAAATATTTGCATGCTATGTGAGTAAAACATTTATACTGTAGTTGTAGAGGATGACCTCTAAGGTTATGCTTATCTTCCTTATATGTTAACCCTAAATTTACCATCAAATGAGGATCTTTGATAATATCGTACATCGTAAGATCACCTCTTAATCTGTCCAATTAGAGAAGGATTCTCAAAGGGGTGAGGAAAGTACTGTATTTAAATTTCACCAGGGGTGGCGGAGGTTGGGTGGGAGAAAAAATTCAGCCCCACAAGATTTGAAAATTGAAATTGGCCAAAGCCGGGCAGAACGAAGCCTCGGCAGGCTTGTTCTGACAATGGTCCAATAGGGAAAGAGGCTGCAGCAGCTAATCACTTCCCAGCACTTACGAGCTCCAGCCAATCATGGCTCCAAGGTTTGACCATGGGCTCAGTCAACAGCTCACCTGAATTTCGGTGCTTCACGGTCGGGGGGGAGGGAGGCGCAGCTGCGCTGGCTATCCAGCCTGTGACACAAGTGTTCCAGCGGCGAACCCTAGCTGCAGGCTTGTCCTGGAAGGGGAAATAGAGAGGGGGAGGATTACTTTAACTGCTCAGAAGCTGATGGAGACAGAGCTAAATCGGGGGGTGGGCTACTGCAACAAAAGAATTAGATGGAAGGGAGAGGGCATACAGGCAGCACTAGGTGAGGGTTGTTTGGCTGGCGCCAACTGATCAACACCACATAGAAACTAAAGTTGCATAGGTTAGGACAAAAAAGAAGAAGATAAAAAAAACAGGGTAGAGTAAGGGGATTACCAGAAAACAAGGATTGCAAGCAGTAAGGTGAAGGGGGGCCAAACTGGATAAAGCAGAACAATACAGCAAAGCATATGTGTAAAACTAAACACAGCATAACATTCCTAACGTAACAGTTTTCAAAACCTCAGCCCCACATGATTTAGAAATTGAAGTCAGCTGAAGCCGGGCAGAACAAAGCCTCAGCAGGCTTGTTCACGACAATAGTCCAATAGGGAAAGAGGCTGCAGCAGCAGCAGCCAATCACTTGCCAGTGCTTCTGAGCTTCAGCCAATCATGGCTGCAAGGTTCAGCCCGGTGCTCAGTTGGCAGCATACCTGAATTGTGGTGCTTTGTGGCAGGTGGGGAGGGAGGCGTAGCTGGGCTGGCTATCCAGCCTATGCCACAGTTGTTCTGGGGGTGAGCCCTAGCTGCAGGCTAATCCTGAATTTTGGTGCTTCATGACCAATGGGGAGGGAGATGCAGCTGGGCTGGCTATCTAGCCTGCACTGCAAGTGTTACAGCAGCAAGCCCTAGCTGTAGGCTACTCCTGGATTTCAGTGCTTCACAGTCAGTGGGGTAGGAGGTGCAGGTGGGTTTGCTGACATCAGTGTGCCCAATCCCTGTGCTGGCATTTACCACCCCAGTAGTGTGGGATACTGGGGAGCCCACCCCAGTGTCCCAAAATCCTGTATTGCTAATTCTGACACAGGGATGCCCACCCCTGGTGTCAGATGCCCCCACCAAATAAAGGCAATTTTTGAGGTCCCCCTGTAATGTGGGACACTGGGGAGCCCACCCCCAGTGTCCCAAACACTTATTTTATTTGCTGTTTATTCCAACACCAGGATGCCCACTCCTGATATCAGATGGTCCCCCAAGCCCAAACCTTATGTTTGCTGACATCAGGGAGCCCAATCCCCACTGCAGTATTCTAAAGACCATCACCCTTCCAGCACTGTTCGACACTGGGGTGTCCACTCCCAGTGTCCAGAAATAAAGACTTTGTTCCTGAGAAAAAAACTGTCCCCAACCTCTTTTTTTTAACCTGTAAAAAAGAAAACAGATCCTCGTCATCAACCCTCCCACTGAGCAACCACCCCACCCTACACTTACCACCAGAGATCATCTTCTGTGGACCAGGACATGCCTGCACTCTTCAAAGCAGAACTGCAAACTGAAGAATCAAGGTACGTGCCATATAATGGCTGTCAAAGGTGTTTTAAACTTATGTTGCTATCTTGGCCATGTATCATTATTTGTTCACCAAATTTTCAACATAGGCTTCTTGGGACCCCACGTCATGAACACTGTCACTGTTGTTTCATTAATGGGACCCATAAGATGATTTCATGCTCGCTGTGTGAAATCACCTTTCAGGACTGAGAAACAAAATGACAGTGACAGTGTTAATGAGGTGGGGTCCCAAAAAGCCCATGTTGAAAATTTGGTACAAAAATACCAAAAAGCACTCAAGTTACACGTAGTTGCTGAAAGTTTTCTACACACACTTGTAACAATGACAATTTTTACTATTTTCACTCCAAATTTGCAACATTGCAATTTTTTCACACCACCTCATGAACAGTACAGCTATCAGTTTTCGCATCTTGCCTGAAATATGTTTTCACACCTGTGGCATGGAATGGAATGGTCACTGTGTGAAATCACTTTTCGGGACCTATAAACGAAATGACAGTGCTAGTGTTCATGAGGTGGGCTTACAAAAAGGCCATGTTGAAAATTTGGTGAAAAAATTCATAAAAATGCCTGAGTGAGTGCATCCGTTGAATTTATTCTACGCACGCGCATAACTTTGGTACTTTTCAGTATTTTGCCAACACATTTTTAACATAGCCATTTTTTCACACCACCTCATGAACCGTACAGCTGTCATTTTCTACATCATGCCTGAAATGTGTTTTCATACCTGTGGTGCAGAATAGTGTTGCAGTTGCATATAATTACATTTTGCCTTGCATTTCACAATTTCTTTGCACTGGGGAATATGAGGTGGCATAATAAGATAGCTATGCTGACAATTTGGTCACTGTTGTTTGTCACATGGAAAACCAGGGCCAGAGGGCCCTGTGCTTCCACACCTGCATACATATATGCATCTATGGAGGGATGCGAATGCAGGGTCCAAAGGACCCTGTGCTCCTACAGTAAAATAAGGGTACTATTATAGTATCTCAAAAAGTAAGGAAACTCATTACAACAAAATCTGTTAATGCATCAGTTAGGGCTCCTATTACAGTGACAAAAGTATGGAAATTTGGAGTTAGGTTTCCCAACCCTGCACCTCACCTCACCCCATGCCCCACCTTCCACACACCAACAGGTGTTGGGGAATGCCTTGGGGTTGTTGGGCCTAACTCTTACCCCATTCTCCTATACTGTACCATCTCAGCTTCCTTACACATGGAATGGGTGAGAGTTAGGGCTGACAAACCCAAGGTACACCCTGAAGCCTGTTGGTGTGTGGAGGGTGGGGTGGTAGAGTTGGGAACCCTAACACTGAATTTCCATACTTTTGTCACTGTAATAGTAACCCTAACTGATGCATTAACAGAGTATTTTGCAATGGATATATATATTATAGTGGCATGGTTGTGTCACTATAGTTAGGGTTAAGTGGCCAGTTACATACTAAAGTCAAAAGTTTGGACATTAATAACTTTGGACCAGTTCAATGGATTTGCCTGAAATCTGGTACACACATTGGGGCACACTAGATCACTTGATTTGCCAAATTGCGTTTGTGTCGGGGTGCTGGTCTTCGTGAACGAAAGCGCTGAAAAATGCAAAATTATCCATTTTTGGAGGCACCTTTTGGCATTCTTAATGTGGTCTTGCACAGCCAACATGTGGTGTGCTGCTCTTCAAGATGGCTTATTTGAAAGAGCTTTGGTGGCCAAACATGCCACTTTTTGTTTGGTGAAAAAATATTACAGCATTTAAAAGTTATGGCACGTTTAAGTTCCCATTATAAGTCAATGGGAAAATATTATATGTATGTCTTGCGATCAAAGAATGGGAGTTCTGGCCATCTAGTCTCACCTGGCAATCAAAGAATTTGCAGCCTCACAGTTCAAGTATCTTTGTTCCTGAGGAATTTTCAAAATTCTTTGACCGTGAGGTCTGCCATCATGTTTTCAGTTTTCCAATCGTACAAACACAAATATCTCGGCTCAAGGGTCACTTCTGAAGTAAAACCTTGATGGGTTTTACTCAGGGGACCCTGATCTATCAAGCCATGGCTTGGGTTCCATCCAAATCAGTCAAAAAATAGAGTTATAAGCTTTTAAAATCTTAATTTGCGGCTCGCTAATGATCTTTGACCGTGAGCCTGCAAATTCTTTGATCGTGAGATTCTTTGATTGCGATCTTGCATCGTGACCTAAAACACTAATATCTCAGCTCAGAGGTGGGCTAGGGACACAAATGAGGGCTTGTTTTGCTCAGGAGAGTCCGTTCTGTCAAACCATGCCTTTGGTTTGGTTCAAATCAGTGAATAAATCATGTTTCACCCTTTTTTATTCTTTGATCGTGAGCCTTTAAATTCTTTGATCGTGAGCCTGCAAATTCTTTGATCGTGAGGCTGCAAATTCTTTGATCGTGAGATTCTTTGATCACGATCTTGCATCACGTACGAGGGACAAGATGGCCCAATTTAAAATTCAATTTTCTTAGCCCAGGGGTGTCCTAGGAAGTCAAATGATGGTGGGTATTACTCAGGGGGCTTCGTTTCATTGAACCATGGTGGTGGTTTACTGCAATTGCTTCTATTTTTTGATTTATTAGATTTTTTATTCTTTGTTCATGAGCCTGCAAATTCTTTGATCGTGAGGCTGCAAATTCTTTGATTGTGAGATTCTTTGATCGTGATCTTTGATCGCAAAATAGGGACAAGATGGCCAGATTTTTTATAATGGAATATAAAGGGAAATGTTGCCAATCTTTGACATTGAATATCTCAAAAATGGTTTAGTCTTTTGACTTGAAATTTGGAGGGAAGAAAGGCAACATCCCACAGATGTGACTTTTAGTGGACTGGTCAAAAAATATTACAGGGCGGCAAAGTTATGGCACTACGAAGTTTGCACTTTTCCCCATAGAATAACATTACGGTGTCTGCCATATTACAGGAATTCTTTGCCGCTCTGCTGGAAAATAACGGTTTGGTCTTTTGGGCTGAAATTTAGAAGGAGGAAAGCCAACATTGTAAAAATCTGCCTTTTGGTGGTTTGGAGAAAAAATATTACAGGGTGACAAAGTGACAGCATTCTGAATTTGACAATTTTTCCCATAGGATAACATTATGGCGTCCGTCGTGTCTTTTAGGGCCCGAATCTCAGAAACAGTGCGAGATACAGACTTCTTGTCAAAAAAATGGTTAGCCCACCAATTGGGGGCTAAGCACAAAACTAGCCAGGAAAGTAATAATTCATACAAAATTTTAATTTTTTTCCTATGTCATACGGTTCCTGAGATATAAGCAATTTAGTATTCCAAGTCATACTTTTCTGCTCCGAAGTCAATTATAATGCATACATTCTTTGTTTTCAATTAGTTTTTTCAATGCAGTTTTGAGGGAAAAGAAGGGCGTGCCCTTTTGTTACTGTGACAGTTAGTGCTTCCAGTTGTGCTTCTGTTACCATTAGAATCACCGTTCCCGTCTATACCACCATGTGCGTAACGGTTTGCGTTTTTGTATGCGCTTGCATTTCTGTTTCTGTTATCTTTACTGTTGCTGTTACTGTTACCATTTACGTTTACAATTGAGGTGCCATGACCTTATGTGTAACACTTTACGTTTTTGTATGTGTTTGCGTTTCTGTTTTTATTGGCTTTATTGTTGCTGTTGCCATAACCATTTGCATTTACAATTGTGGTTCCATGAATATCTGCGTTATGGTTTGTGTTTTTGTATGTGCTTGCATTTCTGTTTACTTTGGTGTTATTGTTGGTGTTACTGTTGCCATTTGCATTTACAATTGTGGTACCGTGAATGTGTGTGTTACCAGTTGCATTCTGTTTGCACTTCTGTTTCATGTCTCCGTTTACATAACTGTTTGCTTCAGTGTCACTTTATGCTTGTGTTTCTATTAACGTTTGCTTTGCCATTTACGCTTTGCTTTGCCATGTGCATCACCGCTGTCAGCTATGCTTGTTTTGCAGTTCCTGTTACTACTGTGTAACAAGATATCACGGGCAGGAGCGCATGGCCCAAAGGGCCCCTCGCTGCTGCCACTGCATTCCTTTCATTATTTATCATCCTCATTTTCAAACAGAAGGGAAATTAGAGGCTAAAAACTCCATTTAATGCATCAGTTAGGGTTGTTCCACAAAGAAAAGCTAGGAAATTCGAGGTTAGGGTTGAAAGCCCCCATAGTCCCCCAGCCCACCCCAACTGGCATCGGGTGCGATTTGGGTCATCGGTCCTCTCACCCCATTCTCTAGGGGGTTGAGGTACAAGGGGGGCTTAACCCTACCCCAAATTTCCTAGCTTTTTTTTTGCTGTGGAACAACCCTAAGTGATGCATTAAATGGAGTTATTTTTGCCTCTAATATATATATATATATATAATATATACATAAAATAGTGGTACGGTAGCACCACTATAGTTAGGGTTGAGTAGACAGCTTAATATGAACATACGAACATATAAAATTGCCAGCAGATACAGACTATTCTGTCTATCTAGTCTGCTTGAGTGTGCAGCACTTCAGTCTATTAGACTGCAGCTGCCCCCCCATATGCCCTCCCTCCGTCTTGCTCCCCCTCCTGGTTTGTACCCTCCCCTTGAATCTGTCCCACCCCTCCTGAAGCCCCCAACACTCTACAGTGATACGACTTCCTCTGGCAGAGCGTTTCACCCTGCCACCACCCTTTCTGTGAAATAGTGCCTCTCAGTTCCCTCTTGAACCTGCCCCCTTCCAATTTTATAGATTGTCCCCTGGTGTTCCTTGCACCTTTCAGATTGAACATACACCTGGCATCTACTCTGTTCAAATCCTTCTGGTAATTGAAGGTCTCAATCATAACCCCTCTCTCCCTTCTTTCCTCCAGGATATACATATTGAAATCTCTCAATCTCTCCTCATATGGTCTGCCCCCCAACCCAGGGATCATTTTTATTGTTCTGTTCTGTACCCCCCTCCAGTAGTTTGATGTCCCTTTTCAAGTAGGTTCACCAGAATTGCATGCAGTACTCTAGGTGCGGTCTCACCAGGGACCTGTGCAGGGACAAGATGGCCTCCCACTACTAGAAGTAATCCCCCTTGCTATGCACCCTAGCATCCTGTATGCTTTCTCTGCTGCCTTCCTGCACTGATCAGAGTGGTTTATCTCCCCAGTTACCAGCACTCCCTGATCCTTCTCCTCCTTGGAGTTTGTTAATGGGACACCCTCCAGCAAGTAATTGTGTCCTGGGTTCTTGCCTCCTAAATGCATCACTTTGCACTTCTTGGCATTGAAACCAAGCTGCCCAGTGTGAGACCATTCCTACAGTTTTGTCAAATCCCCCTGAAATACTTTTGCTCCCCCCATCTACCTTGGCACAAATGTTTGTGTCATCTGTGAAGAGACTGATCTTGCTCTTTATCCCTACTGCAATGTCAGCTATGAAAATTTTAAACAGAACCAGTCCCAGCACTGAGCCCTGTGGTACACCACTTGTTACTACTCTGGGTTCAGATGCCTCCCCTCCACTACTACCTTCCGTTGTCTACCCTGCAGCCAGTTCTTGGCCCATCTGACTAGTTTCCTCCCTGCTGCCAGACTCTTCAACTTGCAGGTCAGCCTACTGTGTGGAACTGAGTCAAAGGCCTTGCTGAAATCCAGGTAGAGGACAACCACCACATGCCCCCATCCAGTGTCCTCATAACCCAGTCATAAAAATCAACCAAGCTCATCTGGCAGGATCTGCCTGAGACAAACCCATGCTTCCTGCTGTCCTGGAGATTGTTATCCTCAAGAAATTGCACCAGCCTTTCCTTGAGAATTGTCTCCATCAGCTCTCCCACAATTGCAGTAAGGCTCACTGGTCTGTAGTTCCCTGGTTCATCCTTGGGCCCACTCTTATGGAGAGGTAACACATGTGTTGTCCTCCAGTCCCTGGGCACACACCCTGTATTCAGAGGGGTATTAAACAGGTCCACCAATGGCCCTGCCAGGACCTCTGCTAACTCTCTCAGCACCCTCCAATGTTAAACCTCACATTTTGCTCTTCAATAACTTTACAACCATTCAACAGATTTGCACAAAATTGGTATGTGATGTTCCGTGTAGTAGATCTCTTGACATACTAAGTTTCATTTGTGTATTTCAGCTGCGAATTGTGAAAAAATAGTAAAATTCACTCTTTTGGTTGTTTTTATTCCTCACCGTGCTGCAGCCACACCATTTGGAATTTTGGTGTGCAGTTTTCAGGGTAGAAAGAGCTTTCCTCAAAGAACAAGCCAGCATTGGATTGGGAAAAAAAATTAATTTGTTACAAAGTTATTCAATTTTGAAATTTCAGGTTCTGAGCATGCTCATTTCAGTCTTTTGCATGGTACAAAAAGGGATTTAGGGCTTACAAAAAGGAATTGTAAAATCCTTAAAATCCCTTTTCATGGGAAAACAATCCCCTTTTCACGAGCCACCATCTTGTTTTCTTTTCTGAGACAAAACAAAACGTTACAACGTTGCCCTGGGAAGTCTTCTGGAGACATCCAAGTATGTGTTTTGTTCATTTGGACATCCTTCACAGTTTTGCACCTTTGTTGTACTTTGTTGTGACTTACTTCTGATCCCTTTTCATGATGTGGAAAGGGATTTTGACACCTCGTGAAAAGGGATTACAAGTAGCGCTTTATGGTCTGACAACTGTAATCCCTTTTCATGAGCTGTTAAAATTCCTTTCCACATCTCAAAAATGGATTAAGATTTATGGGACAAGATGGCCCAGCCAGCAATCCTTTTTTTGTGAGATGAATCCCTTTTCATGAGGTGTCAAAATCCAATTTTGCATCATGAAAAGGGATTTTGACAGCTCATGAAAAGGGATTTTAAAATGTAATCCCTTTTCATGAGGTGTCAAAATCCCTTTTTATGAGCCAATTCCCTTTTCTTATGGTGTCAAAATCCCTTTTCACATTGCGAAAAAGGATTAGAACTTGTGGGACCAGATGACCCTATGTTTAATCCCTTTTCATGAGACAAATTCCTTTCTCATAAACTGTCAAAATCCTTTTCTGCATCACAAAAAAGGATTTTGACACCTCATGAAAAAATACATATTTTTTAATTTTAGCTGTTTGATCTCCATTGCCACTTCCTACCTGCTTGGCAAGGGGGATACATGGGTGGAGCTGGCAGGCAGCTCCGGCTCCCACCTTGGAGGGGCTCAGTCTCTGGTCCTCTGCTTCCCCTGCACCCAACTCTCTCACGATCCCCCATGGTTTACCCCCCCATAGCAGGGCTGAGGTGAAGGACATTGACTTACACTCCCCTTGGAGACTAACATCTAGACTCTGGGGGGTCAGTGTGGTTGCTGCAGGGCCATCATGGAGTCTACCAACTCCATTTTTTTCTTATTTTTTTCTCCACCCTTGCCACGGTTGCTCTCACATGTGTGGAGGCATGTGCATTCAGTGACCCATGGCACTCTCCCAATTCTAGTCACTCCTAACTGTACAACCACCAGGCCTCCACCCAGGGACAGCCTTGCAGTGGGCATGGCTGGGTCCCCATGCAGGAAGGAAGTGCTGCCTTACAGCTGCTCAATCCATCTCCTGGCCTCCTTCTCTGCCAACCCCCAATGACTTAGGCTAGTTCCTAAAACAGGGCCACTGGCATGGCATGAGATGCGGCACCAAGTGCCTCAACCCTCAGTACCACTGGGCTGGCCATGAAAAAAAGATTTTTAAAGTTTAGTGTTTATTTGTCACTTCACTGCAAATAAATGGTTAGGACTTTCGGGCTGAAATTTTCAGGGTAGAAAGGGCTTGTCAAACAGATTTTTTTGGTTTGGTGATAAAATTTACATTGCTTCCATACTTATTTCATTTCAAAGTTTAGAAATTTCCCATAGTATAACATTGTGGTGGACGCAGTATCTATCGGTGCATATATCTCAAAAACAGTTCGAAATACAGATTTTTCACTAAACATAGTTTAGTGCACCTTTGGGTGTAAAAAGCAAAGATGCAGGTTGCCAGGCCATAATTACAATTGCATTGGATTTTTTCCCAGTGTTCCTATGGTTACTGAGATATTGTGACATTTGCAGTACAACAGTTACTTGGAATGTTTCTAGGCTTGCGCTCTGTCTCTACAATATAGGTACATGGGAGTGCAGGTCCCAGAGGCTCTGCACTCCCACATATAGATACAATTATGCAGTAATGGGACTGAAGGGCCATCCATTATGCAGTAGTGGGAGAGCAGAGCCATGACAGTTCATTACAATGTCGCTAACCTTATGGATAGGTAAGTGCTCCCACAAATGGATACCATTATGGAGTGATGGGAGTGCAAGGCCCAGAGGGCCTGGTGCACCCACAGAGAGATGAGGATTAATTACAATGTCTATACACTTATGATAACATAGGAGGGGCCCTGTACAACCACAACACACTATAGGCTGATGGGAGGATAGGGCCCAGAGGGCCCTGCACCACTGCAAACATATAAGGATAAGATTACACTTTCTTAAATAGTAAGAAAATTCATTGAAAAAAACTTTATTAATGCATCAATTAGGGTTGAAGCAAAAAAATGTAGGGAAATTAGGCATTAGGGTTTCCAACCCTAACATCTCCCAACCCTACCACCTCACCACCCCCCCTGCCCTCCACACACCAAACAGGCATTGGGATGTGCCTTGGGGTAATTGGGCCTAACTCTCACCCCATTCTCCTATACTGTACCATAACAGCTTCCTTACAGATGGAATGGGGTGAGAGTTAGGGCTGACAACCCCAAGACACACCCTAATGCGTGTTGCCATGTGGATGGTGGGGTGGGATGGTAGGGGTGGAGGGTGTTAGGGTTGGAAACCCTAATGCCTCATTTTCCTTTCTTGGTTGTATCAACCCTAACTGATGCATTAACAAAGTTTTTTGCAAAGATAGAGAGATAGATAGATAGATAGATAGATAGATAGATAGATAGATAGATGGATGGATTTGTTGCAAAAAACTTTATTAGTGCTCAAGTTAGGGTAAAAGTGACAAAAGTTGGGAAATGAGGCATCAGCGTTTCCAACCCTAATACCTGCCCCCACCCGGCACACACCAACAGGCATTGGGGGTGTGCCTTAGGACCATCAGCTCTAGCACTCAGCCCATTCCACACATAAAGAAGCTGAGATGGGTACAGTATAGAAGAATGGGGTGAGCATTAGAGATGATGACCCCAAGGCATACCACCAACACTTGGTGTATGCAGAGTGGGGGTGGTGTGTTAGGGTTGGAACTCTTAATGCCTCATTTCCCAACTTTTGTTGCTTTGACCATAACTGGAGCATTAACAAAGGTTTTTGCAATATATATATATATATATATATATATATATATGTATATATATATATATGTAAATAAATACTTTATTTATAAAGCACCTTTCTTGAAACCAAAGCGCTGTACATAATAATGCAAATAAATAAAATTAATACACAACTACAAAATAAAATATCAACTCAAAACCAATATATTATAAATATCAAATCCCATAAAACTATTCAAATGAACCCAATCACTTAAAACTAGTCTGGGTATATCAGGTTAAATAGATGAGTTTTCAAAGCCATCTTAAAACTCTGGATGGTCAGGTAATCTCTAATCCGATGAGGTAGAGAATTCTACAGAATCTGGGCCATGATAGCAAAAGATTGGGCCCCCGATGACTTTAAATGGACCCTGGGAATCTCTAGCAATCCCTCATCGGTGGGTCAAAAAGAATGGAGGGGGCAGTAAGGGCAAAGGAGATCTTTCAGGCAGCAGGGTCCCTGATCGTGTAGCGCTTTGTAGGTCAGTAACCCGACCTTAAAGGTGATCCGCCATTGTATCGGCAGCCAGTGCAGTTCACTGAGCAAAGGTATTATATGACTGGCCCTTGAAGTACCAGTCAATAACCTTGCTGCCGCATTCTGCACTAGCTGCAAGTGGCAGAAATCAACCCCTGGTATCCCTAGGTAAAGGGCATTGCAGTAGTCAAGATGGGAGGTGATGAAGGCATGGACTAATGTTACTAGATCATCAGGAGAAACCAGATGCTTCACCTGGGTGATATTCCTAAGATGGTAAAAGGAAGATTTGGCTATGGCTGACACTTGAGATTTTAGGATCAGACCATCATCAAAAATAACACCCAAGTTCTGCACCCAGTCTGTGGTAACCAGCTGAACACCCCGAGCCAAAGCCCAGAAGGTTGTCCAGCTGATAAATCCACCACCCACTGATCTGGGTCCACCTCCAACACCTCAGTTTTATCTGGGTTCAACTGCAGCCAGCTAGCACTCATCCAGTCCTGGATCTCAGATAGATAGTTGTTAAATACCAAGAGGATCATATCCTGTCCATGCACAAAAGACGTGTACAGCTGAGTATCATTGGCATAGCAATTTTACCATCTAATAATCTCTCCCAATGGTAGCATATACACTGTAAACAACATGGATGATAAGATGGAGCCCTGTGGTACCCTGCAGGGCAGGAAAAGAGGGTCCAAAGAATAAATTCCAGACACCACTCTTTGAGTCCTTCCTTTGAGGAAAGATTTAAACCATCTGATGACCATCCCAGATAGTCCACAGATGAACTGTAGATGCTCCAGCAGCACACCATGGTCCACAGTATCAAATGCTGTGTAGAGATCAAGGAGGACTAAAATGGAATGAGCCCTCCGATCTCTCACTATTAGGAGGTTATTTAGTACTCGGACAAGGGCCAGCTCAATACTATGCCTCTTCCTAAATCCCAGCTGGAGAGAATCATAGATGTCATGGCCAGACAAATGGTCATCCAGTTGCAGCACAACCATCTTCTCAATAACCTTCCCCCAAAAGGGGAGGTTAGAGACTGGCCTGTAGTTAACCAGACAGTCCAGATTGAGGGAGGGCTTTTTAAGGAGGGGTCAAACAACTGCCTCCTTAAGGGGATCTGAAAAAATCCTCCTCTCCAACAACCTCAAGACTATCTCAGTAAGGACTGGGATGATATAATACACACACACACACACACACACACACACACACACACACATACATATTGCAAATAACTTCCTTAATGCATCAGTTAGGTTTGAAGCAACAAAATTAGGGAAATGAGGCATTAGGGTTGACACCCTAACCCCCCACCCTCCATAGACCAACAGATGATGGGATGTGCCTTGGGGTTATTGTTCCTAACTCTCTCCCCATTCCATGTGTAAGAAACTTGACATGGTTCCCTGCACTCTCATGGTATCAGTTTTTGGGAGTGCAGGTCCCTACTGTGCTCCCATCTGTCCATAAGTGCACAGACATTGTCATGAACTGTCACCTCACTGTGGGAGGCAGGGGGCCCTGTGCTCCCAGTATTGTGTAATGGCTGGCCCAGCAGTCTGATTACTGCATAATGGTATCCATATGTGGGAGCCACAGTGCAGCCCTAGACACATTCCAAGAAAGCCTTGTGCTGCAAATGGTACAATATTTCAGTAACCATAACAACTTTGGTAAAAATTCCACTGCAGTTGTAGTTTTGGGCTGGTGACCTGAACACATGCTTAGCTGCATTAAGTGAAAAATCTGTATCTCAAACTGTTTTCAAGATATAGCCACTGAAAGGTGTCATGTTTGGCACAATGTTCTCCTATGAGAAATTTCTCAACTCCAGAATGCCATAACTATGGAATCTATGCATATTTTTACACCAAACCAGCATAAGTCACATCTGTGGGACACTCCCTTTCTACCCTGCAAATTTCAAGCCAAAAGTCCTAACCATTTCTTTGTAGTGAAGTGGCAAAGAAACAGCAGCCTTTAAAAATCCCTGTTTGTGAGCTGTCAAAATCCTTGTTCGTGAGCCACATCACTGTTCGTGAGGTGTCAGAATCCCTGTTCATGAACTAATCCCATATATTCATTGCAAACAACTTCATTAATGCATCAGTTAGGGTTGAAGCAACAAAAGTAGGGAAATGAGACGTTAGGGTTGAGACAATAACACCCGCCTGCCCTACCACCCCACCCCACCTTCCACAAACCAACAGGTGATGGGATGTGCCTTGGGGTCATTGGCCCTAACTCTCACCCCATTTTATGTGTAAGAAAGCTTACATGGTACAGTATAGGAGCATGGGGTGACAGTTAGGCCCAATGACCCCAAGGTGCACCCCATCACCTGTTGGTCTGTGGAGGGTGGGGGTGGGGTGGTAGGGTGGGGGTGTGTTAGGGACTCAACCCTAATGCCTCATTTCCCTACTTTTGTCATTTCAACCCTAACTGATGCATTAACAAAATTTTTTGCAGTGAGTTTCCTTACTTTTTGAGAAAGTTTAATGTTACCCCATATGGTTTTGAGAGCACAGGGGCCAGGGCCCTGTGCTCCCATGGTATCAGTTTTTTCATAATGAACTGTTATTTCCCTGTGGGAGTGCAGGGCCTCCAGTATTGCATAATGGATTGCCTTCAATACCATTACAGCATACTGGTATCCATATGTGGAAGCACAGCCATCTACCTATAACAATCTTGTGTGCCCATGCTATCACTTTTTTTGGAGTGCAGTGTCAGCACCTGTCCATAAGTGCACAGACATTGCAATGAGCTGCCATCTCTATGTAGGAGTGCAGGGCCCTTGGGCTCTGTGCTACCAGTATTGCATAATGGATGGCTCAGCAGACCCATTACTACATAATGGTATCCATTTGTGGGAGTACAGGGCCTTTGAGAAAGGATATTCTATCTGAAATGCGTCAGGCAATATGTGTCACTTTTTTACTTAATAAAAGTTTATAATTTACTTGAAGTGCCCTGGTGGTATTTGAAGATGGGTGAGAGTGTTCCAGTTTTTGGTTTGCATATGTGATTTGTTTTAACTGTAGAGCACCATGTTTAGTTTTGCAAACTTTTTGAGAAGAAATGAACCTATCAGTAGTACTTCATGCAGAATTTCTGGTCCTTTACTGAACCAGATTTTAAAATCTTAGAGGACCTTGCAGATGAGAGGCCTTTGTTTAGATTTAAGTTAACTAAAATGAAAAATGTTTGGAAATAGCTGGTGGCACGCAATACCTCGAAGCTCCATGGACTGGACTGCATTAGGGCCAGGTTGTTGAGCTAGGGAGCAGACATAATCGTAGCACCTTTGGTAAAATTGTTGAATAAAAGTCTTTGTTGTGGCTCCTTCCCAACAGTGTGAAAGATGGCAATAACTATGCCAGTTAACAAAGTTGGAGATTCTCTGGAGATTTTGATTTGATTTGATAAAATCTATTTTTAAACAGGAAGCAATTTGTTAGAATATAGATCCCATTTTCTACAAAGTCATGTGTTACAACATTGAAAACAAAACTTAAACGCAACAAACCTCAAACAGAATTAACTACACAATAAAAATCATTAGTTAAAACATGTACAGGTGGTTCAGATGAATAACTACTGACGTGTAGCCTTACTCGATCTTGTCTCCAAGCTTATGGAGAAGGAAATTCACAAGCAATTGTTTGGTTATTTACCTAGTTATAATCTGCTGTCCCCCTCAACAGTCTGGCATCAAGCCACTCCACTCAGTGTAGTGGTGCTGTTGGATTTCACATACACCATGTCCCATGCACTCAAATAAAGAAGGTGCATGGAAGTGGTGTTGTGGATCTAACAAAAGCTTTTGATACAGTGGGCCATCAAATGTTGCTAAACAAGTTAGCCCCTAAACGAATGGGTCCACAAGTGATGAAATGGTTTGGATCGTATTTAAAAGACAGTTCCCAGGTGGTGGCAATAGGGAGCATATTATCTGGCATTAGAGAGTTAGAGAGGTGGTCCCACATGAATTGATTTTGGGCCCCTTATTATTTGTTCTTTTTATTGATAAATTATCAAAGTTATTTTCAAATGTAAACATTAAAATGTACACTGATGACACAGTCCTTCTTTTCCCAGCCTGTGAACAGAGTGAGATTCAAAATGTCCTTCAACTGGAGTTTAATAATTTAGAAAATTGTAAAAAAACCAAAAACAAAAACAAATGTAATGTTGTTTAAAACCAGGGCTGGGTAAAGAGAGATCAAGTCCAGTGATTTGAATATCTATTCTTTGGATGGTGTAAAACTCGATCAAGTAAATTTGTATAAGTACCTGGGCATTTGGTTCAATTCTGAACTAAAGTTTGATGATCATATAAATAAGTTGTGTCAGTTTCACAAAAGTTATAAGCCATTAGGAGACAAGTTTTGAATGACAAAAGGAACAAGAGAAAAATTGTCATCTGCGGTTATGTTACTTATGTTGGACTAAGGTAGTGCAATCTATGGGATGACTGGTAAAGGGAGCCTACAAAAACTGGATAGATTGCACTGCTGTATTGCAAGATTTGTCCTAGCTTTGCCAGGCCCACCAGCACTGATGAATCATAGTATGTTGCTTTTGGATGTAAACTGGACATCTCTGAAAATTCAGAGGGAGAGACATTTGTGAATTTTTTTGTACAAATTAATAGCAGGTCAGGCTCCATACTACCTATTAGACAAGATAACCCCAATTCCCTCAAAATATTCCCATTGGGAAGTAACTGGAAGGGGACTTCAAGTCCCAGAAACAAGACCAGAATACGGTACAGTGTCATTCAGTTTTAATGCAACTACAGCATGGACTTCATTGCTTCCAAAAATATGAAATTTACCCACCTACAACAGTTTTAAAATAGCATTTAGAAAAGGGGTTGTGCTTTTATGTGATTGTACTTGAATATTTGTTACATTTATTTTATTGTGTATCTTGCTACGCTATTTTGTTGTAACTTTACCTGTTCATACACAGGACGGTCCTGAAAACAAGCTTTTTGACTAGTACTCAATCCTGTTGAAATATAAATAAACTTCAAACTTCAAACTCTTTCCCCATAAAAAAACTAGAAAGATAAATGTAGTTCTTCTTGACAAAATACAACTAATATTTATTTAGTAGGAATGATCGATTGAGCTAAGGATCTTTTCCAGATGCGACCCCAGGAGAGAGGCACAGTGAGAGAAATGGGACAAGGTACCAGATTGCACAGTAATCAAGAGGAATTACAATTTCAAAATGAGATCAATATGCACATTACAATATAGACAGCACTCGCAAAGGAAAGTGAAACAGAAAAAAAATGGTAGACAGAATGGTGTGCAAAGCAGCATTGTATCTACAGTAAATTCAAAGATGTCTGGCAATGGGGTGAGACATATGGACCAAAGGTACAAAGGTTATAAAGGAAGGGTTAGATGCAGGAGCAGGAGTGTGCAGAGAGTTTAGAGAGAAGATGTTTGAAAGTAAGGGAAGAGGAGGACTGGAGGATATTATTGAAAACTAAAGGTAGGTGAAAATAGAAATCCAGCTGACCTACAGAAGTCCTAGATCAAAGGATACAAAAGGAGTGTGGGGATCATCAGACTGGAGGGCATAGGCAGAGGGGAGGGAGGGAGGAGGAGGAAGGACAGAAGAGAGGTAGTAGGAAAGGGAGTCAAGCAAAATACAGAGAAGAGGATGGCAAATTTCTAGAGGTTTCTGATGTCCAGGGTGAGCAGGATGAGATCAGTGTAGAGGGTGTCATGGTGGGTGTGAGAGAGACAGTTTAGGGCAAAGCAGAAGAAGGAGTTGTGGCAGAGATCCAGTCTGGTAAGGGTGGTTTACAGGGTGGTACTATATACCACTTCTGCATTGTGGAATCCCAGTCAGATTATCCTGAAGACAAACTCTTGACAGACATGGAGAGGAAGGCAAGCCTCTTTGTGATACAGGACACTGAACTTGGGGAGCAAATTTGTATGGCTGGGCAAAGAACTCCAGGTTTTAATCATAGAAACATAGACTTTGATGGCAGATAAGGACCACTTGGCCCACCCAGTCTGCTCATTTCCCTACCTACTGGACAAGCTGCAGATTCTAGTTAACCAACAGCCTACTTCCTGCCAACCCCCACTACAATTGCCTTATGTCTGTCCCATGCATGTTTGAATTCCCCACTGTTTTAGACCCAACAACCTCCCCAGGAAGGCGGTTCCATGCGTCCACCACTCTCTCTGTGAAAAAAAAAATCCTCATTACCCGAGCTGTCCCCCTCTATCTTTAAATTGTACCCCCTTGTTCTTACACATCTCTTTTTCTGAAAGATGCTACCCTGCTGGACTTTGTTGATTCCCTTGAGGTACTTGAACATTTCTGTCATGTCCCTCCTGTCCCTCCTTTCATCAAGGGTATACATATTAAGCTCTCTCAGTCTCTCTTCATATGATTTCTGATGCAGACCCTGCACCATTTTAGTTGCCCTCCTCTGGACTGCTTCCACCCTGTCTATGTCCTTGCATAGGTGAGGTCTCCAAACTGCACACAGTACTCCAGATGGGGTCTCACCCACTGTCTGTACAGAGAGATAACCACTTCCCTTTTTCTACTTGTGATGCCCCTTGCTATGCATCCCAGTATACCCCTGGCTCTCCTTACTGACTTCTCACATTGCTTACCAACCTTTAGATCATTTGATATGACTACCCCCAAGTCCCGTTCCATTTTTGTTGTTGTTAGTACCTCCCCTGCTATTGTGTACTCTTCTCCTGGACTTTTGTTTCCCAGGTGCATTACTTTGCACTTCTTTGCACTGAATCTAAGTTGCCATATGTCTGACCATTCCTCCAACCTTGCCAAGTCCCTTCTCATCCTTTCTACCCTCCCCGTGTATCAACTCTGTTACAGATCTTTGTGTCATCTGCAAAGAGGCATACCTTTCCTCCAGACCCTCTGCAATGTCACCTATAAAGATGTTAAAGAGGACTGGACCCAGTACTGAGCCCTGAGGTACTCCACTAGTGACCCCCCTTTCTTCAGAATGTGTTCCACTCACTATTACCTTCTGTGTCCTGTTGTGCATCCAGTTTGCTACCCAGACTACCACCCTGGGACCCACTCCCAGGCTGGCTAACTTGATTATTAATCTTTTGTGCAGGACTGTGTCAAATGCCTTGCTAAAATTTAGGTAGGCCATATCCACAGCCCCTCCCTGGTCTATTACTTTGGTCACCCAGTCAAAGAAATCTATTAGATTCATCTGACATGACCTTCCTGCTTTAAATCCATGCTGCTTTGGGTCCTGTGCCCCGCTGGCCTCTAGGTACTCAACAATTTGTTCTTTCAGAAGTGATTCCATCATTTTCCCCACCACTGAGGTCAAACTTACAGGTCTGTAGTTTTCTGCTTCTGCCTTGCTCCCACTTTTGTGAAGGGGAATCACATCTGCCCTCCTCCAGTCCTCAGGTACCACACCATCCTCCCATGATTTGTTAAAAAGTGTGGCCAGTGGTGTCACTAGCTCCTCCCTTAGTTCTTTTAGGATTCTGAGGTGAATCCCATAAGGCCCCATTGCTTTGTCCACCTTGAGTTTTAGGAGTTCTTTCAGGACTCTTTCTTCTGTAAATGGACTGGTTTTCAACCCCCCTACCCAGAGTGCTTCTATTGTCTGGTTTAGGTAACTCCTCCTCATCTTCTTTTGTGAATACTGAGCAAAAGTATTCATTCAGTATCTCTGCCTTTTCACTGTCTCCCTCTGCCCACCTCCCTCTCCATTATTAATCTTCACTATTCCTCCCTTAACCTTTCTATGCTCCTAATGTACCTATAAAGGTTTCTTAACTGAATTAGCTATTTTTTCCTTGGTTTGGGCTTTTGCTATTCTGACTGCCTTCCCGCTTCTTTCTGCTTTAATTGATACAGTTCCCTGTCATGCTCCTTCTGTGATGCCTTATACTTTTTGAATGCAGCTTTTTTCTCCTTAACCTTCCCTGCCACCTCTTTTGAGACCCATAGTGGTTTTTTACTCCGCTTTGTTTTCTTTATCTGTTTCACACAAAGGCTTGTTGCCTCTATGATGGCAGTTTTGATTTTTCGCCATTGTTCGTTCACCCCTCCTTTTTGGCCATTTGCTAGTGTATTCCTCAGGTATTCACCCATTTTGCCAAAGTCAGCCCTTCTAAAGTCCAGTATGCTTGTTTTTGTATGGCTTGTCTGCATGGTTGTGCTTATTGTGAAGCACACTGTGCAGTGGTCGCTTGTTCCCAGATGTCTACTGACTTCTAAATTTGTGATCCTCTCTCCATTTGAGAGTACCAGGTCTAGTATTGCTCCCTCCTGAGTGGGTTCCAACACTAGCTGTCTAAGGCCTGCCCCTGCAGGGCATCAAGAATGACCCTGCTCTTGGATGTGGCTGCAGTACATGTCATCCAGTTAACATCTGGCATATTCAGGTCCCCCATCAACAGTATCTCCCCTTTTTCAGCCATTTTGAGAATGTCCTCTATCATTTTCTTGTCCATTTCCTCCCCTTGAGATGGGGGTCTGTATCGAGCCAAACACTAAGGAATTTGAAGCAAGGACTTTTTCAAGGGGATGCCACTGCAATACTGAAGACCAGAGTAATTGGGAGCCTTTTTAAAAGCAGCAGCTAGTATTATATTGTGTTGTCTACCTCCATGAAGAAGTTGGGCACCTGCTTTTTTTATGTACGTTAAGTGTTCTGACTCATTATAAGCTAAATGATGTTATGGTTATAAGCATATTGATATATATCATTATGTAATGAAACATGTAAACTGTTTTGACAGGATACAGCAACATTGCCCAGACTCCAAACTAATTAAAAAAAAAATCTTGAGGCAAGGCAAGCAATTTTATTTATAGGGTGCTAAATCCCAGGGGCGTTTGGTGCTTTATAGTCATAAAGAGTACAGTGAAAGGATATAAAATTCAGCAAGGATGTTAAAATACTAAAACAAAATGTGCCGGTTTTCAATGCTTCCTGAATGGCACAAGGAGCTTGTGCCACAAAGAATGGCACAAAGTTCTGCTTGTGCCAAAGATGCTCTGGGAGTAATTCACAAATGCGGCCTGCATCAGCTATTGGCTGCAGGCACCAAAGAGGGCTTGCACCATCTTTGTGGCACAAAATGGACTGTGGCATGGTACTAGGGGGCAACAGCAGATGCAAGCTGCCATAACCCCTAATTCAGGATTCTGTAAACCTTCCCAAAGGGCAAAAGTCTAAGGGTACTTAGAAATTCACCCTCTAGGAGGGTTAGTACATTGTGCCAATTTTGAAGCCCTCCCTGGGTGGGAGGGAACATGTGCCTCAGTCGCCCACCCCATTCCTGATCCCCTTGTACTAATATTAATCCTGTCCCTGGTGGTCTAGTGGCCCTCCCAGCCCTGATCCCCTTTCATGTAATTTAAACATGTACCTGGTGGTCTAGTGGCTCCCCAGCCCCAATTCCTGTTTATTAAATAGAAACACATCCCTGGTTGTCTAGAAGCCCCCCAGCCCCAATCTGCTCATAGATGAATATATATCATTCTGTGGTGGTCTAGTGGACCCTCACCCCTCCACTCCAGCAGGCAGTGCCCCAACACCCTGTTCCCCCATCCAAAATTTGAGCCAGCAACTGGCACAGCCCTCCGTTCACCACTAGGGCCAGCTGACAACTTATCTGTCACTGAGCGCATACTGTATAAAGTATGCTCAGTGGGCTGTCAGTCAATGAGCATGTGCTGTATACAGTACATGCTCAGTGACAGCTCAGTCGGTGGCTAGCCATGGTGGAGAGTGGAGGTCTGTGCCAGTCACTGGCTCAGATTCAGGATGGGGAGTGGAGTGGTGGGGCACTGCCTGCTGTTGTTGGGGTCCACTAGACTACCACAGAATGCTGTCTATTTCTGTATGGGCAGATTGGGGCTGGGGGGGGGGTCCACTAGACCACTAGGGATGTGTTTAGATTACATGATGGGAGATCAGGGCTGGGGGACTCCCTAGCCACCAGGGATGTCCTAGAGTGGCACACAGCTGCCCCACAGCTTGCCATGGCCCATCCTGATGTACTGTCTGTTTGGCACATGACCACAGTTGCCACAAGCTGTGGAACTTTGCTGCCAGGACCCTACCTGATAGAGAATCGGGCTCAGGGTCCCTGGCACACTGGCAATTGACACAAGTCATCTTTGGCATGGCTTGCGCCGAGCTTTGAGAACTGGGCTCAGTATCTATGGAAATAGTAGGGCTATGAACTTAATTGTTGCAAACATGGGGTTAGGGTAATGTGGATAAGTCCTTTGATACACTTTCAATGTTTCAGTCTACTGAAAATGCATTTTTACTATATCTGATATATTTAAAATATTTTCACTATATTGATTTGAATCAATGTGTATCGATATACTGAAAATGTATTCATAGAATGCAATTATACTGACCTGACACCAAGCTTTCATTTTGAAAAAAATAAGTTTATATGGTTTAGGCTTTAAACATTACCCATTTTTAAAGACATTACATATATAGAAAGGGCTAACTTTTCAACCGTTAGGGTTAGAAACTTAATTGTTTCAAAATTACAACTTGAATCAATGTGTATGGCTAAATACTGCTGATATACTTTTAGTGTATCAATATACTAAAAATATGGTCAGCTCACTGGTGCACCAGTATTGCTACTGCTCACAACACTGATGACCTGCGTTGAGGAACAAGCTTGGGTCAATGGGATATGGTTGGGGGAAGGAGGATTAAGCATCTTAGCGGATGCTCTCTTCCTCTAGATTGGGTGAGTTACTGTCCTCCCTGTAATACTGCCACCTGGATGACCAATGGTTGCAGTGTAGTTGAGGATGCCGTGGTAGGGTAAAATACAGGCTAAAGTTTGAAGTGGCAGTACTCGACAGCATGCATATGCTCCTTAGACCTCCCATGCATGCCTGCATCTCTGGGGACCAGGAAAACAAGGAAAACCCCCACTGCCAATACAGACAATGGTCCCTGTGGACTGAACACAGACCACACCAGGAACCCTCAGCATTCACCTGATGAGGCTGATGAGGACTACATGCAGGTAGAAAGGCTGGCTACTCTTTCCCTACCCTGGGGGGGGGGTCTGAATGCATGGAGGCTGGAAGCTGTAGGGGACTGGATACAGGCAGAGCCAGGCACCTTGGGGACCCTTAGGGAGAAGAGAGGAAATGGTGATGAGGGGGCATAAACAAAGAATGTAAAAAAAAATGATATTATACTGAAAATGTATTGACAGAAAGACTTTTTATCAAACACAATCTTCTTTTCAAATACTTATTTTTTTTTAAGTTTTTCAAATATTTGGTTCATAATGAAACAAAACAAATAACGAGGGTATGATTTTTGTTATGAAAATGTGCTACCAAAATGATCTAATCGTATTACATAAAATAATAATGTCCCCATATTTTAGTAATCTTTTGCAGCATGTGATTCAGCAAGTATTGCAAGCTAATAGTGAAGAAGTTAGCACATGAGGGAGTAACGCATCTTCACTGGGAGGCAACATATTTAGTTAAATACATCTTAATTCAAAACAACACATTAAAGCAAAAACACATACATCACTTTGGCACCTACCAGAATTATAACTGCTCAGTCCTAAGGGGCCTTTTTAAAAAGGTGATAGTGCTGTAACAGGATGCCATACTCCAGTCCCCTGGCTCCTCTGCAGGTCACATGGGGAAGTATTAGTGCCTGTGTCAGGCACTAGAGAATACCAGTGCCACATACAGGCACTCCATACACGCAGTAACATATAGGGTCAGAAGGGACACTAGGTTTCTCATGTCTTCCCTGCTACTCAATTCATAAGCAAAGAGGAATATGAACATTGTGCACATGTACTAATTTAAAGTGTTTCCCTACCCACTATACTACCCAGGGCACCCAATGATTGCCTTGGCAAGCAAAAACTTTGTCCAGGCTTACCTTGACAGCTTGTCCTGTCCTCATGTCCACTGTCTTCAGTGATAGGCTTTTCTGTATGTTCTCCATGCTCCAGGGGAGGAATAGCCAAACAACATGATTTGCCTACTTACCCCACATAAAGGGTATGTTTCCGTTTGAAAATAGGTTGTGCAGCAAATGGCCCACAGTGAATAGTAAAGAGACTAAAAACATAAAGGGGGATTTCTTGAACACTTCACTGTAACACAGTATGAGATTATCCATGTCTACTTAGGCTGAGAATAATTAGTGGGTTTTGTCAGATTTAAACAAAATGTTGACCTGTAAAATATTTTTTTTTGCAACACGTTCATCGTCATGGATATATGCATTTCAAAGTCATTTACTCAATTCTGCAGTATGTATCGCCATAATATATTGCTCAGCTTATCGCAACCAATGTGATGGAAAGCTTGATTTTACCCTAATTTCATAGATGTCTTGTAGTTTATACTTTCTCTCCTTGCCTTCCTATTTGTCTGCTTCTAAACCTCAAGCAAGAGTGCTTCTGAAATTCTCTGTTTAACATCTTTCACTTTGAATGAAGAGCTACACTAAACATGCTCCCTGCAGCTGGTATGGGTGAAATTGCCCCTCTTGAGGGACCAGCGGATGCTTTTGCTTGTTTGAGAAGGTCCAGGCAGAAGGCTTTGCTTCACAACAGAGCCCACACTCAGGCCTGCAACCTGAGAAGACTCCCCTCCCCCCCATTTAAATGAACACAGATGGCTGGCACAGAGAGAGTAGGCATCTTGGAAAAGTGCCCTGGGGCTTTCTGGTTGTTGTTGTCTCCTTCTGCGAACTCAGTTGCCATCAAGATGCCTGTGTTGTTTCTTAATCCAGGATCACTCACTTTTGGGCTTTTAGCAACTTCCTGTATGGAAATGTCACAGACGCATTAGAAAAGATGCACATAGATTGAACTGACTGAAATAAAGCATTTTCTCAATTGTCAAACTACAGATTATTGGCTTTAATAAAAGTCATACACTGCGATGAAACCCAATTACTATGTAATTGACAAAGACAGCCTGTTCTGTAGCTACAGGTCACCACACTGCATGTTTGATCTGGTATTCTCTTGTGTGAAACAAGTAAATTGACCATATGCGTTGTATAATATTGATCCACAGATATGAATATAATGGCTGTAGGTAGAATTGACTTCAGTTTTTGAACTAAATTAAACACATATTCCTGGCATGATTTATACAAGACAATGTGCAAACAATCATCTAATTTCAAGCGTAAAATTAGAAAGAGAGTCATCACAAAACAATATTAATTTATACAGGTTTTGTAGTTTTCATAGCAGACAGGGCCAGTGTTATCAAAATAAAGAAACAAAGTATTTTTTCCTCTCTTAACATTCTTGGCCAACTGATTCCTTCAAAAGTGCATGGCAATAGAGTTAGAGCAGTGTAATAACTGTTAATAACTTGAGTCAGTATGACTCTAAGTGTGTGAGGTGTTCCTAATTTAAAAAATATTTAATAAAGCATTGCTTACACTTAGGGTGAGTATGTGTAGGAGACACTACGCTATGTTACACCCACCATGCTACAGTGTAGTGCAGAGTTTACAGGTAGCTGATACTTGTCAAAAACAGCATAAACAGGGTTTGTAGAAAAGATCTAAAAAACAGCTTCACTTCTCACTTTCTAATATTTGCATTAATATGGTTTTTCAGCTAGAATCATGTTTAATTTTTAAATATTTTCTTCACTTTTTTAGATCACTCACCTAAATGTAGCTGGCAGTGAATGTCAGCAACATGTAAACCAGTACTCATTGTCATCTCTTTACATGTGTGGACATCCAGTAACTTTTAATTATATTTTAAAAATGTATACTTGCATCGTCCCACCTCTGTTCATATGCTTTCATCAGCTCTGTTTGCCATTCTAGCATGCCTACTGGTAAACAAGCACCTCAGGTCCAGATCCTATCACTCACACCGGGGTCTGTGGCTTTCCCTTATGCAGCGGGGCCCTGCTAGTGGGACATATGCATGCCAGTTTCTGGAAATAACCTAAAAGACTGTGACCAAGAAAAGCAGTAGCTCTAAGATGGGCAGTGCCACAGCATCATCATGCACATGGCATTATATCACCTTTATGGGCATCCCCCTTGATAAAGCAGGAGCACACTAACTACTATGGGGAGGGGTGCTAAATGTTGCATGGTCACCCACACTGCCTCCACCAGGAATCCCTAGGTGTTGCTGCCTGAGTGGCTCCAATAAAAGTCCCTCTCCAGGAAGAGAGTGTCTGATGGACACTCTGAGCCCTCCCTGCTTGCCTCTGCTCCTGATGTTCCGGACTCAGGACTGAAATCCAGGTCATCAGCATGCCAAAGTATTCCCCCACTGCTTGATGCCATGAAACAACCATTTTAGATGTTTAGTTTACTTCACAATTTATTTGAGATGGTGCAACTTTATTGCCAGTGCTACTCCTGGGTAACACTTATTTCTGCACAACAGAGGTTCTTTGTCTTATAGACTGCTTTCCTATTTTGGACTTCCCATGATCCAAACCAGTAAGACCATCATAAGGCTGGTCACCCCTTCCCCTGGCCTAAGGTTCAGGTGATGCATACTAATAAATCCTAACAAGGACAAAATACAATTCTCTGTCTGCTGTTTTCAGCCTTTGCAGATTGTACGAGAGGCCCTTTGGTACCATACGCTTCTGCTTAAATCTGAACTGGCCAAAGGTTTTTCATGTAGATGTCCAATATACTCAAAATGTGACCTTCAGCAAGTCGCTTAATCTCTTAGTGCTCTAGCTGATCTAGTTGAAGAAAGGGTAAAGCAGGACCCTACTGATAATATGTTGCATTGTAGCTGGGCTAATCTGGGTAAACACAAAATCTGTAAAATGAATTAAAAATATATTCTATAAAAAAAAAAAGCATTAAATTTGATTCGGGTTGCAAAACCAGTATACATATGAAAAAACACAAATGAGAAACTGTCAGTTTTTAAGCTTTGCTAGTAAGCATGGCTGCAATTGTATGACACATATCAGGCACACTTCACTGACACATATCAGTTGCATGAGAACTCTTCAGTGCAGCATGGTGTAGCATATCATGGTGTCAGCTACATGTAACCTCCCCACTGTAGTTAAGAAGGATTCAGACACAAAAAAAATCAAAGTATCAATTGGGTACTTAGAGGTATCAATAAACCCTTAACAGAAGCAGGACCCCCATGAAAATGAAATGTGCATCTCAGCTAGGCTATCCTGTGTAAATAAATAGCGTGTAAGCCAGGAGCAGAGACATTTGAATTCTTTTTGTCATATATTAGTCAGCAGAAAGGCTTGAAGTAATTTAAATGCTGATCAGACAGGAAAAGGTATATAGGAGGCAAAACTGACATAAGAAGGCAGATACTTTCCAATGTGTGTCATTTCTGTAAACACACACACAATTAAACGCCTCACACTAAGCACAAAGCTCCATGGGTATGCAAATTCTTGTGCATGTGTGGGAGGGGTAAGCTGACTAGGAAATGTTCTAACTGGTATTACTGTATTTCACCATTTTGAAGCCACCCCTATTTAGAAACCACCCCCAAATAGAAACATCCGCTCCAAAAAAAAGTTAACAGAAGCTGCTCTGTTTTATAGCTGTGGCTTCAAAACAGTGAAATGCCATTATATGCAGAGTTGGTTTTATCCCATTGCTGATATCTTCAGGTTGCAGTAAGTACTTTGCATCAGGTCTGAGAGGAAAGAAACAGACTGAGCTGGTGCAAAGGAGGGAGAGAGTATGAGACATGCTGTGGGCAGTAAACAGTAAGAGGAAAGACAATAAGTTAACGCAATGTTGATTTTATCCTATTCCTATTAAATTAATTCAAAAAGGCTAAAAGCTTCCAAAAGATTTGTTTCAGCACTATGGGAAATCAACTCTGTGAATGGGTGGGAGAGAGGGAGGAGAGAGAGAGAGAGAGAGAGAGAGAGAGAGAGAGAGGGTCGGATAGGGGGTGAGATGCTGAGAGACTGGCACTGCGTGCAGTAACAGCAGAGACAGTAAGTTCAAGCAAAGCTGATTTTAGCCCATTCCTAGTAAATTAATTCAAAAAGGCTAAATGCTTTTTAAAGAGATGTGTTTCAGCACTGTGGGAAATAAAGTCTGTGAATGAGTGGGAGGGAGAGAGAGAGAGAAAGATAGAGCGAGACACTAAATGGGTTGGAAGGAGAGACACTAATAGAGTGATGCAGCATGTGGTAAACAGTAACAGGAGAGACAGTAAGTTCATGCAGTGCTGATTTTAGCCCATTCCTATTACCAGTAAATTTATTCATAAAGACTGAAAGCTCCTAATCTAGAAGGAGAGAAAGGAAACCCAGCACTGTGAAAGATGTGAGATGTGCTGTGAGTGTGAGGGCTGGCAAACAGTATGAGTACTAGTACCATAACTGGGAAATTCATCTGTCTAGGAAGCAGCTTCTTAGTAAAAACCAAACCCAACTAGAAGCCACCCCCATTTAGAAGCCACACCTGAAAAATGAAAAATGCAATAGAAGCCGCAGCTTCTAAATAGCGAAATATGGTGCATTCCATTTGACAACATGTCACTACTCAGATCTTACCACAGTTAACTCATACACTAGATATAAAAATAATCTCTAAAATCTTTACAAAAATGGGAAGAAGGCAGATACTTCTCAGTTTGTGTGGTTTCTGTAAACGAACATACAATAGAAAACCACCAAAACATTCTGGGGATTCAAATCTGTGCATATGTGTGTGTGTGTGTGTGTGGGGGTAATAAACTGTCGAGCAAATGTCTAAACATTTTTCCCACTAAAATCCACAATTATACAATGCAGAGTGTCTGAGTAAGGAGACAAGCTACAATATTCTGCACCACCTACAGGTGTCTGATCTGTTACAGTACACTACATACTGTGAGACAACATAGAGCAGTACCTCTGTAAGCCGGCCCACTGGTGCAGCGGTGGGATTTCCGCTTGCGATGCTGGCAAACCAGGTTTGGAAATGAGCCCGGGTCATCAGAGGGCCGGCCAGGGGGGGAGAAGGATCGAGCATCTGTAGGACAGCTCTCCTTCTCCGGGGGTGGGGGGTGCTTGCATTCAGTGCAGGAGCAATACCAAGCAGAAGCTGGGTGCATTGCCCTATGCACCAATGCACAGTCAAGGGGTCTCTGGGGTGGGACAGATGCAGGCATCATTGCACGTCTCCGCCCCAGTCTGTAGGGATAAAATCCCTCCATGCCGGCCATCTCTATGACCTCCTGCTCCTGGACTTCAATTAGTCACCTGGCTGAGGGCTCTCCCAACTAGATATGGATACACGGCACCGAAACCTGCTGCAGTGCCATGCCCCACCTCCTGGGGGGTGGGCCAGGAGTAACCAGGAGAGCGAAGGGCTTAGAAGATGGTGGAAGTTGCAGGATCACCATGACCAGGATCTCTGACGGCCAGTTGGGGAGGGAAAAAAGTAAGCTAAATACAAAAAAAACAAAAGAGCTATACCTCTGTTTTCATATCTTGAGCTTCAAGAAAGAGGTAAAATCTGGCAATGGTAAAAGCAGCCCCTAACTACAGCCAACACGTGAGATTCCAGAGTCAGCTTAAGCTGAATACCATAAGGATGGGTAACTACAAATGCATGAGCTTCCTGGCAGCAAGCATTTTCATCGTCATAGTGTAGAGGGGTGAAATAATTTAAATGCTGATCAAACAGCAGAACAATATGTAGGCTTCATAAATGATACAGCTAGGCAGATACTTTCCAATCTGTATGGTTTGTGCAAACATGCATGCAAACAGAAGTCTCAAACCTAGCAAAAAGCTTCAGGTGTTTGCAAAACTGGGTGTGTGGGGGTGGTAAGCTGACAACTGGTATTACATTCTATTTGACACGTCACTTTTCATCTCACCTCAGCTGGCACACACACACACACACTGCATGTAACAATGAGCTTTAAAATCTGTGCAAAAAGAAAAGGCAGATACTTTCCAATTTGTGTTGTTTCTGGAAACACACACACAATCAAAAGCCTCAAAAGCATCATGGATATGCAAATGCATGTGTGTGTGTAGGTGTGTGTGTAGGTGTGTGTTGGGTAAACTGACTAGGAAATATTTGAACTTCTGTCTTATGAAACTCCACAAGAATAAGATGCAGAGCGCCTGAGTGAGGGCTCAAGCTGCAGCATTTTACATCACCTGCAGCTGTACGATCTGACCAAGTATGCTGTATAATTTGAGACAGTATAGGGCTGTACCACTGTTTTTATATCATCTGCTTCAGGAATGGTGTGAAATTGCTGCCAGCCCAGTAGCACCGCTGCTTGTCACCAATGACCCATGTTCAAGAATGGTGTGAAATCACTGCCAGCCCAGTAGTACTGCTGCTTGTCACCGATGACCCATGTTCAGGAATGGTGTGAAATCACTGCCAGCCCAGTAGTACTGCTGCTTGTCACCGATGACCCATGTTCAGGAATGGCATGAAATCACTGCCAGCACAGTAGTACTGCTGCTTGTCACCAATGACCCATGTTCAGGAATAAGTGTGGATCATCAGGGGCTTGCTGGGGAGGAGGGACTGAGCATTCCATGGACTGCTCTCTTTCCTCAGGGAGGGGAACAAGACTTCCACTGTGGGAGTCCCACCTTGTAGACAGCAGGTGGCAGCACAGATGGGGCAGGTGAAAGGGAAGGGCTGCCACTGGATGCTCCAGTATATAGGCATGCCACAGCATGCATGGGCACATGCCCCAACAGATACAGTACCACCGGGGGGGGGGAGAAGAGAAGGAAAATGGTTGGACTGCTCCATGGCTGCACTCACTTCCCACAGGCTGTCTCATGACCAACATGTCTGGCCACCAACCACATTGTGAGTCCTGGGTAAGTGGTTGATAAGTGTTACGTTGATGAGAAGGTCAAGGATAGGGGAAGGGTGCCATTGGGCAAACCTGAGAGGACACAATAGCAATTAAAAAAAAATAAGTTGTGAAATCTGGCAATCGTAAGAACAACCTCCTAACTGCAGACAGCACCTGTAGGTTCAGGGCAAACTTGAACTAAATCCCATAAGCGTAGGCAGCTATAGTTGTTTGTGGTTTCTAGCAGCATATGTATTACTGAAGTCTTGTTATTGTTGTAGTGCGTAGAAAGAGGGGAAGTAATTTAAATGTTCATTAGAAAGAAAAAGAATGATATGTAGGATGCATAAATGATACAAGAAGGTAGATATTTTCCAGCGCGCATGCTCTCTGTAAAAATACATGCAATCAAAAACCTCAAACCCAGCACAAAGTTTCATGGGTATGAAAATTTGTGTGTGTGTGTCGGGGGAGGGGTAGGAACTGTATCAACGGGTACTACATTCTGCTTGCCATCTCATTGCACAGAACTCACCACAACTGACTTACAAAGACTAAATGTAATGTTAATCTTTGAAATCTGCACAAGAGTACGGATGACTTCATGAGTGGAATGAAGCATAGTTTGCCACTAAAAGTAATCTAAGGGAGTTTGGTAGTGTTCCAGTAAAGAAACCAAGCTCTTATTGCAATTTGCACATAGAAGGAATCTCTCTCTCTCTGCTTTTCTCTTTCTAACCTTTTCTTCTTTCCATCTCAGTGTGTGCTGCATGTACATATTTGCTACATGAAACAAGAAAGCAAAAAAAAAACCTCATAGCAACAGCGCTCACATTTGGTTACACTTTATTTGAGAGGAAGCACACAGTCTGTTACCCATTTTTAGAAAGAAAGAATGCAGCAATCTGATTCTAAAGCAAAAGATACATGAGCAGTGTGTGTTTTGGGGCTGAAGTCTCACATGTATTTTGCACACGCACAAAAGGTGAAAAAACATTTTGAGAAATAAGTACCCATATTTGTTATGTTGAGAGAGAATGTCAGGGGCTATAGTTCCACTCTGGTAACTTTGGCTTGAACCTATTTAGTACATTACTGGAAATGTTCAGCATTGTTGGAGGCCATTCTTCAGATGAGACATTAACCCTTACAATATGGCAGACATATACTGTACATGCATTCAGAATTGAAGTATGTTACAAACATACTAAGCACTCAAAAGTTTTAAACTAAAGTAGCTCTTGTCTATCACTGGTGGTCATTCACAGTAGAATTTGTAAACCCTCAGTATTTCTGAATAGGGGCTGGGGAGGTCCATCAGTGTCCAGACCAGCATTACTATTATTAACACAAAAGATTCTGCAGCTATTTGAGCAGAAGTGTCCTCATGACAAGGGTAAATTTACATTTTACAGGTTGTTACTTAAACTACCTTTTAAAGGGCTAGTGCATTAAATATTTTGCATTGAAAAGTGGAAGTAAAATTGGGTTTTGCAGCCAGAATGGAAACCAAAATAGACAACATGCAGACATGTGTCAGTCAATGTACTTAAGGTATAATAGTCCATTGCAATTACCAAAAACTCAGTCAATAAATATGTCTGAAAACACTGTCCACATAAATACTGGTGTCTGCAGAATTGGAAGCAGGCAGGGTCAACAAACTGAGCAAACAATAAAGTAACTAACTTAGGAATGGATCCACAAATTACACAAGAGAGAGGCAGAAGTGTGACCACAATTCTCAATATTTTGTCACCGAAATGAGGGAGCTGGACGCTCAAAATTAAGGAGAATGAGGGGCACTGGTCCTTGTAATGAGGGACACATACTCAAACATTGAGATGCACAATCAGAACACTGTAGATACTGTACCATTTTGTCTACTTGCACAAAGTTTATTTTTGATGTAGCATCTTAGAATAATATCTGTCTGCTTTAAAGGTTGAATTTACAGCACATTCTCTGTGTGAGCAATACCTTTTCAGTGAGGGATGGAGGAGGGACAGAGCAATTTTGAGGGGTAAATTGAGGGACGTCCCTCATAATCAGGGATAGTAGAGAGACATGAGTGTAACAATATGTATGGGATGTTCTCCACATAAGTAGATGGTAATACATTATAATGCATGCTAATGGCAGATCAGGGAAGGCACTTATGGTTGTGATTAATTTGCATGCCTTGCTTTAAATTTAGATCTTAGTTACTTGCTTGTACTGCTTTGCCAACACAACCCCCACTGCCTCCATGCATTAAATACATCCATCTACAAAACAAATGCATCCCAATGATGTGCTGGAGGTGCTCTCACAGGCCCTATAGAAGAGGTACATCTTTTCTTCCATTAGAAGGAACAGGAAAGGAAGAGTAAAGATCCAGTTGTCAGACATCAAAGCCTGTTGTAAAAAAAACATGGCAGTACATCACTGATGTATCCCATTTGGGCTGGTAGATAGTTTACTAAGATGTGCAGTACGGTCACCATTGAAATGTGTTGCCATGTTATTCAAGGTAAAGTCAATACAACAGTGTTGGTGATAAAATGGAGCTTTCGCTTGACAAACAGAAAATATATTTAGCCACATTTGCACCCACTAGATGTAATAAATAAACAAGACATATGGTGAGGCATGGGTTGTGTTGTGCTGTGTTGTAGTAAGTACATGCCTTGAGTGAGCTGTGAATCACAATGTAAAGTCAAATGCTTTCACCCACCAATAGGAGTGTAATAACAGTAAAGTGGGAGCCAGCCTTAGACACCATATACCCCTATGGTTGCTGGGGCCTCTCTGCCCTTTGAAGCCGCAGTCCTGAGCTGGTGCAAGTCATCTGCATTTAAATTTGAAAAATTCTAAATGTATTCCTCGCTGTCTCTTTTTCCTGCTGAAAAAAACAAACAAACACAAGGCATTTCAGGGTCGGACAAAAACTATCAAAATGGCATCATGATGCCATGAGGGTACCTGCCACATTACAACCCACCTGATTATAGCTTGAGGGCTGAGATGAGTAGGGAGACTGAGCTTGCTGATGTCCTCAAAAAACATAAGTCTGGCACTGAGCACTGAAGTGTCAGTATCTCAGCAGGTAGTACACTCGCCTCTGAGGCTGGGAGATCAGAAGGCTGTGGGTTCTAGCCCCACACCAGGCACTTGGGTTAATATGCCAATACTGACACTGCAGTGCAGCATGAGGGGGGTGCTGCACTCCTGAGGTGCCGTCTTTCGGATGAGATGTTAAACTGAGGTCCCATCTGCCTGTTCTAGTGGTAGTTCAGGTGGATGTTAAAGATCCCATGGCACTTCTCGAAAAGAGTAGGGGTGTCTTTTATTAGAGATAGCAAAACAGAAGCAGTGCACAAAAAAGGATACATTTCCTGAAATGCATAACAGAAGGGAAAAACACAAATATCACATGTATTTCAGCAAAGCAAAGCAAAAACAGCAATCCTCATAAAAAGAAAATAAAACACCTTGATTACAAAAAAGGAAAGAAAAACAATAACTATAACTCCATAAAAAAACTAAGAGCAAAGATTTGACTAAAAACCATGTAGTATATATTCCCCCCAACCCCTTCCCACTCAGTACTGAAACATCACTTGAATTTAATAAAGAAAGAAAGACCTCTCCACCGAGATCGTGTGACAGATAAACCAAATACATGTATTTCCTTATCCCAAATATCTCACAATGCATTTTCTCACAATACCCTAAAAACCATAAAGGGCATTTTTTGCTGTTGTAGAACACACTGTACTCTGGCATTCCAGAGATAGTACTTCAGTACTGCAAAAAACACAGACAATGAATTAGCATTTTACTTCAATAATCTACTGTATAACTGTAATCCCCCCAAATCACGGATTCATAGGTTAAATTTTGCAGCCAAGGTAAATTCCACACTGTTGCTAAAAAGATCCATAAGTTACTAGAATAAATGCAATGTAACGCAAAATGTACCATGGTTTCCTCTGGGGCACCACATTCCGTATATGGACAACAGCGTTCACCGATCTGCTTGTGTTTATTGGTTCCCCTAACATTAAGTCTCCCATAAATGCTAAGCCATAGCACCTCCCACATTTGGTCCGGAATCCATTTCACATTAAGTAGTTTGATATCCTTAACACTGTTTTGCGACGGACAGTTTTTAAACTCAGGGGCTGAAGGTCCCACCTTATCCAAAACAAAGTGATATAAGTGCACTCTGGATTGTCCCAAGAGCATACCTTTAGTAATTCCCCATTTATATAATTTCTGAGTCACAGATTTCATAGAAATAGGTATACCTAACATAATAGAAAATTTCAGGAGAAGAGCCAGCCATCTAGATACAAAAACATTCCAATTATTTAAAAAACATTTGTGGACTATGATGATGGTCAAAAGCCATGGAGTTTTTAAGGAATGAACCCAGAACAAGGAATGGAAGAAGATGAATGGGTCCACCATTCTCAAGCCCCCTTTTTACCTTGGCAGATAAGTATAACCTTGTTTCACCAGGTTAAGGCGCTTACTCCATAACATGGTGAAGAATATGCTGTATAGCCAAGTTTCCATCAACAGGGGTAAAGGGTAGATGGTGTCAATATAGGTCAGGCTTGGGATCAGGAATTTCTTAATAATAGCAATCCTTTTTCATTTGGATAGTTTCCAGCCTTCCCAGGCTGCCACCTTCCCCTCATACCTTTGTAATGAAATGGACCAGTTTAGGACTGCCAAATCCTGAGGTCCAAACATAACTCCTAATATTCGAATGGGATCAGTTGAGACAGGGAATGTTCCCACCAACGGGGGAGGGGGGGAGGCTGCAGGTCCCAACCTAACTGCCTTACATTTAGGAACACTCAACCGTGCCCCTGAAACATTAGAAAAAACACAATATTTCATTATTGGCCTCTGTGATACTGTTCAAATCCTGAAGAAGCAGACACGCATCATCTGCATAATCCAGGATCTTGACCTCATCCCCTGGAGTGAGTCCTGTTAAACCCCGAGTCCCTGGGTTATTCATAATGCACTGTATCAGAGGATTGAAAGAAAAAATGAATAATAGTGGGCTCAGGGGGCACCTTTGATGTACCCCTGTCCGAACCTTGCAAACTGGATCATTAACCCCTTTTATATATGGGCACCAACTAGCGTTATGATATAACATTCTGATTTTGCCAATAAAGAACCCAGGGATTCCATATGTTTCCAGCACAGAAAATAAAAAACTATGGTCCACCAGATCAAAAGCCTTTTTCTGGTCCAAGGAAATTACCTAGCCATTGTAATGTTTAGTCTGATAAAATTACCAGAGTTCTCTTAAAATGATCAGAGGGTGATGGATAGATCTGTCTGGGAGACTACAAAATCGGAGTGGATGTAGTATGTGTACTGCCAAGGCTCTTAAATGAAGATGGAGAATTTGAGAGAGGATTTTGAAGTCCCCATTCAACAAGCTGATTGGCCTCCAATTCTGGAGTAAGGATCGGTCTCCTGATTTGAATAAAAATATCGTTAGACTCCATGCAAAAGGAGCCGGAACCAAGTTCCATGAAAAAAAGAAATGAAAAACTTGTTCTGGACAACAAGCTAGTTCTGAAGCAAAAGTCTTATAAAATTTGAATGGGAGACCATCTATACCCGGGGCCGCCCCTAGTTTCCGGGTGTGAATCATATCCAGAATCTCCTGAGAAGAGATGGCTCGAGTAAGAGAATTCAGTTTAGAAGGGGGAGGTGGATGCTGTCCTAAGGTAGAGAGGTAGGATGTCTGTCCCTGTGAAGGGATGCATCCCCTTTCCTCTACTTGTGTAATTATCTGAAAGAGGTCATTAACCAAAGTAACTAAGGTACCATCAGGCCGTTGAAAGCTAGATAGAGTGGATGCCACTCGCAAGGATTTGCAAGCTGTACAGGGATCCAAAGCAGGGGACTTCTGTGTCTCATAGGATAGTTGTGCTCTGATGGTGCTGGCCCTGTCATATTGTAAATCCTGCATTGCACTTCTTACAAGATCTATTCGGGAAGCAAGATCTTGACTTCCCCCAGAGGATAGGGATAATAGATGTTGAAATTTCTTATATAAAGTTAAATATTTAAAATATTGATATTGAGACTTATCTTTACCATATCTCTGGAAGACCAGGGAAATGTCAGCTTTTGTCTGTAACCACCATTCCCCTAAGTCCTCATATAGATCAAGCACAGAGGGCCGAGTCACCAAAAGTTGGCTGATAGCATGCTGAAGGTGAGGACTCTGAAGTATTTGTACATTTAGTTTCCATCTAGTCTTCACCCTGATATGGTGAGGATCTGAACTGAAAGAAGTAATAATCATGAGGTGGTCCGAAAACTCAGTTGGACATATAGTAGCATCATGCACTATCAAGTGCTTTGAAATAAATATGTAATCAATGACTGAAGTGAATTGTGCCCACTTATAAGTAAAATACTTAGGTGGCACAATGTATAAATTGCAGTTCAAGAGCTCTGCCAGTACTATACATTGTGCAAAAGCTACTGAATCACAATATACCTTAGATGGGGAGTTGTTTTTGCTAGGAACCGTCAGGCTGCATTTAAAAGTCCCACCAAAAAGGACCAGTTTAGCTGTACATATATAAGGTTGAATGATGGAGAACATATTAGTCCTCTCAACTTTTAGCTGAGGGGCATAGACATTAATCAGCCTACATGGTTCACCATCCCAATAACCATCCAATATTAGAACCCTCCCAGGGATGAGGTCTAAGATCCTAAATAAAGAAAAATGATTCCCGGTGAAGAGGAAACCCACCACATCTACCCAGTCAGTCCTGAAGGACCAGTATGATGGGCCCTATGGCCATTCTGATTTGAAGGACTGAAGATGAGATACTGATGCCATCCATGTTTCCTGCAAAAAAACAAATCAACATTAAGATCAAAAATTGATTGAAAAACTGCATGTCTCTTTTTGAGATTGAAAAGACTGTGGCAATTAATAGTTGCCAATTTAGAAATACTGTACCAATGTTCATCAGTTTGAACCAAAATTAGTTTTTCTTCCTTTTCTTTTTCTTCTTCCCTGTATATAATCTCTCAGGTGGTGAGGTGTGAGTTTAAACCACCTCCATCTTCTCCATAGAGTCTTGCTCCTGTTCTGAGTCCCCCCACTCAGAAATACCAAGAATCTCATAGGGGTTTTTGGATTCCACCCCTGAGAGAGGGTCAACCTTCATTAGTCTCCTAGAGGACCTTCTCTGGGTAAGTGGAACAGGATCCACTGAAGAGGGTAATATCTCAGATGTTTCTTCTGATGTCAGGTCCACAGGATCTGTGTAACAAATGGGTTGCAGGAGTGGGACTGCCGCTATCGAATTTCATGGTAGAGATGGAGATCTACGCTGGGGGGGGCTGTACCATGGTCTCCATGTGAGTGGGGGGCCCCACAATGTCCACTGAGGATAACTTGGTATGTAAATCCAGTCATGCTGGAGGTGGGGGATCCAAATTTTCATCATTCTGGGCTTTATTAATGAGGTCCTCCGGATCTAAGGGCTGGGTGGTATTCACTGCTGCCCATGGGCAGTCAATGTAAAGATGGCCCTTTTCTTCACAGAGGTTACATTGGGTAGAATTTGTACATCTGGAATTGATGTGTCCAACTTCATTGCACAAACTACATTGGAGTTTGTCACATACGCTGGACAAATGGGTCTGGGAACCACAATGATAGTACGCCCTTGGCTGGCCAGGATAGTAACAGACTCCTCGATCACGTCTGAAAAAGAAGCAATTAGGGATATGAAGAATCCCATCATCAGTCTGAAGCAGTTTGACTTGAAACTTCCACCCTCCAGTCCAGAATTGTTCCTTATCCAGTATAGCTTCTGGTGGGCTAAGAACCTGCCATTTGTGTTGTAGCCAGTGGTATATGTCTCTCACTGGGACACTTTCATTATGAAACATGATTGTGACTGATTTTGTAAGTGGCTTCATCAGTGGGATCGCCATAAAGGGGAGCCAAAGAGGGGAGCTCTTTACTTGGTTGTATTTAGACCAAAAGGCATCCAAAAGAGCAGCTGAACAAAAATTAATGTCATAAATATCTTCTCCAGAAATATGTATAAAGGCAAAAACATCAGCATGATAGAAATGCAGAGAATCCTTAATCAAAGTTTTCCCCACATAGTGTCGATCAGGATGAACAGCCAAGCCTCCTTTATATTTGAGGTAGACTGCATGTTTCCTTGGAAGGGGTTCTGTCATATTCAGTTTAAAAAGTTCAGACAAGAGTGGTTTCTGAGTGGGTTCTATTGGAGGGTCCTCTATTGGAGAAGATTGGGAACTATGCTCTGGGTCCTCACTATTTGCCTGCTTTGATGTCCCAGGCAATAAAGCTGGTACTACTGGGAGATCCACACTGATAGTTTGCTATGGATGAGAGGATGGCAGAAGTGAGATACCTTGTGATGTTGTCTCAGGCTGAGCTGGTTCCTTGGAAGCCTCTTGTAATGGTACAGACACATCAGGGCTGTGGGCCAGAGGCTGGTTTATACATTGTTTAGTATGCATCAAGACCTGCTCCCTTCAAACATTTCCCAATGTAGGAGACCAGTCTGGTGAAGTAGATGACTGAGAAAAAAGTGGATACATCCCACTTAGGGTCAGGAACCCATTGCCCCAACTCATTTTGGATCCAACCCTCCCCTTTTAGAGTGGACTCTGTCCAGGGCTTATCCTCTCCAACATGTCCTTCCAACCCAAAAGCCTGTTTTATTGCAGCCACCATTGATAAAGGGGGGTCAAAATTGTAAGGAGGAACATTTTGCATAGTACACTCGGTGCTTGGTATCACAATATTCCTGTGTGCTATAAAACTAATGATTCTCATTTTCTTTGTGAATCATCTGATTTCCGTTTCTGTCCAACCTCCTCCACTCCAAAGTTTTTATGCACATCATTGCTGTCCCCTGGCATTTCTTTCATGAGAGGCCTAGAAGAACACTTCAGAGGAGGGAGAATAGAGGGACTAATATCAGGAACCCCATGCTGATCAGTAATCTCAGAGGAGGAGCCCATCCTTTCAGATATCATACCAGTCTGATAACCTGTCTGTCCTTTGTTTAGTTTATTCAGGGGTGAGGGTGTTACATTACCCATACCCATGTTCAGGGCTTTGTCAGGGATCTGAGCTGTGACACATTTTGGGCCCAACTCCATTAACTGCACCATCTCCCGAGTCATCTCCGTATCCCCCTTTAATACAGAAGGATCCTGACAATTAGACTGTTGCTCCCTCCCTGCCACCCATAAAGACTCAGAGAATGACACTCCTGGTAAGGAAATAAGTGAGTGCTCCTGCTCTATTACAGTTTTAGCAACTTGCCTTGAACTTGTAAAGGTAAATACTGTACCATTATTTTGTTGCCCAGGCACAGTTTGATATTGAATAAGTGGAGGTGGTACCTGAATCTTGATTGTAGAAGCTGGAGTCCTTGGCAAGTCAGCACGATGTGCAGCAAACATCAGTGTATTCTCAGAACCAGATACATTCCTTGTTCCACTGGTAGATTTTTCTAGAGCAAGCTCCAATTGTTTTTTCCTTTCTAGATGGTCATCTTCCTTCTTGAGTAATAATCTGCGGATTTCAGAACCCGATGTCTCCATAAGTATATCACTAGAATGCATTTTATTTGTAGCAGTATCCATTGTATCCATGAGTACAGGGGAGGAAGCCATCACCTCTGCCACATCAGCACTTCCTCCTCCTCTGTCCAGCTCCAAACTGGGCTCCTCCATCCCTGCTCACAGGAAGAAGAGCTCCCTGGTGCAAGAGTAGGGGAATTTCCCCCCATTCACTAAAATACCACCAATAGCTTAATCTTGTTCAAAATCAGTTGGCATTCATCTGTATCCCCCTCACCCAGGTCGAGCCTGAAAATAGGCAGAATTTATCTAGTGCACTTAGCCAATCAACAAAAACTAAATAAATAAATACCCACAAAGCTAGGAGTGTGTTAGTATGCTTATAAAATGGTTTAAAAGTAAATCAATGTCAGTGGCTCAGCAGGCTGCACATTAGCCTCTGAGGCCAAAAGATCAGAAGGCTGTGGATTCCAGCCCCACAACAGGAACTTGGAATAAATCCCAGTACTGACACTGTAATGCAGCATGAGGGGGATGCTGCACTTCTGATGTGCCGTCTTTCAGATGAGATATTAAACTGAGGTCCTGTCTGCTTGTTCTGGTGGTGTTCAGGTATACTTTAAAGATCCCATGACATTTCTCAAAAAGAGTAGGGAATTGGAGGCAGTATAGCGCAATGGTTTAAGGCTCTGAGCTGCAAACCTGGAGACCTGGGTTTGAATCCCACAGCCCCCACTTGCATACTGTGTGACCCTGAGCAAGTCACTTAACTTTCTTGTGCTCCCAGGTCGCACCTGTAAACAAGCTTTCAGCTTAGTGTATCTCTCCTGGGTAAAAAGGAAAATCCCAGTGTCCTGACCAAATTTCCACCATTCACTAAACTACCATCAACAGTAGAGCTGTGAGGAATGAGAAAATTCAGAATTCACAGAATTTCATGAAATTCTGTGAAATGTGGAATTTTTAAAATGTATTAATTTGTTCATACTGCAGCAGTCTATTGAGCTACATAGAGCTAGAGCTCTTAAATGTGCCATGCTTACTTTCTGGGAGGAGGCCTAATGACATGATGAATATCATGAAATTAGAATGGATTGTCTCAAAATTATATGTGCTCAAGTCTGTCATTTTGTTTTTTTGTGGGAAATGTAATGAAAAGTTTATCTGCATATACCTCAGCTGTCTATTTGGACAGAGGTAGTAAATTTGGCATGATTACTTGAGGATGTGTTCTAAAAATGTGCCAAATTTCATGACCTTATGATGCATCATCTCAAAGTTTTATGTGCTCAACGTCTGTCATTTTATTTTTTGTGGGAAATTTCATGAAATATTTTTTAACTCAGGCACCTTTGGAGCTAGACATGTGCAGATTAGCACAAATAACCTTTTTGTAATGGTTATAGAATCTTCTAACTATGGAAAGAATTGGATTAGAGATTTTTAAGTTACAGTGGTTCAAAAGTGTACTCCGTAAATATTTGCAAGATGCTGTGAAAACTCTCAAACATGGATGTTTGTAACGTCTCTGCTCTTGCAGACTGTGACTTGACATTTGAAATGGATATCCAATGTCAGTGTATCCTGGTGCCTAACCCAACTGGATAAATTGGTTTAGTAGTTTTAAATTTACAGTGGAAAAAAAACAACAAAAATGTTGGTAACATTTTCTCAAATATTTATGCTAGTATGTAGATGAAGCATCCAGAATTCTTTTTATGGAATTTAACATTCACAATGCATGTATCTCTACTTCATTTGATAAGAAGAAGAAGAAGAAGAAGAAGAAGAAGAAGAAGCATTTATATAGCGCTTTTCATACACAGTATCCTAAAGCACTTTACAAGCAATGCTAGACTGGTAGTGAAGTGACTGAATGTGTGGTGGCAGCCATATCACACATCATCACCCACACACAGCCTGGATAATTGCATGAACTGGTTTATGAGAAGGGGAATGTTGGCCAGGACACCGGGAATGTTCCCTGCTCTTTGCGAAGAGTGCCCTGGGTTCTTTTACTTCCACCTGGACACCCACCAGGACAACACCAGGATGGGCAGAAGGGACCTCGGTTTAATGTCTCATACAAAGGATGGCACACCCCAGCAGTACAGCACCCCCAATACTGCACTCAGAATCCAGCAGTTTTTAAGTGCAAGTCCAATCCTGGTGTGGGATGAGAACCCATGACCTTCTGGTCCAGAGGTGGATGTGCTACCAACTGAGTCACGCTGACACCTGATAAGCTGGGCTGAGCTATTTTTTTCAGTCCTGCCGTTCCTCTCTGGGTGATTATTTTGCCCCCCCAACGTAGCCAGATTGACTCAGTAGAACTACTGATCCCACTGATATCCTCTTTGTTCAGTGACAAAATCCCTTAAAACGTGAGTCACCATCTACTCCTTTTTGTATCAGCCTGTCCTATTGGAATAGCTAGAATTCTTCCTTCTTGGTGCCCCAGACATTGTCTTCCCACTACATCTCTTTGAGCACCTCTAAATCCCAGACTTGCACATAAGTGAGGCTTCCTGGATCATCAGTTTACTGGGTGTGATCCTTATATATCCTACATTCACACTGGAATTGTTGACACTCCATGCTTCCTTGCTCCAACTGTGGGGTCTACAACTAGTGTGCTACCCAGCTCAGCTGTCTATTTCTTAGTGAAACTATGCATATAACTCCTGAATCTGTGACCCCCTGCACTACCTGCCTCTCATACCTCTATCCTTTAATTAGAATCCCCAGATAAGGCTGAGTGAAATTAGCAAATTCCAATTTTATGGAGTGTTCATGAAATTCTGCAATTTTCACAAAGACTCATGGAATTTTACTTTAAGTACAGATGTTATTTTGCAATTTATGGCATCAAACAATGAATAAAATTGACACACATAGTCTCCTTTTAAGGTCTAAGAGCCTGTCAAATTTGATGCCATTGCATTCTCTAGTTTGAAAGTTTCAGGGGTTTATACATTTGCAGTTTACTTTCTTGCAAAATTAAATTTTTAAAAAGTTGTGAAAGTTTGACTACTTTTAATTTGGTCAATTTAAAGCAGTAAATATGAACTTTGTCAAAAATGACCATGTGGTATAGTAGTTTAAATGTTTCAAATCTGGTTAAATTTGGATCTGTTGTTTTAAAATTAGAGGGAAATAACTGAAATTAAAATTTTGGCAACATGTTTGGCAGGCTATATAACTCAGTCCCATTTGAAGCTAGAAATATGAACTATGTACATATATAAATAGCTGGCAGTTTCTGAGATCATAATACCAGCATTCTACTGAATTCTTTTTTACTAGTAGTATGAAAAGCAAAAGTAAAAATCCACTTGTTTCACTGCACTAACAAATATTTTATTATAAAAGTAGAATGTAATTGCTAACACATCAAAATACAATAAATAAAATAGTCAGTGTTCTATTTATTAGAAGTAAACATCTGCTCTGTTAGCTCAGGAGCTATTGAGTTGTGACAAAATTCATCCTCTGTATTGACCATTACTCTGTCTAGTTCTAGGTGTAAGGAGATCCTCCCTGTTACCACTTTTGATTCGGGGGCAACCTTGGTTAATATCCCCAGTGCTATAACCATGATCTTTAAACCCATCCCCTAGTTCAGCTTCACAAATCTCAAATGCTTCCTCTGTGTTACATGTCTGGTGTACCCTGATGAACTGGCATGTAGGAATATTTCTTATGGTGTGATGGGGGCAGAAAGGGGTGGTAGACACTTGCCAACAAAACCGTGTTCCTGTTCTTGACAACCCAAACACACAACAAACTGAAACTACAGAACCCAAAAAGAGACCCTTGACCATTGGGAAAGCTTTCTTGCAGTACGAGAGGGCAGTCCTTAAATTATGTAGACTGGTGTGGCAGCAAGTTACATTAGAAAAATACATTTAAGTGGGCCAAGTCCCAAGGGGGCTGAGGATGTAAAAATGTCAGCTTTTGGTCGGAACCAAGATGAGTTTTTTGACCCTTGGAAAGAGGAGCTTCATGCAGCTCTTCTGAGGTTAATTTAATTTTGAAAGACTCACTGAAACAGCAGGAAAAACTCACTGATGAGCTTAAGCAGAAGGAGGCAATATTACAGGAGTTTTCTGGCTTACCCGAGTTTGCGGATTTAAAATCGAAACTGAATAACACAATTGCACAGGCTGAGAAAAAAACAAACAATTGTCATCTAAACTTAAATTCTTGAGGGATGAGGGGGACTACAGGAATAACTTTGTCTTTAACTGGAAAAGGGAAAAAAAAATAATCAGCCCAAATCTATTTTAAAGAACTAAAGTGGAAACACCAATCAAACTGACAGTGAATCAGAGGGGGCAACATTATTTTTTTTCAGAAGATTCCCTGAGTTCAGAGGACAGTTTGGAGCTATGACCTCGGCTGAGTCCCAGAATCACATTTCAAAAGAGAACAAGAAGGGGAAAGAGGGGCAGAGCCAGCAAAGATGGCTACAATTGCAAACAGCAGATATCCAGGAGCAACTACAAATGCAAGGGCAAAGGCAGGAGGAAGAATAGACAAATGTTAATCAAGCTTTCTTCCCACCAGTTGAAAACTGCTGAATGGTTACTTTTTAACTGAGGTCTAAAATTCGTCCCCACACATAACATCAATTTATTTGAAACCACTGTTGAATTGTACAAGTTTGCATGCCTGCTAAACTTAGAGTGCTTTTTTCTCTACCGTGGGTGGGGTGGACAGCAACTCTGACCACAAGCATCCATATCCCCAGAATCTCAGTCTGTATCACAGATACATCCCTTTAATGAAGATGTGTCTACTAGTAACCAATGAATGTCATCTGGGCAGGATGAGCCGTTACCAAATGGTACTGGGACATCTATACTGCTTCCAATAAAATCTGCTGCTGTAGACTTACAGAAGTACAACTGAAAGTGGACATTTTTCTCAGTCTTTACCCCAGTCAATCACAGTGGGATTCAAGCTTGACTTTGCTCCTTCCTCTGGTTACCACATGGACTTACTACTAATAGACTCCTCAAAGGAGCAATGCCAAGTGAATACCTTTTGAGGTAAATCAACCATTGTACCTCCTATGAACTCTACAAAGGGCATTTTCATTAGGGCATGTGAACAAAACCTTCAATTTCTGTATAAAGAGGAATGGGAGGCATCGTTTGTAAACATATCAATGACTGAATTTCAGGCTCTGAAGGATTTAAAGAACAACAATAGTATCACCATCAAACAAGCAGATAAGAGGGGGCATGTACATGTTTTAGATACTAACAAGTATATTAGTGAGGTTAGGAAACAGCTCTCTAACATCATATTTTATAGACCTTTGTCCCATTACCCCAATGCTTCCTTCAAGAAACAGACAGATCACTGTATGTTGGAAGTTCTGTCCAGTGAGATTATTAATTGGGACACCTGTGCCTTCCTCACCACTGGCTACTCTATGCATCCTACTATATATTTACTACCTAAAGACCACAAGAGTATGGAGTATCTACCTGCTTGTCCAATCATCTCGGGCATTAACCCACTGATGAATCCCCTATCTCAACTTGTGGACTACTATATCCACCCTTTTCTTGGGAATCTGAGATCCTATGTCAGGGTCCCGATAGAGGCATTGGCTATTTTGAGGAACATCCACATCAAAGCATTGTATTTGCTAGTGACCCTCAATATGGAGTCCCTCTATACCAATATTCCACATCATGAAGGCCTGGCGGCACTCAAGCACTACTTAGATTTACACCCAGGTCCCCATCCACCTGCAGAGTTCGTAGTGTATCTCTCACAGTTTGTTTTAGAATGCAGTGCCTTTCTGTTCATGGGACAATATTTCCTAGATACAAGTGATACTCCAATGGGGCAACTTTGCCACTAATATTACCAACTTACTGTATATCTTGAATTGTGGGAAGAGGGTTTTTGTGTAGAACATCAGTGCTAACCCATCCCTGTACAAAATTGAACTTTAGTGCAGATATATAGATGACAACCTTATGCTATGGTGGGGGTTCATGGAAGAGTTGTATCAATTTGTGTCTTATTTAACATTTATTTAACATCACCTTAAAAGTTTTAAACACAGTTGGTGAAGTTTGGTGGCAAATTTGTATAGTAGCTTAAATCATCTGGCACTAGCCACAAGTGTACACCTGTCTCCCTGAATGTTTTTAAACTACTAGTGCTTGTTGTGTTTGTTTTTAATCTGTTTTGTTTGCACTTTTCCACATCATTTTTGCATCCCTGCACATTTTTTCACTCTTTCCTTGCAAATGTGTAAGGTCACTTTAAATATGCACATTAAATTGGTACTATCAGTATGTATGTTGCCTCTTGACAAAGCACATGTATGCAAACATTGAGGCATCCCACTACAACTTTGTGATACTGTACCTGTCTGGTTTGTTTACTGTGTATAACTTATTGGCATAGAGGACTTGAATCAACAATCTACCATGGACTCCTTTCAGCGTGGTGAGTAGCGTTGGTTCTTTCTTTCCTGCTTTAACATTAAACTGCCTACTTAACCCAAATATAGGATGCTCCATCATCCTGATTGTGTGTGTGTGTGTGTGTGTATATATATATATATATATATATATCTCCATATATATCTATATATATATATATACTGTATATATATGTATATGTATATGTATGTATGTGTATATATATATATATAGTATACTGGTGCGGTAACGCCACTGTAGTTAGGATTGCATGCATACTTCTATGTTAAAGCCACATGTTTGAACTTTAAAAACTTTGGAACTCTTCAATGGATTTGCATGAGGTTTGACATGCATAATCTCTAAGGTCTCATGATGTGGCAAATGTCATGTGAATCTAGTGTGTGGTTTATGAGTTAAAGCATGTCAAAAATCACCACATTTACAGGGTTTTTTTGGCTGTTTCTTTGTCCACCTGTATCTCAGAAAGTGTTTTAGGTTGTAGCCTAAAATTTTCAGGGTAGAATACTTTTCCATCACTGATGTGCCTTGTGAAGGTTTGGTGAGCAAATATTACTCAGTTCCAAAGTTATTAAATTTCAAAGTTTCCCCATTATTTCCTATGGGAAAAGTTAGATGTTTTGCACAAAAATACTTTTGTTTTCACAGGAGTTGTAGTTTTGCATGAAGGGTCACATAGTGTAGTTTGTTTTCACAGGGGCTATTGTATTTTTTGCAGACAGGGTCACATAGTGTTGCAGAGAGCCTAGTGTATTTTTGAAGAGCTCTGTTGTGTTCACCATCTTGTTTTCCAGTTAGCGAGAGACAGAAACTAAAACATGTCAAACTGAATGTAATACAAAAAAGAAACATCAGAACTTAGTTAAACAGGGCCCATTTAACTACATTCTGATGTTTTTTTTTTTAAATTGTGGCCAAAAACATCTTTTGTGGGCACCCAAAAATCCCAGGTGCCAAGGTTAGCAAGAGGACTGCTTCTGCTGTGTTCTCTGTATGAGAACAGTGGGATTTTCTTGACTTCTGTAGTCACAGATGAAACTTGTGCCTGCCAACTGCAGATTCAGCTTTGACCCACTCTTTTCCCTGGTGTCTTCAAAGCCGAACTGTGAACTGAGGAATCAAGGTAAGTGCTGTACAATGTATTTCAAAGTGTTTTGAACTTATGTTCATATCTTTGCCATTTTTTTGGAATTTTTTCACCAAATCTTACACATGGACTTTTTGGAAGCCCACCTCGTGAACACTGCAACTGTCATTTTATCAATCAGGCCTGGAAGGTGATTTCACGGTTGCTGCGTGAAATCACCTTTTGGGACAGAATAAAGAAACTTCACCACCAGTATTCATGAGGCAGTGTCCCAAAAAAGCCAGGTTGAAAATTTGGTGGAAAAACTCCTAAAAATGGCCAATTTATGAGCATTTGTTTAAATGTTTCTACGCACATGTGTAACTTTGGTAATTTTCAGTATTGTGAGTCCATATTTTCAACATAGCCATTTTTCACACCACCTCTTGAGTAGCACAGCTGTCATTTTTCACATGTTGCTGAAACATGTTTTTGCACCTGTGGCATAGAATGGCATTTTGGCATGGATTTGAACATTTTCACCTATGGGGTTTATGATGTGGGGTCATAAGAAGACTATGTTCAAAATTTTGGGTCAAAATATGAAAACATGCTAAAGTATGACCATTCATTGCAATTTTGGTATGCACGCTTATAACTTCAAACATTTTAAACATTTTGGCACCAGATTTTCAACATAGCCTTCTTATTTCCTGACCACATGTATGTCACAGCTGTCATTTTTCAAATCCTGCCCAAAATGTGTTTTCACACCTGTGGCGTGCAATGGCAGTTAACGCAGAATTATGTTTTGGCATGGATTCAAAAATTTTCTTTACCGGGGTACATGAGGTGGTGTACTAAGATGGCTATGCTGACAATTAGTTCACTGTTGTCCTATAAATGGAAGCACAGGGACTGGAGGGCCCTGAGCTTCCAAGGCTACATACACATCTATGGCAGGATGGGAGCGCAGGACCTTCCCACAGACAAATAAGGATATGATTATAATATCTCAAAAAGTAAGGAAATTCATTGAAAAACACTCATTAATGCATTGGTTAGGGTTGGTACTAAAGCCACAAAAGCAGGGAAATGTGTTGTTAGTGTTTCCAACCCTAACACCCCACCCCCACCCTGAAGACACTGACAGGCATCAGGGGTGTGCTTTGGGGTCATCTAACACCACATTATCCTGCTTTTGTCACTTTAGTTACAACCCTGGCTGATGCATAAACAAAGTTTTTTGCAATTAAAATATATATATATATATATATATATATAAAAATACAAAATCACACATGCCCCCACAATGCAAAGCATCATGGGCTGCATATGCAAATCACCACAGAATGTTATGCTGGTCCAACTTTAAAGCAGAATTGCACGGTGCTGAAAGGCCTCTCTGCAGTTTGCAAAGGTGCTAACAGAAGACATGAGACATGTGTTTCGTCCTACCAGGACTCATCAGTATGCCTCGTCTGTTTTACCTCTAGTGGAATGGACCAGCTACCTCTAGTAGTGTGCCTGGGATATAGGGAACTCATTAAATAAAAATTATTTAAAGACAGTTATCTCTGTAAAGAGCAAATGACTGAGGCAGGCTGCCTCTAAAGGGCTTGTTGAAGCTCACAGGTCACAACACACATGCGCCTCATTACGCAAAGAGCCCATGGGTTGCATATACTACAGAGTGCTGGTCTGTCTCAGTGTCGGTGTACAAGAGCTCAGTGCTGGGTGCCACCAGAGCTGATTACAGATTATCGTGCCTCATCCTGTTTCAGGACTCCGTCAAGTGACTGCCTGTTTGACTGAAGTGAATGGACTAGCTGGCCTCCTGCCTGGGATACAGGAACCCATTAAAATAAAATTATTTAAAGACAAAGAATTGTGCATAACATTGAGGCAGGTTAAGCCTCAGTCAGTATTTGTTGGGCCAAGTTCAATACAAAAAATCACACATTTTCTTGAAACTTGGCTTCCCAGCTTAAATGCCCTTTGGGTAACCTTGCCTCAGTGTTTATGCACAGAGGTTCTTGTCTTTAAATAGTTTTTTTTTTAATGGGTTCACTATAATATATCCCAGGCACACTGTTTTAGGGGTAGCTGTCCATTCCACTGTGGTGTCAAACAGACGAGGCATACCTCCGTAGGATGAACACGTGGTCAAGTCTTCGTTAGCACCTTTGCAACTGCGTGAGAGGCCTTTGGCACTGCACTTCTGCTTAAAGTTGACCAGCATAACATTCTGTGGTGATTTGTATATGCAGCCTATGATGCTTTGCATTGGGGGGCATGTGATTTGTATTTTCTGAAACTTGGCTTCCCAGCCAAATGCCCTTTGGGTAACCCTTGCCTCAGTGTTTATGCACAGAGGTTCTTTGTCTTCTAAATAGTTTTTTATTTTAATGGGTTCACCACAATATCCCAGGCACACTGTCTTAGGGGTAGCTGGTCCATTCCACTGGGGTGTGTAACAGATTAGTATACTGACGAGTCCTGGTAGGGTGAAACATGTCATGTTTCTGTTAGCACCTTGCAAATCATGAGAGGCCTTCTGCACTGTAATTCTGGTTAAAGTTATTTGTTGGGAGCTAAGTTTCAAGAAAATAAAATCACACATTTTTTTTTGAAACTTGGCTTCCCAGCCAAATGCCCTTTGGGTAACCCCTTTGCCTGCAGTGTTTATGCACAGAGGTTCTTTGTCTTTAAATAGTTTTTATTTTAATGGGTTCACCACAATATATCCTAGGCACACTGCCTTAGGGGTAGCTGGTCCATTCCACTGTGGTGTCAAACAGACAGGCATACTGACTGTCCTGGTAGGATGAAACACGTGTTCAAGTCTTCTGTTAGCACCTTTGCAAACGCGTGGAGAGGCCTTTCGCACGCGTGCAATTCTGCTTAAAGTTGGACCAGCATAACATTCTGTGGTGATTTGCATATGCAGCCCATGATGCTTTGCATTGTGGGGGCATGTGTGATTTTGTATTTTCTTGAAACTTGGCTTCCCAGCCAAATGCCCTTTGGGGTAACCCTTGCCTCAGTGTTTATGCACAGAGGTTCTTTGTCTTCTAAATAGTTTTTTATTTTAATGGGTTCACCACAATATATCCCAGGCACACTGCCCTAGGGGTAGCTGGTCCATTCCACTGGGGTGTCAAACAGACGAGGCATACTGACGAGTCCTGGTAGGGTGAAACACATGTCTATGTCTTCTGTTAGCACCTTTTGCAAACTGCGTGAGAGGCCTTTCGGCACTGTGCAATTCTGCTTAAAGTCGGACCAGCATAACATTCTGTGGTGATTTGCATATGCAGCCCATGATGCTTTGCATTGTGGGGCATGTGATTTTGTATTTTCTTGAAACTGGCTTCCCAGCCAAATGCCCTTTGGGTAACCTTGCCCTCAGTGTTTATGCACAGAGGTTCTTTGTCTCTTATATATATATATATATATATATATATATATATATATATATATATATATACAGTATATATACAGTGTATATATCTATATATTGATTTAAAACTTGTTAATGATCAGTTAGGGTTAAAGCAATAAAAGTCAGAAATGAGATGTTAGGGTTGAGCCTGAACTTTTCATTTCACATTCTTCATTCTTCACAGACTGACAGACTGGTGTGCCATGGGTCATCAGGCCCAACTCTCACCCCATTCCATGTATAAACAGGTTGACATGCTACAGTAAAGGAGAATGGGGTGAGAGTTGCCTCACAACCCAATGGCACACCTCAGCATCTGTCGGTCTGTGGAGGATGGAGGGTGGGGAGATGGGGGGTTAGGGGCTCAACCATAACATCTCATTTCCACACTTTTGTCACTCTAACCCTAACTGATGCATTAACAAAGTTTTTTGCAATGAATGTCCTTACTTTTTGAAAAAGTGTAATGTAAATGGTAAATGGTATGTGCTGGTCCCACCAAGCTGCCCATTTGGCATAATGATACAGTATGCATCTGTGGGAGTGTGGGCCCTCTGGGCCCTGGGTTCCCACTTACACATAACTACAGAGCCATACAGCAACCCTATAGGGCAAGGAACACTTGTAACATTAATCTGCCAATATCTCAGCAACATAGCAGCTATAAAAAAAATTCCAGCACTGTTCTAAACATGACAGCGAAACCTCTATGTGAGATGTCAATTAAATCCATATCTTGCAGCATTTCCAAGATATGGGCAACGAAAAGCACTGTGGGTGCAACAACATTATCTCATGGGAAAAATCTCAACTTCATTATGGGATATCTATGGAACTGATGACATTTGTTACACCTAAACAGCATAATTCACATCGCATAACAATCTCGGTTCTCACATGCAAAGTCAAAATTGTTGAGCTGAGAGACAGCGGAAATAACTATGATTGTTACCGTAAAAAGAAATAGGCTGGTTCAATGCCCTGGATCACCACGGCGAAATACTCCTACCATTTTAAAAGTTCTCCATCTGCTCCTGCTCCCCATTGATAACGGAAGCTACCGGGGGTAAGTCCAGCCACACACTGACCCAGGGTTCTCTCAGATACTTCAGGCTGAAACAATGGATCCCAATGGAATAGCTCCTTTCAGACACATGTTCAACTATCGACCGTTGCTCCCAAACAGAAAGGAAAGAAAACCTCAAAAGTTCCACAGGAGGTAGGTGAATTGGTAAAAGATACATCCTCGTCAAACTAGGTCCACAGCAACAACTTATGTGGTTCCTTCATCCCGCTCAAAAAAAACACAGAAAAGAACATTGGTTACTTGGAAAGATCTGCCTCTGTTCAGGTAACAGGTTTAGGTTTTTTGAGCCACTGTGCCAGGTCAGAGTGGAGTAACAAAAGACCCCAGGTTTCCATTTTCCTTTAGCTGTGGTAGGGTACACTACTTTCCACATCAGCTCCTCAATCTCCCTCTCAGCCAACTCTTCCTTCAGATCTGGTGGCACAATTCAGACAGATTTCAAAAAGGAAGGAGGCAGCAATCAAGTCGTCAAAGATCTTCATGGTGTTTTTCTCCTGTACCCACAATTTGGCAGGATATCTTATCTGAGCCTTCATCCCCTTTCCCCATAACTGCTTAACCACCTGTAGCACTTTCTTTCACTTTGCTAACAGTAATAGGGTATAATCCTGGTCCACATAAACATGTTGTCCATCTAAGTTGAGATTTTTTTCACCCAGGCCAGCCTCATAATCTTCTCCTTCACAGGGTAACTGAGGAACTTAATTATTATGGATCTTGGGGGGGCAACTGGCTTTGGCTTTGGCACCAAGGCCTTCTGAGCTCTTTCTATGCCAAGCTCTGAGTCAGCTGATAGATTCAATTCTTTTTGAAACCAGCACTTCAGAAAGCCAACCATGTCTTCCTGCTCCAGTCCTTCAGGAACCCCAAAGATCCTGATATTGTTTCATCTCAAGAGCACCTCAGCATCCTCTGCCCAAACAGAAAGTTCCCTTTCTCTTTTATACAAATAAAGCAGTGAGTGTCCGAAGGCCATGTGTTCTGATTGCAACAAGTCCACATGGGTCTCCATATGCAAAGTGCATTGTTCTAGCTTTTGCAAATTATTTTGGATTCTGGTCACTTTGCCATCTGTCTTGTGCAGCATCTTCATGATAGTTTTGTATCAGTCCTTCCCATCATCGACCCTGCCTCCGAGCTTAATTCTTCTTCATCCTCCCATGAGCCTACCATGTAAGATGAGGCATAAGAGATAGCCGGGCTCTTGTCTCTAGGCTGCAGTCTTTCTTGATCCATTTTCTGTGGCCCGGAAGTACCTCACCCTGAATTGTTTTTTACTTGGCATTCAGCAAAGGGCTCAGGATATCAGCGTCAGTCCGTAATAGGAAAATTAAGACAGTAGATTACTACTGATTTTACTGCCAGGTACTGAGCGTTCCAAGGTCAGGCAGCCATGCCAATGGTGACATCACTGGAAGTCTCTACCCTGAAAATTTCACACCAAAATACCAAATGGTGTGGCCACAGCACGGTGGGCAAAAATCAGTAAAAAAAGTGCCAAAAAAGGTGAAAAATGCATTTTTCAGTACTATGCTGCTTGGAAACTGCAAGTCCAACCAAAACACAACTTGGCAAATCAAAAGAGCAACCATACGAGACCACACATTCCAAATTGCGTACAAATCTGTTTAACGGTTGCAAAGTTATTAAGGTGCAAAATGTGGAGTTTAACATTAAACTGCTTACTCAACTCAAACTATACTGGCGTGACTGCACCAGTATAATACAGTATATGTGTATGTATGTATATCTATATATATATATATATATATATAGATATATATAGATATATATATTATGGTAGCATGGTAGTGCTACCATAGTTAGGGTTGAGTAGCACTTTTAAGATTAAAGGGTCAAACTTTGCACCTTAATAACATTGCCACTGTTCAACAGATTTGCCTGAAATTTGGAAAGCGTGATCAAGAACCATACATCTTGGGATCTGCCAACTTTCGTATCGGTCAGATATACGGCTGTGGAGTTATTAAGTGTGACCTGTGCATGCATTTACGGTTTCTGGTGAACTCTTTGCTCTCACCTACAGGTTGCGTGGTTTGTGCGACTGGTCCGAAAACCTCAGGGAACCTGCGGCCAGGGTCCTCAATGTGCCTTTCAAAGATTTCATGAAAAAATATTAAACGGTTCAAAAGTTATTAAAAAAACAATTTCCCATTATGAGTCAATGGGAAAAGTTAACAAAAAGTTCGACAGTGTCGCAAATGCACTATTTAGTGTCACAAATGGCGCTAGTAGTGTCGCAAATCCACCATTTTGTTTTCAGTTGGTGATCAGAAAAATGCTTGGCATTTAAAATTGGGACCATTTAGGGACACAATTATTTTTGTGTTTACCTAGTCGAGCCCTGAAGATGCTAGGCATGTCTTTATTTTAGGGTTAAACACCCTAGAAATATGTTTTTCAAATTTCTTGAAAATGTAGTGTCGCAAAGTAGTGTCGCACTCATGACACTTTCGCAAATGCTTGTGAAAGCTTTCACAAATCACGACACTACTTTTTCAGACTATGGCCAAAATGACAGTAGTTCTTTGCCATCCTGCTGCAAAAGAACGGTTTGGTCTTTTGAGCTGAAATTTGGAAGGAACACAGCAAACATTTCACAGATGTGCCTTTTTGTGGTTTGGTGAAAAAATTTTGCATGGTTGCAATGTTACAGTACTCTGAAGGTGGCATTTTATCCCATAGACTAACATGGTGGCGTACGCCACGCCTTTCGAGGCTCGTATCTCGAAAACGATGCAAGATACAGATTTTTTGTTGTGGGCTATGCAACAGTAAAAACCTAGCCAGGAAAATCATGATTTCTGTGAAATTTAAATTTTTTTTCTACGTTGTGCGGTTGCTGAGATATTAGCAATTAAGTACTTCCAATGCTCGTTTTAAGCTTCGATGCCCATTATAATGCATACATTCTTTGTACACACTGTGTTTCTCTATGCACCTGTTCGGAAAAAACAGGGTATGCGCTTCCGTTACTGTTACAGTTACTGTTTCCACTTGTATTTATGTCCCTGTTTGCCTTACCATTCCCGTGTACGCCACTGTGTGCATTACCCTTTGCATTGTCATTTGTGCTTGCATTTTCATTACTGTTACCATTTGCGTTTCCACTACCGTTTCTGTTTGTGTTTTTGTTTGCATCACTGCATGCATTGCCATTTGCATTTCCCGCAGCCCTTTCATTTGTGTTTCCATTTCTCTTTCATTTTGTGTCTTCCTTGCTGTTACTGTTACCATTTGCATTTGCATTTGCGTTACTGTGCCCGTGCACATTACAGTTAGTGTTTCCATATGAGCTTGCATTTCCTTTTTGCGTTTCTGTTTCCTTTGCTGTTATTGTTGCTGTTACCGCTACCATTTGCATTTACAATTGCGGTACCTTGCCCGTGCTCATTTCGGTTTGCGTTTCCGTATGCGCTTCTGTTCCCGTTTCCGTTTCTGTTTCCTTTGGTGTTATTCTTCATGTTAACTTTACTGTTTGCATTTACAATTGTGGTACCATGTCTGTGTGCATTACGGTTTGCGTTTACGTGTGCGCTTGCATTGGCGTTTTTGTTTCTGATCCCTTTTGCGTTCTTTTTGCTGTGACACTTAACATTTCCATTTAAAATACAACTACCATCACTGTTCGTGTTACCAGTTACATTTTCATACACGCCTCAATGTCCATTTGCATCACTGTTCACTTCGGCATCACTTTGCGCTTGCGTTTCTATCAATGTTTCCTTTACTTTTTATGTTTGCGTTACCATGTGAGCCACTGTTGGCGCTTCTGTTTGCGTTACTGTTCCTGTTACTATGTCACAAGACATCAAGTGGTGGGAGACCCATGCTTCAGCCACCGCATTACATTCACTATTTCTTGTCATCAATCTCAAAAAGAAGGGAAATTAGAGGCATAAAACTCCATTTAATGCATCAGTTAGGGTTGTTCCACAGTGACAAAAGCAAGGAAATTCACTGTTAGGGTTGAAAGCTCCCCCTTGGACCCCTCCAGCCCAGCCCCCCAACCAGCATCGGGGTGCGCATTGGAGTTGTCAGTCGTAACTCTCACCCCATTCTCCTATTCCCCAGCTTCTTTACACATGTGATGGGGTGAGAGTTAGGGCCAATGGCCCCAATGTGCACCCTGATGCCAGTTGGGGGGGCTGGGCTGGAGGGGTCAAAGGGGGGCTCAACCCTAACAGCTGAATTTCCTCACTTTGTTGCTGTGGAACAACCCTAACTGATGCATTAAATGGAGTTTTTTGGTTTCTAATATATATATATATATATATATATATATATATGATGTTAAAATGCATTTACAGTATTTAAAAAATGTTTAGTTGGTATTGTTCACCAGTAACACATGCTTGAATTATGCTTTATATACAAGTCAGAAATAGTGGTGGCAAAAACTCATCTGGACTCCACAGCAGTACAGTTCAACCATTATCAAGTTATGTTTTGAAGAAACTAGAAGGGGAAGGGATCAAATCAATTTCAGTGCAGTAGCTGATCCTTGCTGCTTTTAATTTGCTTCTTGTTGATTTCACTTGGTAGCAGGTAATTTTTTTTCTTACTACTTCTAAGGGGTTAGCAGGGCATTGTTTTGGGGCTATTGGAATTTTGAAACCTATTTTGGTGTGCTGTAAGTGGGCCAATTTGTCTTGTTGTTTCACTTGGTAGCAGGCTGAGTTTTTCTTAATTCTTAAAAGGGGCTAGCAGGGAACTGTTTGGGATCTGTTAAAACTCTGAAACCTAGTTTGGTATGCTTTAAGTGGGGCTGTCATTTTTTCAAATTGGAGGCCTGTTTCTTCTGATTTCAAATCTATGTTGGTGTACTTTTATTGGGCCTATTCTGGTGGGGCTGTTTCTTTCAATTGGAAACCTATATCTTCTAATTTCAAGCCTATTTTGGTGTGTTAGTGAGGCTGTTTGAGTTGGAGACCTATTTCTTCTGGTATCAACCCTATTTTTTGTGGTTTTAGTGGAGTTGTGGTTGTTTTTTGCTGTTTTCACTAGCTGCAAAGTTTAGTGCATAGTAGGGGAAGGGTGCTAATTGTCTGACCAGGGGGCCTCAGCTACCTGATTGTTTCTGGAAAGCACAGGCTGGTCCCACCTTCCCTGCCCCTCACCCCACTAGCCCCAGATACATCATTTCCTTTATACCGGGGGTTCTGACATCACTTCCCCAAAAGGGAAAAGGACATGTACCTGTCATAGCAGAAGCAGACATCCAGGAAAGGAACAGCAGCAAGTGAAGAGGTGACTGCTATCTCAATGGAAGGGAAGCAACTGCGACACAAGGAGCTTTCATTTTCACATGTTTGCATTGGTGTTTGCATTGTGGAAAGGAGGGTAGGAGTTAAAAGGAGGCTGTGCAATAGTTGCTTACAGTTTCTTTTTGGGTGTGGACAGGAGGGATAGGAACTTAAAAGGCAGCTCAATCTATCTAAAGTGTATTTCAAAGGGGGTAAGGGAAATTGAGAAAAGGAGAAGAATGTTTTGCAATGATAAAGGGGGAGAGGGGAGACTTGGGGGAGCATTGGGTATCCTTCATCTGGAAGGGTGGGGGGGTCACTGGTGGGCAATGAGAGCAATGGGTAGGGTGGTAGGCTGCAACAACTGTGGTGCACCAATCTTTCTAAAAATTGTGTGGAGGCTGGAGGGATGTTGAGTGTACAACCAAATAGAGAAACTTAAAAAGGAGATGGGGGTCAGCAGAAGGAGCTAAGACAGGCAAGACAGACTGGAGTAGGTTATAGCCCAACACTGGAGGGAGGGAGGGAGGAGGGGAGATGAAGAGGGAGGGCTATTTGGGCCAATGGGGGGGAGAAGAGGGTCAGAAGAAGGAAAGCAAAGACAGCGGAGCCCAGGCCAAGAAGAATGGCATTGGGGGAAACCAGGTCAAGGGAAAGAAGACAACAGGAAGGAGGAGAAAGGGACTGGTGAGGGAAGGAGGAGAAGTGGAAACAGTCATGGATTCAAAAGGGAAGGAATGGGCTGAGAGGAGAGAGGAAGCTGGCATTGAAGAAGGGTCTTCAGAAAATGGTTTTGCAGTACTAGAGGGAAAGGAGGAGGAAGGTGAAGAAATTGGAGGAGTAACTGATAGAAGTCCAGATGAAACTGGAATGGGAGAAGTTCTGCTGGGGGAATTACAGTAGGAGCAGAAGGGGGAACTACTGTGAAGGAGGAGGAAGAGGAGGAGCCAGGAGTGAGAGGTGGGGAGGAAGGGAAGCAATCAGTTAGTAAGAGGGGTGGAATCCTAGTGCTGGGGGACTCAATACTAAGAGGAGTCAGGTGGGGTAGCAAAGGGGAGAGGCATAGTCACATTTGGGTGGAGGCCACGCTGGGAATGACAGCAGAAAGGGTGGGACAATCTGTTCTAAAATATGCTAGAAGGGGTATGGAGAAGCCTCATTTAATTATACATTTAGGGATGAACAACCTGGCTGACAGGATGGTATATAGTCCAGAGGAGGTTTGAGGAACTAGGACAACTATGTGAGGGGGCAGAAAGATCAGTTACTTTCTCAGAGATACTTCCAGTGCCCAGGGCAAGCACAGCAAGAAAGCTGAGAATAAAGGATTTTAATGAATGGCTAAGAACCTGGTGTCATGCTAAAGGGTATGGGTTGGTGGGGGGGGAGGGACCTGGGAGGACAGTAGTCTCTATGCCAAGGATAGACTACACTTGAGCAAGAAGGGAAAGAAAGTGTTGAAACAGAGGATGGAGAAGTACATAGAGGAAGTTGGGAATTTAAACTAGGAGCTGGGGGGGTGGCAAGTGGGCAAAGGACATGCAGAGACCACAGGTTGGGAAGCCATATGAGCTTACCCACCATAACAGCAACAAAGGACAAAGGGCAAGCACTAGTGGTGATGCTTGTAAAGGAGGGCAGAAGGGGAAGGGGTGGAAGGTGGTCAACCTGAATGCTAGGAGCTTTGGGAAGAAAACTGCAGAGCTACAGACTCTCATTGCAAAGGGGGAGGTGGACATTGCGGCCATCACCAAAACATGGGCCACCCAATACAATGACTGGGACCTGTCGATACCAGGGTATAAGATATTTCCAAGGGATAGAATGATTGGGAAAGGGGGTGTGGCACTATATGTGAGGGAAGGACTGAAGTGTGTATGGGAGGAAGGGGAAGAGGGTAGTACGGAGCCACCATGAATGCAAATCCAGAATTCCAAGAATAGGACTCTCAGGATGGGAGTGGTGTACATGCTGCCCTCTCAGACAGAAGAGTTAGACAGAGAACTTGCGGGACAAATCAGGAAGACCTGTGAGAAGGGTAGTGCGGTGATTGTGGGGGACTTCAACATGCCAGGAGTGGATTGGAGTACCCTAGTAACCAGGAATAGAAGGGGCAAGGTACTGCTGGATACCTTCCAGGACAGCTTCCTGATGCAAATGGTCAGTGAACCAACCAGGTTAGGGAATACCCTTGACCTCATGCTGGCAAATGAGGAGTTTGTGAGAGAACTTAGGGTGGAAGAGCCACTAGTGGGAGTGGCCACCACTCAGTACGGTTCACATTGGATATGGATGAGGAAGGAGTGGAATCTGGCACAGGGGTGCCGGACTTCAGAAGGGCTGACTTTAGGAGGATGAGGGAAGTGGTAAAAGGGTACCTGGCCAGAATTCAACCTAGTATGGGCACTAACCAGAGGTAGGAACTCATAAAGCTAGGGATAGTGGAGGCAACCAGAACCTGCAGCAAGGCCCAGAGCAAGAAGGCTAGGGCAAAGAAACCTAGTTGGGTAAGCAAGAAGGTCATGAAAAAGGTAAGGAGGTAAAGAGCCACCTTTAGGAGGTACACAAAACAGGAAAGGGAGGACAGAGAGGAGTACCTGAAGGAATTGAAGGAGGTGCAAGAGCAATAAGGGCAGCCAAGGCAGCTACGAATCTCAGGCTGGTGCAGGGCATTAAGAAGGGGTAGAAGGACTTCTTCAGGTACATCAGAGAGAAAAGGAACTGTAAGGACCATATAGTAAGGATTAGGAAGGAGGGGAGTTGGGTGGAAGCAGGGGTGATAAGGCAGAAGCATTAAACAATTACTTCTGCTCTGTATTTACTAAGGAGACAAGGGGGTGATACCCAAGGGGAGATGGAGGACAGAAACAGAGGGGGAAGGGGTGACAGATGGGGAAATCATGGATGGCAGGGTTGTAGAGGGTTTGAGGGCACTGAGGGTGGACAAGGCACCAGGTCCAGATGGCATCCACCCCAGGGTACTAAAGGAACTGGCAGAGATCCTGGCAGGACCTTTGAAGACCTAGTTAATGCCTCACTACACTCAGGCATTGGGATCAGGATTGGCATCAGGACTGGAGGATGGCTCATGTGGTGCCCCTCCACAAAAGAGGCCCCAACGATGAACTGGGGAACTACAGACTGGTGAGCCTCACATCCATCATGGGTATGCTGGTGGAGACTATCCTGAAGGAGAGTCTGGTGGCCCTCCTGGAGGCCAAAGGACTACAGGACAGCAGACAGCATGGCTTCATAAGTGGCAGATCCTGCTAAACCAACCTGGTGGAGTTCTATGATGGGGTAACTAGGCAATTGGATGGGGGTCATGAAGTGGATGTCCTGTACCTGGACTTCAGTAAGGCATTTAACTCAGTGCCACATGGGATACTGGGAAGTAAGTTCAGAAGTACAGGGGTGGGCGCAAAGCTGGAGAGATGGGTAGGGAACTGGCTTCAGGGTAGGCAACAGAGAGTGGTGGTGGGTGGGGAGCTCTCATCCCCAAGGGTAGTGATGAAAGGTGTTCTGCAGGGCTCGGTGTTGGGACCAGTGTTGTTTGGGATATTCATTGCAGACGTATCATTGGGCATAAAGAGCAAGATCAGTCTGTTTGCTGATGACACCAAGATGGGAGCGGTGATGGATGACCTAGGGGAATGGCAGGGCTTGCAGGATGATCTGTCAAAGCAGGAAACCTGGTTGGACACCTGGCAACTGGGGTTCAATGCCAAAAAGAGCAAGGTGCTACATTTTGGGGTGAAAAACCCAAAGAGGAGTTACCAGCTGGGGGGAGTGCAGTTAGCTGAAACAGAGGAGGAGAAGGATCTGGGGGTGCTCATTACAGGGTCAATGAACAACTTGGCACAATGTAGGAAGGCAGCTGCAAAGGCCAACAAAATGCTGGGTTGCATTGCAAGGGGTATATCCTTGAGGAGGGGGGAGGTGATTCTGCCACTGAATAGATCATTAGTTAGGCTGCACCTGGAGTACTGCGTGCAGTACTGGCACCCATATCTGAAGAGGGACATTAAGTTACTGGAGGGGTGCAGCGCAGGGTGACAAAGATGATCAAGGGGCTGGGGGACTTACCATATGAGAGGAGGCTGAGGGAGTTGAACATGTACTCACTGGAGGAGAGGCGGGACTGGGGAATGTGATTAAAACCTTCAAGTACATGAAAGGAATAAACAAGACAGGCACAGAGGGTCTGTTCAAAGTAAGGGAGGGGAGGGACACCCGGGGCCATGATATGAGACTGGAGGGAGGGTGGGAGGAAGGTTCAGGAGGGAGATGAGGAGACACTTTTTTATTGAGAGGGTTGTAGCTGGGTGGAATGCATTACCAGCAGAAGTGGTATCCAGTAGAACAGTGGACTGTTTCAAATGGGGCTGGGACAGGGCATGGGGGAGGGTCAAGGGAAGGGTGGGAGGGAAGGGCAGCTGCAGAATAAGGGGTGCTAGCTGCACATTCGAGCAGACTTGATAGACAACTTGGTCTTTATCTGCTGGCAAATTTCATATGTTTGTATGTTCGAATGTTCATATGTAGGAACCCAATACTGCTCAGTCTAGCTGACATAGATAATCCAATCCTGGCTTAAAGAGCTACATACCTCTCATTATATTATTTGTCATTATTTTAACTGTTTTTATGTAAGGCACCCGGAACTCCAGGGATTGGGTGCTGTATAAATAAAATTGCCCTGCCGCTCAACTGTCTCTGACTAGGAGGGGCATCCCTCATTTTACCTATCAAAATTGCTGTCTGTCATCTGTCCCTCATAGAAAAGGCGCTGCCCACATAAAGAATGTTCTGTAAATGCAGACTTTAAATGCAAACATTTATAATATTCCAAGATGGCAAATCAAAAGTAAAACAATGTACAAGTAAACACAATTGTTTCCAAAGTGTTCTGAGCGTGTATCTCCATGTTTGAGGATGTGTCCCTCATTATGATGGTCACTGTCCCTCATTGTACTGAACCTTATTTTTAATGTCCTTGTCTCTCATTTCAGTGACAAAAGGTTGAAAGGTATGAAGGGCTACAGTACTAATGGCTGGGGGAAAACTTTGGAAAATTACAATGGATAATTCAGCTTACTGTACATTGCATCTGGTGTTCATTTCTCTTCCTTTTCTTCCTTATTACTGTGGATTTGTTTCATGAGAAAAGGACTTCATCTGTTCTTGCTGCTGGTCTACATGTGAAGTCATAATTCTCTGTCTATAATGAGCTGGTGCCTTGGAAATAGAAATGGTGACACAAAAGATTATTTCATCATGTGAAGGCAAGAGGCAGGATCAGAAGTCAATGTGTCCATAGTAATAAGGAATGAAGGATGCTGGTCTGCTGCTGCAACGGTAGCACTACCACTTTCAGCGCTGATGATCCAGGTTTGGGTACGATCCCAGAATATCAGATGGCTGACTGGGGGGAGGAGGAGGCTCGAGCATGCAATGGACAGCTTCCTCCGGGGTGCAGGCCCAGCAATAGTGTGTACTTCCTAGGATACTGAGCCGGAAGCCCCAGCAAGTGCTAGGACTGCTGGAACACGGCACATGCTTGCACGTCATGCATGGGAGTGTGTATGACATTCAATGACATCATTCCACATCTGCTGCCATTAGGGGAAATCAAGTAAAGTGGACAACCCGCTGACTGAGTAGGTGATGCCACGCCCTGCCACCATGCCCACAACCGGATCCTGCTCTCCTGGACCCCACCTTTCCTCTGCTCTTCACCGCTGCCTGCTGGGAAATTGGATAGCTGTATGGGAGCACCAAGAAGCTGAAGGCGGCCCCCAGCCTTGGGGGGGTGCAAGCTGAGGGGTTATCCAAGCAGGTGAGCTGCAGGTGGACCAGGGCCACAGGCAAGGGAGGATCTTGGTGAGGCAGGATCAGTGGGAGATGGCTGAAGGAGGCCCCGGCCAGTAACATAGGTGGGAAAAATAAAGTTTAAAAAAAAAACAATTAAGGGAAGGACTGTGAACACTGTGGCTTGCCCATCATCTTGGCCATATGGCAGCCCAAGTATTGGGGCATTAATGAGGAAAATGAGGATCTGACACTTTACAAAAAACATGAAGAGAAGAGAAGCATGGAAGTACATCAAATGTAATCTCAATTGTGTCTACATATACATTTTTTCTCTATGGTGTCCATAGTTCTTTGAAGCATAGTCCCCTAAATGTAGTCTCTTTTGTGCTAGGCAGAATGATACAGTTGCGGGCCTCTTTCTCTCTGCTTGTCATCTAGCAGCATATCCACTTTAAAGGGACACTGTCAACTTGTTTTGCATCTTTTTATTTCTAGTTAAAACCCACATTTTATGATAGCTTACCTTCTCTAAAATTCATTGATGTTGCTGTTTGTTTTGTCTGTCTCCTGGTTTAGTAGAACTGAAATGCATGCTAATGTGTATTTATAAACAACTTTGTTTTGTTTACAATCCTGGATCTGTTCTTACTGCATATTTCCTGAGCACCCCCAAACAGTGCAGTCACTCATGAGGCACTAACCACCTAAACTCCCACTGCATCATGAGTGGCTAGACTGTATTGTGGGCATTCCCAAGACCAGGAAAGATGCAGTTGGAGCTGATCGAGGAATGTAAACAAACTTGTGTTGGTGTGGTAACACCAGTATGGTGGGCAGTCTGTTTTTCACTTTTTAAAAGAAAAAAATAATCTGAATCAAACTACCAGCTACATCAGCAGTCATTACAGAATGTTGGCAGTCATAAAATGTTTTTTTTAAACAAGTACACTTTGAGGCCTAAGGGGGTTGACAGTGTCCCTTTAAGCATAGCTGCTATAGTATTGTGATGAGAACTAATGATGGTCACATAGTTTGAAATCTGATCTGACAGCTGGATTTCAAGTTTTAGACTATCCTGGGATATTCTAGTCTGAAATCTGAAATGCATCTTAGCAAAAAGGCCCTAAACACCCCCACAACAAGTACAACCCACCCTGCCAATCACTATCCTCCCACCCTACCAAACCTCTAACCCCCAACCTCCTTCCTCCACCAAACCCCCTGTGAGAACATTATTTTAAAATATAATCAATTTGCTGCTTGTTTGCTTATAATAAAACCCCCAACCCCACCTGCATCAAATATTGAGCCTTCCACTTCCCCCACCCTGACAGCCATCCCGAATCTCGCGTTTAACAGACAACCCTCCCACACACACCCTAGCCCCTAACCTCACTTCCCCTCAAAAGTCTCCAAGTTTATAAGTCGATAAGTGACACTGGAGAGCACCTGGAAAGAAAGGTATGTCTATTTGCAGATGACACAAATATCTGCAACAGGGTTGATACACATGGTGGGGTGAAAAGGATGAAAAGGGACTTAGCAAGGTTGGAGGAATGGTCAAAAATGTGGCAGCTCAGATTCAGCGCAAAGAAGTGCAAGGTGATGCATCTGGGAAACAAAATCCCAGGGGAAGAGTATACAATGGGGGGTGAGTTAATAACAACAACAAAAATCGAAAGAGACCTAGGAGTAATTATATCAGATGACCTAAAGGTGGGCAAGCAATGTGAGAAGGCAGTAAAGAGGGCTGGGGGATACTGGGATGCATAGGGAGAGGCATCAACAGTAGAAAACAGGAAGTTGTTATCCCTCTGTATAGACAGTTGGTGAGACCCCATCTGGAGTACTGCGTGCAATTCTGGAGACCCATCTCTGCAAAGATATAGACAGAGTGGAGGCTGTTCAGAGGAGGGCAAGCAAAATGGTGCAGGGTCTGCACCAGAAGACATATGAAGAGAGACTAAAGCAGGTTAATATGTATACCCTTGAGGAAAGGAGGGAGAGGGGGACATGTTAGTAACTTTCAAGTATCTCAAGGGAATTAACAAAGTACAAGAGGGTAGCATCTTTCAGAAGAAGAGATGTGCAAGAACAAAGGAGCACAATTTGAAGATAGAGGGGGGATGGCTCAGAGGTAATGTTAGAAAGTATTTTTTCACAGAGAGGGTTGTGGATGCATGGAACAGCCTTCCTGAGGAAGTTGTGGAGTCAGGAACAGTGGGAGAATGCAAGAATACATGGGACAGACATAAAGCAGTTCTAGTTGGTGGTAGAAGGAAGTAAGCTGTTGATCAGAATCTAGAATCTGCAGCTTATCCATCAGGTAGGGAAACGGGCAGACTAGGTGGGCCAAGCAGTCCTTATCTGCCATCAAATTCTATGTTTCTGTGTTTCTAAGTTGTAAGGATATTAGTATACAAATGAAGAATCTGAGTCCTATCCTCCAGTGGAGTGTTCACCTTGTGCTCCATCTTTGTTCAGTGTCTCCCAACTACTGAATGAAAGGATGAAGTCCTTCTATAGTAGGCTGAACCAGTCTTTGCTATACAGTTATACAGAGTTAGGTTTCACCTTCATGGAAACCAGTGTTACATCCCATCTATGTTAGGAATGAAGTCAAAACTAATGTGTTTTAAAAAAAACGAAAGTATTAGTTGCTAAAAATAATTTTTAGTGCCAAAAACAGCTGAGCAACTAAAAAGGTTTTTCCAAAAAGCTAGTTTCCAGTCACAGTTATTATATGTATTATCACACCTGTTGTTCTAGGTGCTTCCTATGTTGTGCACTGTATATTTTTTTTATTTTCTCAAGTCTAAGCCTAAACATAATCCTAACGCTTCTATGTTCACAAAGCTGTTTTTAAGTTCAGTGAAGCCGTCATCTTTTTATCTTGGAAAAAATATATAATTTTAAACAGTGAAAAATAATGTACTCGTTCTGATTCTGGCAGTGGTGAAAACTTTACAAGCAAATGAAAATGGAAGATATTTGGAAATGTTTACCGTTAGAAAAAGTAGAGTTTAATATTTTGCCCAATGTCAGTACACTGCTGCTTTAAGAATAACATCTACTGCTAATGCATTCATTATAGGTAGTTTGGTTTAGCTGTTTGTAAATCTCAAGATTCTAATTTCATGGGAACACTGATATATAAACCACATATGCTAATACAAACCAAGTCCACATTGTTTGACTTATAGCTTCATAAACCTGCCAGCAAGTGGGGCTGAATCAAAAAGAAGTGCCAGCCTAGCTATGCAGGAAATGATCGTCTCTAAAATGCTGTCTAAACCTCCAAACCATAGTCTAGGAACAAAACACTTGACAGTTGGCTTCAGTACAACTAAACCATACAACATTCCCATCTGCTACCTTCTCACTCCCATGCCCCTGCTCTGGCAGCTTCACTTCCATATCCTTCTCACTGACACTCTCTGTCAGCTGCTTTGGTGACGGTGCTACTGGCTTGCTTTTGTAGAACAGTGGGGCTGGTATACCTTGCCATGCTCCAACTCTGACCCATACTCACATGAACAACTGTACTTTTTAGGGCTGCATGGGTGAAGTCTGCAGTCCTTTAACGAATACAAGGTGAGGACTCTGCATTTATTCCTTAATTAAAAAAAAAACGGATTCTTTCTGCCCATCACAACCCCGCCCCTCTCTGGTGCCCTGCTCTTTTAGTGCAGCCCCTTCCCACGAAGCTCTTGGAACCCTCCCGCTACTGCCCACTTTGCACTGTACTGCCCCATCCCTCTTTTCCCGTCCCCGTATAATTTTCAATGAGCTCTCCACACATGCTCGCTCTCTCTCTCTCTCTCTCTCTCTCTCTCTCTCTCTCTCATAGAAGCAACTGCTACTTTTATTTGTTCCACACAGGCACACAGGCATGACTGACTTGCACACACATGATTGGGCAGGTGATGAGCAAAGCAGGTTATCAGTTTCTGTGAAAAATATGTACAGAATATCCTCATCTCTGCTGCTCCATGGAGAATAGCAACACTAACCACCTCACTAAACTGTACTTGAGGGATTCATCAATGGTTGTTAACTCAGGGATGCACAGAGCAAAGCTGCAGATTTTATTTTTAGTGTGCGATAGAGATATGGGAGAGTTGGAAGGGGGATGGCATAATAGGAATGTGTCTCTTTGAGGGCAACTCAAGTCTGCTCACTCCTTTGGGTGAGAAGTCCAGCTTCCCCTCTCTTGTAATTTAGAATTCTCTCGAAACAGTCCTGCAATGCACCCATTACTCTGTGTTGGGTGGGTCAGTGTTATAAGAAGATACTAGGCCATGTAAGGAAATACTAAGAGGCCATTGGTATGCAGGCTGCATTTGATGGCGTGTTAGATCGAGCCCAGCGAACTGAGCTCTTAGCTTTCACTGGAAACCTCCGCCACTGCACCCCGAGCCCCTAGTTTACACAATGCACGGGGTTGCTTTACATGCTCAAGCATTCAAACACCCTGCTTTGTAGTTGAGGTGGGGGACTAAAGTGCCAGAAAAGGTTTAACAATATTTATGATTTAGCATTACAGTTGCCTCCTTACTGTAGGTATCCCAGGTCGGCTTCTGGTCCCTTACATAAGAATGATCATCATCTTGCTCACTGGTTAGATACGGTACTGCATTTATTGAGGACTGGGCTTTACTTTTGTATTGCACATTTGTAATAAGGGGATTACATTTCAGCAAAGGAGGTAATGCTTTATTAATGTTATTTGTCTTTGGAAAATGCTGCATCTGTGAATTGTGCTACAATACATCTACTGCTAAGTATGCAAGCTTTTTTTCCTTATAGCCTACTTCATCCATGTACAGTATGCTATGTGCACACTGTTTCTTTGAAGCTAAATTAAACACGCTGCACATACTCAGTTACATGGATAGCTGGCACCTCCATAACATGGAAGTGGGTTAAGAAGCGCTGGTAGGGATAAACAGGATCAGCCAAGTCGATGGAGCTCAAAAGCAAGAATCCAGCTGGTGATGATGGAGAAGTCTCCCAGTGCCCTACCTTAGTATACATAGTAATAGTACGTGTGCATCTTACCATATTGCATCATGCAGCGCTGCACCTAGTAGCAGCTGCAGATGCCAAATGTGTTCTTCACCACCACTGAACTGAACTGCACAGAAGCTCCACTTTGAAGAGCTGGCATGGCAGTCCACTGTGATGGTGTGGATGAGAAAAAGCAACAGGGCAGCGTTCCTCTCAGCCAAATGCTACTATAGCTAACAACCTGGAGATGCTTTTAATTAGAAAATGGCATGTGGTCCTCTCTGCAATTTGAAAACACTGGCAATTAACCACACACAAAGTGCCTTTCTGCAGGGATACACTCTCTGGTGAGTTGTGCTGTGTGACCATACTGTATATGGCACCTGAGTGGTGGTTGAAGGCACCATAGGTGTGAAGACACATAACATCACACCCTGTAGTGTTTTAATTGTGAAGGAGCAGGTTTTCTTCCTCTTGTCTGATTGGCTGGAGCAGGTCCCAGTCCACCTGTGGAATATGAAGAACCAGATTCTTTACTGGCTAGCTTGATTACATGGTGTATGAAACCTACTCCTATACATTTTCTAAAGGTTACAAAATGTCTGCTTTATCATTACCATCAGGTATTTTGGGATGAAATAATTTGTAAGTTATTGTTTGTTAGCATTTGATAACCAGGTCAGCATCATGAGATGCAACGTCTGGTTTTCAGGAGGGCTCTTGGACAGCGACATTCATACATCCAGTATGCAACCATGGAAACAAAATGCAACAATTACAGTTGCCTGGCTTGTTTAGGAAAGATGCATCTTGTAGCATAGATAATCAGTAGGTGTTTGAAGAGGTCGGGCAATTTGGTACGTTCATCCCAGGCAAGGAATGCAGAAGCTCATTTTCCATAGTGATTTTTTTTTTATTTGGGGTACCTTAAAGCAGCAGTGAATGTAATGGTAACAATGTTGACATCTACCTTTTTATTCTACTTTTATAATGCCCATTTTCTGCTGTCTTGTAAGCTTTCTCTTCCTTTTTGACCCACCTCCCTCCTCCACCCCATGCTCCCATCAAAGTTGTAATCTATAATAAAGGTACATATTTCATCCACCAATGGCACTTCATTAAATGCGCCATCCAACTCTCTCAGCATGCTGTTGTCTGTCCTCTTGAGTTGAATCATGTAAACTATAATGTGAGCCCCCCTTTCCCTAGCCACCCTGTAGCACCCAACCTCCCCTCCTCCTCCCCAGTCACAATTTTATAAGAATGCAAGGTACCCATAAAAACTAAAACATTCCATCACCGGAGCAAAATGCCCTCCTGTTTTGTGTCCTGCAACAGAACAAATGAACAATGGCATCCTTCTGTAATCATGCATGACTAGCTGTTTATCAGCTTCACAGAGACTGCTGAGAGAGGAGGGAGATTGGTGATAAAGGGTGGTGGGGTGGGGGTATAATCCTTACTTTTGAAATTAGATGAATAAACTAATTTCTGGTGACTGAAAGCTCATAAAATCCAGAAGAACGCAGATGGAAAAGTACATCTCATCATTCTCAATTATACATATTCTCCCCACCCAACCTTCCCTCTGGTACCTCCCAACGTCACTCCCAACACATGCAGCCCTTTCAGCTCTGGCCAGAGTTTGTTCTTCTGGTGATGGTAGTCATAGTCTCCACCCCAGACCCAGATTCAATGACACCTTTCTTACATGTTAATGACTATGCAGCAGCACTGGGGTGGGTGGTGCTGCTGATGAGGTTTGATTTGGAGGCAGGGAAAGGTAAGTTGTAGGCTCCTCTGAGCCAAATAAGGCCACCACACAAAAATGTCAAGTACTGTAATTGTTTATTTGAATCAGCTCCGACATTTCACCTGGCATGGCTTCTTCTAGGGACACTGCATAAATTTCATAGATATATAAATTAGTTTTTTACTGCACATTAAATAAATTACTATATAGCTCAATGTACAATCACATCACTTGTACACACCAGTATTTTGTATTTTTGGTCTTTCAGTTTTTTCATGAGTATTTTCATCTGGTAACCGAACCTATATGCTAACAGTAATCAGGAATATGTTTCTTTTTTTTATTCATATTAATGTGCTCCCACCAGCAACCAGTGTACTTTATTCACATTGTGCTATGTGTAGCTACTGAACTTGTTACCCACCAAGTCAGAAGGCCTGGTGCTTTTGGCTGCCAGAACTGTCCTTTTCATTTGAAGGAATAAAACAAATGCAACTCAAGATTATATAAATTAACCTCAAAGTTATTTATCAAGGTGCTCAATTTTAATTATAGAGAAGTACACTCTTTAGTAAAAAAGAACAGGTTTACCTTTATCATGTATGGTATTCTGCTAAAATATCATTTAAATCAAAGAAAAGAGAAAAATGTTCTCATACCCTAACATGTAGTGCTTGAATATAAAGGCCCAGATATTCAAACTGCGCTCAAAACTGGCGCAACAGCAGGAGCAAGCACAAACCAGTTGCGCAAATGCGCAACAGGTGCGATATTCAAACATGGAGCAGAGCAAATTGCGCAAGCAACCAACATCTGAATATCGCACATACTGCGCCATCGCGCAACCAGGAAGGAGAAGCTGAGCCAAAATGCTGCGCTATGGCGCAACCATGGAAGCTCAGCTGAGCAGTGCAGAGCTGCCATAGCGCAAGCACAGCCCCCCAGAGCAATGGAACTGCACATCCAGGGAGGCAGGCTGGGGCCCACCGCCAGCCATGCCACACATGGGCACAGGAACTCACTGCAGAACCCACACCACACTGGCACACCAAGCACAGCATCACTGGGGTGGGACGGCTGATCCACGTGCCCATGGGGACAAGCCAACTAAAGCATAGCAGAGCCATGACGCTCCAGCACAACCACTGGCAGGCAGAGAGTGCCACACCCAGGGGGTTGACAACCACAGTGCACATCAGTCCCCCCTGTACGCACAGCACAGCGTGCACCGTGCCCCCAAGACACCGCTCATGTGCAGTGACAGGCACTGCAGGAAACACCATGCACCCCCGTGCCACACGTCAACCCCATGCTGCAGAGAAGCAGACCACCCAGACCCACCCTGCACCCAGCAGTGGGTGGCAGCAGATGGCAGAGCAACAGAAAGGCAATGCTATGCTGGTGATACCTCCCATGGACACACACACACACACACACACATATATCCAGGACCATAGTAGCCCAGATGGCATGTACACCCTGCAACGGAGCACCCAGAGCCAGTTGCAAAGCAACACCAACACAACAGTTGTACCAAAATAGAATTTTATATTCAAACAAAAGAGGTAACAAAACAGCTAAAACTATGTACAAGTTGGGGGACGGGTAAAAGGCAGGGGTGTGCAGGGAGGAAAACAACTTGGAAAGGGAAGTCAGGTGAAAGGGATGGGGAAGGCAAATAAAAGGTGGGCTACGGCCCAGCAGGCTCCTGCTCCTCCCCCTGCCGTCTTCCCCTCCTGTGTCTGTGCCGCCGTTCCCCCTGTTGCTGTAGGGCTTGCAGGAGCTCTCTGTTGTCGCCGGCCAGCTGTGTCAGGTGCTGGACATCATGCGCCATGCGCCGAAGCACACCGAGGCCTAGGAAAATGGGAACACAGTCAATGGCTGAGACTGACCACAACCCTGAACACCACCCAACCTGCAACCCAGCTAACCCAATGTGCTGCATGTGATGGCATGCACCCACCCACAGTGAACATGCACATGGCCATCACAAACAGGCGGCACCAGCCATGCACCACCGCCTACACACACTGCCCACGTCAATCACAGTACAAACTAGGCTGTCGTGTGATGTTGCAACGTGGTGTGATGCCAGTCACACAGCTATGTGCCCAGTGCATGCCTGGACCACCTGTGATGCATACACAGACGTGTCGTGATGCTGCACTGTGATGCAGGTCACCTGTGTCACGCCCACATACATGGATACATAGACAGTGTCGGCAGATAGGGGCCTATGGGACACCTAGTCTGGCCATTTGGCCTTGTACGATCACTCTCATGTCCTATAAGTCCATTCCCCTCACCCCTGACCTCCAGAAGTCCCTCATGGCGAGCCCACACATACAGATCTCCCGTGACCAAGTCAGCCCCCACCACATCCTCTGGCAGGGTGTTCCACTCGTCCACCACCCATAATGTGAGGAAACACATTCGCATGTTTCCTAAACGAGCCCCTCCAACTGCATCCCATGCCCTCTACACCTGGAACATCCTCTACGCTGACAAATATTGGTTCCTGCACACTGTTCCCCGTACAATACTCTGATGACCCCATCATATCCCCACCTCCTCCCCTCCAGGGAGTACATGTTCAGTCCGTCAACCTGTCTGCATGGGACATGTGATGCAATCCATGCACCATCCATGTCGCCTCCTGTGAACGCTCTCCACCCAGTCCCTGTCCATACGCAGCTATGTGTTCCGGAACTGTACACTGTACTCCAGTGTGGGGACTCACTAGTGTTACGATAGTGGAACTACTACCACCCATCTGGTTGTGTCCATCATGGTTGGTGGTCCTGCCCCCAGCATGCAATAGCATCCATGACGTAATGATACTCCACTCCTCCAGCAGCTCAGTCTGCGCTGCTGCTGCTGCTGTTGATGCTGCTGCTGCGCTGTGGGCCGGCGGCCTGTGGGACTGGGGCCCTGGCATGGCCCACATCAGCGGCGTCGGCGCCGTCACCATCCGGCCTGTGGGAGACATATGGTGAGACAAACATCAGTGTGACTCAAAAGCAGAGTGCCCCCTGCCCCAGTAAGACTGCCTGCCCACACAGCCATAACCATCCATCGCACAGCTGCACACACTGACACACCGATGCACAGCCACCCAGGCACACACACACCCCTACAGAGAATATAGGTGAATAGATGGTACACTCACGTGGCCTAGGCACCAGGCCCCGCCTGGCACGGGAACACAGCCGCGCTAACAGCTCCGGGTCCTCCGGCGGAGATCACTGACCCGTGCCGCACTGCTCCGCAGACGGCCCGCCAGTGACCCCCACCAGGTCAGTGGCCACTTGCTGCCGCACATGGGTCTCGGTCCGGTGAGGGGCCTCACCATACAGTTGGTCATAGTGGGGCTCCACTAGGGCCACAAGTTGGCCACCTCAACTTGGCTCCATGGCACGCCCTCCTCCCAGCCATGGCACCAACTTTACAGCAGGCAATATGCAGCTCCCGCTGCTCTGACCCCACGGGAGTTGTTGCGCAACAGACCAGCACAGGCATCTATCGCGCTGTTCGCACGCCCCGTCACTTTACATGGCGCTGTAGCCAGACAGCGCAATAGGGACGTACACATGGCATGCACTCAGCGCCAGGGGTCAGAGGGCATACCCAAGGTCACGGCAATGACGCAAGGCTACGCACAGCGCCATAGGATGCATAGGTATCCTGCGCGACTGCGAGGCACAGCACCAGTGCCACAGGGGACTATCGCGCAGAGGTGCCACAGCGCCATATAGTGCCCAGTGCTGCAGCGCCACTGGCACAATGGTGGCCATGTCCAGAATAGCCTATCGCGCTCAGCAGTTCTGCAGCCATCGCGATCGGCGCTATCGTAACCCGTCTGGGCATGCGCAATGCAGTGTAACACACAACCACAAACATACGCCATCAGCTCAGCCGGACCTTCCCTATTGCGCTAAGCGCATTTACGCGATATTCAGTCGACCATATGCAAAGCAGGCGATCAGCCATTCAAAGCGCCAGTGGCGCGATTAGCATGTCATTAAAGTTGCGCCACACTCATTTGCATGTGTTGCGCTATAAAAATCGACACTGGGTTGTGGCGCTAGATTTGGTTGTTGCAGCTGGAGGTGAGTTACATGCTGTGTGATGCTCAGGACAATGCATGGGCAGGGGTGCTGGAGGGTGTCACGGAATGAGGGGGCTGAGCATGATGAGGGCACTTAGAAGGGGCAAGGGCACCCTTTCCATCAGTATCTGCCAGGCAGCGAGGAAAGGGGCTTCTGCCCCCGCCTGCAGCTATGCTCATGGGGAAATGCTGTGGACTGCAGAGTGACAGGTGTCCACTTCCACCCATACAGATCAGCATGACTGACGCAGAACCAGGCCGGAGGTGTGGACGGCGGGCATAGGAGGAGGCCGAACTTCACCACAGCAGAGACCGAGGCCTCTTCCAGGCCTACCTGGAGGATGAGCCGCTTGAGTGGCGGAGGGCACCTCAGCAGCGTGCAGCTGCATGGGAAGGTAGCTCTGGCCGCCAACCTGCACGGAAGCCACCAGCGCTCCGTGCAGGAGTGCCACTGAAGATGGGGACTGACCACAGGAGGCTGAAGGAGAAGGTGGCAGCCTTCAGGGTGGCACGTGCTGCCACTGGTGGGGACCACCAGTGGTGTTGCAAGCTGACCCGACCGAGGAGACACTGGTCACGGCCATGCAGCCGAGTGCCATTGCGGGTGTTCCTGGCGGAGGATTCCAGACAGGTGGAAGCCCATCACTGCGGTATGTCATGGTGATGTTGTGGGGGCGGCTGTTGTTCACATGCACTCACATGTACTCTCTTTCTGTTTCAGATCCTGTTCGTCTGCGGAGGCGGTGGTGGTGGGTGCTGACAGTGAGGCAGACCTGCTGGACCAGGAGGAGGGACCTTCCCTCCGCCAGCAGCCTGCACACTGCAGCAGCAGGCTGGCTGGGCTGACAACTCCGCCCGGCAGTGATCACGGGTGCAGGGGTGCACAGCCTGTGTCACAGCAGTCTGGCATGCAGGTGTGCCAGCATGCTGTGCCTATGGCAGTGGCACGCACCGGCACTATTGAGGATGCTTGGCCTGCAATGGCCAGTGAGAGGTGTGTGTCCCACGAGGGACACACACGGCAGGCTGCACGTGCGCGCCCGGCCGTCCAGCTCCACACCTGTGTACCAGCATGCTGGCACAGTCACAGGCTGGGCCTGTCAGCACCGGTGGGGCAGCACCGGTGGCTGAGCAGGTGTCTGGCACTGTTGACAGCACAGGGGTGGAACAGGTGGACCTGGGGGCTCAGCAGTTGGAGGGGCAGCAGCAGCAGTTGCACACCAGGCCTGGGGGGACAGCGTCAGGCAGTGGCACTTGTCCACCGCCCTTGGATCAGCCCATACCTGGTCCTGGTGAACAGCGGCCACCCTCAAGGGGTGCTGTGCACCAGGACCATCCACACCCTGGGGGTCACGATGACATTGGGGCACAGTACCCTTTGGACGTGCACACCCGCCTGCTGCAGGAGTCAGTACAGCTGCAGGGGCGGGTTGCAAGGTCCGTGGAGGCACTGACTGTGTCCGTGGAGCGGCATAGCAGGGAGTGTGCTCGGGACCGGGCCGAGATGGTCCATATGCGGACGGATGTGACCGCTGCCATCGACAGGCTGACCCAGGCTGTGGTCTCTGTGGTGACCGCATTGACCACACTGTCTGGTGACCCTGTACCACGCACCCCACACAGTGCGCACTCCACTCCCCGTTCCCGGCGTCGTGCGACACCAGGCCTGTCGACGCCGGGTTCTGCTGTGGGCATCCCGAGCACCCCTGGTGCAAGTTTCTTTCGCGGGATGCAGACCCCTGTGCGGGCAAGGTCGCGGTCACACACTGGGACCCCTGGTGGTGCAGTAGTGCCACCCGATGTGGCCCCTGCACAGCCTGCCAGTGCTGCTAGGCCATGGTGGGGCCACCCACGCATCCGTGGTGGCCGTGGGACAGTGCTCCCTGACTGAGCTGTCTCCCAATGCAGGCCCTGTCTGGTGCTGCCCTGTGTGCAATGTGTGTCATGGTGGGCAGTGCACTGCTGGGTGCTCTGCTCACCAAACTGACACACGGACCACCTGCACACTCTCCCAACTGCTGTCCACAGGTGCGTGTGGATGATGATGCCTGCATTGCACTGTACACCAAGGTGCAAGGTTGCCCAGGTCCTGACACACGTCGTGGACAGTCCAGGTGGTGAGGGTGGTTGGTGGTGCTGTGTGATAGCGTGTAATTTCGCATTGCTGTGCTGCTGCCCTGTATGCTGCCTGGTGTGTGTGTGTGTGTTTATTTGAGTGCTCACCCTCTCTGCTAATGTGTTGGTATCGTAGACCCTTCAACTCCTGACCTTCATGCAGGTGTGTTCCCCTGTGTGCCTGTGGTTTCGCATAGACGAGTGTGCCTGTACATGTCCCCTTGACTTACCTGTGTTGTCGTGGTGCTCTTCTGCAATGGTGTCCGGTGCAGCTGGGCCTCCCGGGTCAGTCGGGGGTCCCTCCGTCCTAGGGGGGGTGGCTCATCACCCATATCACCGGCGCCACTGGCGTCCCCATCGCTGTCCCCCTCTTGGACCTGTACGGCTATCCCATGGTCTTTGGCCATGTTGTGCAGGATGCAACAGGCCAGGAATATCCCACAGGCCTTTTGGGGGCTGTACTGTAGGGCTCCGCCGGAGGTGTCCAGGCATCGGAAGCGTGCCTTGAGTATCCCGACACCCGCTCTATGATGTTCCATGTTGCGGTGACCTCATTGGACCGATGCTGCGCTGGGGGCGTGGGGCGCTGGTATGGTGTGAGCAGCCAGGGACAGAGTGGGTATCCACAGTCACCTGTGTGGAGATAGTGGAGATCAGTGTTAGGTCAGGTCCATATTGCCCATATCCTTGTGTGCCACTACCATGGCACCTGTGTCATTCCACCCTTGCACAGAGTTTGCATTCCATACATGTGTACTCACCCACTAGATGACCCGTGGGGATGTTCCACTCTTGAATCGATGGCACAGTGCAGATTGGTGCCATATGAGGCATCATGTGCTCCGCCAGGGTGTGTGGCACAGACATTGATGATCGCGTGAGTGGCATCACACACCACCTGGCAGTTGACTTTCGGTAGCCCTTCGGTTCCGATATGCTTGCCCGTCGGGGCCAGGTGGCGTGCGAATGGCCACATGGGTGCAGTCTATGGCACCTAGCATGCCAGGCATTTGTGCTACCCTGTGGAACTCCTGCATGTTTGCTGTACGCTCTGCCGCGGTGCTGGGGAAATGGATGTACTCCGCAGCATGAGGCAGCAGTGCGCTGAGGAATTGGGTGAGGATGCGTGATGTGGCTGACTGCGTGATGCCTGTGGTGTCCCCTGTCGGCCTCTGGAAGGTGCCCGTGGTGAGCAGGCACATGCAGGCTGTCACCTTGGTCTCCACGGACAGGCGTGACTCCGTCGTGAGGGTGCCTGCATCACATCACTGCACAGCTCACTGGGCCGTCTCAGTATTGCCCTGTTCAGGCGGTGCCGGGCCCGATTTCAACATCACTGTACAGCTCGTGAGCTAGTCATGCGGCACGATATCGCCTGTCGGGGCATACCGCCGACGGGCATACCGCCGACGGGCCCCTCCACGGCCACGTCCCCTGCAGCATGCTGTCTCACCTCTCATTACAGCTTCCATGTGGAAGCTGACACTGTCCATCTCCTGGCTTCTGCCCCCCAGATGCTGTTCCTGTGTTACCACCACTGCCCCACTGCTGCTTCCACTGCACGGGCACCCCACTGGCCTCTCTGTCCTCCAGGACCCACTGTCCCTCTCTGTCCCTCCTGCTCTGTCTCTGTCTCTCTCTCTCTCTGTCTCTCTCCCCGGTTTGCGGCCTGCTCGAGTTCTTGCGCTCCCCTTGAGCCATTTATTTTGGCTCAAATCCGGTCACTACGCAACTTCCGGCTGAGCCACTCTTACGCATTGCGCAGAAGTGTTCAAATATCGCATTGCGCACTATGCATGGACCCGCCCCTTGGTTGCGTACTTCATTTCCATGGCACTGTGGCTCAGCGTGTTTCGTTAGCGCCAACTGGCCCCTTCTCAATATCGCAGAATGGCGCATTTTGAGTTGCGCACGCCAAGAACCCCAGCGCCGCATGGCGCAACCCTTTTGAATATCTGGGCCAAAGTCTTTAGTTTTAATGAGAAGTGCCTGCTTTCATGCATCTATTGTACAGTAGTTACAAAAGATCACAACCTGTATATTGTAAACATTTCTATTGTTTTTACAAGGCTATAAAATAGTACTTACAATGTTAACCACTGGAAGTTAAATTTGTGTAGTACTGGGGCCACCCAATGGCTTAATGGAAGCACTCTGTGCTTCCATGCCAGCAACCTGGGTTCGGAAATGAACCTAGGTCTGCTGGGGTTAGTCAACCAGGCTGGGGAGTGCTCCCGATGGGAGTGCGAGCCAGCTAGGGAGGGAGACAACCTGGCTGCAGTGCAGCAGAGGCCTACAATAAGCAAGGAGCCTGCTCCTCATGAGGGATGGTGCATGCTCAGCGCACGTTGCTGCTAACCAGGTTAACTAAGACTACACTGGCTGTTACACAGTGTTGGGAGGGATGATGGGAGAAAACGTCAATAGAAAATAGGAGCCTGGGCTACATGAAGCCCTGCTTGCTCCCCAAGAACCCGTGACACCGCCGTGGGATGCCTTGGCCAACAGTGGGATGAGCACCTTGGGGGGGGAGGATGGCTCTCCCCTCTGCACCGTGCCATGGAGTGGTAATCCATGGAGACTGAAAGTTGAAAGGTAAGCACCAGGGGGAGTTGCACGCCTGTGGTATGAGGGCAGGGTAAGCAGCCGCCAAGGTGTCCACAGTACAAAATCAGTAGCTGTACAAAGAGGGAAACACATTTGTGTACTATTAAAGTAGTGAAGTAGCGAGACTACTTGCTAAGTGCTGACAATGAAGGTAAGCATTTCTTAGAAAACACTGCTTGTAGAGATAGCTGCTCTGTGCTTACCTGCTCTCTGGCAATACTATGGTGTTCTGGCAGCAAGCAGAAGCAATAAACATGATCCATCTCATGCCCCTGAGCATGTCTGCATGCTGACGTCACTGACATCTGCAAGTGTCACATACTGACGCCATTGCTAAGCAACTGCAGCTGGGCCACAGACATAACCCTGATTGGTGCAGCTTGTGCATGGGCAGTATCTTACTAACGCTCATATTCACCTTAATAAGTGAATTTCTTAAAACGCCCAACTGATAAACAGTTGTTGTTCACACACATTCTGATTAGTGTCAGCCTTCAGGGGGCACTACCATGCAGTGCAGCTAAATTGCCAAATTAAAATTATGAATTCATTTTTTATTTTTTTATTTTATGAAAGTGCATTATGCTATTTAAACAGACTAATAAGCCTAAAGTTGTAAAATAAAATGGGGATACCATAAATACAAATTAACCAATATTAGCTGGATCCGAGCTGAGACATTGAAAACCAGGAGCCAGTCCCATCTAGATACTGCTGGTCACTGGTGTCTCAATATTCTGCAATGCTGACCAACAGCAGCTGGCTCTCTGCTCACAGTAGAACTAAGCATTAATGATACATTTTGAATATTATGTATTGTTCCAAACATGGTACTGTAGTTCCGATTAGGCAGATCCTGACAAAAGCGTACAGAGCTACATGGTTGTCATACACGAGTGTCCTGGATAAATGTTCACCTGCTTTCCCACGCACTCCCTCCAAGGAAAATAGAGGTATAGAGAAAGGGGAAACTGTGAAGTCTACCAGCATGCCATCCAATTGGCTGCTTCTTCATCTAATCCCCAGGGACTTAAGTCCCCAATCCAAAGATCCACCTCATTTCTGTTTTCTCAACTTTTTTGTTGTAATCACCTCATCTGGTGTCTGGAAATACCTGTTCTAGCTCCTCAAAGTGCAGTGAGGCTTCAGTGTGCCCCAGGTCCTTAAAATGGGCTTCCACACTGGAAGTCTCATCCTGCCTACAAAATGAGCTTTTATGTTTAGTAATCATTTTTTTTAGCTCTCTGATCATTTTGCCAACATATAGCTGGTCACATGGGCATTGCAGCACATAGACAATCCCTATAGTCTGGCATGTGTTGTGGGAATGTATCCTGTACTGCATTTTTCTTTGCTCCAAGTAGCTGCAAATGCAAGCTACTTTCAATGAAGTTGCTGGGGTGGAAGCTAGTTGATGAAAAAAATGATTTCAGTCTGTCTCCTTCATGTACAGTGATGATACTAGTTCCCCCTTCTCATCTGAGATACAGATGTCAAGAAATGCCACACTTTTTTGACTCACTGTTGCTGAGAACTGTAGATTTAGGTCTCTGGTATTTATTTACTGGACAAACACCTGCAATTTCTCTTCACTCCCCCACCAGATGAGCAAAATATGATCAATAAAGTGTCTGCAGAAGTTTGTATTTATGAAATACTCATTCCTTTCTCTGTTCAGAATATTTTCCATTTCAGAACTGTACATGTAGCAACTGGCATATCCTCATGCCATGGTGCTCCCTATTGCCGTTCCCTTGATTTGTCCATAGTACTGGTTCTCAAATGTAAAGCCATGTTTGTGGAGCACCATGGCCGTCATTTCCTGCAGTAGTCTTGTGGGGTACTTAGAGCCTCATGGCCTGCCCTGTAATGTTTTGCTCATTGCTTCAATACCTCCAGTGTGAGGGATGGACTTGTAGCGCTCTGTTACGTCAATGGTGACTAAGGTGGAGTCTTTGAGTCTGTTGTTTTGTTTCATTTCCCTAACAGGTTCAACACCTGGGTATTATTCTTTGAGGCAGTATAGAGCAGTGGGTTAAGGCTCTGATATGCAGATCTGGAGACCTGGGTTTGATCCCACAGCCTCCTAGGTGCATACTGTGTGATCCTGAGCAAGCCACTTAACTTCCTTGTGCTCAGAGGTCTCATCTGGAAACAGGCTTTGGCTTAGTGTGCTACTCCTGGTTAAACAATGTTCCCTTTTCTTCTATGTATGTGGAAGTTTTCTCTATCCAAGGTTTAGGTGGAAGTTGATGAACATAGAGAAGGGTTCTAAAACAAATTCTATCCTGACACGACTGTCCTGCCTGGAGGCTTAATAGCATTTTTATGAATCTTTGGGATAGAATAAATCAGGGGTGTATGGGTGTTCACTTTACACAATAGGTCCCCTCCCACTCTTCTAACCATCTCAAATAACCTATTTCTTGTATCAAGTCCCTGATCTCTGCTTGTATTTCTGTTTTTGGATCCTACTTTAAGATGATATAGTTGTCTTGTGCTTGCAGCAGTTCTAGCTATATATCTCAATATTGTTCCATGTCCCTGACAACTATGCCTCCACCCTTATCAGCCAGTTTAATGACCACAGAGGGGTCATTTGCCATGCTGGTAATTCTTGTTATACTTTTGTAATATTGAAGTGTGGTTTAGGCTTTATCATTTGTATTTCCTATATTTTCTTTTGAACCAGAACTGTACTGTAAACAGGTAATACATGCACAAGCTATATTTTGCAGTCCCATTTCTTGAATTACTATTGCACACTCCTAATTTCACACTGAACCGACTGATGACAGCTCTCAGCTTATCACAGGTGAGCCGATGATGTTAATGACATCGAGAGTGAGCAGCTAATCTGGAACGCATTTGGTCAATGCTCAGTCTACTTAAGTAGTGGTCACTCTGTTAAAAGTCAGTCAATTGCCAACTGCTTTCAAGCTGTTTCTGCTGACTATTATTCTTCCTTAACCTGCCTGTTTGCCAGTATCCCCTTTAACTAGAAGAAGAAGAAGAAGAGGAAGACCAAGGCCTTGCTTATGTCCAGCACCCACAGCAAAAATAAGCACCACTCCCTCATCATCTCCAACTCATGCAGTGAGCTGCTTGAACAAGTTCACTTGTTCAAGTATCTGGGGGTCACAATAGATGATACCTGCACGTTTGCGCAACATATTGACTCTCTGGTCAAGACAGCAAATTCCAAGATTAGTGTCCTGTACAGGTACAGGCAATATGTCTCTCCAGGGGCCCATAAACCTCTCAGTCCACAGCTCAATTGTATCTACTATTGACTATGGACTAGTGGTTTATGGGGCGGCAATGAATACAGCACTCAAGAGGGTTCAGACTGCACTCAACAAAGCCTGCAGACTCACCCTGGATGTTGAGCATGGCACTCACACCTGTACTCTGTATGAACATGCAAACTGAGTTTCATTAAGAAACAGTGTCAAATTCCAGACTTGCATCCTAGGGAAGAAGGCTCTATTGAGTAAAACACCACCTTGTGTAGGCAGTTTGATCAAGGTGGCCAACTCATTACAGGTCACCAGAGGGAGGACTAGGGGGCCTTGGTGATCCCCTTCCGTCGCACCTCACTCGGGCAATGTGCATTTGCCTACCAGGCCCCCCTATGGATGAATGAACTCCCTGGGAACCTCTTGGCCACCAATTGTCTGGCACAATTCAAAACTGACCTCAAACAGCACCTAATAACACTCTCTAAGTGCACCTGCCCCTGAGTCCAGCCAACCTACTCTCTCTTCTCCCCCACAAGCACTAGGCAGGCCTCAGGTACCCCTCCCTTTGTCCCTTCTCATGACTTGCCCCAGCAATCAGTTTGCATCATGCTCCTTTGGCACCTGCCACCCCCTCTCCCTCCTGCAACTCACAATCCCATGAGTTTCCCAAACAGTCACTACTAATGCTGGCTGCCAGACCATGCCCCCTCACACTCCACCATTTTACTGTAGCATGTCCTCTCCACTCAGCCTCCCCTCACTCCACCATTTCTCCCTATACCTTATCGTCCCTCTTCCCCCAACCTCTCACCTCCACTGCAGTATTTACCTCTCTCTCTCTCTCTCTCTCATACCTCCCTTCTTCACCCCTCTGCCAGCTATCCCCGTCCCTCTGAACTACTGACAAGGTACTTTGTGGCTGCTTATTCTCCCCCACCCTCATAAAGTGTTTTTTCTTGTTATTTAACTTGTACCTATGTTTTGAGTTATTCTGTAAGTTCTGAATCCAAGCTGTATCATTCATTGTGGTGGGCCAGATGGGGTGCACCCCAGGGTCCTTAAAGAACTAAGAGAGGTGGTGGCTGAACCGCTGGCTATCCTGTTTAGCCGATCACTGGAAACAGGGGAGGTACCCAAAGACTGGAGGAGAGCAGATGTAGTCCCCTTATACAAAAGTGGGAACAAAGAGGAAGACGGGAACTACAGACCAGTCAGCCTCACCTTGATAGTGGGGAAGATCATGGAAGCACTACTGAAGGAGAGATTGGTGGAACATCTGGTTGTCAATGGACTACAGGACCCAAGGCAGCATGGTTTCACCAGGGGGAGGTCATGTCAGATCAACCTCGTTGAATTTTTTGACTGGGTGACTAGGGAGGTGGATCAGGGGAAGGCAGTGGACATGGCCTATCTGGACTTCAGCAAGGCCTTTGACACTGTGCACATAGAAGACTATTACACAAACTGGGGAATATGGGTGTGGGCAGGACAGTAGTGTGGTGGGTAGGTAACTGGCTGGGTGGCAGGACACAGAGGGTGGTGGTAAATGGCTGTCACTCCACAGAGGGAAGAGTGACCAGTGGGGTACCACAGGGATCAGTGCTGGGACCGGTCCTATTCAACATCTTCATCAGTGACATTGCGCAGGACCTAGAAGGCAGAATTTCACTGTTCGCTGATGACACAAAGCTCTGTAACAGAGTACATCCTTTGGATGGCTAGCATCAGCTCCCTATCTGTTTCTTCCTCCTGGGCTGGTGGTCTATAGACCACACCTGTGCGGATGGCTGTCCCCATTTTCCTTTCCAGCTTAACCCACAGTATCTCTCCCCATTTGCTCCCCATGTTCCTCCTGGATCTCTGTGGCCCTTATGTCATTTTTCACACAGTGCCACTCCTCCTCCCTTCCTGCCTGCTCTGTCTCTTCTGAATATGTTGTAGCCAGGTATGGCCATCTCCCAGTCATGGTTATCATTACACCAGGTTTCAGTGATGGCCACAATGTCCAGGTCTGACTGTACCATGACAGCCTCCAGATCTTCCATCTTGTTGCTAAGGCTCCTGGCATTTGCACACATGGCTTTCCATGATTTGACCTCCCTAGACTGTTTCACTGTTCTACTCCAGCCCCTTCCTTGGTTGTCATTTATCCCTGGTTCTCCTTGCTGTCTGCCCTTCTGCTGAATTTTGCCCCTTTTCTGCTTATCCACCTCTTAGGCGCTAATCTCCATCTTTTTCACACTGCTTTGCAGAGATAGCCACTCCTCTGGTTCACTGGTTCCACTGCTAGCTGTGGGGGGTGAGCAAGTAGGCACCCTCCTTGCTGGCCTGCCATCCCCCTTTGCTAGTTTAAATGCTTGTCAATGTAGCTTTTAAACTTATCATTGAGTGCTTGGATTCCCCTCCAGGATGGATGCAGGCTGTCAGGCTTGAACAAACCTCCATCCCTCCAGGTGGGTCCCCAGTCACCAATGAATCCAAACCCTTCCTCACAGCACCAGTTCTTCAACCATGAGTTGAAGTTCCTGGTGCATGCACTCCTATGCTCTCCCTTGCCTCTCACAGGTAGTACTTCTGAGAAAGTGACAGAAGTAGCTACTTGCTTGAGACCCCTCCCCAGTTTCCTAAACTCTTCCTGAACTTCCTTTGGCTCCCCATTTGCCAGGTCATTAGTACCTAGGTGGATAATAACATCCAGCTCACCCTCCCGTCTTGCCTTCCCAGTGATCCCCAGGATCTTCCTTCCATCAGACAGAATGAGAAGCGACCTGCAGAAACTTGAAGAATGGTCAGGGGTTTGGCAGTTGAAATTCAATGCAAAGAAGTGCAAGATAATGCATATGGGGCACAAAAACCCTGGCACAATATATCAGTTGGGGGGTGAGGATATAGCATGCACCAAGCAGGAAAGGGATCTTGGAGTTATCATCTCTGATGACCTCAAGGTAGGAACAGTGTGACAAGGCAGCAGGCAAAGCAAATATGATGCTGGGATGTATAGGCAGGGGCATCACCAGCAGGAAAAGGGAGGTCATAATTCATGCTATACAAGACACTAGTGAGGCCCCACCTGGAGTACAGTGTACAGTTCTGGAGACCATACCTATGTAAGGACATAGACAGGGTAGAGAAGGTTCAGAGGAGGGCAACAAAGATGGTGCATGGATTGCATCACAAGTCCTATGAAGACAGGCTGAAAGAACTGAACATGTACTCCCTGGAGGAGAGGAGGGAGAGAGGGGATATGATAGAGACATACAAGTATCTTACAGGGAGGAACAGGGTGCAGGAAAACACTATTTTTAAGCGAAAAGATGTTCCAGAACTAGAGGGCATGGGATGAAGTTGAGGAGGACGATTCAGAGGAAACATGAGAAAGAATTCTTCACAGAACAGGTGGTGGACAAGTGGAACACCCTGCCAGAGGAAGTGGTGAGGGCTGAAACAATCACGGGATTTAAGAATGCATGGGATAGACATAAAGGAATTCTGGAGGTCAGGGGTAAGGGGCAATAGACTTCTAGGAAAACAAACTGAACTTACAAGCTCAAATGGGCAGACTGGGTGGGCCATAGGCCCTTATCTGCCGACACTGTCTATGTATCTATGTATCTATGTACCTTTGCTTTCTCCTATTGTACTTTGTTTTGCAATCTAAGATGTGGAACCTTTGTAAAAGAACTTGTGCTCAAAGGTTTTTTCCAAATCACTAAATAAATAAATTAAATAAACTAGGATTTTGTTGTCGGTTTTCTTTAGCATTAATAATTTTCTTTTTTTTTTTAACTGGTAGGTACCTAAGCAGCTGAACGGTGGTGAACAGAACGTTGTGATCCCCCACATCAGCAGTGAATGACTGCACGGTGTGACCATTCACTGCTGATGTAGGAGATCACAAAGTTCTATTCAAAACTATTCAGCTGCTCAGGTACCTGCCAGTTAAGAAAAAAAGGAAAATTATTAGTACTAAAGAAAACAGACAACAGAATCCTAGTTAGAGGGGACAGCAGCAGACAGGGTCAGGCAGGTTAAGGAAAAAAAATAGTTCCGTAGAATCTGCTTGAAAGCAGATGCACCATGTAACTGCAAATGCTTAGTTGGAAGCAACCAAAATGATTACTTTTTTTAATTATTTGTACTCAGTAAAGGCTCACTCACTAATGTCTGCTGTATTATTTAATTTTGTGGTGCGGTAGGACTCGTGAACATAGCGATGCTTTTTTGACTACAATAATGACCTGTTCTACAGTATATATTTCCACAGCTATGCTTTTGCCAGCACTAGGCATATATGTAGTCTTAGCTCCTAATGAATACTTGATTTGGCACTGGTAATCATCTACTTTACTTTCTACAGTGAACTGCACTTTAAGACTCAGATTTCTGTAGAAATGGTATAGGTCTGCTTTAAGCTGGACAGTGTCTAATGGTTTAAAACTAGAAAATGATAGTCCCAGAGATAATTAGAGCTGGGCAAAAGTTTGCAAATTCTGCTTTAGCAGAACTTCCATAAAATTCCACAACTTTTGTGGAATTTTCCAAACTTCCACCTTTGGCAAAATCAAAAATCTTCCGAATGTGTTTAGTAAATTTTGGCCCTGTTCCATGGAGTTTTCTTGTTGCACTGCAGAATAATACCCATGAACTGTGGAACTAATCCACAATTCATGTAATTATCCCCCAGTTCAGACAGAAGAAAAACAAATTACCTGGTGTCTAGTGGCACACTCCCACCCTCCGGTTGCCGGCCTCATAACAACATTTAATATTTCCCTGATCCTTGGTATCTAGTGGCAGCCCCAACCCTCTGGTCACCAGCCCCATAAAAACATCTATTATTTCTGGTGTCCAGTAGACCCTCCCCTAACCCAATGCCTACACAACTGTAAATACACTTATCATTGGTGTTCAGTGGTCCTGCCCCCCACCCCATGCCACCTTCATTGTAAAGATATGTTTCCCTGGTGTCCAATGGTCCCTCCCCACCAGATCCCTGCCCCAGTAATGGGGAAATCCCACCCTGGTTTGAAAATCCCCTCAAAGGTGATTGCAGTTCGCCACTGCCATGCTGGATACCTGGCACAAGTAAGTCCCTCCCAACAACACAGCCCTGTCCCTGCTCCAGAACAGTGATCTTTGAACCCCGCCCATACCTCGTTGGTGTTCAGTGCTATCCCTCCTGTGGCACCTGCAAACCCCCCTCTGGTCTCACCTCTACCTGAACACTGCAAGTTGAAGGACAGGAGTGACACAGCTCCCTCCACACACCACCTCAGCTGTCCCTGCCATCTCATGAATCTGAGAGCATGCTGCTTATTTATAGGGCACCTTGCCCTATAAATAAGCAGCATGCTCTCAGCTTAGTCAGATGGCGGCTGGCCAAGGTGGTATGTGGAGGGCTGTGTCACTTGCTGTTGCTTCACCGTGACACTGATGTTCATGTAAAGGAGACCAGGGGGATGGGTTGCAGGTACCACGGGAGGGGGGTGACACTGAACACCAGTGAGGGATGGGCTGGAGGGGTCGAATATCACTGTTCAGGAATGGGTCCAGAGCTGTGTTGTTGGGAAGGGGACTCACTTGCACCAGGTATCCTGCACAGCAGTGGTGAGCTGATGATCACTGTGTGGGGGGGCGGTGTCAAACCTGGGTGGGCATCCTCAATTACAGGGACAGGGATTTGGTGGGGGGAAGGACCACTGGAGACCAGGGAAACATATCTTTACAATTGGGCAGTCATCAAGTAGGGGGGAGGGACCACTAAACACCAATGATAAATGTCATTGCACTCAGGTGGGCATTGGATAGGGGAGGGACCCTGGACACCAGCAATAAAATGTCTTTACACTCAGGTGGGCATTAAGTGGGGGAGGGACCACTAACCACTAATGATAAATGTCTTTACACTTGGGTAGGCATCGGGAAGGGGAGGGACCACTGGACACCAATGATAATAAATGTTTTTACAGGGCTGGTGACTGGAAGGTGGGAGGTGCTAATAGACACCTGGGATTGGGGAAATATTAAATGTGCATTACAGTGTCAGTGATGGGAGGGTGGAGGCTTCCACTAGACACCAGGGAAATATTAAATGGTAGGGTGCCAGCAATCTGAGAGTGGGGGATGCCACTAGACATCAGGGATTATTGGGAAACTATAACTATATATAGGAGCTTTTAGGGGACCGATGATAGTTGATACACATTAATACATTCATTACGTAGTTCAGTGACTCACTGAACTGTAGTATGAATGTATGAACTGCGAAATAATGTATTGAACTGCTGAAAGAAATTCAACAGAACTGATCTCCGAGAGTGATCAGTTCTGCAGAATTTTGTTCCACAGTTTAATACATTAATCCACAGTTCATACATTTATTCCACTGTTCAAAGTCAGAATTTCCAAGAAAGTTGCTAATTTGATTTCCGAATTTTTCATTGAAGCGTAAGTTCGACTTTCATGGAAATACCGCCAGCAGAAGTTTTTTTTTCACACAGCTCTAGAAACAATACTTCTTGGTCTACCTGTGTGATTGTTCTTTTAAACTGAAAATGGCTACATGCCTCTGTTGCCTTTGCTCATCATTCTCGGCTGACTGCTTCCTCCTCCTCCAGCTGTGCCTTCAGTTTCTTCTGCCTTCCTTTCTCTGCTTCTCAACTCATACCTGTTTGAATGTCTTGGTTTTGTGTCTTGCTGCCTGTTCTGTTCTCTGTTAGGGCTTCTTGGCTGGTTGCATGTGTCTAACAAATCAGATCAGTTGTCATGGTGCCTGAAATGACTCCTTGGGTAACTATCAGAATTGTCTGACCCCGAATCTGAATAATTACCCCAGCTAATAATATTCTTATATGTGTAAACTTTATTATCATGGTACTCTACCATGTTTCTCTGAAATGTGTGTAATTTCTGCTGCCTAATTGATTGTTCAAAGTCATTCAACTTTTTCTTTGTATCCTCAAGCCATTCATTAAACTCCGCTAGCTTTAGGTTAGTTTTTAATGGCTCTTCCTTTTTATTTAGTTCTTTTACAATCTTTCTCCTTTCCTCTGTGATAATTTTGAGTAAGGTCAGCTTAAAATCCATGCTGCAGTTTGTTCATGTTCCATCCCACTTCTTGTTTAGAATGTATTAATGCCTGTTAGAGACGCAGAGAATTTAATTTCCTTCGGAGAAATGGCGGCTAAGTGGTCAATTTTGCCACACGGAGTAATTCACGAAATTTTCTGCATTAGGCGGAATTTTGCCAAGGTGGAATTTTGCCTAATGCAGGTGAAATTTCATCTTCCATGGGCGAAATTTCACCAAGGAGGGTGACATTTCACCATGGAAGGAGAAATGTTACCATTCCACCAGGCAAAACTTTGCCATTCTGCCGGGCGAAATTTCGCATTTCGCTTCTCGAAATGGATGCAATTTTATGGATTACTCCATGAAGCAAATTTTCCTCACTTCACCCACCACTAATGCCTATTTTGGGTTCTATGCCACCTCTCGAGCTGTGGTTGTCCTCTAAGAACTAATCCGGGGTTAAACCATGCCACACAAACTGGAAATACCTTGTTTTTAGAGTTTCTATTTTTCTGCATCATACCTTTCTTGGACTGAGACAGAAAGGTCCCTATTGCTTTTCATAGTCTCGATTAGCCTGTCCCAATCTACTTGACTGAACATAGCAAATGTATAAATGCTAAAGTCAAATGCTGGCACCATCGGTTCCAGTGATAAAAGACTTTATTGTATCCAATGGCCTAAAAAAGCTCAGGTACAGAAACCTCTACCAGTTTTGCTGGTATAACAGCATCATCAGGAGGACTTCAGGAGGAAAGCCTGTAAGACTAAATCTGATCCCGACTGGGCTGCTTTTAGAACTGTGAGGAACCATTATACAAGACTTATTCAAGCTGAAAAGGCTGAATACTTCTAGTCTGCTCTGGATTCTTCTAAAAACAATGCAGCCAAATTCGACAAACTCTAAGGGAAATTGAAGGGCACAGCTCGCTCTCGTCCCTCCCAACTAAAATAGTCTCTAGTGCAAATACTTTTACAAGTAGTGATGATATACTACACCAGTTAAACAATCACTTTGCTACCACCAGCCTAGCATTTGACTCCTCTCTGCTTAGTAAGCTACTCCCTCAGCCTTCTGCTGGTGCCCCTTTGTGCCCAACAGCTAAAGCCCACCCTCCCCCCACTCAATTTAGCTTCAGTCCTGTCTCCCTCCAACAGGTAGAGGATCTATTAATTACCCTGGACACCAAAAAAAAGCACTGGAGCCAATATGCTGGAGCCCTTTTTCCTAAAACTAGGCTACTACTTTTTGTCCCCACCTATCACCCAACTGTTCAACCTGTCTCTTTCACAAGTTACTCTACCCGCTGACTGGAAAGTAGCACATGTTATTCCACTATTCAAATCTGGTGATCCAAGTGATCTCAATAACTACTGGTCAATCTCATTATTACCAATCTTATTCAAGCTAATTGAAAAACTAGTTAATTCCCAACTCAGAGTCCACCTAGAATCTGAAAACTTACCGAACCCTGTTCAATCTGGGTTCAGGCCAAAACACAGCACAGTATCAGCCTTGGCCAAAATTACTAATGACTGGCAAACTTCTCTTGATTCCAAAAACCATGTTTGTGCTCTTCTTCTAGACTTGAGTAAGGCTTTTGACACTTCATCATCAGCTATTATTAGCTACATAAAATAATCTTGGGCTAGACGACATCTCCTCAAAATGGTTTTCTCACTACCTTACAGGTAGGCATCAGCAGGTAAAAGCCAATGGTGCACTGTCTCCTTTAAAAACACTCCAGAGGGGAGTTCTTCAGGGGTCCTTCTGGGGACCCTTGTTATTTGCCGTTTACATTAACGACATTGACTGCAAAATTAACACTGCAAGTGTACACCTCTTTGCAGATGACACTGTGCTTTATGTTGCTAGACCCCCCCTTCAGCTCATCTGCCTTGAACTACTGAATGAACCTGATAATCTCCAACAAAACCTGTTCCATCTAAAGTTGCTACTTAATGCAAAAAAACTAAAATGATGCTCCTTTCTCCTCACAACAAAGAAGTAATATCCAACCCCTCAAATGCTAAGTACCACATTAAGACCATCCTGGGGAGACACTTGAATCAGCAGAGAAATTTAAATACCTAGGCTTCTGGCTCAACTGTAAACTAGTTTTTGTCATGCACATTGAGGAAATAGCCAAAAAAACTACTTTAAAGGCTTGGTCTCTTTTACTGTATAAAGCATCTGCTTACCTATGACTTTAAACTTAGATTGTTCTAAATGACCTTCATCCCACTAATTGATTACGAGGACTTCCTTTACAGCCATAGTCCTAAATCATCTTTATACACCCTGGATACACTTTACCATAGGACCTTAAGATTCATCACAGATGCCCTGTTTAACACCCATCATTGTTCTCTCTATTTGCAGATCAGTTGGACATCACTTAGTACTAGGAGGTGGTGAAATGCTTCCCTCTGGGTGTATCGCGCCATCACAGTGAAACTTCCTCCATACAACTGCACCCTCTTCAAACACACTTTATGCATGTATACACTTAGAAAACTCTCATATATAACATTTGACATTCCTAGGATAAGAACTTAGTTTGGTTCCTCATCTATAAGCCATGCTCTATCCACCCTATGGAACTCTACACAAAAGACAGTCAAACTCAAGCATACTGTTGGGATTTGTACCCTTAATTCCCTGCTCAGACTTACTGTACTTAGAAGGATGAATGCAATTGCTATACATAAACACCCTAGATGCATTAATGAACTCCGACCCTGGACCAACACTATAGTACTTACATCTACCTTCAGTCCTCTCATCCCTTGCTTTCTGCCCACCTTCCTACTTGTATCTTTCCTTTCTGGCCTTGTATCCTCTCCATCTTACTTATCTTTTCCCCACTCTACTTTATCCTTATGCACTTAACACTGCTCTCTCCTCTTTCATCAGCTGTGCTCCCTTCTCTTCCCTGTTGTCATTCACTTAGCTTTGGGCCATACATCCTAGGCTAGATATGTATAGTTCACCTTCCTGTGTTGTGATCCAATTGCAGGTAATTGTTGCATTTGTATTTTTATGAATTTTTTTAGTATTTGTATTGTAATTGTTTCCCTCCAGGACCTTCTCACAAATGAGTTGTCTCAATGGTCTTATCCTGGTAATATAAAAATTGAATTGAAATTGAATTGAATGACACTGTGATACCAGTGAAACAGGTCGAGGTTTCTGTACTTGAGCTGTTTTAGGCCATTGGATTTCAATAAAGCCTTTTTCACTGGAATTGATGGTGCCAGTGTTTGACCTTTGCATCTAGTTCTCCACATTTATGCTGGGCACATCTGAGGTGTGTTTTGAGTGGAATTGCTGCAGGGGAAATGTATAAATGCTGTCTACACTTACCTAGCTATACTTCGGCAGAGTCATCCATAATGCTCAAACAAAAATGTAATAGTAGCAAGCACAGAAAATGCAGGTGAAAATATAAGTACCCGGACTCTCTTAGTGTAATACATTTTAGTCTTTGCTCTTTGCGTATCAACTTCTGTAGCACACAGGGCCTTAGTCTCCCTCTGCCAGATCCAAAGCCTAACATGTGAGTTCCTGAAGGTGGTCACTATAGTGTGTTGTGTTGTTTGATGAAGCAAACCCAAGATTGCCTGCAGGAAACAATGTTTTTAGATTTGGAGGTAGGAGACATCATATTGTGCTTCAAGGTGGACTGGCAATTGTCCGCATCTAAGCACACACATGGGTGGCTCTGGAGGTAGCTACTGTGGTGTTCATACAAGACAGAGAGGGGATGGGTTTGCCGTGACATATCTGAATGGATCTATTCTGTCCTGGGTAAGGGAACTAGAAGCACAAGAACAAGGATGAGGGGAGACTGCTGTGCTCATGGATTGCTCAACATGGTTTCATCGCCAGATACATAGCCAGCTGGCTAGGAAAGCTGCATGCAGTGAAAGGGGAACCAGTGAACATCTGGTGATACATGAACCATGGTTTCTTTGGCTGTACTAGTACATACCCAGCCTTGGCCTACTCTCAGGTGTTGCCCTTCACTCCTTCCCTGTCCCATCCCCTTTTCTACCACTACAGCTTGCAGAACTGGTACTTGTTGGAGCTGTCATGGTGGAACCTTTCCATGCTCTTTTCCTTCCCCCTGCATCCCTTTCTTCTCCCATTCCTTTCCTCATGTTTTCTATACTAGATGACCCCAGATGCCCACACTCACATGCATGTCTGCCTGCAAGAGCTGTGAGAATGGCTATTAATGGTGTAGAGACTGTAGTATGTATGTTTATTGGTGGAAAAGGTAACCAGTTAAACTGTTGCCACAGAGTCAACAGATTCTATTGTTCTTCTGGAACTGTTAAATGTGTTCTCTTATGCTTTTTTTTATAACTTTAAGTATACTAATATCAATGTTATTTTATAAATTTCTGTTATTTAATTTTGTGAACTATTTATTAATATGTTTATTTCACATAGTTCCATTTGTTTGTGAGTTAGTTTTTGCTTTAATTTTTAATTTGAGAATGCAGGCTTAGTTTTTGAAAAACAACCTCCTGTCATGTTCACTTTTGTGGTTACTTTATAATTGGACTTATCTGCCATCTTGATTTTAATTTAATCATAGATGGCTTTTGTTTATCTGCTATTTGGTAGTTTCAATGGTTTTCGATGTTGATCTGCTCTTCAGTGCTGAAAGTCTTTGCAAAATAATCTTTGAGAATCGCATTGTTTATTTTATAAAAGTCTGCAAGAAGATTGTAATTTTTTAAACTCAGTATACTGCATGTCACATTTAATATAATCTGCAAGCTTTGTGTAGTGTTTTATCATTTTGAAGCTCATATGTTTTAACTGAAATGGATGAGCAGCTTGTCATGTTTAGTCAAATTATGGTCGTACCACAGATGTTTAGAATATGGACGTATATTTTTGCACATTATAGGGGATCAAGGGAGGGGAAAACAGTTTTTTAGATAATTAGGAAAAAAGAAGATAAAGGGGAATTGTAAGGCTGTCAGAAGAGAGCAGAATAATAAAGAAGGATGAGCAGAAGACAGCTATGCTTAATGATTACTTCTGTTATGTATTCACTGTGGAGGATAGCAGGCCTTTGCAACAAAGTGGTATAAAGGCTGCTGCACAGAGATCTCAGAAATGGGGCTGCTGGTAATCACATGGGGAAAGGGTCAGGAAGTAGATAAGGCCCCAGGGCAGGATGGACTGCACCTGAGGGTGATCTGGGAAGTAATATTCAATAGCTCACTATGAACTGGAGTAGTTCAGAAAGAGTGAAGGGTAGCAGACATAGTTCCACTCCACAAGGGAGGGGACAAAGAACAAATGGGTAACTATAGGCCTGTCAGTCTTACCTCCATAGGGGGTAAACTGACAGAGACACTTGTCAAGGAGGATCTAGTGGACTACCTGAAGAGACACGGGCTTCAGGATAGTCGGTAGCATGGATTCTTGGCAGGGAGGTCTTGTCAGACCAACCTGATAGTATTCTTTAATTGGGTAACTAAGGCAGTAGATAAGTGATAATCAGTGGATTTTCTCTACTTCAACTTCAGCAAGGCATTCGACTCAGTGCCACATAGAAGGCAGCTGAATAAGTTAGAGGATCTGGGTGCAGTGAAGGACCTAGTTAGATGGGTGGGAAGTCGTGTGTGAGAAAACAGTAGAGGGTGGTAATAAAAGAGGTCAAGTCAGGGGAGAGGGAGGTCACGATTGGGGTGCTACAAAGGTCAGTCCTGGGACCAACCCTTTTTTTTTATGTTTAAAATCTTTGATTAGTCAGGTAAATAGCAAACGTAATATGGCATTACAGGTAATCCACAGCTCCTCTTCCAACCACTGAGGTTGCTGCTCTCACATTTTCTGCAGTACATTTCAATGTTCAATGCAGTATTATCTGTACCTGTCTAGACTAGATTTTGACCTTGGTTTAACTTATAATTCCTCCAAACTATATACATCACATCATCCATTACACTTATATCTGGGTATCCTTCCTTCTTTTACTTTACTTTTGTATTGTTGTTGTGCTTTAAGAGTGTTAGACCTTGAATATAGTCTGCTTTCCCTTCCCCCTTCCCGTACCATTTATGTCCACAAGCAGATCTTCATGAACCTTCTCAAAATATCTCTACAGGTTTGCCCCTCTTATAAAGCCCTTACCTATGATTCTCCTCAAGGATTCCATCCCCGCCTCTGGTCCTCTCCTCAGCACACAGGTAGCATTCGAATCCTCCACTGCTGATCCAAGATATTCTTTCTCTCCAGTTGTAGTCTTAGGAAGCAACAAGCACAGCCTTCAACTATTTATGTTATTCCTTGCCTTAGTGCCATTGCTTCCCCTATCGGCAATGAGTTAATATACACTCCCCATTTATTCATGAATAATTCCTCACTCCCGTATCTTTGATATGTCAACTTCTCCAGTGCCGGGGTGTTTATTACCAGGGTTTTCCATTGCCCCAATGAGGGTCGGACATATGAGACCCAGGTATTTTGGATACACTGTCTCACCATATTCAATAGTACCCTTATTGTTCTGGGATATGGTTCAAAGAGACTGCTGTGTCCACTACCGGGATATGCATGACATTTGTCACTGCATTGATTATCTCTGTACAGAAGGGATGAAGTTCCCCACACTCCCAGAAATAGTGGACATATGTGCCCCTTGCTCCATTGCACCTACCACATATTGGTGAGACTGAGTGATGGAACTTATAGACTACCATTTGGGGGAAGGGGCAATATAAACTGTGCAGAAATTTATATTGTGATTCTTTGAACTTATTGCACATCAGTAATCAAATATGTGATTGCAAGACCAAAGACCAGTTTTCTTCTGTGATCTGGAGTCTCAAGTCTCTCTCCCACAGTCCCTTGACCTTAAGAGATCTATCTGGGAACAGATCCCGATCCTGCCTTACTGCCTGTGCTATAAAACCCTTGCGTATAACCTGTTTGTTCCATATCAATTCCTCTAGGAGTTCCAATGCAGAGGCCTGTCCATTAGGGCCTCTTCTTGCTGTGGTAAAGGCTCTGATCTGAAGTACTTGTACCTTTGTGAGGCTGGGATACCATACTTCTCCAGCAGTTCTTCGAAAGTTCAAAAACCTTCCCTCCTCCATAAGTCTTTGAGGCATTGTACCCCTCCTTCTCCCAAAGTTCAAATCCTCCCCCCTCTAACCCTGGTAGGAAGGCTGGGATCCCCACCACCGGGACCAAACCTGTTTCTATGCTCTCCCCCTCTGCCTTTTCCTGGCCTGCTCCCATGCTTCCAATGTCCATTCCACCAGTGGGTTCCTACACGATGTCCTATGGTATGCCCTCTTACTTTCTGTGTCAAGGTATGCTGTCAGGCAAACTCTTGTGTCTTCACCCTCTAAATCCACCCAACTTGCCTCATTTCCTCATCATATCCAGTCTTGAATATATCTGTTCAGTATAGCTAGTGCATGACCACTAATGTCCGGGAATTTAAAGCCTCCTTTCTCCTTTCTGCACTTCAATCTTAACAGACTCATACTAGGCCTCTTATTCTGCCAGATAAATCTACTAAACTCTTTCTCTATATCTTTGTAGTCCCCACTAGTTAAGCCCAATTGGTAGCATCTGCATTAGGTATAGGATCCTAGGGAGCACATTCATTTTTAGAAGGTTAATGTGCCCCATCCAGGAAATTGGAAGTGCCCGCCACCTCTCCATATCTGCTTTAAGTGTTCGTAGTAGGGGTTCATAATTAATCTCCTATAGTCCAGCCAGGTCTTTCCCAACCTTAATCCCTAGGTAGGTAAAGTTGTCTTTCACCACCTTAAACCCCTATGTATAAGCTCTGTCCCTATCTGCTGGTCCTGCAATCCTAAACATTTCTGATTTAATTAGGTTAAGCTTGTAGCCAGAAAAACTTGTGAATTCCTGAACTACCTGTAGCAAAGCTGGTGTGGTGGTTTCCTGGTGCATGGTAGGCGACAGGAGATCATCCACATAGAGGGTCAATTTCTGGTGTATTCCCAACTTTCCCATCACCCCCTGAATTCTTGCATCTTCTCATATCTGAATAGCCAGAGGTTCGATTGCCAAGGCAAAAAGAAGTGAGGAGAGGGGGCATCCCTGCCACGTTCCCCTGCATAGCTCAGACATTGTGGATCGGCCCCCATTGACCAAAACCTGGGCCCTTTGGTTCTTGTACAGCATTTGAGTCATATTTAAATATGTGTCCCCCTGTCCGAATCTCCTCATCACCTCAAATAAACAGGGCCATTCTATGTGATCAAATGCCTTTTCAGCGTCCACAGACAGCACCACCACTTGTCCTTTATATTGATTTCCCCTTTGGATTATATTGAGGAGCCGCCTCATATTATGATAAGACTGACGTCCCTGTATAAATTCAGTCTGGTCTGCATGTACCAGATGGGGTAAGATCCATTCTAGTCTGCGAGCCAGTACCTTTGCAAAGATTTTAGTGTCGCAGTTTAGGAGTGAAATGGGACAGTATGACCCACACTCTTCGGGGTCCTTACCTGGTTTTGGGATTACACAGATCATTGCCTGTAGGCCACTTGCTGGTAATCCATTCTCCTCTCCTGCATCCTTCAACAATACCAGCCATGACCCCAGTGAGGTCACCCCACAATTCCTTATAGTATTCCATAACAAAGCCATTGGGCCCTCCTGCTTTCCCATTCTTCATTGCTGCCATTGCCCCCCAATCTCTCCTGCTGTTATCCTTTCCCTAGTTTCTCCCTTTGCTCCTCCTGAAGCTCTGGTAACTTCAATCCTTCTAGGAATTGGGTCATTGAAGGTTCTGCATTCCCACAATCTGCTTTGCATAGCTCTTCATAAAAGGCTGCAAATGCCCCCTTTATTTTCTCATTATTCTTTTGTAACTGCCCCCTTCTATCTTCAGTTCCTGTCACCACCACTCTTCCCCTTCTACCCTTTGCCAGCAGAGCTAATATTGTCCATGGTTTATTTCCCCATTCATATAGCCACTGTCTGGCATACAACAGTGATGTGCTATCTTCTCCCGTTAGTAACAAGTTGAGAGCCTCTCTTAGTGCCAGAATCTCCCCTTTAATCTGTTCTGATGGATGCACAATCATTTTCTTTTCTGTGTCTTTCAACTGCTTTTCTAAATCCTGCCTTCTAGTCCTTCTCTGCTTCTTATACCCATTCACATAGCCAGTTATCGCCCCCTGCATGTATGTCTTCCCTGCCTCTGAGTAGATCACTTTTGTGGCGGCGGTAGCTTCATTCATCTCCTTATACTGGTCCCATTGTTGTTTCAGGAATTGTCTAAATTTCTCTGATGTCATCAGGTATGTGGGAAAGCGCCATCCCGGACATGGACCCAATCCCATCCCAGGAAGTCACCTCAACACCACCATGGCATGGTCCAATATATGAATGGGCCCATGCTGAACATCCTGTACCCCTGTATATCCTTCTGTCATGACATATATATAGCCCAGCCTGGACTATGTCCTATGTGGGTTGGAATAGAATGTATATTCCCGAGCCCTGGGGTTAGCTGTCCTCCATACTTTGACCATGTCCAAATCTACCATCCCTTGCTTCCACTGGGTGAGTGCTCTCTCATTTTTGCCCATTCCCTCCGAGTGGTCCACGCTGGGCTCCATTACACAGTTAAAGGCCCCTCCCAGGAATAGATTGGGCAACTGTTCTCTGACCATGACATCCAACAGCTTTTAATAGAATTCAGTGTCAAACACCGATGGGGCATAAATACTGGCATGTGTTATCTGCTCCTCCTTCACTCTGCCCTGCACAAACACATACTGGCCTCTCTATGAGTCTGCCACCACCCTATCCACCATGATGGGGTAGTTCTTATGAAACAATACTGCTACCCCCCACTTATGGGAGTTAAACGCTGCTGCATAGCATGCTCCAACCCAGCCTCCCACCAGTTTTTGGTGTTCCCCCATAGTGAGATAGATCTCTTGAAGTAGCACTACCTGGGCCTGGTGGTTCTTTAGAGCCTGCAACACCATTTTCCTTTTTATGGGGTTGTGGAAACCATGGACATTCCATGATACAATCACATTGTCATTATCCATTTTTATCCCAGTTGTTTTCACTGGCCCACATCCAAATTCCTATAATTTGTCTTCTTCCGTTCAGCACATTAATCTCATATAGTTGCATTATCCCAGCAATATTCACAAGTTTCAGTGTCCCCCCCTTCCCCTCTCAATTACTGCTGCAACCAGCAGGGTTTCAATAAATAGATAATAAAAAATGTTAACAAACTTTGTATTCTTTGAGTAATATATAATATTATAACACTTTTCTTAGAACTGCTAGTCTCATCTGGCAGTTTCCTCCTGTATCCCATAACTCTTACTGGGACTTGAAGGATAGGATACAAACCAATCCACCCTCCACACCCCAACCTTCTCCAATTTTGAAGATGCAAGCACAGATTTCGCCCTCCCCCCTCCCCATACCCACCATTCAGCCAGTCAAAACACACGAGTGAATCACTTCTTTCCCCTCCTCTCCACCCGACCAAACATCAGATCCTTTTTAATCCCCTGTTAGTTCTCTCATCCCCTGCATTTCAGTTTTGCACCCTTATCATGTCTCTTCATATATTCTTCGGGCCTCTCTAACAAGGCCCCTACTTACCCCTGGACTGAGGTGCTGCAACCTTGCACTAGTATGGTACCATCCCCCTCGAGGTGTAGAATTAAAGTGTGGCTTTGGTTTTAATTTATTTGTTATATTATTACAATACTCAAATTTCAGATTTACATAACAATAGAAAAAAAAAACCTCAAACAACAAGATAACGCAGAAGCAGCTGTCGTTGGCTCTGGACATAAGAACATGCTCAAAAAACAAAGACACACATTTTTTACAATGTATGTTTCCTAGTATAGACCAGCTTAGATGCAATATCTCCTTTCTATTGGGAGTTCTGCTACAGTGGGGTCCTGCTTTTATTCATTTTTACAATATATTTATTTGGGATAGGCCCTCTAAGAGGCAATATCTAATTTTCAGTGGGGTGGGGTCCTGTTTTTACAATTCACTTTCCCAGAATAGGCCAGATGAGATACAATATCTCTTTTTCAGTTGGGTCCTGCTGTTTTGGGGTTCTGCTTTTACCTAGTTTTACACTGTATTTACTCTGGACAACCCAGCTGAGTGTCAATGTCTCAGTTGTTTGTTACCATGGATGGCACAGCTGAGATACAATAACTTGTTTTCAGTGAGGGGGGCTGCTTTTGTACATTTTTACAATGTATTTACTCAGGCTAGGCCAGCAGAAATGCAACATTTCATTTCCCCTGGGATTTTGCTTTTACACATGTTGACACTGTATTCACCCAGGATAGCACAGCTCAGATGCAATATTTCATTTTCAGTGGGGGTCCTAGCTTTACACATTTTTACAATGTATTTATGCAGGGTAACATACCCGACATGCAATATTTCATTTTCAGAGGGGGGCCTGCTTTACTAATGTATTTTTCTCAGGACAAACCAGCTGAGATGCAACATCTTTTCATTGGGGTTCTGCTGTAGTGGGTACTGATTTTACCCATTTTATAATGCATTTACACAAGATGGTCCAGCTGAGAGACAATATCTCATTTTCAGTGGGCTCCTGACCCTGAATTTTCAAGACAATATTTTGATTACCCCAGCATATGAACATGACAGGTGTAATTTAGCAAATGCCACTCAAAATGGGATTTTGCAGCGTGACCTTGAAGAAGGGTTTTGGAGGAGAATTGAAAAACGACACCTGCTATGCACATGAGATGGGATAAAAAATTACTACTGTATGTTGAAAATGTGGGTTCAAAAAGTGAAAAAATTGCAAATTATGAGTAAACATTGAAACATGTCAATTCTTGTTCATAATTTTGATGGTTTTTGAGATTTTGACTCCAAATTATCAGTGTAGTCTTATGAATGTGATAGGTGTCATTTATGAAACCCTGGCCAAACTGTCATTTTGTGGCAAACTGTGTAAAGATGTTTTTGGTGGGTTTTAAAAACTGCAACCTATCATGGTCATTAGGTGGGATAATGGAAGGACTGTGTTGAACATTTGGAGTCAAAATTTGCAAAAATAACAAAGTTATTGGTGAATGCTGGGAAAACTCAATGTTTCTTCAACATCATTGTTTTTCTTTATTACATTTTGACCCCACCTTTTCACCATACTATTTTTTTTTACCTCAAGTTATGATCAAGACAGGTGGAATTTTTTAAATCCTGTCTGAAAGGTGATTTCTCACAGCAACTATGAAAATATGTTTTGGAGGACATTTTAAAATGTACAGCTGTCATGTTCTTCAGGTGGGGTAACAAAAGGGCTATGTTGCACATTTGGGGCCAAAAGCTGCACAAATCACAAAGTTATGAGTAACCATTGACAAAATTCAGTGTTTTCTCATAACTTCATTTTTTTTTTGATATTTTGATGCGAAATTGCCAACATAGTCTTTTTATGACCCCACCTTATGATCAGGACAGGAGGAATCTTTCGGATGAGGTGTTAAACTGAGGTCCTATCTGCCTGGATTGGTGGTAGTTCAGGTGGATGTTAAAGATCCCATGGCACTTATTGAAAAGAGTAGGGGAATTTTTATTGAAAAAGAGGACTCCAGAACAAAACAAAAAACAGAGGTACAAAACAAACAAAAACTTATATATAACAGAGCATCAAAAACATGATAAAAAAGCAAAATCAAAATACCCAAGTAGCACAATTAACCCAGAAAAATGTACCTTTAACCTGACCTTGTAAACGAATATCAGCAGCATAAATGTTTCGTAAGTGAGAGTCACATTAGAAAGGAGTTCATTGAACAATACATTGCGCTGCTGTGAAATCCAAAAACAACTAGATTGCCAGATATAAGAGCGAAGAACAGAAACAATTAACATTAATGTGTCAGCAGAATACTTGGACCATTCACCCTTATGTACTCCATACATCAGTGTACATTAGGAAAGAGATAAAAATAAAGGCTCATGCCATTTGTTAGCTAAAAAGGACCAAAAAGCTTGAACATATGGACACTTCAAAAAAAGATGTTCCTGAGTTTCCAAATGTGAAACACAAGAAGCACAATTACAGTACCTGTCACTAATTTGTTTATGCTTATGGGAATTACCTACCGGTAATCTACCATACGAACTCAACCAAACACTATCCCAAATGAAATCAGGCAACCTCCTATTAGAGAGGGTCAAAAGAACTTTTTTCACAGAGTCAGAAGGACAATCCAGAAAGATCAAAGCATCAGTAAAGTCTGTGGAAACAATATAAGCATACAATTGTTTTCTAGTCATGGTTTCCAATTGAGGGATGGAGATACTCCATTTTAATAATTGTCTAAAGAGTTCCAAACCATATTTGGGGAAAAAAGGGGATCTTCTCAAATGGATAAGGTTTCCCCAATTTCCAAAGAGGCAATCCCTTGGAAAACCAAGTTCTGACATAAGGATACCAAAACTTCCAACCAGGTCTAAGTAATGGGCTTAAATTATACGAAACAAAGATACTAACAAAAAAAGCCACTGGATTAATCATAGCTACTCCCTCTTGTCTTATACTTCGATATGTATATCCATGTTTGATGGGGTTCAATCTACTCCCCCAAAAGGCTTGGAAAAAAACACTAAATAAGGAAGTAAATAAAGTCACTGGAGGTGGGAACACATAACTAATATACAAATAAATAGGAACCACCAAAGATTTAATAAGCAGAACCCTCTTACATTTAGCAATTTGTTTCCCCTTCCATCTGGAAACAAGTAACTGAGCCTTATCAAGTTTGTGGGACCAGTCTGCAAAAGCCATATCACCAGCACCAAATTCAACCCCCAAAATAGTCATGGGGTCTCTAGAAATCAGGATACCAGAAAGTTTACAAGAAACAGGAATAGGAGAATCACCTAAAGGAAAACCCCTACTTTTAACATAATTGATCTTTGAACCAGAACAACTGGAAAATAGTGACAAAACATCACTGACAATAGGTCCTTCCTTAATATCAGAAATACAAAGGACCAGGTCATCAGCATAAGCTAAAATTTTGACTGGAGGAACACCAACAGCAATACTTAACCCTGTAAGACCCGTATGAGTACAAATTAAATGAAGTAAAACATCAATAAAAAAGACATACAAAATGGGGCTCAGAGGACAACCCTGATGCACTCCTCGCAGTACTTTAATCAGTCTACCAATCCAGCCATTAACATTAGGAAGAAGTAAAGCAGAACCATACACAATATGAATCCAGGAAATAAAGCCATCCGGTAAACCATAAGCACGTAAAACAGAGAACAAGAAATCATGTAACACCTGGTCAAAGGCCTTTTCCTGATCTAGGCTTAAAACATACCCATTCAAATGACCAGACTGAGCAGCGGTAAAGAGTTCCTGCAAGATCAATAAATTATCATACTGTGTTCTACCTGGTATAGAACACATTTGATGTGGACAAATCAGGACATCAACCACCTGTGATAACCTAAGTAATAAAATTTTACTCAAAATTTTTAAATCAGTATTCAATAAACTCAATGTCCTCCAATTTCGTAAGTCTTCCTTAGGGCTCTTTTTATGTAGTAAAATAACTAAAGCCAGATTCATAGAGGATGCTAAAGAGGAATGATTATATACCTGGGCCAAAACCGGGACAAGATCTACCTGAAATGTCTGGTAAAAAGCTGTCCCCAGACCATCCATGCCAGGAGCAGAATCAGAAGGTAAAGAAAAAATAGCCTGACGTATTTCAGTTTCAGAAATATCCTGTAATAACTTCTGACAGTCAACAGTAGACAACTGTGGTAAATTTAAAGAGTTAAAATTAAACGATTCATACTTAATAGTAACATCTTTTTGATATAAAGACCCCAAATGAAGACCAACAACATCAACCAAGTCAGCTGGTGAAGTACCCAAATCATCAGTCGTAGAGGTTAACTGTGTAACTAGACGATGGCTCACACGATCTTCACAATCCTGAAAAGGATCCAAAGCACCTTTGTGTAATTTTAAACCAAACCTATGTTCATGATCTAAGGACTTGGCTCTATCTTACTGATAGGCAAACATCCGTGTTTTAACAGCTCTAATTTGTGCCCCATAATCAATCTTCTCAGTCTCTGCCAAGGAATACAACCTCTGTAATTGAGTCCTGAGACGTAAATATTCAAAATACTGTGAGTTAACCCTGGCACGAGAGCGAGCCTGAAAAAAGGACTTCCAAACTTTCATGGAATCTTCCCACCAAGATGCTACATCATCATACAAATCAAAAACAGAAAGTCGGGCAATAAATTCCTTTTTCCATGCTTTCAAAACAGTCTTATCATCCAATAGGGAATTGTTCAGGTGCCATAGATTTTTCTTACATCTAGGTGCTCCTGCCCAGGTCAGGCAAACTGTAAGAGACTTATGATCAGAAAATTCCCAAACGCGTAAAACAACCGAGGTGACTTGCAATATAGCAGAAAGAAAAATGAAATCAATCCTAGTAGACTGAGATGGCTTAAAAAAAGTATTACCACCAGAGGGATATATACAACGATAAGCATCTTTAAGCTGAGCTATATCAAGAATTTGTAGACGTTTATTCAAGTCACAAAACAATTTTGAGGTTTTCATCCCCCTATCAGAGGCACACAGAGCACATTTAAAATCATCAGCCCAAAAAATTAAACGTGAAGTATGGAGACAAGGCTGAATGTCCAAAAAAAGAGCAACACGCTGAGCCTTGGTCTGTGGAGCATAAATATTAATCAGTCGAAATCTTTCACCCCGAAAATTAATATCCAATAATAAAGCCCTGCCTGGGCAAATATCAACCAATTTAGAAACCTTCAAAGCCAGATTAGTAAATAATACCCCAACACCATCACAGAGGGATTCCCCAGTAGACCAAAAGGTGGCTCCCTTTGACCATAGGTTACGAGCACGTTGAATTTCAACAGTAGTTTTTAATCTAGTATCCTGTAGACATACAATATCACTGTGGTAATGTTGCAAACAAGACAAAGTGGTAACCATCTTCTTATGACTCTTAATACTATTAACATTAAGGGATGAAATACTAGCAACCCTTCTACGCTGGGATCGTCTAAGAGAAACTTCCATTGGTCTGACATCCCCTTCATTCCCTTCCGAAAACACATCAGTAACAGTAGAAGCCCTGGAAGAACGGTCTGAATCTTCACCTTCAGACTCGTCCCCAGTAACTAATGCAGCAAAGTGATTACCCTCTTTCCAGGAATCAGTAGTTCCACTGCCAGGTAAGACCAAAGAGGAAGGACGAGAAAGAATAGCCTTTCCAGACCTATTGCGTCTTTTTGCAGTAACAGTTTTAAAAGGCAGATTCGGGGGGGGGGGCATTCCAGATTACTCTGTTATCTCCTGTAAAGGGAGGGCAGAGGTAGAGGGCATAGAGGGAGCAGAGGAAGCAACAATATTAGAAGGTGGAACGACATGGTCTTGTACTGTTAGGGAAACATTATCAACATGGCAAGCAGGAGTAACATCTAAGGAATGAGACTTAGCAGTAGGAGAAACAATAGTTTCAACTGCACTAGCGACAGCGGCCACATTTAAAGTATCACTATGCTGAGCTACCACAATCAGACCTTCCTGAGAAGGACAATCTTCTCTATTGTGGGATGCCCATGGACATTTTGCATAACCATGCCCAGTTTGTTCGCACAAATTACATTTAAACAAATTCAGGCAAGAAGCAGCCTGGTGACCAAATTCAAAACAATGTGAACATCTAGGCGTATCACAAGCTGTATTAAGATGCATCTGGGAGCCACACTTAAAACATGATTTAGGCTGACCAAAGTAAAATAAACTGCCTCTGTCTTTCCCCAGAAAAAAACTATTGGGGAGATGCTGAGGCCCACAGTTGGTAGAAAATTTCCAACCACCATTCCAAATCCTCTCACTATCAAGGATCGGAACAGGCCTATCCAAAACAACACACCTTTTATGTAACCAAAAAAGAATATCTTCTATATGTACCCCTTCATTATGAAACATGATGGTAATTAATTTAACAGTGGGTTTCATTAAGGGAACAGCCAAAAAAGGAATCCAAAGAGGAGAATTCTTAACAGTGTGATATGAGGCCCAAAATTGCTCTAAACCAGAAACAGTTTTAAAGCTCACATCATAATTAGAGTTACCAATATGAATGAGAGCATAAATGTCAGAAGAGACAAATTTCAAAGAGCCTTTAAGTAAAGTTTTAGCTATATAAAGTCTATCCAGCTGGTCTTCTAATCCACCTTTATAAATCCAACGAACCGCACTCCTACGGGGGGCAGGTTCACCTTTATTGGCAAATAAATTGGAAGTTTAAATTGTGGGGGAGCCCTAGCAGACTGTGAAGGTATAGGGTCAACAATAGCAGGTCCCAAGTGCAAGCCAGGTAAAGGAAAAGCAGGTGTAGTAGCCCCAGCATTGTTACAGTCACGAGAGTACAGCAGTCTCAGAAGGTATTGTGGAATCTTTAGATAAAGTACACAAAGCAGAAGGGCCGGGGGGGGGGAGAATTATAGCGCTTTACAACTTCGTCATTAGGATCGGGGATCCAACTGCCATTCTAGTGTTTCAACCACCCGGCTTCCTCAATAGCTCTATAAGGGGACCATTCCAGACAAAGTTGGGGAGGAGAGGGTGAAGGGGAACCAAGCTCAACTGGAGGTAAGCCAGAAACAGTCAGGGAGACAGGTCTTGTGCCACCCAACCCCTTTTCCATGTCACGGAAAAGAAAACATGCCTCTGTAGGAATCGTGCCCTGTTGTAATACATTACCGTGCATCCCCAAGCATTTAGATGGAACCACTGAAACTGCCGAACTGGTTCCAAGAGCAAGGGGAATGGCTTTTGGCACGTGTCGGTAAGACAGTCAGAACTGCCAGCCGCCCCAGGAGATTTCAGATACACTGACTCACAATCCTGGGAATCAACAGGTGCATCATCAGGAAGCGACTCAGAAGTATGGGAAGCAGTAGGGGAGGAAGCAAGAGGAGCCAAGCACAGTGCAGCAATTTCGGAAAGTATCTGAGACTTCCGACGCATACAGCGCTCCTCCTCAGACACAATAGAAGCCAACAAACATTCTTTTGCCGCAAGAGCAAGTACAGTACCTTCCTCCGAAACAGTAACAGTTGTAGACAAATCAGCAGTAGAAACAGACTCCACAGGGGTATCAAAAAACTCCTCAGGTGTTGCAGTATCTGGAAACTCAGAATTCAGGACTGCAGCATCTAGCACCATAGGAGCAGGGGAGGAGGCCCACTTCCCCATCCCTTCCACATCCATCTCCTCTGAAGGTTGAGCAGAAGTGGCCATCTTCCTGCAGACAGCCAAAGATTCCCCCTCTGACGAGTAGGGGAATTTCCCCAGTGTCCTGGCCAAATTTCCCTCATTCACTAAAAATACCACCAACAGCTTTATCTGGTTCAAGGTAAGTTGGCATTCATCTGTGTCCCCCTCCCCTGGGTCGTGCCTGAAAATAGGCAGGATTTGTCTAGTGCACTTACCCGGTCACCAAAACCTAATTAAAATAAAATAAATAAATAAATTCTGTCTGAAAGGTGTTTTTGCAGCGTGATTGTGAAAATATGTTTCGAGGGCAATTGAAAAATGACACCTGTCATGTTCTTGATGCAGGGTAACAAGTGGTCTATGTTGAACATTTTGGGACAAAATCTGCAAAAAACATTAAGTTATGAGTAAACATTGAAAACATTCAATATTTCTTCATAACTTTGTTGTTTTTGACATCTTAACCGGAATTTTCAACATACTGTAGTCTTTTTATGACCAATCTCATGATCAAGACAGGTGGAATTTTTTAAATGCCATCTGAAAGGTGTTTTCATTGAGTGACTGCAAAAACATGTTCACCTCCCTTGTTCATAAAGTGGGGTCCCAAAAAGAATGCAGCATTTTCAAAATCTGGTGCAAAATTATTTCAAAATGACAAAGTATGAATAAAAGTTCAAAACACTTTAAAAGCCATTCACTGAATTTACCTTAATTTCAAGTCAGCTCATGGTCAAGCTCCAGAGCGGTAGGTTTTTCCAGTGGACCAGATAGGTAAGTGAGGGTTGTGGAATGGTGTGTGCTCAGAGGGGGGCTGGGTGGTTGTGAGGGGACTGGCAAGTCAGGGGGGGGAGCAGATAAGGACTTTTTTATCAGGTTTATTTTTTTAAACAAGTAGAGGATGACGAAGGACACGACTATGAAGGATTATTTCCTTTGTTTCAGGCACTGGCACTGTGGATTGGGCACCCTAGTGTAGATGTGTTGTTTGGTGGCACAGAGTGTGGAAATCCCAGAGTTGTGTACTGTTTGAGGGGTCTTAGCTGGCACCAGTGGTTGGGGGTACAGGTGTCAAGGTTTGTCAGATAACAGCAGGGATGCACAACTGAGTTCCTCCATGTTGACAGGAGCTGTGACCTTTAAGGGGAGGGACTGCACAGATGTAGATTTTTTTAATAAATAAAATGGAAGCAGGGTGGAGGGACCAGAACAGATACTGCAAGACAGGCCCCTCTCATCATCAGGAGCTGCGACCAGCAAGGGGAGAATTTTTTCCCAAAGGTGAGGGGGGGAGAAAGAGACCCTAATGGAATATAGTAGGTCTAGGAATTTGGAGGGGATAGAGGAGGTTCAGGGATTGCATGCATACCAATGATATGATAAAACTCTACTGCATGTTACATTTTTTAGCCATCCTCTCTCCTCTTCTGCTGGCAATATGTCAGCATAGCACCACTATGCAGTCATGAAAAACAAAATAGAGTCAGGTTGGCCCATGAGCCTCAGTGGGAACAGGAATGTGAAGGAAACTGTTCAAACAGTCTGTAAAGTATCATACATTGTAGGAACCACTGCAAATGGCACTGCAAAGTTGTTACTTGAGCAATAACTGTACAGAAAATCAAAAAGAAAGTGGTGCAGCAGGTAATGAGACAGGCAGTGGAGGAGAAGCAGGACAGCCTGGTGACAGAGACACAGATCGTGTGTATGTACATAGTAAAAGTTACAGCAGCAGCTCTGGGAAGAGGAGGAGGAGGAGGAGGTGAAACAGGAAGGAGCTGGACTTGAGGCAGTGGCATGCAAGAGATCAAAAAAGACAGAGAGTGGTTCTAAATAGAAAAAAAAAAGACAGAGGCCCTAAAATGGCAAGAGGAAAAATAAGCATCTGAAAAAACAGCAGAGAAATATGTGGAAAAGACACACAGAACATCAGGGTGAGGAAGACACATGGTAGGGGCAAAAGAACCATTCCCTGAACCTGATGAACCAGTGAAGGAGGAGGTTGATATGAAAAAAGAGTAAGGGGATGGTAGCCAACCCTGTAGCCAACAGCAAAGAGTGCCACTAAGAAAGATCAAACTGGCAATGTCAGTGGTGTGGGATTTAAGTGGACAAAAAATAACACACACATGTAGTTTGCCTTATATGTAAGGGCAAACTGAGTTGGGGTAAGGAGGGAACAAAGCTGGGAACATTTGCCATGAAAATGCATTTACTGAGGCACCACAGATCTCAGTATGAGATGGGATCCCAAAGCATGGCAACATCATAAGAATACAAAATCTAGTAGACCCGGAACAACATGGTTTTACCGCTAAGAGATCAAGTTTCACTTACTTGCTTTGTTTCTTTGAGAAAATTTTGCTAGCATTGGACAAAGGTAAATCAATAGATTGCATTTACCTAGATGTTTCTAAAGCCTTTGACATAGTTCTGCATTGGGCAATCATTCAAAAAATGGTGAATTTAAATATCAATTTTAGTACTGTAAGATGGACTCACAAACGGCCTAGTAATAGGACACAAAAAGCTTGTCTAAATGGGTACTACTCAAATATCAGTAAAGTAATGAGTGGCATATCTCAGGGATCTGTGCTGGGCCCAATATTTTTCAAATTTTTATTTCTGACATGTGCAAACAGGTTGTGAACTGGACTAGTAAGTTTGCTGATGACACCATATTGGCTGGTATGGTATGGTATGCACTGCAGAGGATAGTCACTCCAGGCTAATTTAGAGATTATACAAACATGGGAAGACACATGTGGAATGATGTTCAATTCTGAAAAATGCTGTGTCATGCACTTGGGAAGTCAACCAACTAAACATACATATAGACTATGCAATAACATTATTAGGGAGGCTTCTTACGAACGGGATTTAGGGGTTACAATAAATAATCTAAACTCTGCATACCATTGTACTATACAAATTGCTAAAGCAAAGCAGTTACTGTGGACAAGTAGATGAAACTTCAAAAGCAGAAGAGCTGAAGTTATTACGCCCCTTTACAGATCTTATGTCATGCCTAGACTATGGCAGTCAAGTTTGGTGCCCGCTTAACAAAGGGGAATATGGAGAGTTGAGAGGATACCATGTCAGGCAACCAAAATGGTATATAATATCAAAAATATTAGTTACTGTACATTGATCATCTTAAACATCTTAAACTGATGTCTCTAAGAGACTAGAAGGAAGAGGGGTGACTTGTTAATGTGATATGATATAATGCAGGACGATTACTTAATCAGTGAACTAGGCCTATAATTCAAAAATGATAATCTGGGCACCAGAAGTCATCCATTACAAATCAAACCACAAATATTTTGTACTTATAAGAGGAAGGGTTTCTTCACAGAGTGTATAGTTAATCTCTAGAATAAATTGCCAACTGAGATGCAGAACTCCTTCTCCAAACTCGAGGACTCGTTCTGTAGTCATAAGTTGCTACTAAAATACGAGAAGACCAAGGCCATGCTTATGTTCAGCCCCCTCAACAAAAATAAGCACCACATCCTCATCATCTCCAACTCATGCAGTGAGCCACTGGAACAAGTTCATTTGTTCAAGTATCTGGGGGTCACAATAGATAATACCCTCATATTTGCGCACCATATTGACTCTCTGGTCAAGACAGTCAATACCAAGATTGGTGTCCTGTACAGGCACAGGCAATACTTCTCTTTGGGGGCCTTTCACCTGTTAGTCCACAGTTCAATTATATCTACTATTGACTATGGACTAGTGGTCTATGAGGCGGCAATGGATACAGCACTCAAGAGGGTTCAGTCTGCACTCAACAAAGCCTGCATACTCACCCTAGATGCTGAGCGTGGCACTTACACCTGTACTCTGTATGAACATGCAAACTAGCTGTCATTAACAAACGGTAAAATTCAAGACTTGCATCCTAGGGAAGAAAGCTCTATTGGATAAAACACCATCTTGTGTAGGCAATTTGATCAAGGTGGCCAACTCATTACAGGTCACCAGAGGGAAGACTACAGGGGCCTTGACTACCCCCTTCCATTACACCTAACTTGGGCAACGTGCATTTGCCTACCAGGCCCCCCGTGGATGAATGAACTCCCTGGGTACCTCTTTGCCACCAATTGTCTGGCACAATTCAAAACTGACCTCAAACAGCATCTAATAACACTCTCTAAGTGCACTTGCCCCTGAGTCCAGCCACACCTGCTCTCTCTGGCCCCCACCAAGCACTAGGCAGGCCTCAGGTACCACCTACCTCTGTCCTTTCTCATGACTTGCCTCGGCAATCAGTTTGCATCATGCTCCTTCGGCAACCTCCACCCCACCCTGCCCCCATCCCCAACTCACACTCCAGTGAGTTTCCCTTACAGTCACTACAAATGCCTGACCATACCCCCTTACACCCCACCATTTAGTCTAGCATTGTCTTCTCCACTCAGCCTCCCCTCACCCCACCACTTCTCTCTATACCTTATCTCCCTTCTTCCCCACCTTTCACCTCCACCGCAGTACATACCTCTCTCTCTCGTACCTCCTTTCTTCACCACACTGCCAGCTGTCCCCGTCCCTCTGAACTACTGACAAGGCATTTTGTGGCTGCTTATCCCCCCCACTCTCATAAGGTGTTCTTCTTGTTATTTTAACGTGTACCTATGTTTTGAGTTATTCTGTAAGTTCTGAATCCAAGCTGTATTATTCATTGTAATGTACCTTTGCTTTCTCCTATTGTACTTTGTTTTACAATCTATGATGTGGAACCTTTGTAAAAGAGCTTGCACTCAAAGGTCTTTTCTGAATCAGTAAATAAATAAATAAATAAATAATTATTAAGGATGAGATGGAATTTAAAACTAAACTTGACATATATATATTGGAGGGTCACTATCTATCCTACTACGGATGAAGGATAAGGAGCAAATATGGGGCCTGATCCTCAAATGTGGCTAGGTTCGGTGCAAGCTGTGGCAAACAGCAGCTTATGCCAAAGCCTGGTGTGCCAGGGACCCTGCACCAGATTCTGGTACAGCAGGGGTCCTGGAGCCTAAGTCAACACACTTGGGGCAACACTCCCCTGTACAGCAAACACCTGGTGCATGGGAAGGATCTGCCGCAGGCCCCTTTCGGAAAATGCAAGTGGACCCCCACCCCCGATCACCAGGCACAGCTCAGAAACCCCCCACTCCATATCCCAATACCAGTTGCTGCCCTTGGCATAATCAATAAAATCCAACCCCATCCCCAGTGCTACTCATATTATATATATAACACAAAGAATCCCAGATGCTGCCATTAATATTAAAAAGAACCCCCAATCGCTGAAGCTGCCCATAATATGTATAATGAAAAATAATCCCCAATGCTGCCATTAATATTAATAAGAACCCCCAATCGCTGATGCTGCCATTAGTTCATACAGTATCATAAGGCACGCTTCCCCTGTCCCCGATGCCACCTTAGTATAATTAATAACTCCCCCATTCCCGATGCTGCCGGTATCATATTTTACTACAACCCCCAATCCCAGATGCAGCCCCATTGCAAATGAATATGAAGTCCCCCCTTGTGGTGGTATAGTGCCCTCCCCAGCTCCAGCAGGTAGTGCCCACTCCCTCTGCCCCATCCTGAATGACAGCCGGCGCCCGGCACTGCCCACTTCTCACCTCTGTGTCCAGGCACTGACTGAACTGTCTATCAATGGGCATGAACTGTACAGTGTATGCGCTTACTGATAGTTCAGTCAGCACCCGGCCATGGAAGGGAGAGGTGGGCTGTGCTGGGTACCAGCTGTCATTCAGGATAGGGGGTAGAGGGGGTGGGCACTACATGCTGGGGCTGAGGGGAGGCACAATACCACCATGAGGGGGGACTTGGTATTAATTGGCAATGGGGCTGCATTGGAGATCAGAGGGGCCATAGTAAAATATTATACCGGCAACATCGGGAATGTGGGGAATTATTAATTATACTAAGGCAGCATCGGGGATAGAGGAGGGGTGCCATATGATACTATATGAACTATGAGCAGCATCGGGGGTTGAGGGTTCTCACTGATATTAATGCAGCATTGGGGATGGGTGACATTTAGGACTTTTGAAGTAGGACAGCATCGGGGGTTACTATATGTAATAGGGGCAGCATCAGAGATCAGAGAGGGGGAGCCACTAGACCACCAGGATAGGGTGTAGTATCTATTGGCAGCATCCAGGCTGGGGAAGGGGGGCCACAGCACATTGCCGCACATAGATTGTCTCTTGGAAATGAAATGTTCTAAGTACCCTTCAACCAGCCCTGGATGGTCAAAAGGTACTTAGAATTTCTCCCTCTGGGAGATGTATGTAAATCAGATTCATGGGGCTGGGGCAACTTGCATGTGCCGCATGCCACCTAGTGCCTCATCGCCACTCATTTCTGAGTGCTGGTGTGGCACAAGCCCTGTTTGGGGCAGGCAGCCTGTGGCTGCTGCAGGCTGCCTTTCTGAATCACTCCCAGTGCATCTTTTGGTGCAAGAGGCACTTTGCACCATTCTTTGTGGTGCAAGCCCATTGCACCCTTCTGGGAGCTTTTTGAATCAGGCCCATGGGCTTACCAGCTTCTCTGCTCCATTATCCCTTTAGCATGACCTTTAGTATCATTAATGGCAGTAGCAATATTAGGCAGTGAAGCTGATAACAGTAATAATGATCATGACCATGAGGAAGACAATGTTGAAGGTAGAAGAGGAAAAGGAAGTAATTTAAGTAGTAACTGAAGCACAGATACAATGCCTTTGTTATTTAGCCCATTGACTCCCCCACATCCAAGAGGCTGCAAATTCAAATCCACTTCCACACCCAGGGGCAGCAAATGTTGGAGCCAGCTGTCAGGTTCACTAAAAAAACTCAACTGTCTCTGGTTGAGTCTTTAGAGCAGGGGCTCCACAATCAATAGGACTCAATAGACCAAAAGGCATTCTGCTGGCTAATTCGTATATTTACATGTTCATAAGTTGCAGTGCCAAGGTACCAAGTACTCTGTTGTACATCCTTTTTTCACAGAGGATCTTCCAGATTTGTATCAGGGTGTCTGAAAGACTGTGTCACATGCCCCGAAAAAATTTTTTTTCTGCCAGTTGTTCACATCACTAGTGACATGTGGATGAGTAGTCAGACCGCTGATTACATAGCAATGACTGCCCATTGAAACATAGAAACATGGAAGTGGTTGGCAGATAAGGATCACTAGGCCCACCTAGGCTTCCCTAAATTCCATACCTATAGTACTACTGCAGACCCTACTTGGACTCCGGCTTAAACTGTCTTGCTTCTAAGATTCCATTGTATCTATCCCATGCATTCTTAAATCCTGCAACCATTCTAGCCTCCACCACTTCCTCTGGGAGGCTGTTCCAAGTGTCCACCATCCTCTCCATGAAGAAGTACATTGGGTCAGTTTTCCCTCTTCCTACTACTTTTTCTCCCTGGGGTTAAAGTGCAGCAATTGCAATAACAGTAGCTACAAGTCATCGTGGCCCTCAGACCTCTAGAAACAGGCAACTTTATGTATTGCTGGCTTTGACAATGACCACTGTGTAGAAAACCTGTTACACTTCCTTCAGCAGAAGTTTGATGAGCAGCTGACACCACACTCATTAACACTAGGTTTGATAGAATCAGATAATGTCAAGGCTGTTGAAGATATAAACATGTTCCATGGTTTGCTCCCTCTTCAGATATTCATACATGAGGAATGCACTATTGTGCAGACTTGAGTAGATGTGGCCAAAAAGTCTCTGATTATTTTACCCATTTTGTTAAGGCACAGAAGCTATTACCAACATTCAACAGACAAATCTCCTCCCATTCTATCACCTGAAACAAGACGTGACAACAATGTGGAATTCCAACTATTATATGGTGCAATGGCTGCTAGAACAATAGAAGTCCATCTACCAGTATGCAGCTGACCATGGTATTGGTAAGAGAGAGGTAAACATCAGTCTGAACCAGTCACTATTGATGCTGCACTGTGCTGGAGCCCTTTGGGAAGGCCACATGAGCGGTGAGTGTTAATGCAGCCAGTCTAAGCCAGGTACTCCCTTAACTGACCTGATTAACCTGTGACTTGTTTGCAGGAAGTTTCAATATAAGGAGGAGGAGCCCACTTCTGTCAATCTAGTAGAAAGAATAAGAGCACATTTCTGAAATGTGCAGAGATGGTCACTCATCCTGGCCACTCTTTTGACCCTTGCTTCAAGAACACATTTGAGACATTCTTTGATGCAGAAGAATGCAGTAACCATCAACAGTCCTATAAAGTCTGGCTTATACATATGTTCTCTGTATGTATGGCACAAACAAGACTAGGAGCACAAATATAGTACAAGAAGAAGAACAGTCTTCATTCGTTGAAGGCCCACAGACAGGCTCACTTGAGGAGAGGGAAGAGGGAGGATCTCAAAGTGCTACCACTGTTACTGCTAAACATCAGCAGTCACTCATCCTTGTCTTTAAGTCAACTGAGACCTGCATCTACTGTTGCCACTGCTGCACCTCTCCAAAAAGACATCCATTAATGACAAACCCCTGAGGGAACTGACTATGGCTTGATGACAAAGCACAGCAGGCCACAGTCTGACATAATGGTACCTGAGATGCTAACAAACAATGGTGCACGACCATATGTATGAGAACATGACACTGGCAGAAGGAAATGGTCTTCTGCTGTACGGAACCAGTACCAAAAAAGACCATTTTGTCATCTTAGACCATGGTAGCTGCTGAGCACCTCAGTTGTCCACCTGCAAGTCAGTACTCTGACATAATTTTTCAGTGCTGCAGGCAATATAGTCATTAACAAGAGAACTTGTCTTCTGACATGCAATGTAGGAATGCTCACTATTTTTAAAGTTAACCTACCTGCTTTTCCAAATACCTACTTGCCAAGGTTTATTAATGATGAATCTTCTACATGTCCAGATGCCCTTAATGCAAAGGATGATGAGGTGTGTGGGAAGGGTTTCTGTGTCCATTAGTATATCATTTGTGGAATCAGATGCCTACACACACACACTGCAACTGAGGGATGCTGCATTGCTGCCTTTTGTCTCCAGATTACAATGTTTTGTGGGACTATATAGGTCTAATCATTTTATGGACAATGTTGACCATGTAACTATTGTATACAACACTTATTCATGGCATAACAGGATGCCTTGTCCATGTATGGCACTCTACCAGTAGACACAGTTTTTGGAACCGGCAGCCCACACACATTGTAGAATATGGCACTGTTGTCTTGTTCCTTCAGATGATATCATTTTGTGGGTTAACACAGGACTGATAATTTTGGGGTCAATGTTGGTGATATAACCTGTGTGTACAATACTTATCCAGGTATAACAGGAAGCCTTGTCCATGTTTAACACTGTTTCAATAGACACAGGTTTTGGAACCAATAGCCTGTATGCTGTATGATGCCCACCCAAACCAACTACTCTGCACTGGCCCTAGTGGCCATCTCAGCCCTAAGTTTCTGCCCCTCTCTTCTGGCTAAGCCCATAGGCCTGTCCTATCACAGCTTGAAACTGCTTGCCAGTTTGACTCTTACCACTTTATCCAGCAACTTGTTCCTCTTGTCCTCCACTCTCTCTCTGTAAAATGTGTTCACAGGCATCATGTCTTGAATCTCCTCCCTGCTAGTTTAAATGAGTTCTCCCTTGTTCCTGTATTTGAGCTCAAAGAAAAGAAGTTCTTTGGCATCCACACTGTTTATCCCATGCAGGTACCTGAATATTTCTAACAGGTCATTCCTTTTCTTTTTCCTCTTCCTCTTGAGGTTGTACATGTCCAGGTCTTGTAGCCTCCACTCATACAGTATGACTTTCCCCCTCTCTCTGGACCATCTTGATTGCCCTGTGTTTTGTGGCAGAACCTTCCTCAGGTGTAAACTTCAATATATTGTACAGTACCTCAGATGTGGCCTCACTCATGTCATGTCATGTACAGTGGGAGGATTCTCTCACAACTTCTGCTGTTTATCCCCCTTCCTATGCATCTCAACATGTTGTTTATCTTTCCCACAGCTCTGTTACAGTGCGCTGTGGATATTAAGCTTTCTGATATCATGATCCCCTTGGTCCTTTTCCTGCTTGTTGCTTTCCAGCACCATCTCACCCATTTCATTTTGCACTCTTGGGTTCCTTTTCCCAAAGTGCATAAATCTTAAATTTTTTTGTATTGAAGTGCACATGCCAGATCTTTGACCAGCTCTCCAGCCTTCCCAGATCCTCACTGAATTCATTTATGCCTTCCTCCATGTCAACACTTACACAAATCTTTGTGTCTTATGCAAAGAGGCACCACTTTCCCTTTATGGCTTCCCCTACAGTATGTTGCAAATGAATGTATTGAGAAGAACAGGGCCCAGCACTGATTATTGCAGTACTCCACTGCCAACCTCCCTTACTTCAGAGAACTCCCTGTTTACTATGTGCCTTTGCATCCTACCTCTCAGTCAGCTTTTCTCCAAAGCTACAGTTTTGTCCTCCTCCCCCAAGTTCCTTAGGGTCTTGACCAGTCTCTTAACGGGAACCGAGTCACAGGCCTTGTTAAAATCAAAGTACTGTACAGTATCAACTCCTTATCCCGTCAGTCATGCTGGTCATCCAGTTAAAGAGGTCAACTAGATTTGTCTGGCAAGACATCATCCTCATGAGTCCATTCCTTTTGGGGTCCTGTAGCACATTCTCTTCTAGGAAATCCACTAGTTCCTCCCTCAGTATTGGCTCTGTTACCTTCTCTTCTGTAGAAGCCAGTCTGACTAGCCTATAGTTTTCTGTCTCATCTTTACTTCTACTGTTGTGCAAAGGGACCATCTCTGCTGTTCTCCAGCTCCTAGGTACCACCCTGTGGCCAGAGAGCAGTTGTATATGTCTGCAAGGGGAGCTGTTATTATCTCCATAGACTCCTTGAGCATCCTAGGGTGTAAGCCGTCAGATCCCATAGATGGATCTACTTTCAACTCTTTTGGCTTTTCCAACACTCTTCCAGATTATAGTGTTTTGTAGGTAATGTTTTGGGCAACATTGGCCATGTAACCAGTGTGTACAACACTTATCCATGGCATAACAAGAAGTCTTGTGAATGTTTGCCACTGTTCCAATGGACAAATGTTTTGGATTCAGCAGCTTACACAAACTGGAATGCTGCACAGCTTTCTTGTGTCTTCAAATTATTGTACAATGTTTTATGGACCTACATAGATCTGATACTTTTTTGGGCAATGATGGTCATCTAACTATTAGAAACATAGAAATTGTCGGCAGATAAGGACTGCCAGGCCCATCTAGTCTGCCTGTAAGCCTATCCTTGTTTGTGGCATTCGACCTTACTCGTTCAGTGGCTAACTCCTTACCTTCCCACTCTAAGCGTCCCTTTATACCTGTCCCATGCATGTTTGAAAATCCCCACTGTGTTCAGTCCCACCACCTCCTGTAGCAGATTGTTCCATGTATCCACTACCCTTTCCATAAAGAAGAACTTCCTCACATTCCCCCTTATCCTGCCCCCCTCCAGTCTCATATCATGCCCCCTCATTCTCATACAAATTCAAATTCAAATTTATTGGAAGGCAATAGAGAGTAAACTCTCATTTTCAATTGAGTCCATAAATAGATAACAAGACATATAATACATATAAATACATACAGAATCATCAGTCAATAAGACAAGCAAGCAACATTCAAGAGAGTTTCAATTAATCATCCATAACAATCATGTCTGTGTATTAAAACACGTAGAATGCCACTGGCCTTAGCTGCAGCCTTTGTGCTCTGCTTAGACATCTTTAGGTTATCAGAAATGATAATCCCCAGATCCCTTTCTTCCTTGGTGATTGTCAACAACTCCTCACCATCCTGTAGCTATCCCCTGAGTTTCTGTGCCCCAGGTGCATTATTTTGCACTTCTTAGAATTGAACTTCAGTTGCCACACCTCGGATCAGTTTTCCAGTTTCCTTATGTCTCTCCTCATCTTCTTCACCCCTTTCAGCATATCTACCCTGTTGCAGATCTTAATGTCATCTGCAGATGGGCAGATCTTTCCCTCCAGTCCTTCTGTTATGTGATTAATGCAGACATTTAACAGTATTGGCCCAAGGGCAGATCCCTGAGATACCCCACTTGTTACCTCCTTCTGTCCAGATTGGATCCCATTTACCACCACCTTGTGTCTCCTGTCTGTTAACCAGTTTCTAACCTAGTTTACTGCCTTGTGGCCCATACCCAGATTTCCAATCTTGTTGACCAGCCTTTTATGTGGGACTGTGTAGAAGGCCTTGCTGAAATCAAGGTAGGCCACATCCACTGCTCCCCCTTGATTCACCTCATTTGTAACCCAGTCAAACAAATCTATCAGATTTGTTTGACATGACCTACCTGCTGTGAATCCATGTTGCTGTGGATCTTGGGAACCATTGGATTCCAAGTGCCCCGCTATTCTTTCTTTAAGCACTGCCTCCATGATTTTACCCACTACTGAGGTAAGGCTGACTGGCCTGTAGTCTTCTACATTCTCCCTACTACCATTCTTGTGAAGAGTTACTATATGTGCCCTCCTCTAGTCCTGTGGCACCATTCCTGTGCTGAGTCATTCTGTGAACAGAGTTGCCAGAGGCTCTGTCAGCTCCCTTCGCAGTTCCTTTCATATTCTCGAGTGTATGCCATCTGGTCCCATTGCTTTGTCCACCTTCAGTTTTATGAGCTGCTCTAGGGCTCTCTCCACTGTAAATGGAATGGTGTTGTCCTCTCCCCCCCACTTCGTATCTGTTGCCCAGATCTGACCCTTGACCCTTCCCCTCTTCAGTGAATAATGAGCAGAAGTATTTATTCAGTATTTCTGCCTTTTCCAGGTCTCCCTCCTTACACTCCCCTTCTTCCCCTATGAGTCTAACAATCCCTTCCCTAGCTTTCCTTCTCTCACTGATGTACCTATAAAATGTCTTGTCCCCTTTTTTATCATTGTGTATAACTCTTATTCATTCCATAACAGGAAGCCATGTCCATGTTTGGTCCTGTTTCAATGGACATATTTTTGAAACCAGTAGCCTACACACTGTGGAATGCTATACATGCCTCTTTGGATTACAATGTTTGTGGGTTCCGGTTTTTGGAACCAGTAGCCTTCAATGTGGGCAACTACATTATCTTATTGTTTTTGGTCCTTTATTGTCCCGTCTGATAAATAATGTGATTCTACACCCATCCCCACTGGCTTACAATGATCAAACCAGTGTGAATGAAATCATCAATAAGAGAACTTTGGCATATTTTACCTGGTTCAACAGTTCATATTTGCAAGATCGAATGTTGGGAGGTTCACAAAACCATAGTTATGAGTGATAGAAAAAAATAAACAGAGAGAAATGAAGCCCCTGCTTGGGACTTATTTGTTTTTAATCACCCATAACTTTTTTTTTAACTTTGTGATCCCAAAGTTGAGGGTCAGAGTACTTACCACCTCCTCTTATTACCATGAAAGTGTGATGTTTGAATATGGTACTGAAAAATGTTTTGAGCACACCAAATTCAACATTTGTTTGGCAAAAAATCCCTATGACCTTCCACATGTGCACTAGTGTTTTTTTCAGTACTTTGGCCTTTTCGTTATTTTTTAGCAGCTATCACCAGTGAACACAGTAGAGTGGAAGACAGTGACTGGCTGAGATGGAGTGAGGTCTGTGCCAGTCACACACATTGGGACTCTTTAGGTATGTACTGGGGTGGCCATAGGGTGAAGGAGGATGACATGGCTGCTAGATGGCAGGTGACAGTGAGGATGCATTTTTAGGGAGATAGCTGGCAGGGGAGCATGCCATAAGTGGGTCAGGGAAGGAATTTACTTCAGTGTGGGTGGTTAGCTGGGGTGCCAAAACATGAGTGAAGTTGGGGTTTGCATTTTTATTTATTTTTTTACAAGTTAGTAGTTGGGTGTGAGCCATATGAGTTGTGAGAAACAACTGTTTCTATAATGCATGCGCTCACTGATAGCTCATATGCCCACTAGACTAAACAAAGCAACGGGAACCAGCTCACTCCTGGACGTAGTCCTCTCAAACCGGCCACATAAATTGGCATCTGTACAAGTCCTCGCAGACTCACTTAGCGACCACTCCCCTGTCATCTGCTTTTGGTCCTCCCCCACACTCAGCCCTGTGTACAGCAACACCCCTCGACGCAGATTTCTCCCCAGGGGTCTTGACAACCTCAAACGTCACCTCGCACAAGTCAACTGGACCCCAGTGGCCCATGCATCAGACATAAACTCTGCCCTAACCTACCTCACTACGGCCTTCAACCTTGCCTGTGACCTGTTTGCCCCCTTCACCACATCTAGACTAAAAAAACGGACTGCTGCGTGGATATCCCCTGCACTGATCCAGCAACTAAAAAAGAGAGATAATCTTTGGCACATAGCAAACGACTGTGGTAGGGTGGCAGACAGGCATGCCTATAGGGCAGCCCGCAACCAATGCACCTGGGCCATCAAGCAGGCAAAAGTTAAATACTATCAGGCTGCTCTGACATCCTCCTGGGGTTCATCCAGAGCCTTCTGGGACAACATTAAAGAACTGAATGGTAAAACCGCTCCCCCTCCGTCTCAGATTGTCATAAATGGGGCAGTCTCACGGACCTAACATGTATTGCAGACTGCCTTAATAAAACCTTCACGGACTTAAGTGCAGTTCTCCCTGCCCATTTTGACCCAGTTTTCCACGACCACCCACACTCACTTCCAGGCCGCAATTCCACTTCCGGATGATCTCACCCCATGATGCCAAACCTTTTTTCTAAAGTCCTCGCCTCATAACCCAAGTAATGACCCTCTTGACTCCAGGATGCTCCTCTCACGCTGGATGTCATGCTTATCCCCTCATGCTCATCATAAATAAATCCTTATGCTTGGGCCAATTTCCAGATGCTTGGAAGCAGGCTGAAGTAACCCCATCCATAAGTCTGGGGACCGTATACTACCAAATAACTACAGGCCCATCTCCATCCTCCCCCCTCCAAAGCTTTAGAAAAAATAGTAACCTCACAGCTCACAGAATACCTATCTAAATATGACCTTCTATGTCCTGAGCAACATGGGTTTCGTCCTGGCCACAATCGTCCACAGCCGCCTGGAATTCTCACACGCATGCCTCTGCGCTTACAAGGGTCAACTTGCGGGGCAGTTTTCATAGACCTATCAAAGCATTTGACACTGTGTGCCATCCCTTGCTGTTAAACTCCTAAGCCAACTGGGATTATCATCCGGACCCTGAATTGGTTCTCAAGCTACCTGCAACAGGTCCCAAAAAGTTAAGCTAAATGGGACCCTCTCCTCCAACCTACCAGTTCTCTCAGGGGTCCCGCAAGCCTCCATCCTTGGACCCACCCTCTTCAGTCTATTCCTAAACACCCTCCCAAGCTCCTGCTCCAACAAAATACTGCTCTATGCTGATGATGCAGTAATCCTAGCATCACACTCTGACCCACTCCTACTCCAAGACACTCTGCAAAGCGCCTTCCTCCAAGCCGAAAAATGGTTCAATAACCATCGACTAGTCCTGAACCTGAAAAAAACAAAGTCAATGCTGTTCTCACATCGGCAAAACAGTGCTAAGGACACTCCCCTTCACATCACCACCAGCATGCTCCTCCCACTAGAACAGGTAACAACATGTAAGTACCTGGGCATCACCTTTGACACAGGCCTTACATTCCACGCCCACCTAAAAGCCCTGTCATCAGTCATGAACTCCAGGATCGGGCTCCTCTACCGCCATAAAGATTGCCTTCCGGAATCTGCCTTAAAACTAGCCATTACCTCATCTGTGTCGTCACTGGCCGACTACGGACTTCCAATTTACCCAGCGACTGACCCCTCCTCCTTAACAAAAGTCCAGACCTCTATTAACCAGGGGTCTCTTCATCCCTGCAGCTGGCTGTCCGGCCTTTGCCAACCCATAACTCCACTGCAGCCACCTTCATAGTTCCCAGGGCAAGGACCTCTCGCTGCCAAAGATCCTTTCATCATAAAGCCCTGGCCTGGCTTAACTCCCTTCCTGAGGCTATCACTAAGGTCTCTGGGATTGGCCGGTTCAAATTTGCCCTCCGCCAACACATTATTGACAGCCGATGTTGTAATTGCCTGTAGTGGACCAAAACCCTGTCTCACTTAGCTCTATGCCTTTTGGGTCCCATAGACGCCTGGATGCTGGCACAATAGAACAGACCGTAACAATGATGTTTTATACTGATGCGTATGATGTTATATAATGATGCGTGTAACCCAACATATGCATGTACCTGTATAATTGTTGCCTGTAACTCTACGTGTGTATTTATGTATCTCACCTGTTTGTAACCTCTGTCCTGAACCTCACTTAATTGTTGTCCCCCCCCCCATGACGAGGTACCTTTGTAAACGAGTCCCTGACTCAAAGGTTGTAAAACTGATTATTTCAATAAATAAAAAATTAAAATAAATATGGTGGCTGTTCTTGAAGGTGAGAGGAGGGCTGTGCTGGCGCCACACTCTGTTGTGAGCATGCTGGGCACTGGGATGAGGGGGTGGGTAGGTGGGATGTGAGTGAGCGGGTAGGGTGAGGGCAGAAGTCTACTTTGGGGAGACCACTGGACCACCGGGGGGACTAAGGGGGTTGGGAAACCATTGGACCACCAGGGGCTTCTCTAAAAACAATATACTGTACAGGGAATTGAGGTGGTGGGAGTAGTCACTGGACCACCGGGGGGACTAAGGGGGGGGAACCATTGGACCACCAGGGAGTTCTCTAGAAACAATATTGTGCATTTAGAGCGCATTTTCTGTTTATGATGCTAAATGTTGGAACAATTTGCCTGATTGATTTTCTTCATAATGCTGAAAGTCTTACTGTTTTTAAAAATCAGTTAAAACTTCATTTGTCTAAACTGTTGGACTGTGTTTGCTTTAAATACATCAATTGATGTTATTTATTTTAAGTATTATTTCTGCATATTGCATGATGTTTTCTTGTTGTAATTTTAGGTATCATCTTGTAGCTGCTTTGTAAAAAAGGGCCTTTGGCTCGGTGTACTTACTTGGTCAACAAAGTAGAATAAATAAATAAATAATATACTGGGAGAACCGGGGAATAGGACTAACCAATGGACCATGAGGGAGTTCTCTAAAAACAATATATGCGAGGAGTGGGTGTGGGGGCAACCAAGGAGTTCTCTAAAAATAATATATGGGGGATCAGGGGGAGGGAGGATCCACTTGCCCACCAGGGAGTTCTATATTCCCATGTACTGGGAGATGGGGGTGCAGCTTGGCACAAAGGTGAGCGACAACAGTACAGCTGCCCTGCCTTTGGGGAGGGGAGACATGGGCTTAGCGCCTAGTTAAGACTAAGAGGTGATTTTCAGCAGCAATAAACAGTGCCACATGTGGGGTTGTTTACCTCCACTGCAAACTTTGAAAATGCTGCTGCAGCAGTATGCATAATGGGATCGCCTCATTTGCAGAGGTGCAGCAGTATTTTGCCCCTTTGCACTGCTGGGATTGGGGGTGCTCTGGGGGCCTCTGAATATGGCTCCCGCCCGGAGCACCGGTGCTAACTTTTTAATATTGGGGCCTTTGTCTGTGTTTGCCCCACTACCTTCTTTTGATTTTTATATATGTAGTTATCATAGTAGCACCACTGTAGTTGGAGTTGAGCAGGCACTTAATTGCTAAACTCCAAATGTTGCACTTTAATAACCGCAACCGTTCTATGGATTTGCACGAAATTCTGCATGCACCGTCCTGAGGTACATCTCTTGACACGCCCAGTTTCATTCCAGTCGGATTTGCAGATTTTGAGATCCGGATAGTGAAAAAAAACTGAAAATTTGACACTTTTTGCAGTTTTTTCTAATCATGCTGTGCATACATGGTGTTGAATTCTAGTCTGACATTTTTATGGTAGAAAGGGCCTGGGTCACAGAATAGGCCAGCATTTATTTGGTAAAGAAATATTAATCTGTTCTAAAGTTACAGCATTTTTAATGTCCCATTATTTTCAATGGGATTTTTAATTTTCAGAATACAGTAGCTGCACTGAATGAAAAAGGAACTTTTTTGTGAGGGGCCAATCCTTGTTCACTAGAAAAAAATTCCTCTTTTGTGAGCTGACATCTTGTTTTTTTTGATTTTGCCTCAAAAAAAAACTGTCATAACTCTGGCCATGGATGTCTGTTTCAGATATCTAACTATGTTTTTGCTCATCAGGAGCTGATGAGCAGTTCTTTGTGCTTTACGACCTATGTATGTCTCTCTGGTCATCAAAACCAGAAATACTTGTTTGCCAGCCAATTTCCTTATTCACCATGATGTAAAAGGCTGGTGGATATGGAAACGGGATGGTGAAAAAAGATTGTGTTCCCGGCCATCTTATCTAAAAAAAAGTGTTGTGGGACCATCTGGTCCTGAAAAATTTAGACACCTGCTTGTCATATCCTAAATAGCTCTGGTGTCTCTTGGCACCCTCCACCCTCAGTCCCCATACTATTTTTTTCAGTTTTTTTTTTAGTTTAATGTATATTTTTTTTATGATTTCTATATAGATTTTTTTTATAGTGGCATTCTGCCACTTATTTGTCTTTATCCCTGGTGTCTAGTGGTACCCCCCCACCCACTTAATTTTTTGGGGGGCTTTCCTTGGTGGTAAGTGGCATCCCCCACCCTCCCAGGTCTCTATTCAGCTGTAAGAAAAAAAAGTCCCATGTTGTCTTTTTTTTTTACCTGCAAAAAAAAGTCCATCGACGATCACTCCTGCATCCCCTACCCGACCACCCATTGTGCACCTCTCCCCACACACCCCTGACATCCCCACAGATTGCAACTCACCTAGGGAGGTCCCAGGTTCAAGATCCGCTCCGACGATCGAAGACACATCTTGCTACTGGGACTGGTGACTGCAATATGAACTAAGGTAAATGCACTTCAATGTATTTCAATGGGGGAGGTTTCAATTTTTTGCCATAACTCAGCCATTTTTCATTATTTGGACCCTAAATTTTCAACATGGTGTTTTGAGGACCCCACCTCATGAACAATATTACTGTTGTTAGGCAACTCCAGTTGGAAAGGTGATTTTGTGGTCGGCTGGTGAAATAACCTTTCTGGTGGGATTTGTTTAATGACAGTTATATCGTTCATGAGACGGAGCCATAAGAAGGCTATGTTGAAAATTTGGGGTCAAAATATAAAAAAATGACTCCATTATGACCATTCCTTGCAATCTTGCTACACACACTTGTATCTTTGGAAATTTTCAATATTTTCGCCACATATTTTCAACATAATTTTGTCATTACCCCATCTCATGTATGTGACAGCTTCCATTTTTCATAACCTGGTCAAAATGAGTTTTTGCACCTGTGGCGCAGAATGGCATTGCAGTCGTACAGAATTATGTTTGGTGGGAATTTGAAAATCTTCTGTACTGGGTACATGCGATGAGGACATAAGAAGGCCATACTGAAAATTTGGGGTCAAAATGATTAAAAATGGCAGAGTTATGACTATTTGTCACAATTTCACTACCCCTGTTCATAACTTTGGAAATGTTAAATATTTTGAGCCCAAATTTTCAACATAGCTTTCTTATTGCACCACTTCATGTATGTCACAGCAGTCATTTTTCAGATCCTGTCCAAAATGTGTTTTTGCACCTGTGCTGTAAATTGGCATTGCGCTTGCTTGGAGTTACATTTAGTGGGGACTGAAAAAGTTTCTGGATGGAGAACATGAGGTGGGGTAATAACATGGGTATGGGGACAATTTGGTGACTGCTGTGTTATAACTTGAAGTGCAGGGACCAAAGGTCCCTGTGCTTCCATAGCTAGATACATATACGCATCTATGGAGTAAAATGAGGATACAATTATAGTATCTCAAAAAGTAAGGAAATGAATTGCAAAAAACGTTGTTAATGCAACAGTTAGGATTAAAGTGACAAAAGTAGGAGAATGTGGCATTAGGGTTTCCAACCCTAAGACCCCATTTCCCACCCTGCACAGACCCTCAGGCATGGGGGGAAGGGGCTGTCTTGAGACCGTGAACCCTAACGCTCACCCCATTCTCCTTTGCTGTTGTCATTCCACCTAATTTTGTAATGAAATGGGGTGAATGTTAGGGTTGATGGCTTCAAGACAACCCCCCCCCACCTGTGGGTTTCTGCAAGGTGGGGAATGGGGTGTTGGGGTTGGAAATCCTAATGCCACATTTCCCTGCTTTTGTCACTTTTTAACCCTAACTGATGCATTAACAAAGTATATATATATATATATATATATATATTATAGTGCCATGGTAGTGGCACTATAGTTAGGGTTGAGTAAGCATTTTAATGTTAAACCTCAAATTTTGCACCTTAATAACTTTGCCACCATATGACGGATTTGCCTGAAATTTTGCATGTGTGGCTGGTACCATAGATCTCTGGATCTGACAAGTTGTATTATGCTTGGATGTATGGTTGCAGAGCTGCAGAAGGCAAAAAAATGACTTTTTGAATGTTTCTTTGCTTGCACCCACAGCCCACAGGATTTATCTGTTTGGTCTGAAAACGTCAGGGAAGATGCAGTCTGGATAACTGATCTACCTTTTGAAGATTTGGTGTTAAAATAATAAACTGTTCAAAAGTTATTCAAAAAACAAATTTCCCATTATAGTCAATTGGGATAAATATATGTGTCTCAAGAAAATGTCGCAAGTACAATTTTCCATTTGCAAATGACTCTTTTATTTTCGGGCTGCCATCATCTTGTTTTCAGTTAGCAAGAGAGAAAAATGCCTGGCGTTTACATTTTGGACCCTCTAGGTAAACACTGACTGTTGGTTTTACCTAGTCGTGTGCTGAGGATGCCAGCCCTATCTTTTTTTGTGGGTAAAACGCCCCAGAAATGGCATTTTAAAAATTGGCGCCCTAGTAGTTTTGCAAATTGTGAAAGAAACAGCCGTGACACTTTTGCAAATGTGAAAGTTGCATGCTGTTTTTTGAGAAACTTTCACAATTTGCAAGAGTATTTTGTTCAAAAACTGCAAATCTTTTCCATTACCCTGCAACAAAATGGTTTTAGCTTTTGGGCTGAAATGTGCAGGGTGGCAAGTCCAGGTCCCACAGATGTGCCTTTTTGGTGGTTTAGTGCCAAAACATCCAACTGGCCTAAAATTACAGTGTTCTGAAGCTGAGAAATTTCCCATAGGATAACATTGTGGCGTCCATGATGCCTTTTGGGACCCGTATCTTGAAAATGAAGCAAAATACAGAGTTTTCACTACCCACAGCATAGATCACCTTGATCATAGATTACACCAGCAGTGGAATTTTTTTCCTACTTGCTACGGTTACGGAGATATTGGCACATAAGTGTCACAAGGGTTTCAAGGGTGCCTTTTCTGCATATTTTGGTGCCCATATGTTGTAAACGATGTGAGATACAGATTTGGTTGATTTACCTTGCATGAAGTACTCTCTGTCATGATTACAACAACACTGGATTGTTTTCCCTAGCTGCTACAGTTGCTGAGATACTAGCAAATTAGTGTTACATGGGCTCCTTGCCCTGTAGGGCTACTGTATGGCTCTGTAGTAATGTGTAAGTGGGAGCACAGGGCCTGGAGGTCCCACGCTCCCACAGATGCATACTGTTATGCACAAAATGGGCAATATTAAGGAAGCACAGGGCCCGGAGGACTCATGCTCCCACTAACACATACATTACACTTTCTCAAAAAGAAGTGAGATTCATGGCAAAAAATTCCATTAATGCATCAGTTAGGGTTCATAGCACAGCAACAAAAGCATGGAAAGGTGGTGTTAGGGTTACCACCCCCATCCCTCCACACACAGCAACAGGTCCCGGGGTGTGCATTGGGGTCATTGTGCCTAACTCTCACCCCATTCACCTATACTGTGCCATCTCAGCTTCTTTACACATGGAATGGGGTGAGAGTTAGGCTGATGATCCCAAAGCACACCCTGATGCCTGTTGGTGCATGGAGGGTGGGGAGGTAGGAGTGGTAACCCTAACATCACATTTCCACGCTTTTGTCGCTGTGCTATGAACCCTAACTGATGCATTAACTGAGTTTTTGCCGTGAATATATATATGTATATATATATATTCATGGCAAAAACTCAGTTAATGCATCAGTTAGGGTTCCTAGTACAGTGACAAAAGTATGGAAATTTGGTGTTAGGATTCCCAATCCTACCATCCCACCCCACCTCTACATACCAACAGGCAACAGGGTGTGTCTTGGGGTTGTTGGACCTAACTCTCACCCCATTCCATGTGTAAGAAAGCTGAGATGGTGCAGTATTGGAGAATGGGGTAAGAATTAGGCCTGACAACCCGAAGGTGCACCCCGATGCCTGGTGGTGTGTGGAGGGTGGGGGTGGGGTGGTAGGATTGGCACCCTAACATCAAATTTCCATAATTGTGTCGCTGTAATAGGAACCCTAACTGATGCATTAATGGAGGTTTTTGCAATAAATTTCCTTACTTTTTGAGATAGTATAATAGTATCCTTATTTTACTGTGGAATCCCTCCATAGGTGCAATATGTATGTAGTTGTAGAAGCACAGGGCCTATGGGCCCCACGCTTGCATGTGTCAAACAACAGTGACCAAATTGTCAGTATAGCTATCTTATTACCCCACCTCATGTACCCCGGTACAGAGAAATTGTGAAATGCAAGGCAAAACACAATTATACACAACTGCAATGCTATTCTGTGCCACAGGTGCTAAAACACATTTTGTGGTGCAGGATGTGGAAAATGACGGCTGTGCTGTTCATGAGGTGGTGTGAAAAAATGGCTATGTGGAAAATTTGGTGGCAAAATATTAAAAAGTAACAACGTTATGTGCATGCGTAGAATAAATTCAATGGGCACACATAACCCAGGCATTTTTAAGAATTGTTTCACCAAATAATCAACATTGCCTTTTTGGAACACCACCTCATGAACACTGGCACTGTCATTTCATTCATCAGTCCCAAAAGGTGATTTTGCACAGTGAATGTGCCATTCTGTGCTACAGATGCGAAAACATGTTTTGAGCAGGATATGAAAAATGACAGCTATACTGTTCATGAGGTGGTGTGAAAAAATGGCAATGTTGAAAATTTGGAGTGAAAATATTAAAAATTGACGAAGTTATGAGCGTGAATAGAAACATTTCAACAACTGTATGTGTAACTCGGCGTTTTGTTGGTATTTTGCAAATTTTTCAACATGGTTATGGGACCACTCATGAATACTGGTGCTGTCATTCATTACTAGTCTAGAAAGGTGATTTCTCACAGTGACTGCGAAATCACCCTACGGGTTTGATTAATGAAACAACAGTAACAGTGTTCCTGAGATGGGGTCCCAAGAAGCCCATGTTGAAAATATGGTTATAAAATGCTGAAAAATGGCTGACATGTCAACATAAGTTCAAAACATCATAGCCAGCCATTATAAGGCACTTACCCTGATTTGCGGTTTGGCTTTGAAGAGAGCAGACGTATCCTGGTCCAAAGAAGATGACAGAAGATGATCTCTGGTGGTAAGTATAGGGCAAGGGGGGGTTGTGGGGTGGTAGGTTACTTAGTGTGAGGGTCAGAATGGGGGAAGGGGGATGAGGAGATGATGAGGGGCCGTTTTCCTTTTTACAGGATTACAAAAAAAAAAGACATCAAAGGACAGTTTTCCTTTTTTAACAAGTTACAAAATCTTTATTTCTGGACACTGGGAGTGGGCTCCCTAGTGTCCAACAGTGCTGGAGGGGTCTTCATAATGCCAACACAGGTATTGGGTACCCAATGTTGGGAAACAGAAATTTAGAATGGGCTTGGGGGGGCATCCAACACCAGGGGTGGGCATCCCAATGTTGGATGAGACAGAAACAAAAAATAAATATTTTGGTGCACAGGGGGTGGGCTCCACAGTGTGCCACACTACTGGGGGGAGTAAATGCAGACACAGGAATTAGGCACCCTGATGTTGGCAAACAATAATCACAATGGGCTTCGGGGGGGGATCCGACGCTGACGGTGGGCATCCTGGTGTTGAAAAAAAAAGTAGAAAACACTACTGGGGGGATAGTAAATGCTGACACTGAGATTGGGCACCCTGGTGTTGGCAAAGCATTTTTTATTATTAAAACATGTCTCAGCCACCTTGGAGGCAGTAAAAGGAGAAAACCTCCTTTTATTAGTTAAACATCAATGGGTGTTTACCTAAATGGGGGCCGAGGAGTAAGATTCTGACCTTATTTTGGGCAAAAATTGGCCATGAAAGATTTTGGCCATTTACAGGGGCCAATGTTTTTTTTTTTATGAAAGTAGTGAGTCTAATTTGGAGCAGTTTTCACTAAAATTGCTACAACTTTGCTGCAGTTTCCGTGTAACAGTGCTGTTAGTTTCACAAAAACTGCCACAATTTGTGGTAGTGTCATAAAAGAAGAGCCACAAATTTGTGTAAATTTGTGTCACTACCAATGGCTAAATGCAGAAAACATATTTCTAGCCACTAATTTAAAAAAATTATGTCATGATCGTGTTCCTCCAGCCCCGATTAGGTAAATACAACTGTTAGTGTTTGCAAAGGGCATTATTTTTTGAATTACAGCATTTTTTACCCATCGCTAACTGAAAACAAGATGGCAGCAGCACGGCACTACTTTCCCATTTGCGAAAGCAAAAACTGCTTTCACACCAGACATCTACAATAATTGTTCCCATAGGCTATAATGGGAAACTTTAAACTTTAATAACTTTTGAACGGATTAATATTTTTTCACCAAACCTTCAAAAGTCACATCAGTGACCCAGACCCCATATACCCTAACAATGTTAGACCAGACCCCCAAACTGTTTTGGACTTATGGCCGAGCAATACATTTGCACCTAAATGGTAAATTTCACATTTTCTGGCACTTCATAGCTCCACAACTGCATCACCAACCAGAACAAAATTTGCCAGAACCTGACATCTATGGTACCAGATGGCACATACAAACTTTCAGGCAAAACGGTCAAACAGTTACAAAGTTATTAAAGTGCAAAAATTTGAGTTTGACATAGAAGTGGCAGGGCAACCTTAACTATAGTGGAACTACCATGCCACTAACATATATATATATATATATATATATATATATATATATATATATAATGTATTTATTTTATATATACACCTTGTTATATAAGGCTTACGTGCCAAGTTGTATTCCTGAATGTTAGTCTCTGAGCTCCGATTAGTTTTGCTGGCTTTTACCACTCTGGGTGCTTAGTGGCAGTTTGCACCCCCCTGCGGTGGTTTTTCAGCCTAAACCACCAAGCTATAGTTAGAGCTCGGGGTTTTAATTCTGGATGCTTTTTGGGACAATGCTGGTTTTCATTAATTTCATATTGTGGACTTAACTAGCTTTTATTGGATCCAGTCATTCTGTTTGGAGCTACCAGGATTCTTGGATTTTGGGCTTCCAAGATTTTTCAAGCAGTTACTATATCAGAGAACTTAGGGTGCAGAGAAATTTTGGAGTGTGAGCAACTTATGGAGTGAACAACCTGAAATGAATTTGACTGTCCTAGTGTGGTCTTACATTTGGATTTTACATCGTGGATGCTTAGCCTAACATCTTTCTGTGGGAGTGGGGGCAGAAGATGAGGAGTTTTGAGTTCTGTGGTTTCTCTTGGTCTGGACCCTTGGATTGGATCGGATCGGTGGTTTGGTGAATTTGTGTTTTTGGACCTGTGAGTACATTTGTCCATCAGTTTGTTAGCTTCTGCTTTGACTACCTCGAGGAAGCTTTTCTGTTTGATCTGCTGTGATCCGAAGGAGTGAGGCCTACGGTCACATGCCTGGGGGCTGCTACCCCACTCTAGGCCTTGGTCCGGGGCAGGAATGCCCATTGTCTGGCCGCCGAGGAGTCAGTGGGGGAACACGGTGCTGACCTAAGCTGCCTGGAGGGGCTTAGCCTGAAGGCTGACTCATCAGGCATCTGCAGGAAGGGTGTAGGCAGGCATACTCACTGTACACATTTGAGTACAGTTTTGTTTAGTGCCTGTCACAGCCCATATGCCTTTCTGTTCACATTTTCATTCTAATCTGTAGAATCTGGATTAGTGCAGGCCACTGAGGAGTGTCTCTGTTCAAACTTTTGTTGTTTAGGAGACAGATACATGTATAACCTCTTTAGGGATTAGAAGAATCATCTGACAGCAATCTGACATGTTTAGAATGGGGTACCATTTGGAGAGGATGTATACATTTTTAAATGGGGGGGTGTAACTGTTGGAGACTCTGTGTACAAAACAGAAATGTCTGGCTACACCCCTGATCTGCAGCACTGGTCTTGGGCCTTGGTGGGGGAGTAGTGGGCCTCCTGGTGGGGTGACTAGAGACTTTGGACCTCTGGATACTGGTGTCAAATCTATGAATTTTGAGTCTTGTTCCGTCCAACCAGGGATTCGGTTTTGGTGGCTCTACTGGATTTGTCTGTCATCGTCCCTCCCCCTGACCCCTTTCTCATTGTGGTGCTTCTCTGCTGCTTGTTTACATATTTATGGACCATCTCATTTGACTTCCTAAGTGCAGCAGTGCTTGGAGGGTGGTGAGAGTACCTTATTGTGCAATTTTCAAATTTCTAAGTTTTGTTGACTTCTCTTTTACTTACTGTGCAAGAGACAGTGATGGATTTGAAGCCTTCTGTTTTACCTGGACTTGTGTGAGCTTTCCGGGCATTATTTGCATTTGATTCGTGACTGGCTGCTCCTCACTGACTTTCTTTAACTACTCCTTTTGATCTCTGCAACTTTATAAGTGATTTTGTTGTTTTAATTATTTGGGGGTTCTTTTTGATTGGGAACTGGGGTTTTTATTTTTTAATTTTATTTTCTTTTGTATTGTATGGTGTCTAGTTTTGAGTTTTCAGCCTTGATAGGATGTGCTGGCATTTGGCTCTCCCGGTCAGGTGCTACTCCTCCTCCAAGCTCCGGGGCCTCCGGCCCTTTAATTGTCCCCCCACTCCCGGCTGTGGTTTACGGGCAGTGTAGAGCTTTTGTAATTATGAATAAAAGGAGAAGGAGGGCCGGGGGCCCCAAACCTTGGGGGAGGGGTGAGCGGGGGGGCCAAATTGAGGAAGTTAAGCCCAGGAGACGCCCTGGGGCAAAATGGGTCCCAGATCATGGTCCATCTTATCTGGTTCCCATACCCAAGGGCCCCTGTATTTCAGGGCCAGTAGCCCAGATGGCTCTGGAACCCCATCCATCTCGAATGGTGTTGTGCAATGCCAGGTCTATAAGGAACAATTCAGCTATTATACCTGACCTTATTGGAATAGCTAACCTGGCATGCCTCACCGAGACCTGGCTGGATGGAAATGCCAGTCAGATTTTGAAGGCGGCTATTCCAGCTGGGTTCTCAGTGATACACCACTTGAGATTGGATCGCAGGGGCAGGGGTGTAGCTATCTGTTTTAGAATGGAATTGGGCCTTGCAGAGGTTCCAGTTGAGGGTCCTGGATCATTTGAGTGTACTGTGGCTGCCAGTGTGAGGTGCAGGTTCATCCTCATCTACTGTCCACCCGGGGGTGAGGGTTTGTTCCTGCAGGAAGTTGCAGACTTCATCACTGACATGGTGCTGGAGTTGCCCAGGATGATGGTGCTGGGTGACTTCAATGTCTGGGTCAATGATGAACTCTCACATTTTGGTCAGGACTTCCTTCAACTTATGAATATGTTGGGTTTCACACAGGTTGTTGCCTCTGCTACCCATGTTCATGGCCACTCACTCGACCTGGTTTTCCTCCTGGGAATGGTAGCTACCAACCTGGTGGTGGAACTGGTTGGATGGTCTGACCATTGCACTGTAAGATTCAATTTCTGAGCTCCCCCTCATAGACTTGCCCCTGTGGAGATGGTCAGATACCGCCCTTTGAGGGATGTTACTCCCACTGTTCTTTTGGTGGTGCTTGATCTATCGGGATGTACAGATGTCAGTAGTGGCCCAGAACATCTAGTCCAGGCCTATAATAAGGCCATAGGGGATGATCTGGACTCCATCGCTCCAGTCCGTGTTCACCCCCTCATTCCCTGCCCTCGGTCCCCTTGGTTTGATGGGGCCTTGAGGGAGTTGAGGCATGTGGAGCGAAGGCTGGAGCATTGCTGGTGGAGATCCTCCCTTGATGCCAACTGCCTTAGAGTGATTGAACATTATCATACCTATGAGTCAACAATTTCCCATAAGAAGGCAGTGTTCCTGTCCAGGGAGATTGCTGTGGCTCAGAATCGACCAGCTCATCTCTTCCAAACCATTGACAGACTGTGCAATCCAGCCTGTCTTCAGGCTCAGAGAGCATTTTCACAAGATAAGTGTGATGGGTTTGCTCTATTCTTTGCCAATAGGGTGGCCGACATCAGGGCTGAGATTCATTCAGCATGTTCTGTGGGGGTTTATGGTGGTCAATGTATGGTCATTCTGGGATCACTTTGACTGGCTGGCAATCAATGATGTTGTGTGGATTGTCCAAAATATGCAGCCTACTTGCTGTAGTCTTGACCCAGGCCCTACACACCTCATTTTGGGGTGTGTAGATGTCATTGGCCCTGTCTTGACAGAGATAGCTTGGAGTGCCTTAGAGTTAGGTGAGTTTCTGAACTCCCTAAAGGAGGCTACAAGGTGTTTACACTGCTCCTTAAAAAATCGTCTCTGGATCCAAACTGCTCTATTAACTACAGGCCAATCTCTAACCTTCCCTTTATTGGGAAGATGATAGAGAAAGTAGTTGCTCTTCAGTTGGATAACCATTTGACCATCCAAGACATCTATGATTCCCTCCAGTCCAGTTTTCAGAAGAGGCATAGCACAAAGACTGCTCTAGTTCAGGTGCTCAGTGATCTCCTGATTGCTAGAGATTGAAAGTGCTGTTCTGTCTTGATCCTTCTCGATCTCTCTTCAGCCTTTCACACCGTGGATCATGGGGGGCTGCTTGAGTGGCTGAGAGACATCTGTGGCCTGTCAGGTACGGTCCTCATTTGGTTTAGATCTTTTCTCACTGGCAGAACTCAGAGAGTGGTATCGGGGATTTATTCCTCTGCCTCATTTTCTCTGCCATGCAGGATTCCTCAGGGCTCTGTGCTGTCCCCTACGTTGTTCACGGTGTATCTGCTGCCATTGGGAGACATTGTAAGATGGTATGGGCTGCGGTTTCACTGTTATGCAGATGATACCCAGCTCTACTTGTCTTTTGCCCCCGACCAGGGTAGTGCAGTCTCTGCTTTTAATAACTGCCTTGTGGAGCTCCAGGACAGGATGCAGACCAGCTGGCTAAGGTTGAACCCTGAAAAAACTGAGGTGTTGGTGGTGGAACCAGGTCACGGGATAGAAAGGGAGGGAGCTCGGTCTGCCTCTGGGCTTTGGCTTGAGGCTAACCAGCTAATGTCCTCTGTCCAGGTGCGGAATCTGAGCATGATATTTGATGAAGGGCTGACACTTCATTTGCAGGTGTTGACAGTAGTCAAAGCCTCGTTTTACCATCTAAAGAACATTTCCCGGATTAAGCACCTTGTTCCATCTCGTGACCTTCCAACACTGATCCACGCCTTTGTGACCTCTCACCTTGACTACTGCAACTCCCTATATATAGGGCTTCTGGGGGTTGATATCCACCGCTTGCAGCTGGTGCAGAACGCTGCAGCCAGGTTGCTGGTAGGGGTTTCCCGGACCAGTCATGTCACCCCTGTACTGTGCGAACTGCACTGGCTGCCTGTTCAGTGATGGATCACCTTCAAGGTCAGTTTACTGACCTATAAGGCCCTAGACGGTCAGGCTCTGGCTACCTGCAAGAGCTCCTGGTTCCTTACTGCCCCCTCCGACCCCTCCGTTCAGCCAACAAGGGATTGCTAGAGGTTCCCAGGGTTCAGTCGAAAACATCTGGTGTGAGAGCTTTTAGTTATGTAGCCCCGACCCTGTGGAATTCTCTACCTTGCCAGATTAGAGAGTGCCTGACCTTGGAGAGCTTCAAGACAGCTTTAAAAACTTATTTATTTAGCCGTGCTTTTGGAGATTAATATATCTGTATCTGAATTGTTATTTTATTGATCTACCATCAACACCTGCAAATGAAGTGTCAGCCCTTCATCAAATATCATGCTCAGATTCCGCACCTGGACAGAGGGTACTAAATGAGAAAAAGACCGAGGTAGACAAGTCAGTGGGGGATGCTGCAACAGAAGATAAAGCCATCAAGAAATGGAGAGCAATGAGTACCAATGCCCGTAGTCTGAGTAACAAGCTTCCTGAATTAGTGGCCTTGATGGAGAAGGAACATCAGGATATCGTGGCAGTCACAGAAACGTGGTACACACAAAACCATGACTGGGACGTAAACATACCAGGATACATTATCTACAGGAGGGACAGGGAGGGTAAACGAGGAGAAGGAATAGCTCTTTACATAAGGGAAGGAATCAAAGCAACAGAACAAAAGGGAAAACAGGGAGGAGAAGAAGCACTGTGGGTAAATTTGGAGACCGGCAATGACACCACAATCTGCACAGGGGTTGTATACAGACCCCCTTCTCAGGGGGCGGAAATGGACAAGGAAATGATAGAGAATATACTTAGAATGGCAGAAAAAGGGGAGATATTGCTGATGGGTGATCTGAATATGCCAGATGTTAACTGGAGTGCAGTTGCAGCAGCCACTTTGAAGAGTGGGGCTATTCTAGATGCCCTAGAGGGGGCATGCCTTAGACAACTAGTATTGGAGCCCACTCAAGAGGAAGCAATCTTAGACCTGGTTCTCTCAAATGGGGATGAAGAGAGGATCACAGATGTAGAAGTGGGTAGCCATCTGGGAATTAGCGACCATCGAACAGTATGGTTCACAATAAACACAGCAATGGAGTCAAGCTATACAAAGCAGCAAAGTACTGGACTTTAGGAAGGCTGACTTGCCAAAATGGGTGAGTGCCTAAGGAATGCACTAGCAAATGGGCAGAGAAGGAGGGGTGGAAGAACAATGGGGAATAATAAAAACTGCCATCACAGAGGTAACAAGCCTTTGTGTGAAGCAAATAAACAAAATGAAACGATGTAAGAAACCACTATGGTTCTCAAAGGAAGTAGCAGTGAAGGTTCAAGAGAAAAAGAAAGCATTCAGGAAGTACAAGGTATCACAGAAGGAGCAGGACAGAGAACTGTATCAGTTAAAGCAAAAGGAAGCTAGGAAGGCAGTCAGAACAGCAAAGGCCCAAACTGAGGAAAAGATAGCCAACTCAGTTAAGAAGGGGGATAAAACCTTTTATAGGTACATCAGGGAGTGAAGGAAGACCAAGGGAGGGATAGTGAGGCTTAATAAAGGGGATGGAGGGTGGACAGAGGGTGACTGTGAAAAGGCAGAGATACTAAACAAATATTTTTGCTCAGTATTTACAAAGGAAGAGGGGGAGGTACCTAAAACAAACAGTAGAGACACTCTGGATACAGAAGTTGATACCAGCCCATTTACAGAAGAAAAGGTTCTGAAAGAACTCTTAAAACTGAAGGTGGACAAAGCAATGGGGCCTGATGGGATTCATCCCAGAATTCTAAAAGAACTAAGGGTAGAACTAGTGACACTACTGACTACGCTCTTTAACAAATCATGGGAGGATGGGGTGGTACCCGAGGACTGGAGGAGGGCAGATGTGATTCCCCTTCACAAAAGTGGGAGCAAGGCAGAAGCAGGAAACTACAGACCTGTTAGTTTAACCTCAGTGGTAGGGAAAATTATGGAATCACTTCTGAAGGAAAGATTGGTCGAGTATCTAGAGGCTAGAGGGGCACAGGACCCAAGGCAACATGGATTCACAGCAGGAAGGTCATGCCAGACAAATCTGATAGATTTCTTTGACTGGGTGACCAAAGTAGTAGATCAGGGAGGGGCTGTGGACATGGTCTACCTAGATTTTAGCAAGGCATTTGACACAGTCCCACACAAAAGATTAATATACAAGTTAGCCAGCCTGGGAGTGGGTCCCAAGATGACAGCCTGGGTAAAGAATTGCCTGGAGAATAGAACACAGAGAGTAATAGTAAATGGAATCCACTCTGAAGAAAGGGGGGTTACTAGTGGGGTACCGCAGGGTTCAATATTAGGACCAGTCCTCTTTAATGTCTTTATAAGTGACATTGCAGAGGGACTGGAAGGAAAAGTATGTCTCTTTGCAGATGACACAAAGATCTGCAACAGAGTTGATGCACAAGGTGGGGTGGAAAGGATGAGAAGGGACTTGGCAAGGTTAGAGGAATGGTCAAATGTATGGCAGCTTAGATTCAATGCTAAGAAGTGCAAGGTAATGCACCTGGGAAAAAAACCCCTGGGAAGAGTCACAATGGGGGTGTTACTAACAACAACAAAAATAGAAAGGGACCTGGGGGTAGTCATATCAGATTACCTAAAGGTGGGCAAGCAATGTGAGAGGGCAGCAAGGAGGGCTGGGGGGATACTGGGATGCATAGGGAGAGGCATCACCAGTAGAAAACAGGAAGTTATCATCCCTCTGTACAGACAGCTGGTCAGAACCCATCTGGAGAACTGCGTGCAGTTCTGGAGACCCAATCTCTGCAAAGACATAGACAGGATGGAAGCTGTCCAGAGGAGGGCATCTAAATGGTGCAGGGTCTGCACCGGAAGACATATGAAGAGAGACTTAAGGAGCTTAATATGTATAGCCCTCGAGGAAAGGGAAGGAGAGGGGGGACATGATAGAAACTTTCAAGTACCCTCAAGGAATCAACAAAGTCCAAGATGGTAGCATCTTTCAAAAAAGAGGTGTGTAAGAACAAGAGGGCACAATTTGAAGATGGGGGCGGCTCAGAGGTAATTTAAGGAAGTATTTTTTCACAGAGAGGTTATGGATGCATGGAACGGCCTTCCAGAGGAGGTTGTGGAGTCAAAACAGTGGTGGAATTAAGCATGCATGGGACAGTCATAAGGCAATTCTAGGGGGTGAGGGTAGGAAGAAGTAGGCTGCTGGTTAACTAGGATCTGCAGCTTATCCATTAGGTAGGGAAATGCGCAGACTGGGTGGGCCAAGCGGTCCTTATCTGCTGTCAAATTCTATGTTTCTATGTTTCTATTCCACATATTTTAATGTTTTATGTTTTAAATTGTGTACAGTGCTTTGGTAATTGTTTGAATTACGCTTTATAAATACATTTATTATTATTATTATTATTATTATTATATATGATATGAGATGTGCTGTTGTTGAATACAACATTTATTTGAACTAGTAGTGAGTGACCTCACTGTGAGTTTAAATAAATGGTGTATCCAACAACAGCACATCACATGTGCAATTTATGCAATAGAATGGGGTTGTATATATTTGTTTTGTTTTTCTTTTGTTTTAAGGGATTTTTAGAGGGAATAATTGTGGTGCGGTTGCTTCGTTTCATAGAAGTTTACTGTTTGAGTGATTAGGTGGTGTGTAATTTGTGATTGGCCCAGTTTTTATGAATGGAGCAGGTTGTGTTATTTGATTGGTTAGAACATGGGAACATGGCTGTGACTCATCGAGGGCTGTGACGTTGGAGTTCTGGGTGGGGTTTCTGGTTACGGTGCAGTTTTGAGTTCAGTCGGTAAGGTGGTGTTGAGAGGCAGTGTTGAAGGAGGCTCTTCGAGGTGGTTTTGCAGGATTTGGCCTAGTCTGGAGTCAGAGCAGTGGTTCAAGAGTTCTATGCCGCCATTCTGTGAGGGACTATTCAGGGATGGACTACATGGAGCTGAGGTAGAGATGTGGTCAGGTGTTTGATGTACCTGAAAGATTGTGAGTGGGGATTTGTGAATGAATCAGATTGTTGTTTGACTGCTTGGTGGATTTGGGGCAGGAAGATCCCAAAGTGTGCATCATTTGGATAGATTATTTTTTGAATGAAATCAATGCATGAGCGCAGAGAAGCAAGACGAGCTCTTTGCATTACTGAGAGCCAGGAGATGAGTGAAACAAGCCTTTGAGGGATAAAAGCCCATTGGTCACATAGTGGAGATTACTTTGTCTTTGAGGTGAGTGACTGGCTGTGGGCTCATTCTGTTTCTGCTGGGGGAATAGTTGTCTGTGAAAATGTATGGAGTGGTTTTAGCTAGTGGGTCACTTGTTGCTTGAGCTGGGAAGCAGTAGCAGTTTGGGCTGAGTTTGCTATAGTGGTATAGTGAGGAAGAATTGAGGTGGCAGTCTGGAGGTGCCAGTTTGGAGACTGTGGTGAAAATGAATGACAGGAGAATCAGGGAAGTAAATTATAACAAGCATTTGTCAATGCCAAATGTTGCTAGCTTGTATGTGCTGTTTAGGTATTTGGAAGTGATCATTCCATGCCTTCCTCCCAAGGCATACACTGTGTCTTTCCATTCAGTGTTCACAGAAGAGTGGGAGGGGCAAGGGCCACAGCAGTACAGCAGTTGCCAAGGGGGTGAAGAGGAGGACAATAGTCCATTCAAAGGCAAAAGAGTCCTGCAGGAGCTCACTAAATTGAAGGTGGAGAAAGTGATGGAACCAAATGGCATACACCCAAGGATATTAAGAGAACTGCGAAGGGAGATAGCAGTACCTCTGGCAGCCATGTTAACTGAGTCATTCAACATGAGTGAATTGGAGGAGGGCACGTGTGGTCCCTCTATCACAAGTCCGGCAGCATGGAGGAGGAGGCGGGGAACAATAGGCCGTTCAGCCTCACCTTAGTAGTGGGGAAGATCATGGAGACATTGCTTAAAGAAAGGATGGTGGGGCATCTAGAAGCCATCGGAGCCCAAGACCATAGACAACATGGATTCACAGTGGGGATATCATGCCACACAAATCTGGTTTATTTCTTTGACTGGGTGACAAAGGAAATGAATCAGGGTGGGGCAGTGGACAACGCTTACCTTGATTTCAGCAAAGCCTTTGACACCATCCCACATAGGAGGCTGATAAACTAGCTGGGTAGGCTGGGCATGGGGTAACGTGTGGTAAACTGGGTTAGAAACTGGCTAACAGACAGGAGGCAGAGAGTGGTGGTAAATGGGGTGCAGTCTAGGGAGAGGGGGTGACCAGTGGGGTGCTGCAGGGATAGGTCCTGGGGCCAGTCCTGTTCAATGTCTTCATTAGTATCATTGCAGAATTGTTGAAGAGAATTTTTTCACCAAATTTTCAACATAGCCATTTTAAGACCTCTGCTCATGAACAGTGTCACTGTGATTTTCTTAATCTGTCCCAAACATTGATTGCGCACACTGATTGTGCCATTGTGCGCTACATGCACAGAAACACATTTTGGGCAAAGTGTGAAAAATGACAGCTGTACTGCTCATAAGGAGGTGTGGTAAAATGGCAATGTTGAAAATCTGGAGTGCATATATTAAAAAATCGCAAATTTAGGAGTGTGCGTAGGAACTGCGCAGCACACACTCATAAAACAATCATTTTTAGGAATTTTTTCACCACATTTTCAACATAGCCATTTTAAGACCTCTGCTCATGAACAGTGTCACTGTGATTTTCTTAATGTGTCCCATACATTGAGTTTGCACACTGACTGCACCATTGTGCGCTACAGGCATGGAAACACATTTTGGGCAAGATGTGAGACATGACAGCTGTACTGCTCATAAGGAGGTGTGGTAAAATGGCAATGTTGAAAATCAGGAGTGAAAATATTGAAAATTCTCGAACTTATGAGCGTGCGTAGGAACAGCATAACGCATGCTTGTAAAACAGTCATTTTTGGGAATTTTTTCACCAAATTTTCAACATAGGGTTTTTGGGGGCCTATGTCATGAACTGTGACACTGATGTTTTGTAAATCAGTCCCGAAAGTTGGTTCTGTGCAGTGACTGCAAAATCACCTTTTGGGGTTGATTAATGCCATGACAGTGATAGAATTCATGAGGTGGGGTCCCAAAAAACCCATGTTGAAAATTTGGTGAACAAATTCCCCAAAATGCCCGAGATATGAAGTAAAGTTGAAACAACCCTATTTATACCATTATACAGCTTACCAGCATTTTCTCAGTTCATTCGCGGTCAGCTTTGAAGAGTGTAGACGTGTTCCCGGTCCACCAATGATCATCACGAGGTAAGTATGGGGTGAGGTGGGGGTGTGAGGAGGTAGATGCACTGAGGGTGGGCATGGTGGGAGGAGGGGTCAGGACAGTCTGCGAGGGATGGTTTTTTTCTTTTAGGTGCTTTTTTTTTTACTTGGATGTTGCTGGACTTGTGCCACGCTGGGGTGGGCTCCCAGTGTGGCAGCTGAAAGGCTGTTTGGGGGTGGGGCAGTGGAGTCAATGGGGGATTGGGCACCCCCGTCGGCCATACAGACTGCTGTCTTGCTGGGGTGGGCTCCCAGCATGGCTCCCAGAACTCTGTTGGGGGGGAGTGCAGCACAGCTGATGGGGGATTGGGCACCCCCATCGGCTATACAGTGTGCGTGGGGGGAAGCATGAGCATGCAGTATGCGTGCGTGTGTGTGTGTGGGGGGGGAGTGCACATGAGCACGCAATCTTATTGCTGTTCACTGAAGCCTAGCTCTCCCTTTCAACTGTACAGCACTGCATTTTCAACTGCTGTCATAGACAGCTGCAGCATTAATTGGAGAACTGCAACTGTGCCTGCAAACACACTGACTGAATTGGAAGAGGGCTGCCACACCTCCAAAAACTCTGATGATGGCACTATGTTTCTTGCACACGTGTGCAAGCAACATAAAAAATACAAAACAAATAACACTACATGAGGCACGGAACTGCTGGGGGATAGATCACATAAACTGATGGGAAAAGAAACTCATTGATTATCAGCAGGTTCTGAATCGACATTCCCAATCCAAATCTCAACATGTTTCTTTTGTCAAAAAGTGAGGGGGCATGGCCCCCATGAGCACACCCCTTCAGCTGGCCACTACCCTTCTGCAGAAAACAGACTGGCTGTGTTCTCCCCCATCTTGATTTGCACTCTGGAAGAGGGTTGAGGTGGAGCAGAAAATACACAAAACATTCAACAGCAGAGAACCACTGCTTCTGTGCTCCCTGGCCCCAGTCTACAGTTCAAGGGGACCAAGACAGCATGAAGCTCAGTGACATCAGATTTTGAGACAAGACAGCTTTACCATGCAGCTTTACTACTGGAGCTGTGAAAACCTAATGAAGTCTGGAGGCACCCCTGTAAGAGTCAGAAGACAACATGTCTTGCCAGTCATGATATGGCTGCATGCTTACTGTGCCTCCAGAGGTGATGCTGGCATTCTAATCTTTTTTTCCAGTTCTGTGACTGCTGCCAACCAGAATGGATGTATCATTGCTTTCTTGCAGGTCACAAGATAGGAAACATCAGTCTCTGAGTGGCAGCTGTCCCTCCAGATAAGGCATTGTGGAGTGCATATGCAGGATTCCCGCCCTGCCCAATCTCTCACCCGGTTACTGTGGGCCATTCCAGTTGTCTCCAACAACCTCCTCCAGCATCACCAACGTTGTGTGGCCTGAAATGTTAGTGATTGCAAAAGACAGGAACAGCTGCTCCACACCGTCAGTGTCAGTTACAGCCCCTCCAACCGCATTACATCTCTCAACACACGGGTACAGATTGTACAGTGAAAGAGCGAGTACAAAAAGAGGGGGCGGATTACATACAGTATATACAGACATTTACACAGAGTTCTTAGTACATTACAATAAAATATGAGTTTGCGTGTATAGTAAGTAAATGAGGCTGAGGTGTAGTGGTCATTCCCTAATCCAGCCTCACATTCAATAACTCAGTACAGTACATATAGCGGGTTAAACTAGACCAAATTTGGTTGGTTCCATATTGGGACATTGTACACATCCATCTTCAGAGTAGGGTTGCCACCTTTGGAGGAGGCAAAAACCGGATCCTAAGCTCCGCCTCTAGACCCACCCCTTTTATTACTCATCATGCACTGTTCCCCCTAGAAAGCCATATTATATCAATAAAAGACAACACTTATAGCAGCAGTTCAACAAAAATGTTAAGATACTGTACTGTACCTGCTAAAATTACTCTCCCAGGTTCTTCCTAGTTATTTATTTACTTATATAGGTATTTATTTATTGACATTGGTTTACCAGGTAAACATACAGAGATAAAATAAATCTCATTTACAGATATGATCTGGAGGGAGACAAGGGAAATACTGTAAATAGCATACAGCAATAAACATGGTATATAATAAGGGGACTCATGATGACCACAAATGTGATATGGAAGATATTTTCACTCCTTTACAGTGACCTCTGGATATTATCCAAAGGTCACTGTGCAGGAGTGAAAATATTTTCCATATTACACGAGTGCACATCATGTATCTGTTTTATATAATAGGGGCATGATAACTGGAGAAAACTCCAGTTATCACACTGTGATGATGTCAGCAGAGTGTGATATCACATGGCGGTGGTTTTACGCTGAAATAAAGAATGGCATATCATCTAACCCCTACTGTATAATACATAATAAAGAAATTATTTCCTATAATGTGTACTTTATATATTTTTCTGGCTCAATTTCCTTTTCTTGTCCACAGTACTATTTCAAAGTCAAAGAAGTGACCATAATTTTTCTTGAGGAAAAAAATTTAAAACATTTAAAATGCATAAATTCTGTTAGAGATGAAAAGGTTTACCAGTAAATGAAAGTGAAAGACAACCGGCTGTGCTGTTGTTGTTACAAAAGGTGGGGGCAGCTTTGCTCTTATGCCACTTTAAGATGCAGTGGAAAAGATTAGTTAAGTAAGTGCTAATGGTGTTAATGCTCATACCTTACACCTCCCAGATTGACTGTTTTCACAAACAATAGGCTATATTGACAAAAGAACTTATTTGTAACCTGGAAGTGTAGCTGGAACAATGAATGAGATCACAAAATATGTTTCAAATGTATGTGAACACTCAACATTGCTCAAAAACCTAACCAGCACAGAGCAAAACTGGATTACCTGATAGGGACCCTGAAACCCTGATCACCAGGTAAAAAAACTGACAGGTGGCAACCCTACTTCGGAGATAAACCATCCCAAAGACTCTTGGAGGCTGTTGCCTGATAGCAAAAAAATGCAGGGTCTGGCACAACACCAGAAGCTGAGAAGAGTGACGTGACACTTCAACCCTTACCGGAATAAGATGGAGTCTTTAATAAATGTCAACACAATCCAGTGGTTCTGTGCAGTGTAAAATGAAATGCCTCAAAAAGTGACATCATAACAGCACACTCCTGGAAGTTCTACAAACAATATGAGGCAGCTAGCCCCGCTCTTCACTTTTTATTACTGTGTGCTGATATCTTTGTAGCAGTTCTGCACGTCCCGCTCCCAGTCACCCAATAAGATATGCACACTAACTCCGGGAACAAGTGAGAGCCCAGATGAGCCACACAATGGACTACAGAAGGTTCGTACCGAAAGGGTTACTTATTATTTGCAGAAATTCCGGACAGTTTGTTGGACTGGTATCTGTCTACAATGATGTATCGATGTTGCATTGCGCATGCATTTTGCCCAAGGTGCTATCCCATTGCTGGATGTTATTGTAGGAGGCAAAGCAGCTTGTAGTTCATGTGTAGTAGTGTTTTTTTTTCTTAATTCTTTTGGTAATTGGGTAATGGACACTGGAATCACATCCAATTTACAGGGGCGACCCGGGAGCACTGGGAGAGTTAACTGACTTGCTCAGGGTCACGTGGTATGCAGGTGGAGGCTGTGGCAACCGAACCTCTCTCTGTTCTGTCCGATATGCAAAGCTGGTTGCTCTAACCTGTAGGTTATACTTGCTGCTGCACATCCCAGTTTCTGGGGTTTTTGTTTGTGACTTAATTTTTCTCCTTTTCCCATTTACTTAACACGTTATTATTACAGGGTCAGACAGTGTGGTGTGGTGCCATTTTGTTTTGGGGTCCGGAGGGGGAGGAGGAGGAGGAGGGTAGACCTCCTTTTGCATGCTCTGCTACTGTATGCCAGTAAACTTTTTTTTGTTGTAGTTGAACATGTTTATTGATTTTCCAACAAAAGAAAACAATGGAAAAGGTACATACAGCAAATAAAGCATTAATGCATTTGTTCGTACTTCTCAGTTATTATGTTTGTTATAATCTTGTCTGCATTTCCGAAGTGTATATATGATATTTAATCAGATAACTGGAGTATCAGTAGCACTAGGTATAGCAGAGACATGCATTAATACAGTAATAATGGACGTTTCTAACTTCATTTTTCTATATATGCTAGTTGATATGTTTTTACCTAAGAAAAGGATCAGTTTACCTAAGAAAGGATCAGAGCTAGGCAGCACAGCCAACAGGGGATTGGTCACCCCATCGGCTATACAGTGTGTGTGTGGGGGAAAGCACAAGCATGCAGTATGTGTCCGTGTGGTGTGTGGAGGGGCCGCACAGCAGGCCTGTGATCTTATCACTGCTCACTGAAGCATAGCTCTCTCTCTTTTCAACTGTACAGCACTGCATTTTCAACTGCTGTCATAGACAGCTGCAGCATTGATTGGAGAACTGCAGCTGCGCCTGCAAACACACTGACTGAATTGGAAGAGGGCTGCCACACCTCCGAAAACTCAGATGATGGCACTATGTTTGTTGCACATGCATGCAAGCAACATAAAAATAAAAATAAAGTTGTTGGTGCTGTTAGAAAGGAAGAAAATTATAAGCTGCTGATTTGTGAGGGCGTGATGTATATGGGTGGCATGTGGGTTGAGGTGGAAGCTGCCAGTATAAATGATGCTGAAAAAGAAGGTATGGTCAGTGATGTAGTTCCAGCAGTGAGGAGGATAATTGATGGCAGGGTGTTGAATAAATGGTGGTTGGTTGATTGACGGCAGAGTGTTGGATAAATGTTAGAACCACCATTTATTCAACACCAGTGAGAATAAATAAGCATTAAGCCATGAGAAAGGCTTCTACTAGGGAATTAATGCTTGGTTTGGTGGGGGGGTGTGGCACAAGGCAGAAGGCCGAGTGCCCACAACCACCCAACCATGCATTAATTCCCTAGTAGAAGCTTCCTTTCAAGGGGCTTAATGCACTTGTAACATGGATACTATATGGTTTGTAATATATGTGGTTATCATGTATATTACAGAAATGTCAGTACTCTAATACCTCAATAAATACAGAACATGTTTCAGTGTCACACTTTTTATGTGTAAAATATAGGAAAAAATATGGATCATGAGGTTTTCCCTAAAACAGCATCATTTTACATTGTGGTTAACACTGCTAACAAACTGTTGTAAATCACACATTTTGTGTTTTACATTGTGATCAAATATTTAATATTTGCTACAGTTCACACATTTTTATGAACAGTAACTTAGAACACTTAAAACCTTGTCCTATACTACTGCAAAATATGAACTGGCTAATATGGCAACATCTCATTTGCATATTCAGAACTCTGTTTTTATGAAGCTAATGTTTAATTATATCGTTGTTTGCTTCCTTACTGAGGAGCACACTACACATTACAGTATATGTAAACATGTTTTATTTATTTTTTTTATTTTAGTCTTTGGTAACGGGTAAGGCCCACTAGGCACAAGTGCCTGTTTTCAGAGGCGACCTGGGAGCACTGGGTGGTTAAGTGACTTATTCAGAGTCACACAGTATGCAAGTGGAGGTTGTGAGAATCAAACTCAGGTCTGGGATGCTGGATGTACCAAGCTCGTTCACACCTCATTCCTCTAATCTCTAGGCTATACTACCAGCCCAATCAACATCAACACGGATGTTAAGTAAACTCCTTTTCAGTTGAACAGGACGTTAATGTAATCAAAAAATGAAAAAATTAACCACATGCGATTCCTTCTCCTGGCTGTCACATTGAAGGAGGCTTCATTTGCATATCTGCATCACTCTATTAAACATGCACAATACTCCGTACGCCTGCTTTATTTTTAACACATTTCTTGAGTATATTTTACAAACTACTTCTATCTCTGTAAACACGTGCCTATGAAACTTTCCAAAATTTACAAATTATGAACTGCGTGCTGCACTTTCACAGCAGAAGTAGTATGGCATGTTTTCATTGTGCACTTGTGTTCAGATTGTAATCTGCATTCTGCGTGGGACTACCATAGTAGTTAAATTTCACAGTGCTGTTTAAGGTGAAGTTAGACAGCTTAAAAGGATTAAATGGCATCTGTGAGGATGGTATGTTTATCGTGTTACTGGCTATGTCGGGAGCAGAAGGCTTATTCGGTGATGTCACCGGTGGTGTGCATTGTGATCCTGCTTTACCTTTTCCTGTTTGTGGATTACTATCCTGCACAGTTCTGGATTCAACAAACTGGTCTCTAGCTACAGTTATGGATGGTTTTTGGGATATTACAGTTTCACTGCTGCAGCTTTTCCTGTTGCTTGCTGTCTCAACACTTTTATCAGCACTTGCTGGCAGAAAGGAAGACCACTTCTTCCGATCTTTGTTTGTTGGACTCCAGTAATTTGTAAGGCTGGTCTCGCATCTGTGACCAGTCACTGACATGATTCCACGAGATGCAAGACCAGCCTCAGAAAGAATGTGCACAGCAGTGCTTCTGATTGAATGATTTGTATACCTGGCAGACAATTCAGCATCTTTGCATATCTGAGACATTAGGTTTCCCAGATAATTACGCCCCATGGGCTGTCGACTATATCAACAGTGTTTCTGCTGCAGTGCTTCCTGTGGTAGCTTTAAGGGGTGGAGATACAGTGATGGTGCATTACTGGGACATTTGCTAAGATAATAATGAAGTGTTGCTACATTGCAGTCAGGACTTCCAGGCTGAGAATACAGGACACCTCTAAGGAGCTGTTTGTTAGGCTCTGATACACGGTTGTGGTTTTTTGTACTCTCATTAAATGACAGCGCTATGTACGCTTGGCCACTGACATCTACTTTTATTTCAAATGAATCCTGTTTCAATTGGTGCACTCCCTCTCTACCCCTTCTAGCTAATCCTAGCTGCAGCTCAAACCACAGTCTGCATACTAGCCCATATGCAGACTGTGGTGAGAGTTTGCCACAAGATCTGATTTTTTTTTAAATCACCATCTGATATTCTGGGGTGGTGCATTGCAGTATTTTGACCATCTCTACGATACTGCTTTAAAACAGCAACAAAAACATTGTTTGCAGACTGGAAATCAGGATCTGTTGCTATGTTGACTTTCCTATTCACATCAATACTATTGATGTACCTAATCAACCTTGCTCTCAGACCTATGAAGGAACTTATGCTATACTGCTTTCCCTGTTCTGTTCTCACTGTAGCATAAAACATTCGGAGGATGTTTGCCAGTTCTGAAATAGGGAATGACACTTAAGTCTACTGATAAGTTTTTCGTCATCATCCAATCTACAAACACGTTGTAAGCCCATAACATCTTCTTCTGTGTGTTGGTCTCTGACTTCCTATGCTCAAGATCATTCACTTCATCAGTGGACAACTCAGCATGGCTAGATAAGATTTTCTTACTGCCAATCACCTGCGTATGTCCTGGTTCACTGATATGCTTCTTTTTCTCTTTACACTTATATGCCACTACAGCAACCCTCTCATTCTGTTTCTTCATTGGGCTAAGTACCTCACTCAACTGCACTGTGCTGCATACTGAATCTCTCTGATTTGTTTCTGCTACTGCAGTCATGCTGACCATGATGGGATGTTTTGGGTACGCAGTTGGGCTACATGATTCCTGTACACTGTGCTGTGCACTTCGGCTAACTGGAGCACTTCGAGGCAATTCCTCCCACTTTTAGGTATCTACCCATCGACTTATTTCCATTACCCCACATAACATGAATGTGGCATCCATCACGACGATGGTTAGTCATGCATTGCTCTAGTATCTGGACAGCTCACGCTCCTTCACTACTGTGATTCAGATAATGCTTTCTGTGGGTTAAGTGACTAGCAGCCTAGGCGGGTGGGTGGGAAACCAGCTACTGCTCCTTTGGTGTTTTGCTGAAGCTCTGGAGTTTCTCTACAATAAGTCAGTGGCAGCCTGGTGGGTGGGTGGTGGAAATTACCTTTCACTGCATGAAATAATGACTCACCTGCTGATTGCTGCTGGTCACTTCTCTGCCTCTTCCACCACTATCAATGGACAGTGTCACTCAGGACAATGACTGCATGGTGCGCCCTTTGCTTCCCGTTACATGAGGAGACTCACTGACAGTACCAATGGTGCATTTACCTCGCAGTTGTCACTTTTGAATTTGATGGACCACTAATGATGACTTCTCCACACAATAGTACATTTACCTCCTGCCTCTATTTCTGCCCTCTGCCACAGACCTCCTCAGTGGCCCCATGTGGAACTGCAGCAGTGGGCATTACTTGGAAATTCATACCCACTGTTATCACACCACATGATCACTCTGCTCCAATTGATGACCAGCATTTCTCATTACATTTATATCCATGTTATAAATTAATTTATTCCACTGTTTATCTGCCCACACCTATTGCATATCTATCTATCTATCTATCTATCTATCTATCTATCTATCTATCTATCTATCTCTCTCTCAGTCTGTCTGTCTGTCTATCTGGTTATATTTATACAATAGGGTTGGGAGCTTCTAGAGTGTGATAAATGGAGATACCTTCATTGGTGTGTGATAAATGAGGATGACATCAGCACAGTGATGACAGGGAGGCAGTATAGCGCAGTGGTTGAAGGCTCTGAGCTGCAAATCTGGTGACATCCAGCAGACCAGACCTGGGTTTGAATCCCACAGCTTCCACTTGCATACTGTGTGACCCTGAGCAAGTCACTTAACTTCCCTGTGCTTCCAGGTCGCTCCTGTAAAAAAGCTTTCAGCTTAGTGTGTTACTCCTGGTTAAACAACTAAAATAAAAATAATAAAAAAAAATGATAAATGCCATTTATCCATACTGTGCTGATGTCAGCACGCACTCACTGCAACCTGTATTCTAAATGAAACTGCTTTACAAAAGTTAGCCCTTTCTCACGGAGGTCTGCATGTTACTCAATTGGCATTGCAAAGTACACTCACCTGTGTGCTATAGTGTTTCTGAGACTCCCAGCCCATTAATGTGCTGATATCAGCATCACTACAGCTATATTCTAAATGAAACTGCTTCACAAAACAGTTTCTCTTTCTCACTGAGGCCTGACAGTTACTCAGTTACCATTGCAAAGGAAACTCACCTGTGTGCCATGGTGTTTCTAAGACTCCCAGCCCATTCAGAAAAACTCACACAAACTCACACCACACACAGAAAGAGCAGAAAGCACACAGAAACAGAAAAAGGTGCAGAAAAAATATTTCTAAAGCTCTCACCACTATTGTATAAATAGCACACATGATGTGCAGATCGTGTGCTATGGAAAATATTCTCAATCCTGCAGAATGAGCTCTGGATACTCTCACTCATGCCTTTGGCACTTGTGAGTATCCAGAGCTCACTCTACAGGAGTGATAATTTTTTCCATATCACACTCCTGCCCATCACGTGTCCTATATATATAGGCTCAGTGACTCAGATAACTGCATTTATGTGCCTTTTTATTCTAACACCTGTTGTGTGTGTATGTGTGTATATATATATATATATATATATATATATATATATATATATTAGAGTAAAAACTCCATTTAATGCATCAGTTACGGTTTGTTCCACAGTGACAAAAGTGAGAAATTCAATGTTAGGGTTGAAACCCCGTTTGCACCCCTCCAGCCCAACCCCCCCAACTGAAATCAGGTGTGCATTGGGGTCATTGGCCCTAACTGTCACCCCATCACATGTGGAAAGAAGCTGAGGAATAGGAGAAGTGGGGTGACAGTTAGGACCGATGACCCCAATGCGCACCCCGATTCCAGTTGGGGGTGGGCTGGAGGGTGCAAAGGGGGTTTCAACCCTAACATCAAATTTCCTCACTTTTGTCACTGTGGAACAACCATAACTGATGCATTAAATGGATTTTTTTGCCTCTAATTTCCCTTCTTTTTGAGAATGATAATGAGAAATAGTGAGGGCCCCGCGCTCCCGCCACGTGATATCTTGTCACATAGTAACATTGTGCCCACAAACGCAAATCTTAATGTGCATGGTGACACAAAGCAAAACAGAAAGAGAAACAGTACTGTAGACAGAAATGTTAAAAACAACACAAACACAACCACAAATGAAAGCATGAAAGAAGATAGCACATAGTGGCGTAAACCCTGAAACGTAAGAGTAAACGACACGGAACTGCAAGCGGAAATGGTAATGGTAACAGTAATGTAAGCACACAGGCTGGTTTTCCCAAAAGCTGTATAGAGAAAGACAGTGAGTACAAAGAATGTATGCAAAATAATGACTCTCAGAACACAAAATGAGGACTTGGAATAGTAAATTGCTTATATCTCAGTAACCGTATTATTAGAAAAAAATTTAAAGTCATATGAATTATCACTGTCCTGACTAGTTTTGTACTTAGCCCCTGGCAGGGGGCTAAGAACTTTTTAGACGAAAAGTCCGTATCTCGCACCATTTTCAAGATACGGGCCCTGAAAGGCGAGGCGAATGCCATAATGTTGTCCTATGGGAAAAAAACAGAAGTTCGGAGTGCCATAACTTTGCCTCCCTGTAATATTTTTTCACCAAACCACTGAAAGGCACATCTGTGGGATGTTGGCTGTGTTCCCTGTAAATTTCAGCCCAAAAGACTAAACAGTTATTTTGTAGCAGGGCGCCAAACGATTGCTGCAATGCGTTGTACGCCGTAATGTTATCCTATGGGAAAAAGTGTCAACTTTGGAGTGCAGTAACTTTGCTGCTGTGTAATATTTTTTCAACAAAACACTGAAAGGCACATCTGTGAGATATCATCTGTATTCCCTTCAAATTTCAGCCCAAAACTACAAACCGTTTTTTTGCAGCAGGGTGCCAAAGAATCACTGTTATTTTGGGCATAGTGTCACAAAGTAGTGTTGTGATTTGCGAAAGCTTTCGCAAAAATTTGCAACACTTTCGTGAGTGTGACACTACTTTGTGAAAGCACTTTTTCCAGAAATCTGAAAAACATATTTCTGGGGTGTTTTACCCCAAAATAAAGACATGGCTAGCATCCTCAGGGCCCGACTAGGTGAATACAAAAAGAATTAGGTTGCTAGAGGGTCTCAATTTTAAATGGCAAGCATTTTTCTGATCACTAACTGAAAACAAAATGGCGGATTTGTGACAGTAAAAGGCCATTTGCACAGTAAAAGTGCATTTGCGACACTGTCGAACTTTTGTTAACTTCTCCATTGACTTATAATGGGAAATTGTTTTTGAATAACTTTTGAACCATTTAATATTTTTCACAAAATCTTCAAAAGGCACATCGGGAGCCTGGCGCATCGTTCCCTGAAGATTTTGGGCGATCCACGCAAACCGTCGACCTGTAGATGTGACCGTAGAATTCCAGAAAAAACATAAGCGCGCGCGCGAATCAAGCTTAATAACTCCCACAGCCGTGTATCGACTGATGCGAAACTTATCAACCCTACCACCCTATCCACCCACCCTCCACACACCAACAGGCATCGTGTGTTGAGTCATTGGTCTAACTCTAACCCCATCCCATGTGTAATGAAGCTGAGGTGGTGCAGTATACGAGAATGGGGGGAGTTGAACATGAAGACCCCAACGCACACCTCGATGCCTATTGGAGTGTGGATGGTGGGGGGTGGGGGGTGGGGTGGTAGAGGTGGTAACCCTAATGCCACATTTCCATGCTTTTGTCACTGTGCTATGAACCCTAACTGATGCATTAACAGAGTTTTTTGCCATGAATTTCCCTTCTTTTTGAGAAAGTGTAATGTAACTGTTAAGTGGTATGTGTTAGTGGGAGTGCAGGCCCTCCAGGCCCTGCGCTCCACTTACACATAACTACAGAGCCGTACAGTAGCCCTATAGGGCAAGGAACCCTTGTAACACTAATTTGCTAATATCTCAGCAACCGTAGCAGCTAGGAAAAAAATTCTAGTGCTGTTGTAATCATAACAGCAAGTACTCCATACGAGATAAGTCAACCAAATCTCTATCTTGCATCATTTACAAGATATGAGCACTGAAATACGCTGAAAAGGTACCCTTGGTACCCTTGTGACACTAATTTGCCGGTATCTCGAAACCAAAGCAAGTAGGAAAAAAATTCCACTGCTGGTGTAATCTGTGATTTCCAAACTTGTTTCTGCAGATCACTTTTAAGTGACCTAAGCTGCAGGTAGCAAAAACTCTGTATCTCACTTCATTTTTGAGATACTGGCACCGAAAGGCATTACGGACGTCGCAATGTGATCCTATGGGAAATTTCTCAACTTCAGAATGCTGTAACATTGGGCCAGTTGAATGTTTTGGCACCAAACTACCAAAAGACACATCTGTGGTACCAGGGCTTGCCACCCTGAAATGTTCAGTCCAAAAGCCCCAACCGTTTTGTTGCAGGGTGATGGCAAAGATTTGCAGTTTTTGGGCAAAGTTCTTTCACAAATTGTGAAAGTTTCACAAAAACAGCATGAAACTTTTGCATTTCCTAAAGTGCTGTGTCAGTTTTTCCCATGATTTGTGAAAGTACTGGGGCTCTGAGTTTTAAAACAGCATTTCTGGGGATTTTTACCCCAAAATAAAGATAGGGCTGGCATCCTCGGGACCCGACTAGGTAAACCCAGCAGTCAGTGTTTACCTAGGGGGTTCCAATTTAAACACCAGGCATTTTTCTTTCTTGCTAGCTGAAAACAAGATGGGATCAGCATGAAAGTAAAAGGGCCATTTGTGAAAGGAAAATTGTACTTGCGACACTTTCATGAGACACATATATTTTTCCCCATTGACTATAATGGGAAATTTGCTTTTTGAATAACTTTTGAATGGTTTAATATTTTTACACCAAGTCTTCAAAAGACACATCGGTGACCCCGACTGTATCTTCCCTGAAGATTTAAGACCAAATGGACAAATTGTGTGGGCTGTGGGTGCGAGCAAAGAAACATGCAAAAAGTCAGGTTTTTTTGGAGATTTTGGCATTCTGCAGCTCTGCAACTGTACCTCCAACCTTAACGCAAGTTGCCAGATCCAGAGATCTGTGGTACCAGACCATACATGCAAAATTTCAGGCAAATCCTTTATACAGTGGCAAAGTTATTAAAGTGCAAAAGTTGAGGTTTAACATTAAAGTGCTTACTCAGCCCTAACTATAGTGCCACTACTGTGGCACTATAAAATATATATATACATATATATGTATATATATATATATATTATAGTGACAAGGTAGTGCCACTATTGTTAGGGTTGCACGGCCACATCTATGTTAAACCTCAAAGTCTGCAGTTTAATAACTTTGGAACCGTTTGTCTAATTTTCCTGAAATTTGGAATGCAGACCCAACTGCCACAGATCTCCACATCTGGAAAGTTTTGTTCTGGTCAGGTGCACGGTTGTGGAACCATTAGGCACTCAATAAGTGCAATTTCACGCTTTATGTGCATTTTTCAGTAAGCCATATTGGACTGAAGAATGCATTTGAGTGGACTTAAATTTGTTTGTCTACATGTGGCCTGGGTTGAACTGATGCCTTTTGAAGATCTGGTGAAAAAATATTGCTCCATTCAAAAGTTATTCCATTTTTTCATGTCCCATTATAGTCTATGGGAAAATTTGTATGTGCATTGTGAAAACGTTCGCGATCACATTTTTGTTGTCGAGCTTCCCTAAATATTTTTCATGCTGCTGCCATCTTTCTTTTTCAGTTTGTGACAGAGAAAAAAATTTGTAACTCAAAAAATAATGCCCTTTGGTAAACACCAAGACCTAATCAGGTCCTGAGAAACATGCCCCTGGCATTAGTTTCTTACTAGGTGGTCCACAAATATGATTTTTAAACTTTTGCCATTTTTTGATCATGGCAACATTATTTGTTGCCATGAAAACAAACGCACTCAGGGAGATAAGTAACCGTGGCAACATTTTTATGTGCGAGATAACATTCCCATTATAGAGATGGGAGTGTCGTGATAACATTAAAGTAATTGCGGTAACACACCACGAACACATTTTGCTATGTGTTGTTTTCTTTGTCATTTCACTGTGGCAAGTTGGATAGTGCTATTGGCCTGAACATTTCAGGGTGGCAAGCCCTAGTCCCACAGATGTGCTTTTTGGTGGTTTGGTATGAAAATATTGAACAGGCCCATAGTTACAGCATTCTGAAGTTGAGAATTTTCCCATAGGATAACATTGCGGCACCCATGACGCCTTTTGGTGCCCGTATCTCGAAAATGGTTTGAGATGGGGGACTACATGCAGAAATAGGTTGGAAAGCCATGAATACCATGGCATTTACATTTTTTTCTACCTTGTACGGTTACTGAGATATTTGGAAATTAGTATTCCAATTGCTCTTTTTCATGTCCATGGGCCACTATTACACCCACAGAGTTAGCATTTAGTTAGCACTCACAGCGCTTTTTGGTGCCCATATCTCATAAATGATGTGAGATTCTGATTCAGTTGATTATGTTGTGTGGACATCTCACTGTCACGATTACAACAACACTTGATTTTTTTTCCCTAGCTGCTATGGTTCCTGAGATATTGGCAGATTTGTGTTACAAGGGTTCCTTGCCTTATAGGGCTGATGTATGGCTCCATAGTTATGTGTAAGTGGGAGTGCAGGGCCTGGAGGGCCTGCACTCCCACAACTTCTTATCATTATGCACAAATGGGAGCTTGGCCTGGCAGTCCCCACCAGCACATACCATTTACTATATATATTACACTTTTTCAAAAGAAAGGAAATTCTTTGCAAAAAACTTTGTTAATGCATCAGTCAGGGTTGTTTCCACAGTGACAAAAGTGTGGAAATTAAACCTTAGGGTTACCACCCCCACCACCACACCCCCATCCTCAAAACCCTAACTCCGCATTCCCCCCCCCACACACACATATGCAAACAGGGGAAGGGCCAAGGCAACACAACCAATTAGAGACAACCAGTATCAGGTAACAGAAGTAACATAGAAGTCTCTAAATGTAGTACAAGACACATCCATCATCATGGTCCAGCAACTGTATGAGTTCTGTAGCCATCAGAGTGCCTTGGGGGTACACACACACGCTAGGCAACCATGGGAGATAATCCACAGTAAGCATTTTTCTGTTACAAACATCAATAACAAGATTTAAGCAGATGCCTATATTTCAATTGTTAACAAATGATGAAACAGTATGTTATCTATAGATAGCTATATTGGAAATAAGAGTTTGGATAACCCTAGCAACAGGCATTGGATGTTTGCATATTTTTTCTGATACAGTGAGTCAGTCCTAATAACAAACGGTAGTAATAATAAAAGTAATGTTTTGTTGTATAGTTTATAAGCAACATGTGACAGCAACAGTTGTAACATCCAACACTAACCATTGCATGCTGCTAATGAGTATTTCCAGGTAATGTAGCAGTATAACAACATGTGATGGTGCTAGTTTCATACCTGAGCAGTATCTTAAAAGTACTATGCATGTGTCAGCTCTATCTTTCCTGCTACCACATGCCTGTGTGGTAGCAACGATACCTGCAGCGAGCAAATTGTTAAATTTTGACACATAAAAATCAATATTTAGCAAATTTGTACAGACTAAGTTTCACTGTATGAAAAAGACATGTCAGCTATAATGGGTCATCATACTGTGCTGGCAGTATAGAGTTGACCATACTGTATTTGTTTTTTCATTACACAGTCTTATGTGAAATGAGTACAGTGTAGTGATTATTGTGCTTACAGATGTGATTGACTTGTATGAGTGTCTTACAATCTTGCATATGTCTTGTATGTGTGTGTGTGTGGGGTGGGGGAATGTGGAGTTAGGGTTTTGAAGATGGGGCATGGGGGTGGGGTGGTAACCCTAACATTGAATTTCCACACTTTTGTCTCTGGAAACAACCCTAACTGAAGCATTAACAAAGTTTTTGCAAGAATATATATATATATATATATATATATATATATATATATATATATTTATATGCAACAGGTGTCAGGATAAAAGTGGCACATACATGCAGTTATCTGAGTCACTGTGTGGATAAATGGGGTATGATGTAATCACTGTGGGAATTAACTAAGATTATTCCCATGGTGACCATCTACCATTATCCACAATATTCACAATCACTCCCGGCATTTCACTTCCACCCACTTTCAGTTTTGATGCTGTTCCAAAACCCACAATTGCCAAATTCATCCACATTGCTCCCGTCCCACTGTCCCACTCACTCCTGCCATCCCTCGCCACCTTTCTCCAATGCAGCATTACATGACAGGGAAAAAACAATTACCAGTTTTAAACATGACAACTTTGCAAGTTTGTCCCACATCTGCACACCAAGCGCTGTCTCTCTCTTTCTTCCTCTCTGCCCGCTATCTCCCCCCCTTCAAACTCTGATCGCAGAGCTACACAACTAAAATATATTTTTAAATCGGAAATAAAAAGACAGCCATTCTCAAAAAGTGCTCTGTTCTCCCTCACAGGCTCACTAACAGCTTGTTATCCATCACAAGCTCACAGAGACACACCACCATTATCCTTTTTTTCCACCAGACACAGAACCAGTCAGCAAGGACATTGACAAGCTAACCTGACATCACCACGCTGTATCCATAGTGATCCCCCTAACAACCAAGATGGGGAAATGATGGAGTCATGTGTTTGTACTAAATAAATGGGGAGTGATCAAAACAGCCATCACAGAGGCAACAAGCCTTTGTGTAAAGCAAATCAATAAAACACAACGAAGGAAAAAAACGCTATGGTTCTCAAAAGAGGTGGCAGGGAAGGTTATGGAGAAAAGGACAGCATTCAGGAAATATAAGGAAACAGAGAAGGAGCAGGACAGAGAACTTTATCAGTTAAAGCAGAAAGAGGCTGGGAAGGCAGTCAGAATAGCAAAGGCCCAAACCGAGGAAAGGATAGCCAATTCTGTTAAGAAGGGGAATAAGACCTTTTATAGGTACATTAGAGAGTGAAGAAAGACCAAAGGAGGGATACTGAAGCTTAATAAAGGGGAGAGAATGTGGGTAGAGGGTGACAGTGAAAAAGCAGGGATACTGAACGAATATTTCTGCTCAGTATTCACAAAGGAAGAGGAGGGGGAGTTACCTAAACCAAACAAGAGAAACACTCTGAAGATGGGGGCCATACCAGTCCATTTACAGAAGAAAGGGTTCTGAAAGAACTAATAAAATTGAAGGTGGACAAAGCAATGGGGCCTGATGGGATTCACCCAAGAATTCTAAAAGAACTAAGGGTAGAACTAGTGACACCGCTGACTACTCTTTAACAAATCATGGGAGGATGGGGTGGTACCTGAGGACTAGAGGAGGGCAGATGTGATTCCTCTTCACAAAAGTGGGAGCAGGACAGAGGCAGGAAACTACAGACCAGTTAGTTTGACCTCAGTGTACGGAAAATGATGGAATCACTTCTGAAGGAAAGAATTGCTGAGTACCTAGAGGCCAGTGGGGTACAGGACCCAAGGCAGCATGGATTCATGATGGGAAGGTCATGTCAGATGAATCTAATAGATTTCTTTGACTGGGTGACCAAAGTAGTAGACCAGGGAGGGGCTGTGGACATGGCCTACCTAGATTTTAGCAAGGCATTTGATACAGTCCCACACAAAAGATTAATACACAAGTTAGCCAGCCTTGGAGGGGTCCCCAAGGTGGTAGTCTGGATAAAAAATTGGCTAGACAAAAGGACGCAAAGGGTAGTAGTAAATGGAGTACACAGTGAAGAAAGGAGGGTTACTAGCGGGGTACCGCAGGGTTCAGTACTGGGACCAGTCCTTTTTAATGTCTTTATAAGTGACATTGCAGAGGAACTGGAAGGAAAAGTATGTCTCTTTGCAGACGACACAAAGATCTGCAACAGGGTTGATACACAAGATGGAGTGGAAAGGATGAGAAGGGACTTGGCAAGGTTGGAGGAATGGTCAAGTGTATAGCAGCTCAGATTCAATGCAAAGAAGTGCAAGGTAATGCACCTGGGAAACAAAAACCCAGGGGAAGCGTACACAATGGGGGTGAGATACTGACAACAGTAAAAATAGAAAGGGACCTGTAAAGGGATGGTAATTATATCAGATGACCTAAAGGTGGGCAAGCAATGTGAGAAGGCAGTAAGGAAGGCTGGGGGGATACTGGGATGCATAGGAAGAGGCATCAATAGTAGAAAACAGGAAGTTGTTATCCCTCTGTACAGACAGTTGGCGAGACCCCATCTGGAGTACTGTGTGCAGTTCTGGAGACCCCATTTCCGCAAAGACATAGACAGAGTGGAAGCTGTCCAGAGGAGGGCAACCAAAATGGTGCAGGGTCTGCACCAGAAGACATACAAAGAAAGACTAAAGGAGCTTAATATGTATACCCTTGAGGAAAGAAGGGAGAGAGGGGACATGATAGAAACTTTCAAGTACCTCAAGGGAATCAACAAAGTCCAAGAGGGTAGCATCTTGGGCAGATTAGGTGGGCCAAGCGGTCCTTATCTGCCGTCAAATTCTATGTTTCTATGTTTCTAAGCCCACAAACAGCTACTTTTTATAAATAAAATAAAACAGAAATACCTGTTGCCTAAATCAAATATGCGGGGGTGCCTATGGGATAACCAAGTTATTTGTGCAGTTGCCTATGACCTCTCGTGAACCTCACTCCTTGGCTTCATCACTCCTTGAGGTTACTCGAGGTCACAGGCAGCAACTATAAAATAACTTGGTATTCCACAGGCACCCATATCATATATATATATATATATATATATATACAGTATATATATATATATATATAGATACTATATATTCATTCTATGCAAAAAACTGTTAATGCATCATTTAGGGTTGAAGCACAAAAGTCAGAAATTAGATCTTTAGGTTTGGCCCCTACCCCCCATATCATGTACCCCCCCATCCTCCACAGACTGACAGATGCTGGGTGTGTCATTTGGGGTTGTGAAGGCCAAATCTCACCCCATTCCATGTGTAAGCATGTTAACATGCCTCAGGAAAGAAGAATGGGGTGCAATTTAGGCTTCACAACCCCAATGACACACCCCAGCATCTGTCAGTCTGTGGAGGATGGGGGGTACATGGTATGGGGAGTAGGGGCCAACCCTAAAGGTCTCATTTCCTGACTTTTTGTGCTTCAATCCTATATGATGCATTAACACAGTTTTTTGCATAGAATTTCCTTGCTTTTTGAAAATGTATACTATAAGTACTAAGAAACACATATTGGTGGAAGCCCCGCACTCCCAGCAAGCCACCCATTAGTGCATAACAGCAAAATTGGAATGCTTCCAGAAACGTATGTCCCAGTGACACAAAAATTATCACAGTCAAAGATCTAAGAAGAATCTTTCTACATCCCAAAATTCAGGGGAATCACGCAAATGTTTGAAAATGTATTAAAGCAAAATTAATGAAATTTTCAAATTTCACAGTGGCATAATACCGTACACCTGTAAGTGTAAGACAGAAAAGCAGCAAAACACATGTTCTTGGCACTAGGGCCACCTACCATATAAATAGCAAGCCAATAGCACCATGAATAATACTATAGGAAAAACATTAAGTATGTCACTGAATATCTCTGTAACAAATTACTTTTTCAGTACTGAAATAACATAATTCACATCTGTAGGACATCACCTCAACACCCTCCAAATTTCAAGTGAAAAGACCAAACCATTTAAGAGATATTTAATTTTAAAGTTTGTACACCTTTAAAAATTCTTTGATCGTAAGGCTGCATAATAATCGATTGCCATCGCTATCAAAGATGATTTTCGACCATGAGCGGACATCCGGTCTTCCCAAATTCGGGCTATCTGGACTTCCCCACGGAAATCTGGTCATGAAAATCGGGCTATCTGGTCGTCCAATGGTGAAATAAGCTCGCGATCAAAAACAATCTCGTGATCAAAGAATTTGCAGGCTCGCGATCAAAAGATGAATTGAGCATAATGTGAAGAGTTAAAACAGTAAAACTCAATTTTTGAGAGAAGTACAGGAAACCAGAGGCATGGCTCCACAGGGGGAAGCTCCCTGAGCAAAACACATCATAGTTTTACTTCAGAAGTCGCCCCTGAGCTGAGATATTTGTTTTTTTCCGACCGCAAACTGAAAACAAGATGGCGTCTGCCGTGATCAATAAATTTCTCGCGATCAAAGAATCTTTTATCATGAGCTTGCAAATTCTTTAATCATGAGGAGTGACCAGATGGCCAAAACTCCATTCTTCTTTCGCAAAATAACCATATAAATTTTTCCATTGACTTATAATGGGAGCTAAAAACTTTAATAACTTTTGAATGGATTCATATTTTTTTACCAAACAAAAAGTGGCATGTTCCTTGACCCAAGCTCTTTCTATGCAACAAGTTTTGGACCAGCAGACCACATGATGGCCATGCAGCACCACAGACAAAATCCAAAAAACGGCCCACAGAACTGGCAAAAAAAGTGCATTTTTGAGCATTTTGCTGCGCAAAAACCATAAATCCAACCAAAATGCAACTTGGCAAATCAAGAGATTTACCATGCTCCACTGCACATATCAAATTCTGTGCACATCCACTGAATGGGTCCAAAGTTATTAACATGCAAAATTTCAGATTTAACATAGAAGTGCTCACTCAACCCTAAATATAGGAGCGTGACCGCGCGCCTATAATACACATATATATATATATATATATATAGAGAGAGAGAGAGATAGATATATATATATTTTTTTTTATTATTGCAAAAATGTCATTAATGCATCAGTTAGGTTTGTGATTACAGTGACAAAAGTTTGAAGATTCGATGTTAGGGTTACCAACCCTACCCTCTCACCCCAACCCTACTCTCCATATACCAACAGGCATCAGCGTGTGCCTTGGGGTTGTTGGCCCTAACTCTCAACCCATTCCATTTGTAAGGAAGCTGAGTGGTACAATATAGTAAAATGGGGTGAGAGTTAGGCCCGATGACCCCAAGGCACACCCCAACACCTGTTGGCATGTTTAGAGTGGGGGTGGGGGGGTAGAGTTGGTAACCCTAACATCAAATTTCCAAACGTTTGTCACTGTAATGACAACCCTTACTGATGCATTAACAAAGTTTTTTCAATTAATTTCCCTTCTTTTTGAGAAAGTGTAATGGTACTTGTATCTGGTTGTGAGAGTGCAGGGCCTGCACTCCCATCATGCATGCATTTTGTAGTTGTCTCTGATTTGCATGCGGAAGTGGGCCCTGCACTCCCATCTATACATAAGTGTACTGATATTTTAAATATATCACATCTTCATGTGGCTCTGCGCTCGCACTGCTGCATAAAGTAGGGCCCTGCACTCTCATTATTGCATAATGGGATCCAACTGTGGGAGCGCAGAGCCTGTACCAGAAGTTTGGAGATATAGCACACGCCTAGAGCCATTCCAGGTAACCCTTGTGCTGCAAAAGTTGCAATATCTCAGGAACCGTAGCAACTCTGGAAAAACATTATTTGAAGTTGTATTCAAGGCCTGGCCACCTCCATGCTTGCTTAGTACATGTAAAGGTGTACTAAGCTATGCTTAGCAAAAAATCCATATGTCAAACTGTTTTCGCGATATAGCCGCTGAAAGGTGCTATGACCACCACAATGTTATCCTATGGGAAAATTTGCTACTTCAGAGGGCTGTAACTATGGAACTGGTGCCCATTTCTTCACCTAACCAGAAAAGGCACATCTGTGGAGCATGAGCTTGCCACCCTGCAAATTTCAGCCCAAAAGTTCTCATCATTTTCTTGCTATGAAGTGGCAAAGAAACTGTTTTTTTTTGGGTCTGTTTACCTGCTTTCACTTTCACATCATATATTTTTTTCCCCATAGACTATAATGGGAAACTTTGACGTTTAATAACTTTTCAACGGATTAATATTTTTTCACCAAACCTTTAAAAGGTACATCAGTGAGTCAAATGCTTTATATCCTGAAAATGTCAGACCACAACCTAAAGCCATTTATGAGATCCAGGCGGACAAAGAAATATAAAAAAACACAGATTTTTCTGTTTTTTCAACACTTTATATCTCAGAAACCCCACAATGGATTCCCAGGCAATTTGGCAGGTCAAGAGTCCAATTTCTACATATTAAGTGTGCCAAGTTTCATACAAATCTGTTGAACAGTACTAAAGTTATTAACGCTCAACATTCTGGTTTAACATAGAAGTTACCTTTCAACCCTAACTAGAGAAGTATCTATCTATCTACACACACGCACACACACACACACATATATATATATATATATATATATATATATATAAATAGGGGATGCATGATGGGCAGGAATGGAATATGGAAAATATTCTCACTCCTGCAGCATGAGCTCTGGATATTTCATGAGTGCCGAAGGCATGAGTGAAATATACAGTGCTCACGATGCAGGAGTGAGAATATTTTCCATATTCCATGATCTGCCCATCATGTGTGCTATTTATATCATGGAGGTGAGACCAATTTCAGTGAGAGAGGTATGTTTGTTGTTATGAGGATCATGCCACTTTAAATTATGCTGGAGCTGTGGTAGTGTGTGTGTGTGTGTGTGAACTTTTATGAATGGGTTGTTGTAGTGAGCTGTTGTTGGTTGGTGTTTGTGTGTGGGTCTTGATTAGGTGTGCTGTGTTTTGGTAATTGGTTGCCTGAGGGAGGTTCTGTTCTGTGACAATGAGGAAGATGGTAATGATTTCTTTTGACAGGTTTATGTCTTCATGTTTGGCTGTTTAAGATTTATTTAAACATTTCAGGCATCATCAGTTTGATTCAGTTATGTACAAAACTTAGGTTTTGAAATACAGCACAAGAGATTTGGAGATTGTTTCATTTAGAAGGAGTGCTGCAGCTGACTGTCATTATCTATCTTAATTGTGTTAATTTCAGTGTAGGGCCTGTTATAGAACTCAACAAATTACAGGGGTGTTTCTTAGTGTTTTCAGATGCAGGTGAGTGATGTCAGCAGAGTAGGTATAAATGGTATTTATTTTAACTCTGCTGATGTCATCAGGATTTATTTCACTCCAGTGAAAATAACATGGTATATTTCACTGAATTGGTCTCACTCCCATGGTATATATATATATATATATATATCTATATATATATATATATATATATATATATATATATATATACTGTATATATATATATATATATATATATAGTGGTACGGTAGTGCAGGTATAGTTAGGGTTCAACTGTCACTTCTATATTAAACCCCAAATTTTGCACTTTAGTAACTTTGTAAGCATGTGACCAATGCACACAAAATCTTGCATGCACCATCAGATACCATAGATCTATTGATGTGGCAAGTTTCGGTCTGATGGGATGTGTGGTTGTGAGGTGCGTAATGTAAAAACTTTTGAAAATGGCACTTGGTCAGAATAGCACCACTGAAAACAGCACGGTCAAGAACCACACCAGTTAAAATGCCACCACTTTATGTTTTGCGAGAGGCTCCATCCACTGCACAACCCAACATGGGGGGGTCTGTCCCCCGTACCCCCGGCTTAAAAGATCCTAACTCCGGGGGGGAGCAGATCATGAGGCAAGAAGAAAATTGTGGGGCTGTGGAATACTGTTTCCATGGCCTCTTGTAAAAAACAATTAAGTCCTAATAGAGGTAAAATCTAGGGAGACTAGGATTAGTACCCTGGTCTCCACTACCACCTGGCTAATTGCTCCATGCCTCAGCCCTCCATGCCACAGGAGCAGCTCAGCCAGTATCCAGAATTCTGCGGCCCTTGTCCTGTGATAGTACCATGGAAAGCAAGCTGGGGAGCACTTACTGTAAGCGCTGTCAATCCCCTCTTGCTGTTCATAGCAGTGCTGTTCAGACTAGCGTTCTCTTTATGTGCACTATTCTGGTAGCGCTAATCTGACCAAGTAAGGTGAAAATTACCATTTAGGTGCAAATCCTTTTCTTTTCTGCATCTCTGAAATGGCTTGGGTTTCTGGTCTGAAATTGTTAGGGTATATGGTGTCTGGGTCACAGATGTTCCTTTTGAAAGTTTGGTGAAAAATATTAATCCATTCAAAAGTTATTAAAGTTTTAAATTTCGAATATAGCCTATGGGAAAAATTACATGTTCCATGTGAAAACAAGTTTTGCTGCCATGAAAGCATTTTTTGCTGCCTCAAATGGTATCAGTAGTGTTGTGCTGCCGCCATCTTGTTTTCTGTTAGTGACTGGGGAAAAATGCTTTAATTCAAAAAATACTGCCCCTTGGTAAACACCAACAGTTGTGTTTACCTAATTGGGACCCAAGGAACACGATTCTGCCTTAATATTTGAAAATAGTGGCCCGAAATACATTTTTTTAACTTGGCCATTGGTAACATTTAAAATTTGTGGCACTATTTTTGCAAAATTACTGCAAATTGCAGTAGTTTTCATGCAACTAATGGCAGTGTTGTGTCAAAACTGACACAAATTGTGGCACAGTTTCGCAAAAACTGTTGCAGTTAACGGCACTACTTTACAAAAAAAAAATTGGCCTCTGTAAAAAATCGAAATCTTTCCTGGCCATTTTTTCCAAAACGGATTCCTTGGCCCTGTTTAGGTAAACACTTGTTGGTGTTTACCTAGTAAAAGGATTTTGTTATCTTTTTACTGCCTCCAAAGGGGTAGAGGCATGTTTTAATTAAAATAAAAATGTTTCTGCCGACATTGGGGTGCCCAATCCCCTTTTTGGTGGAAGAAATCCACCCCCCAGTGTGGGACATTTGGGAGCCCACTCCCAGCATCCAGAAATATATGTATTTTTTTAAACTAAAAATGTTTCTACCGAAATCCACCCCCAACCAGTGTGGGACACTTGGGAGCCCACTTCCAGTGTCCCCAGTTATGTCCTACCCTCCCTCCAGTACTGTGGGACACTGTGGAGTCCTCACTCAGTGTTCTGAAATATTGCTTTTTTGAATACTAAAGATGTTTATGCTGACATCAGGATGCCCAATGCCCATGGTGGCAATAGAAATCCACCCCCAACAGTTTGGGACACTGGAGAGCCCACTCCCAGTGTCCCCAGTTATGTCCTACTCTCCCAGTACTGTGGGACACTGGAAAGCACATCTGCAGTGTCTAAAAATATTGCTTAAATTGTACCTGTGAAAAAAGAAAACAGTCCCCCGATGTCTTTTTTCCCCTAAGAAAAAGAAAACAGTCCCTCATCATCTCTCTGTCACCCTCCCCCCATCCTGACTCTCCCACTGAGCAACCCACCACCCCACAACTCCCCTTGCCCTATACTTACCACCAGAAATAATTTTCTGTCATCTTCTGTGGACTGGGACACATCTGCACTCTTCAAAGCTGAAAAACAAACTGAAGAATCAAGTTAAGTGCTGTATTATGGCTGTCAAATGGCGTTTGAACTTATGTTGATATCTTGGCCATGTTTCAGTATTTTTGCACTAAGTTTTTAGCATGAGCTTTTTGGGATTCCTCCTCATGAACACTGTTAATCAGACCTGTAAAGTGATTTCACGTTCACTGCTTAAAATCACCTTTTGAGACTGAGTACTGAAATGACAGTGCCAGTGTTCATGAGGTGGGATTCCAAAAAGTCCATGTTGAAAATTTGGCGCAAAAATACCCCAAAACGCCCGAGTTATGCATGGTCATTGAAATATTTCTACGCACAAGCGTACCTTTGCCAATCTTTAATAATTTCATTCCAAATTTTCAACATAGCCATTTCTTCACGTCACCTCATGAACAGTACAGCTGTCATTTCACACGTTCTGCCTGATATGTGTTTCCACATCTGTGGTGCAGAATAGCATTTTGCCATGCATTAAGAAATTTTCACCTATGGGGTTTATGAGATGAGGTGATAAGAAGCCTATGTAGAAAATTTGGGGCCAAAATATCAAAAAATGACAAAGGTATGACCATGCGTCGCAATTTCCGTGTGCCCTCTCATAACTATGGTTATTTTCAATATCTTAACCCCAGATTTACAACATAGACTTCTTATTACCCCACCTGATGTATGTGACAGCTGTAATCTTTCAAATCCTGGCCAAAATGTGTTTTTGCACTTGTAGTGCAGAATGATGTCACAGTTGCGCAGAATTATGTTTTCGTGGGGCTTTGAAAATGTTCATGTATTGCAGTAATCAGCTGGCTATGGTGATAAATTGCTCATGCATCTGTGGAGGGATGGGTGTGCAGAGTTCGAGGGACCCTGCACTCCAACATTAAAATAAGGGGAATTACAGCACATGTGACAGGCCCTGTGTTCCAATAGGGAGATGAAGGTTAATTACAATGTCCTTACTTTTACAGATAAATGGGAGTGCAGGGCCATAAACAACTATGGCAATACTTTCACATAAAAGTAAGGAAATCCATTGCACAATATTCCATTAATGCATCATTTAGTGTTGTACAGTGACAAAAGTATGGAAATGTGATGCTAGGACTCCCAACCTTAGCACCCCATCCCATCCCCCCAATCAACCCTACCACCCCACCCTCCAACAGGTGCAGGGTGTCTTGAGGTCCTTGACCCTAACACTTACTCCATTCTCCTATGCTGTACCATCTCATCTTTGTTACACATGGAATGGAGTGAGCGTAGGGTTGATGACTCAAGAAACCCCGATGCCTGTTGGGGTGTGAAGGTGGGGTGGGGTAGGTGGGATGGGATGGTAGAGTTGGTTAAAGTGGGATGGGGTGTTAGGGTTGGAACCCTTACACCATATTTCCATACTTTTGTCTCAGTAATATGAACCCTAGTTGAGGCATTAACAGAGTGTTTTTTTGCAATGAATATATTTATTTATTGTTGACCAGGTAAGTGCACTAGACAAATTCTGCCTATTTTCAGGCACGACCTGGGTGAAGGGGATATAGATAAATGCCAACTGACTTTGAACTGGATTAACCAGTTGGTGGTATTTTAGTGAATGGGGGGAAATTCGGCCAGGGCACCGGGAAAATTCCCCTACTCTTTTCGAGAAGTGCCATGGGATCTTTAACATCCATCTGAACTACCACCCGAACAGGCAGATGGGACCTTGGTTTAATGTCTCATCTGAAAGACGGCACCTCAGGAGTGCAGCACCCCTCCCTCATGCTGCACTGAAGTGTCAGTATTGGGATATTAACGCAGGTGCCTGGTGTGGGGTATAGAACCCACAGCCTTCTGATCTCCCAGCCTCAGAGGCGAGTGTGCTACCTGCTTAGCCACTGACACTGATGCTGAGCCACAAGATTTTTCAGCATAACACACATCTAAGAGTAATGCCCTTCCTAGGCAAATGTCTGACATGCTTACCACTGACAAGTTGATATGCCTACCTTGTTGCACCTGTCCTCCCCAAAAGACCAAAATGAGACTTCCCAGTACCAAGATGGTTTAATTTGGTTAACTGTGATATAGAAACATAGACTTTGATGGCAGATAAGGACCGCTTGGCCCACCTAGTCTACCCATTTCCCTACCTACAGGATAAGCTGCAGATCCTATTTAACCAATATCCTATGTCTTCCTACCCCCACAAAAATTGCGTGTCTGTCCCATGCATTCTTAAATTCTCCCACAGTTTTAGACCCCACAACATCCTCAGGAAGGCTGTTCCATGCGTCCACCACCCTCTCTGTGAAAAAATACTTCCTCACATTGCCCCAGAGCTGTCCCCACTCTGTCTTCAAATTGTGTCCCCCTGTTCTTGCACATCTCATTTTCTGAAAGATGCAACCCTCTTGGACTTTATTGATTCCACTGAGGCACTTAAAAGTTTTTATCATGTCCCCCCTCCCTCCTTTCCTCAAGGGTATACATGTTAAGCTCCTTTAGTCTCTCCTCATATGGCTTCTCTTGTAGCAGACCCTGCACCATTTTAGTTGCCCTCCTCAGGACTGCCTCCATCCTGTCAATGTCCCTGTGGAGATGGGGTCTCCAGAACTGGACGCAGTACTCCAGATGGGGTCTCACCAACTGTCTGTACAGAGGGATAACAATGTCCTGTTTTCTGCTTGTGATGCCTCTCCCTATACATCCCAGTATCCCCCCAGCCCTCCCTACTGCCTTCTCACATTGCTTGCTAACCTTAAAGTCATCTGATATGATTACCCCAGGTGTCTTTCCATATTTGTTGTTATTACTACCTCTCCCCCCATTGTGTAATCTTCCCTTGGGTGTTTGTTTCCCAGGTGCATTAGTTTACACTTCTTTGCACTGAATCCAAGCTGCCATACTTCTGACCATTCCTGCAACCTTACCAAGTCCCTTCTCATCCTTTCTACACTTCCTTGTGTATCAACCCTGTTGCAGATCTTTGTATCATCTGCAAAAGAGGCATACTTTTCCTTCCAGTCCCTCTGCAATGTCACTTATAAAGACATTAAAAAGGACTAGACCCAGAACTGAACCCTGCGGTACCCCACTAGTAACCAGTGGACTCCATTTACAATTACCCTCTGTGTCTTGTTGTCTGGCCAATGTTTTACCAAGGCTACCATCCTGGGACCCACTCCCAGGCTTTGTTAATTTGACTATTAATCTTTTGTGTGGGATTGTCAAATGCCTTGCTAAAGTCTAGGTAGGCATGTCCACAGCCCCTCCCTGGTCTACTACTTTGGTCACCCAGTCAAAGAAATCAATTAGATTCATCTGACATGACCTTCCTGCTGTGAACCCATGCTGCCTTGGTTCCTGTGCCCCACTGGCCTCTAAATACTCAACAATACTTTCCTTCAGAAGTGATTCCATCACTTTCTCTACCACAGAGGTCAAACTGACAGGTCTGTAGTTTTCTGCCTCTGTCTTGCTCCCACTTTTGAGAAAGAGAATCACACCTGCCTTCCTCCAGTCATCAGGTACCACACCATCCTCCCATTATTTGTTAAAAAAGGGTACTCAGTGGTGTCACTAGTTCTCTCCTTAATTCTTTTAGAATTCTGGAGTGAATTCCATCAGGCCCCATTGCTTTGTCCACCTTCAGTTTTAGGAGTTCTTTCAGAACCCTTTCTTCTGTGAAAGGACTGGAATTGATCCCCCCTATCCAGAGTGCTTCTGTTAATTGGATTAGGCACCTCAACCTCCTCCTTTGTGAATTCTGAGCAGAAGTATTCGTTCAATATCCCTGCTTTTTCACTGTCCCTGTGAAGCTCATTCTGGTTTCTTGTAAAAGATATATGTCATTAGGCATATCTTTCAAAATTGAAAAAGTAGGGAGACCCCTTTTAGAATTTTTAACTGTTGAGGTTTGGTGTAGCAGTACTTAAATTTGTTTCTGGGGTGATTTTAAGGAAGGGGATCACAATGAAAAGGGGGTCTGGTTCAAATATTACTTTCTCTTTCCACTTTTTCCTTCCCTTGCTTTAGACCCAGGACATTCTTTCCTTTTTTTTTTTAACATTTTGCTTCTTGCATGTCTTCTTCTGTCTCTGATTAGACCATCCTTTGAGAAGAGAGAGTTGATGAGGCCGCTGATTGTATATTCCCATCTAATCTTCCCAGTCTTTATTCCCAGGCAGCAAGTCACACTTATTTTCCAAAATTATATCCGATTTTGTTGAATCTTTTCATATCATTTTTAGTTTGGATGGCAGATTTTTTCAGGATCTTTTTTGTGTTACCACAGTCATTTTTGCAGGAGGGAGAATCCTTCCTTCTTCTTCCCGTGTATAGGGAGCTGTCTCCTACTCCTGTATATCAATGCTTTCATCTACCAGAATTTGTTCTTCTTTAGTTAGATAGTGGTTTCCTCTGACTGTGTATCCTATTTTTGCTGTTCTGTTGATATCTACTGTGCATCTCTACTCTCTTTCTGCTCTGGATGCTGCTGTGATTGGGGGGTGGTCATGCTGAGCATTCTGTCTGGACTGTTGAGTTTGCTGGGTTGCTTTCTGATTTTTGGTGGGGGGAGAGCTTTCAACTGTTGTTGTATAATGGCTTCTGATTTCAGTGCATTTGCTAATAATTCATTCTAGTCAAATCAGTCCTCCTGTTATGGGTAGCCCATGGACACATTCTGAATGTGTGTCCCAGTTCTTCTGATAAATCACATTTAAGATTACTGCCATTATACATACCCACATAGCCATACTCCATACAGAGGTTGGACCTAGTATAGTCATATGCACTACTTAAATAATTTTTTTTTATCCCCCTGGGTAACCGCAGACAGGAACCTCCACCTATACCAGCTGCCTGAGACTGTTACCACTCCCTCCAAGCTCCATTCTCCCATGGATTTCCCCCCATGACAGGCAGGTAGGGCAAGGTCTGTCCTCCTTCCCACCCAGGACACAATCCGGATCGGTGCAATTATGGGCAGTGCTGAAGCAGGACACCTATCAGCTTGACAGGGCTTCACAGAGCCCGTGGTCGCCCCTCCCTTTTTCCACTTTTCTGGTTCCATCCCTCATGGCTGTGATTGTACATGTGTGGAGGGACATGCGCATCATGTAGCCAAGCTCTTTCCTCCCCAACTCTGATGCTGCCACCTGGCCTCCAGCAGGGGGCAGCCAAGGAGCAGGATGACATCACACCCAACCCTAGGAAAGGAGAGCTATCATTGGACACTTGATCCTCTCCCTCCCCTGCTGACCCCCAGCAACCCGAAGTCACTCCCAACCCCGGGTCAGCCCTCAGCAACAGCAGGCCATCACCTACTTAAATTATTTTGAGATCCACATTTGAAGCATGCCTTCAGCTGGTTGTGATAAAACAGTAGCCACTATCTCTTCCTAAATAGAAACAGTTCGGCAGAGGTAATACCTCTTTGTTGGTAACTGGCAAAACTTTACTCAAAATTTCCAACTACCAGTCCACAACCATTCCATAAATAATCGGCTCAGGATGTCCCATGATCTCACATTTTTGGGCCAATAAGTACTTGATGTCACATGCATGCCTTTATTTTTGGGTAAAATTATGACTGTCTGGAGGGCCGGCTTGGTCAGGGTATAGCGTGGAATGGTATCAAGAAATTGGTATATTTAATATTATATTTTGTCTACAATTTGTCAAGAGCAGCCACAACTTTAAAACTAACATCAAAGATGCTATCACCTGTGATATGTAATAGTAGTACTAAAAATGTTATTCATGTACTATGAATAGGAGACTCCATTGAGACAAGCTCATTTCCAATGAGGTCCTTATTGTATAGCAGGTTACAAATATTACATGCATCCACAATTGCTATATGCAAATTTTGAAAAGAAAAGCAGATGAAAAGACATCTAAAGAATAGCTAGTTCTCTGTGATGTCAATTAGGGTTTACATTTCTGATAAGTAGAACCTTATACAGTCTTTTAGTAAAAGTGTGACATACGTTATGTCTCATCTGGTGGTAGCTCCAGGCAACCTCTATATTTTAGACACATCACCTTTCTTCGTTATGCTGAGATACTGGGGTTGTTAAACAGATCAGTCTTCTTGAAACTCCAAGTATTATGCTGAAGTGTGGTGGATGAGCTGTGGTGGTTCGTATCCCTGTAGTTTAGGGTGATTCCAGATAAATCTGGAAGGAGAGGCTGGAGACATACTCTAGAGCCAAGATGCAAGGTTTATTAGCCACAGTTGGAGCACACAGAAAAGGCTTAGCATTCACTAACACTATACACATGAGAAAGAGTAAATAAGGTTACCGGGACCACAAACTGGCCCCACTAATGTCCTACAAAAGTCCAGGTTATTCAAGTCTTAAAGGTGTAGTGATCCGATGCACCAATCTTGGGTTTCTAGTATTTTGGTCGGCTGACTGCTGAAGGTGAACCTAAGGAAGCGCTTCCTACACAGGCCATAAAATGGGGCATCCCCCAGTAAACCAAAAACCAAGTAAAACACTGTAGACCTCCTGGCCCTGGGAAGAAGGTGACTACTGGCACCACTGAGGCAACGTCGAAAGGGAATCGCTTGGTCAAGGATGGGTGTTGATGCCCAGTTGTAGGGGAAGAGGACCCTTATCTAGGGATGTCAGCTGCAATGACCTCAGGTGGGTGATCTCTATTTGAGGAAAGGATGCTGGGTGTGATGATCCACCGGAAAACCTCTGGGCAGGTCCCCAGAACCCATACCACCTCACCCCTGCAGCTTCAGAATCTGACAATCTTCGGTGTGACCTCTTGATGCATCACTGGAACATGAGCCACCTATGGGCAGTACAATCAAGAGTGTGGTGACCCTTGGTGTGGCCTCCTGCATGGGCCACTGGTAATTATGCCACCTCAGGGAATGGGGCACAGAGCCTTGCAATCCTCAGCAAGGCCTTGGTATAGGCCACCGGTACTGTTGCCACCTTAGGACAATGCCTATTCAGGAGAATGGGCAACGTGACTCCGAGTTCGGCGGATGACTTAAGTCCCTCAAGCTACAGCTGGGGTGGCCCCTAATCTGACTCACTTTGGTGGGCCCTAGTTACCAGCTGGCTACCACTTATGACCCACAACTCGAACCTGGGCCATGGTGGTGAACATTTGGAGTTGTTGGAGGTCATTGGAAGTGGGTGCAGGTGATACTGGGCTTCCCGGGGACCTTCCCTGGGTCGAAGAAGAGACACTGGAGGACTTCTGGATGAGGTGTGAGGTTTGTGCAGGAGCCCCTGGAGTTCAACCAAGATTTCTGCCCTTTGGGGAATGCACAACCAAGAAGGAGTGATAAGGCTTCTTCTCCTGGAGACTGCTGCATGGAAGGTTCACTGGGTCTGTTTCTTGGCCAAATGAACTGACTCGACACAGTGGGGGACCCGACTAGATGGCAGATTTCTGCAAAAACTGACTGAGGCTGCTACTGGAGATCTTCTGAAGGGAGTTACACCAAAGGGACCCAGGGGATTCACTCCAACCTCCTAACAGGGAAGCCGACATTCATTGCCTTGCTGTCCTTCACCCTCCATGGCCAAACTCTTTCTCGCCTCTCTCCAGTCTGTGAAGAGCCTCCTCTAGGCTGGGGCAGTCCTAGCTACCTGCCAGGGGATTGGCTCCTTCGTCCAGAGGTCAGCCTCCTAAAACTGGGTCAGTGGCTTAAAAAAAAAGTCTCTAGATTTGAATCTACCCTGGCCACAGGGATTGGCTGAGATGGCTTAGCCTGGCTTCTTTCTCCACTGGGGACAGGAATGTTGCCCAGCTGGTTTGGCTGGCTGGGTGTTGGTCTTGAGCAGGGGAAAGGGGGAGGAATGAAAAAAATGTTTTTCTTTTAAAACCCTGAATTTAGACTACTAGGGCTGTCTGCTGGAGTTGGCCTATTCTGTGTTTCAGAGGGTCACCAAAGCTTTTCAAAGGTTCCCCATTAAGCTGCCAGGGTCCCCATAACTGTCTGATCCCTCATATCCCTGAAGATCCCCTATTTTCTGTTGTGCTCCCAATTTCCCTCAAGCACTACAGATTCAGGCCCACCTAACAATACATGTCCTCATGTATTTCCCAAATTTTTACCTTCTGAATCTTAAACTCTTTGACAGTTCCATCCATAAACAATGACATATTTCTCACCCGTGTTATGGTAACAAACATTCATAACAGCCTACAGATTATAAACTTTAGATCCTTAATTCCATATTTTCCTAACACTATAAACATTATGGTAGTGGTTTTGTCAGTGTATGAGAACATTTATTACTCCTTGCATTTTTAAAGCTCTGATTTACATCTTAGAACATTTTAATAAACCATATTTACAACTGGGTAGTGGTCTTGGCTCTTCTTTCATTTTTCTACTTGTATGTGGACACCCTTTGTACAGCTTCAGTCACATACCTCTGAGGGGGTACCCCAAAGTTTGACCTCTGGGATCTACATTGAGGGGGTTCTAAAGCATTGGCTACTGGAGGGTGTGGCACCATTGGATACAGCCATGGGGTTAGTACCTAAGTGGGGAATGACCCTGGTGGGTATTCCCTTGGTTGGGGGTAGCTCCTGCCTCTCCTTGTTTATCCGTCCATCCCACTCAACATTTACCATGCAGGACTTCAACTGGTTTCAGTGTATCACCTTCCGAGTCTGTGTTCCATCCAATGCCTGGAATTGGTAGATTTGTTTTCCTGGGCATTGGATTTCTGAGATGACAAATGGGTTGGGCTCCCACTCAGAAGATGATGTCCCACCTCTCCTTGACTTCCTTATCACTTGCTCTCCTATGAGTAATGGCTTTTCCCGATTGCAGGCATACTCTGACCCCCTCCCATCTTCTTGGGTTGCACACACCTTTAGAATGGCTGGTGACTTGGGCTCTGCTGGAGGAGAGGTCCTGTTCTCATTTTGATGACGTGCTTCAACTGCATTGGTGGTCACCTGAATGGAGGGTGATGCCTGCATGTTCAGCCAACTAATTCCAGTCACTGTGGCCCAGACTGGATCTGATTTTCTCCCTGGTTCCTTCTTGGGTGCCAGGCGGAATTCAGGTATCTCTGGACGCAACCGCTGACTGGTTCATTCATCACTTACTTCTGGGCAGTTGGTCCCCGTGGGTCTTTTCAGTTCCTGGAGACATACAGCATTCAACTGGATGCTCTCCTCCCCCTGTGGGGGTGTCTGCAACTCCACTAACCATCTATGGAGCCTCTCCTTCTCTTGCTCCAACATGGTCAACTTGGACCTATAGTTTGCTAACTGTGCTTCGTGTTCTCGTTGTTGCTCTCCTTTGGCCTGCGTCTCTAAGAGCAGCTTATGATTCAGATCTCTGGCCAGAATCTAGTATTCCTGGATACTCTTTGCATACCCTGCTCCTGACACTTCATGGTGATGTACTTGTTTAGATTGCTCCTTGATCTTCTGAGCTTGCTGCTGTAGACTTTTTCTGAGGTTGTGACATTCTTTTTGCAGTTCAGTCTTCTGCTTCACGTACTCTGCTACTTGTTGTGTAAACTCCTGATACTGGGCCTCCCTTTGGCCATTCTGGTCCAGAACTTGCTGGTTCACATCACTGACCATTGCTTTCAGTGTCTGTGCATGTTGCTCAGTTCTGACATCCCAAACTCTTGATGGGCTTCCTGATGGTGTTCTGACAGCTCGGCTGCATTGATTAATTTTCTCCATTTCCATCTTGATCTCCTCATACAGCTGGCATTGAGCTCTTTTGATCTCACTGCTCCCAGCATCACTCCTCTGCAATGGCTGTGGAATGGACCCAGTGATTCCTTCACTTTGGCACTTGGGTCTGCTTTGCTCCTCCCATCTATCTGGGTGTCTTCGACCTCGGTTCCTTTTCCTCCTGAATCTGTGTGGATGCTGCACACCTTGAATCTGGGCATCTTGCTTAATCTCTGCCCTGAGTGATGCCAGCTCCTTTTGCAAATCCAGTATGGTATGTGCCAACCACGTCAGCTGCTCTTGCACTGCTTATGGGAGTCTTTCTTCTCTTGAGCACAAGTCATATTTCTGAAAATCCTGTGGATAGTTTTCTCTCTGGCTGGAGTCCTTCTCTGCTCTCCATCTGGTGAAGGAACTGCAAGAGAAGCAGGGTTCAGAAATTGGGCCCCCAGTGGTCATGGCTTTGGTGACACCAGCCATCTGCTGGAAGGCCACCATCTCATCTTCAAGTTGTCCAGAGCCTAAGACCTCTATGGCTTCCTCTTTCAAGTCCACAAATTTTGCATCTGGGTTTTGATGGTGCAACATTCACAGCTTCTGATGTAGAGGCTCTCCCCAGGCCCCCTCGATGAACCACTCTATCAATACTTGGTCTGGGTCATGGTCCTCCCTTGGGTCTCATTTTTGCAGGGCCCAATGTGCCTCTTGCAGGCTCAAGGCAAAGTCCTACAGTGTCTCCCAGGGGCCCTGTGTGCTAGAGAAGAATTTCATTTTGAGGTCTGAGACCCTCCACTTGTCGAAGATGTTGCTTAGCTGGGTCAGGATCCATTCAGCAGTGTCCTTTTGTCCATCTGACCAGCTTTCAACTTCCCATTTGGCAGCTCCTCCCAGCTGCCCAATCAGGATTTCCACTCTCTGTTGCTCTGGCACTTGGTAGAGATGGAACGTAGCCTGCAGCTTCATACAGAAGTCGGTGAGGCTGCAGGTGTCTGAGATTTGGTCCCCTGTGTACCTTGGTAGCCATGGTGCCCTGAAGCAATAAGGCATCATTATTGGGGGCTGTTGAACTGAAGGTGAGGATGAAGCTGTGGCCCCCTCAGTATCTGAAGGCATCTTGGGTTGGAGTTGCTCTGGCTTTGAGCTCCTTGTTGACTCTAATCCTATTCACTACACCAAGTTTTTTGTGGCGGATGAGCTGCGGTGGTTCGTATCACTATAGTTTAGGGTGATGCCAGATTAATCTGGAAGGAGAGGCTGAAGACATACTCTAGAGCCAAGATGCAAGGTTTATTAGCCACAGTTGGAGCACACTGAAAAGACTTAGCATTCACCAACACTATACACATGAGAAAGAGTGTATAAGGTTACCGGGACCACAAACTGGCCCCACTAATGTCCTACAAAAGTCCAGGTTTTTCAAGTCTTAAAGGCATTGTGATCCAATGCACCAAGTTTAGGTTTCTAGTATTTTGGTCGGCCGACTGCAGATGATGAACCTAAGGAAGCACTTTCTAGACAGGCCATAAAATGGGGCATCCCCCAGTAAACCAAAAAACAAATAAGATACTATAGGCCTCCTGGCCGTGGGAAGAAGGTGACTCCTGGCATCACTGAGGCAACATTAAAAGGGAAGCACTTGGTTGAGGATGGGTGTTGACGCTCAGTTGTAGGGGAAGAGGACCCTTATCTGGGGATGTCGGCTGCGGCAACCTCAGGTGGGTGATCTCTAGTTGAGGAAAGGATGCTGGGTGTGATGATCCACTGGACAGCCTCTGGGCAGGTCCCCGGAACCCTTACCACCTCACCCCTGCAGCTTGAGAATCCGACAGTATTTGGTGTGACCTCTTGATGCATCACTGGAACACGAGCCGCCTATGGGCAGTACAATCAAGTGTGTGGCGACCCTTGGTGTGTCCTCTTGCATGCGCCACTGGTACGTATGCCACCTCAGGGAATGGGGCACATAGCCTTGTAATCCTCGGCCAGGCCTTGGTATAGGCCACTGGTACTGTTGCCACCTTAGGACAATGTCTATTCGGGAGAATGGGGAATGTGACTCCGAGTTAGGTGGATGACTTAAGTTCCTCCAGCTACAGCCAGGGTGGCCCCTAATCTGACTCACTTTGGTGGGCCCTAGCTACCAGCTGGCTACCACTTGTGACCTGCAACTTGAACCTGGGGCATCGTGGTGAGCATTTGGAGTTGTTGGAGGTCATTGGAAGTGGGTGCAGGTGATACTGGGCTTCCCAGGAACCTTCCCTGGGTTGAAGAAGAGACACTGGAGGACTTCTGGATGAGGTGTGAGGTGTGTGCAGGAGCCCCTTGAGTTCAACCAAGATTTCTGCCCTCTGGGGAATACGTAACCAAGAAGGAGTGATAAGGCTTCTTCTCCTGGAGACTGCTGCATGAAAGGTTCACTGGGTCTGTTTCTTGGCCAAATGAAATGACTCGACACACTGGGGGACCCGACTAGATGGCAGATTTCTGCAAAAACTGACTGAGGCTGCTACTGGAGATCTTCTGGGGGGAGTTACACCAAAGGGACCCAGGGGATTCACTTCAACCTCCTAACAGGGAAGCCGACATCCATTGCCTTGCTGTTCTTCACCCTCCATAGTCAAACTCTTTCTCGCCTCTCTCCAGTCTGTGAAGAGCCTCCTCTAGGCTGGGGCAGTCCTGGCTACCTGCCAGGGGATTTGGCTCCTTCGTCCAGAGGTCAGCCTCCTAAAACTGGGTCAGTGGCTTAAAAAAAAAAGTCTCTAGATTTGAATCTACCCTGGCCACAGGGATTGGCTGAGATGGCTCAGCCTGGCTTCCTTCTCCACTGTGGACAGGAATGTTGCCCAACTGGTTTGGCTGGCTGGGTGTTGGTCTTGAGCAGGGGAAAGGGGGAGGAAAGAAAAAAAATGGTTTTCTTTTAAAACCCTGAATTTAGACTACTAGGACTGTCGGCTGGAGTTGGCCTGTTCTGCGTTTCACAGGGTCACCAAAGCTTTTCAAAGGTTCCCCATTAAGCTGACAAGGTCCTCATAACTGTCTGACCCCTCATATCTCTGAGGATCCCCTATTTTCTGTGGTGCTCCCAATTTCCCTAGGGTACTACAGAAGCAGGAATTATGTGGTGTCTCTTTGCTAGCTTCAATTGTCCTTTCTTAACCCCCCTCCCCTATATCCATTTAGTGAGCTTATTGTGCCTTGAACCTCCGGTCTTGTCTGTGTGGTTCTGAGACAGACTCTCAAGAGGTGTGACTCTGCTGTACATTCTTTACATTAGCTGCATTATTCTGGGTTGGGTGGGCATTTCTATTTTTTCCAAAAGTTATGTTATTAAAAACAAGTGGAACTTGTACCTAGTTTATTATGACTGTGAAGCTCCACAGTCTGTCTCCTTGCTGAGATCCCAGCTGTGCTGTGGTATCCATTCGTGTACTGTTTTCTTCTTTCATATATATACCTGGTGTTTTGTGTGCTTTCATCTATACCACTTCCTATCCATTCAGATCAGTTTTGGTGTCAGTTGATTCAGTATTGACAGCATGCTCAGAAGCTGTCCGTGTGTCCTCCATTTGGTTTGGCAGTCATTCATTCCTGACGTCAGACTTCACCTCCCTAATCTCAGTAGTGCTGTTTCTATGACCAACCAACTTCTTCATGTGATTATTATCCCAGTAAATGTTCCAGTGCTGAACTGGTATCCATGCTGCCTTTTCACATGCTTGTTTTCTTGTCTGGCAGTTCTGGACCCAAGTGTAGTGTTTCTGCCCAGTAAGCACTAATTTCTCCATTAGCATCTGCATTTTTATACCATTCATTTACTTGCTTAACTTTTACTGAGGAAACCTGCAATGGTTCAGACAACAAAAGCCAGTGTTTCTCCTTACTAGTAGTCCCTTGTCATGCTCATACCTTCTTTCTTCCTCCTCCAACAAAGCCATTAAAAATGTATTTTTTTCCTGTAAATATGTAGATAATCTTGTCTCCTCCTTTTCAAATCTTATCTGTTATCTTCTTGCAGGATGTCTGATTCAGGTATCTCAACTTCCATACAATCCAAGGCAGGGACAGAGGTCATTTTCTCTGTCCTTGTTGCACCTCCACCACCATCTAGGATCCAACACAGAAATATAGAATTTGACGGTCGATAAGGACCACTTGACCCACCCAGTTTGCCCATTTTTCCCTACCTGCAGTATCACCGTGGACCCTACTTGATCTCCAGCTCTTTCTCCCTTCTCCCATCCATTCCACTAAGACTCCCTTATGCCTATCCTACGCATTCTTTAACCCCACCACTGTTTTTTACCCCAGCCACATCCACTAGAAGGCTGTTCCAGGAATCTACCACTCTTTATGTGAAGAAATAACTCCTCACATGTCTTCTGAATCTACCCCCTACAACTTCATAGCATGTCCCTTTATTCTTGAGCACACTGTTTTCTGAAAAAGACTTCCCACATGTACCCTATTTATCCCTGTGAGGTATTTAAATGCCTCTATCATATCCCACCTTCACTCCTGTCTTCCAGGGTGTACATATTGAGGTCCCTTAGTCTTTCATTGTAGGGCTTTTGATGCTGACCTTGCACCATTTTACTTGCCCTCCTCTGAACCACCTCCATTCTGTTTATGTCCTTCCACAGATGTAGTCCCCAGAACTGGACACAATACTCTAGGTGGGGTCTTACCAGTTATCTGTACAGAGGCAACACCACTCCCCCTCTTTCTGCTGGTGATACCCACCCTAAACACCCCAGCATCACACTAGCCCTCCTAACTGCTTTGTTGCATTACCTGACCACCTTTAGGTCATCAGATATGATTACCATCAGGTCTCTTTCCTGCTTGGTGGTTGTCAATACCACTCCACTCAATTTGGACTTCACCTCTGGGTTTCTGTGTTTTAATTGCATTATTTTGTATTTTTTGCATTGAAACCCAGCTGCCATACCCTTATTTATTTACTCATTTGGTAACCGAGTTGATGTCCTAATCCGAAGACCATTTTCATGCACAGCATGGGCCAGAAACTGGCACAAACAGGGTAAAATACAGTGAGAGGACAGCATGGATCGTACAGGGAACATAACAGGAAATCCAGTGTAGATCAAGCTAACAGAGAAAATATAATGTGAACAGTACCAGATACATCAACAATTGAGCATAACGAGGTATATAAAATTTAGGTAAACAAGGTAAAGTTGCTCCATCATTCAACAATTGAAATAACAATAGTATTCGTGGCGGGAGAGGAGAGTGGAGCTCTGGAGGGGGGAGGAGAAAGGGTGAGCTGCAAGGGAGGTGCAGCTGTGCTAGTGGCCTGTGGGTGGATGCAGGTCGTGGAGGACATAAAATGCATTCTTAATAGGGAATTTAGATTTAGAGGGGGGTTGAGGGAATGTAGGGAGGAGGGGAGGTCATTCCATAGTGAGGGTCCATCTCCGGAAAAGGCTGTTAGGACGATTCTCATAGTTATGTTAGGACATTCCAGTTGGAAGTGGGAAGACTGATGTAGATTGCGGTAATAGGTTCTGGGTTGGATAAGAAGGGATAGTGGAGATTATTTATTTATTTAATAACATTTGGAATTACAACCCTTTGAGTCATAGACTTCTTTACAAAGGCTCCACCTTAATCAAAAATAAGGACTTACATATAGTATTAAGCAGTACAGTGTTCAGGTAATGGAAACTAATGGGAAAATAAGTAATGGAAGTTATGCATACAAAAAATTTTACAATATTATAAGTACAGAGATCATGAATGAAAGACAATGCACAAAACACACACAGATGGGGGATATTGAAACAATGGTCTTTGGGAGAGGAGGACCCAGCATCATACATAATATGCACAATATTTAGGTAGTGCATGAATATAGAGAATAATGGATGGGTGTCCATTGGTAACAGGACTGTTATATCATTGAGCAGTTCCTAAGGAGACCGCCTAAACCTTGAAAGCGCAGCTTGAGAGGTTTGGTCACCTTAGGAACCGTGAGATGTTCTAACCAGTCCTGTTACTGATGGACACACATTCATTGTTTTTTATAGTGTTTATTGGAATGTGATAAGAAAACCAGTTTTTAAAAAAACACACAGTTAAATCAAGAAGTCACACAGTATGCCGATTATGTAATTAGATATTTACTTACTTCACCAGAATGTGATTTACATAAATGCACAAACACAGACCACAATAATAACAGCTTTTTTTGACTGATTACAACTAAAACAAACAAACAAAAAAATACATATTTTTTTTATCAGTCTGTTTTTTGAGAAGACGGAGTTCTGGAACCAGGAAGTGAATTGTCTGCGTGCAGTCAGGACGTCCTTACACTATGACCTCTTTACACTGAGTGCCAGTAACTGTCACAGCTGAGTAATTTAATTTCATTTGAGGTGCCTTAGCGTGTGAGCCTTCCCACTCTATACTGTTATGCTATAGTGAGTATGTAGCTATTACAGCATAACAGTATACATGATGTCACTGGTGAAGCATAACAAGGTTTGGAAATGTGCTGATTTTTTATCAGTAACAATGTTTCAATATACACTATACACATTTTGTAGATGTTAACAACAACAACAATGGAAAGGGACTTGGGGATAGTCATATCAGATGAGCTAAAGGTAAGCAAGCAATGTGAGAAGGCAGTAAGTATTGCTGAGGGATACTGGGATGTACAGGGAAAGGCATCACCAGAGTAGGAGAGATTGTGCAAGGTAATTGTCCAGGCCAGCAGGTAGAAGTGCAGTGCTTGTGGAGGGAGCCAGTTAAGGGACTGGTAAAGAGAGCAGTGGTTAGTGAGGAGAGGAGGTGGAGGGCAAGGTGGCATATATGATTATAGGTAGCTTCCGGGTAGTTCAGGTTGTTAATGGAGGTGAGGGAGTACACCAAGCAGCCATAGTCAAGGGAGGGGGAGGAGGTTAGAAACATAGAAACATAGACTTTGACAGTAGATAAGGACCTCTTGGCCCATGTAGTCTGCCCATTTCCCTACCTATTGGATAAGCTGCAGATCCTAGTTAACCAACAGCCTACTTCTTCCTATCCCCCACCAGAATTGCCTTATGTCTGTCGCATGGATTCTTGAATTCCCTCATTCTTTGTGACCCCACATCCTCCTCAGGAAGGCCATTCCATGCATCCACCACCCTCTCTGTGAAAACAATACTTCCTCATTTTGCCCCTGAGCCATCTTCAAATTGTGTCCCCTTGTTCTTGCACATCTCTTTTTCTAAAAGATGCTACCCTATTGGACTTTGTTGATTCCCTTGAGGTATTTCAAAGTTTCTATCATGTCCCCCCTCTCCCTCCTTTCCTCAAGGGTATACATATTAAGTTCCTTTAGTCTCTCTTCATATGGCTTCTGTTGCAGACCCTGCATCATTTTAGTTGCCCTCTTCTGGACTGCTTCCATCCTGTCTATGTCCTTGCAGAGATGGGGTCTCCAGAACTGCATGCAGTACTCCAGATGGGGTCTCACCAACTGTCTTTACAGAGGGATAACAACTTCCTGTTTTCTACTGGTGATGCTTCTCCTTGTACATTCCAATATCCCCCAGCCCTTCTTACTACCTTCTAACATTGCTTGCTTACTTTAGGTCATCTGATATGACTACCCCCAGGTCTCTTTCCATTGTTGTTGTTCTTACTACCTTCTCCCCCATTGTGTACTCTTCCCCTAGGTTTTTGTTTCCTAGGTGCATTACTTTGCACTTCTTTGCATTTAATCTAAGCTGCCATACTTTTGACCATTCCTCCAACCTTGCCAAGTCCCTTCCCATCCTTTTCACCCCTTCTTGTGTATTAACTCTGTTGCAGATCTTTGTGTCTTCTGCAAAGAGGCATACTTTGGATCCAGTCCCTCTGCAATGTCACATACAAAGACATTAAAAAGGACCGGACCCAGTAATGAACCCTGCAGTACTCCGCTAGTAGTGGAGTGGACTGCATTTACTATTACCCTCTGTGTCCTGTTGCCCAACCAATTGTTTACCCAGGCTACCACCCTAAGACCCACTCCCAGGCTGGCTTATTTGTTTATTAATCTTTTGTAAGGAACTGTGTCAAATGCCTTGCTAAAGTGTAGGTGGGCCATGTCCACAGCCCCTCCTTGGTCTACTACTTTGGTCACCCAGTCAAAGGAATCCATTAGATTTGTCTGACATGACCTTCCCACTGTGAATCCATGCTGCCTTGGGTCCTGTGCCCCACTGGCCACTAGGTACTCTACAGTTCTTTCTTTCAGAAGTGATTCCATCATTTTCTCTACCACTGAGGTTAAACTAACAGATCTGTAGTTCCCTGCCTCTGCTTTGCTCCCACTTTTGTGAAGGGGAATCACATCCACCATCCTCCAGTCCTTAAGTACCACATCATCCTCCCATGATTTGTTAAAAAGGGTAGTCAGTGATATCAATGGCTCTCCCCTTAGTTCTTTTAGAATTTTGGGTGAATCCCATCAAGCCCCATTGCTTTGTCCACCTTCAGTTTCAAGAGTTCTTTTAGAACCCTTTCTTCTGTGAAAGGACTGGTATTGACCCCCCTATCTAGAGTGCTTCTATTGATTGGATTAGGTACCTCCCCCATCCTGTTCTTTTGTGAATACTGAGCACAAGTATTTGTTCAGTATCCCTGCTTTTTCATTGTCACTCTCTGACCACCACCCTCCCCTTTATTAAGCATCACTATCCCTCCCTTGGTCTCTTTTCGCTCCCTAATGTACCTATGAAAGGTTTTATCCCCCTTCTTAACCAAGTTGACTATCTTTTCCTTGGTTTGGGCCCTTTCTATTCTGACTGCCTTCCCTGCTTCCTTGCCAACTGCAATAGTAAAGTGGGTTTCCGGTGAGAGGTGGTCGATCAGGTGATAGCAGAGTCCCATCTTCTGGTTGATGTGCCTGATCAGTGAGGTAATGTGGTCAGAGTAGGTTAGGGATGGATCCAGGATTACCTACAGATACTTGACCAGTCTTCTGGTTTTCTCAAGTCTCTGCTTATCCTTTCTACCCTCCAGACTGTCCACCATAGTGCAGGTTTTGGTGTCATTAGTAAAGAGGCAGACACTCTCTTTTAGCTCCTCTGCAATGTCACTTATGAAGACATTAAAGAGGATCAATCCCTGCACTGATCCCTGAGGCATCCCACTGATCACCCTCCCTCCCTTCCTCGAAGTGAATTCCATTTACCATCACCCTCTTTTGCCTATCACCTATCCTCTAACCAGTTTCTTACGCAGTTTACTTCCTTTGGACCCAGTCTTAAGCTACCCAGCTTGCTTACTAGTCTCCTATGTGGAACGGTGTTGAAAGCATTACTGAAATCTAGAAAAATCACATCCACTACACCAACCTGATCTAATTCCTTGGTTATCCAGTCTAAGAAATCTATCAGATTAATTTGACATTACCCCTCCCCCCATCAATCCATGCTGTCTCAGATCCTGTAACCCACTGTATTCAAAATATTTCAGAATACTTTCCTTTAGCAGCAAGGTAGACAGCAGGGCCTCCTCTTCCCAAGAGTTGGGGAATCTCCCCTGGTATCATAACCATCATTCCCCTGTCAACCATGTCAATAAAACAGGTCCATGTAACCCACTCCAGGATGCACCAGGAAACAAGTTATCGTCACTTGGTGTGCCTTCCTTGTCAAAACTTATAAATAAATAAAATAAATAATTGATTAGCCCTATGAATGGATATATGTCCTCATGCACTACACTCATCAATATACAGTACATATACAAACATATGAAACTGCCTCTCCTCATTACTTCACTGACAATACCCTTTGGGTTGCTCCATCCACAGCATCTTGAAGCCCTTGTACCTGCCCTATTTACCCACTTCTCTCACATACCCCCTTTCTTCCTCAGCCTCTCCCTTACCCCCTCTGCCCCTCTAACCTCCCCCTCCCACACTCCCTGCACCAGCCCTATTCCACTTCTCCCACATACCCCTTTCTCCTTCTGTCTTCCTCTTCCTCCCCCCAGACCATCCCACACCAACAGGCATTGGGGTGTGCGTTAGGGTCATTGGCCCTAACTCTCACCCCATCCCCTGTGTAAACAAGCTGATGTGGTGCAGTGTAGGAGAATGGGGTGAGAGTTAGGGCTGATGACCCCAATGCATCACCCGATGCCTGTTGGTGGGGGTGGGGTTGGGTAGGGTGCAAGGGGTGGCAACCCTCACATCGAATTTCCTCCCTTTTGTCACTGTAGAACAACCCTAATTGATGCATTAATGAAGGTTTTTGCATAGAATTTCCTTACTTTTTAAGAAAGAATAGAAAAGTAGAAAGTTGCGCAAGTTGATGGGAGTGCTGGGCCCTTTGGCTCGCGATCAAAGAATTTGCAGGCTCACGAACAAAGAATAAAAAATGCTATAAATCAAAAAATTCAAGGAATTGCGGTAAACCACCACCATGATTTGACAGAACGAAGCCCCCTGAGCAAAACCATCAATATGGAATAAAACCCCAAAAATACTTAAGCTGAAAACCCCAGTAAGTACCCTTTTGTTCAAAAGGCTTTACCGTGATGGCATTACAGAAATTTGCAACTGCTTTACTAGACACTAACTAACCTCCCTCCCTCAAAAGTCAGCCTGCAAATGGCAGCCCCCCCAGCTGAAATGTGTGCCTCTGCCTCTAGCATGCCCACCAACAGATCCACAGGATTTATTGCCGAACGCCCATGTCTTATTTTTTGATGCTCTGAACCACTGTAGCCTGATTCTAGCGCATGCTACCACACTTGGGGATAATTATCATCTTTTGTCCCCAAAAATATTTGGTCCCTCATCCATCCAACATCTCTCTCTGCCCCAACCTCCAGGACCCTGCCAGTTATGTCCCTGCTACTATATTCCTACTCTTGTACTTAGTACAATGGCAGCTTTTCTCCTCCATATGTCACCATGTTTTGTGGCAAAAATCACTTCGTCACCTTTTGTATGGTCCTCCTCCCTCCCAATCCCTCACTCTGTTCTAATAATTGGGTCTTCCTCGCTTGTGCCCCTAATCCCCACCTCTCCCTACATTATGTGCTTGATATCTTCTATCTGGTATGCCTACCTTCTCCCTAACATTTCCCACTACAAAATACACAGTTTTAGGGCTTGGATCCAGCACAAGGTTATTATCCATGACTCCTTGTAGTTCTATGTTCAATGTATATTACCTGTAAATGTGCATTTTTACTATAATAGCAGCTATTTTTACTGTTTGTGCTATTGTAACTTGTCTTTCTGTATTATTACTGTAGGACCGCAGGTCCACCTTGTAAATGAGCTTGCTCAATGGTGCCCGCCTGGATAAACAAAGATATTGATTGATTGATTGATTGAAAACACACCCTAGGGCACCCCTGGTCTGAGAAAATTGTTTTTTTAAACTAGCCATTTTGTCTTCGCTTGCGATGCATGATCGTGACCAAAGAATCTCGTGATAAAAGAATTTGCAGGCTTGCGATCAAAGAATTTGCAGGCTGCAGATCAAAGAATAAAAAGTGCTGTAATTAAAAAAAATACAAAGAATTGTGGTAAACCACCACCATGGTTCATCAGAACGATGCCCCCTGAGCAAAACCCACCCTCATTTGCCTTCCTAGGACACCCCTGGTCTGAGAAATTTGAATTTTTAATCCAGTCATTTCGTCCCTCGCTCGCGATGCACGATCACGATCAAAGAATCTCGTGATCAAAGAATTTGCAGGCTGACAATCAAAGGAATTACATGCTCACAACCAATGACTTTAAAATGCTGAAATGTGACTTTTTCACTGATTTGAACTGAACCAATGGCATACCTTGATAGAACGAAGCCCCCTGATCAAAACCCACCCTCATTTGTGACTCTAGCCCACTCCTGAGCTGATATATTTGTGTACTTAGGTCACAATGCAAGATCGCAATCAAAGAATCTTGCGATCAAAGAATTTGCAGGCTCGCCATCAAAGATCGTTAGCGAGCTGTGATCAAAGATTTTAAAAGCTTAAAGCTCTATTTTTTGACCAATGTGGATGAAACCAAAGACATGGCTCAATAGATCAGAGTCCCCTGAGTAAAACCCATCCAAGTTTTACTTCAGAAGTGACCCCTGAGCCGAGATAGTTGTGTTTTTTCAATCAGAAAGCTAAAAACAAGATGGCGGACCTCGCAATCAAAGAATTCTTGGGGACGAAGATTCTTGAACCACGAGACTGCAAATTCTTTGATCGCCAGGTGGGACGAGATGATCAGAACCCCATTCTTTGTTCACAAAACATACGTATAAATTTTCCCGTTAACTTATAATGGGAACTTCAAAGTGGCATAACTTTTGAATGCCTTAATATTTTTTCACCAAACAAAAAGCAGCACGTTCAACCACCAATGCTCTTTCAAATGAGCCATCTCACAGAGTGGCACACAACACAATGGCTGCACAGGACCACATCCAAAATCCCAAAAGCTGCCTCCAAAAACAGATAATTTTGCATTACTCAGCATTTTTGTATGCAAAGACCGTAAGTCCAACCAAAATGAAATTTGGCAAATCACAAGATCTACCTTGCCCCAACATGCATACCAAATTTCAGGCAAATCTGTTGAATGGGTCCAAAGTTATTAACGTGCAAAATTGTGACTTTAACATAGAAGTGACATCTGAACCCTAACTATAGTGGTGCAACCGCGCCACTATAATACATATATATATATATACACACACATACACATACATACATATTTGTGTGTGTGTGTATATATATATCTATATATATAGATATATATATATATATATCTATATATATATATATATATATATATATATGTATGTATGTATGTATGTAGATATAGATAGATAAATATAGATATAGGCCTAGATATTCAAAGGAGATGCACCCAACGTAACCAAGTTGAACTGGCGCATCCCCAGGAATACCCCACTGAGCCATATTCAAAAGGACAGGATGCAGTGTGCAATTCCAGATGTGCTGCAGTGCAAAGATAATGAATGTGGTGCATCCGGAGGGGGAGTTCCCATGCACATTTGGCACATTGCTATAGTCAGCCGAGATGTACCACACAAACTTAGGCAAAGAAGAACCAAGCCTAACTCCAGACCACCCAAAAGTGGGCTGCTGTACTGCACAGTTCAGCACAGCAGTCACCAGCACCTGGGTGGCTACCACCTCTCCCAGTCCCAATCATAAAGTAAATATATGTAGCCAATAGATCCCTGGTAGTCTAGTGGCCCCCCTCCCTGCCCTGTTCAATCGTAAAATAAATATCATCACCCAATACATCCCTGGTAGTCTAGTGGCCCCCTCCCAGCCCTGAATCCCTGATCAATTCCTAATAAAATGTTGAACCTTCCCTGGTAGTCCAGTGTTCCCCCTCCCCTCCCCTGTACTCCGATCATGCCAAAATAAATACTTTCCCTTTCCCTGGTAGTCTAGTGGCCCCCTCATATCCCCATTCCCTGATTGTGACAAAATACTTAATTTTCCCTTTTCCTTGTAGACTAGTGGCCCCCACCCCCAACCACTCAGCACCCACATCCCATCCCGCTCCCACGTCCCATAAGTGGCAACCAGTCAGCAGGCAGCACAGTCCACCTGTACACCACCTCGGCTGCCTGCCAGCTGAACTATCATGAATGACAGTGTACTGTACATACTACAATCCTATCGGTCAACACTGTTGACCAGTGGGCTTGCAATGTGTACTGTAAGCTGTCATTCACAACTAAAGTGACAGTGTCAACCAGTAGGATTGTAGTAGGTGCAGTATACTGTCATTCATGACAGTTCAGTTGGTGGGCAACCATGGTGGTGTGCAGGTGGGCTGTGCTGCCCACTGACTCCTTGCCACTGAAGGGATGGGGGAGCAGGGTGGGATGTGGGTGAAACATAGAAACATAGAATTTGACGGCAGATAAGGACCGCTTGGCCCACCCAGTCTGCCCATTTCCCTACCTACTGGATAAGCTGCAGATCCTAGTTAACCAGCAGTCTACTTCTTCCTACCCCCAACCCCCAGAACTGCCTTATGACTATCCCATGCATGCTTGAATTCCACCACTGATTTTGACTACACAACCTCCTCTGGAAGGCCGTTCCATGCATCCACAACCCTCTCTGTGAAAAAATACTTCCTTAAATTACCTCTGAGCCGCCTCTCCTCTATCTTCAAATTGTGCCCTCTTGTTCTTGCACACCTCTTTTTTTGAAAGATGCTACCCTCTTGGACTTTGTTGATTCCCTTGAGGTACTTGAAAGTTTCTATCATGTCCCCCCTCTCCTCCTTTCCTCGAGGCTATACATATTAAGCTCCTTAAGTCTCTCTTCATATGTCTTCCGTGCAGACCCTGCACCATTTTAGTTGCCCTCCTCTGGACAGCTTCCATCCTGTCTATGTCTTTGTGGAGATTGGGTCTCCAGAACTGCACACAGTACTCCAGATGGGGTCTCACCAGCTGTCTGTACAGAGGATAATAACTTCCTGTTTTCTACTGGTGATGCCTCTCCCATGCATCCCAGTATCCCCCAGCCCTCCTTGCTGCCCTCTCACATTGCTTGCCCATCTTTAGGTCATCTGATATGACTACCCCAGGTCCCTCTCCATTTTTGTTGTTGTTAGTATCTCACCCCTACTGTGTACTCTTCCCTGGGTTTTTGTTTCCCAGGTGCATTACCTTGCACTTCTTAGCATTGAATCTAAGCTGCCATACATTTGACCATTCCTCTAACCTTGCCAAGTCCTTCTTATCCTTTCCACCCACCCTGTGCAGCAACTCTGTTGCAGATCTTAGTGTCATCTGCAAAGAGACATACTTTTCCTTCCAGTCCTTTTGCAATGTCGCTTATAAAGACATTGAAGAGGACCGGTCCTAATACTGAACTCTGAGGTACCCCACTAGTAACCCTCCTTTCTTCTGAGTGGACTCCATTTACTATTACTCTCTGTGTCCTATTCTCCAGCCAATTCTTTACCCAGGCTGTCATCTTGGGACCCACTCCCAGGCTGGATAACTTGTATATTAATCTTTTGTGTGGGACTGTGCCAAATGCCTTAGGGATGTACTGAGTGTAAATTCCAGATATTCAGACTGCAAACTACCAGAGAAAGGGGAAAATTTATTATTTTGGCATGATCAGGGTATGGGGAGGGGAGGGGGGACACTGGACTACCAGGGAAGGTTTGACATTTTATTATTACTTGATCAGAGATTTGGGGCAGGGAGCGGGCCACTAGACTACCAGGGACTGTGGGCTGCTATGGACTTACAGGGCACCCAGCGCATCCTGCTGGGTGCATCCCTGCACAGGACATGCAAATGGCCCCATTTGCATGTTGCAGTCTGAATATCTGGAATTTACACTCAGTACATCCCTAAGATGTGCTGCGCATCTCCAATCCAGGTTTTCAGACCATGCAGGGGGATGCACCGGCACATCTTCGGCAGCCCCCATTTGCACCACTCACATCTTTTGCTATATTCTGATGGGATGTGTGATTATCCATCTCATTTGAATATAGCAATTTTGCACTCCAGCACATCTCAGTTGTGCGGAGCAACCACATATACCTTTTCCAGATGAAGTTTGACTATCTGAGTCATACAGTATTGAGAGAGAGAGAGAGAGAGAGTATACATTCTACATTTCCCACAATATTGGGTGAAATTTGCAAAATTCCTATTTCATAGAATTTTGGCAAATGTTGCAAAATTAAGTACAATGTTGAGATATTTTATGGAAGTTTGCAAATATGCTTATTTGGTAATAACTCAGTCATCTGTTCATTCAGCTGAAAACTTTTATTTATTTATCGAAATTGTTTCACTGGGAAAAGCACACTGAGCAAGAACTGCTCATCTCCCGGTGTGACCTGGGGGGAGGGGTACAGTGAAGAAGAGGACAAGGGTAGTCCTGGTCCTGACATATATACATACAATTACAATACAGTTGAAAACATTTGACAGAAATAGTTGGGTGTAGATGCCAATTTACCCTTACTTATAGTATAGTAGCAATTACATGGGGAAGTCATGCTTTATACCTTGAAAACATATAATTAGATAATACAGCTGCATATGTTTGACAGGAAAAGGTGAGTGTGGATTAATACATATACCCTAATAGCTGAGAGTAACAGAACATGGAAGTTGTCATGCATACTTGTGGGTTGGTATCCTATGGGAGTACCAAATATCATGAGATTTGGATAAGTCGTTTTTAATTTATAGAGGCTCAAGCACTATATTATTTTTCTGAATTTTAAAAAAAATATTCCTCTGCTTGTAATTCAACCACTAGTGGAGCTAAACATCTGTAAATTATTGCATCATGCATAAATGTCTTGGACAGGTCATAGAAACTTACCAAATACAGTATAGAAATAGTTAAGTAAATTGTAAGTTGCAGGGGTTCATAAAATTATTGTTTAATTATTTGCAAAATTTTGTGAAAATTTTTTAAACTTTAAAGCATTCTAAAAATGTTTGTAACTTCCCTGCTATTTCTGGCACAGAACCACAATTCAGCATGCATACTCAGTATTAATGGGTTCCAGAATCTAACAAAGCTGGAGAAATTTGGTTCAGTAGAAACATAGAAACATAGAAAACATGGAACGGGGTAGCAGAAAAAGGTCTACTTGCCCATCCAGTCTACCCAACCTTATCTATTGCTTGTGGGGTGGCCATACTGACCATCTTCCTCTCTTTGTCTCTTACTGTTACACCCCCTCTTGCCCTCTTTAGGCTCTTCTGCCTGTCCCAGTCCTTCTTGAACTGCTCCACTGTGTTGGCGAACACCACCTCCTCTGGCAGTCTATTCTACTTGTCCACCACTTTTTTTTAGGAAAAATCACTTAAGGACATCCCTCCAGAACCTACCCCCTGCCAGTTTTAGTGGATCCCCCCCATGTGTTTGTGTTTGTACTTAGGGTGAATAATTCATTGCATTTTGCCTTGTTAATCCCATGGAGATATCTACAATTTTCTCTCATGTTCCCCTCTCCCTCCTTGTTTCCAGGGTGTACATGTTAAGGTCCCTAAATCTTCCCTCATATGATTTTTTCCTCAGCCCATGGATCATTGTGGATGCCCTTCTCTGTACAGCCTGCACCTTATCACAGTCCATTCTCAGGTGTGTGCTCCAGAATCTTACACAGTACTTCAAGTAGGAGTGAATCAAGGATTTACATAGGGGAAGGATCACCTCTCTGCTTCTACTACGGAGCACCCTTCCTATGCACCCCAGCATCTTGTTTGCCCAACCCACTGCCTGTTGCACTGTAACATAGTTACCAGGTTGTCTGATATTATCACCCAAGGTTCCTTCCATCTGTTATGCTCTGTATCACAACTACCCACATCAGTTATTGTGTTTTGGAATTTTTGGTCCCACTATATATTACCTTACATTTCTTAGCATTGAATGTCAGCTGCCATATCCTGGACCACTTTTCAAGCCATTCCAAGTCCCCACTCATTGCTATGACCTCATCCTCACTGTCTACCCTTCCACAGATCTTGGTGTCATCCACAAAGTTTCAAATTTTCTCCTGTACTCTTATCCATATATTGCAAATGAATGTCTTAAAGGGGATGGGCCCCAGGACTGAGCCCTGTGGTACTCTGCTTGTCACTTCTTTGACCTCTGAGTGTTCCTCATTCTTGACCACCCTTAGCTTTTCCCTTTTAGCCAGTTTTCCATCTATGTTGTTTTGATAGACAGGGTACACTGGAAATACTGCAACTAACGGACAACATTTTTTTCCAAAATGTATGGTAGTGCACTAGATAATGCCATTAGAATTCCACTTATGTAATTTAACCTTCATAATGCACTTATGACCACTGCATATGATAAGATGAGCATATCTGTGTACAGTTCTGAATGACTATTCATTCCCCTGTTTTTCTCTTAGCTTGGTGGACTCAGTGGAACTGCTTGTCCCCCTATTATCCTCCTTGTCTTCAAGTGACAATGCCCCTTAAAAAGAGAGATACATACTAATTTTCCTATCAGACCTATCCCATCAGAATAGCTGTAATTCTACCTTGGTGCTTCAGTCATTTTCTTCCCCCACTAGGTCTCCTTCTAAGTGTCTCTAAGTCCTGAACTTCCAAGTACACCAAGGCCTCAGACTAGTCACATTTGCTGGGTGACTCATACACTTTTATTATTTTAATTCTTCTGTTTCATTTATTTATTTATTGATTTAAAATGTGTTTACTGCATAGGATCACTGGACCAAGGTCTTTTTTTCAGGTCGGCCAAAATCACATAAAACCACAATGTAATACAGTAAATAAAAAAATGCATGCATTATTGTACAATAGCAAACTACATACAATCAGCAACATGTATATTTTGATTTCACAAGTAGAAGCTAATGTAAAAATGTTTCAAGAATTTGGTATGAGCCAGTATCTTAAAGGGTATTAGGAAGGTGCGTCCAAAATATTGGTGCAGAAATAGAGAAAGCTTGTTCCCTCATCCTAGTTTTACAGACAGTGGTAGTCAAGAAAATACATTTTGTAGAGTGAAGATTAAAATGGGATTCTAACAGCAACCCATTTGAGGCCATGGAATCATAATTTTAAATAGACTTGTGAACCAGTCACCCTAAAAAATATTGTATCCGATAAAGTGAGGACATCTAACCAAGCCAGGAATAAAATATACAATGATAGGTGCAGGTAGGCACCTGCAAAAACATGACTTATATCATTGTAAGCAACTGTTTCCCAGTTTCCAGAAAAGATGAGAAACATAGTCAAAAAATGGAAGGCTCTGCCATATGGCAATAGCCATGAAAGTCTTATATGGAAAATAATATTTGAGCATAAAGACAATCCCCAGTTGTTGATTAATATACTTACACACCATATTCACATGTTCAGTAAATGTCAATGACAGATCCCAGCAGTACACCCAAATATTTGAACAAAACAACTTGTTCAAGAGGAGAACCAAAAAGATACAAGATTTGAAGAGTCTTATTCTCCTTTAGATTAGGCTTCAAGCCAAAAAGCATGGATTTTTTTTTGACATTTAGAACGATATGATTCTTAGCAAACATGCCAGATCTGGTGAAATTTGGATGAGTGGTTTTACAATTAGACTGTGATAACAGAAAGTAACATTTGGGTGAACTTCACAAATGTTATAGAAAATCCACAAAATTCTGTGAAAGTAAAATCATAATTTTGTTGTAGTTTCATTTGTGGAAGTTTACATATTGCACCACACAATTAGTGTTTTATCATGTTTTACCTTAAATTAAAACTGCTTTTCTTTGCATTGGAAACACTCTACTTGTCTTATTGTCACCCGAATTAAGCCCTTTCTCAACCCTCATGACCTGAAGTCCCTGGTGCATGCCTTCATGACATCTAGGCTGGACTACTGTAAAGTTCTCTGTCTTGGGCTATCTGGGGGCTTGAAGCACCTCTTGCAGTTAGTGCAGAATGCTGTGGCTAGACTGATTGCTGGAGATCCTTACTCTGAGCACATCTCTCTGGCTCTGTGGGCATTGCTCTGTCTGCCTGTGAGGTGGCGCATGTCCTTCAAGATAGGGTTGTTAAAATACAAAACCCTACATGATCTGGGTCCTGACTACCTAAAAGAGCTTCTGTATCCATGTACTACTGTTTGCCCTTTCTGCTCTTCAGTGGTGAGCCTCTTGAAGGTCCCATGATTGCATTTAACGTTCTCTTTGGATTTTGCCTTTGGCTCCCACGAGAGCTTTGGGAGACCCCCTCAGTTGAGAGCTTTAATCGAGGATGGAAACACTACTTATTTATTAGAGTTTATCCTACAATACCTTAATTTGCCCTTTGTATATGTAAATTTAATGTACTGTCTGCTGCTGTTTATTAATTATATTTTTTGTGATGTAAGGCACCCAGAACCTGCAGGATTGGACAGTTAAGAAATAAATATACTACTACTACTATTGGTCTTTGTGTTCTACTTTCAAATTCTAAATGGAATTAACATGTTTTAAGTGAAATAACATGTTATGAGTGAAAATAAATATTTATCCCAAAATAACATGATTTATTTATTTATTTTAAATGTTTCATCAGGAGGACATACAGAGACAAACAACCAATCTCATTTACAGATGTGACCTGGAAGAAGACTGACAAGTATACAGCAAAAACAAAAATATAAATTATAAATACAGACTACAAACCCACTGTATTCACCACTGTGTGGTATATGTAGAGAGTACATGATGGGCTGCAGTGGAATAACACAATTATCTCTACTAGCGAGTGATAAGATCCATTAATCGCAAGTGTCAGTATTTTAGTTTGTCTGGCAAGGCAGAGCCAAAGTTAGGATAATGCCATTGCTTTATTGCATGATTGTTCTAATCCCAAGGAACACCACACCAAATGTTCACCAAGGCTCCAGGAATTCTTCCCAAACTTTTCATTTCCCTACTTTTATGTTTGCTTCAACCCTAACAGAGATATTATTGTACTTTCTGCATATATTCTAGGGGTGTGGTAGCACCTTTATAATTAGGGCTGAGTAACCTGTTTAATGTTAAACCTCAAATTTTGCACATTAATGTCTTTTGTTCTCTTTGACGAAATGAGCTGAAATTATGTGTGTGTTGTCTAGGAGGCATGGTCTTGATGTCTGGAAATTTTTGTGATGGCAGCGTGTGCATTTCTGAGATCTGCATGAGTCATTTTTTGAAAAACAAAATAAAACAAAACAATTTGTTTCCTATACTTAACATTGCTTTTTTTTCCTCTCACCTACAGCCTACATGGAAAGGATTTTTTTGCCCCAAACTTTCAGGGTACAGGTATCATGTCCCAAGGTAATGCCTTTGACAGATCTGGTGAATATCAAAGGGCTCCAGAGTTATTAGGCTTTAAATTTTAGTGTTTCCAGACCTGCATATGAGCAGTAGGGTTTTTCAGATAACATTCTGTGGCGAAAGTAAAAATTTGGTGCCACAAATGATGTTTTTTAGTTTTTCACCACTAAATTGTCATGGCACCAAACATTTTTTTGTGCCATGCCAACCACCATTTTGTTAATGTTTTCCACCAAATAAACATGGAAAACACATAAAACTGCCGAGATTTTAATAGACAAACATCAGAAAGGTGCTGACTCCATGGGGTGCTTGGGTACTCAAGCACCAGCAAAGTTCACTTAAGTACCTTCAATGTTTTGAGGATAACCTGCAGAAAAGGATTACTTGGAAACCTGTCCAAAATGAAAAACACTACCTACTGAGCATGAGCACCCACAATGGTTCATAAAAGTTGGCACTCTATTCAGAACCTAGTTAAACTGGACCCCATTAACTAGTGCTGGCATTTGTTTTTAAACCTCATGCCAACAAATAGCTTTTGTGGGCACCCAAAATCCTGGGTATCCGGCTTAGTGAGAGGAACGCTTCCCCCTCATTCTCTGTATGAGAACAGCAAGCATTTCTTCACTTCTACAGCTGCAACTGAACTCATGCTGCCAGCTGCAGTGTGAGCTGTGATCCAGCCTTGCCCTGGTGTCTAGTGGCACCCCTCATCCACCAATTGTTGTGTCCATTCATACACAATGATATATTCCCTGGTGTGTAGTAGCACTCCCCACCCACCGATCATCCTCCCATAAATAAAATGATATAAATATATTCCCTGGTGTCTAGTGGCACCCCCCCCCACCATTCCCAATTTGCCTGGGGGCACCCCCCACCCTCCGATCCCTGCCCACTTTACTTTTTTATTTCCTTGTGTCTAGTGGCAGTCCCCCACCTGCCAATTGCTATGCCATTATGTTTGATTCCCTGGTGTCTAGTGGCATCCCCTCACCCAGCGATCACCATCCCCATTACTTTCATGTTAATCCCTGGTGTCTAGTGGTACCCCCACCCTCGATTACCATCCCCATATCCAGATTGTGTTCCCTGGTGTCCAGAGGCACCCCCCACCCTACCATTTCAGGTAGATCTCTGAAAAAAGAAAACACTGCCCCAACAACTTTTTTTAAACCTGAAAAAAAGAAAATGGTCCCTCGTTGTCCCCACCATCCCCCTCCCCCATCCTGACCTTCCCACTGAGCACCCACCCCATCCTATAGTAAGCACAGGAGGTCATAGGCTGTCATCTTCTGTGGATTGAGATGTGTCTGCACTCTTCAAAGCAGAACCATGAACTGAGGAATCAAGGTAGGTGCCGTACAATGTATTTCAGTGGTGTTTTGAACTTATGTTCATAACTTTGTCATTTTTAAGAATTTGTTTTCACCAGATGTTCAGCATGGCATTTTGGGGAACCCACCTCATGAACACTGGCACTTTCATTTTGTAAATCAGGCCCGGAAGGTGATTTCATGGTCACTGCAAAAAATCACCTTTTGGGACCGAAAACAAAATTTCACCATCAGTGTTCATGAGGTGGGGTCCCAAAAAGGCCATGTGAAAAATGTGGTTAGACAATTCCTCAAAATGGCTGATTTATGAGCATTCATTAACATTTTTCTGTGCAGGCACATAACTTTGGCAAATGTCAATGTTTTTACTCCAAATTTTCAACATAGCCATTTTTCACACTGCCTCATGTACAGTACAGTTGTCATTTATTGCATCCTGCCCAAATCATGTTTTCACACCTGTGGCATGAAATGGCATTTTTGGCACGGTTTTGAAAATTTGCACCTTTGGGGTTTATGAGGTGGGTCATAAGAATACTATGTTCAAAATTTGAGATCAAAATATGACAAAAAATACCAAAGTTATGACCATTCATTGCAATCTCATTATGCCTGCTTGTAACTTCAGAAATTTTAAATATTTTGACCCCAGATTTTCAGCATAGTCTTTTTATTACCCCGCCTCATGTATGTCACAGCTGCCATTTTTCAAATCCTGCCCAAAATGTGTTTTCACACCTCTGGCACTGGAAATGCACTGCAGTTGTGCAGAACTATGTTTTGGAAGGGATTAAAAAATGTTCTGTACTGGGTACATGAAGTGGGGTAATAAGATGGCTATGCTGATAATTTGGTCACTGTTGTCCTATAAATGGAAGTGTAGGGCCCTCCAGGCCCTGTGCTTCCACAGCTACATGCATATACACATCTAAGGAGGAATGGGAGTGCAGGGCCTGGAGGGCCATGAGCTCCGACAGGCAAACAAGGATCCGACTATATTATCTCAAAAAATAAGGAAATAAATTGAAAAATAAACTTTGTTATTGCTCTAGTTAGGTTTAAAGCAACAAAAGTAGGGAACTGTGGCATGAGGGTTTCCAACATGAACACCCCACCTCCACTGGACAGGCCTACAGTTGGCAGCATTAAGATGAGTGGCCATGCCATGGAGGAAATGGAGACAATGCTCATGTGCAGGATGGTGAACACATGAGTGTGGTTGCACAGCATCCCGAGCTCCCTTCTGATATTCAGCTCAAATATCGGTCACAAACTGAATAAGATTTTAAAACCCTTATGTGAGTTCATCAGAGTTCAACCAAATGTTAAAAATGGCACACTTATGGTAAACTTTGAAGCTACAGAACTTTTAAGTAATCTTGCTGGAACAGGAATATACCACTGAAATAATGGATCCAAAAAAGATCCCATGCAACAGAAGAATAAAAGTACCTCTGTATATAAAGTCTTGTCAGCTAGAACCATGAAGACTGCAGAAGTGATTATCTGAAGGCAACTGCAAAGGGTGGTGGTAACTGCAAAGAAGGACTCCTCATCAGACAACGAATTACCAGACAACACCACCGACACCAAAATGGAGAAGGTGCTGGTCCAAGATGTAGGTCCAAATGCCAAACTGCAGATTTCCAACCTCGTTAAAGCAGGTGCCGAACTCAAAAAAATGGAAGTGGAGCACTGAGAAAAAATGTAAGGACTCCCTACAAACTGAGGTAAAAGGCATTGATAAATATTTTGCTAAGGAACACAGTTGAACATTAAAACAAATGTATCTAATGTTAATCCAATAGTGTATAACATATAAAACCATGTAAGACCTGAGAACTCAGAGGTGGCTCAAATATCTGATAAAAATACAAAATGGAATGAAAAGGAGGGAGAAGCTACTACAATTGTGTCAAATAAAATCACCAGAGTTTCAACAGCAACAAATGCTGAAATAACACATACTCTTCAGATGGGGAAGGGGGGTGAACTGATAACTAAAAAAAAAAAGTGGGATTGACTGTGGCAGAACAAAGAAACTTTAAAAGCTTGCAGGAAAAGGACATATTTAACCAAAATGACTGCTTGCAACTGATTCTGGAAACCACAAAGAAAAATGATTTATTACAACCAAACATGATCGCAGATGAAGAGGGGAATGGTCAGATCCTGGGAAGAGAGGGGCCAGACAGTTTAGTTGAGATGGAGGAGGAGGCAGTAGCTCAGCAAATGGCAGAAGATAATTTATCATCAAAATGCTGCGATTACAATGGCAAGAGCAAGGTGAAAGTGCTGAGAGCAGAAGACAGCAGAGCTAGATGCTGTCTGAAGATGATGAAACAGATAGGCTCTGTGAAAGTTTAGGGGCTTAGAATTTTTTGTAATTGTTGTGTTAGTTACAGCCCTTACAGCCCTTTGTGTCAGAAAAACCAAAAAAAAAAATAATGACATTAATCTGAGAGGAAATAATCATAGGAATAATAGGAAAGAATTCAAGCAATTATGGACTTCCATCCTTATAGCTTGCCCTATCCCAAATTACTTAAGTGCTTAAAATCCATAAACCCTATCCATGAACTCCACGTCCAATCTAGACTTAAAAGTATCCATATTAGGGCTCTCTATAACCAATGCAGGGAGATCATTCCAGGATGAGACTACCCTTTGGCTGAACCAATATTTTCTTATTTTTAAATTCCACCTAGGCTAAATAAGTTGTTTAGAATGTTCCCTAGAGCTTGTCTGATCAGACTTGAATATAATTCCCATCTCCACACGCAATAAAAAGTCCCCAATAGCTTTATAAAGCATACACATGACCCCTCTGAACCTTCAATAGTATAGTGAATACAGGCCCAGGATTTCCACCCTTTCCCTATAGGATCTAGTCCCGAGTCCTGTTATAGCTTTAGTCATTCTTCTCTGAATACCCTCTTGTCTAATAATATCTTCCCTCTTGTATGGTGACCACACCTGAACACAATATTCCAGATGGGGTCTAACCAAGGAACTATACAATAGGTTCAGAACTCTGGCATCCCTACTGGATATATGTCTAAGAATGCTATTTTAATTTTGTTTTGCCTTTCTTATCTGAATTGAGCAATGATGACTAAATTTAAAATCAGGGGTGATCATAATGCCCAAATCCCTTTCTTGTGCAGTGATAGATAGCATATCCCTCCCAATTTTGTAAACCGCTCTAATGTTTTTATTCCCCAGATGCATAATCTTACATTTTGCAGAGTTCAATTCTAATTTATTTGACTCTGTCCATGTCTTGTTGTTACCAATAGCTAGTTGTAAGGACACTACATCGGTCAGGTTGCTAACAACAGCTCCTAATCTGCAGTCATCTGCAAATTTAGATAACCAAACATTAGGGGTATTGATTTTCAAAGTAGATATATAAAAATTAAACAAGCAAGGTCCCAAAACCGAACCCTGGGGACGCCACTTGTTACAGGGGCCCAATCTGAATAAACCCCCTTAACTACTACCCTCTGACTCCTGTCCCTCAACCAGTTTGTGATCCAACATATTACATTAGTCTCTAATTTAAATTCCCTCAGGACAGCAATCAACTCACTGTGCAGCAATTTATCAAAGGCTTTTGTGAAGTTCATAAAGACAACATCAACTGAATTACCCAAGTCTAGTTCTTGATTAACATTCTCATAGAAGGTCAACAGATTGGTCTGACAAGACCTAGACTTGGTAAATCCATGCTGTAATGAATCCATTACATTATTTTCCTCTAGTGAATATCTTGTTCTTCAATATACTTTCTAGTACTTTGCCCATAAGTGATGTCAAACTAACTGGCCTAAAGTTAGAAGGTACAGTTCTATACCCATTTTTAGAATAGGGACGACTGCTGCATCTTTCCAATCCCTAGGAACTTCTCCCCTGTCTGAGGAGGCCTGAAAAATATAGGTAAGGGGTGCTACTAGAATATCTGCCAGTTCATAAATAACTCTAGGGTGGACATAATCTGATCCAGGAGATTTATTGATATCCATATTACTAAGTTTATCCAATACTTCACAAGGATCAGTTATTACAGCACCTGGGGATGGAAGATCCCTATAACTAACTTGGGATGAGGTGTTAGTATTAAACACAGAACAGAAGTATTTATTCTGGATATTGACCATTTCTTTTCCTGACACAGCCTGACCCATAACATCCTTAAAGGGACCTATAGTGCCTGAACTCTTTCTCCCACTGTTCATATACGAATAGAAGGATTTTTCATTATGTTTAATTCTAGAGGCTAATTCTACCTCAAACTGTGCTTTAGCTTTTCTAATTGCTGTTTTTACACTAGCGGCAATGTTTTTAAAAGCTAGATGGTTAGACTCTGTTCTGTCCCTTTTATATTTTTTATAGATTTTATTCTTCTTATTAATCAGTCTCTTAATATAAGGACTGAGCCAAGGTGTTTTTTATTACCTTTGTTATATTTATTACTAGTAGGCATATATTTTGCAGTGAGGTTTTTAAGTTGTTCAAGTAATAAGTCCCACATCTCATTAACAGTGCTGCTGTGGAAGACAATACCCCAATCCCAGCAGGAGAATTCCATCCTGAACTGGGAAAAGTTAGCCTTACTAAAGTTAAGTTTGGTTGTAGTAGCGGATTCATTAGGAACATGAGGTTAACTAATATTGAACTGAACCATACAATGATCACTATTCCCCAAAGGAGGATTAACACAGACATTAGTAATATAACTCCCCATATTAGTTAAAATAACATTCAAGATGTTATTACCGCTAGTATTTTCATCTACTTTCAGGTTGAAGGAACTGAACATGTACTCCCTGGAGGAGAGGAGGGAGAGAGGGGATATGATAGAGACATACAAGTATCTTACCGGGAGGAACAGGGTGCAGGAATACACTATTTTTAAGTGAAAAAGATGTTCCAGGACTAGAGGGCATGGGATGAAGTTGGAGGGAGGACGATTCAGAGGAAACGTGAGGAAGAATTTCTTCACAGAATGGATGGTGGACAAGTGGAACACCCTGCCAGAGGAAGTGGTGGGGGCTGAAACAATCATGGGATTTAAGAATGCATGGGATAGACATAAAGGAATTCCGGAGGTCAGGGGTAAGGGGCAACAGACTTCTAGGAAAACATAAACTGAACTTACAAGCTCAAATGGGCAGACTGGGTGGGCCATAGGCCCTTATCTGCTGACACTGTGTATGTATGTATGTATCTATGTACTTTCTGCTCGAGACCAAGTTGGTCTAAAGCATCCAGAAAGTAATTATCTGTTTTGTTGAAACCTTGCCATAACTTCCAATCAATACTGGGAACATTCATATCATCCAATATTAGAATATTATCAGCTGGGTCAAGGCTGGTAATTTGTTTAATCAAATCTAAATCATGGGCCTCTGAACTGGAAGGAGGACGATATACTAACCCCATAACAATTTTGGCTCCATCAGGCGGAAGTAGTGTAACCCATAGAGATTCTAAGTGTGGCTCTTCCTTTTTTAATTCCTCACTAATTATAAATTCACGGATATAAATAGCCACACCCCCACCCTTCCTAAATGCTCTAGATTTAAAATATAGGGTATATGCGTATAACGAATATGCCCATAAATCATTTTCATCCCACCAGGTCTCAGTAATCAGCTAAAGTTGAATTTTCTGTGAAGACAGTAGTATTTTAAATTCCTCAAATGTATTAACAGAGATTCTAGCATTTATAAGAACCCCCTTCCATTCCAAAGAATTAACAGTCCCAATAGGATGTTCAACAGCATTGTTACAGACTGTCACCATACCCCCATTTGCCAGTTTAAATGGAACAGGATAACCTCATTCAACCTTGTACTTAAAATTCTAGTACCAGCGTAACTCAAATGGAGCCCATCCTGTTTAAATAGGGATTGCCTATCAAAAGTTTTGGAGTTATCCATAAAATCTAATTTTTTATTTACACAGAAGTGTCTAAGCCATGTGTTGATATCCATTATTGTTCCATTTTTATAAGCATGATATGCAAATGTTGGTAAAATTCCTGAAATTATAATCTCACCTTTTATTTCCCTAATCCTACTGACTATCTCTGCTAAACATTAACCCATGAAGTGGGCACATGAGGAAGGGCACCGTCCATTACGGCAACACCTTCCTCATGCAATCCACTCACGGAGACCGACAGGTAGGGTGACCAGATGAGGGGGTGGGCGAAATAGGTGACAGGATGTCACTATATGCCTGCGTGCGCGTGGGGTGGGAGTGAGCATGGCGATGAGCTGGGAGGGAGTGAAGAGGCTGTAGGGGTGACACTGTGGTCATCGGTCGAGCTGCTGCATGGCTTCGGAGATTGGGCAATGGCTGGGGTGGCTGAGGTACTGGGTTTGGGTCCAGACGCTGGTGCGATTTTTATTGCGCCCAGCCTGAACTGTTTTATTTTTACTACTTTCATCCCCCCAACATGGAGTTGAGAATCCTTAAGTAGGGAGGTGTTGGGGGCAAAGCCCCCCGCAAGGGAGGTTGTGGGGGGGCACAGCCACCCCCACAGAAAGTAGTAAAAATATGTCCTGGCGCCATTGTACTGGTGTGCCAGGGTTGTTATAGTGCCAAAAATGTGTTCAGCACTCTGACAGAGAGATAAAGGTGATTGCCTTTATCACAGAGACCCCTGTTAAACTAGTCTGAAATGATTTTAAATTATTTGCAACAACATCATTGATACACATATGTAAAACTACCAAGGGGGTGGTTGTATCCTCAAGAAGTCCCTCCAATAATCTAGGAATGTCACTCATTTTAGTCCCAGGGAGAGTGCTAACTGTTGTGTTAGCTTTACATCCACAGCACACTAACAAATCGACGCCCCTAATAATGGAATCTCCAATAACCACAATGTCCTTAGTCTGTATACTTCTAGAATCATCTCCACTCTGATTTTCAGTAAACGCAGCCTGCTGCACATCATTCACACAATCATCAGTCAGCACATGTTTCTGTGTGAGTGGTTCAAATTTATTATGTAGAGGTAAGGGGGAACATATGGGGCCATTATTACATAGTGTTTGAGCACAGTAGTCACTTTCATCACTTATTTTATTCACCAACATCAAGTCATTAGCCTCATCTTCTATAATGCCTGATGGTTCTAACACACTCTTAGCTACTGCATCAATGTAATCCTCCAGTACGTTTATTTCCTTTTTAGTCCCCAACCTAGCTGATAAGTGATTGATTTCATCCTGTAGCGACGTGACTAGCAAACATTTCTCACAGGTAAATTCCTTGCTGCAGGGCTCCTCAGTGTACATTTTGCAACTGGAACATGATTTCTTAGCCCTTCCCCATTTACTCTTCCTTTGAGTCATTAAGCTCCTTAAGCAAATAAAATCGACCCACTTGTGGTACTAGTCACTTGATAAACTACGTTTCGCTTACCCACTGATTTTCCTATTTTGTCACCCAGTGTTCCAGCATCACCAACAGACACAGCTGACATGGGTACAATGCGTGTCTCTGTAAGCGTCTCCATGTGCTGGACATGCGCCCCACTCTGCTCACCCTGCTCGCAGCTCATGAGCCTTAAATAGCAAGCCTTGACCCAGAAGCCTTGTGGCAGAGGTCACCACCCAGATCGTCTCTCCCGAATAAAATACTAGTTTTGCAGAGCAAACAGCTCCCCATTAAGCCTACAACAGAGTACCCAGTAGTAAACAGTGCCCAATAAATAAACAAGTTAAAAATAAAAAATGGAATCCTAGACAATTGTAGTTCAGCTACACATGCACTGAACTACTGTCTCTCTTCCTGGTCGGACGTAGCATCAGACATGACCAGGGCTCCCAGCTAATTGCATTAAAAATGGCTAAAATATAACTAAACTTTAAAAAAGTCTCAGCTCTCTCCTACTAGCAGATTTAGTGATTTACAGGCAGCAGTTTTATGTATATTTGCTCACGCTCGCAGCTTGTGAGCCTCAAATAGCAAGTCTTGACCCGGAAGCCTTGTGGCAGAGGTCACCACCCAGATCATCTCTCCCAAATAAAATACTAGTTTTGTAGTGCAAACAGCTCCTGACTAAGTCTACAACACAGTACCCAGTAGTAAACAGTGCCCAATAAATAAACAACTTAAAAATAAAAAGTGGAATCCTAGACGATTGTAATCAGCTATACCTGCACTGAACTACGTCTCTCTTCCTGGTCGTACATAGCGTCAGACATGACCAGGGCTCCCAACTAATTGCATTAAAAATGGCTGAAATAAAACTAAACTTTAAAGGTTCCTGAAGTATATGGGTGTTAAAATTTCAAATGCTAAAATTATAGTGAAGTACAGCAAGTAGCAAGGTATTAAAGAAAAGGGGGGCTGAAGACATAATGAGCATTACTGCCTTCTTTTCCCTGCAGGTAGTTGTAGGTTCCTTGCTGGCTGTCCTATGAAGCTGCAAGTGTGTGCATTGTCGCAGGAAAAGGTGCTGTATAGTTCAGCTGTTCTTTATATTTTAAAACGGGCATTTGTGAAGGTGTTGTAATATGGGCTTTGAAATGCAAGGTGCACATTAAAAATATAGTGGAATAGGTTAGCAATACAATAGAAAAACTGGCTTTTCAAGCTTCTGCTTGAGTGGCGTACTGTTTTTCCCTACCTGCTGAGTTTTGTGTTATGCCCTGTAATTATCTACACCCTGCAGTAGTTGATGCCTGGTTGAAAAGATAAAATGCCTGGTTGAAAAGATAATGGACTGGATTCACAAAGCTTTCTAAAGGTGCAAAACCTTCCCTAAGTCCCCAAAACTGCCGTAGCTATGGAAACAAAGGGGAACTTGCACTGAGTGCTATTCACAAAACCCTCCATAGCTGCAGAAAACAACACTAAAGACTGTGGAAAAAAGTGCAGCTGTGGAAGTCCCTGAGGAAAAAAAGGTGTGAGATAAGTAAGGTACAGCCCCTGAAAGGCTATTCACAACCAGTTTTTTTCCGCAGTTGCGGAAGAAATGTTACACACAGTGGAATGAGGTGTAACTCCCCCTCAGCAAAGTGCAGTAGTGCCCCAGCAATTAGAATCAATTAAGGTGGAGGTGAGGCACAGGTAATAGCATCCCAAATAGTATAACAGTGGCTGCTGTAACAGCAACAAAAGCACACATTGCCATGACATAGCAACAGGCAACAACCACCAGACACAGTGCAGCCCATGACGGAGACCCACAGGCAATAGGTCCTGGCCAGCCTGCAGTGAGTGCTAGCCCTGCAGCGAGGGAGGACCAACAGTGACAGTTGGCCACTGTGGTGCCATGGTATTGCTAGTACCTGTGGTGCTGCAGTGGTACCAGTTGAGGGACTGGTTGCTGGTCTCTTTGTGGGTGCTTTCAGCTTCATTCTATGGCAGCCCTGTTAAAGTCTGCTGTTCCAGCTAATTAAGTTCACTGTTGCTGTGCCTTCTAAGCTATTTCTGCAGATGCAGAGCCGCAGTTGCGGATATTCAGCATGTGCACAATTTCTGCAGCTGCTGAAATTCTGTAGATGCAGGGATTTTAAGAAATTCCGCACCTGCTCAAAATTTCTAAATGAATATCATGCAACTGCGCTTACGCAGTGCTGTAGGCCTTTTCCCCGCAGCTGCGGGATTTTTGGCTTTCTATGTGAATCCTGCCCAATTTGCCTAAACAGGACGTTGGCAGCTGAATTGTGGTTTTGTCAATTTCAGCTGCTGCTCCTAGCGCTTTAGCTAATACAGAAGCAGTAGTGAGGGTGCTGCAATTTAAAGAAATTCAGTTTAAATGGAATTTGGTGCTTGGTTTAGCACTGATTTACAGGTTTGGGTGACAGTCAGTGGGGAGAGTTGTTACCTTTTCCTGCTTCTCGAGACTTTGTTCTCGGCCCGCTAGTCAGTATTAAATGTCTGTATGCTTTGCCCTTTAGGATGTGAGCAAAGGTAATGTTAAATATTATAGATTTTGGTATTGTGCTTTTGTTGGGTGTTTGCACAATTAATAAGCCTTGGGGCATTGCAACATTTTTTAAGTTTAACCTTCAGCCGCCAGCCCGAGAAAGAAATAAAAACAAAAAAAATAGAAGGTGATGCCTTTGTGCATGCATGGGCTAACTAGTAAGAGAAAGCTGTGCTTGTCTTTGCAAACAAGAGGCGCTGCATAAAAGAGCCCATGTTACCATTTAAATTTGGTGATTACTCTAACGAATAAAGAAATGAAGGAGCTACCAGCTGAATGGTAATTTAGTCAATTTCAGCCGTAGCGTTTGAATGCTCCTAATTACTTTGAACCCTAGTTTGGTTTGTCGTTTACAATTGTGCATACATATATGTAAAGGCTTGTAAATATAAGGAGGATTGTGCATTAAAGATAATATAAGGGAGTTTAATGAACTCACATAAACAGGACCCTGCGTGTGCTCCCTTCGGTTTTAAGTCACAGTTTTGGCATGTTCCTTGTGCCATTGCCTCACAGTACAGCTATAGAGCTGCTTGTTTCCCTGCTTTATGCTGTGCAGTGCTGGGGGTGGTGCTTGGACGGTCACGGCTGTTTATAAAAGAGTTAGGATTTGAAATAAAACGGAATGTATAATAAATATATGTATGTGATTTGATAAAATGTGTGTAACCATGCTTAAAGAATGATAAAAGTGTTTAGCTTAGATGTTTATCTTCATATTTAAAGATGTGGGTGGAGTCTAATGGATCACATGAGCATTTACCTGTATAAAAGGACTAAGGTGGGAGAATTTAGTTTAGATAGGATTTTGGATCTGGAGAGGTACTCCAGGGAGCTTTGCCAAATGCTCCAAAGTGTTAGACTTTGTCTAATATATGCACAGTTTGTTATTTTGTTTGCTGTCGTGTCAGTTTACCGTTATGTATTTGTCCTGCTACAAGCAAACTTTTGAAGAAATTAAATAAAACTGGATTATAAAAAGAGCTGCTATTGTGTCACACTACCTGATCTGTTCACAAACACCGTGACCCTCCTACATATGGTTGCAGTGGTGAGATAGTGTTGGATAGCGTTAGGTCTGGCTAAGACATGGTGGACAGTGATTGTTGCAGGACAGTACAGTGAGGTGCTATAAAATCAATTTGGAGAAGTTTTTCTTGGTTACTGGTGAGAAGTCGGTTTGTGAGAAAACTCCAGGTGATGCAGCAAGCTGAGCAAAGGCTGTGGAGTTACAGTGAGACCTTGTCTGACCAGGCTAAGTTGAGGATGTGTAGCCATGGTGGGACTTTGTCTGCCCAGAGGACCGATCAGATGGATACCTTATGATGGATGTTTGATCGGTGGATAGAGGCAAAGAATCATTTTGGAGAAACTGAACGGAAGTACCAGGGTGTGTGTATTCAGTTGATGGAACTCAGGAATAGTTCTATTTTGGAAGGGCCTGGTAAGTTAGAAGAAGAGGTTCCCTGTGTAGAGTGTCCTGAGATTGTGATTCCTGTGTTATCTATGTTTGATGGGATGTATTGGCTTGGAGAAGAGGGAATGGAAACGACGGATAAATCCCCAGGTGAGACTGGTAGAGACTATGGGGTGAAGTCTACTAGCAAGAATGAACAAGCAATGGATGCTGAAGGGACTTATACTGCACCATGTAAACCATGTGAAAATAAAAGTATTACTGATTTATTTGCTGTTAGCTGGAAATAAATACAGGCAGGGGATCCTGAGATAGTCCAACTATGCAAATATGTGGTTCAGTATAAGGGAGGTACAGATACAGTTGGGGAGAGCCAATGATGTTATGGTGGTATGAAATAAAGGAGGGTATTTTATACCATATGCGGCCAAATTCACGCACTAAGCAGATAGATGCAAGGGTGGTAGTGCCCAGAACCAGAAGGAAGGAGCTTTTAGATGCAATATGTATGGGAGTTAAGCCAGGAGATCATGGGGAAGTTTTGGGGTGACTTATACCATGGTTCTATTGGCCAGGAATATATTGTCAGGTAGCGATTTATTTACAGGAGCAGTCAGTTAGCCATCTAGAAGAAGCCTTTAGGGAGCTTGATCAGGGGAGGGCAGTGGACATGGGCTATCTGGACTTCAGCAAGGCCTTTGACACTGTGCCACATAGAAGACTATTACACAAACTGGGGAATATGGGTGTGGGCAGGACAGTAGTGTGGTGGGTAGGTAATTGGCTGGGTGGCAGGACACAGAGGGTGGTGGTAAATGGCTGTCACTCCACAGAGGGAAGAGTGACCAGTGGGGTACCACAGGGATCAGTGCTGGGACTGGTCCTATTCAACATCTTCATCAGTGACATTGTGCAGGACCTAGAAGGCAGAATTTCACTGTTAAGCTGATGACACAAAACTCTGTAACAGAGTAGACACACCAGAGGTGTGAGACAGAATGAGAAGGACCTGCAGAAACTTGAAGAATGGTCAGGGGTTTGGCAGTTGAAATTCAATGCAAAGAAGTGCAAGATAATGCATATGGGGCACAAAAACCCTGGCACAATATATCAGTTGGGGGTGAGGATATAGCATGCACCAAGCAGGAAAGGGATCTTGGGGTTATCATCTCTGATGACCTCAAGGTAGGGAAACAGTGTGACAAGGCAGCAGGTAAAGCAAATAGGATGCTGGGATGCATAGGCAGGGGCATCACCAGCAGGAAAAGGGAGGTCATAATTCCACTATACAAGACACTAGTGAGGCCCTACCTGGAGTACAGTGTACAGTTCTGGAGACCTTACCTACGTAAGGACATAGACAGGGTAGAGAAGGTTCAGAGGAGGGCAACAAAGATGGTACATGGATTGCATCACAAGTCCTATGAGGACAGGTTGAAGGAACTGAACATGTACTCCCTGATGGAGAGGAGGGAGAGAGGGGATATGATAGATACATACAAGTATCTTACAGGGAGGAACAGTGTGCAGGAATGCACTATTTTTAAGCGTAAAAGATGTTCCAGGACTAGAGGGCATGGGATGAAGTTGGAGGGAGGACAATTCAGAGGAAACGTGAGGAAGAATTTCTTCACAGAACGGGTGATGGACAAGTGGAACACCCTGCCATGGGAAGTGGTGGGGGCTGAAACAATAACAGGATTTAAGAATGCATGGGATAGACATAAAGGAATTCTGGAGGTCAGAGGTAAGGGGCAACAGACTTCTAGGAAAACATAAACTGAACTTACAAGCTCAAATGGGCAAACTGGGTGGGCCATAGGCCCTTATCTGCCAACACTGTCTATGTATCTATGAATGAGAGGAGTAGTCCAGAGGGGTAGAGTCCACAATAGGTGGTAGCCAGGGAGACGGGGAGGCTCCGTCATAGAAAAACAGGCTATAGATGGTAGATGCACTGACAGGGGTATAATGACGGTCTAGTTGTTAGATGTATTCGTCTGAAGGTATATGAGAGTATAATTTTAGTGCGGAGAGGGGACTCCTTAGGTGTTAAGTTAGGAATCCCTGGGTTGGGTTCTGAAAATAAGAATGTAGCTGAAGAATGGGTCGCCATCGGCTGTTTCTTTTTTATTCAGATATTCCTGTTTTGTATTCATTTTGTATTGCTTCATATAACTTAAGAATTCCTGTGATTGTAAATGAAGGGGTATTTTTCTGGGAACATGGTTAGGGATGTTTGCTGACCTTGTATATTAGTTAAGTTTGTTAACTTAGTTTCTGATGGCAGTAATGTTCAATGTCCCTGCAGGAATTATGAAATTGTTGTTGTAAATGCTCCCTATCAAAATGGTATATGAACTTTAGGGTAATTGCTTAGTATAATGTTTTAAGATATGGATGGGCTGGAGCTCTACCATATCTGGATGTTATAATGCTGAATTGAGCATACGATTAGGACAACCAAGGGGTGGTTGCCCTCTTAGGTGGGGAGGAATGTCACAGAGGGGCTCTGTGAAAGGTTAGGGGCTTAGAATGTTTTGTAATGATTGTGTTAGTTACAGCCCTTACAGCCCTTAGTGTCAGAAAAAACAAAAACAAATAAAAATAAATAATGATATTAATGTGAGAGGAAATAATGATAGGTTCCTGAAGTATATGGGTGTTAACATTTCAAATGCTAAAATTATAGTGAAGTACAGCAAGTAGCAAGGTATTAAAGAAAAGGGGGGGCTGAAGACATAATGAGCATTGCTTCCTTCTTTTCTCTACAGGCAGTTGTAGGTTCCTTGCTGGCTGTCCTATGGAGCTGCGAGTGTGTGCATTGTCGCACAGAAAAGGCGCTGTATAGTTCAGCCATTCTTTATATTTTAAAATGGGCATTTGTGAGGGTGTTGTAATATGAGCTTTGAAATGGAAGGTGTGCTTTAAAAATATAGTGGAATAGGTTAGCAATACAGTAGAAAAACTGGCTTTTTGAGATTCTGCTTGAGTGGGGTATTGTTTTTCTCTACCTGCCGAGTTTTGTGTTATGCCCTATAATTATCTACACCATGCAGTAGTTGATGCCTGGTTGAAAAGATAAAATGCCTGGTTGAAAAGATAATATGCCTAAACAGGAGTTGGCAGCTGAATTGTGGTTTTGTCAATTTCAGCTGCTGCTCCTAGCACTTTTGCTATATAGAAGCAGTAGTGAGAGTGCTGCAATTTAGAGAAATTCAGTTTAAATGGAATTTGTCGCTTGGTTTAGCACTGATTTACAGGCTTGGGTGAGAGTCAGTGGGGAGAGTTGTTACCTTTTCCTGCTTCTCGAGACTTTGTTCTCGGCCCGCTAGTAAGTATTAAATGTCTGTATGCTTTGCCCTTTAGGATGTGAGCAAAGGTAATGTAAAATATTATAAATTTTGGTATTGTGCTTTTGTTGGGTGTTTGCACAATTAATAAGCCTTGGGGCATTGCAACATTTTTTAAGTTTAACCATCAGCCGCCAGCCCGAGAAAGAAATAAAAACCAAAAAATAGAAGGTGATGCCTTTGTGCACGCATGGGCTAACTAGTAAGAGAAAGCTGTGCTTGTCTTTGCAAACAAGAGGCGCTGCATAAAAGAGCCCATGTTACCATTTAAATTTGGTGGTTACCCTAGCGAATAAAGAAATAAAGGAGCTACCAGCTGAATGGTAATTTAGTCAATTTCAGCCGTAGCGTTTGAATGCTCCTAATTACTTTGAACCCTAGTTTGGTTTGTCGTTTACAATTGTGCATACATATATGTAAAGGCTTGCAAATATAAGGGGGATTGTGCATTAAAGATAATATAAGGGAGTTTAATGAACTCACATAAACAGGACCCTGTGTGTGCTCCCTTAGGTTTTAAGTCACAGTTTTGTCATGTTCCTCATGCCACTGCCTCACAGTACAGCTATAGAGCTGACTGGCTATTTGTTTGCCTGCTTTATGCTGTGCAGTGCTGGGGGTGGTGCTTGGATGGTCACTGCTGTTCATAAAAGAGTTAGGATTCGAAATAAAATGGAATGTTTAATAAATATATGTATGTGATTTGATCAAATGTTTGTAACCATGTTTAAAGAATGATAAAAGTGTTTAGATTAGATATTTATCTTCAGATTTAAAGATGTGGGTGGAGTCTAATGGATCACGTGAGCATTTATCTGTATAAAAGGACTAAGGTGGAAGAATTTAGTTTAGATAGGATTTTGGGTCTAGAGAGGTACTCCAAGGAGCTTTGCCAAATGTTCCAAAGTGTTAGACTTTGTCTAGTGTATGCACAGTTTGTTATTTTGATTGCTGTCGTATCAGTTTGCAGTAATGTATTTGTCCTGCTACAAACTTTTGAAGAAATGAAATAAAACTGTATTATGAAATGAGCTGCTATTGTGTCACACTACCTGATCAGTCCATGAAAACCGCAACCCTCCCACAGACACAAATAAGGATTTCATTAATACAGGCAACAATCCAAAAAGAGATACTGAGATGTTACCTGCAGATCTTACACAAAAGAGAATGATTAATGACCTGCAGAAGCTATCATAAAGTTCACAGAAAAATCAAACTAAAGAGGGTAAAGGTGAAATACAAGAAGAAGTTAGAGTACCTAATAAAAGAGACAAAGCACCTCTAGCTCAACAGAACCCTGAGAATCCTGAGAACTTGGGAAAAATCATAGAACAAAGAAAGAATACTGATAGAAGTAAACACGATCTACCTATAGTGTCCCAAAACATAACAGTGCCCCAACAAAATAATTCAGTACTAATAGGCCAGGAAGAAGAAAATAAAAATACAGGTAATAGCTCACAAGATGGAATGAGCTCACCATATGAAAGCTCAGAAGAAGAGGAACTAGATAATGGGCAGCTACAATATTAAAACAATTGACGAAAATCAATGAAAAACATTCTGTCATCACATTATTAGAAAGTAAAGTTGATAAAATATCAAGTTCTATAACTGAAATAATGGAAACTAATGTGCAAACAAAAAATGGCATTGAACAAGTACAACATAGAGTTTCTGACTTGGAGGACCATCAAACTCCTATGCAAAGGCAAATTAAAGCTTTAGAAGACATCCAAAAAGAATTACAAGAAAGACAGACAGACTTTGAATCAAGAGCAAGAAGAAAAAATGTCTGAATTATTCAAGTGCCTGAAAATTGGAACAATGATGCCACATTAGGACAGTCTTTTAAAAAAATAGCAGTAACCTATATGGATACAACCCCAGAAGAAGTGAACATTGAACTGGACCGGATACATAGATCATTAAGAAGTAAACCATCAGACATTGCATCACCAAGGGCTATTATTGCTAAGTTTATCCACTCAGATGACAAAGAGAAATTAATGGTACATGCATACAAATAAAGGAAGCTGAATTTAATGGAGGCAAACATTCAGATTTTTCTTCCCCAGAAATAATCACAGATTGGAACAGTATAATTTCATAAAAGCTAAACTCTGGTCTAAAGGGATCACAACTCCAATGTTATTCCCAGCTAAGCTTTAAGTTTGTGTTCATAATGAAACTTTTGTTTTTTCAACTCCTAAAGAAGCCCTGGATACACTGTCAAAAAACTGCCTGATTTGTTTGTATAACTTTAATGTGAATGAGAGGCTTGTGAAAAAGGTGAGGGCATGGGATATCTAGAAAGAACATAGTAGGATTACACTTCATTTGAACTGGGGGGAGGGTCAGAAAAATATAATTCTGGTATGGTTTCTAAGAAACATACATTTTGGTAGAATTCCCAATAGGAAGAGGTTTATACAAGATAAGAAGGGGAAGAATGTTTTGATTAAAAAGGAAGACAGCAAACATTGTTATAAAAATAGTGAAGGTGTAATAAAGATAAAAGTTTTTAAAGGTGATACTCATTCATGAGAACTAGTGCACAAAACAACCCTTTATGTATAACAATCAAAATGTTAAAATGTGCCACATTTAATGCAAATGGCATTAACTCACCAATTAAACAGAATCAAATTCTCACATATATTAATAAAATAAAAGTGGATATTATAGCAATTCACAAGACACAACTGGAAGAAGAAGAAGAAGAAGAAACAAAAAAAACTAAATAGAAATTGGATTGAGGAAAACTTTTTTCTCAACAGGAACTAGCAAGAAAGCTGGAGTGGCAATAATAAGGAAGAAGCTAGAATTCAAGTTGATTAAAAATGGACAGATACAGGAGGTTGCATTATTTTGGTTAAAGCTGAACTAAAGAGAGTAACATATATTATTGGCTCAATTTGTACTCCATTTGATAATTATCCTTTTTGGCAACAATATTGTAAATATTATACTAATGGGTGATATGAACGCACTAATGGATGTTAATATGGATAAAACAAATCTTAATATATTGAATAATAAAAGAATATCCAAAATGTTGCAACATTTTCTAGAAGAACAGGACCTAGCGGGTGTTTGGCATACTCACTATCCTAAGTCTATGGAATATTCATACTTTGATCATAAAACTAAAAGTTTTTCGAGACTGGACTATATCTTTATATCTAAAAAATATATATTAGCCTTATTTCTACATCCATTAGATCTCTCCTCATATCAGATCATGCAATAGTTGAACTAGCTTTAAAAAGTGAAAGAGAAAAAATAAGGAAAAATAACTGGACATTTAATAATGAGTTCTTGAAATTGCAAGATTTTGTTAAAAAAAAAACAGGACAGCAATTCTAGAATACTGTTTTTTCAATTTCTCTTGCCGAGAATCCATCTTAAGATTATGGGACCCCTTCAAAGCAATGATATGAGGGGCTATTATTTCATATCAAAATTGGTACAATAAAATAAAAAAGGAAAAGAATAGATAATAGAAAAAATGCTAAAAGAATTGGATATTTTGGTGGCAAAAGATAAAATAAAATACTATAAAGAATGAATGGAATGCTAATTAGAAAAACAGATCCAGATCAGTCAAGAAACAGAAAAAATATTTTAAGAGTAAAAAGTTTATGATATCTACAAGGAGACAAATCAGAGATGCTTCTTGCAAATTGTAACAGTGAGCCCCCTGTTATGTATTTAAACTCCTGTCACAAATATGAATATGTGCAACCCCCCCCTTTTTCCTTTCCCTCTTTCCTTTCCTCTTATTCTTTCTGCCTTTTCTTTAAATTCTTGTCAGGGGGCGTGACTTGGATGCCGGAGAGTATGGCCGCATAGTATTGCAGCTCAAGCCCCAGCCTAGCCATTTCCGGGGAACAATTTGGCATCTAAGCAGAGTTTTTAGTTGAAACCACCCCACTACACTTCTGAAGCCGCCAATACAGGTCCAGTGAGGTAGTCGCAGCGTTCAGGGCACAGCTACGGTTTAAACGGGCGATCGCAGATGGGACTCGGCTGGGCGCACATAGGCCACAGGCTCCTCGCACTCAAGTGACTAGAACGCCACCGCTGCAAGACTGGTTGGGGTCTGTATTGTCACCCCTCATAGCTAGTAAGTATTCAGCCCTAGACTTAACACCCTTTGAGGTGGAGGACTATACACTGCAGTAAACCCTGGCTGTACGCTCCCATTTTGGGAAACTTTGATGGTAGTAGTTGTGTGGGGATTGCCTGTAATGGCCTCGGAGCCCCCTGCGCATGGACCTGATGTCCACGGTTCCCTGCAACATATTACATCTTTGCTGGAGACTCTGCTTTCCAGAGTCGATTCTTTGTCAGACACTCTTGCTGAAAATGTGGCTGAGGTACAGGTTTTGAAAGACAAATTTAACATGTTGGAGCAAAGGACTGAAAGTCTGGAACTAGGCCAAGCCAAACTCCTTCAGCACCTTCAAGAACATGAGAGCAGGCTGGCTACCTTATGCCAGAGGGCTGAGGATCAGGAAAATCGCAGCAGAAGGAATAATATCAGGATCTTGGGCATACTGGAGGGATCAGAAGGGGTAAATGTGGATAGATTCCTAAATGAGGAGATCCCGAAGTTGCTGGGGGATAGGTGGCATGGGCCTTTAGAAGTGGAGAGAGCGCATCGGGTTCCTGGGGGCCCTCAACCGAAGAAACCTGGGCCATGTCCCATAGTGGCATACTTTTTGAGATACTCCACGAAGAGCGAGTGTTGCATGCTGCCAGGGATCTAAAGGATGTGATGTGGCATGGGGCAAAAATCTCTTTCTACAGGGACTTTTCCGCTGAGGTGGCAGCTCGGAGGAAGGCCTTTGCCCCTGTTAAAAAACAACATTGCTTCAAAGATGGATTCCGCCAGCTTACTTACCTGGCTGTGTCAAAGGAAGGGAAAGAAATAGTGGCAGAGTCTCCCCGTGAGGTTGAGAATTGTGTCTCCAAGAACTGGTCATGCCTGCATATTAAAACTCTTTCTCCCAGGAAGCTTTGGTACCCTGACAAGGATGGTGGGAACCCAGTTAAAGGCAGAAACATCCAGGGGGACCATAATAGAGGTCAGATGGGTCCCCTAGGAAATGGATCCCACAGCCCTTCTCAATCTTGGCATACAGCTACGGAGAGCTCTGGGCAAGTAATCAACCAGGTCGCGGTCCCTAGTGATACCTCCTCCACAAAATCTCAGCGGGATATAAACTTTGCACCTCGGGTCAGGCACCAGTCCAATAGTGATTTGGACTCTGCAGAAGGGCAAGAAATGGTGCCTCCTGCCAAGTTAACCAAGGATGAGCTACTGCACAGGGTGCAATCTGACCCGGAAAATATACCAGATGAGACCATAATGGAAGCGGTGGAAACAGGGTCCTGGGCTGACCATCTGCCAGATACAGAAGAACTTACAACTAACTCCTCACCCTTCGTTAAGCCAGGGACATTGTCTTTTGCAGAAGTGCTATCAAAGGGTCTGCAGAGTGCAAGCAAGGAATCTCTATCGAATGATGGAGCGCCCTCTACCGGACTGAAGGATAAAAAAGGACTGTATCTGATACTATCTTTTAGAGTGCAGGGGGTCCAGTTATCTCCATTCTTTCTTTCCTCATCACTGACTCTCAGGGTTTTTGTACAGGGGGCATATACTTGTGGTAGTCACGTGGGATCTGGGGGTTTGGAAGTGGCAAAGTGTAGCCATTCTGTCTGGGTAGATGGGTGTATAAGAACTGCCCAGTACTGGTCCTAGTGATATGTGAGAATATGAATTGACTGGGGGCCCCCCTTTTTGTCCCATAACTCGCACCGCCCAGGGTCTAAAGGGCTCCTTCTAGAAGGTGTGAAAGCAGAGTGGGATGCGGGTGGTGGAGCAGTAGATGAGTGAAAGTTTTGGCCCTCCCCCACTTTTTTTCTTCTCAACTTAGATGCTCCACACAATCTTATTGTATGGGTGGTATCGGAGATGGTATCTCGTTCAGGCACGGCTGGGGTTGGGGCTGTAAGCAGCTGAATGGTTTGACCTCTTTCTGCCCTATTCAAGCCTTTGGCTAGCACGGCGGAGTGCTTACCCTTGCGTTTGGCCAGGGAATAGCACCATTGTTTGTACACCAAGACTCGTTAGCCTGTGTTTATTACTTGTTGATACATTGTAGTGGAGATTTGTAGGAATTAAATAGTTAACGTATTTTTGTATAACTTACAATTTAGTAGCTATTCTTAAAGTTACATAATACCTAATAGTTTAGAGTGAGATATATTCACTCCTGCTTGTGTTTTCTTCTCAGCACCTAGGTCATTTGGGTCGCATTTTGCCTGGTATACTCTTCTGGTTTTGACTTTGATGAATATTCTATCAAACCTCAGTTATCCTGACCACTTACCCTATTTCATTTTCTCAGGACCCCTGAGGTGAGTACTACATTTTTTGCTTCACTGAAACCTCAGCGTGGCACCGACATACTCCAGAATGGGGCTTAAGTTCATATCCTGGAATGTGAAAGGGCTTAACCACCCAGCTAAACAGAGTATTGTTCTTAGACACCTCCACTCCTTGCACACGGACATTGTGTTGCTCCAGGAGATGCATCTCACTGCAAGAAATGTCGGTTGGCTCAAAAAAGCATGGGTTGGGACTGTAATTGCCAGCTCGGCTCAGAATAAGTCCAAGGGGGTAGCCATTCTGATCAGGAAATCATGTCCATGTACGGCTGATAAAACAATCACCGATGCTCAGGGTCACTGGATAGGGGCTAGGTTCTCTTACCCGGGGGGGGCATGTGGTGCAAGCAAACTTCTACAGTCTGAATACAGACTCTCTCGAGGTACTCCTTGATCTTAACCATGCACTGGAATCTCTCACCGAGGGCTATCACAATAGCCCACTCTTGATAGGGAGGATTTTAATTTGGCCCCTGATATATTTTTGGATAAATCTAAGCCCACTCCACAAACTCATCCTAAAGCAGTGGGTACTCTGCTGGAAATGATGAGACAATGGGGCATGATAGACATCTGGCAGAGAGACCACCCCACGGGGAGGGACTATTCATTTTTCTCGTCGGTGCAGACAACCTATAGTCATATTGACCTCTGGCTTGCGAACAGATGCACAGCTCAGGATATTGTAGCGACCGAGATCAAGGATATTATAGTATCGGATCACGCTCCCGTTTCCTGCACCCTTCAGCTTGCAGGGCATTGGGGATCTGGCACCAGGTGGTGTTGCAATCTCCTACTGATTAAAGATCCCTTCTTTCAGAGCATGGTCCAGGTTGTTGCTCAGGATTACTTTGCACATAATAGGCTGGGGGAAATGTCCGCGACCATGGTGTGGGAGGACTTCAAAGCCTTGTTAAGGGGGCACATTATAGCTTATGTGGCCCAGAAAAATATGGAATGAAAGGTGGAACTTAATGGGCTCCAAGCAGAACTTTCAGCCATGGAGTCACAGTTTAAGACTACCACTGTCGGGGACCCTGACGTAACCAAATTGTGGGAGATTGTCGGGTTAAAATACCAGATAAACATTATACTCCGTCAACAAGTTGAGTGGCATATGACCAGGATTAAACATGCATACTGGGAGGGTGGGGACAAGAGCGGGAAATTGTTAGCATACCAACTGAGGAAGCAGCAGGCCGCTTACTGTATTCATGCCCTTAGGGCTGCTAATGCAGAGATAGTTATGGGCCTCAAGCAAATCAACGAGTGCATGACACTCTACTATCAGCAACTGTATCAATCCCGGATCTCCCATGAGAAGGATCATATGAGGGATCAGCTGAGGGACTTTTGTTCGATGGCTCATATTCCCCAGTTACCAGAAGCCATAAAAAGTGCCTTGGACGTCCCATCACAGAGGCAGAAATTCATGAAACTTTATCCCAGTTGGCTAAGGGCAAAGCTCCAGGGCCAGATGGTATGACCACTGAACTATATCAACTATTAAGCTCCGAAATTTGTACCCCTCTACTTGCTGCCTTTCAGGAAGTGCACTCAACTGGTTCCCTCCCACCAACAATGCGTAAGGCATTAATTACTCTCATTCTGAAGAAATCAGACGACCCGCTAAATTGCGCAAATTATCACCCTATTTCATTAATTTCTGTAGATACTAAGATTGTAGCCAAAATACTCGCCAATCGGGTGATGGAGGTCCTGCCCTCTATTGTACACCCTTCTCAAGCTGGCTTCACTAAAGGTAGGGCAGTGGCTGATAATATCCGCCTCTTGCTCAAAATCAAATGGCTAGCCCTCTGATTTCCCACTTCTATGGCAGCTATAGCAGTTGACTTCTCGGAAGCTTTTGATTCAGTTGAGTGGCCCTATCTGCATGAGGTACTCGACCTATATGGTTTTGGTACCTATTTTAAACAGTGGGTCCATGTATTGTATAATAAACCTACGGCTAGAATACTTACCAATAAAGATATATCTATGCCCTTTTCCTTGCAGCGGGGCACCCATCAGGGGTGTCCACTATCCCCGTTACTCTTTTTGCTGGCCTTGGATCCTCTTATACATGTACTCCAGGCCAACAAAATGATTCAGGGTATCTTGGTGGGTGATCACAAATATCTGGCAATGGCGTATGTGGACGATTTTACTCCTTACTCTTTCCCGCCCACAAGTGTCCCTTTCCCCGGTACTTGAGTCTTTGCAGTCATTTGCTAGTATATCAGGGTTGCATGTCAACCAAAATAAAACCAGTGTTACTCCCTTGAATGGGGCGTGTACTAAGGATTGTTTGCCGGGGACAGAATTGTCATGGGCTCCCGACAACCTGCACTATTTGGGTATACACATTCCTTTTGCTTGGGGGCATATAGAATCCAGGAATTTTACCCCTCTAATCACACAGTTGACAACTGAAGTAGCATGCTGGAAATGACTGAATTTGTCCCTCTTAGGGAAGGTGGCAGCACTTCGTATGCTTATGTTGCCCCGTGTAGCATATTTGCTAAATAACCTTCCCATTGTGTTGTCAAATAAAGTATTTCAAACATTAGATAAGTTAATGTCAGGTTTTCTATGGGAAGGACAGAAACCAAGGTGGGGTGTTCGTAAATTATGAGCACATTGGTCACGGGGAGGCTTAGGGCTTCCCTGGTTTTGGGGGTACCACTGGTCTTTCCTAGCTGCCCAGATGGTCAAATGGTTTGTTCCAGCTTCCAGTATTCTACAGCCATGGATACAGTTAGAGAAACAGATCTGTCAGCCTATCCCTCTCAGTATACTCTTAACTAACACTGCTATATCCCCAGATAAACTCACCCCAGTCATGGATGCCACTAGGAGAGCCTGGTTTCGTCTTATGAAGTCGGCCGGGATGTTGAAACAAGGCACTATGCTACCCTTTAGATATTTAGACCTCTGGCATAACCCACTTATTAGGGTGGACAACAAACCCCAGACTTGGGCCTCGTGGGAAGGGAAAGGGATCCATACTGTGCAGGGCCTCTACTTACCAAATACTAGTACCCTAATGTCCTTTGAACAATTGTGTCCACATTTTTCATTAGAGCCACAGGACTTTTGGAAGTTCCTGCAACTTCGCAGTGCAGTGCAGGCCATTGACTGGATGACTAAAGGAGAATCGATATGGCATTGGTTGTCCTCACCACATTTAAAGCCTTCCTTTCATGGGGTAGCAGGTAGATTCTACAGTACCTGGCACAAGGCGCAACCAGATCACACGGAGATGTGCAGACTGGCATGGGGCATGGAAATAGGAAGTCATATCGGTCCAGAGACCTGGTCCCATTGCCTTCATGTGGCACACTCCACCTACAATGACGCTAGGAGCCAGTTAATTCAGCTTAAGATACTCCTTAGATGGTACAGAACGCCTGCTCTCCTATTCAGGTGGGGGGCTCTCCCACATGCACGATGCTGGAGATGTGAACACAGTCCCACAGACACCCTGCATCTTTTATGGAAATGCCAAGCCTTAGTCCCTTTCTGGTCAGCAGTAGCAATGGACTGCTCAGGGGTGCTGGGGCAGCCCATAGACCTCTTGCATCCTATGCTGCTGTTGGGAGATCGGATCCCGCTTGGGCATTTAAGACTACAGCATCAAAATTGGGTCCTGGTTGCTCTGCTGGAGGCTAAGCAGCTCCTTTTAAGATATTGGCGGCAACCCCTTCCTCCGCCCATTTCGTTATGGCATTCAGCCATCGTCAGATTAGCTACCTTTGAAAAGTTAACTTATGCTGCTAGAGGGCAGCTATCCACATACTTTTCCAAATGGGAGGCCTATCTTAACTCGGCATTGTGCTGGGTTCCCCCTTCCCCCTGCTATGGTAACCATCTCCCTAGGCCATTGTTAGTGGGATAGCCCCTGCCCAAGTAACTTGTAATATAAATACAGGGAGATGATCCCAATGCGTACTCTCTGTGGTGGTCTTGTCTATTGCTACGCTGAGGTTTGACTTATTTTACTTTATTATACTCTCTTTTGATGGGCTGGATGTTAACTATATGGCTGGCCTGTGTCTGTAACCGGAAAATTCAACGCTGAAGAGGCAGCACCTACATGACCTAGGTATGAGTATGAGCTATAGGTGAGATATGGTACATTAGGTTAGATAGGAGAAGATGTTGTTATTAGCTATATGGAGTAGTTCTGAACCTTAAACATATTTTTATGTGTGATGAATATTGGTATGTGCTAACAATTCTGTAATGCCTTATGGTAGCAGGAGTTTTCCTGTTTTGGATGTAATGCTTTTGTAAACAATAAAAATTAGTCTATGATAAAAAATAAATTCTTGTCAGGGTGGCCAACCTGGCAATCTCCAAAAATTATTTGCTGTCCCTTACACTCACGATTGCATAAATAGGAAAAATAGCAAGTAGTGCTTTATTGTTAATGTCTGGTGCCCCTTGGTTTAAAAAGAAGTGTAGCACCCATTTCTGGAATGCCGAGCTCTGGAACTGCTGCTGCTGAGTGCAGCTCCTTTGACTTATGCAGCTCCGGTGTGAGGGACAGTGCTGGTTGCCAAGTGCAACTAAGCAATTCTTTTTTTGGAATGGGTTGCTACTTGTTGGTGTAGCCACATATAGTGGCTGAATGTACACTTGTTGTTCAGAACAAGTAAAAGAATGATTGCTTCAGAGCAAAGGCATGCTCCAAAGAAAAAGCTGACTGCCACACTAGCGGCAAGATCAAAGTCAATTGAATACTTGACTACCGGCTAGTGGGACACTATGGGCAAGGGTAACTGTAAGCCCCATAGTGTCTAGAATAAAGTGAACCCTGTACTGAAGCAGCCCCAAAGATGTTGTGATTGAGGGTTGCATATGAAATAGAATAATTTGTGGGCTAGTGGAGCAAATAAATAAAAGAAACTTGCCCTATTTGCATGTTTTTGTGATGTCACAGCCTATGGAAACTCCACAATTATGTAATGTCATGGCCTATGGAATCTCCCCAATTATGTAATGTCATAGCCTATGGAAATGCCACAATTATGTGATGTAATCACAAGGAGCTATAAAAAGGGCTCACCACTAGGAGAATGTTAGATAATCGAGTCAGTCTAGTGCTGACAGTGAGCAGGGTAAGACCTACAGTTGGTGTGTGTGTGTGTGTGTGTGTGTGTGTGTGTGTGTGGATTTCACACAGGTTACTTGAGAAAAGTATTCATTGGCCTATCTGGGCTGAAGCAAAGCCACAGACTCTGCTGAAGGAAGCCGAGGTCTGAATTTCTTTTTGCAGGACTAATTATTTGACTTTTTGTTTTATTTATGTTAATACTTGTATTTTTCTGAAAATAAATTGATGAACACATTTGTGCGTTTCTTATGCACTTGATTCCTGCTTTGTTGTGTCAGTTATTATCCCACACTTTGACACAAATCTACTGAAAAAACAAGCTGAAAAGAATGCAATAACTATATTAAGGAATAAGAATCACAATCCAGTAACAGAAGCACAGGGTATGGAATAAATTTCATTGAAATACTTTAGAAATATATATCAAGTAGAACAGTAGATAGATACAAACATTATGCATGATTTTCTGCAACAAGTACCGTTTACTGAACTACAAGTAAGAGAGAGTAATTTTAGTAAGGAAGAAATAGCTGAAAACATAAAATCCATGTCAAAAATTAAATCCCTCTGGTATAGACAGTTATACAATAGAATTTTACAAAGTATTTATGCCAGAGCTACTTCCATAGATACAGCTAATGAAGGATGACTTGATAGATGGAGAAGGGCATTTACCTGATACTATGAATGAAGCCATAATAATTTTAATCCATAAAGAAGACAAAGACAGAGAATATATAGAAAAGTATCGATCAATTGCACTATTAAATGTGGACTATAAAATTATAGCTAAACTAGTTACTAATAGATTACTGCCAACTTTGCCCCTCTGTATCCATCAAGATCAATGTGGTTTTGTTCTAGGATGTACCTTGGCGCAGGCTACCAGAAGAGTGCAAGCCTTGATCGAGTTAGTTAAATCACTACCAGAGAGATATTATGGACTGGAATTAGAGGTCAGTAAGGCCTTTGACATAGTCAAAAGACAATATATGTTAGAAGTACTTCAGAGGTGAGGAATACCAAACAGAATCTTAAAGATCATATATAAATTATATGAAAAAGCTAGATCTTGTTTTCTCATTAATAATAGACTTACAAAATTTATTCAGATGAGCAACAGAGTGAGACAAGGATGCCCTCTCTCCCCTACAATATTTATATTATGTTTAGAAACACTTTTACAAAGAATAAGATTAGATAATAATATTAAGGGTGTTTGGATTGAACAAGAAAACATAAATTTAAGCATGTATGCAGATGATATTTTACTCATCATTAATAATATAGCATCTTGCATAACAACTTTAATGCAACTTGTTGAGCAGTTTTCAAGCTTTGCTGGATACAAATTAAATACTTCCAAATCGATGATCATGCCTTTATATGAAGGTGAAGATATAGAATTAAAATTCTTAAGACTTTTCAAAAAAGTTAATAAAATAAAATATTTGGGCCTAATTCTGACAAAGGATCTGGAAGAAAATATATATATATATATATATATATATATATATATATATATATATAAACTATAATATAACAAAAGGAAAAATCCAAAATAAACTAACACTCTGGCAAAATCTATCCATTTCATTACGGGGAAGAGTGGAAGTTATAAAATGATGGCTTTTCCACATTTTATATTTGTGCTACAAGCATTATGGGGATTACCAGAGAACAAATGTTTTTCCTCAATAAGACAAATTAAAAAAAAAATGTCTGTGGAGGGGTTGGAAACTGAGAATTGCATGGAGTTGTATGGTGGGAAGTACAGTGGTAGGAGAACTTGACTGCCCAGACCCTTATAAGTATGCTGTGGCACACCTAATTTAAATAGAGTGGGAATGGATCAATTATGTACAAAAAGAGGATAAAGAGATAAAAGAAATAGTCAAAAAAGGTGGACACAGGAATCAAATAAATAACATTATATATCAAAGGAATTTTAAAAACCTTAATGGGATACCATTTATGAAGCATTTTTATTGCTATGGTAAACAAGCAATCAGAATTTGGGATACTAAAAATATTACCTGGTTACATGCCAACATAATGAATTTCAATGAACCAGAAACTTCCAATTATAGGAACATCTGTAATAAATTACAAAAAGAAAACATCAATAAATGGATGGATCTTTTAAACGAAGGATTTTTTGCTTATGATCAATATAGTCAAATAATCAAATGAAAAAATTTGAAGAGCTTTATATATTATAACCTATTATACACAAAGGCCCAGATATTCAAACTGAGCCAGGCTGTGGTGCAAGCTTGGGTGCAGTGCAACTTGGCTGTGCAGGGGCGTTGACTGGGCGATATTCAGCGGAGCTGCGCCATGGCACAGCATCATTGAATATTGCACCCTGGCCACCCGCAGTGTGCATGGCGCAGTGGCACTGCACCAGCACAAGTGACCAGAGTGGAGCATGGGGATGCGCTAGCCCAAGTTCCATTGCACTATGTGCAGCAACCATGATATTCAAAGTAGACGAAATGGGCCCTTAATGTATGCAGAACACACATGGGCCATTTGCATATCGTATAACCCATTTGCATGCAGGTGCGCTGATCACCAATGACTTGTGCCTGGGCGCCCCTGCCGAGAAACGCTTCGTCGAGGGACGGCACCCCCACCTGGCAAGTAATGCTCCATAGCCGATCACGGGCTGCAGTAAAAGAAAAAATCATTATATCCCTGGTGGTCCAATGGACCTGCCCACCCGATCACAGACTAAGTAAATAAATAAACCCATCAATATCCCTGGTGGTCCAGTGGACCCCCAACCCACCTGCCCACTGAATCCCACTGCCCCATTCTGGTCAGCGGCAGCACCCCACCCACCTGCTGCCATGCCTCCCACTGACTGACACCATCAGTAGGGCTGTACGCCCACTGGTCCACAGCATGAGCCAATGAGTGTGCAGCCCATACCACTACTACACACATTCCAGATATGTAGAATGGGATCCATTCACATATCTGGAGTATGTATGCGATATGGGCACTGCCCATGGCTCACGCTGTGGACCAATGGGCGACAGCCCACCGATGGTGTCAGTGGTGGGCGTGAGGCGGCAGGCGGATGGGTGCTGCCACCCACCGCTGACCAGGGGAATGGGCAGTGGGATTCAGTGGGCGGTGGGTGGGGTCCACTGGACCAGCAGGGATATTGATGAAGTTTATTTATTACTTAGCCCGTGATTGGGCTTGCAGGTCCACTGAACCACCAGGGATATTGATGGGTTTTATTTATTTACTTAGCCTGTGATCAGGTGTTCAGGGGTCCACTGGACCACCAGGGATTATGGACAAATCTTTTTCTACTGATGCCTGCAATCGGGCATGGGGGGGCACCACCAGGGAGGTGCAGCCGGAGTTTGGGTGGCCACCCACAGGTGGCAGCTGCCGTGTTGAGCCCTGCAATGGGGCAGCTCACCTGTGGGTGGCCATCCATTGTTCCTTTTTTTGGGGGATCAACTTTGTGCTGGCACAGGTAGGGGTTGCACATGCATGGCTCTGCACATCCCAGGCTGAATATTGGGCTGTGCAGAATATGCATCGAACGCATCACCTGCACCTGCATACATTACTGATGTGCTCTGGTGCATTGGGATTTGTGCTGCGAATTTTTCTTTTGAATATCATGCCAGGGACATCAGTGGTTGTGTGCATGGCGCAACACTGTTGTGCTATGCGTAACCCTTTTGAATATCTGGGCCAAAATATAAAAAGATGTTAGATACAGTTGGTATAACAAGGGATTCCATTACAATAAGAGTAACTTGGGGGAAAAAAATTAATAGCATAGCTAATAAAAAACATCCCAAAAATGTATAACCTAATGATAGACAACCCCTTAAAATGTAGGCAAATAATATACCAAAAATAGCATAATGATCTTACAATGATATTAACAACAAAACAATGGCAAATAATACAGGCTGAATCTAATAAAAACTACATATCGGCAAAAAATAAATCTGTTCAAATCAAGATAATTAACAGAGTATATATAACCCCAGTAATGATTAATAAAATAATCCTAATGCTTCTGATTTGAGTTGACAAGAATGTGGTAAAAAAGCCTATTTAATAAACAATCTTTGGTCATGACAAATAGTATATAATTGGTGACTGGAAACCATAGAAGAAATTAAACAGATTGTTGATGTTCAGATTCCTGTATCCCCTGAAATACTATTACTAAATAAATGTTACACTTTAAATATTACAAAGGAACAAAAGAAAGTACTAAGTTTAGGAACTATGGTTACAAAAAGGATAATATCAGAAAATTGGAAAACCCAAGTCTTTCCTCCCTCTGTAAAGCAAAGGTGGTGGCATAAAATAAAATAATCATTAATTTTTGGGAAACTATGGTATCAATTAGAAAATCTGGAAGGCATAATGGCAGTCTAATGGAATGAGTTTATGAATTTGTTTCCACCTCTTTTGAGGATATGATACTGTATATGTCTGATAAATGATTTATATTAGTAGATTTTAGTTAATAGTTAATGCTTACTCCCTTTATCTAAGTAATATAATATGGGAGGGGAAGGAGTCTCTTATGAGAACGAACAAGTTTAATACTGTGAAAAATATGAGAGCTGTTGTAACAATTTATATTTATAATCTGTTTTCTTTTTCCTCTTTAAGATTCTAATTGTACAAATCTCTTGTGATGTGATATACCTATATGCAATATTATTGTGTGAAAAATAAAATATTTTCTAAAAAAAAAAAAACTAACATCCCCACCCCAACCCTGCACACACCAACAGGTGTCGGGAATGTGCCTTGAGGTTGTCAGCCCTAACATTCACCCAATTCTCCTATACTGTACCCATTTCAGCTTATTTATTTATGGAATGAGGTGGGCATTAGGGGCTGACAACCTGTGGCACACCCGGCCTGTTAGTGTCTGAAATAATGTTAGAGCTCGAAACCATAACACCACATTTCCCTACTTTTGTGGCTTTAACCCTAACTAGAGCATTAACAAAGTTTTTTGCAATTTATAAAGATAAATATCAGTGAATAACTGAGAAGTCTATCTTATTTTTCTCTAGCTATCCCCAGAATCAGAACTCACTTTACGGCAACATCCATAAGTAATTCCCTTCCTGTCCAATGGAACAAATTGCAAAAAATTCTCAAATTAGCCTCACAGTTGAAATTATCCATGTTTAAAACCTTGTTCTCCTGAGCTGTCCCTGAATCCTGTAATTGTATGAAATGACTTTAACTTTTACACTTTTATACCATCTCCCCACAATAATGCAACCATATCTGTCCCCACGCCAGTCTTCTACCCTCCCTCCTCCCATCTTAGACCCATTATGACTGGCACCTTTTGTACTACGTTATTCTTAATAAATGCAAATAATGTTTTTAAGATGTTTATGTTCCAACCATGTGTACGTAGAAATAGTCTGTTATACTTTTTTGCACTACTATCATTGTACTGTCTCGCTGTCTTGCACTGTCTTCATTGTTTATTATATGTCCAGGTCCATTCTGTAAATGAGTTTTTCTCAATGATGTTTTGCCTGGTAAAATAAAGCTTGATATAGATATATACAGTATATATATATATATATATATATATATATATGGATAGGTATATATATATGGGTTAGGTATGAAATCCCGTCTAAAAAAATACCGAATAGTAAATTACCGTGAAAAACATCCCAAACGGCCGATTTCCCGATACAGTCGAAATCCTGCCATAAAAAATACTGAAATACTGAAATTCTGAAATATGCTCAGTTCTCTGCAACATGTCATAATCCAAGCACTTCATAGTTTCTTGCACTTTGCAAATGTGAAGAATGACTTGCCACTGCTGTCCCCATTCTTGAAATTTGGAGCAACACATTATACCATCGGACAATGCTGTAATAAAAGATGATTGGCTGTCACTGTCAAAACTGAGAGTTTCTCCAGCCATTGTAAGCAAATGAGAGTTGGCACTAAAAACAAGTACAGTACACTACTTCCAGTGACTCGCAGTGATCGAGACGAGCAAACACTGTTTTGTGTGGGTGGTTATTTGACAGCCATGCTACACAAACACCACGATTGTATGTCAGTCTCAGAAATGACCATTTCTCCACCAAAGACATTTTGAAAGACTGAAAATGGTGATCCAAAAATGGGTACTGTGCACTCGGCTCAATGAACTTGCATTGGCTCCCATTTACAGACATGTCAAAAAGTTATTTTTTTGTGTGACTTTGACTCCCATACATCACAGACACCACCAATGGTCATTTGTACACAAAAGAAACCATAAATCACATAGCAGTGGAGCCAACAATGAATACTGTGCACTCAGCTTCATTTACTTACATTCCTTCAATTTTACAGAGATGAAGAAACAGTTTTTTGACAGTCATGGATCAGTAACACAAACATTACATGTCACTCTTACAAGTGACCATTGGTCCCCAAAAGAAATTGTGAATTAGTGCCAATGTGAGCTGAAAGCAGATAATGTGCAATGTGCTGTGTGTACTTGCATTGGCTCCCATTGACAGAGCAGAAGTATTTTTTTTGGGGGGAGTTACTATCATGCCTCACAAACACCACCATTGCTGTTACTTGCATAAATGATCATTTCTACACTAAATCTATTTGGAAGGGGAGACAAAAATGGGTACTGTGTGCTCGGCTACCTTTTCTTAATTGGCTTACATTGGCAGAGCCGAGGATCGCAATTGGGTATCTCCATAATGATGGTAATGATGACATTGATGATTCTCAGTGCCAGAAACACCTGACTACAGCAGTGCACATAAACAAACCAGGAGAGCCTAATGTGGCGGCAGGAAAACATCAAATTAAAAATACAAGGTACAACTTTTTCAATTAAAAGATGTGTGATTAGACTAAGGACATCAAGGGAACTCTCAGTGAGGTGCAAAATGTGATCTGTTACTTTGCATATCACCTTTGCTGCAGAGGGCTTTACAATGCTGCTGCTGCCCCGAGGATTTGATGCTGCTACTGCCTGGAGTTTACTGCAGAGTCTGGTGAGTCATTATTACTGGTTTACATGTGATGAGGCGGGATTTGGATATTTGGTATTTTTTTGTTTCTGTATTTTGATTAATCAAGATATTTTTTTCGGGATTTCATCACTCAGTATTTTCTATTGCGGGAATTAGGACGGATCCCGATGGGATACATGATGGGCAGAAGTGGAATATGGAAAATATTCTCACTCCTGCAGAATGAGCTCTGGATATTTCACGAGTGTCAAAGGCACGAGTGAAATATACAGTGCTCACGATGCAGGAGTGAGAATATTTTCCGTATTCCATGATCTGCCCATCATGTGTGCTATTTATACCATGGAGGTGAGATCAATTTCAGTGAGAGAAGTATGTTTGTTGTTATGAGGATCATGTCACTTTAAATGATGCTGGTGCTGTGGTAGTGTGTGTGTGTGTGTGTGTGTGTGTGTGTGAACTTTTATGAATGGGTTGTTGTAGTGAGCTGTTGTTGGTTGGTGTGTGTGTGTGGGTCTTGATTAGGTGTGCTGTATTTTGGTAATTGATTGCCTGAGGGAGGTTCTGTTCTGTGACAATGAGTAAGATGGTAATGATTTATTTTGGCAGGTTTGTGTCTTCATGTTTGGCTGTTTAAGATTTATTTAAACATTTCAGGCATCATCTGTTTGATTCAATAATGTGCTAAACTTGGGTTTTGAAATACAGCACAAGAGATTTGGAGTTTGTTACATTTAGAAGGAGTGCTGCAGCTGACTGTCATTATCTATCTTAATTGTGTTAATTTCAGTGTAGGGCCTGTTTTTGAACTCAGCAAATTACAGGGGTGTTTCTTAGTGTTTTCAGATGCAGGTGAGTGATATCAGCAAAGTAGGTATAAATGGTATTTATTTTAACTCTGCTGATGTCATCAGGATTTATTTCATTCCAGTGAAAATAACATGGTTTATTTCACTGGAATTGGTCTCATCCCCATGGTATAAATATATATATCTATGTATATTTTACAGGGGCACGGACGTGCTCCTATGTTTAGGGTTGAGTAGGCAGTTTAATGTTAAACCCCAGTTTTTGCACTTTAATAACTTTGCAACAGTCAACAGATTTGCATGCATGGTCTCCTGGGGTAGGTGTCTTGATGTTCCAAGTTTTGTTCCGGTAAGATGTGTGGATTCTGAGATCTGGATAACACAAAAGTGAATTTTGGGGGGTTTATTGCTGTTTTTTTTCAGCTTCTTGCACCCAGATGGTTTGGAATTTGGGTCTGAAATTTCCAGGGTAGAAATGGCCTGGCACACAGCAATGCCTTTCACTGGGTTGGTGAAAAAAATAATAATCCATTCCAGGGTTATTCATTTTAAAAATGTTGGGTTCTGAGCATGCTCAGTAAGGACTTCAAGATAGCTGTATGAAATGAAAAAATAATTCTTTTTCATTTGGGATCAATCCTTTTTTGTGAGGAAAAAATCCTTTTTGTTTGCTGTGATCTTGTTTTCTGTTTTTTTCCTAAAAAAAAATAAATTCAAAACCCACAAAAATGACATCCTGCAGACAGACCAACACATCCATCTTGCTCATCAGGACTCCATTAGGTGGAATCTGAACTTAACTGTTAGAGACGTGACCCCAAAATGTGTTCTATTTTTACATTTTAAATGCTTTTTTGTGACTCTTCATTTGGACTTAGTATGAAAATTGTTGTATGAATGAAAATATCATCTGAAAAATGTTCATATGAATAAAAATATATGAACATTTTCATATGAATGAAAATGCCATATGAAAATTTTTGTATGAATGAAAATATCTTACAATACTTATTTTTCCCCTGGTGTCTAGTGGTGCTGCCACCCACTGATCGCTGCCCCTGTAATTATTTAATGTTTCCCTTGTGTCTAGTGGTAGTTCAATGATGCTGGTTTGACAGAAAGTCTGTTGACCACCCTTACAGCAATGGCACTATGTTGACCTCAATTGTTCTGCCTCCCGTGCCCCCCTGCACTTTATTATTATCAACTGCAGGTCAGAGCTGACTTGGGGAAGGGGCACAACAGCCAGGGAAGCCATGCCGGGGTCCTGAGTGGACTTTACAGTGATCTGTCTTTGTTGTCACTGTTGATGACATTGCTGTAATGTTTTCACTGCAGCAGCAGCAGCATACTGTAGTGGTGCCCCCACCTACCAATCACCACCCCTGAACTTATTTAATCTTTCCCTGGTGTCTAGTAGCATCCCAACCCCTCTGATTGTTGTCCCTTTATTGTTTAATATATCCCTGGTGTCTAGTGACACCCCCCACCCCTCCGATCACTGTACACATATTTTGTTACAGCTTCCCCGGTACCTAGTGGCACCCCCACCCCTCTGATTGCAATTCCCGTATTTTTAAAGTTTCCCTGGTGTCTAGTGGCACCCGCCAATCCATGTCCCTGTCTGAAATAAAGGAAACCATCCTTTGATGACTTTTTTTTACCTGTAAAAAAGAAAATGGCTCCTCACTGATCTGACCCCCACCCTGACCTCCCACTGAACATCCACCACTCTGCATCCTCCCACACATGTTCACTTACCAGAGCAGCTCACTGGGTGAAGATACACTCTCTGATCAAACACATGTCTTGATGCTGGAACCGTTGACTACAATATGAGAAACTAAGGTAAGTGCAATTCAATGTATTTCAATGGGGTTTTCAACTTTGATAAATTACTTTGCCATTTTTGCATATTTCTGAGCCCAGATTTTGAACATGGCTTTTTTAGGACCCACCTTATGAACATTGGCAGTGGAATTACATAAATGTAGCCCAAACGACAAGTTTGTGGTTGCTTGGCAAAATCACCTTTCAGGCAGAATTGAAAAATTTCCACCACTCTTGTTCATGAGATGGGGTCATAAGAAGGCTGTGTTGAAAATATGGGCTCAAAATATGCAAAACTGAGAACGTTATGTGTATCTGTTGAACTTTTGGTGTGCTCACTCGTAACTTTGGTAATTTTAAATATGTTGACCCCAAATTTTCAAAATTGCCATATTTATATACCACCTCATGAACATGATAGCTGTCATTTTTTAAATCCTGGCCAAACTATGTTTTCACACCTGAGATGAGGAATGGCATTGCTGTTTCATGGAATAATGTCTTGGCGGGGGTTTGAAAATGTTCACTACTGGGTTCATGAGGTGGGGTAATAAGAAGGCTATGGTGACAATTTGGTTGTGGTTTTGCTAAAATTGCAAGTGCAGGGCCCTCCACAGCAACATGCATATACAAATCTATATAGGGATGGGAGCACAGGGCCCTCTGGTAAATAAGGATATGATTACACTATTTCCAAAAGTATGGATGGATGGGAGTGGTCCTGCACTCCCACAGGCAAACAAGGATACCATTATACTATTTCAAGAAGTAGAAGACAGAGAGGGGACCTTTTATTGCTACATAGAATACTGGATTCACCTGAGCTTATGAAACAATGTGGCCTTATATATAGTAATACTAGAGATGACCGCGAACCCATGGCAAGAAATTAGTCTTACCTAGAGCATACACCACAAAAAGAGACAACTACTTCACAGTAAGGAGTATAATGGCCTGGAATAGGCTACCTAAAGTGGGTGTTGAAGCTTGCAGTTTTTGGAATTTAAGAACACTTTGGACAGACTGTTTTATGCTCATTGTAAGATGGTTTAATTATGCCCACAGGTGTGGGGGACAATCCAGAAAGGCTTCATGCCCCCTTTTGTCCATATATTCCTAGCAATCCTAGTAAGTAAGGAAATTCTTTGCCAAAACTGCAGTAATGCAACTTTTAGGTTCAGGCTAAAGCGAAAAAAGCAGGGAAATGTGATTTTGGGGTTTCCAACCCTAAAACCCCACAACCACCCCTAAAGAAATTAGGGGTGCAGTCTTCCTTGGGGTTGTCAACCCTAAAGCTCACCCCATTAGGTGTGTATGTTTCTGTGGTATATAGAATGGGGCGAGCTTTAGGGTTGACAACCACAAGGAAGACTGCACCCCTAATTTCTTTTAGGGGTGGTGGTGGTGTTTTAGGCTTGAAAAGCCTAAAACCACATTTCACAACTTGTTTTCACTTTAGTCTGAACCCTAAATGTTGTATTAATGCAATGGAGAAACAATGAATAATGTTACAGTAAGTCTGCAGAACAATATGTTGACTCCCCCGAGCTGTTTTGACTCCCCTGAGCTGTTGGGGTTTTCACTATCATTTTGCTAAGTTCTTTTTTAAGTACTATAACCACTGTTGGCTACTTTAGCAGGTGTCAGTTTGCAAAAATGGCTAAGATGGATACATGACTAAAACAAAAGCAGCAGTGACTAGAAATATAGGAGAGATGGCCAAATGGCTAATTATTTTTAGTGTCTGGAGCCAACACAGATGTAGGAATAATATCTGAATGTTCATTTTGTTTTGGCTCCAGGTTTGAATATTGGGACTGTTGTTACTGTACTCCGCACTACAAGTGCATTTTTGGCTTCAGATCAGGCCATTATTGTATCTGTTTCCTCCTAAAGTATGTGACAGCTTATAGGCAAGTAGAAGCAACAGACAACACCACCAAATATGCAAGGCCCTCCTCTGAGAGGGATTTGAAATTCATTCTTTATTTTACTTCAGAAGTAGACTATGGGGAATATTGTCTGCGGATTCTTGCTTGGTGCCACAGAGATGAGAGGGCGCACATGGCCCTGAATTCTTCTCTGAGGACCTCTTTGTTCTATCCTGTCCTGAGGGCACATGTTCCATGTGAGTCAATGACAGCTTCTGTTATCACACGGACATTTCCATTTGAGTGACAATCCCCCCTTTTTATAAAAAAAAGAAATATTATTTCTCCGGATGCCCACTTCCCTGAGGAATCAAGATTTAACACAAAGGAAGAATGAGCCATTGGCATTTTGTTCCAAACAAGAAGATTCTGGGCTGGATAAAGCTAGCAGTGGACACATTTAATTTTTTTTTGTTTTTAAGAAAAGACTTTCAAGTTTCAATTAAAATGTACTTTTCTCTTGCTACAAATGGAACTCATATAAATGAACCTCAACCACTAGTTACTTAAATATTGTGGCATGCCGAGAATTCATGATCACAAAGCATTAATGCATCCCAATGGAAAATATAATGCACCAGATTAAAAGGGACAGGGGAAAAAAGTCTGCTAATAGCATACATCTTCCTTCTTTTACTAACTCAAAATCACATGATGGAAAAGAACCAATAAGTGCTAAGCAGCTGATATAAGACTTCTAAAGAATAGACCTCAGCAGGGACCCCATGGTAACCTGTGTCATCCTTAATTTCGACAGCTACACTGATGTAGCCCAGGCTCCAGATTCTGAAACACACACCACTTCGCTGTGTGCTGTAGTCACGCAGGGAGTTTTTAAGATGCTGGACTCAGTAATGCAAAATGGTACGCTTCCTAGTTGATCTTGCTACTATTAACCTGTTTGTGCTCATTTTTAAAATAATTTGCCAGTGCAAGACAATTGCTCCCCAAGAAAGGCTAACACTTCACATCTTTTTTTTTATCTGTTAGGCTTCTGGGCTGGCTATAAGGGAGAATGCAACAACTAATGCTTTGAGTTTTTCTATATTCTGGATAGTACTGTGGGATTTTATTCATTATTTCTTTATTAAATAAAACTGAAAATGTATCCTTGCCTAATGAGACACAGTCACATTGTCAGTTGTGTCCCATGGCAAATAGCAACAAGTTACATACCTATATTACAGTATACGTTACATAGAAGTTTTCAACTTTATATGTTAAAGAAGTAGTACTCAGCTGGAAATTAATATTAGCTTTCAAAAGTAGTCAACTGTTACAATTTAAATCTAAGGTATTTTTTCATTTCCCTTTCCCTGCTTAGATGTTCCAACTGACCATATTAATCCTTGCAGGGCCGCAGACTAATATATCAGTCCAGAATTCCTATATATTCTAAGTCTATTATGGGTTAAAGTGTAATGTGTAGAACAGAACTCTACCTGGAAACTGACATACAGTATATAGTTATCTCCTCTCATACCTCATTAGCACTGTGACCTCACTGACTGTGACATCACATCTGCACAAGAAGAACCACTCACCTGCTGCCAGACTGGTTGCTAGAAATGTTACAATGAGTGAGGTCACAATGTAGATGATATAGCAAGGGGAACAGAACTAAATAAGTGAGTGAGCCTGTAAGTGAACTATTCTCACATCCCATCTAATAGAGTACTAGCAGACAGAAAACCTTCTAAAGGGCAAAAGGAAAAAAATGCTTGAGCAACTAAAATTTACAACTGACTATGAATACTTTTACAAAATAGTACAATTTTCTGTCTTATATTTTTGGTGCTACTTGCTCTTTAAAGGGAACACAAACCCTGAGTTTTATATTTTAATGTAATTGGAAATGTGGGCATATATGAAATCTGTTTCATAACCCCTCAGTATACTGTTTCATGTGTGTGTTTAAAAAATGCTCTTATTGTTTGTCTATTGCCTTATTTAGAGTCTCTTGCTAATGCTGCCTTTTACCCAACTAATATTCATTTTTTGCTTGTTTATTATATATTGCAGAACCAGGTGATATCGGCTGAGTGGAAGTCTCGAGTGAAGCTTTCCATATATGGGGCTTCCACTTAACTGATGTTACGGGGTTCCTGAATTCAGAAGTAGTAGAAAAAATGAATTTTGTGTGAAAAATCAGCAATAACAAGGGATTCTTACTAAGTAAAAAAGTAGGATTATTTCAAAACAAACACATGAAACAGTACAGTTGGGCATTAAAAAAGATTTCTCACATACCAAATTTCAAAGTATATGTAAAGAAAACAAGGTTTGCATTCCTTGTAATCCAAATACTAACCTGTACATTACAGTGACATCAAAGTAGTGGTTACATTTTGAGGCATTTATGCAATGGGATCCTCATATTTGAAAAAAAAAAAAATACTTTACATTTTGCAGCTCCTTAACCTATATTCATAAACCCTTGGTATTTATGAAGCACTTATTATTTTGTCTTTCTTTTACCTTGTTATTCATGAAGCTTTCTTATAGTATTATTTTTGCTTTATTTTATTCTCGTTTTTTCCTCTACTTCTAAAAGGTGGCACTGAATCAGGAGAAAATGCTTCATGAATAGCAAGGTAAAATAAAATTGTTAATACCCCGGAAAACTGCTTTCTGAATATCAGTCCTTGTGTGAAAAGTATACAGTTGTTTTAATGATTTAGCCAAAGCTTTACCTTTCCCCATAGCATTTTCTCCATTAACCAGTATATATACATAGGTCCCTATGCACTAATGGGAGGGTAATATGCATCTGAGGTGCATATCCTGCCCACATACCAATGCAGCCCCAGACAGGTGCAGGGTGGGTGGTATGCACTACCGCTAGCACCCACGGGTCACCTGTCCATGGCCATGCCCCCTCGGCATACAAGGTCATGTGGGCAGTCAGGATGGAGATGCAGACCTAGGTGGGCATTCAATCAGATGCCCATACTGAGTCTCGGAGTGGATCCCTTGCACCCATGTGGCAGGTGCACACAGTAGGGGCCAGCCATGTAAAGTGGCAACAGATGTACATCCTCCGGGCACTCACCCGTGCCACTGCCCCAGCCCTCCCCTGCAGCCTAGTGGACTGTGGCAGCACAGATGTCCATTGCCTGGTGCCGCCTTGCCCACTAGCTGGGGGCACATACCAGGTTATGCCTGGTCTCGGCTGGCTTACCTAGCGCCCCCCCCCCCGAGTCTGGTACTATGTGGCTTAGGGAATGCTACATAGTGCGGGCACCCCCAACACCCCCTGGCATGGTGCTCCTAGAGGCGGCTTGGGCAGCAAGTGCGTATGTGTCTTGCGTGCCTTTGGTGAATGTCACCGAGGGTCCACAGGGGCCCCTGCTGTGTGGCATTCACACTTACGGTTGCCTACACATCTCAGATATGCAGAGCATAGGCAACTTGTCCATTAGTGCATATGGCCCATTCACCTTACCTCCATTTCCACCACCAGGGGTTTATAGGGAGGTGCCCACTCAAAATCCATCACAGAGCCTGGCATGTCAGTGTAACGGAACTACGTTTCAGCTTCCACCATGCACTGTAATATGGCCATGATTATTATTCAGGATGTATGTTGAAACATTGGCCAGGTACACCTGAATAATAGGCTCTATTTTTGATGGTCAGGAAAGCATTGCAATCCCCTCTAGGCAATATTCAGTTTTATTTTGTGGTTGGTTAACTTAGGCTCTAGTTTTCCAGTTACATGGAAGCTAAATCATTTTATGCTTTAACCTTCAAGGCCATACAAGGAAGGTTTCATGCATAGAGAATAGGATGTGTAAAATCCAGTGAGTTGCCCCTTTCTTCATGGATTTCTCTTAGAGTCCATCTGATTCAGGCTACGTATGGGATGGCTTCTTTTTGCATTAGTGCAACATGGCACTAAAACATGCTACAGTAAGAACTAAAACTGGATATTGTGATCAGTTTAACACACTTTAAATCATTGATCTTCTCAAAGTATGCAACAAATCACATTGTAACATAGTATTTTAGGGGTGGAAGGGACTCTAGGGCCATCGTGTCAACCTTTGATTCATAAGCAGGGATGAAATTCATATGCTGTGTAAACATATACCAAGTTACATATAGAGATTCTCTACCCACTCTATTTCCCAAGGTGCCCGGTAATTCCCCTGGTAAAATAAACTTGTCCAGGCTTACCTTAAATTCCTCTGCCATCTTTATGTCCACTGTCTCTACTGCTAGGCTGTTCCATAGCTTCACCACCCTAACGGTGCTGCCTACTGTTACCCTTGAACATACTATCACTGAGTTTCAGGTCATGTCCCCACATCCTGCTGCAGGACACTAGATCAAATATCTCTGACATAGAAACATAGAATTTGATGGCAGATAAGGACCGCTTGGCCCACCCAGTCTGCTCATTTCCCTACCTAATGGATAAGCTGCAGATCCTAGTTAACCAGAAGCCTACTTCTTCCTACCCCCAACCCCTAGAATTGCCTTATGACTGTCCCATGCATGCTTGAATTCCACCACTGTTTTTGACTCTACAACATAGACTTTGACTTTGACTGCAGATAAGGACCGCTTTGCCCATCTAGTCTGCCCATTTCCCTACCTACAGGATAGGCCGCAGGTCCTAGTTACCCAACAGCCTATTTCTTCCTACCCCCCACAAGAATTGCCTTATGTCTTCCCCCTGCATTCTTGAATTCTCCCACAGTTTTAGATCCCACAACCTCCTCAGGAAGGCTGTTCCATGCATCCACTACCCTCTCTGTGAACTAATACTTCCTCACATTGCCCCTGAACCACCCCCCCTCTATCTTTAAATTGTGTCCCCTTGTTCTTGCACTTCTCTTTTTCTGAAAGATGCTACCGTCTTGGACTTTGTTGATTCCACTGAGGTACTTAAAAGTTTCTATCGTGTCCCCCCTCTCCCTTCTTTCCTCAAGGGTATCCATATTAAGCTTCTTTAGTCTCTCCTCATACGGCTTCTCTTGCAGACCCTGCACCATTTTAGTTGCTCTCCTCTGGACTGCCTCTATCCTGTCTATGTCCTTGCAGAGATGGGGTCTCCAGAACTGGACACAGTACTCCAGATAGGGTCTCACCAACTGTCTGTACAGAGGGATAACAACTTCCTGTTTTCTACTGGTGATGCCTCTCCCTATGCATCCTAGTATACCCCCAGCCCTCCCTACTGCCTTCTCACATTGCTTGCTAACCTTAAGGTCATCTGATATGATTACCCCAGGTCCTTTCCTTTTTGTTGTTGTTACTACCCCCATTGTGTATTCTTCCCTGGGTTCTTGTTTCCCAGGTGCATTATTTTGCACTTCTTTGCATTGAATCCCAGCTGCCATACTTCTGACCATTCCTCCAACCTTGCCAAGTCCCTTCTCATCCTTTCCACGCCTCCTTGTGTATCAACCTGTTGCAGATCTTTGTGTCATCTGCTAAGAGGCATACTTTTCCTTCCAGTTCCTCTGCAATGTCACTTATGAAGACATTAAAAAGGACTGGACCCAATACTGAACCCTGCGGTACCCCACTAGTAACCCCTCTTTCTTCAGAGTGGACTCCATTTATAATTACCTTCTGTGTCCTGTTGTCCAGCCAATGTTTTACCCAGGCACGACCGCAGTGGCTGACTGTTTTATATTATCAGTCCACTTGAGTATGTCATGAAAGATTGAAATCATGCCCCCTCTCAGACTCCTTTTTCCTACAGTTAACATGTTTAAGGCCTCCAACCCTGTAGTTGTTGGTTTTCAAAAATGTTTTAAGGACTGTTTTATGTGGTATGTGATTTTTTTTGCATGTAATTATTGTACTCTTGCATTAATGCTTGTATGATGAGTTGATGTAATGTAAAGTAGGTAAGCACACTTTTCAATATCGGGAGAATCCTCCTATATTTTATCTCTCAGAAACCTACTGTCCTATATGGAAAAATGACTTGTCTCGTGTTTTTTCACTAAGACTTTAAAGATGAAGTTAATATTTATTTCTGATGATTAATTACCAGTAAGTTTTATAAACATCAACGCTCCAACTTCCACAGTGCTCTATGCTTTTACCTCTAAGACTTAATCATATGGCCCCATTTACTCAGATTTGGTATGTTTATCGATTTAGCATCCTTCTAGAAACTAAGAATGCTTTACAGCTGATAAAGAACAGACAGACAAAATACATAAGACAATAAATATAGAATAAAACAGTGAAAGACATAAGGTAGCCTAATTGAACATCATTCCCCCTATAACAAATTAAGTAATCAGGCTATGAAAAACTGCATTAAGAAGGCACTTCTTGACTTCTATCTTGAAGTGGCTTTCATTGGTGATGGACCTGATCAAGGAAGGTTGGATATTCTAGAATATTTCTCTGTCCCTCGCTGATTTCAGATGTGAGCAAGGGTCAATCAAAAGCTGCTGGTCCCTGAAATGGAGAGTTCTTCTAGGGTGGTAAGAGGTTAGGAGATCTGTTACTACTGTAAGTTACTGCAGTACTATGATGTAATGTGGATTCAATCCATTAAGAGCTGTAAATGTGAAAGTAATTATTCTGTAGTAAATTTTCTGCCATATAGGTAGCCTACGCCATTCACACAACATTAGAGTTCTGATTTCCTAGAAGAATTCAGAAAATGTGCTGCTGTAATCTGCATGAGCTGCAGGTGCCAATCTTGACCACAGGGTAGGCCCTTATTGAGCTCAGTACAATGGAATTTGTTACTAATTTGGTCTCTTTTTTCCCACACTGTGAGAGCCAGTGTGTTAGACATTTGGGTGGCAGGAGGTGTATAATGTATGTATTACATATTGTTTTTATGTTTGAATCTGTCATCTTGGCCAGGGTTCATGAGACTACCCTAAGTAGTACAGTAAGAATGGAATTCCCATAAGTTACTATATTTGAACAATATACTTATTCATACTTGCTTATGAAATTGGGGGGGGGGGGGTAACATACTGGACCTAAAATACCTTCTCACATACTGTTATGTTAATATACTACGTTACTATGTAAAATAAGGTACACACAATGAAATATCATCTGATTGAAAAGGTTATCAGTTATAGTCAGCTTGGTGGTGCTGAGGGTTGAGGTGCTGAATGCTACACCTCACACCATGCCGGTGGCCCGGGTTCGGGAACGGACTCGGGCCACTGGCGGCTGGCAGGAGAGAGGTAGGATCGAGCATCCCATGACTGCTCTTCTACTTCTGGGGTGGGTTTGGGGCATGTGTTGCACTGCAGCAGTGCCTAGCGGAGGCTAGGTGCACTGTCAGTGGTGAGCATACAAAAAAAAGGGAAGGAGAGTGGCAGATGCTTGCATGTAGGTGCATCAGGTGTCATTGCATGTCTGGCTCCCACTGGGGAAGTAAAAGGCTGAAAATCATGGTGTGACCGCAGTGGCTCATGGCTGAGCTCTGTGCCCTGGACATGAGAGGTGTGGCCACCTGGTTCCCAGTCACAGGTCCCCCAGATGGGGGTGTCCTGTTAATTTAATTGGGGCCTGTGTGAGTCAGGCGCAGAAGGGTACACCAGACCTGGTCCGGGGCGTGGGTGCTGGTGGCTGGCGGTTGTTGTGGCCTGCTCTGCACCGGAAGCAAGTAAAGTGTGACATGATAAAAAAAAAAGGTTATCAGTCATAATTGATGATTCTTTGCAATAGAGTGAACTGTGGGAAAATATTTTTGTTATGTATTTGAATCAAGGAATCTGGTAACATTTTTATTTATTTATTGAATTTTGTTACTCATGTAGGCCCCTTTGGAACTAACAGTCCCTTTTTCAGGGGTGACCCAGGGTTTGTTACATGGAATACGTATAAGAAAGATTATACAGAGATAGAGGATGCATGGGAAAATGAAGCAGTTATGAATACTTTGGTGTGCATGCCTCCCTAAAAAACCCTGGCAGTGTAAACAATGAGGAGGGACTCTTACTTTCTTCAGTGCATATACTGTATTGTGTTCAGGAGAGCACTGTTCATCGTTGTTAGTAAACTGAAGTTCTTGTTTTCCTATTTTTACCATTGCATTTGTTTCCCATTCAAACAATTATAAATTACGTAGCTCAAATATCATCCTGTCATATTGAGAACATTAACTTCACAGCAAGGATTAGTCTTCTGCTTTGTGGACTACGCTTTCAGCTGGATATTAGCAAGACAGGGATAAATATGTAATACCTTTTATTGTGTGTCCTCTACACTGAATTACCCATAGCATTTTATAATTACTATTGGCAGGGCTGCATCACATGTTATACATTACGCATTTACTGATGCAATCCAGAAGTAAATCTACATTAATAAAAGCATTTAAAGCATTTTTGTAGTTTTGCCATTACATGTATTCAAGTAATGTAAAAAAAAAACTGAAATATAGTCATTGTTTGTCATACATTTTGGGCCTTTTTTAGAGTTCATGGTCCATTACCATGATCAAAAAGATGGCAGTGGGGTTTAATGGCTAGAACATTTGCTTGGGAACCAGGAGATCACAGGATCAATCCCCACTAGAGCCAAATAGTCACTGGGAATCCTTAGACATGTCATTTAGCCTCTCAGTGTTCCAGTCTACCTAGCTGTGGAAATGGCTATAAGAAAGACCCCACAGGTAACTAGATGTTGCATCTCACAGAGATTTATTTAACTCCAAAAATTGATTAGCATTTTGCTCATAAAAGTACTAAAACATTGTGAAAGTGCATAGCACTTGCCTCACTGTGTTTAACAAACATAACACTTCTAAAAAACCTATATATATATATATATATATATACATTATGTACAGTTAACATTGTCCCAAGAAAAAAACTGCTAATCAATTATTTAAAACCCTGACCTCTACTGGACTACCTTGGGTAAATAAATTGTAAAAGACTGGAAGCTATGGCCTCCCTTAACTACAACTTATCCCTTATACTAGGGGTGCCATTTTAAAAATCATTCTTGAAGCCACTCCCATCAGGGGCTACCCCTTGCGGTCCTTCATGCCTTTAATAGTAGTAGTTCTGACCTAGCTTAGTACACATTGTTCCATAAGAGTCTTTTGTATTGATGAAGTATTTGTATGTCCATTCCCATAAATCCACGAGATGCACGTAATGTTTTATTACTGTAAGCCTTTCATACATAGTGGGAACAATGAGGCATGCTCAGTTTCTGGCTTTTGTGAGATACAGTGAGTCAGAATGCTCATCCAGTCCATGTCTCAAGTACACTTTGTGCAGATCAGCTTCATATAACCAGATATATGTGTTTGATTCAATTTTGTACCACAACAATTCAGCAGATAATGGTATGAATATTGGAAGTATCATTCTCATGTTCTGCATCTAATTATTCATTCTGCTTGAGACCAGGGAGGCATCTTTCTACAAGGATCCCACTGTTGGGTTTGACCAGGGAGAAACCAACTTTTTGTCAGATATTCATGTAGCTGAACCTTCCTTTTCTACTCTGAGTATGACTTCCACTTGAGTTCTTGCTCTCTTTCTCTACCACAGGGCAGTTTGGTAGTACTTATCCCTGATACAGCTGGTACTTTAGGGGATCAATTCAGAATTTCTGGTGTAGGTGGTGTTAAATGCATTTTGTTTAATTGTTTTTCAGTCTACTGTATAAGTTCCTGACTAGAGGCAGACCTCTTCGAGGCCTAGTCCACTTCCACCTAGAGCTGCATGTGAGGCCCTGCAAGAGGTGGTACCTCCTCAGCAGTCTTTTCAGCCCTGGTAGGTAGTGAAATGAGCTGCCAACAATCTTAACTACATTTGTTAACTGAAAATTGATAATCTTTGCTAGATTGTGTTTTTGCAACCTATTTTAATTTATTTAGTACACATTTCAGAAGCCCATTATAAAAGAGCTTTACTCAATTAGCCGCATGAAAACTGTTCCTGTTTTAAATAAAAAACTTGAAACTTGAACCACGACAGCACTGAATCTGCTTTCATCCTTTGAGGGGGTTTCTGCTGAAGTATATCAGGCACTGCTTCTTGTTGGCTGGTGGAAGTTATCTCCACATAGCAAATGTCCACAGAAATTAACAAAGGTTTATTAAGATATTGCTTTTTAGGAGCAGCTGGTACAAAGAGAGAGAATGGACATTGCTTTGTTTCTCTAAAATGCTTTTTAGTCTCAGTCTCTTTCTGCTGCTCCATTGGAGGGCTGAGGGCGGGGAACAACTCTGGTGCATTAGAAGGAGCTAACCAAATAAACACTTTCTGCCCTGTGTAATATGGTTGCAGTTCTTCAAGTTCTTTAGCAGATGACTTAGTGCATGCCCCAGAAACCACAGAAAGTCTAGCGGGACTAATAGGTACAGAGAGGAAACTTAAGGCTTAGGGTCCACTGGCTTTAGGAGCCATTCTGAAAGGTACTCTGATCTGGATCCATCAGAATCAGTGTTGGTTAGTCCAGTCCAAGCAGGTCTCACAACTCAAGGGAGAGAGGCATTTTCTCCTTTGCAAAATCCCTCACAAATCAAAACGGCTGAAATGTCTTCTCCAGTTCTCTGACAGAAATCACAGCAAGGCATACATCAGCTGGGTCTAGAATTATATAGTTTAGCCCCAAGAGCCAACTCACACAGTGCCATTTAGACACTCCTTTTTTCCCTGAGAGCAAACCAGGTGGCAATATGCTTGGGCAACATCTGTTGCATATCATCTCCACCTTTTTCTTCTAGCCATGTTGTCTTTGCTATCGGTAGACACCATGTCACATAGACCTTTTGCAAGGGTTTTACGTTTCTTACATCTGGGGATATAGTGACTACCCCACTTTTTGAATTAACATTTTGTTGTAGTCTACAAATAATAGTTTAAACAAGTTAACTAAGCCAGTAGTAGAAGGTACTATTCTTTCAAAATAAACCAAATGATCTGAGTCTGCCTGCCGTTCTGGGATGAACTTAAGCATTTGTCAAAGTTCATTCTTACAGCAATCTCAACTCCCCTGTGCTGGCCCATACTTTATTAATTACTACAGTGCTCCTCCCTGCTTTATTAATTACTACAGTGCTCCCTGCTTTATTAAATTACTACAGTGCTCCTCCCTGCTTTATTAATTACTATAGTGCTCCCTGCTTTATTAAATTACTACAGTGCTCCCTGCTTTATTAATTACTACAGTGCTCCTCCCTGGTTTATTAATTACTATAGTGCTCTCTGCTTTACTCACAGTCTCTTACATACATTTCACTTAATTTCCTTAGTTCTAACTTTCCTTGCTGTTAACAGCTTCAGATAAATCCAAGGACAGCTTTTTCCAGACTTGAGCCATATGTGTAGTTAGCCTGGTCTTCTACACTCAGTTCACACACAGGGAATCATTGGTTGTAGTGTACAAGTGACTACATGATAAACAGCACTGGATGAATGCACAGTTAATTAAGATTAAATGATTTTAGTTCTTATTCAAGGTAACTAGGAATAAAATGTACTTAAACTTCTCTGCATTCTGTTCACCATGGTTGCACCCAATATGGCTGCTGATACACACGATGCAGCCAGACAGCATTCCCAGCCACACATCCATCCTCAACATGGTGGGTGGTATCCAATTTTTCCATATTCATTATGGACTCATGTTTCTGCCACAGCCAGGTCAAAGCATCAAATTGCAGCTGACATTACTGAATACTTTAAATTGTTAGCTCATTCAAACTGCACTCACCTGAGGGTATGAACAGAGTCTATGGTGCAGCAAAAATAAGGGAAGCAGCACAAACAGAAACAGCAAGCCTGTGCTATTTTGTAAAACTGTACATACAACTTAAAATCACTTGATTATTGCTTTTCTTTACCATGACAGACACAATACACGCTGGCTCCTAGAGGCACCTACAAATTCCAGACAATGCCCCCACATGTAAGCACCCCATCTAAGGGTTTCTCATGACACAGTTTATTTTCAATGGGGACAAACATTACACTACTTTCTACTTTCTTGACCTTCTGAATCTGCAGTGAAATCCCAAAAGTGCAGGCATATTTCAGGTAAGTGTAGGGCTGCAACTCAACTGGGGTTAACAAAGAGGCTTTTTTCCTAAAACAATTGATTGTCCACGCAGCAGATAAAGGTCCTACCAGGGGGTTAACTGATCTTGCTGTCATGAGCATATCATTATTATACCAGTGCAAAAGCATGATATATAGCTTTTTTAGATGATAAGTCCCAGTTAGTTCAAATACAGTCTCTCGTTTGGGAAAATCTAAGTTCTTGAATGGTATGTCGTCCCATGAGGGACAAGTGCTTTGGTTAAGATTGGGGATGCAGACAAACCCAGGCAGTATAGATAATTTCATAACTGAAATTAATCTCCACAGCAAAGTTAGGGTTCTCTCATAGCACCTTACAGGGTTCTCTTACTACCCAAGAATGCCCTCTCACAGCAGCTATTCAACTAAATTCATACCAGCTAATGCAATATTTTTCTTGTGACCACAACATGGGTCAGTTTAGGTGCATTTACATTCATTACTTACCTGGATCATTATTGTCTGAATTGTCTTCCTCACTCTGTTCACACCACTGCCCTCTTCTTTTTACACAATGTGGCTGTGCAGCATTCCCAGTGGCCTCCCTGTGTTTTGGGGGCATTTCTGACAGTGGAGTCTGTGAATGGGAGTAGCACCAGTGCAGGCAAAGCAGCATTTTTACACTCTTACAACAACTGTCTGCACCAGTGCACTCCACGTTCCCTACAAACCAGGGAACATATAATAGTGCAATGCAGTATAACAGTGCGGCTTGCAACACTGCTAGATCCGCACTGGTGCAGCTGATCTGCACTGATAGTACTGGTGCAGATCTGATAGTGTAAAAAAACCTTTTCATTATAGCTGACATAAAGGCTAGGGCACCAGATGGCTAGGGGCTCAGGAGCATATGTCCATGTAGTTATGGCTGCCAAGGAATGCCAGACACAGTACACTCAGGGTGTCTTCAACCTGAACACCTATCTTAACCCAGCCCTGCCTTAGCTCTCCTCTGAAATACAGGCAGTTTACCTTTAGACATTTACTTTTTGAATGTTCAGCTTCCTTTTGTGGGATGGGCATTGGGTGCCAATTACTGTAGTTGCTCAGCGGTGAACAGTTTTACAGTTTCATTGTTTCCAGATTTTAGGTCTCCTTGTCATTTCCCTTTGATATTACCAGACTGTCTCCCAGTCTTTTTCTATCATTTCTTTCAGTGCTAAATGTACCCCTCCAGAATCCTTACAAGTGAAGAGTTTCATCCCTTGGGGGACACTGTTGCAGAATGGTTCCTGCCATGACTCCCAAAGATTTTTTTCAAACAGCAACTCAGCAAAAACTTTTTGCTGATTTGGGGAGATGCTCCAGCTTCTGTACCCCGGATACAACTGAACTACAGCTTCTTGGGCTGGTTAGACTCAAAAGCTGGCTGCACCCCAGAACCCTAAGTCAGTGGCCTGCTGATTCAGTGCTTTGAAGGGGCACACAAAGTACTCATATTTACAGGCCTATTAGACCTACAGGGAGTAAGGCTCACTGGGGGTACATTTGCAGTATCTAAGCATAAAAGTCTAATTTTCAGTTGCTCTTCTCCCAGTAAAAAATCAAGCATTTGTCAATGCTGAATGTTTGCTGGCATTAGCAGTGGAAGTGCAGGAGTTAGACAGATGCAGTATAGGAATGGCATTGAAGTATTGAACTGACACCAACTCTACCCTCACCCTGCAGAGATGGACAGGCATTGGGGTGTGCCTTTGGGTCATTGCCCATGATGGTCACAACATTTCACCCTACCCTACCCTACACACACTGACAAGTGTCGAAGTGTGCCTTGGGATGTTTGGGCTTTACATTCCCCTCATTCCATAAGGAAATACTCTGAAATGGGTGCAGTATAGGAGAATTGGGTGAACTCTGAGGCCAAAGGGCCCAAGGCACACCTTGATGCCTGTCACTGGCTGCAGGGTGGGGGTGGGGTGGAATCACATGAGCATTACTGTCAACAGTCCCAAGTCACACCCCTGGCACCTGTCAGTCCCTACAGGGTAGGGTGTTATGGTCAGAAACCCTAATGCCCTGGGCATTTCTTGGTATTTTTACTCCAAGTTTTCAACATGGGCTTTTTGTGACCCCACCACATGAACAGTGACACTATCAGTTCATGAGGTGAAAGGAGATTTTGCACAGTGACTGCGCCATTTGGCGTTACAGGTGCGAAAACACATTTTGAACAGGATGTAAAAATGACAGCTGTACTGCTCATGAGGAGGTGTAAAAAATGGCAGTGTTGAAAATCTGAAGTGAAAATATAAAAAAACTGGTGACATCATGAGCGTGCATAGAAACTGCATAACTTACACCCATAATGTAATTAATTTGGGGATTTTTTACTACAGATTTTCAACATAGGCATTTTAGGACCTGTGCTCATGAACAGTGTCACTGTGATTTTCTTGATCTGTCCCGAACACTAATTTCCCACAGCGACCGTGCTATTCTGCACCGGAAGTGTGAAAATACATTTTGGCCAGGGTGTGAAAAATGACAGCTGTACTGTTCATAAAGAGGTGTGGAAAAATGTCTATGTTGAAAATCTGGACTAAAAATATTACAAATTCATGAACTTACGAGGGTGTGTGGAAATTGCGCAATGCACGCTCGTTATACAGTCATTTTATGGACTTTTGTCACCAAATTTTCCACATAGTCTTTTTAACACCTCTGCTCATGAACAGTGTCACTGTGATTTTCTTAATCTGTTCCAAACATTGATTTTGCACACCAACCATGCCACTGTGTGCTACATGTGCAAAAACACGTTTTGGGCAAGATGTGAAAAATGACAGCTATACTTTTCATAAGGAGGTGTGGTAAAATGGCAATGTTGAAAATCTGGAGTGAAAATATTAAAAATTCTCAGAGGTACGAGTGTGCATAGGAACTGTGCAATGCATGTTTGTAAAACAGTCATTTTTTCACCAAATTTTCAACATAGGTTTTTGGGGGCCTACTTCATGAACCGTGATACTGTCATTTTGTTTAACCAGGTATAGCACACTAAGCTTTTTTACAGGAGCGACCTAGGAGCACAAGGAGGTTAAGTGACTTGCTCAGGGTCACACAGTATGCAAGTGGAAGCTGTGGGATTCAAACCCAGGTCTGGTCTGCTGGATATCACCAAATTTGCAGCTCAGAGCATTAGACCACTGCGCTATACTGCCTCCAGATTGTTAATCAGTCCTGAAATGTGGTTCTGCACAGTGACCATGAACTCACCTTTCGGGACCAAATAACAAAATGACAGTGGCTGAGTTCATGAGGTGGGGTCCCAAGAACCCCAAGTTGAAAATTTGGTGAAACAATTCCCCAAAATGGCCGAGATATGCACCAAAATTAAAAAAAAATCCCATTTATGCAATTATACAGCTTACAGACATTTCTTCAGTTAGCTAGTCAGTTAGTTGGCTTTGAAGAGTGAAGACATGTTCTCAGTCCACCGAAGATCATCACAACGGCCTCCAGAGGTAAGTATGGGGTGAGGTGGGGGTGTGAGGAGATGGGGTACACAGAGGGTGGGTGCAGGTTGGGGGAGAGGCAAGAGAGTCAACGAGGGACCGTTTTTTCTTATAGTTTTTTACAGATGATGCAGGACTTTTGCCACACTGGGTGGGCTTCCAGCGTGGCACCTGGAAGTCTGTTTGGGACAGTGGAGCCGATGGGGATTGGGCATCCCCATCGGCCATACAGACTTTTGCACACTGGGGTGGGCTCCCAGCATGGCATCTGGAAGTCTGTTTGGGGGGCAGTGGAGCCAATGGGGGATTGGGTACCCCATTGACCATAAAGTGTGTGGGGTGGGGGGAGTGCATGCACATGCTGGGGTGGGCTTCAAGAGTGCTACTTGGGTGTTTGTTGGAGGGGCACTGGAGCTGACAGGGATCACAAGAAAAAACTGAGCTGTCTATGACAACAGCTCTGATGCAGTGCTGACGTGTAGGCAGTTTGTATACTGCTAATGGCAGTATGCAAATTGCCTGCCAACAGCAGTATGCAAATTGCCTACACGTTACCACTGCTGATTGTAGTAGTCTTTTACTTTGAACTATATACCACTGACACTGAACTGCTGTCATGGACAGCTCGGACATTTATTGGTGCGGTGCAGCCGCGCCTGCAAAAAGGAGCAGGGCAGTGGGGGTGGCACACCTACGAAAACTCATATGGTGGCACTATGTTTCTTGCACATGCGTGCAAGAAAACATAAAAATGTGTAAAACAGCTAGTTGAAAGCACTATTAGTGTAGGTAAGGATAGCTGTTGCTAACAGAGAAACATTACTGTGCTTTCATGACCAAAGTTTCAATTTTTGGAGGCAGTGGATATGAAGACAGTGCAGGCCTTGTAAACTAGGATTGCAGCACTCAGTAAACTGAGACTGCAACACTCAGCTCAAAATTCTCTATTTTGATCTCTTAATACCTAAGTTGACAGTAAAATAGCAATAACTTGATGAACTCTTCTAATACTAACCAGACATAATGAAATAATGCCTCCCTGTAAAAAAAACAAATTTTATCATTGCAAGTCCAGCTACACCACGTACATAGGTACAGCCATCAGATGGTTAATATCTTGCTTCTAAAACCATTAAATGCTGGATGCCAAGATAATGCACTACAATCCTTCAAAATAAACTATCTTCATAGCAGTCAAAGTTATTCATCATTCTAATCCTTAACACCAGCCTTACTTACACAAAAGCCAGACTCACTAGTAGTATATCCTTTCCAAAAATTATACACTTCTTGAAGCCACAATTAACACCATTGGATTTAGTTGAGGGTGCTGGACATGAGTAGCTTTTGTTAACTTATGCTAGCATAGAAAAGCAGGATTAAGCTGCTAGAATTTAATATAGTTGTACAATGTGGAAGTTTTATCATGCTTTGAGAGCCAAATTAACACAAAGGAAAATTCACTGTAAACTACAATTACAATGTGTATCAACAGAGAAACATAGTAACATAGATTATGAAATGGGTAGAAAGAATGCTGGCTCCTGATTGGCCAAGAGGGACTTTGAACGGGGCCATTATCCCAGCAAAACAGCTTGGCTGAAAGTATGTAAACAAAAATATATTTAAAATATATATCCACTTTATTAAAAAGTACCCATAATTGCAATAAGGCACTCAAGGGAGTGCGTTATAGCTTTGCCTTGTGCTTCAAAATACCCAAGGCAGGCCAGTATCCACCATAATGCATCCCCTGCAATGCCTTATTGCTTAAATATGGCAACAGCAAAAGGTCCACCGGCCCATCCAATCTGCCCAACCTGGTTTGATATGTGGGTGATGGCTGGCTTGTTATGTGTCTGATGGCTCTCCTGTTTCCCATTTTAGAGCTATACAGCAGATTGCTGTTCTGACTTAGATTTTACAGACATTTGCTCCAAAAATATTTTGCAATTGAACCTAAGCACATAACAACCCTGTCTGTAACAATATACTAAGAATTTGGATTGATTAGGCTTGGGGCATACAAAATTACCCATATCCTCTAATGCAAAGCAGCCCTGGTAGTACATGTAGAGCACTAGGAAAGCACATGCAACTGAATAAGAAATGGCTCAAGAGGTACTACAGTCTGCTTACCATGCCACTGTGAATACTGCATCAAAATCAGCAGAATAACCATAAAGCACTGCAGGTATTCAATAAATAAAAAAAATGATATCACGGCATGTCCAGTAGCATCACTTGCATAGGCACATGCATCAGACCAACTATACCCAGTCAACTATACCTCAAGAGAACAACCCACTGAATTACCTTCCTTCAGAAAAAAAAACATCTTTATATCACGTAGTTATTCATCCAGTGAACCTTCACTCCAGTCTCAGTTGCAAAAAAAGCCAGATTGTCTAGTATGGTATCCTTTCCTTAAATCATAAGTTTCTTGATGTTACAACTAGCACCCTTGCTTTTAGTTGGAGGTGTTAAACTTGACTACCTCTTGCTATTTTCAGTCTATGGTTTCAGAAGAACAGAAACATAAATGCTGGGCTAATCTGACATATAAAAGCAGAATTAGGTTGTTTATACTAAGAATATTTGTTAATTTGGATGATTCCACCAAGGTTTGGGAGCCAAATTTACACAAGCTCCATTCACAATAAATTACAATTACAGTATGTTACATACAGTGAGATGGTTGGCCTTTTTCTCAACCTAGAACTACACAACATACTGCTGTTTTGGCTTAGACTGTGATTTTACAGTCTTTTGCTGTAAAAATATTTTTTCTAATGAACCTCAGCACATAACAACCTTGTTTGTGACAATATGCTAAGTATTAACTTTGGCCTGGCTTAGGGCATACAAAAATACACCCCACCACAAAGCATGCTGGGTAGTATTTAAATCTCAACATGAAAATAACTGCAACTAAATATGGAATGGCTCAACCACTTTTGCATTCTACTGAACATGTCACCACACAGGCAGCATTAAAACCAGTCAAATAATGAAGCACTGGAAGTTTTCTGTTCAGTATTTATCCAAACATCAAAGAAAGATTATACCATTGCATGTTAAGCACCACCAGTTAAATAGGCTCATGCATCAGATGAATTATACCGAGCCACTGGAATCATAATAAGCTCCACTCCAAGAGAATGCCCCAATGCATTACACTCTTTCAGAATAAACATTGTCATTATACCACTCAGAATTATTCATCCTGCTAATCCTTTACTCCAGCTTCAGTTGCAGAAAAGCCAGACCATCTAATAGGATAACCTTTCCTCCCAAAAAGACCTCATGGCGTCCCAAGCAGAAATACTTGTGATGCCCCCTTCATCACTTCCACTGCTCCCCCTTCTCCCTTCGACCCAACCCCACTTCTAAAAAGTGGTAAACATTCTATGAATACAAGGGGAACAACAACAGTTTTGTTTTTTTTATATTAACACTTCTGCAATTCAAGCTAATCTTGGCTAATACCTTCTACTTTAGTGTGACTCTTCTATGCTGGTACCCTGAGCAACTGCTTGGTTCACTTGTGCCTAGCACTGCCTCTGTCTTCATGCTGCAACTAGCACTGCTGCTTTTAGTTTAGGGGCAAACTTTTCTTTTTTCAATAAAGTTTTTTCTACCTGATATGGCCCTCAGCAATTCATCTAGTCCTCCAGTGACCATCCAGCCCTGTTTGCCATAAACCTCACTAATTCAGCCAGCTCTCACAGTTCTTCCCCCCCATGACAGGGGTCTTCCAGGTACCCTCCTCCTCCTTCTCAATTAGGATCCAGAGCAGACAACAAGATTCATGGAGTGAGGCCAGAGTTTACCAGTCTATGGCCATCATTCCCATGGAAACAAGTTCTTTTCTTCCCTGTAATGCTTCACTACCACTGTCCAATAGAGCACACTATAGCTGCTGAGGGCCTCACCAGTATACAGCTTCCCCTATATCTGGTGAATGAACCTTCCAGGGACCATGCTTCCATATGGGTTGCTGATGTTGCAGATGCACCACACCAACCAACCTCCTTAGGGATACCCTGCCACAACCAGCACTCACTGGCTTCCCAATTGCCAGTGTCTGAGACTTGCTCCTGATGCCCTGGTTGCCAGTACTGGAGTGTGATGAACTAAACATTGAGTTATTGTGCAGCTTCTGAGGGTGCTAAGCATGACAAAGTTTTACTACTTGATGAAAATGGTTTCCAAAGAAGAAACTGGGCCCACATGCACTTTACTTTGCTCCTCTTCCAAAATTCTACTTCACTGCTAAAGGATGGCACAACCCCGTATATCCTACCTTTTTGTAATTTATTACTTATCTATGCACCACAGCATCCTACTAGATTTTCCATGTATAATACCTTGTTACACTGAGCCAGGGTCTTGAGGCTGTCAATTTTTATAACTCCCAGATCCCTCTCCACTGAGATCTGCTCTAGTCTCCCCACCCCATCCAATATTCAGTCCTTGGATTCCCCTTCTGAAGTGCATAACCTTGTACTTTTTGGTGTCACATTTAAGCTGTCAGATTGTTGACCACTTTTCCAATTTCCCCAGGTACCTTTCTAATTACTTTATGCCCTCTTCACTATCCAAACTGCACATATCTTGGTATCATTTGCAAATACTGTAGATATATCTTGCCCTGGGTCTCCTCCCTACTATCAGAAATCAACACACTGAAGAGTACCTGGCTCAAAACTGATCCTTGTGGCACCCACTCATTTTCCCTCTGACATCAGAGTAAGTACCATTTGGTAACACCCTTTGGGTTCTCCCTCATAGCCAGTTCTCCACCCAATCTTGTGACTTTCTTCCAAACACCTTTCCCACAGTTTCTTCACTAGACTTTTGTGGAGCACAGAGTCAAATACCTTGCTAGAGTCTGGGTACAGGATATCCAGTCCATGTCCTTTGTCCATCCTTTGGGCATATCACTGAAGAATTCTATGAAGTTGATAGAACCCACCCATCAAAAAAGCCATGATGTTTGCTCTGCTGGAGTCTCCCTCTCCTGGAGTCCATTGAACTCCAGGAAGTTAGCCATCTGCTCCTTGATTACAGTTTCAATGAGCTTCATTACAATAGAAATCAGGCTAACCAGTCTATGATTTCCAGGGTTTCCCCATCTCCACTTTTTTAGACAGGGAGGATTTTCAACACCCTCCAGTCACTGAAACGATACCCATCTCAATCAAGCAGTTACACAGGTTTGCCTGATGAGCCACTAGAGCCCATCCCACTTCTCTGAGCACCTGTGGGTGCAACCCATCAGGTTTCAGAGACTTACCCACCCTTAACCTGTTCAGGGCTGATGTCATTTTAGTCAGAGCACAGTTGTCCTCCTATTAAAGAGGTACAGTCAGCCCCTTAGTATATAACATTTTTTCTATGGCCAGTATATTTTATTGCATGCTTTTTCAAAACAAAACTTTTCATAAAGGGCAACAGTAGAGAAAATTAAAGTCGAAGGACTAACGTGACATTAGCAAAGCATGGGTGTGAGAGATTAAGAAAAGTGAGTAGTTTTAAAAAGCACATTTACATAACCTTGTTTTAGTAAACACAATATTTATTTCTTGTATTTGCTACCAGAAAAAAAACAAACTGCACCCTATTTAAAATTTTCGTAAATTGTTAATGTCCAGGAGAAGGGTAGAAGCAGGTTGCTGAGGGTTGCTCACAATATTATATTGGGAAGAAGAGTAAATACAGTGTGTGTGTGGGGTATGAACTATAGGGCCCTGCACAGATTAGGGGATTTGGATGAAAAATGGGGAAGGGGTGGCTTGGGTTTGATGGAGAGATGTGCAAGGTAATTCACCTGGGGCATGAATCTGGGTCACATATACAGACTGTGTGGTGCTGCAGTGGGCAGGACAACCAAGGAAAAGGATCTGTGGAGACACTTGTCACAGAGGGCTGTGAACCTGTGGAACAGCCTACCATCGGAGACAGAGGTCAGGAATACAGTACAGACCCTCAAGGTAAGCCAGGGCACATTTCAGCTCACCAAGGGAATCGTAGGGTACTTTTCCAATACAAAACATGAAGGTAAGCACTCAGAGCCTAGCACTACTTAAAAAGGGACCTCTGGTTCCAGTGGGCCTACCAGCTTACCAAAATGAAATAAATAAATAAAACTACACAAATCAGTGCTATATGTATATGTTGGAATAAATGTTCATAGCCAGTCCACCGGTGCAGTGGTAGCACTACCGTTTGCGATGCCAATGACCTGGGTTAAGGAACGAGCCTGTGGAGTCAGAGGGCTGGCCAGGGGGAGGAGGCTGAGCATCCCAGGGACCACTCACCTTCTCCAGGGAGGGAGGAGGGTTACAGCTTGGGGCTTGGCTGACCCCAGAAGGAGGCCTGGGGTATGGCAAGCATCCAGCCACATTGCTAGGGAATGAGTGTGGCAGACGTCAGTGGAGACACCTTGACAACAGGGCATATGCCACACCACAGAAAAAGGGAAAAATGGGTCTCCAGGCACTGGGTAGATGGAGAGCCCAGTGCAGACCCTGAAGCTCCAGCCTGCCTGTCCAGCAGCTGACCTGACAAAGATACCGAAGTTTGTGGTGTATGGGCCCCACCTCGTCCCTGCCTGCAGAGAAGATTCATGGCTACATAGGGGTTCAGCAAGGCTCCAGGTAGGTGAAGGAAGCAGGAACAGACACCACTGGCATCTCCTGAAGCTGAGGTGCTTGAGGACCTGGGGGGGGGGAACAGCAAGTTCAAAAAAAAGAATACATTTTCACACACATCACAGCTGCAAATTCCAAAAATGGAAGTATGTATTACCCCTCTATGTGGAGCATGACATAAAAGTGTGGCGCAGGAGAAAGGGGTAGGGCACGTGGTCAGTATGTTGCTGACAAAAACAGGCAACATACCACACTGTCAATACAGTGACACCAACTACAGTGCTTGGTTAAAACACTGAGCACCAATAATGCCAATGACCACATAAAAAAATATTGCTTTTCATGGGGGGCTCAGCACCCCCACCTCCCTGAATTGAAATAATCACCTCAGGGGGAGGCAACTCTGGGATGGGGAGAAACCTGGGTAGGGGTGAATTGCAACACCTAACACAAAATAAAAAAAAAAACACACAGGTAATATGGAACCGGGAATAGAACCCCAGTCCTCAGACCCTCCACTGCCAGTGGCTCTACTCTCTGAGCCATGGCAGCTGCTCAGAGGAATGCCATCCAGTAGAGGTCTTATCCTCTGCAACACTACCTCCCAGCCAACAGCTACATGGGTAGCGCTACCTCTCCTCACTATTTCTTATTTGCACTATTATGTCCTCTGTAGCTGTTGTAATGCACGCAGTTTATGTCGCATGGTTTTGTGTGTGCCATTATTCATTCTAAATATTGACCTGGTACCAAGGGATAGCTACTCCAAAAAAGTAGCAGTGCAAAGGGACATTCATTTACAATTCATCATGCATACAGTACCAAATATAGTCATACTAGTAGTGTAAAAAGTGCAAACAGACTATGTCCTAATCAACTGCCTCTCACCCATCCACCAGCATGCCTTGGCCTGGCACTTTGCTCCATGAGCTTCATTGGGAGCATGTTTGGGATGCTAGTCTCTCTCCTTTTATAGTAGCCACTGCCAACTGATTGAGTAATATCAGATTGTTGAAAAGGTTTTTTAGCCAGCCTCTCCAGATCCATGGATTCACATGAACTGGTAAGATTTCTTTGAGTTAAATTCCAACAGCAGGCTTACTGATTATTGTGGCACTACGAGAGCTGGTAAAGAACAAGTATAATGTGTCAAATGTGAATAGTTATAAACAACACATACTTTTCAAAAAAACACACTCCTGTCAATACTCAAATTCAAAGACATTATTCTTTAAATAATTTTTACTCTGTTCAGAAGATTATAAATAAGTTTAGCTCCATGAGTTACAGGACTTAATCTCACTGGTCATGCTTTACTGTACCAGACTGCAGTACAGTATGCCTGTTGCAATTCATAGTAGCTCCAATTCAAAATAGCAATAAGAAATACAGCACATCTTCAAATATACAATTCAGACAAAAATATAAGGAAGTTTGAATATTCTGCATAGACTCTGTAATCACAAATATACAACAGCAGCTTTCTCTAAGGTAGCCGTGGTACTTCTCAAATAGTGTAAAAATGGGCCTACTGTTGATTACATTGGGACCAGTGTTGTTTGGGATATTCATAGCTGATATTTCCCATGGGGTCCAGAGTAGGATCAGTCTGTTCACTGATGATACTAAGATGGGAGCTGTGGTACATAATGTCAAAGGCTGAAAGGGGCTGCAGGAGGACCTGAACAAATTACAAGAGTGGTAAGTAACATGGCAGCTGGGACTCAATGCCAAGAAGTGCAAGGTACTGCACTTCAATGCTAGAAACCAGGGGAGGAGCTATCAGCTGGGAGGGGTGCAGCTGGAAAGTAATGAGGAGGAAAAGGATCTGGGGGTGCTTATAATGGGCAGCATGAACAACTTGGCTCAGTGCTGGAAGGCCAATAGAATGCTAGGGTGTATAGCGAGGGGAATCTCCTCTAGGAATAAGTGAACCTTCCCCTGTACAGGTCTCTGGTCAGGCCTCATCTGGAGTACTGCATGCAGTACTGGCACCAGTTCCTGAAGAAGGACATCAAGTTGTTGAAGGGGGTGCAATGTAGGGTGACAAAGATGATCCAGGGATTTGAGGGAAAGTCCTATGAGGAAAGATTAGCTGAACTGAATATGTATTCCCTGGAGGAGAGGAGGGATGGGGGATATGATTTTGCAGCTTAGAAGAGGGAGGGATATGAGAGGGCATCAGTTGAGGTTGGAGGGGGAAGATTCAGGAGGGAAATCGGGAGACAATTTTTCACAGAATGGGTGGTGAACAGGTGGAATGCTCTGCCCAAGGGGGTGGTGTCCTGTAGAATGGTGGGTAGCTTTAAGATGGGTTGGGACAGGGAGGAGGGAGTTATGATGAAGAGGGGTTGGGGAAGCTGCAAATTGAGGGGCTAGCTGCACAATTGAGCAGACTTGATAGACCATCAGGCCTGATTCTGTTGGTGTTTTTGTATGTATCTGTGGTGAGCTACCCCACCGCTAGCCCATATTTGTAGATATTATTCTGTTGTATGTATGTTTTTTTATGTAATTTTATCAGCAAAGGCACATAGAGAAAATACTGTTTTTGTTTTTAGTTTAGTTTAGTTTAGTTTAGTTTATTAGTCTAGGAATTAATACCTTTGAGCCAGGGCTCTTTTACAAAGGTTCCACATCACAAAGAACATTTAACAAAGCATGATACACATTACAGGTAAAACCAGACAGGAAAGTTACATCATAAATTTGCTATTAACAGTTTAAGGCAGTAACGTTTTTAAGTTTCATAGAAAAACAAGCTATAACAGGTTCAAGCAGTAGACAATTTCGAGGTTAAGGAAACTTCCAGGAGAGGTGATCATTAGGTGCCAAAAGGAGGCTAGAGAGAGGAAAGGTGGTGAGTGGGAGAGTAAGTGAGAGGGACAGGAAAAAGGGGGAGTGAGTTTGGGTGGGAGACAGGAAGTAGTAGAGGTACCAGAGGGTTCATTAGTCAGGAGGAAGAGGCCTCAGATGTGAGGATGGACATAAGGAGTAGTAGTCTTTATCTAAGCGCAATCACAGTTGCTAGTGGTGGTGAGGTGGGCATAGAGCATGGATTTGAAAGCTTCAAGCGAGGTTGAGGATAGAGTAGGTGGACTAAGCATTGAACCATGTCGGCCCTGTATCCGAAAGATCTTTGTCCCTGTGCAGTCCGCATCTCGGAACCAGGAAAGGTTGGCGTTCAGATCTGGTGGAGGGTCGTGAGCCAGGATTCAGTCGGAGTAGGTTTGAATACATAATGGAGTCAGTCCCAAGATAGATTTTTTTGCCATTGTGCAGGTGAGATAAATAAGATGATTTGTTAGGTTCAACCAGTCTGATTCATAGTACAGATCACACGTGTGAGTCAGTCTTTGAGCCCCCGTGAGGAGCCGGCAGGCCTTATTTAGAGTGATTGAGATACGCCTTAGAGCAGTGGAAGTAGCTGAGCCATAAATAATAAGGCCATAGTCAATGATTGAGATTATGGAACTCTGTATAGCTATTCTCAATGCCGCTTGATTTAGAAATTGACGGTTACAGAATAGTATTCCAAGGCGTTGGTTCACTGTTTTGTGAGTGTTGTCAATGTGGGTTGCAAAGGTGAGCCCTTGGTCAAAAGTGATGCCAAAGTATTTGAAAGTATTTACTTGGTCCAGTGTAATTCCGCAGAGGTTTGTATGGTGAGTGGAGTATGCCTATTTTTGTTTTGGTGATTGGAGAAGAGCATGGCTTTTGTTTTATTGTGGTTTAGCACAAGTTTACTATCCAGGAACCACCTTTCAACACTAGAGAAGCAAATTGCAGGCTTTTTCATAGGGAGTTTGGATCCTTGGGGAAGAGAAATTACAACATCATCAGCGTATAAGATTATTTTCTTCTGGCAGATATCTGGGAGGAGTTAAGGAACAGGCTAAAGAGGAGCGGTCCAAGAATTGATCCTGTGGTACACCCATGAGAACTGGTTTGAAGTCAGAGAGTTCATTAGAGATTTTACAGCCTGTGACCGATTGGACAGGTAACTTTTTACCCAAGCACAAGGACCTTCGGCCAGGCCTAGGCTAGAAAGTAGGGAGGTAAGTAGGCCATGATGGACTGTGTCGAAAGCTTTTGTAAGTTCAATAAAGACTGCACCTGTTTGGCACCCTTTTTCCAGGGCTGAGTGGACTTCTCCAGAGAAATCAAGTAAGGCTGTTATTGTACTATGTCCTTTCCTAAAGCCGTGCTGTTGATTACAGAGTAGATTGTATTTGTCCAGGTAATCAGAGAGTTGGTCTGCCACTATTCGTTCAAGTGCTTTGGAGAGGGGAAGGAGTATTGATATTGGTCGATAGTTTCCTGTAGAGGTTTTGTCCCCCCCTTTGTGCACTGGCATAACTATGGCAGATTTCCATTTGTTGGGAAATTGACTTTGGCAAAGTGACAGATTAAGAATTTTTGCAAGGGGGTGAATTACTTCATCCAGGGTGAGAGACAGGATTTTTAGATCTAGCGTGTCACTACTTGTTCTGGATTTGGAGCAGGCCTTTCTTATGTACTTGTGTGCTTCATGCACTTTGATTTTCTTGAAGTAAAATTGTGGTTTGTCACGAGGGGTGTTTTGTGATACTAGGCTAGGCACAGGTAAGTCCGAGAAGAAATCTGGGGGGAGGACCCCACTAAGGTCTGTGAATGTCTTATTAAGCACATCTGCAATAGACTTTGGGTCAAGAGTGGTGGATCCATCAACTTTCATAATGGTAGGTGACGATTTTGATTGTTTACCCAGTATGTTTCGGATGTGTCCCAAAAAGCTCTTCCATCACCCCAGGTGGATTCAAGGGCATTTTTGAAATAGGCACTCTTCATTTGCCTAATTTGTGAGGTACATCTATTTCATGCCTGCTTGTATTTTAGGGTATCATGAGGTGAGCCTGTGTCTCTGGCAACTGCCCAGAGGTGGTCCCGAACCTTGAGCTCGGCAAGTAGTTTGGCAGTAATCCATGGATTTGATAGCGCTTTGATTTTACGTTTTTTTACTGGGGCGTATAAGTCGCATGCAGAGTTGAAAGATTTAATGAAGTATTCTAGTGCAGTGTTAATATCAGTTGATTCAAGGATTGGCATCCAGTCCTGTTGTAGGAGATGGGTTTTCAACTTGATAAGATTCCCATAAGGCAATACTCTGCTTGTTATAACTTTGGGGGGTGGCTTGAGAAATTTATTAGACCAGGTACAGGACACTGAGGAGTGGTCACTGAGGGAGTCAGGGAGGACTTTAATGTTTTTTATCCGGTCAGGGTGATTTGTGAGAACCCAGTCAATAAGGGTGCTTGTACCAGTTTTGTAATTTTTCCGGGTGGGGGAGGTTACCATCTGAGTCAGGTTTGCTGCTAGGATGTCATCTTTGTAAGAGCCAGTGTCAGAGGCAAGCCAGTTTATGTTGAAATCCTGAGGAGGAGGGAGCTCATTTTCAGAGGGCTGCAGACTAACAAAATCAAGCACAGACTTAATACTGGCACGGTGGTCTTTTGGAGGGATATAGACTGCGGCCACTGTGAGAACTTTGTTTTGTGCACCAAGAAGCAGTTTGATAGGGAGGAGTTGCATCTGCGTATTTGTGGGGGTGAAGCTGCCGCATTGACAGGAGAGGTTGTCCTTTATGTAGATAGCACAGCCCCCACCTTTCTTGCTTGTCCGGTCGAGTCTTAAAAGATTGTAGCCTTCAAGCAAGACCGCATGATCCGGGGTGCTGGGAGATAGCCAGGTTTCCACAATGGCTAGTATATCAGGGTTTTTTTGTCCAGCGAGAGTTTGAAGAGATGCAAATTTGGGAAGGAGGCTGCAGATATTTAGAGTGATAATGGAGAGACCACTACCAACTTTCCCTGTTTTTGTCAGCTTCAGTGCAACAGGACCAGGGTTTGGGTGTATCCCACCAGATATTAAAAGTAGGAGGAGCAGGAGTTTCAGCGATGCCATTCGTAGTTCATAATAGGTTGGAGTGAGTTTCTGCTTGTACTTTTTAAGATGTTTGGATTGTCTTCTGGAGTCCCAGTAGAGGGTGATGTGGCAGTTTCCAATTAGGAAATATGGCTCTTTGCACCCAGGTATTAATTGGGTGATGTTTGTTTAAGACTTCCAGAGTAAAAGCCATGGTACAATGTTTCGGGTAGTAGTATAGAAAGGTGTGAGTAGGTGGAGGGGTAGGGTAGGTGGAGGAGTTGGCATAAAGGGAAAAGGAGGGTGAGGTGAGCAGGAACAGGTGGTGGGACTAAGCCAAAGCATTTTTAGTGAGGCAGGAGAGACCAGAAGTAGTGTGGGCTAGGCAGTCGGGGGTGGCGAGCAATAGGAGGGTGGTGGGGTATGGATTTAGTGGGCTAAGGTGGATAGCTAAGCACTATGGCGAAGTACAGAGAAAAATAAAAAAAAAAGACTGGGAGGGTTTGGTGCCAGAGGGTTTAAGAGAAGTACTATAGTACTGTTGAGATCCAGGATCACATAATATGTTAAAGTTCCTGAAAGGTGATAAACTGTGGCCTGGGCATATCCTTTTGTCTATATGTTTCCTTTGTTCTTCAAAGTCCTCAGAGATAAGTACAATACCTTGGGAGTAGGTCAGACAGTAGGCATATGCAATGTGTGAAGTCCTTTTGTCTGTATGTTTCCTTTGATCTTCAAAGTCCTCAGAGACAAGTACAATACCGTCCATGTCTCCATCTTGTTCATCGTCTACATCTAAAATCATTGAAATGGGGAATTTATTGTTTTTCATTTCAACTTTAAAAATGCCACCTGATGATAATGTTGAAGTTTCTTACCATTTTACCTTTATTAGATGGTGGACATCTTGGAACTTCCCCTCCAGGACAACATTTTAAACACAGAACATTAGTTATGTTGCCGGTTTCTGATGGAAGAATTCTGTGTAATTCGAAAGCTCCAGCTCCTGTTTTCTTTGTAACATCTATGTTTTTAAAAGGGGTTTGACCTTCCTTTGACCTACAAGGCCAGCCTTGCTTGCAGGAATCTGACAAGTTCTTGTCAAAAAGTTTGCAGATACATGATCAAAGAGTATTCCTCAAATGTTAACTGGCCAAGGGAAACAGAAGTAATAAAATCAGCTTGTATAATCATATAACTTACAGGATCTTCCTTATAACTAATTAAATTAAGCCAGTTCAAAATACCAGGATGAGAGAAGCTATTTCTACTGATGTAAACCCTTAAGATCAAAAGGAAAATGGTCTTAGATAAGAGGTGACAGAAAAGATTCCCACAGCACACTGACTTTTTTTTTATCAGTGCCAGGAAACATCCTCCTAACAGACCTGTGTGAGATTGTAATGTCAGGTGAAAGAAGAAGGTTCCCACAATACACTGACATCTTTTTTAAGTGCCAAGGCTTTGGGAAAGTGCAAGAGTGACAACTGGTAGCCTAAAGTTGAAGGGCCAGCGTTTATTCACAGAAGGGCCTGTATTTATTCACAGACTGGGGGGGGTCTTCTATATAAACTCTCCAGTGCAGACACTCAGAGTCATTATGTTTGGACCCTCTTCTGTCCCCAGAGAACACCTGTCAGCACAGAGTCTGCCTAAGAAATAAGGACTGCAACAAAAAGACTGAAGTAATTTGCAAACCAGCAATTCTCTGGATGTTGAAATCTTCATACCTCAGGTAGATTAGCTAACAATCTTAGTGTGTTTCATTGTACATTTTTCCATTTTCTTTTCTTGTATACTGTAACTCAAAGTAATATTCTCTTTTTTGTTATACTTGTATTTATTTAAGTATTTTAGTAAAACTGTTGTTTTCCTAAAGAAATTCTGCCTGTGTGAGAGTTCTTATATTGTATGTGTGACTTAGAAGGTTTATTAAAAATTTGGGAAAAATGTTATTGCCAGAGGGTCCACCATAAGCAAACAGATTAAGAAAAGGGCCTATAAGGGATTTGGAAGGATAGGGAGAATATCAGAGTTTACAAAGATTTTGAACCAGGCTGCTGCATGTCCTGTAGGGAGAAGGCCAAATCAGGTTTTTACACTGCTATCCCGAAGATAGTGTGATACATTGGGTCTTCCTCACATGTGTAATAGCCAAATAAAGGGGTTCATATTTGGCCACAAGACTCAAGGCTGGTATTGTGCCCTTATCCAGTGCTAGAGGGAAGTCCTGGATCTTCGTGGCAGAGGTGCAGACATGACCTCGGTGAGCATTCTAAAGAACAAGGAGGGTATCCCTGTTCCCTCCCATCATGGATTGTATTTAAGAGTGGGCGCTGTGAGCTCAGTGGCCTGACCCCCAGGAGTGGGTTTGTGACAGATCTGATGCACATCGGTGGGATCCAAGGGATTTGGTTGCATACTGTTGTGATTCGAGATATTGGTGGCACAGGCATAACAGTGGATTTGAGCCCTGTGTATCAGACTGATAAACTGTAAACAGTCCACACACAGTTAGGGTCAAGATTTTGAAAATATATATAATTTGGTTGCAGTATAAAGTTCCCTACCTGTTTTTTTTCTTGGGTGCAATCTAGTGTAGCAGTAGTTAGTAAAGAAGATGGCTTCCATCTACAGTGAATACACTGTAGACTACCTGAAGCAGTTGTGTCAGGAAAGAGGAGTCCAGTGTGAAGGGTGAACAAAAAAGCACCTCGTGGAGGCTCTTATGGCAGCCAATGAGCAAGCGACTGCCCAGGACCTTGAGTCACAGCCGGTGACTGAAAGGGATCAGACCTTGGACATGGGGGTGCCAAGGGACATTGCAGAGTCTAGTCATAGGGAGGAGGACAGCGAGACCAGAGGGAACACAGAGCCACAGCACCAGGGGAGGGTCACCACAAAGCTGGAGCCAGAAGAGATCAGGCTGCAGCTAAAATTGAGGAGATTGGTGTGATGCTTGGCCAGCTGGTTATGATTATTGTAGGATATTTGTAAAATAAAAATATAGTATGTGATTGTCTCACATAAGCCAGCGTGTGCTTCCATGGGTGCCCCCCCCCCAGGTTTCAGTGAAAACTACAGGGTGTATAATTGACCAGGAGATCTCTGTAATGTAATTAACTTCCTTGAGACATTGCATTTTTCGGCTATTTTATGACCTGTTGCTGCTCTGAAGCTGGAAAACTAAAATATACATTTTATGACTTCAGAAACAGGACATCATTAAGCTGATTCCTGCCAGATATCTTGCACTTAGGTGAGGGATAGCAGGGTTGTAAATCTTCAAAGGAACTGGCTGATCAAAGACTCTTAATTTGGGAAATGAGTTTTTGTTGATTTCACATTATTTTAAATATCTCCTGACAGGAAATCATTTTTTTGTAATTTTATATTCTAAAAGGAGGAGCTAGATGACTCACCAAGGGGGTGGGGAGATGGAGTTGAAATGTATCCTTGTAACTGGGGAATATGACATATCATTTTGGGACTCAAGAACAATAGATCTCTGCTCTAACTATAAGCACTACAGAGGTAATACATTAGATAGAAAAAGTCTAATTGTATTGTGGTAGGAGTTTTTGTTTTGTAATCTTCCCTTGTTCTTTTATGTGACTGTGAGCTCTTTGATATATTGTTCAGTGTTTACATTTTTCATATTTTTATCATCTTTTCGTAAAATCTTTATTTGAAAGATACTGCCTGGGTGTGTCTGTCAGTTCTTTTTGCATGTGACATATAGAGGGTTAAGACTGAGAAAAACTGTTAAAAAGCTTGATGGTGTTACTAAACTGGGAAAAGGTAAGAATATACCTAAGGTCTTTTATAGAGTTTTAAGGGTTCATTTTGGAAGCCTGGCTTGGTGCCCCTGGTGAAAGATTGTACCACAATCCCCCGAAGAGGGGATGTATCTGAGCCTGTACATTGGGTACGCTAGCATAAGGTTCACAGTTTGAATCCCCCCAGAACATGAGACTAAAGGTGATTGGGACCCAAAAGCAGACAGGAGAGTTACGCTGTCTATTACCTGTTCACATTACTGCACTCAGAGGTTGGCACTGTGGGAGCAGAGGGCCTAACCTGCTGAGTGCATTTGTGACAACTGGAACTGGAATTTGAGCAGAAAAGGTTTGAAGTCCAGCAGTAAAGGGAATTTGAATAGAGAAAGTTTGAGCTGGAGAGGCAGGAAAAGGAACACCAGCATGAGAGCAAGAGGCTGAGGAAAAAGGAAGGCAACTTCAGAGAGAGGCCTAGAGAGAGGAAAAAGAGTGACAGAGGGAATTTGAACTGGTGAAGCTAAGACTCCAACGATCAGTGTTAGAGAAGGTAAGTGGCAGGGATGAACCTGGAGCTCCAGGACAGGGGTACAAGTTAAATTCCAAATTAATAGCTCAATTTAAAGATGGGGAGGATATGGATGCATTTTTGAATTCATTTAAAAGGTCTGTATCCAGGCTAAAATACCCAGGGAGTCCTTGAGCTTTCAGCTATCCCTGCTACTTACTGGGAAAGGGCATTAGGCACTAGGCCAAATGAACAATCAGGACAGTGGTAATTACGAGAAACGTAAAACTTCACTGCTTAAAAAGTATGAATTAACACCTGAAGCATACAAGGTTAAGTTCTGTAAGCTCTGGAGAAGCCCTGACCTATGAGGAACTCACCACAAAGCAACATCAGTTTTTGAAACGTTGGTGGAAGGGAGTAGAAGCAAACTCTGTAGAGAAAATTGAGGAAGTTGTGCTTCTGGAGCAATTCTTTTGGGCTTGCCAAGCAGATCCAAAAACCTGGTTAAAGGACTGAGACCCCAAAACAGTGCAGCAGACTGCAGAGCTCTCAGACTGCTATGCCATGAACAGGCCTGCTCTGAAGGGAGTGGGTGGGTGTGGCAGTGCAGAAAGGGAAAAGTGCACCTTCAGGGCAGCTAAAACTCTCACTGCCTCCACAGAAAGAGGAAAGCCCCAGGTTACAAAAAAAGGATTTATCAGATAAAAGAAATTATGATTGTTGGTTTTCCAAACAGCCAGGACATCCTGCTAGACAATGTTCTAGAAAGGCACAGAGCAGACAAAGTGGTGCACGAACACAGTTGGGTGCATTGTGTATCCCTGAAAGCATGCCTATAAACATGAGGGAGCACATACACCCGGTTACTGAAAATGTGGTGCAGACCCATGGGTTAAGGGACATGGGGTAGTCTCTTATCCTAGTAAAAGGGGATTTGGTTGAGCCTGAACAGCTTATACCTAATCAGTTCATAACAGTAAGGGGATTCACTGGGGAGGAAAAAACTCTGCCACTAGCTAGTGTTCTCTTGGACTGGGGTGAGACAGAAGAGAGGGTTCAAAATGTGGCTGCAGCAGAAGACCTTGCCCAGGATGTGATTATAGGGAACAATCTCCAGAAGGGGGTGGTGTGTGCTGTTACCCGCAGTAAGACGGCAAAGGCTAATTGTAATTCCCTGGACCCCATAGAGTCCCAGGTGGAAAACAATGGAAGGCTGGTTTCCCAGCCTGTGTCTCATGAAATGGAGAGTTGTGAAAAGGAGGTAGGACTTCCTGAAGTAGCCATTCACAAAACAGCTACAGAAGGTTACTCTGAGGAGGGAGGGGTAACCAATGGTCAGAAGGTTAGGGATTTCAGTGACCCTGAATGCCCTGATGCTAGAGCTATTGACTCCAGTTTAGAAACTGAAAGGGACATATCCCATGCCTTGGGAAAATGTGAAGAATTTGGAGCTGCTCAGAGGACTGATCCTAGTTTGGAGAGGCTAAGGGATTGTGCAGAATCTGATGGGACACAGGGAGGTGACCTGAGATATAGAGTATTTTGGGAAAATGGACTGTTGTATACACAGGAAGTAAGGACAGAGGGAGGGGTGATGGGCAGGTGGCTTGTCATTTCCCAAGGGTAGCGTGACCGGTTGCTCAAGATTGCTCATGATATCCCCATGCCAGGACATCTGGGCATTGCGTGCATCTTGCAGCAATTGACCCAGAATTTCTATTGGCCCAGCTTCACCCAGCAGGTGAAGGAGTATTGCAGGTCTTGTCACCGGTGCCAACAAATAGGGAAGGCAGGTAGTAAAATCAAAGCCACCTTAATTTCCTTGCACATTGTGGAGGAGCCATTCCAGAGGGTAGGAATGGACATTGTGGGACCTTTGTCTACCCCAAGCTCCTCTGAGAAGAGGTTTATCCTGATGGTGGTATATAATGCCACCCAATACCCAGAGGTGGATGCCCTCTTCTTACTTTGGCCTGACAGAGTGGCAGATGCCTTGCTAGGGATTTTCTTCCATGTCAAGTTTCTGCAGGAAGTTATTACTGATCGAGGAGGTACCTTCATGTTGGACCTGTTGAAATATTTGTGAGAGAAGTGTGGGGTGATGCAGAGATGCACAACACCTTATCAACCACAAGCCAATGGGCTTGTGAAAAGGTTTAATGGTACCATAAAATAGATGCTGTAAGTGTTCACTGAACAGCATGGGAGGGATTGGGATAAATACCTTCCCCACCTGTTGTTCACATACATGAAGGTGCCCCAAGAGTCTACAGAGTTTTCCCCCTTCAAATGTAGGGTGTGTGGGTCCCTAGACTTGATCTGGGAAGAATGGGAAGGCAAGCACACCACCCTAGGAAATCCCATAGTGAAGTACGTACTAAAGTTTAGGGAAAAGCTGAAGAAGCTTATGGGAACAGCCCAGAGCAACCAGTCAGCCACCCAGCCAAAGCAAAAAGTCTGATACAGCCACAGAGTCAGAGCTCACTCATACAGTGTAGATCAGGAAGTCATGGCCCTAATCCCAGTCAGGAAGGACAAGCTGCATGCTGAGTGGACGGGACCATACAAGGTAGTCTGACAGGTTAATGATGTGAACTATATTGTAGAACTGCCTGACAGGAGAAATACCCATAGAATGTACCATGTGAACATTATGAAGCCATATGCAAATAGGGCAGACATGGTATTTGCAGTGTGTAGTCCTGGGGAGGGGACTGACGAAGAAGATTCCCTACTGGACTTGCTGGAGGAAAGCAAGCAGGAGTCCTCTGTGGAGGCACTCAAACTGTCACTCCAGTTGACCCCAGAACAGACCCAGGAAGTGAGGGAGGTTTTAGCAGACTTTGCCCCTTTGTTTATGGCCAAGCTTGGACTAACCCCCTTAGCGACACACGATGTAGACATAGGAATGCAAACACCTATACAGCAGAAAGCCTACTGGGTGTCTGAGGCCATCCTAAAGGACATTAGGAGGGAGAAGGAGGAAATGCTGGATTTAGGGTTAATCCAGAAATCCCACAGCCCCAGGCCTCACCCGTACTCCCCATTCCCAAGCCAGGTGGCTCTATTTGCTTTTGTGTGGACTATTATGGACTCAATGCTGTCACAGAGTCTGGCGCCCACCCAATACCATAGACGGATGAACTACTGGACAAGTTGGGAGGGGTGACATACCTTACTACAATTGACTTGACAAAAGGGTATTGGCAGCTGGAATTGACTGCCAGAGCCAGGGAGAGGTCATCCTTCATCACGCCAACAGGATTATTTGAGTTCAAGGTAATGAATTTTGGAATGAAGAACGCCCCTGCCACCATCCAAAGGTTGGTCAACCAGGTGTTACATGGTACTGAAGAGTACGTAGTGGCATATCTGGATGATATTGCCATCTTCAGTGCCAGTTGGAAGGAACACCTGTCCCACCTGAAGGAAGTGTTGGGCAGGATACAGAGGGCAGGGCTCACTGTCAAGGCTGAAAACTGCCAGGTGGCCAATGGTGGAGGTGGCATACCTAGGACATGTAGTGGGCAGGGGCAGCTTCACCCTAATCAAGCCAAGATTGAGAAGATAGAGGTGTGGCCCAGGCCTGAAACCCAGAAGGAGGTTTGAAGTTTCCTAGGGACGGCTGGGTGCTATCAACAGTTTGTGCCAAATTACAGCACCCTGGCAGCTCCACTCTCTTGACTGCTAAGGAAAAGAATGCCCAAAATGGTAAAATGGAAACTAGCCTGTGAACGAGCTTTCACACAGCTAAAGGAGGCACTATGCAGTGCCCCTGTATTGGCCAATCCAGATTACAGTAAAGCATTTGTAGTCCAGACAGATGCCTCAGATGTGGAGATTGGAGCAGTCCTCAGTCAGATCTCTAACCAAGGAAAAGATTACCCAATAGTGTACCTTGGCAAAATGCTGCTTTCACAGGATCAGGCCTATTCCACAGTTGAAAAGAAATGCCTTGTGCTGGCATTGGCCCTGAAGAATTTAGAGCCATACTTCTATGGGTGGCACTTCAAGGTACAGATCGATCATAACCCCCTGGTGAGGCTAACACAGATGGGGAAAACAAATGGTCATCTCTTAAGGTGGAGTATTGCCTTACAGGGAATGATATGACCATTATCCACAGGGCCGGATTGGCCAATGCCAATGCAGACGGGCTATCTCACCAGTTAGAGCAGTGAACAGAATTTGTGAAAATCATACCCTGCATAGGGATGGATTCCCACAAATTCCATCTAGGAGGGAGGGATGTGCAAGCAATCCCACTGCTAGCTTGTAATATTTGTAGATATTATTCTGTTGTGCATAATTTTTTTTATGTAATTCTATCTGCAAAGGCACGTAGAGAAAAGCCTGTTTTTTTAAAAGCGATTTCACCTTCCTCTGACCTACAAGGCCAGTCTTGCTTGCAGTTATCTGAAAAGTTCTTGTCAAAAAATGTGTCAATATATGATCAAAGAGTATTCCTCTAATGTTAACTGGCCAAGGGAAACAGAAGTAATAAAATCAACTTGTATAATCATATAACATAAGGATCTTCCTTATAACTAATTAAATTAAGCCAGTTCAAAATCCCAGGATGAGAGAATCTATTTCCACTGTTGTAAACCCTTATGATCAAAAGAGAAATGGTCTTAGACAAGAGGTAACAGAAAAGATTCCTACAGCACACTGAAATGTTTTTATCAGTGCCAGGAAACATATTTCTAATGGGCCTGTGTGAGATTATAATGTTAGGTGAAAGAAAAGGTTCCCACAGTACACTGACATTTTTTCTAAGTGTAGACACACAATACGAGCTTCTGGCTTTAGAGCATATAGGAAGGAGTCATCAGGTGAAAAACCCAGCAAGCAGAAAATAAAGAGGGCTACTCTTCTAAGGCACAAAAAATTAACTTTGTTTGAACACAATATTTGGAAAAGTAAAACAACTTTAATACAAACTTCTCCATACACAGGTACAGAGCAAACCGTGAAATAAAAAAAGCAGCACCCCCTGACATCAGTGTTTCACAACTCACTCGTCGCTTTATCAAGATGTAATTAACAATTTATACACTCCTATTTTTAAAACTCAGTACCACCGCCATGTGGTATAAATATACCAATCAACTAAATTAACTTTCATATACTTTTTACATACTGGCTAGTTCACTTCAATATGGGAAATAGCTTTTTTTTTTAGAAAAGTGTAGATCTTAATATGCTATACAGCACATATTTGATTTCTACATAAATAACCTCTTTATACAAAGAGCAAATTTTAGAAAAACCTTAAACAAGCTGGAAATTTAAATCATCCTATCAAACACATTATAAATATTATCCTAGACTCAGTATATATGTACTAAAAGACTTTGGTTTTAACAAGAATGCACAGAAAATACACAATTTGGAATGAAAATGTTACTAGTCAAGTGATGAAATATGAAATTCTTGAATATAAATATTCACTGTTCAAAGTAAACTATATATAACTCCAGCACCTCAAAGTTCTTAAAAACCTAACTACACAAACTTTCTGAGAGATTCATATACAACTTTAACATCTTTTCTTTAAGAAGGGTGCCAAATGAAAAAATTAATTTAAACCTGACAGTTCTAATGCTTTCAATTTATGTTGCCAATAAGCCTCTCTGCATAAGAGGGCATTGTCCAGATCTCCTCCTCTTTCATTCAGCAACACTTGTTCTAATCCTGTGAACATGAATGCATGATCTTTACTGTAATTAATTTGTAATGCTAACACATTAAGTTTACCATTTGTAATGCTGCTTTGATGTTCCAAAATTTGATCTTTAAATTTTCTCAGTCTTTCCAACATAAAAACTGCCACATGTGCAAATAGCTAAATATATGACTCCTTCTGTGTTACAAGTTATCAATGTGTTTACCTTATGCATCAACTGGACTTGAGGCAGAAGAAATTCTTTCCCCACCTTAATATACCTACATGCTGCACAGTTCTCACAGCGATAATTTCCTTGTATGTTCTGAGTCATTTTTCTGTCAGATCGTTCATGGCTATGTGTTAACAAATCCACCAGGTTCTTCCCCCTTCAATAGGTGATTCTAGGCCCATTTTGAGTAATGTCATTTAGTTTTGGTTCCACTCTCAGAATCTGCCAGTTTTTCTTTATTACTGCCTCTACCTTCTTTGCCTATAGGCTAAAAGTTGTTACAAGATTAGGACCCTGATTAAATCTCTTTTCTTTTTCAGGATTACAATTTTTCCACCACCATGATTTATTAGTGACGCTCGCTGCAAATTCTTTGCTCTTCCTACTGCTTTTTCCAAATCCCACTTAATACATATTTTTTTAATAAATCTCTCAGTCAGCTCACTGGCTCTATTTTTAAAGTCATTAACTTCACTACAGTTTCATCTCAGCCTTAAGTATTGACTATATGGTATGTTTCTAATTACATGCTGTGGATGGCAATTATCACAACACAGAATACTATTACAGTCAGTCACTTTTCTAAACAACTCTGTTCTGATGGTGCCGTCTAAATTTTTATTTATTACATCCAAGGGAATTTGTATTTTACTCATACTGACAGTAAATTTCAGATGTTCATAAGTTCCCTCTAAGTATTCTACACATTGTTGTAACTCTTGTAACTCTTGACTAGTACCTTTCCTTATCAAAAAGACATTGTCAATAAAACGTTTATAGAGATCAATTTTATCATAAAAAACATTATTCTCCTGATTATATAGAAAATCATTTTCCCACTGGGTCAAATATATATTGGCATAATTAGGGGCCATAGCAGCCCCCATCGCAGTCCCCTTTATCTGATGATGCATCCTATCTCTAAACAGAAAAACATTTTTAGTTAGTACCATTTCTGTCATGTTGATGAGGCATTCTATAAAGGATGTAGTGTATTTTGTCTCTGTGCATAAAAAACTTCTCAGAGCTTCTAAACCCCCTTGATGTTTGTAATGTCAAGTGAAAGAAAAGGTTCCCAGAGTACACTGACATTTTTTCTAAGTGCCAAGACCTTGGGAAAGTGCAAGAATGACACCCGGTTGCCTAAAGTGGAAGAGCCAGCCTTTATTCACAGAAGGACCTGTCTTTATTCACAGACTGGGGGGGTGGTGGTCTTCTATATAAACTCTCCAGCACAGACACTCAGAGTCATTTTGGTTGGACCTTCTCCTGGCCAGAGACAACACCTGTCAGCACAGAGACTGCATAAGATCCAAGGACTGCTACAGAAAGACTGAAGTAATTTGCAAACCAGCAATTCTCTGGACTTTGAAATCTTCATATCACAGGTAGATTAGCTAACAGTCTTAGTGTATTTCTTTTTACATTTTTCCATTTTCTTTTCCTGTATACTGTAACCCAAATTAATATTCTCTTTTTAGTTATACTTGTATTTATTAAAGTATTTTAGTAAAACTGTTGTTTTCCTAAAGGAATTCTGCCTGCATGAGAGTTCTTATACTGTATGTGTGACCACAGAAGGTTTATTAATAATTTGTGAAAACTGTTATTGCCATAGGGGCCACCATAAACAACCACATTGAGAAAAGGGTCTGTAAGGGATCAGAAGGATAGGGAGAATGTCAGAGTCTACAAAGATGATTTTGAACCAGACTGTTGCATATCCTGTAGGGAGAAGGCTAAATCAGGTTTTTATGCTGCTACTCTGAAGAGAGTGTGATACCTGGGTCTTTCTCCCATGTGTAATAGCCAAGGAAAGGGATTTATATTTGGCCACAAGACTCAAGGCTGGTATTGTGCCCTTATCCAGTGCTACAGGGATGCCCTGGATCCTCATGGCAGAGGTGCAGTCATGAGCTCGGTGAGCATTCTAAAGGATGAGGAGGTTATCCTTGTTCTCCCCATCATGGACTACACTTAAGGGTGGGCACTGTAAGCCCAGTGGGCCTGACCCTCAGGAGTGGGTTTATGACAACATCCTTGAAGGATATCAATTGACATCAACATGGACAAGAACATGTAAAAGATAATATTAGTTCATATTAATTCTCAGTTTATATATTCCTTGTTTTATTCTATTCACTGACCAGCAGTAAAATGGTACCAACCATATCACATTGCATGTTCAAAAATTATACATTCATTGTAAAGGAGATACTGCCAAATGTATATATTTCCACAAAATATTATAAAACATTGGCTTTAATGCTACATTAAGGACAGATAAATTATTATCCCAGTATTCCAGATGATTATAAGAATGTTTTCAAGTCAAAGTCATGATTGAAACCATAAGGTTTGATGCTACTGAATCAGAAAATCCTGTCATCCTCTCTTTGTAACAGGAGGTGTGCATGACCACCTCTCCTCCATGATTGTCTGATGTGTTGTAAGGCAACAAACCTAAAACATTCTGTACTCAAATTATGCTTTTTCCTCATGTGAGCTCCAATCGGGATGTGCTCTCTGTTGTTCATGATACTCCTGATGTGCTTCTATATTTGTTTGTTTAATTGCCTAACTGTTCTACAGTACCTATTTATAAAAGATTGCAGGAGCACATTAGACAATCTGCAACAAGGACATTGTAGAGCAAATAAATCCCCTTATTTCACAGTGTGTGTCTGTGGAACAGGGCATGAATGTTTTGCATGGTTTAGTACAGCAGCAAATGTTACAATAGCTGCAGGTAAAAAGCCTCTAGATCTAATAGGTAGCTAGGTAGTGTTGGTATTCTTGGATTGTTTCAATGCACTATAGACAAGTTTTCCCCATAGATTTGGTAGGAGATGAAAGCTGATGCATGGTTTGGGACCCATGCACTCATTAACTGTTGAGCCACTGAGGAGAATATTCCAATTATTATAAACAACACTACTAATGGCACTCACTTTATGATTAAATTCCATAGGTAATATGACTGGCTGTTTCTTATGTATTTTTACCTTTCATGTTTTCCTCTCTGCTCATGTTTTCCACTCTCAAGCTGTTTTCCAGTAGCAATTGTTTGTTATAACCCCTCTCCTCAACGTACGTTTGCAGCTCATCTACATGGTCACTGAATGATCCTTCATGCTACAAGTACAAATATGGAGGAACTGGCCAAATGGAATCAATGTTTTCAGGTACCAGAGTGGGCACTTTTTGCATGGTGGAGAGAGTTTTCTTGCACGTGGGTTATAGTACCCCTTCTTGGTTACCTTCTGACCTAGATTTTCCTGTAAAATGTCTAAAACATTAACCTCCTTATCATTCATAGCTGATGTGAATTTCATGTTAAGGATGTTGTTATTTAACCATGCAACAAACTGCTCTGCTTTTGCTCTAGTTCCCTTCCAAGTACACAATGCATCATCAATACGATGATGCCAAATTATTAGATTTTCTTTAAATGGACAATCTGGAGCAAATACAGTATTGTTTTCCCATACCCCTAAGAACACTTTTGCATGCAACAGGACCATGCAAGTCCTGTCCCACAGCCAACACACTGAAGGAAGAACTCCACAATAAATTTGAAGACATTGTGCTTAAGTATAAATTCCATCTCACAGAGCAAACATTTGACTGGAAAAATCTCCTCTCCAATGTTCTAAGGCACCACTGACTGCACTGAGGACATCATTGTGATGTACTGAGAAATACAATGCCTTGACATCAGTTGTCACAACCACATCCAATCCCCCTCCCAGATAAACTCACTGGCCCAGATATTCAAAAGGGTTGCACATGGCGCAACAGTGTTGCACTATGCGCAACCCACTGATGTGCCCTGGTGTGATATTCAAAAGGGAAAAGTGTGCTGCACAAATCCCGACGCGCCAGAGCGCATCAGTAATGTATGCAGGCACAGGTAGGGGGGGTGTGCCCATGCATAACCTGCACAGCCTGATATTCAGCCCAGGATGTGCAGAGCCATGCATGCGCAACCCCTACCTGCACCAGCACAAAGTTAAGCCAAAAAAAAAAGGAACAACTGATGGCCACCCACAGGTGAGCTGCCACATTGCAGGGTGCAACACGGCAGCTTCCACCTGTGGGTGACCACCCGAGTTCCTGCCGCACCTGGCAGTGCCCCCCATGCCCCTTCATGGGCATCTGTTTAAATACCCCCCGTCCAATATCCCTGGTGGTCCTGTGGACCAATTTCCACCTGATCGTGGGCATCTGTTTTAAGGAAGAGAACCCCCCACGGCCAACATTCCAGGTGGTCCAGTGGACTGCACTCTGCCCGATCACGGGCATCAATACAACAGAAAATGTCAGAGTGTGGTCCACTGGGCCACCAGGGATGTTGGCCGGGGGGGTTCTCTTTCTTAAAACAGATGCCCGTGATCAGGCACATAGCAGTCCACTGGACCACCAGGGTTATAGGACTTTTTTTATCTTTTCAGATGTCCGCGATCAGGCTGCAGGGGGTGTCGGTCCCCAAAGACTGCTGCCTGGCAGGGTGCCAGGTGCAAGTTGTCAGGGATCGGTGCACCTGCATGCAAATGGTATGCAAATGGGGCCATAATGACATGCAAATGGCCCCATGTGCGCCTTGCATAAATTATGGCCCCATTTGCATGTCACCTTTTGAATATCGTGGGTGCTCTGAATGGCACAATGGCACTTGTGCTGGTGCATCTCCATGCTCCACTCTGGCCACTTGTGCTGGTGCAGTGCTACTGCGCCATGCATAGTGGGGGTGGCCAAGGTGCGATATTCAAAGCTACTGAACCATAGTGCAGCTCCGTTGAATGTCGCCCAGGCCACACCCCTGTGCAGCCAAGTTGAGCTTCACCCAGGTTTGCGCCACAGCCTGGCACAGTTTGAATATCCAGGCCACTATATTTAATACATCCCCAGTATCTCATTTTTCATTCATCTGTTTTAGTAGATTCTTGTGCATTTTTGGTAGCGCATGAACAACTGGAGTTATGTGGCATTTCCAGTTCTGATAGCTATATACAGTGGAGTCAGCCACAATGAAGCACAGTAACTTGCAGTAATGACGTCACAGAATCCTGCATGACAAAATGGCTTAATTGCCATTGACTTACAATGGCCCCTGCAATAAACTGCAGCATTCTGTGATATTCTGTAGCATTTCTGCATTGCATCCTGGCTGTCACATCTGTATGTGTTACCAAAGTTACACAATGATCTAGTAGAATTGCCAGACCTGCCAATAATTGCCACCAACAACTGGCTCACTGAACCCTTGTCTATCTATATAGATGTTTTTTCACAATCTTTGGTCCAGTCTTTATCTGCATACATAGTATACATGATTCTATGCAAGTAATTAACATTGTGGAGAATGTGGCTATGTCAGATACCTGGTACTTTGCCACCCTGGATGTGGAATCACTTTGTACAAACATTCCACACCAGAGTGACTTAGAGGCATTGGCTGACATTTTGGATCTAAGGGAAGGTCATCCATCTGTACATACACATTTTTTTAGTACAGCTAGCATAACTTGTACTCACTTCAAATATGTTTCTTTTCCAGCAGACATACTTAATGTTGGTTAAGGGCATAGCTATGGGGGGGGGCACTATGGCCCTCAGCTATGCCATCCTGTATGTTGGAAAATGGGAGAGACAGCACCTGTATAGCAGTGCCATAAAACCATTTTCTATATTTGGATTTGTGGTGCTACTATATAGACAATATATTGATCATCTGGACAGGCTCAGTGGAGAAAGGTGATGCCTTTGCAAGATGATTGGAGAGTACTAATCCCCATCTACAGAAGAAGCCAGAAGGGTAAGGAAGGAAACATATTCAATTCAGTGCTTTAGAGTAACTGGTAATTGCTATTTTTCCTTTAAACTTAGATTGTGGGCTTTTAGTGACACTATACTTTCTTTGTTGTCTTTACTTATAATTGTTTTTGGGCTGTTGAACATTTAAAACATAGTGGTGGTGTAATTCTGTGCTGTCTTTAATTGCTGCAAATTTTATCTTGGCTTGTCTGACTGCCCTGTAGTTGGGTGAAGGGTGTTAATTGTCTGGCCTCTGACCTCAGCTACGTGATAACTGGAGGTGGGGCTTAGTCAGCGTTAAAGTAGCAAGCAGAGTTTTATTTTCTCAGAAGAAGCCAGAAGGGAAGGAAGGAAACATATTCAATTCAGTGCTTTAGAGTAACTGGTAATTGCTATTATTCTTTTAAACTTAGATTGTGGGCTTTTAGTGACACTATACTTTCTTTGTTGTCTTTACTTATAATTGTTTTTGGGCTGTTGAAAATTTAAAACATAGTGGTGGTGTAATTCTGTGCTGTCTTTAATTGCTGCAAATTTTCACCCCTCCCTTCCCCAACTCTTAATTATATGCCCTGTTAAATCTGATTGACAGGAGCTAAACACAGGGTATAGTAAGGGGTGTGAAGTAGGAGGGGCATAAGGGAGAAGAAGCCCACCCTCAGCACGACAAGTGTTTTGACTCATTTATTTATTTATTGGTTTCTTTTTCTTTAAAAAAAAAATATCTGAGGATCAGTGGCAGGATTTTTAGTACAGTAAATTAATAAAAGGGAACTAGGAGAGCTTCAGTATGAGACAAGTAGTGGAATGCAGTATAATGTGGGAGTGGTGCAATGCAGTGGCTGTGGGGCAGCCATATTCAGGCAGACCTTCTGGACACTGAGGTGCTGCCCTATCTGCATGCATCTCTCTGGACTGCGGGATGAGGTAGCCAGACTCAGAGCGGAAGTAAACTGGGTCAGGAGTACCATCACCCCTATCCAGGGACCACCCAGTCCAATGAAACTGCCTCAAAGGATGCCGAGAATGAGGAGCACTTGGATGACAGTGGGCTCAGGGAGGGTTAGAGCAGTCAGGCAGAGGCACATCCCAGATCCTATTCCACTCAAGAACTCATATGCCACACTGGCAAATGAGGACAACCAAATAGAGGTACCCAGAGAAGTGGAAGGAAAGGATGTGGAGGTTAGCCAAGGAGGTGACCTCAGCGGGGAAAGCAGTGGACCCCAGAGGAGGAGGAAGTGAATCCTGGTGGGGGACTCCATCATAAGAGGGCTCCAGCTAGGAACACAAGAGGGGGAGGACAGGGAGGTGAGGTGCCTACCAGGTGCCACGGCATGGAGGGATGGAAGGAAGATACTGGGGATCACTGGGAAGGCAAGGAGGGAGGGTGAGCTGGATGTCATTATCCACCTAGGTACTAATGACCTGGCAAATGGGGAGCAAAAGGAAGTTCAGGAAGAGTTTAGGAAACTGGGGAGGGGTCTCAAGCAAGTAGCAACTCAGTCACTTTCTCAGAAGTACTACCTGTGAGAGGCAAGGGAGAGCATAGAGTGCATGCACCAGGAACTTTAACTCATGGTTGAAGAACTGGTGCTGTGAGGAAGGGTTTGGATTCATTGGTGACTGGGACCCACCTGGAGGATGGAGGTTTGTTCAAGCCTGACGGCCTGCATCCATCCTGGAGGGAATCCAAGACTCACGATAAGTTTAAATGCTACATTGATAAGCATTTAAACTAGTAAAGAGGGTGGCAGGCCAGCAAGGAGGGTACCTACTTGTTTACCCCCACAGCTAGCAGTGGAACCAGTGAACCAGAGGTGGCTATCTCTGCAAAGCAGTGTGCAAAGATGGAGATTAGTGCCCAAGAGGTGGATAAGCAGAAAAAGGGCAAAATTCAGCAGAAGGGCAGACAGCAAGGAAGAACCAGGGATAAATGACAACCAAGGAATGGGCTGGAGTAGAACAGTGAAACAGTCTAGGAGGTCAAATCATGAAAGCCATGTGTGCAAATGCCAGGAGCCTTAGCAACAAGATGGAAGATCTGGAGGCTGTCATGGTACAGTCAGACCTGAGACATTGTGGCCATCACTGAAACCTGGTGTAATGATAACACGACTGGGAGATGGCCATACCAAGCTACAACATATTCAGAAGAGACAGAGCAGGCAGGAAGGAGGAGGAGTGGCACTGTATGTGAAAAATGACATAAGGGCCACACAGATCCAGGAGGAACAAAATGGGGGAGAGATACTGTGGGTTAAGCTGGAAAGGAAAATGGGGCCAGCTATCCGCACAGGTGTGGTCTATAGACCACCAGCCCAGGAGGAAGAAACAGATAGGGAGCTGATGCTAGCCAGCCAAAGGATGGCAGACAAGGGTGAGGTAGTACTGGTTGGAGACTTCAATATTCCAGACGTGGACTGGAGCATCCCAGCAGCAGCATCAACTAGGAGCAGATTTATCCTGGACTCCCTTCAGGGTGCCTTCCTCAAGCAACTGGTCATGGAACCAACTCGGCAGAAGGCAATACTGGACTTTGTGCTCACAAACAGGGACAGTGTGATGGGGTAACAGTGGGGAGCACCTGGGAAACAGTGACCACCAGTCATTGTGGTTTGAAATCACAGAAAGAGCAGAACCAAACCACACAAAACACGTATCCTGGATTTTAGGGGCAGACTTTGGGAAAATGGGGAGATACTTGAAAGAGGCATTAAGGGAATGGGACAGGAATCAGGGGTTGAGGAACATGGGCAGTACTTAAAATGGGATTACAAGAACAACAGAATTATGCATTAAGCAAGTTAGCGAGAAAAAGGAAGAGGAGACCATTATGGTTTTCCAAAGAGGTAGCAAAGAAAGTGAAAGCCAAAAAGATTGCATTCAGGCAATACAAAAGACACAGGCAGAAGGGGATAGGGAGAAGTACCAGGAGAAGCAAAGGAGGCAGGGAGGTGGCAAGGGAAGCCAAAGCTCAGACAGAAGAACACATTGCAAAATCAGTGGGTAGAGGGACAAAACCTTTACAGGTACATAAGTGAAAAAGAAAGACAAAGGAGGGATAGTGAGACTGAAGGGGAGGATGGGGGCGTGTGGAGGATGACAACAGTAAAGCTGACATATTGAACAGGTATTTCTGCTCAGTCTTTACTGAGGAAGAGGAGTGTAATGGGTCTGAAGGAGTACAAGGGTGGAGAATGGTGCAGAAATGGACACAAGTCCCTTTACACGAAAGGGTCCTGAAGGAACTGGAAGTAATAAGAGTTGATAAACCAATGGGGCCAGATGGGTGCACCCCAGGGTCCTTAAAGAACTAAGAGAGGTGGTGGCTGAACCTCTGGCTATCCTGTTTAGCCGATCACTGGAAACAGGGGAGGTACCCAAAGACTGGAGGACAGCAGATGTAGTCCCCTTATAGAAAAGTGGGAACAAAGAGGAAGCAGGGAACTACAGACCAGTCAGCCTCACCTCAGTAGTGGGGAAGATCATGGAAGCACTACTGAAGGAGAGATTGGTGTAACATCTAGTTGTCAATGGACTACAGGACCCAAGGCAGCATGGTTTCACCAGGGGGAGGTCATGTCAGACCAACCTCGTTGAATTTTTTGACTGGGTGACTAGGGAGGTGGATCAGGGGAGGGCAGTGGACATGGCTTATCCGGACTTCAGCAAGGCCTTTGACACTGTGCCACATAGAGGACTATTACACAAACTGGGGAATATGGGTGTGGGCAGGACAGTAGTGTGGTGGGTAGGTAACTGGTTGGGTGGCAGGACACAGAGGGTGGTGGTAAATGGCTGTCACTCCACAGAGGGAAGAGTGACCAGTGGGGTACCACAGGGATCAGTGCTGGGACCGGTCCTATTCAACATCTTCATGAGTGACATTGTGCAGGACCTAGAAGGCAGAATTTCACTGTTCGCTGATGACACAGAGCTCTGTAACAGAGTAGACACACCAGAGGGTGTAGACAGAATGAGAAGCGACCTGCAGAAACTTGAAGAATGGTCAGTGGTTTGGCAGTTGAAATTCAATGCAAAGAAGTGCAAGATAATGCATATGGGGCACAAAAACCCTGGCACAATATATCAGTTGGGGGGTGAGGATATAGCATGCACCAAGCAGGAAAGGGAGCTTGGGGTTGTCATCTCCTGATGACCTCAAGGTAGGGAAACAGTGTGACAAGGCAGCAGGTAAAGCAAATAGGATGCTGGGATGTATAGGCAGGGGCATCACCAGCAGGAAAAGGGAGGTCATAATTCCGCTATACAAGACACTAGTGAGGCCCCACCTGGAGTACAGTGTACAGTTCTGGAGACCATACCTATGTAAGGACATAGACAGGGTAGAGAAGGTTCAGAGGAGGGCAACAAAGATGGTGCATGGATTGCATCACAAGTCCTATAAAGACAGGTTGAAGGAACTGAACATGTACTCCCTGGAGGAGAGGAGTGAGAGGGGATATGTTAGAGACATACAAGTATCTTACAGGGAGGAACAGGGTGCAGGAAAACACTATTTTTAAGCGAAAAAGATGTTCCAGGACTAGAGGGCATGGGATGAAGTTGGAGGGAGGATGATTCAGAGGAAACATGAGAAAGAATTTCTTCACAGAACGGGTGTTGGACAAGTGGAACACCCTGCCAGAGGAAGTGGTGGGGGCTGAAACAATCACGGGATTTAAGAATGCATGGGATAGACATAAAGGAATTCTGGAGGTCAGGGGTAAGGGGCAACAGACTTCTAGGAAAACAAACTGAACTTACAAGCTCAAATGGGCAGACTGGGTGGGCCATAGGCCCTTATCTGCTGACACTGTTTATGTATCTATGTACATTTTAAACTGAATATCAACAAAAATAAAATTACATTTCTTGATTTGAAAATCTTTAAGATGGGGAATGGGGAAGTAGGCACAATACTCTTTTTCCAAACCTACAGATTGTAATAGTCTCCTTGGGGCCAACAGTTGCCAACCTAGCCATGCCCCTAAAAATATTCCCAAAGGACAACTTAGTCACTCCTTGAGAAATTGTGCAAGAGCAGTGTATATGATACAGAGACATACAAATTGGGCATTTTAAAAAAAGAGGTATGGTGTAGAAGTAATAAGTGAAACATTTAGTATTGTAAACAACATGAACTGAGCTGAGACATGAGTGTCCAAACAAAGCCCATATAATGATAGGAGACATGAGTGTGGATTTATGACAAGGTATAGTGTAAGAGCGAACTGTGTTAAGGAGATACTAATGAAAAACTGGGATATTCTGTTAATGGATGAAAAATTGAGAAGCTGCATGGGTAAGAGACCAAAAGTGATATACAGAAAGGCCCATACAGCGGAAAATAAAGTTGTACATAGCTATTTGCAACCTCCAAAAACTGATGGTACTTTGTGGTCTTTACTCCTCCAATGGTACTCTAAAATGTGGAAAGTGCAGAAGTTGCCCATACATTAAAACCACTGAGATCTTTAAGAATCCTATCACTGGAAGAATATATGAAATCAAAGACTTCATAAGCTGTTATTCCACAGGAGTCATCTATATGTTAGAAAGCTCTTGTGATGCTTACTGTATGGGGCACACTATTAGGGAATTTAAAGTACACATGGGTGAGCACTTCAGAAACTGAAATGAAGAGATAGCACTTCTGCTATAGTGCAGCATGTTAATCAAAAACCGGACACCACCCATTATATTAAATTTATTGGCCTTGAAAGGGTCATCATGGAATCGGGGGTGGAGGGGAGAAAAGGATAGGGTAATGGGAAAGTTTATGGATATATGAATTAAAAGTAAAGGGCTTAAATTACTGCATTAATTTGGCTTCATTCTTGTAAATAGTAGGTACTGGTAACCAGAAAGCATGATGTCCCACTGTATGGGTAATGTTTATTCTTGCAAAATAAGTGATAAAAAATAGAAAAAAAGAACAGTCTGGATAAATACAAATATGATGAATTGATTTAGTTTAGATGATTGGCGTCATGCGTGGCACCATTTCTAAATATTGGGTGCCATCAATGTATTGGTCCACAATATATTGCAAGAAACATAGAAACATAGAAACATAGACTTTGATGGCAGATAAGGACCACTTGACCCACCCAGTCTGCCCATTTCCCTACCTACTGGATAAGCTGCAGATTCTAGTTAACCAACAGCCTGTTTCCTATAACCCCCCACTATAATTGCTGTGTGTCTGTCCCATGCATGTTTGAATTCCCCCACTGTTTTAGACCCAACAACCTCCTCAGGAAGGCTGTTCCATGTATCCACCACTCTCTCTGTGAAAAAGAATTTCCTCACATTACCCCTGAGCCGTCCCCCCTCTATCTTTAAACTGTGCCCCCTTGTTCTTACACATCTCTTTTTCTGAAAGATGCTACCCTCCTGGACTTTGTTGATTCCCTTGAGGTACTTGAACGTTTCAATCATGTCCCCCGTCCCTCCTTTCATCAAGGGTATACATATTAAGCCTCTCAGTCTCTCCTCATATGGTTTCTGATGTAGACCCTGCACCATTTTAGTTGCCCTCTTCTGGACTGCTTCCATCCTGTCTATGTCCTCTGTAGATGAGGTCTCCAAAACTGCACACAGTACTCCAGATGGGGTCTCACCAACTGTCTGTACAGAGGGATAACCACTTCCCTTTTTCTACTTGTGATGCCCCTCCCTATGCATCCCAGTATCCCCCTGGCTCTCCTTACCGACTTTTCACATTGCTTACCCACCCTTAGGTCACCTGATATGACTACCCCCAGGTCCCTTTCCATTTTTGTTGTTGTTAGTACCTCCCCTGCTAATGTGTACTCTTCTCCTGGGTTTTTGTTTCCCAGGTGCATTACTTTGCACTTCTTTGCATTGAATCTAAGTTGCCATATGTCTGACCATTCCTCCAACCTTGCCAAGTCCCTTCTCATCTTTTCTACCCCCTCTTGTGTATCAACTCTGTTACAGATCTTTGTGTCATCTGCAAAGAGACATACCTTTCCCTCCAGACCCTCTGCAATGTCACTTATAAAGATGTTAAAGAGGATTGGACCCAGTACTGAGCCTTGAGGTACTCCACTAGTAACCCCCCTTTCTTCGGAATGTGTTCCATTCACTATTACCTACTGTGTCCTGTGTACTGTATAATATATTTATTATACAGTATATATGCATTTTAAATATCTCTGTATAAAACAATTAGTTACATTTGTTTCTTTAAGTAAAGTACCTGTCATTTGCCATGTTGCTTTTAAATTCACTTTGCACTTATTGTTAAATGCACTTATTAAGGTATTTAAACAGTGAGATACTCATGCACGTTGTCTTGGAAGAAGCATGGCAGTGGTACATGTGAAATGTAAAATGTGATGACATTTGCTGCTGCCACCATGAGGGTGGAATGCTTGGAGCCGGAAGATTTTTTGTACACTTTGGCACTCTTAGTAAATTGTATAATAGACCTTGGACCTGGGTGCTCAGGCTTTTTTTGAATATGTTGCCTGAGTTTACAAATAGCACCAAGTCAATTTTCCCAGTGCAGCCATCTTTGTTTGCTTGTCTGTAAAAAAGCCAATACATTTTGACAAATTGTCAGTTAAAGCTCCCAACCCTGAAACAATGGGGCACCTGGGAGGTTTTTCTAGATTCTTGTGCTCTTTTGGAGGTGCATAAAAGACTGGAGTTGTTGGATATGGTGTCCACAAAAGGGTGAATTCTTGCTCTGTAATGCTTTCCTCCAGTTTTGTTTCATTTAGAATTTCAGAAAGTTCCCCTTTATAAGAATCAGTTGGACTATATGGGAGCCTGCAGTGACTTTTGTTATCACGAAGCAAGTTATCCCCCATTTCTATGAATTGTCCACCATTTATAACCACAACATTACCTCCCTTGTAAGCAGGATTGATAATTAAATCCTCCCTGCTGTCAAGGGAGTGCAGTGCATGTCTTTCACCCATATTAAGATTTGGGGTATTTTCATTTTTGTTATTGTTGGTCAAAATCTTGTTTACTTCTGAAAAAAAAAACAGTTTTTCGAAGACTAGTATATCTGAGTTAAAGTTGTTAGGGCAGAAAACTGATTTCAGATTAAAGTTTTTACTGCTTCTCTGCCACAAATTGTTCACATCACATGCACTTTGCATTTTTAATCCCTCAGCAAGAGTGATATCAATGTTTTCAGCTTGCCTGTTTTGGTTGCACCAAGTTGCTTTGACAAGAAATTTGTTGGAGGACTTTACAGCAACAGTACATTGCCGATGGCAATCACATTGCCATGACAAAGTGCCAACAAACACAACGGCTGGAGTCATGTACTGCTTGTGCACCCCCGGACTTTTAGATTCCTAACTCAGGGGGGGGGGCAGATGTCAGGGAACAGTGATCAAACCTAGGAGTCGATGAATTCGTTCACCGATCCCACAACCTGTTCGACACTGTAGGTGTCAAATGGGTTGAGTCGCTGTGGGGGATTCGTTGTAATAGCATCACTGTTATCATGGTATACGGCCTGTTTTCACCATACAACTCCATCAGTGTTTCTAAATTTCTTTGGTCCTGGGGGCTCCATACTTCATCATCCCAAATCAATGGATTTTCCTGTTCTCTCATAGTCGGATCTCTTGATGGTGAAAAGTGATGACATAATCGTATTCTCCTAAAAAACTTTTAAAAATCCACATTTATATCAAAAGCATTGGGGAGGGGAGTTGACATGAAGGAAAGTCATTTTTTAAGTAGATTGCATTCTTCTAAAGTAAGTTATTTTGCTGAGATGTTTATTATTTGTTTGATGTCATCTTCTTTCTGTGTGAACATCGTACTGGTTCTGCCCTGTTATTTGCCCTTTGTACCCCTGCGTGTGCTCCTTTTCTTGAAGTGCCTATTTTTTGTTTTGTTTGTTGGTTGGGTTCCCTAAACAAAAACCAAAAAACACTAGTGCCTGATGTCAACGGTGTCTCTTCACAGTTAGCGGTTTGGATTTCTGATGAACTCACTCTGGTAGTTTGTTGTTGGTTGCTTGATTCTTTGTTTTCACTTTTGCTTTTATTCCTGGTTTTATAGGATACCTTCTTTCTCTGTCTTGAAAGCCCCTAACTTTGGAAATGTGCCTTCCCCATTGGCCAGCTGAAGAAGTGACCTAATTCATAGTTCTTGTTATCTCTCTCAATCTTTCCCTGTTTTCTTTCAATCAGTGTCCTCTTTTATTTTATTTTATTTTTTAACAGTTTGTCAAGTTCTTTAGATATTGGAAGAGCTTTATTCTTATCAAGCTCTTTCTTTAAGACCTCAGTCTCCTTTATGAGTGCTTCATATTTGATGGTATCCTCCCTCACTATCAATCTGGTGAAAATTCAGAAACATTCCCTTGCTGCTTTTTCCCACGCCTGTCTCAAGCTCAAATGGTGTGATAAGGGCACATAGCCCCCTGGGGAGCTGTTCTTTTCCTGGGTATGTGTCTAGTGTTGCTATGTTGTAAGTTAAATTTAACTCTGTTGTTAAAAGTCTCTCTAGTTTCATAAATGAAAATTGAACTGAATCTGTATTGCTTCACTGTTCTGGGTCAACCTTGTTATCAAATGGCTAGCTGCTGGCAGTGCAGGTGGGCTCTTAGATGTTGAATTAACTTAATCAGTGCCTGCTGTTGCCTCAGAGGTTGCCAAGAAAGAGAAGCGGTTGGACCACAGTGGGCTCAGGGAGGGTGAGGGTGGTGGAACAGAGGTGCATCCCCTAGTTGTACCTCTCCACAATTCCTATGCCATTCTGGCAAAGTGTGGTTCCTCTATGGAGGCAGCTGCAGTGGAGACCAAGGAGGATGCTGGGAACCTCCACAAAGAAGACCCACAGGAGGGTGGGATGGGAACCCACAGGGGAAGGAAACAACTCCTGGTGGGGGACTCCATTGTTAGGAAGGTAGAATTGGGGGAGGAAGGGGAGAGGGAGGTAAGGTGCCTGCCTGGCACCATGGCTTGGAAGGACAGGGAGCAAATCCTCAGGATTGCTGGAGCAGCTGCACAGGGGAAGGAGCTGGATGTCATTGTCCACCTAGGAACAAATGACCTGGCTAAGAAAGGGATTAGACCAGTGCAGGAAGAGTTTGTGGAATTCAGGAGGGCCTTAGACAAGTAGCACGCACAGTAACCTTCTTAGAGGTGCTGCCCATCTATGACATAGGAGAGGCTAGGGTGTTCTGCACCATGGGATTCAATCAGTGGTTGAAAAACTGGTGCAGAGCTCAGAGATTTGGCTTCATTGGGGACTGGGGGTCCACCTGGAATGATGCAAGCCTATACTGGCATGATGGGCTTCATCTGTCCAAGAGGGGAACCAGGATCCTAGGTGATATGTTTAAATGCTTCATTGGCAAGCATTTAAACTAGCCAAGGGGGGAGGCACTGGAAAGGAGCAGGGAAATCCTAGCCCCCCCCAAAAAATCATGGTAGTAAGTACAGTAAACACCAACATAGAGGTGGCGATAGGGAGAAGGGCAGGGGTAAATGGTGAAAGTGACAAAGGCAAGAGGGGCATGGATGGGGCAAAAAGGAGTACGGTCATCAGGAAATGGAGGGTAATGAGTACCAATGCCCATAGTCTGGGCAACAAGCTCCCTGAGCTAGTGGCCTTGATGGAAGAGGGATGCCTAGATATTGTAGCAGTCACAGAAACATGGTACACAGAGAACCATGACTGGGATGTTAACATACCAGGGCACATAACCTACAGGAGAGATAGGCAGGAGGGAAGAGGGGAGGAGTAGCTCTCTATGTAAGGGAAGAGATAAAAGCAACTGAACAAAAGAGTAAACAGGGAGGAGAGGAGGCACTGTGGGTCACCTTGAAGACTGGAAAGGACACCACAATCTGCACAGGGGTTGTGTACAGACCCCCATGTCAGGGGGAGGGAATGGACAAGGATATGATAGAAGGCATTCTTAGGATGGCAGAGAAAGGGGAGATACTGTTTATGGGAGACCTGAATATGCCAGATGCTAACTGGAACACATTTGCTGCAGCCACATCCAAGAGCAGGGCCATTCTCGATGCCCTACAGGTGGCAGGCCTCAGACAGCCAGTTTCAGAACCCACTCATGAGGGAGCAATCTTAGACCTTGTAATCTCAAATGGGGGCAGTGAGAGGATCTCAGATCTAGAAGTGGGTTGCCATCTGGGAACAAGTGACCATCAAACAGTGTGGTTCACATTAAACTCAGCCACAGAGTCAAGCCTTACAAAAGTGAGGGTACTGGACTTCAGGAGGGCTGACTTTGGCAAGATGGGAGAGTGCCTCAGAAAAGCACTAGCAAACAGGCTAGAAGGAGGGGTGGAGCAACAATGGGGAATCATCAAAACTGCCATCACAGAGGCAATAAGCCTTTGTGTGAAGCAAATAAACAAATCAAAATGAAAGAAAAAGCCACTATGGTTCTCAAAAGAGGTGGCTGGGAAAGTCAAGGAGAAAAAGATAGCATTCAGGAAGTATAAGGAAACACAGAAGGAGCAGGAAAGAGAGCTGTACCAGTTAAGGCAGAAGGAAGCAGGAAGGGAAGTCAGAATAACAAAGGCCCAAACTGAGGAAAAGATAGCCAACTCAGTTAAGAAGGGGGATAAAACCTTTTATAGGTACATCAGAGAGTGTAGAAAGACAAAGGGAGGGATAGTGAGGCTGAATAGAATGAATGGTGGGTGGGCAGAGGGGGACAGTGAAAAAGCAGGGATACTGAATGAATATTTCTGCTCAGTATTCACAAAAGAGGAGGGAGAAATGCCTAATCCAATTAACAGAAGCACTCTTGATAGGGGGGTTGATCCCAGTCCTTTCACAGAAGAAAGGGTTCTGCAAGAACTCCTAAAACTGAAGGTGGACAAAGCAATGGGGCCTGATGAAATTCACCCCAGAATTCTAAAAGAATTAAGGGGAACTAGTGAAACCACTGACTACTCTTTTAATAAATCATGGAGGATGGTGTGGTACCCAAGGACTGGAGAAAGGTGGATGTGATTCCCCTTCACAAAAGTGGGACCAAGACAGAGGCAGGAAACTATAGACCTGTCAGTTTGACCTCTGTGGTAGGGAAAGTGATGGAGTCACTTCTGAAGGAAAGAATTGTTGAGTACCTTGAGGCCAGTGGGGCACAGGACCCAAGGAAGTATGGGTTCACAGTGGGAAGGTCATGTCAGACGAACCTAATAGATTTCTTTGACTGGGTGACCAAAGTAGTAGACCAGGGAGGGGCTGTGCACATGGCCTATCTAGACTTTAGCAAGGCATTTGACACAGTCCCACACAAAAGATTAATAGACAGATTAACCAGCCTGGGAGTGGGTCCCAGGGTGGTAGCCTGGGCAAAACATTGGCTGGACAACAGGACACAGAAGGTAATTGTAAATGGAGTCCACTCTGAAGAAAGAGGGGTTACTAGTGGAGTACCGCAGGGTTCAGTACCTGGTCCAGTCCTTTTTAATGTCTTTATAAGTGACATTGCAGAGGGACTGGAAGGAAAAGTATGCCTCTTTGCAGATGACACAAAGATCTGCAACAGGCTTGATACACAAGGAGTCATGGAAAGGATGAGAAGGCACTTGGCAAGGTTGGAGGAATGGTCAGAAGTATGGCAGCTAGGATTTAATGCAAAGAAGTGCAAAATAATGCACCTGAGAAACAAGAACCCAGGGGAAGATTACACAATGGGAGGGAAGGTAGTAACAACAACAAAAAAGGAAAGGGACCTGGGGGTAATCATATCAGATAACCTTAAGGTTAGCAAGCAATGTGAGAAGGCAGTAGGGAGGGCTGGGGGTATACTGGGATGCATAGGGAGAGTCATCACCAGCAGAAAACAGGAAGTTGTTATCCCTCTGTACAGACAGTTGGTGAGACCCCATCTGGAGTACTGAGTCCAGTTCTGGAGACCCCATCTCCACAAGGACATAGACAGGATAGAGGTAGACCAGAGGAGGGCAACTAAAATGGTGCAGGGTCAGCAAGAGAAGCCGTACGAGGAGAGACTAAAGGAGCTTAATATGTATACCCTTGAAGAAAGAAGGGAGAGGGGGGACATGGTAGAAACTTTTAAGTACCTCAGAGGAATCAACAAAGTCCAAGAGGGTAGCATCTTTCAAAAAAAGAGACGTGCAAGAACAAGGGGATGCAATTTAAAGATGGGGGGGCAGTTCCGGGGCAATGTGAGGAAGCATTTTTTTCACAGGGAGTGTAGTGGATGCATGGAACAGCCTTTCTGAGGAGGTTGTGGGGTCTAAAACTGTGGGAAAATTCAAGGATGCATGGGACAGACATAAGGCAGTTCTGGTGGGGGGTAGGAAGAAATAGGCTGTTGGTTAACTAGGATCTGCGGCCTATCCTGTAGGTAGGGAAATGTGCAGACTAGGTGGGCCAAGCGGTCCTTATCTGCTGTCAAAGTCTATGTTTCTATGTTTGTATGGTGCAGCCAGTAGTTAATTGCCAGATCAGTGTATTCCCAAAAATGTGGCATTTACTCAAGTTCAAGATGATGCAACCTTCTAGGGTCAGCTAAACCCAAAGAATACAACTACTTTACCAATAGAAAATTTGAAGGTAAGCACTCAGAGACTAACACTACACAAACCAGTTCTACATGTAGATGTTAAAATAAATTTTAACATATATCACAGCCACAAATTCCAAAAATAGAAATATTTATCACCCCTGAATGAGGAGGATAAGACAAAATTGTAGTGCAGGAGAAAGGGGTAGCTATCCCAACAAAGTAGCAGTGTAAAAAACACATTCATTTGCAATCCCTCATGTATATCAGATAGAGCGATACTAGCTGTGCAAAAAGTACAAATAGACTATATCTCAATTAATTGCCTCTCACCCATCTGTCAGCGTCCACTGCCCTGGTGCTTCAATACATGAGCTTCATTAGGGGGCATGTCTAGGATGCTAGCCTCTCCCATTTTGTAGTAGCAACTGTCACCCAACTGCATAATAACAGATTGCTGAAAAGGTTTTTTTAGCCAGCCTCTTCAGAGCCACGGATTCTGCTAACCAGTAAGACTGTTTTGGGTTAAATTCCCACAGCAGGCTTACTGGTTATCATGGCATTATGGGAGCATGTAAAGAACAAGTGTAAAGTGTCAAACACGCATAGTTATACAACACAAACTTCTCAAAAACACATATTAGAAACACACATCTACCAATACACAAATTCAAATGCATTATTCTTTAGAAGGGGTACTGTGGGTAGTACAACATATAAGGAAATACTTATGAATTAGTACATGTTTGCAAAAAATACTTATGTATCCCAGTTTGTGAAGCAGAAATCGGGATGCCAACAGCAGAGCTCCCAAGCAGTAATTAGAAGATCTCTTTTGAATGTAAGCCTCCCCTGTGGCTGAGTACCTAACTTCTTTGTCTAAGATGTGTATATTCTAAGTAATACAGTCGTACCAACCAGGATGCAATTCAGTACTTTGTAGTATTAGTAGAACAAGAACAGTGCAATTCAGTGGCAATTAATCTCTTTTGTCATGCAGTATTTTGTGACGTATCATTTATTGCAAAATACTGCATTGCATCTTGGCTGGCTCTGCTGTAGATAACAATTTATTTCAGAGTGACCCATCATAGCGACTGTTGCATTTTTATTGATTTTAGACTTACACAGTACTTTCATTTTACTCCAGCTTACTGTACTCTTATCATCTGGGACATTACAGTTATATACAAAAGTTCTTTGTTCTTTGAAGTAGTGTTCACATCTTTACCCTAAGAATGTATGTTATCTTTTTCTTTGTTGATTGTTAGTTATCTTCTATTAAATACATTCTCAAAATGACAGTTCATTGTAAATATGCTCTGATGTCATTGAGATTGCCTAAATCATGGACTAAACTGGACCTCCTTGATTCATACTATATGTGATGACCTTAGGATTTGGAGAAAAATGCACAGGGGACATTGAGCAAAAAGACATTCCAAGATCACCTCAAAAGAGTCTGTTATTCCCTCCTTCTTTTCCACACATCAGGAAACTATTTATTTTGTTGAGACATCTAAAAGAGATATAATGTTGGAAAATCTCATACCAATATGTGCTATGATACAAACTGTCTTTTAGATTCTATAGAACCCAGTACTGTGAAAGGTGTTCTTCTTAACATTAGGTCACTATCTATGAAATCATTGTTAGTTTATGATCTTATGTTAAAGCACTGCTTTGATTTTTTGTGCAGTAGTGAAGTTTGACAACAAGATGATGGCTGTACATATATCCTCTCATAGACTTCTGTGCCCTGAGCTTCACCTTCTTACATGCTTAGGCATAGGAAGCAGGATGGTGGAGTGGAAATCTTAATAAAAAAAATCACTAAATTGTATGTACAGTATTCCCCTTCTGTTGCTGCCCTAGCATTTGAAAACATTGCTTTAGTTTTATCCAAGTTTGTAAAACTGGCAGCGGTCTATCAACCCCCAAAATATTTAACTAAATGTCAGTCAGAACTTTTTTTTACTTTTTTTCTGGGACATTCTCAAGTGCAGAATGCAGATCAAGCCTTACTTATTGGAGGCTTTGGCTTTCATACTGATGTAAAATCTAATAAACGTGCTGGGGATTTTATCGACCTTCTTGACTGCCAAGGGTCTTCACATGTTTCTTTTCCCATGCATGTAGCAGGTCATACACTTGATTTAGTATTTTCTAATGGCTTATGATGGGATCAGTTAAACTGTAATAATTGTTCTTCATTTACCACGCTTTAATTACTTTTTTAATGGGGCAATATGAGCAAAACAATCTGAAAAAACGAAAACAAAATAGGTATGATCTGTTTGATCAACAACTTCAAACACATATGTTTTCTTCAGCTTTTGGGATCTGATGCACTGGTTCATCTTTTTTTTTCAGTTTTCTTTCTGGCACTCCAGCCAGGGAGAGGATGTATCCCATATCAACCCAGGACTCCACAAGCCACCCACCACCCAAGCACTCCCCCCAGCTGCCTGGTCCAGGAGGACTGTGACTTACCCTCATGGTGAGGTCTTCTGAAGGGAAATGCCTATATAAATAACCCTTGGATACCTGGCCAAGACTTATCCTGTGGCATTATTTTGAAGTGCAGGATACTTGAGGTTTTGACAATGTTAGGCTCCTTCCTGAAGAAGGGATTTTCAGTGTGAGTTTGCCTCACCAAGGTTCAGACATGCAATGACTTTCAAGGCACACCACCATGTACCCATGTGCAGCTGTACTAATATCCTGCCAAGCCTCAGACCCTGTATAAGCAGATGTTGTCAGGTGCACTGGCTCCTGGCCACCACCAGGAATCAGACTATTGCCAACATCCTCTCCCCATCCACCCAGGAGGAAGAGGAGGACAGTCCATCAGACACTCATTCACCTCTCTCCCAGCTGACCCTCCAATGCCCCATGCTTGTTCTTAAACCTGGATCATTGGCACTACAAGCTGTAGCACTACCATTTCCACCAACAGGCCAACTTCACTGCTTTATCCATAACTAGATATTTTATGACATCATTTTTGTAATTGCATGATTTTAAGATGAAGTTGCCCTTTCTATTTGTATCTTACTAGTTTGTTTATTTTTATGTGCTGTTCACTGTTTATCTGTACTGTTATGGTGCCCTTTGAACAGAGCTCTGAGCCATTTTTGGGAAATGCACTTTTAGTTGGTAGGTAGGTACAGTAAGGAGATTTTTATTCAATGTTCACAGCACCTGTGCATCATAAATAACAAAACAGAGACCTGTAAATACAATAACAAGATAAAGAAGAGAACAGTAGAAAAGAAAAATAGAAAACAACTATTCATTATACATTAAAATTAGTTGTACCACGGATAAAAGCAAAAATACAGAAATGATCAGAAAGGTAAGAGAGAGATGTGTTTCTTTAGTCTGTTTTTAAAAATAGAAACATTTCCAGCAGCATGACTATCATCCGGCAAAGCATTCCAGAGGACTGGGGCAGCAATTACAAAGGCCCTTTGTCCCACAGAGTTTAAGTTTTCTAGTGGCTCCTGAAGAAAGCCCTATCCTCGGGATCTCAAATCCCTGGTGGGTGCATAGGGAGTCAGAAGCTTATTTTAGAAATAGAGAAGTTTTACAAATAGAGTTGATTGAATTGAACTGACTCCCTACATAAACCAACTGGGGTAAGGAGCTTTTTTGTTACTGATTGCCTTTGAGAGTGCTGCTCATGCTGGTTCTGGTTTTATCAGCCCCTCCCCCCTTACATTATATGCACCCTGTGGAGAATGCAGTTCGCAAAGTTGTCATGAGCCTTGGACTATTATTTGTGTATCTATGTTAGTAATTGTTGCTTCGCTGCCTTCTGGGCCAGGTCTACCTACAGATATAGACACAGACACACACACACTCTCTCGAATTCAGATAACTTTATTGACATGAAAAGTTAAGCCGGTATTGCCAAAGTTTATTTTCTCTCTCTCCCCCTCTCTCTCGCTCTCTCTCTCCCTCCATACACTTTCTCTCTCTGTCTCTCACTTTCTTTCTCTCTCTCTCTCTCTCTCTCTCTCCCTTACAAAAGAGACTTTGGTCTCGATGGGGCTTCCCAGTTACCTAAAAGTTATGTAAGTAAAAATAAATACATGTGTTAAAAATAAATACAGTACATGTGTTATATTGGCATATGCTGTGCTCTGCAGACAGCCCAGCTCCTGTGAAATTTGTAATGCTGATACCCCAGCAGCCCTGCTGGGACCTCTAACAACAAATCATAAGTCTACAGACTTGTGACTCTCTCATAAAACTAAGCACAGTGACCTGCAAATATTTAGTCTATTGTATGCGTGTTCAAACTGCACTTGAGAAAATTGGGATAACATCCTAAAATACTTAAATGCCCCAGAACAAAATATGGAATGCATAGGACACGTACAATTTCTTGTCCATGCTTAGTTTAGCAAAAAATGCAGTGGAGGCAGACAGTTCTTTGGTTGGCTGTCAATCATGTTTTGTTTTTGTAAAGACTAGCAACCTCTGTCTATCTGCATTTTGATTTCATATCTAAGCAGCAGGAGGCTGAACTTTTAATAAGAAAGATGTTTTCATTATTCTTGACCTCTGACTTCAAGTTCCTATAGCCCCAGAAATTTGAATTCCAGGACATTCAAAACAAATAATGTTGGCCAAGAAATCATACTGCTCCCAAACTAAGCAGCTGAAATCTTCTTAGACCCCCACCCTTAATGTTCCTCTGGATTTGATCTGAAGCTGGTGAACATGCCTTTGCATTTAGCAGCCCGTTTTCCTGGAACAGTCTCTTTGCAGATCTTGGAGCAAGATTTACTATAACCATTTCCACAAGCTACATACAGGAGCAATCCTGTCTGCAGATCACTATAAAAACAGTTATGTCTATACCATTTGTGGATATCTTGAGACACTTTCAATTCAAACTGTTGACCCTATAGAGGAAACATTGTTTTGATTGTGTTGTGATGCAGGAAAGTGATACACTGTACGTCTTATTGATTTTTTTATCATATTCATTGCAAGAGAATGGGCCCAATTTTCAAAGTTTCTATGAATGACGCAAGCGCTTGTGTCATGGGGAATGGTGCAAGATGCTGCTTAAGGTGTGCTGACAGCAATTCTCAAATACAACCTGTGTCAAATACAGGCTGTGTGTGCTAAAGGGTGCGTGTGCCATTCTTACAGCACAAATTGAGCTGCAGCATGGTACCAGGGGGCTTGCCGCAGACACAAACTGTCATGTCCCCTAATTCAGGATTCTCTAAACCCTCCCAGAGGGCATACATCTAACTACCCTTAGACCATCCAGGACTGGTCTAAGGGTACTTAGAAATGTGTCCTCTGGAGTTTAGAGAACTTGAGCCACCCCTGTAGCCCACCCTGGGTGGCAGGGAACATGTGCAATGGCCCCCCCAGCCCCAATCCCCTTTTCATTAAATGTAATTACATGCCTGGTGGTCTAGCATATCCCCCCTAGCCCTGATTTCCTTTTTAATAAATGTAATCATGTCCCTGGTGGTCTAGCAGACTCCCACTGTCCCAATCCCCTGTTTACTAATCATGTCCCTGGTGGTCTAATGGACCTTTTCCCTATCCCCGATCTGCCCATATAATATGACATATAGCATTCCCTGGTGGTCTAGTGGACTCCCACCCCCCCGGCAGGCAGTGATCCACCACCCCACTCCACCCATCTGTTTCCCAAGCTGGCACAGCCCTCTGCTCTACACCACAGCTGGCTGCTGACTGCACTGCCAATGAGAGCATACTGTAACAGCAGATTGTACAGTATATGCTCATTGACAGCTCAGTCGGCGGCCAGCCATGGTGTGTGTATGTTTGTGCATGTCTGTGTGTATGTGCATGTGTGTGTGTGTTGTCTTGAGCTGTGCTGTTGCAGTCTGATCTGGACAGTGGGCAACAACTGTGTGCCAGCTGTCAAGACAGTCAGTGTCTGGTCATTGGTAGTCCTTGGTGGCATTCCATAAAATAAAAATAAAAAATACGAATAAAAAATTTGAAAAAAAAAATAATTAAAAAATAACATAAAAAATACAACAGAAAAATGTCTTCATCACCCAGGTGGTTGAGCCATGTAGCAAGCATTCAGAATTGAAGCAACAGAGAAACCAAGGAGAGGATGGCATGGGATTATCCAGTAGCATCAAAGAAAAAACAAAGTGGAGTGAACTTGGTCATAGACTCTCTGCCTCAGTGGGTACTACTAGTATAGATGAAGGTGACAGTAGTTAAACAGTCTGTAAATTATCACACATTGGAAGAACTACTTGCAGTGGCACTGTAAGGATTGCAACACAAGCTATCATTGTAGAAAAAAAGGAAAAAGAAAGGAGTGCATCTGGTAGTGTCACAGGTAGAAAAGGAGGAGCAAAGTGACTTGGCAGAGCTTGGGGACAGAGATACAGCTAATGAGTAATATCTGATAAAGGTGATAGCAGCACCAGTTCTGGGGAGGAGAAGGAGCTGAAACAGGTGGGAGCCGGACTTGAGGCAGGTGCATGTAAGAGGTCAAAAAAGACCAAAAGTGGTGATAAAAAAGAAAAAAGAAAATGGCCACAAAATGACAAGGGGAAATACAAGAACCTGAAATTATAGCAGATAAAGACACAGGCAAGACTGTTGGCCCAGGACACATGGTACAGAAAGAAGAACTATTCCCTGACCCTGAAGAACTGGTGGAGGGTGATGTGGAAGCAGGCCACAGTGGTCTGTCCATTAGGCAAGAGCACAGAATGCTAGGAGAAAAGACTAAAACAGTGATGTCAGTGGTATAGGATTTCTTTTGAGTGGGCAAAGAATCACAGACACATGTAGTGTGTCTTTGATGTAAAGACAGATTGAGTTAGAGTAATGAGGGAAGAAGGCTGGGAACATCTACTATGAAAAGGCATTTGCTGAAGTTCCACAGACCTCACCATGAGAAGGCATGCCAGCACGTGGTGCTAACAGCAGTACCACTAGGCAGGGAAGCTGATTTATTTATTTATTTATATAAGAGTTTTACCAGGAAGACACACTGAGCAGAGTACTGCTCGATTCCAGGTGTGACCAGGGGGAAGGGGACAATAGGGATAAAATAGGTAAAAGCAATATACAGTCAAGACGAATATACAAGCAACAGAGAAGCTAAGTACAGTGCAACAGTAAATACAGGATAAATTGGGGCAGCAAGTAGGTAAGATGGCACATTCAAACATGCATCTAGTATGGAACTAACACTTCTGCCAATACATACAGCATAGTCATTTGCCACAGGCACAGGTGGAGGAGAAATGCACTATAATAAGAGGATTGAGGTGCCAGGTTGGGGGCATGAACCTGATGGCAGCAGGGAGGGAGTTCCACAGTATGGGCATGCAATGTCTGAAGGCTGCCTGACTGGCAGAGGAGGACATGCGTGGCACTGCCAGGAGGCAGGTGCCAACATTTCTAAGGAGGTATGCAGAAGGGGTCTGGGTGGTAAGGGTAGAGGCGATCGTACATCAGCAAAAATCCACTTCACTGATGTACGCTCCTGGCGCACAGCAAAAGGGTGCTGGGAACTTAAATTTTTTTGTTTATGTGGGGGGCTGTGTCCCCTGCACCCCCCCACTAAAGATTCTCAACTCCAGGGGGATGCTTGTCAGGGAGGGTGACAAACAAACAAAAAAATAAAAATCTCAGACTGGCGCAAAAATTCCAATGCATCTAGCACCGAACCCAGCACCCTCCCAACCTTAGCCTGCCATGAACCCCCCATGCCACACTGCCAGTTTGGCAACCCACCATCGTGCTACAACTCGCAAACCCTCCCTCCCCTTCCGCTCATCACACGACATGCTCATTCTCCCCCACACGCTCATATACATATAGCTACAGGATGTCGATATAACCCACATTCACCCCCCCCCATCCACTAGCCCTGAGAACCGGTACCACTACTGAGTCATCCTTTTTGTAGGTGCTCCATAGTGATCGCCCCTCTCATGGGATACCCCTACCAAGTAGAAGTGGAACCAGCTGGTGGCCTCAGTAGAGAGCCCAGCAAGAGAGAGAGCCTGTCCAGGAGGAGAGCATGGGAGACAGTGTCAAAAGCCTTTGCCAGGTCGATAAAAATAGTAGAGATGATGTGGCCTTTATCCATCCCAGCAAGAATGGAATCTGTGAGCCATAGGAGGAAAGTGGTGGTGGAGTGGGACTTCCTGAAGCCAGACTGGAAGGGTGTAAAGAAGGAGGAGGAGAAGTCAAGAAATGTGGAAAGTTGTGAGAATATGAGGTGCTCCTGGATTTTTGCCAGTGTAGGGAGGAGGGAGATTGGTCAGTAGTTACCGGGGCAGAGGGATTGACACCCTTCAGAAGTGGGATGATGGTTGCATGCTTCCATTCCGATGGGATCGATGATATGGAGAAGGAGAGATTGAAAAGAGTAAACAGGGGGGTGGCAATGGCAGGAGCAGCCAGGAAGAGCATTTTGGAGTCCAGCCCAGAGGGACATTTGCCCTTAGCAGGGTTTAGGGCAATCAAGATGTTGTAAACGTCCAGTGGGGAAACCTGACAGAAGGAGAAGGAGGAGGCAGGAGAATTGGCCTGTGCGTTGCTGCTGATGATGATAATGATGGTGGGCAGGGGAAAAGACCGTTAGGGGAACATGTAGAGAGAAAGAGGAAGAAAGTCATGTGGATGCACAACTGTAGCACCTTCCATTCATCAGCTCTTTAGCCCATGGGCTCCCACACTTCTGAGGGGCAAGTCCCCAGCCAGTTCCACCTTCAGTGGTGGCAAAAATAGGGATGCTGCACTCTTGTTTCAACTCAGACTTCTTCAGATTAATCTTTTGTGAATTTTTGGCAGGCCCACACAGGTGGAATAAATAATTCTGTGGGCAACGTTGCTCATTAAACCAGCATGTACAACACTTACGTATGACATATCAGGAAGCCTTGTACATATGTGGCACTGTCCCAGGGCACACAGTTTTTGGAACCAGTAGTGCACACTGTGGGATGCTACACTGCTGTCTTCACTCAATCTTCAAAATGTTGGTGAATTTTTGACAGACCTACATAGGCCAAATAATTGTTGGAGCAATGTTGTCCATGAAACCAGTGTGTACAACACTTATCCGGATAGCGGGGCACTGGACCCAAAGCAGCATGGATTCACAGCAGGAAGGTCATGTCAGACAAATCTAATCGATTTCTTTGACTGGGTGACCAAAGTAATAGACCAGGGAGGGGCTGTGGATATGGCCTACCTAGACTTTAGCAAGGCATTCGACACAGTCTCGCACAAAAGATTAATAATCAAGTTAGCCAGCCTGGGAGTGGGTCCCAGGGTGGTAGCTTAGGTAGAAAACTGGTTGCACAACAGGACACAGAAAGTAATAGTGAATGGAACACATTCTGAAGAAAGGGGTTACTAGTGGAGTACCTCTAGGCTCAGTATTGGGTCCAGTCCTCTTTAACGCCTTTATAGGTGACATTGCAGAGGGTCTGAAGGAAAGGTATGCCTTTATGGATGACACAAAGATCTGTAATAGAGTTGATACACAAGGGGTAGAAAGGATGAGAAGGGACTTGGCAAGGTTGGAGGAATGGTCAGACATATGGCAACTTAGATTCAATGCAAAGAAGTGCAAAGTAATGCACCTGGGAAATAAAATCCAGGAGAAGAGTACACAATAGCAGGGAGGTACTAACAACAACAATAATGGAAAGGATCTGGGTGTAGTCATATCAGATGACCTAAAGGTGGGTATGCAATGTGAGAAGTCAGTAGGGAAAGCCAGGGGATACTGGGATGCATAGGGAGGGCATCACAAGTAGAAAAAGGAAGTGGTTATCCCTCTATACAGACAGTTGGTGAGACCCCATCTGGAGTACCGTGCATTTTGGAGACCTCATCTACGCAAGGACATAGACAGGATGGAAGCAGTCCAGAGGAGGGCAACTAAAATGGTGCAGGGTCTACATCAGAAACCATATGAAGAGAGACTGAGAGAGCTTAATATGTATACCCTTGATGAAAGGAGGGACGGGGGACATGATAGAAACTTTTAAGTACCTCAAGGGAATCAACAAAGTCCAGGAGGTAGCATCTTTCAGAAAAGAGATGTGTAAGAACAAGGGGCACAATTTAAAGTTAGAGGGGGCGGCTCCAGGGGTAATGTGGGGAAATTCTTTCACGGAGAGGTGGTGGACAATGGAACCGCCTTCCTGGAGAGGTTGTGGGGTCTAAAACAGTGGAGGAATTCAAACATGCATGGGACAGACATAAGGCAATTATAGTGGGGGGTTGCAGGAAATAGGCTGTTGGTTAACTAGAATCTGCAGCTTATCCAGTAGGTAGGGAAATGGGCAGACTGGGTGGGCCAAGTGGTCCTTATCTGCCATCAAAGTCTATGTTTCTATGTTTCTATGTAGCTGTGGCATAACAGGAAGCCTTATACAAGTTGCACAATTTTTGAAACCAGTAGCCTACGCTGATGGATTCTATACTAATATTTTGTGGGCATACATAGACACTACAGACCATTTTATTTTGAGCATTGTTAGCCTTGTACTCTAGTTTACTAGCACTGTCTATGTTTGGCACCGACTGAACGGACATAATTGTTGGAACCAGTAGCCCAAAATGTGGGCCATTGCATCATCCTGCTGGTTTGGGTGCTTCATCAGCCCAGTGCTTTATGTTATTTCATTTTTGTCCCATTTCCTAATGTTTTTTAGTGGTTGAACCAGTGCAAACTAGTCCACTGGTAAGGGAACTTTAGTTAACTTTACCTGCTTTGACAGTCAAAGTCTGCATGGTTGAACTTTGGGAGATTCGCAACTGCCTACTGAATAGCTATCTACTAGGACTACTTCTAATGGCAGTAACTCTGTCAAAAAGAGAAAACATTTAGGGGCTAGGGAGATCCAAACTGTATCTTTCCAATTTGTTTTTATTGCACAATTTCTGTTCAGTATTATAAGTGTCTAATCTGTATATTTTTGCATAGGGTGTACCACCAATAAAATGTACAACATACGCATCTCTAGTGATTATTTATTGATTGATTGATTTATATATTTATTATTTTATTTTATTGATTGGGAAAGTAGCGACAGTCAATTCTGCCTATTTTCAAGGGGGGGGGGAGCAGGGAGGATACAGATAAAAACTAACATATTGAATCAGATTAAGCTGTTGGGGGTATTTTTAGTGAATGGGGGAATCTGGCCAGGACACTGGGGAAATTCTCCTGCTGTTTTCGAGAAGTGCAATGGGATCTTGCAGCACCCATCTGAACAACATCCAGAACAGGCAGACAGGACCTTAGTTTAACATCTCTTCTGAAAGAATGCACCTTAGGAGTGCAGCACCCCTTTTATGCAGCACTAAAGTGTCAGCATTGGGATTTAACCCAAGTGCTGGTGTGGGGCTAAAACCTCCAGCCTTCTTATCTTCTGGCCTCAGAGATGAGTGTGCAACCTGTTAAGCAACTGACACAGTGAATAAAATAAAAATAAAATAAAATGTCATATGACAATTTTGTTCACACAGATGATAAGATGATAGAATGTGGAGTTTGCATATGTCAGATTGCAATTTTCAAAAGTATTATAGCAGATAAACACTTTTAATTGGAAAATGGTTAAGTTCCAAAGGGTAAAAGTTAAACCCCAATTTTTGCATGTTAATAACTTTGCAACTGTTCAACAGATTTGCACAAAATTTGAAATGCATGGTCTGGTATGGTAGATCTCTTCATCTGTTTTGGTCAGATTTACGGCTGCTGTGCAGCAAAGTGCTGAACAAATGTGTTTTTCGCCACTTTTGTCACTTTTTTGCCCATTGTGCTACTACTACACAGTTTGGTGTTTTGGCCAGAAATTTGGAACATACAAAGAGTTTGAGTCAAAGAATAAGCCAGCATTGGTTTGGTTAAAAAATATTAATCCGTCCCAAAGTTATTTAATTTAAAATTTTTGGGTTCTGAGCATGCTCAGTTCACGCCAAGATTTATATGTATGTTTTGCGAAAGAGGATTGGGCTCACAGTCAAGAATTTTGTCAGCCCACAAAAGAGGATTTAAAAAATCTTAGTCTGTGAAGAAAAATTCTTTGTCTGCTAGCTGCCATCTTGTTTTCATTTTTTCCCACAAACAGAATGTTGTGGCTTCCTCCACGGGTGACTACTTGTTACAATAAGGTATGGATTTTGTTCAGGATGACACCCTCTATGAACCTATACCTTTGATTTGCTTCATTTTGGCCAAAAAATGGCCACTTCAAATTTTAAAATTCTTTATCTGCAACTCTCTTCCAATCTCCTTTCATGAGCTGACAAAATCCCGGTCCACGAGCCGATCCTATTTTGAGAGGTAGCAAAATCCTTGATCATCACTTTGTGACCAGATGGCCCTTCTCGATGATGAGGCTTGACTTACAGTCAAGGATATTGCTGCCTCACAAAAGGTGATTGGCTGGCAGACTTGGATTTTGTGAGCTTGCGAAAGGGGATTGGTTTTTTTGAATCCCCTTTTGTGAGCTGACAAAATCCCAGTCCACAAGCCGATCCACGTTTTGCGAGGTAGCAAAATCCTTGACCGTCATTTTGTGACCAGATGGCCCTTCTTGTGGACAAGAATTGAGTGACAGTCAAGGATTTTGTTGCTTCATGAAAGGAGATTGGTGGACTGGGATTTTGTCAGCTCGCAAAAGGTGATTGGTTTTTTGAATCCCCTTTTGCGAGCTGAAAAAATCTCCATCCACAAGCTGACAAAATCCCAGTCCATCACCCGATCCCCTTTCGCGAGGCAGCAAAATCCTTGACCATCACTTAAAGACCAGATGGTCAAAATCTGATAGTCAAGGATTTCTCACAGATGATGATTTTGACAGCTCATGAACAGGGATTGACCTGGCAGTCAGGGATTTTGCTACCTCAGGAACTAGGAATTTTTAAACTTTTAAAAATGTTGACACTGTACTGTAAATAAATGGTTTGGTCTTTTGACTTGAAATTTACAGAGTATTAAGGGGATGACCTAGAGATGTTAATGATGCTATTTAGGTGTTGAAAAGTTAATTCTTTCCATAGATATCCTATCATGAACTTTTTATTTTTCTCATAGGATATCACTGTGGCACCCATAGCGACTTTCAGTGCCCTTATCTCGAAAACGAAATGTGATACGGATTTTTGTATGTCAAAACAAATTTGGAAGTCATAGATTACACCTGCAGTGGAATTTCTTTCCTACTTGCTACAGTTACAGAGATATTGGCAAAAAAGTGTTACAAGGGTGCCTTTCAGTGCTTTTCAGTGCCTGTATCTCAGAAACGATGTGAGACACAGAGCTGGTCAATTAATCTCACATGGAGGACTTGCTGTGATGATTACAATGACATTTGAAGTTGTTTCATAGCTGCTACAGTTGCTGAGATATTGTAAAATTAGTTTTACAAGGGTTCTTTGCCTTATAGCTATGCAGCTATGTGTAAGTGGAAGCGCAGGGCCCAGAGGACCCATGCTCCCACAGATGCATATTGTTATGCTCAAATGGGCAGCTTGGTGAGAGTGCGGGCCCACCAACACATGCTATTTACTAGTTATATTACACTTTTTCAAAAAGTAAAAAACTCCATTGCAAAAAACTTCATTTAATGCATCAGTTAGGGTTAAAGTGACAAAAGTGGGGAAATGAGATGTTAGGGTTGAGCCCCTAACCCTCCGACCACCCCACCCCCCCGTCCTCCACAGACTGACTGACTCCAGGGTGTGCCATTGGGTCATGAGCTTTAACTCTCACCCCATTCTCTTTTACTGTAGCATGTCGACCTGTTTACACATGGAATGGGGTGAGAGTTGGGCCTTGTGACCCCATGGCACACCCCGGCATCTGTCGGTCTGTGTAGTGGTGGGGGGGAGTGGCTCAATCCTAATGTCTCATTTCCCCACTTTTGTTGCTTTAACCCTAACTGATGCATTAAACAAAGTTTTTGCAATGAATCTATATATATATATATATAGCCTCCAGCCAAGTCTCCAGTGAATCAGCTCAGCAAACTACAGACCACATGGTCTTTTGGCCCTCTTCCTTGCCCCCTTGCCCTCCCCCACCAATCCAAGTACTGCAAGTACTGCAAGTCTCTAAAATTTGATCAACATCAGTGATTCAAAAAGATACTGGTAGATTGGGTTAATGTATGAGATTGGGCAGGTCTGTGTTGTGTCAGCAGTGACACAGCCTTAAAACTTTTAAAAGGGTACTAGTCCATAAAGAAATTTCAATCCTTATATCATGCTGGATAGCACAGAATGTCTGAATACCTTTCGTACTAATTACTTCCTTTGATTTAATTGTTGTACAAATACCTTCAGCTATCACTTACGTGATCTCCCTGTCTCCCTGTCTGTCTAAGACACTGTTAACAGTCCAATAACTAAAACAATGGAACTCGGCATATCCGTAATCCCTATAGCCCTAGCTATTATTGATGTTTAGTTACTCTGCCTGCCCATACCTACAGAACACCCTCTGCTACTTGGTTTGATTGATGTATTGAGTCACCTAGAGCTGGCCTCTAAATATATTGCCTTCCATAGTACTATTTGTTACAGCTCAATGTAACATAACCTCATTACTGCCTCAATACAGGATCTTAGCTTTTGCTAGCTCCGCTTTTTGTTCTCATTTGCCTCTAACTGCTTCCCAGCTACCTACAGTAGGGTTACGCTACAACTGCCTGCAAAGTATTTGATTAATGTTACTACAGTATAGTGAACAAATTACTCTCCTATTTCTGACTTCAAGTTACCTTCTACCTACTTGCTAAACTCACTGACTGTTCATGAGTGTCTAAGTTACTCTTGTTATGTGTCAAAGTTCCTCACTGATTATCATGCATAAGTTGCCTACTGCTTATTCTGTTTAATCTGCTGCTAAAACAATAGCCTAATCTAACTACTGGTTTCTTTGCCCAATTTTCAAATTGTTTATGTTCTTTAAGTTTTGTAGTTATTCTCTGCTCTACCGGATCAAAATGTTGCATGCTCTACAGCGCATGACATGACCATGAGGTAGGAACAGCATGGTAGGTAAGAGTGAGAGGGTGCAAAACCATGAAAGGAAGTATGCGAGGTAGTGCACTATCTCATTCTTTCCAGTGCAGGATAAGAATAAAGTGGACCACCGAGCAGCTGCTGTGACTTGATGGGATGAGCCATCAGCAGCAAGGGAGACAGGCAATGTATCTGGTTTCGATTACCGGTCCCAGATGCATGTAATTTTATTTTTTTTTGCACTTCGTGCAATATTTACTGACCCCCCCGGAGTTAGAAAATTTAGCTGGGGTGTGTTCGGAGGGCTGTGCCCCCTGCAAAAACAAGTATTATGCTGTTTGCAATATATCATGCTGTACTGGCAATGCGGTATATTGCTACAGCATAATATGTATTGGCAGTGTCAGTGGCTTAGTAGGTAGCACACTCGCCTCTGAGGCTGGGAGATCAGAGGGCTGTCGGTTCAGTTCCCACATCTGGCACTTGGGTTAATATCCTAGTACTGACACTGTAGTGCAGCATGAGAGGGGTGCTGCACTTCTGAGGTGCCGTCTTTTGGATGAGACGTTAAACCGAGGCCCCATCTGCCTGGATTGGTGGCAGTTCAGGTGGCTGTTAAAGATCCCATGGCACTTATCGAAAAAGAGTAGGGGAAATTTTTATTTCAAAAACAAAAACAAAGCATAGCTAAACAGTGTTACTTCACACAAAAAGGAAAACAGAAATTTAAACCAAGTAAATAAAGTAATACAGTCGTAGAAAACTTTTCTATTATAAAAGAAAAAAACACATCAAGTCAATGAAAAAAAAAATCTTATTTACAAACTATAAATTAAAAAGACAGACTAAATAGTATCAGTTACACCCCCTCTAATAAGATAACTTAAAAGGCAAAACAAAATATTCCAAAAGTTTTTGTATCGAAACAGTAACTGCAATCATTAGAAGAGTAATGTGGACAGTCATATATTCCTAACTAGAAATCAAGGGAAAAAGGACATCAAAAACAACATAATCATTTAACCTACCCAAAGTACATTTTTCCAAAGAATCTCACCAACAGTAGTCCCCAGTGTGTTCATTTCATAAGCATATAATGCATCCCGGTCACTCTGCATGTTGAAGAAAATTTCTTGCATAGAGTAAATCTTATTTTGTAGAATTCTCAAACTCCGTGCTTGCCAGATGTGCCATTTAAGGCAGGCCAGAAGAACATATATAGTAATACTTTTATGCCATTTACACCCACGCTTGTAGGGTTATTAAAATCAAAATATTATATGTAATAGATTCAAACAATGGTTCTCCCCACCAATGTGCCAGTGCCGACCAAAAGGAGGCAGTGTGTGAGCAATCAAAATATAAATGTTGTATCGTCTCCAAACATCCCTGACAGGAAGCTTCTGGACAAACCCTATCACATATTTGTTTGTGCTTCTGGTTAGCTTTTACATTTAGTTTCTGATGGGTGCACAACCAAACCACATCTCGCATTTTCTCCGGTATTCTGGGCTCTATTATACTGGCTAGCAAAAAGGATGTATTTATAGCAATAGAAACTAAAAAAAGGGGGTCCTCAAAATAACAAGTAGAAATGATATAATTATAAAAGGACTTTCTCTCGTGAGACACAAACCAACTTATTTCAATTTTCCACGGTCAAATATATTTAAGAGTGTATTGCACATATAAAGGAAGCTGCCTTTCTACAGGGTGCCATTTTCCTCGACCCCAAGCTGCTAGAAATGGGGCTCCCCACAGAGACATACACATAGTACCTACAGCAGTGTTTTCCAACAAAAGAGGTTGAATAGAGGAATAGAAAAAATTCCCCCAAAAATGCACAATAGGGTGTAACATACCTAAGCCTCCCTCTTTCCAGGATCTGTAGGTGTGTGCTCTCTTCACAGGATTCAAGCGACTACCCCACAATAACTGGAAAAAAAGACCCATAATTTTAGAATGCATTACAAAAGGCAAAGGAAAAATATGAGACAGAAAAAGAAAAAGAGGGGCTATGTAGGATTTTAACAAAAAAACATGTTTCTTTCATGTCATTTTCCATGCTTGCCATTTTTTAACTTTAGAAAGAGCCGTATCATAAATTCCGTCCCAATTACTATTTACTGATTCCTGAGAACCAAAAAAACCCAAGAAATTTCACTTTAGTAGTGATTACTGGTATGTCAAACAAGTTTACACTAGGAGCAGAACCTAAAGGTAACAAAAAACATTTAGATGTATTAATTTTAATACCAGTGCCCAATTGTACAGAACGGAAAAAATTCAATATGTGTATCCCAGAATCTACATCTGCAATAGAGCAGAAACAATCATCTACATAAGCTAAAATCTTTGAAAAACAGAAATTCTCAGAGGACACAATAGCCTGAACTTGCGTGTCCCTGTCAATATATCTTAATAAAGGGTCCAAACCGAATACAAATAAGAGCGGACTCAAAGGGCAGCCCTGTCTAACTCCTATCCGATAAGGGACCGGAACTCCCAAATGACCATTAACCAAGGGTGTTACCATTGCTGTGCTATATAGGGTTTTAAGCAGGTTTAAAAAAATAGACGGTATACCATAGTATGTTAAGACATCCCAAAGATAATCATGTCTTAAAGCATCAAAAGCTTTTTCTAAATCTAACGCTAGAAGATAACCAGTTAGCCGGTTCTTTGAACCTTGCTCTATTAATTCCCTATAAAAAATTAAATTCTGGGAAATATTTCTTCCCAAGACTGCACAGGTTTGAGTAGTAACCAACAATTTTTGTGAAACTGCTAATAGTCGGTTATTTAAAATGATAGCTAAAATTTTATAATCAGTGGTTAGGAGACTTAAAGGCCTCCAATTCTGTAATTCCATAGGATCTCCCTTTTTATAAACAAAAAAGGACCCCATTTCCCATACTAACAGTAACTCTTTGTTCTGTCCATATAGCTTATGTTTTATAAAACAGATTTGGCAAACCATCCCCACCAGGTTTTGTATTACTGGATAAATGACCAATTGCCTGTTTAATTTCAACTAAAGAAAAAGGCGCCCTTAAGGCATCAATTTCCCTCTCCATAAGTAATGGTATGTCTAAGGTATGAAAAAAGGAGACAGGGGGCGCTAAACCTAGTGTAGAAAAAGTTTTTTCCACATGTTCTTGCACCATGTTCCTGATCTGACTAGTATCATCAACCAAAGTTCCATCAGAAGATTTTAAAGAGGACATACATAAAGGTGACAAATCTTGACTAGAAAATTCAAGAGGATTCACTTTCTCTCTAGTGCCCGTAGTTAGATATTTCTGTTACATCCTATATTGTTTTTCTCTGTTATGGAGAAAGGCTATCATTTTTTCCTTGAGAGCCAGAAATTCTTGCCTTTGTACACCCTGTGAGGAAACTGCCTTCAATAAAAAAGCCATATACCTTGCTCTATACCCCAAATATGTGAGATAGGCATCTCTAGCTTTATGTCGTGAAAAGTGCAAAAAAATACATTTTAAATCCGTTTTCGTGTCCTCCCACCAATCCAGTGGGCTATCATATAGAAAAAAAATATCAGACCTTAAGGAAAAAAAGAAATCTAACTGAGCAGCAAGTGTGACATCCTGTAAAAGGGACGTATTTAATTGCCAAAAACCACGGCCTGGAACAAGTTTTTGATAATTTCCGAGAGTAAATTTAACTATTAAATGATCAGATGTTTGCAAGGACAACGTCGAAACAGAACTACAAGTTATTCTCTGAGATACAAACAAAAAATCTATTCTGGTAGAGATTGATCCTTTATGAAAAGTGTGCTCTGGCTTTTGGTGAAGTATGTCATAGGGGTCCACCAAATTGTTTGTTCTTAAAACGTACAACAAAGCATTCATATCACAGAATAATTTTTTCATCTTACGTCCCCAATCTCTATCTGTTAAATCACAGTTAAAGTCACCCCCCCCAAACCACCAGTTTCGAGGTATGTGATTATGGGGAAATCTGTTTAAATAAAGCCGCTCTATCAGCTTTGGACTGGGGGGCATAAATGTTTAAAAGTCGGTAAATGCAATGTGAAACAACTATATCCATGAGCAGAGCTCTACCAGGTACTATATCTAATAGTTGTATCACTTTAATAGCTAAGTTTGAAAAAAATAAAATCCCTAAGCCATCACAAACAGCTTCCCCTGGAGACCAAAAGGAAATACCCCAGCGCCAATCCTGACTAGCTGCTTTAATACAGGCCAGGGAATTTAACCTGGTGTCTTGTAAAAAAATAATAGAACCAGGATGAGTACTGAGACTGGCAAAAGTGGTTCGTCTCCATAACAGAGACTTTATACTGTTAACATTAACAGTAAGTAAATAAATATTCATTGCCAGAAAGGTTTAGATGAGAGGAAGAGAAAAAAAACAAAACAAATAACCCTAAAAAGATGAAAATCACTTCCGTTTTTTTCCTCTTTTTTGGTTTAGGTTTATCCTTGACTTCAAAATCCTGGACATATTCAGGGAGCGAGGAGGCAATAGACGACAAATCTGAATCCGCCTCCTCCTCCTCATCTCCGTCTGGATCTTGTAAAGGAGCAAATGGGTTTGTTATGGTGGTGCATTCTGTTTCCAGAAAAAAAGGTGGGATCCCTGAGCTCATTCTTGATGCTTTTGATCTAGTGACACATTGAAAGGGGGTATCTGATAATGCTCCAGGAGGAGGCATACAAAGGGGTTCCTGAGTAGTGTGAGTTTCTGTATTTAGATGAGAAACAGAAACTGTCAGCTCCAAGCCAGGCTGCACACTGGATTCAGTCCGGGGCAAAGTGTTAGGAACCAACATTTCAAACTGTCCTATATCAATAGAAGATGGAGGAGCCAGAGCACTGGTATCCATTTCATCTGGGATCGGGATGTGAGAAACCTCACCCTCAGGTTAATTAGGAACAGGGTCCTGAACTACTGTCTGAGTTTCATTATGGTCTAGCAAATCTTGCAACCTTTGTCATTCTCTTTGTGCATTTGCAACAAAAACGTCTTGTTCTGCTCTGCGGACAGTATCAGCTTGGTTATGCGATGCTCAAGAACATGTACGGAATGTGTGTCCCTTTTCCTCACACAAGTTACATTTCATAGGGTTTCTACAGTGCGCACCTATATGCCCCAAATCCCCACATAATCCACATTTTTGCTGGTCGCATATATTACTCAAATGACCTAAGGCCCCACACTTATAACAGGCTCTGGGCTGTCCTGGATAAAAAAGTACCGCTCTATCCCGACCCAGAAAAAAACAATTTGGTAAGTGCTTAGTCAAACCATTCTCAATACGTAAGTCAATTTGATATTTCTAACCCCCTGTCCATAGATGCTCCTCATCAAGAATGGGTTCTGGGGGAATTTTAACCAAACAATGCTGTTTCAACCAGTATGTAATGTCAGCTACATTCACTCCTTCATTTCGAAACAAAATAGTGATTTTCTTTGAAACTGGTTTAGTCAAGGGTATTGCCAAGTAAGGTTTCCACAAAGGTGTATGTTTCAAAGCTAGGTATTGTTTCCAAAACCTGTCCAAACCAGCCGGGTGTTTAAAACTTACATCAAAAACTGTATCCCCTGGCATATGAATCAGGGCGTAAATCTCATAGGTGTAAAACGTCATACTGTTTTTTAACAGGTCACGACCAATAAAAAGTCTATTCGGGATCTCCTCCTGTGACCCCCTAAATTTTAAACGAACTGCATTTCGTCGAGCAGCAGGCTCATTACCCAGACCAAAAGTGGCTGGAAAAAGGCATTCAGCAATATTACCTTGCCACTCAGAAGGACCTTCATCCTGACCAAGCTCAGTTGATTGCTCTGGTATGGAGGGAGCAATACTAGCATGAGCAACCATATTGGGGGGGGTCAGGAGACCGACCTGTGTCTCCCTCTTCCAGTTCTTTAATTTGCTCCAACATATCAGGACTAGGAACTTTAGTAAAAAGATCCGATGAATTTGCAGAAGGTTGTCCTAAAGGAATACTGGAAATGCTGGGAGACATATTAACTGAGGAGGATAAAGAAGCCTCTTGAGGCTTTACATTCGTGTCCCAGGATTTCCCATCTGGGGTCTGACTCACCCAGCAGCCTCCAAAGCAGTGGCCACCCACGGAGGAGATTCAGGAGCCTCAACAGACCCCGTTTGGATAGAGTTCAGATTTTTAGAGGGGGGGGTTCAGGTTCAGGCAAGATAAATAACTTTGTGTTTAAAACACAGTTAGTAATAGTCGGGTCCTTTAAAACATCTGTAGAGGTCTGAGAAACCAAAGTCTGTGACACATTGAGACAAGAAAGTCTGTCAGTAGTGACCAAGGTTCCTGCAGCGTCTGCTGCAGACATCAAAACAGCGGTATCCATAGCATCAGTAACAGAAGACTCACCCTTCAAATGCCCAGGTGGAGAAACACAATTTGGCAGTTCCATAACAGTAGTTTCCCTTTCCGAAGCTCCAGTTTCCTCAACACCATATTCTGATTCCTGCAGGGGCTCTCCCCACACAACTTCCATTTCCTGGTGGTGCATATCCAGCAAACCAGACCGACATTGTTCCAACTCCTTCAACAGTTCATTCCTTCTGTCACTATACTGCCGTTCCATGGCGTAAAGCTGCTCTTGTAAATTTTCCTCCACACTGGTTACATTTGTCCTGGGATCGGACTCTACTGCCATAGGTGACAACGAAACCGCTGCCCACTCAGCACCTCCTGCCGAGGTAGGTTCCATCTTTCATTAAAAGAAATGCAGCCGATAGCGGAAGAGGAGAGCAGCTCCTCAGCTCCCCGCACGTCCTTCTCCTTCGGTGTCTGCAAGCCCTCTGACCAAAAAAGCTGTCCAACAGCGCCCTCCAGAGTAGGGGAATTTCCCCAGTGTCCTGGCCAAATTCCCCTCATTCACTAACAATACCACCAACAGCTTAATCTGGTTCAAGGTCAGTTGGCATTCATCTGTATCCCCCCTCCCCCGGGTTGTGCCTGAAAATAGGTAGGATTTGTCTAGTGCACTTACCCAGTCAACAAAAACTAAATAAATAAATAAATAAAATAAATACTGTCTTGCGACATTATGACCCCGTGCCATTTTGTGCCTTTATCGCAATGATCATTTGTTATTGATTCACTATGCTCCTCCTGTCTACACTACTGTTGACCCTTCTACCCCTTCCCACCTCCACTCCCTTGAACAGGTTACCCCTCTGCCCCCACACCCCTTCCCTCCTCTCTCCCCCCTTCTATAACACCCCCTACTCCCTCACTACTGCATGAGCACTACCCCTCCCTATCCCTCCCCTCTGTCACTCCTATTCACCCTGGTCTTTTTTGTACCCTCTCTCTAACCTTGGAACTCATCCATCATTGCTGTTTCTCCCCCATCTTCCCCGCCACTCTCCTCCCCTCTCGATATAAAAGGCAGAGGTGGCCAAAGGCTATCTCCCCCTCCTCTTCCTTCATCTCCTGTCTGGTGACGTTGAACTCAACCCCAGCCCCCATTCCCTCCACCGCCCCCTCCATACCTAAAGGCCTCCAAATCTTCCATCTGAATGCAAGAAGTCTATTTTCTAAACTAGACATGCTTAAATTATGGACCTCTATGTACTCAATGGACATCATCTGTATCACAGAAACCTGGCTCTCCTCCAGAATCCCAGACTACCAGCTAGTCCTACCAGATTACCACCTGTTTCACCAGGACAGAGGTAAACATAGAGGAGGAGTAGCCTTATATACTCACCAGTCCGTCTCTTCCTCCATCACCTACCAGGAAGTTCTCCCTTCCTCTCCTGAAACCCTCTTACTAAAACTCTCCCTCCCTTCTACCACCTGAATATTTGAAGGAGTCCTTTACAGCTCCCCTAAATCCTCTCCTTCCTCCCTTCCCAACACCCTTTCCTCTCTTGTCTCCCTTGCCACCACATGGGAGCTCATCCTTCTTGGTGATTTTAATTTAAATTGGTTATCCCCAACCTCAAAACCTATCCTCCAATCTATTAAATCCCTAAACCTTTCACAGCTAATCATTAAACCCATCAGGCTCAACCCTCATACTGCTAATCATTCCCTCCTGGACTGGGTGCTGTCCTTCCATCCCCACCGGATCACAGTTGCTAGAATACTCCCTGACTCATTCAGTGACCACTGCCTAACATACTGCATTAGGAAGGTCCACTCTTCTCAGTCCTCACTCAAATATACACGGCACAGGCCACCTAGGTCCCTTGACATAGAAGGCCTCATTGTGGATCTTGCCTCCTTTGACTGGACATTGACAAGGCCCTGTCCCTTTTCATAACCATCCTCAACAGGGTGTGGGACACACATGCCCCTCTCAAAAAACTGAGAGTCAAGCACCTAAACCACCCTCGATCACCCCCAACTTCATCCAGATGTTCAAGTCTTGTGAGCTTGCCTGGGATAACTTCAAATTCACTCATGCTTCAGCTGACTTACAGTTCTACAGATCACTCAGGGACTCCTGCACCAAGGCAGTCCACACAGCCAAGGCTCTTCACTACAAAACCAACCTTCAGGCCAACCTAAGCTCCCCAGCCAACTTCTGGAAAGTGCTGCACTCTTTATTCAACCCTGCTGCTGAGTGCTCACCCCCCCACCCTTCTAGTTGATGGCTTGCTGGTCTCTGACCCACTAATCGTTGCCTCTCTTTTCAACCATTTTTTCACCACCTTTGCCCTACCCAGTGCCCCCCACTGATCCCGCCAGCTGCCTCATCCCCTCCCTCAGATGTGTTTAGATTTCCCCCAGTCACCCCCAGGAAGTCCTCTAGGCACTCATGTCCCTAAACCCTTCAAAACACAGCCCTGACAAGCTGGATCCTAAACTTCTCCAACTATCCACCATGGCCTCATGCACCTCCTGAACCTTTCATTTTCTCTCAGCATCATTTCCCAAGCCTGGAAAATGGCCAAAGTCCTGCCACTTAACAAAGGGGGTGATCCCTCCTTCCCTGGCAACTACAGGATAGTCTTTCTATTCCCCTCCCTTACGAAGCTCCAGGAATCCCTCCTTACAACCTTTCTTGACTTCTCACCCTTCCACTCCCCCTTCCAGTTTGGCTTCAGAAAGAACCAGTCCCTCAACTCCTCTCTCCTCTGAATGACTGACTCCATCCTCACAGGGTGGACAGTTTTCATTGATCTGGCCAAAGCGTTTGACTCAGTCTCCTACCACCTCCTCCTAAACAAGCTGACCTCAGCTGGTCTCTCCACCACCACCATAAACTGATTCCACTTTTACTTAGCCGGCTGCCTGCAGTCAGTTCAGGTGGGTGGCATACTGCCCCCTCCCCATCCAGGCAGGTGTTTCATAAGGTTCCATGCTGGGCCCAATACTATTCTCCATTTCTCTCAATGACCTACCCACAGCCTGTATCTCATCACATGTGCATATGTATGCCAATGATACAGTTATACACACATCTGGTTCATTAACCATCACAGTTAAAACCCCACCCCAGCATGACTTTCTAAACATGCTGCACTGGTTCCAAGCAAACCAACTCAAAATTAACACCAAAAAAAACTGTATCTATGACTTTTGGCACTGGCCAGAAACTAGCTAAGGTCTCACCTTCCCCTGTCTTCATTACCCTTGATAGTAACCAATTTGAAGCAGTCCAAGCCCTCAAATATTTTGGAGTTTGGCTGGACAGCAAACTGGGCTTCTCCTGGCACACTGACCATTGCTCCGATCAAAGCTCGGCACTTATACCATAACAAGGATAGCCTCACCCCGGCAATCTGCTGGGAGCTGGTCATCAAAATGATCCTTCCCATCATGGGTTACACTGATGTCGTACATAGCTCTGCCCCCCTTTCCTCACTTGCCAGACTGGATACCCTGTGTAATGCTTTCTGTCATTTTACCACCAACATGCCCCCCCACACCCATCACTGTTCTCTGTAATCAACACTTTCCTTACTTCCCCTTCCTCAATGCCACCAGTCACACTGTTCTAACTTCATTGCCAAAAACTAGTTTGGTTCCCGTCTTCCCTACCTATCCTCCCTCATCTCCCCAATAACTGCCTCTGCTTATGAACTACATTCCACAGACCCATGAACCCTTTCCATTCCTGTTCCACACTCGTGTGCTGGGCCAGCATCTTTCCAGCACAGGCTACCAGTGCTGTGGAACCAGCTTCCCTCCATCTTCTCCCTCCCTCCTTTCATTAACATGCCAACTAAGGCTCTTTACCATGCCTTCATGCCCTTGCAACTCTTCCCCCTGAATTTATGTGAAAAGTGAATTTATACTTGATTTGTAGTTTTACTTCACAATTGTGTTAGAACTTTTGCTTTGTTGTCTCACTAGCACTGAACCTCTTTTTTCTGTGCACATAATGTTCCTTTCTATATTGTACATACCTTTTGCTATACCATGTTCCCAGGGTCACACCTAGAAACAAAGCTCAGCTCAGTGTGCCTTTCCCAGTTATCAACATTTTAAATAAATAAGCTGACTCTGTGGTGCTAAGGGTTGAGATGCTGAACGCCACACCTTGTGCCATACCGATGACACAGATTTGGGAATGCGTCCGGGCCGTCGGGGGTTGGCTGGGGATGGAAAGGATTGAGCATTCAACAGACTGCTTTCCTTTCCCAGGGGAGGATTTGGGGCTTCCATCGCTCTGCAGTGGCTCCCAGTGACAACTGGAGGCACTGCAGGAGTGAGAAAATCTGGGGTTGAGGTACAGCGGACGTCTGCATGCAGTGCCTGGACTTCATTGCACGTCCATACCTCAGGGGAAGAAAATCAGAGGAAATGGCAGTCAGCTGAGCAGCTTGATGGCTGGGCCTCTTACCTAGTGGGCCTGTTGTGGAATTGCGCTCCAGTATTAGATCCCGGCCAGCGAGTGGGACCCCTCCGCATGTATGTAGTGTGCTAGCTGGATGCGAGTGAGCCTGCAGGCTGGAAAGGGTAAAAGGAAGGTGGCTGGATGTAGGCAGGCTGAGCTGTGAGGAGCAGAAACTATGATATGAAAAAAAATTAAAAAGTAAATAAATAAATAAAAATAAATAAAATCCTGAGATGGAACTACAAGACTTAATAATGATGTTTTGTGTCACAGACCCCTTTTAGCATGTCCTTTGCACGCACCCCATGGCATACAACATCATTTATTTTAGTAGTTGCTCCTACCAGCCAGACAACGTTGCTTTCATTTTGAATTTCAGTTTGTCTCTGGAGTCCACCATTCAGGTAGTGTGTCTCTTTAAGAAGCAGAAGTATACTTCTGTTAAAATATTACTTACCCATGTAATTACAAATTAATCACACTTCCCTATAAAAGGTAGGATTATAAAATAGAAAGAATGTTCAACATCCCAAAACAGAGTGAGATAAGGTAGTTGACTAAAATAATAGATTATCCAACTCCAGTTTGCAAACCATATCTAATAAATACAATTTTTTTCAGGCATTCCAAAAGTGCAAAATGTTTATTTTCCACCCCATGTCAGAATCTCCAATACTACTCTTCCTCTTTCTCTATGTTCTAAATCAGGTTATACATTGACTAATTAATTAGCCAAATCCATATTTTTATCACATATTTATTTTCTAGGCATAGCCCCACCCCCATAAGTGTGGTTAGCTAAATGTTCATATTATGAGCTGTATTCTCATTTGATGCCAATATAGCTAGTGTGATTAATCCATTTAAGCATTAATGACTGAGAAGCCAGTCATTTCCCAGCTTCGAGGTACTTATTGCAATTATAAATCTAATCTCAATAACAGCTCTCGTTTTTGCCCTTTTCTTTAGTCTTAGCTATGTTGTGTGACCCGTATGTGCCACACAGTGTCAGCTAGCAGTTAGATCAATCATTTCTCAGACATTAATGACCAATCCAGAAGCCAATCAGGAATCTTGGTAGGCTTATGAATAATTAATTAGACTTATAAGGCAGGCTAACCTCCTATAAGTGTTAGCTACAGTAGCAGCCATTGAGTGCAAGTAGACTGGTTTGGGGTCTCCCAACATCAGATTTGATAATCACATTTCTGCCATTCCAAATGGTGAGGCAGTCAGAACACTGTAATTTCCTCTGGAATCCATGATAACAAACAACACATTCCACTGCTAGGTAACTTACTGAGCTTGTTCAAATATAGTTCACACATTAGCAGTGTCAGTGGCTCAGTAGGTAGCACACTCGCCTCTGAGGCCGGGAGATCAGAGGGCTGTGGGTTCAGTTCCCACATCTGACACTTGGGTTAGTATCCCAGTACTGACACTGTAATGCAGCATGAGAGGGGTGCTGCATTTCTGAGGTGCCGTTTTTCGGATGAGACGTTAAACCGAGGTCCCATCTGCCTGGATTGGTGGTAGTTCAGGCGGATGTTAAAGATCCCATGGCACTTATCGAAAAGAGTAGGGGAATTTCCCGTGTCCTGGCCAAATTTCCCTCATTCACTAAAAATACCACCAACAGCTTAATCTGGTTCAAGGTCAGTTGGCATTCATCTGTATCCCCCCCTCGTGCCTGAAAATAGGCAGGATTTGTCTAGTGCACTTACCCGGTCAACAAAAGCTAAATAAATAAATAAACATATAAAAATCAGTTACATACATCAGAATGGACACAAAGAACATATGGTAAAGAGTGCTTTATCAGTTTTTAATGTGCTACCTTTCATAATTCTTGGTATAAAACTGCATTAATACATCATTTAGGTTCCATCACCAAAGTTTGGAAATGGTGTTAGGGTTTCTAACTCAACACCCACACACTGTCACTTTCTTCATGCAATTTGTTGAGTTGTTGGTGATTTCTTAGTCATCCGCCTATCGCTCACCCCATTCCATGTGAATGGAATCTGAGATGGTACAGTATAGGGGAATGGGGTGAGTGTTACGGCTGATGACCCCAAGGCATACCCCAGATGCCTGTAGGTGTGTGGAGGGTGGTCGTGGGGTGGGGTGTTAGGGTTGGAAACTCTAACACCACATTTACAAGCCATGTTATTACCCCACATGATGTAGTCTTTACTGAAAATGTTTGAATCCCAGCCAAATTGTAATTCTGCACAACGCCATTCCACGCCACACATGCAAAAACACTTTTTGGCCAGGATTTGAAAAATGAAAGCTGTGACATACATTTGGTGGTGTAATAGCAAGCCTATGTTGAAAATTTGGTGTCAAAATATTTTAAATTTACAAAGTTATGAGAGTACATAGCGAAATTGCAATGAATGGTCGTAACTCAGCCATTTTTTTACATTTTACCCCAAATTTTCAACATGTCCTTTTGGAGACCCCACCTCATGAACAATGCAACTGTCATTATGGAAATCCTGCCCAAAAGGTGGATTCAACAAGCAACCCTGAAATCAACTTTCAGGCAGGACTTGCATACTGACAGTCATGTTGTTCAGGAGACGGGACTTATAAGTTATGCTAGTCAGTCATGCAAGCAGAGTTAATTTGCTTTGAATATGCTTATGTGTTGTAACTGGTGGTACTGTGTAATTGTTACTATTCTTGCTTTAAGGCTTGCAATTCTTAAACTTGTACTCAGCTATTCTGTGCTCGGGAATCACATTGTAAAAGTGGGCAATTTTGCTCACTTGCTCTGCCTAGCTCCAAGCCTGCTCAGGGCTACAAGACTAAAACTGGAGGAAAAAAAAACAAAACATTTACAACTCGAGAACAAAATGAGACTCTTGAGAGGTGGGCAGGTCCTGGGCTGATGGGAGGCATTCTGCCGACGCAGTAGATTGAGGTGCTATCAGACCGTCTGGACTTTGTCCTACCCCCCCCTTGCCTTTCTCTGGGCTGTTAATTCATTTGGACCTTTGTCACCCCTGATGCCAGCTCCCAGCTGCCCCCCCCCCGATTCCTGAACACAATCAGTGTTCTCTGACTGTCTGAGCAGGATCTGCTTAAATTTCATTTTTTCTGCTCTCTCCCCAGGCATTCACATACTGCCCACTCGGGCGGTGACCACCGCCGCTGTCGGGATCAGACCCCCCTAGTGCTGCATGGCTCCCAAGACGCTCCTGCACTTCTGCAATGTGAAGCCCCCCTTACAATTAAGCATCCAGGCACGGCCAGCTCAACACAGCGGAACGGATCAGAACTATTGATTTTCGGCCCAGCCCCTCCCTAGGCCACCTTAAATGCACCTTCGCCCCACCCACTGCACGCCCATTGGACCATACCCTTAACCCTTTCTGGCTGTTGATATCTGATATTCTATTGCACTCTGCTGCCCTCTTATGCCCACAATCGTTCCTCCCTTAAGCTGGGGAATATACTAAAGAAAATTAGCAAACACAAATACTCAACTAGGCAGATTTTCTTCAATCAAACCTTATTACTTTTCACCACGCTTCAGCTAGTAACCCTCTTTCTGCTTTGTACTACCCCCCACTTCCTGGCTCCACTAAACTCCCCTGGCTTGTCTGCTGACATTAGTGCTATAATTAAACATGCAGGCATCACACATCTTGTTAAGCTCCTGATATGTGCTACTCTGAATGACTCGCTGGCCATGGATCCTGCACCTAGCTGGCACACGGGTACACAAGCCGGGACCTGGGAAAAAACCCAATACCTGTCCGCAAGTTCTGGCAGATATCCCAAACTTATTGCTGCTAAGATTCTTCTACACATAGCTCTAAATATCCTTGGCTTCAGTACCAAGGTACCCCTTCACTAAAATCATGCCCCATGCAGATAGACCAACTAGAGGGAGAAGCGTAGCCCTTTATATTAGATGTAATCTGGGTCAAGTAGAGATACCTTTTTCAAGAAACATTGAGGGCGTTGAGATAATGCTGGTCTATGTAATTGGACTGAAAATGTGTTTTGGGGTAATATATTCCCATCCAAGATTAAAAACATCAGTTCTTGAGGTGTTGTCTATATGGCTAAATGAGTTATTAAGGCAAGGGAAATAGTCTTGATTGGAGATTTTAATGCAGCATGGGGAGCAGAAAGAGGCCTTAAGCTTCAATCTGAATTTAAGTCCTTGGGCCTTAATCAAATTGTGAAGATTCCAACACGCAAAAGTACCCCTGCTGCTACAGGGAATATCTTGGATCTAATATTTTTAACAAATGGCATATATTTGCTGGATTACAGGGTGTGTTCCCCGAATTTAGGAGACCACATTTATCTTGAGTGTAATATAAAACGAAATTGTGGAAATGTTGAAATGCCAAAATGTAGGTATGTTAGAGACTACACCCATTTTAATAAATCCTCTTTTCAACTCCAAGTGGAGCAAATAAATTGGGCACATATAGATTTGATCCCAGAAGTAGATATGGCAGTTAGAGAGTTCACAAAAATCTACCTGGAATTATGTGACAAAAATGCCCCTTTTAAAGAATCTAAAGAAAGATATAAACATAATCCTTGGGTAAATGAAGCAATTAAAAAACAAATAAGATGGAAGAATAGGTATGAAAAAGGGCAAATTTATCCTTAAAAGTAGAAGACTGGGAATTGTTTAAAAAGATTAGGAACAAAAGTAAAAGTATGATAAAAAAGGCAAGGAAAAGATATTATCGAAATAAAGTAAATAAAAAAAATCCAGCTCAATACTGGAATTTAATAAAAGAACTTGAAGGTAGGGAAAGGAAACATATGAGTATAACATTAAAGGATGAATGGGGAAGGGAGATGTCAATAAAGCAAGTAGTAAACATTTTGAACCAATATTTTTACTATCTCCCGGACATAACAATGAAACAGGTAGTTAGTGATCAGAAATATGTTAACCAGCAAAGCTTGCAGTCAGAGAGACATCATTAAGGGGATATTCCATGCTTTTAGTTTCGAGCAACCAAAATTAGCAAAGTATAGAAACAGACAATTAAATCCATGAAAGGCAATTGGCATGGATAAAGTGGAGACAAGCTTCTTAAAAGCTTCAGTAGAGCAAATAAGTCTAATTTTGTCTAAATCTATTCAACTTTAGTCTACAGCACAGAAACTTCCCAGATTTCTGGAAAAACTCAAACATGATCCCAATATTTAAAGGAGGGGAAAAAGATAATCAATCTAATTACTGCCCGATAGCCTTGTTATCGATCATATCGAAGATCTTTGAGCATCTGGTCTGTGCCCAGTTGTATGAATACCTGGAGAAGTATAAATTACTGACAGAGTGTCAGGCAGGTTTTAGACCTGGGAGGTCAATGGACACCACCCTGACAGACTTCACTGGTACACTGGCAAGTGGGATTGAGGCAGGGGAGTCTGTCGGTGCGGTGTTCGTCGACATCTCGAAGACCTTCGATTTGGTTGATTTCAATATATTGTTGGGGAGATTGGCTCAAATAGGCATGTCTGAATCTGTTCAAGCTTGGATGCTTTCCTATTTGACTGAGCATACACAACAGGTCTGTATAAATGGAACACTGTCAGATAGGGAAGGTATTTTCAGGGGTGTCCTTCAAGGCTCAATTTTGGGCCCCCTGTTATTTTTGATATACATAAATCCCCTCTCATCATGCATTAAAAATAGAAAGAGTAATTTGTATGCTGATGACATGGCTTTAATAGGAAAAGGTACGAATATAGACAGTTTACAAAAAAACTATTCAATCAGATTTCGATACTTTACAACATTGATTACTAGAGATGGGTGAAGTGGCCCCAATTCACTCCATGAAGTGATTCGCAGAGTGAAGGTGAATTCGCTGAGTACTCCACAATGCAAAGTGGAGTACTTTGCATTATAATGGGTAACGCAAAGCCCATGGAAAACAATGACTTCACATTACTCTGCCTTCCCAAACCAATACTCCACCAATTCTTAAGCCAAAGTACATTGAAAACAATGTACTTCGCCTCACTTTGCTTTGGTTTTAAGCTCCAAAGGCAAATTTAGCAGTGATTCATGGGATTTCAGGTCACATGGGCTCTAGATTGTTCTGCACAGCCTCAGTTTGGGGTAGTGTATGTAGAAAGCTGTAGGAGACAATCTGCTGTGAGAGCTCTCTGTGATTCATACCTTCTAAAAGCTGTTAAAAAAGCCTTTTTGAGTCATTTTTCTTTTGATGAAACTTTAGTTCATTGATTATAGGGAAACCCTCCTGTGCTCATATCATCAAGTGTTTATTGTTTGCTTGTGGATATTGAATGTTAATGTACAACATTCAGTCTGTGTACTGAGAGACAGTGGAAGTGTGCTTTGGGGGAGGGGTGTATCTGTGGTGTAGGTAGATCAATTTGGAGAAAAAGACAGTACTTTCTGTTTTGGTGATATTTTTCTTGTATAACTGTGTTAATGTACACACAGTAATATTTTCAATAATTCTTGCCATTTTTTGGTTGATTGTAGTGGTGCAGCAGTGCATAATTTTAGTTTGTTTAAAATATGTTGTTATATTACTGAAGTTTTCAATTTGCTACGCATTACTTAGTGTGTGTGTGAGTATGTGTATGATGTGTGTCATCAAATCAGACACCTTTTATTGTGCCACACAATAATTTCAGCAATGTGAACCTGCTATCCACTGCAGCTGTGTGATTTTTGTACTTCTTTGTGGTATCCTTACTGGTACTAGTACATAGATACATAGACAGTGTTGGCAGATAAGGGCCTATGGCCCACCCAGTCTGCCCATTTGAGCTTGTAAGTTCAGTTCATGTTTTCCTAGAAGTCTGTTGCCCCTTACCCCTGACCTCCAGAATTCCTTTATGTCTATCCCATGCATTCTTAAATCCTGTGATTGTTTCAGCCCCCACCACTTCCTCTGGCAGGGTGTTCCACTTGTCCACCACCCGTTCTGTGAAGAAAGTCTTCCTCACGATTCCTCTGAATCATCCTCCCTCCAACTTCATCCCATGCCCTCTAGTCCTGGAACATCTTTTTCGCTTAAAAATAGAGTATTCCTGCACCATGTTCCTCCCTGTAAGATACTTGTATGTCTCTATCATATCCCCTCTCTCCCTCCTCTCCTCCAGGGAGTACATGTTCAGTTCCTTCAACCTGTCCTCATAGGACTTGTGATGCAATCCATGTACCATCTTTGTTGCCCTCCTCTGAACCTTTTCTACCATGTCTATGTCCTTATGTAGGTAAGGTCTCCAGAACTGTACACTGTACTCCAGGTGGGGCCTCACTAGTGTCTTGTATAGTGGAATTATGACCTTCCTTTTCCTGCTGGTGACGCCCCTGCCTATGCATCCCAGGATCCTATTTGCTTTACCTGCTGCCTTGTCACACTGTTTCCCTACCTTGAGGTCATCAGAGATGATAATCCAAAATCCTTTCCTGCTTGGTGCATGCTATATCCTCAGCCCCAACTGATATATTGTGCCAGGGTTTTTGTGCCCATATGCATTATCTTGCACTTCTTTGCATTGAATTTCAACTGCCAAACCCCTGACCATTCTTCAAGTTTCTGCAGGTCCCTTCTCATTCTGTCTACACCCTCTGGTGTGTCTACTCTGTTACAGAGCTTTGTGTCATCAGCAAACAGTGAAATTCTGCCTTCTAGGTCCTGCACAATGTCACTGATGAAGATGTTGAATAGGACCAGTCCCAGCACTGATCCCTGTGGTACCCCACTGGTCAGTCTTCCCTCTGTGGAGTGATCACCATTTACCACCACCCTCTGTGTCCTGCCGCCCAGCCAGTTACCTACCCACCACACTACTGTCCTGCCCACACTCATATTCCCCAGTTTGTGTAATAGTCTTCTATGTGGCACAGTGTCAAAGGTCTTGCTGAAGCCCAGATAGGCCATTTCCACTGCCCTCCCCTGATCCACCTTACTAGTCACCCAGTCAAAAAATTCAATGAGGTTGGTCTGACATGACCTCCCCCTGGTGAAACCATGCTGCCTTGGGTCCTGTAGTCCATTGACAATCAGATGTTCCACCAATCTCTCCTTTAGTAGCTCTCCCATGATCTTCCCCACTACCGAGGTGAGGCTGACTGGTCTGTAGTTCCCTGCTTCCTCTTTGTTCCCACTTTTGTATAAGGGGACTACATCTGCTGTTCTCCAGTCTTTGGGTACCTCCCCTGTTTCCAGTGATTGGCTAAACAGGATAGCCAGAGGTTCAGCCACCACCTCTCTTAGCTCTGTAGGGACCCTGGGGTGCACCCCATCTGGCCCCAGTGCTTCCCGTTCCTTCAGGACCCTTTCTCGTGTAAAGGGATTTGTGTCCATTTCTGCACCATTCTCACCCCTTGTACTCCCTTCAGGCCCATTACCCTCCTCTTCCTCAGTTAAGACTGAGCAGAAATACCTGTTCAGTATGTCAGCTTTACTGTTGTCATCCTCCACATGGCCCCCATCCTCCCCCTTCAGTCTCACTATCCCTTCCTTTGCCTTTCTTTTTTCACTTATGTACCTGTAAAAGGTTTTGTCCCCTCTACCCACTGATTTTGCAATGTGTTCTTCTATCTGAGCTTTGGCTTCCCTTACTGACGTCCCTGCCTCCCTTCGCTTCTCCTGGTACTTCTCCCTATCCCTTTCTGCCTTTGTCTTTTTGTATTGCCTGAATGCAATCTTTTTGGCTTTCACTTTCTTTGCTACCTCTTTGGAAAACCATAATGGTCTCCTCTTCCTTTTCCTCTTGCTAACCTGCTTAATGCATAATTCTGTTGCTCTTGTAATCCCCATTTTAAATACTGCCCACTGTTCCTCAACCCCTGATTCCTACCCCACTTCCCTTAATGCCTCTTTCAAGTGCCTCCCCATTTTCCCAAAGTCTGCCCCCCTAAAATCCAGGATACGTGTTTTTGTGTGGTTTGGTTCTGCTTTTTCTGTGATTTCAAACCACAATGACTGGTGGTCACTGTTCCACAGGTGCTCCCCCACTGTTACCCCCATCACACTGTCCATGTTTGTGAGCACAAGGTCCAGTATTGCCTTCTGCTGAGTTGGTTCCATGACTAGTTGCTTGAGGAAGGCACCCTGAAGGGAGTCCAGGATAAATCTGCTCCTAGTTGATGCTGCTGCTGGGATGCTCCAGTCTACATCTGGAATATTGAAGTCTCCAACCAGTACTACCTCACCCTTGTCTGCCATCCTTTGGATGGCTAGCATGAGCTCCCTATCTGTTTCTTCCTCCTGGGCTGGTCATCTATAGTACTAGTCACTGTTACTGCAGCAGTGCAGTACACTGCCCCCCCCATGGCCCACCCCAACAGGCAAAGGTATTCCTTTCCAGATTTGAATTTCTGGTGGTGAGCACTGGTTAGGTGTTGTGTCTTTGTTTCTGCATCACTTCAGTGCACAGCACAGTCTTAATCTGTCTGTGCATTTGCATCTCTTTAGGGTCCAATCTCCATCTGTAACTTAAATCACAGTTGTTTCTTTGGCTTCCCTTCAGAGTACTGGACAGGTGTGGTGCATAATTCTACATAAACATTGTACTCATTAATATGCATTTTTAACTCAGGACCATCATCACAAGTCACTCGTGATACAAATCACATTCTTCATCATCATGGTTACAAATGCGGTCACAAATCACGATTCACGATCTTGTCATGAATCACAACACTAATTTTTTGACTAGTTACTTGGATGTATTGTAAACATGTTTTGTAATACCTCTCCAGGCTTCACCACCCCACCATTGTACTCATTAATGAGCGTTTTTTAAGTCAGGGAGTTTGTGCTACAGCTCTTCAGGGAAGTACAGCCGTAGGCATTCATGTTCCAAATTCAGTTCCATATTGTTTATCTCACACCGTCGACACCGAATCATGTCCTTCATCATCACGGTCACAAATGCAGTCACAAATCACAATTTACAATCACATCATGAATCACAACATTAATTTTTTGACTAGTTACTTGGATGTATTGTAAGCATGTTTTGTAGTATCTCTCCAGGCTTCACCACTCCACCATTGTACTCATTAATAAGTGTTTTTAAGTTGGAGAGTTTTGTGCTACAGCTCATCTGGGAAGTACAGCCATAGGCATTCACATTCCTTCCTGTACAGCATGTGAGTTACAGTACTGAAAGCAGTGTGGGCGAAGTGGCCCCAATTTGCTCCGAGAAGTGATTCACTGAGTAACGCGGAATCCACGGAGAACTCCACAATGTGAAGCAGAGTACTTTGCGTCATAATGAGGAATGTGAAGTCCATTGAAACCAATGACTTTGTGTTATTCCACCTTCCCCAAACCACTTCTCCACCAATTTTAAGGTGAAGTACATTGAAATCAATGTAATTCACCTCACTTCACCCTGTAATTGAGCTCCAAATGAAATTCTGCAGTTATTCATGGGATTGCAGGTCACATGGGCTCTAGATTGTTTGGCACAGCCTCAGTTCTGCCCTGGGTAGTGTGTGTGCAGTGGTAGCTGGAGACCATTTGCTTTCAGAGCTCTGTGATTCAAAACCTCTAAAAGCTGTTTGAAATGCCTTTTTGAGTAATATTTTTTGCTCAAAATTTAGTACATCGATTGTAGGAAACCCTTCTATGCTCATATCATTGAGTGTTAATTGTTGTGTGTGGATTTTGAATGTTAATTTAGAACAGTCAGTCTGTGTACTGTGAAGTGTGCTTTGGGGGAGGGACATATTTGTGGTGTAGGTAGATTAACTGGGAGAAAAAGGCAGTCTGTCTGTGTTGGTTATATTTTTCTTGTATAACTGTGTTAATGTACACACAGTAATGTTTTCAGTAATTCTTGACTTTTTTTGCTGATTGTTGTGGTGCAGCAGTGTACAATCTGTCTGTTTAAAACATTTGGTTACATTACTAAAGGTTCTCAATTTTCTATGCATTACTTGAGTGTGTGTGAGTGTGCGTGTGATGCATACCATTAAATCAGACACTTTTTATTGTGTTACAGAGCAATTGCAGCAGTGTGAACCTGCTACCCACCGCACCTGCATGAATTTTTTTATACTGCTTTGTGGTATCTTTACTAGTAGTGGATTGTTATTGCCATGCACTAATCCCACAACTGGCAAAATGTATTCCTTTCCAGATTTCAATTTGTGACTTGTGAGCACTGGTTAGGTGTTGTATCTTTTCATACGCATCCTGTGAGTGTGCAGCACAATCTTAATCTGTCTGTGCATTTGCATGGCACCATTAATTCTGGGAGACTGCATTTCTTGTTATGCTCTCATTTCACTTGGTCAGCACTGGGGAATTTTCTGAACACAAGACAGTAGCATTTTGGGGATGCACATTAATTCTGGTGACTCTGTGTGATCTGACCACTGCGACATGACTGAGTGCGCCATTAATTCTGGGAGACTTTGCATTTCTTGTTACACTCTCATTTCACTTCATCAGCACTGGGGAGTTTTCTGGACACAAGACAGTAGCACTTTGGGGTTGCACATTCATTCTGGTGACTGTGTGGGTGGGATGCTGCCAATATTGTTGTCACTCTGCCTTACTTCGCTTTTAAGGCGGAATGACAACGTGAAGTAATAACAACAAGGCAAAGTGAACCTTTCCTATGGGGCACTCTGCATAGCAAAGTGCCAATGTGAAGTGGTCACTTCATATTCATTTCGCGCCGGTGGATTTTAAATTTGCTGCATCTCTATTGGTTACTTCAATCAAAAATGGTTCTTAGTACAAAGAAAACTCAGGTAATGTTTAACTCTAAAGGTAAATAATCTCATAATCAGATATTAAATATACATGCAGTAAGTGGACAAGTGCTAGAGCAAGTTTTGGTTTATAAGTATCTAGGGGTCCATATAGATAGTACTCTTGCTTTTTCTGAACATATAACCAATGTAGTTAAAAAGGTTAATTCCAGATTGGATGTGCTTAGAAGGAAAACTTCGATTCTCCCTAGAGAATCTAGAAATAGAGTGGCTGTTCAGCTACTTCTACCAACATTAGAATACGGCAGTGTAATATATCAATTTGCCTCTAAAACATTATTGAACAGTCTGGACAAGATATATTATAGAATGGCAAGATATGTGACGAAATGTCCTTTTCTTACCCATCATTGTACTCTGCTTCAAAATGTAGACTGGGATTCTCTTGCAACCCATAGAAAAAAATAAGTTGGATACAATGTCTATATGGAGTATGGAGGAAAAAATAGGCATGGAATAAACTCCTCTGATACCTTTATCCCTCATAAGTATAACTTGAGGGATTTGAAACATAGATGCTTAAAAATCCCTATGGAAGTTAATATTTATAGTAGAATGCAAAGATGTTTCTACTTACCAAAAATATGGAACGAAATAGACCCAGAAATTAGGAACATTGAAAATTTAGGTAAATTTAAACATTCTCTAGATTTAGTCTGGAAAGACAAATGTATTTGCTATGGTGCTATTGAATGATTTCTGTACCTGTTGTTCTCTTAGATCGTATGTCCTAATTCTCCTGATCTCATTCCTGGGTTGGGGTCATTGGTTGGAGTAGGTGGATGAATTAATATAGTTTTAGACACTGTAGTAATGTGTCCCCCTTTTTGATGTTCCCTCCATCTTAATCTGAATTCCATAAAATCTGTTTTATATTAAGGCTTTTACATATTTCCCTTGACCATTATATGGAAAATACCCAATTTTAAAATAAGGTTCTATACCTTGATTCTTTGGTACATTGTGTGTTTTTGTTTCATATGTGCTTTATAAATTTAGATTGTGTTGTATTTAAGATTGTTACTGTAATATTGTATTACATGATGGTTTACTGTACTATGAAACTGTAATCTTAAACAGGGCAACTTTGATAAACAGGGCCAAACTGGTTCTAAAAGTTATTCTGTTAAAAAATAAAGCTTTTATCTATCATCTGTCACATTGACTTTGCTGGGATTTTTTCTTTGAACTTGCCTACAGTGCAGATGGTTTGGTTTTTTAGTCTAAAATTTTCAGGGTAGAAAGGGACTAGCCCACATATGTGCCTTTTGCTAGTCTGGTGAAAAAATAATAAGCCATGTGTAAGTTATTGCAATTTAAAAATTTGAAAAAAAATGTTTCTGTGCATGCCCAGTAAGCACTAAAAATAGCTATATGAAAAGAAAAGGAATCCTGTTTCATATGGGAAGATTCCTTTTTCATTTGCCACCATCTTGTTTCCATTTATTCTCAAAAAAATGTTTCAAAAGGCACAGAAATGATATCCTGGAGAGAGACCACCACATCTAGCTGGCTGATCAGGATCCTGTTTGGTGCAATCTGCACTTAATTTTTGTGAGGCACCTATTCTAAATAAACATGCACTGAGCATTTTTTGAAAAATCCAAAGTGAGTGCTATCTTTTTCTTTTGTTAGAGATATGCCCCAGAAATGTGTTTTATTTACTATTATGAATCCTGTTTTGTCACCGCGTAATATGAAAAAAAATCCTTTTTCATATCATGAGCAAGGCCACTGTTTTTCGGTTTTTACCAGAAAACCTGATAAAATTCCAGAATTAGGGCTGCCTGAAAACTGGTAAAAACAAAGATTTCATGGAATCTGGCATTTTATATCAGATCAGTAAATCTACAAAACTTGTATTTTTCTTATAATTCCTTCCTGTACTAGTTTCAGTTTGCTTTATTTAAGGCTCTGTATATTAAGCTTTCTTTAATTCTGATTGTTTATGCACATGCTAAAAGAATGATAGCAGAATCCTGGTAAAATCCGGAAATTAGAGTAACAATCACCGGTGCAATTCCGGAATCTGAAGTCTTGAAAATGGAATTTCATTGTTTTATTCACCATAAATCAGTGGCCTTGATCATGAGTGATGAAAAAGGATCCTTTTTCATCACTCAAGAATACCTTCCTGGGATTTCCCTGGTGTCTAGTGGCATCTCTCACCCTCTGATCCTCATCCCATTTAATGTTTTGTTTCCCTGGGCCTGGATATTCAAAAGGGTTGCGCATGGCACAACAGAGTTGCACCAGCGCAACTCCATATTGCGCCCTGGCGGGATCTTGGAAAGGCTGCCCAGTGCAGTGCAAATCCCGATGCACAGGGGCACAATGTAATTGTATGCAGTGCAAATGCAGGGGGTGTGCCCATGCATATGTGGCACATCCCGATACTCAGCCCGGGATGTGCGGTGCATGTGCTGGCACAACCCTGCATTGCACCACATGGGGGGCTCAAAGTTGAGCCCGTGAAAAGTTGGAACAGATCCTGGCCACCCACAGGGGGGCTGCTGTATTGCATAGTGCAACTCAGCAGCCACCAGCCATGGGTGGCCACCCACCCACCCAGAACACCGTCATGAAGCACTCACATAACCCTGGTGGTCTAGTGACACCCCACTCCATGTCCCTGATCATGGGTATCTGATGTTTATTACATCCCTGGTAGTCTAGTGGAACCCCACCCATTGCCACGATTACGGTACATCTCTGTATATTAAAACCCTGGTGATCCAGTGGCACCCCCACCCCTCCACCCACACAGAACCCATTGCCCACCCGCCCCACCTACTCAACCAATGACCTTGACAGGTACAGTATGGGCTGGGCACCCATTAGATCCCACAGTGTGTGGACCAATGGGCTTATGGGGCACACTGTACTAGAACAGTCCAAATATGTGAATGAAGTCATTCACATATTTGGGATATCTAATACAGTATGCCTAAAGCCCATTAGCTTACGCTGTGGACCAATGGGATCACAACCCATACTGTACCTGTCATTTGGGGCAGCCAGGTGGTATGCGGTGGGTTGCAAGCCGCCTGCCAATGACAGGGAGGTAGCGGGGTGGGCAAGGAGTTCTGTGTGGGTGGAGGGTGGGGATGCCACTGGATCACCAGGGATTTAATATACGGAGATGTACCGCAATTGTGGCAATGGGTGGGGTGGGTTCCACTAGACCACCATGGATTTAAATAAACATCTGACACAGGCGATCAGGGACAAGGGACAAGGGAGGGAGGGGGAGTACCACTAGACTGCCGGGAATGTTTTCTTTTACATTTACCGAGGTCACGGTAATGGCTGGGGGGGGTTCCGCTAGGCTACCAGGGATTTAGATAAACATCTGATACCTGCGAATGGGGATGAGGGAGGAGATTGCCACTAGACTACCAGGAATCTATCTAAACATCTGATTCCAGTGATCAGGGGCAAGGGAGGGATAGGGTTACCACTAGACTGCCAGGGAATGTTTTATTTTACATTTACTGTGATCATGGCTATGGGGCGGGGGTAGCCCCGGGACCCCACTGTGCACAGGTCATTCTGTGCAGGGTGCCAGGCACAATTTGCTGGGCTGCTCTGTGTAAGGCATGCAAATGGGGCCATAATGACATGCAAATGAACCCAGTAGCACCTTGCATATATTATGGCCTCATTTGCATGCCCTCTGCTGAATATCATGGGTGATGTGCCCAGTGAAACTGCATTTGTGCTGGTACATCCCCGTGTTCCCTATCTGTGGCTTGCACTGGCACAGTGCCACTGTGCCATGTGCAGTGCATGTGCTGTCTGTGCCATATTCAATGGTGCTGTGCCTTGGGACATCACAGTTGAATATCACCTGGCTCTGGCCCCAGTGCATCCCAGTTGCGCTCGCACAGGCTTGTGCCACTGCCTGGCACAGTCTGAATATCTGGGCCCTGGTGTCTAGTAGCATCCCCCACCCTCTGATCCCCATCCCCTTTCATGTTTTGTCTCCCTGGTGTCTAGTGGCACCCCCCCACTGTTCCGATCACTATCCCCATTTAAAAAAATGCTTCTCTGGTGATTAGTGGCACCCTCATCCTTCCTATCACTATCCCCCTTTAAAAACAAATTCCTTGGTTTCTACTGGTACCCCCGCCTCCGATCCCCATCACCTTTCATGTTTTGTTTCCCTGGTGTCTAGTGACACCTCCCACCCTTCGGGCCACTGTCCGCCTTTAAAAACTGATTCTCTGGTGTCTAATGGCACCCACCATCTTTCCACTGCAGGCCAAACCTAAAATAAAGAAAACTATCACTTGATTTTTTTTTTATTTCTTTTGACCTGTTAAAAAAAATCATCTATCGCTGATCACACCTGTGCCCTCCCACCCGACCTCCCACTGTGCACCCACCACCCCACATCCCCTTGACAGCACAACACACCTTCACTCACCTGAAGAGGTCCTAGGTTCAAGATCTGCTGTCCCAATTGAAGACTCATCTTGCTGCTGGAACCGATGACTGCAATATGAGAAATTAAGATAAATGTGCCTCAATGTATTTCAATGGGGGTTTCAACCTTAATTCATAACTCAGCTAATTTATGAGATTTTGACCCTAGATTTTCAACATAGCCTCTTGGGGACCCCACCTCATGAACAATATGACTGGCAGTATGCAACTCCTGCCTGAAAGGTAATTTTGCAGTCACTTGTTGAATTCACCTTTTGAGCAGGATTTCCTTAAAGACATTCATGATGTTCATGAGGTGGGGTCATGTGATGGCTAAGTTGAAAATTTGGGGTCAAAATATGTAAATGTGGCAAAGTTATGACAATTTGTTGCAATTACACTATGCACACTGGTAACTTCAGACATTTTTAATATTTTGACACCAAATATTCAACACACACAGCTGATTACCCCACCTAATGTTTGGCACAGCTGTCATTTTCCTAATCCTGGCCAAAATGTGTTTTCACACCAGTGGCACAGAATGGCATTGCAGTTTTGAAAAATTATGTTTTGGCATAGATTTGGAAATTTTTATGTACTGGGTACATCAGGTGGAGTAATAAGATGGCATGTTGAACATTTGGGGTCAAAATATGTTACAATGGCAAAGTTGTGCCCATTCATTGCAATTCTGCTATGCACATTCATAACATAGTAAATTTAAAATATTCTGACTCCAAATTTTCAACATAGACTTCTTATTATCCCACCTCATGTATGTCATGACTGTAATTTTTCAAATCCTGGCCAAAATGTGTTTTCACACCTGTGGCACAGAAAGCCATTGGAGTCATGCGGAATTACTTTTTTGGCTGGGATTCAAAAAATGTTTGTACCAGGTACATGAGGTGAGGTAATAAAATGGCTGTGCTGACAATTTAATCATTATTCTCCTTATAAATGGAAGTGCAGGGCTCTTCCACAGTGGCATACATATACACATCTATGGAGGTATGGGGGCCCTGCACTCCCACAAGCAAATAAAGGTACAATTACACTAACTCAAAAAGTAAGGAAATTCATTGCAAAAAGCACATTACTGCATCAGTTAGGGTTGAGAATAAAGCAACAAAAGTAGGGAAATATGATGTTAGGGTTTCCAACCCTAACACTCCACCCCCACACTGGAGTCAGAAAATCAGGCATGGGATGTGCCATGATGGTCTTAAACATAATGCTCACCCCATTCTCATTCACTGTAAACATCTATGCTTATTTACTGATGGAATCTTACTGATGTTAATCTTAAGACCATCATGGCACACCTCATGTCTAATTTTCTGACTCCAGTGTAGGAGTGAGGGGGTTAGGGTTGGAAACCTTAACATCATATTTCTCTACTTTTGCCACTTTATCCTCAATCCTAGCTGATGCAGTAACATCATTTTTTTGCAATATATATATATATATATATTCATGGCAAAAAAACTCAGTTTAATGCATCAGTTAGGGTTGTTCCACAGTGACAAAAGCAAGGAAATTCAGTGTTGGGGTTGAAAACCCTAACTCCACATTCAGCCCTCCACCCCCCCCAGCACCACACACACACAGACACACACACACGCAAGTAGGTGGGAGGACCAAGGCAACATGACCAATCACAGACAACCAGCAGCAGGTGACAGAAATAAAATACAACTGTCTAAATGTACTACAAGACATCCCCACCCACCTGACCAGGTACTGCATGCTCAGTGGAGATCCACTGCAAAACTGAGGCCATGTAACCAAATTTACACATCCCTGATTGCAGGTACACACAACATACCACACTTAGGAGTTGCATGGCCTTACCTAGCGATGCCACACACCCCACCACACCCACTACTGCACCGTGACTGTACATCAACAATGAAACTCCATGATTGCAGGTATACAGATATTTGTACACTTATGAGTAGACAGAAATAAAATACAACTGTCTAAATCAACTACAAGACACATGCATCGTCATAAGACAACAATTGTAGCATTTTAGCATGTGTTATGCTTAGCTGTACATTTTCTGTGTCTGTCCACTCAGTATGCAGAACCTGATCTGGAGGCTCAGCAAGCCATTGCCTGCACAAGGATGTGCAAAGTTCTAATGCTGCTAACAGGTGTGCAGCCTCAGTGATGGAGGTGTACCATTGATGTCCATTGACTTACTTTTGCTGTGGCTGTGCACTCAGAATGCAGTAACTGCTCTGTGTGTGTTGGGGGGACTACCTGGGTGAGGGTATGCAACTCCTAAGCATGCAAAGATGACTGTAGCTGCAATACCATAGGTGTACCACAGATGCCTATAGACTCACTTTAGTTATAGCTCTCTACTCAGGATGCAGTACCTGGCCAGGATGATGGCATTCCCTGTGTGAGGCCATGCAAATCCCAACTGTGCTAAATTGAGTATCCTTGCAATGAGAGAGGTGTACCATTGATCTCCATGCCCTCAGTTTTTCTGTAGGTCCCCACTCAGGATGCAGTATCTGCTCTTGCAGTTTGGGGGGAGCATTGCCTAACTGAGGCCATGAAACTGACAACTGTGGTAACTGAAGTGTTGCTGCAAACAGGAAGGTGTACCATTGATGTCCATGCCCTTTGTTTTGCTGTGGCTTTGCAGTCAGGATGCAACAAGCAGTGGGGGTGGGCATTGTGAAACTAAGAGACTGTGTAACTTCTAAGTGTACAAACCTTTGTATGGCTGCAATGAGAGAACTGCACTGTTAATGTCCATGGCCTTATTTTAGCTGTGACTGTCCAGTCGGTACGCAGTACCTTGTCTTGGGGGTTGGGGCATTGCCTACCGAAGGGCCACAGCGCCTAACTGTGTTACGTTGTGTACACCTGAAATCATGTAGATGTACCATGCATGTCCAAGGCCTTAGTTTTGCTGTGGCTTTCCAGTCTGGGTGCAGTAGTGGGTGTGGTGGGGTGTGTGGCATTGCCAGATAAGGCCATGCAACTCCTAAGTGTGGTACGTTGTGTGCACCTGCAATCAGGATGTGTACATTTGGTGTACATGGCCTCAGTTTTGCTGTGGAACTCCACTGAGCATGCAGTACCTGGCCAGGTGGGTGGGGATGATTTGTAGTACATTTAGACAGCTGTCCTTTATTTCTGTCACCTGCTGCTGGTTGTCTGTGATTGGTCGTGTTGTCTTGGTCCTCCTACCTACTTGCATGTGTGTGTGTGTGTGTGTGCGTGTGTGTGTGTGTGTGGTGCTGGGGGGGTGGGGAGGTGAATGCAGAGTTAGAGTTTTCAACCTTAACACTGAATTTCCTTGCTTTTGTCACTGTGGAACAACCCTAGCTGATGCATTAAATGGAGTTTTTTTGGCATGAATTTCATGTCTTTTTGAGAAATAATGCTGTCATATTATTTTTGAATATCTTATTAAGAACATATCTTTGTTTTCAGAACACAGGCTGAACAACATATTTATACATTTGACTGAATAAGTAGTTATCTGATAGTATTCACACAAATATCGTTCATGTGCTACAGCTTAGATGTGATAATAAAATGATTTGCCTACAAAACAGAAGATGTATATCTTCACCACATTGAAGAATACTACTTTAATTGTGATTAATAGAAAGAATGTACCAATGAACATCATGCACTATCTTTAAATGCAGTACTGCAGCAACACCAACATACATAGTATTACCGTTACATAATGGTGAAAGAAAGACACAACACAGGTAGATAAGGCTTAAAAAGATGTATTGCCCAATTAATAATTGTGAGAAGGCCAAATTAAGAATCCAATTGGTGCACAAAAATCAGTCTCACAAAACAATCACATAAATGTTTTTCACTATTTCACACATGTAAACCAGTATCACAGATAGTAAATCAGTGACATGTGACAGAATCAGAAAACACATTAGGGCAAGCATTACATCACCCTCTGAACACGGCTTACATATACAGTATGAAACAGTAATGATGTTGCTATTGTGTAACTGATAGTGTGAATGTTCCTGGGGTTGGCAAAAAAACAGATGCGACTTATAAACTCATAGCAGTACAAACAGGCTATGGTTTAAAAAGAAATATATATCTGAAACTAACAGTTAAAAATTTAATGTTAATGCATTCTATGTGTAGACATACAAATATATACACACATAGATGTACATGTCAAGACATACTGCAATAATACTGCATTTGGAAAATTCCCAACCGACCCTTCAATAGAGAGGATCAGAAAATATTATGAGGAACAAAAAAATGCTCAGTTGTTATCAGTGAAAGTGTCTGATGTACAGTTTTCAACTATTGTTAACATACATCAAGGTAAGGTAAAACACAAAGATTTCTGATACTATATGGTAACAGTATTATATACATCACTATAAATGTTAAAAGCAATAGTTACCTAGCTACAGAACTAGTTAACCACCTAGATCTGTTACACCTTTTACTTACGTGAAAGGAATTGTTTTATCGAATACTATAAATATAACATCTTATGATATCATAAGCAAAAACTTTGTGTACTAAATGATAAAAATATCTGTAATGGAACACTGTAACTTGTGATTAATGATGGCATATGAAATAACAGGACACTACATATGTGCAACTGCATAATATCTCATGCTATCAAATATACTGTAAGCATACTACTTCTTATTCTTTATGAGTCCACAATTGTTTGAGAAAAATCATACTTATTATGCTATCAATCAATGTATAAGTTAGTTAATACTACTACTTTTTACATCAGAGTACTAATTACTGCCAAGAAATATATTAAACATTATGTGTATATATATATATATATACATACATACAGTATATATACAGCTTAATCTGGTTCAAGGTCAGTTGGCATTCATCTGTATCCCCCTCCCCCCGGGTCGTGCCTGAAAATAGGCAGGATTTGTCTAGTGCACTTACCCGGTCAACAAAAGCTAAATAAATAAATAAATATATGTACACAATGTAGATACACGGCAATAAAACAGTTATAGTAATGCACTGTTGCAAAAAACAGTTTAGATATTTGTTCAAGATGCAAGCATAAGAAGAAAGAAATGAATACAAAGAACACATCATAGTTCTCAACACGTGACAGAGTGATGTTAATCTTTAGTTAAAGATGTGATACACAGTGATGTTAATGCACATGGACAAGCATTGGACCTTAGTACAATCATACATCTAGCAAATGTGCCAAGTGTGATTTCTTGTGTCTGCATATAACATACTCATAACAAAAGACTATGACAGAAGAGTTTGACCAGATAGAAATATCTCTTTTGACATGCAGAAGTCTTTGTTAGACATGTAAGTGTGGTTTCTCTAGTGGCTGTGAAGACAGCTGGCGCCGATTAAAGATCACTGCAACTATTTTCACTGTGTCACTGATCAACACAACAATCTTAAACATCACAATGAGTCTAGATATGCAAGAGAACCATGTGATATATTTTCTGTGTAATCACAACTGTACATTCGTTAGTAACAACATGACAGTGTGCCAAAACTAACTCTGTATGAAAATAATGGACAGCAAAGTAAAGTAATTTCAGATGTTGTGTAACTATTCCTCTGACACATGAAGATAGGCATAATTCTTCAGTATCAGAACATATGCATTTTGTAAGTGTCATGGAAGTCTCTTTTTGAAAGAGCTTGTTGAATTGTCACACTCAACCCATCCAGTTCTGTACCTCAGCAAACAAGTGTAATGTCCAGAATGTACAGACTGGCTATAGTGGTAGATCACAGCATGAGTTTCAAACACTGCTTGGTTAAATACTATTCTATCAGCTGTGAAATCAGTGATAGGTGTGTCAACTCTGAGCCCGTTAGAGTCAAATCTATGCAGTACTAGCATAAGATATTAAGATGAAGTCCTGAGACATATGGACTGAGTACATGCACCTCCACACCTCACACACAGGTGACCACTTTCAGCATTAGTAAACAGCTACCAGAACTTAACACTTTTACTTGAGGCACAAACAGAGAAACCCAAAGCATGCCTTCTGTGGTTTCTCATTCTGAATGACCACATAACAGACATACATACTTGGTAACATATGACACAGTGAAATAGTGATGCATAGAAGTTCCCTCTTCATCCAAGCTGTTTATGATAACCATCATAAACTCAGTAGCATCCTGCTGCATGTTTGCAGCAAACATACTGCATCCATCATATGTGCCCAGCACTTGCCGCAGAGGTGTTAGTGACTGCACATTGTTATACTGATCAGAAGCCATGTTGACAACCTGCTTCAATTCCTTTGATAGGGCAGTCTCTTGCGAAGCAGATATTGCCTCAACAAAGTGTGGCATATGGAGAAAGACCTGCATAGCTGCATTAGCATAGCAGTTAACTCTAGTACTGTTGTCAAACACTGGCACAAAAGCCATACCAACTGACTTCTGACCAACAGCTGGCTCCGCATCTGTATTTGACATTGTGACCTTCTTAGAACTCTGCACAGTTCCATCAGTTGCGCAAGCTCAATTTCTTTTGTTACCAACTGTAGATGTGACTGAAGGATGTGAGACAACCACATATTTTGGTAATGGTTTTAAAGACATCTGTGGCTGGTATAGAGTACGTAATCTGTTGTACTCAACTATACAGCACTTATCAGCTCACATCTTCTGAGGTGCAACTGTTATGATGTGCAACCCAGAAAGACTACGTACGCGTGAAAGTGTGACATAGCTCATGCCATCTTTGAAAATGTCTGTCCCTATGTCCACCATTGCTGAATCCAAACTCAAGCCTTGAGACTTGTGAACGGAAACAGCATATGCAACACATATTGGGAACTGTTTCCTGTTCACATAAATATCCTTCAATACCTGGAACTTAACACAGGTACGATCAATCTGGACAGGATGTCCCATGTTGTCAAAGTGGACAAGTGTCTCAATACATGTCTTTAGAACATTGTAGATAAAGTCAATGATGTTACCCATGGTACCATTTACCATACCAAGCTCCACATCAAGATTGCAGCGTAGCATGACACATGCATTCTCACAAACTGTAAGTACAGCTTCCAGACTAGCTGTGCGTGAAACATCTGACTTCAATTCAAACAGTTGTTTAGTCATCTTTGCTGCCAGCTTACAACTTAAAATGACACCATCGACTGTGTCAACAGCATGCAGTGTGAGAATTGATTGATTTTCTCTCTGCAACATGACACTGTTGAACTCAGCACATTTCTTTAGTCATGGCATGAGACACACAATGCGTGTGCCCGTGGAACACACATCACTGAAAACATCACATGCAGTTTCTATGGATGTAGTGTCCATTCTGATTCTTCACCCATTTAACATTGTAACATGTTCTGGTGACAGAGAACCTGTACGAGCTTGATCCAACAGTGCCTTGTAAGTCATGTCAGCACTTTGGTGCATGTTCTGATACAACTTGACATAGGTAAATAACTCCCACAGGTTAAAACCTCCAATGCACCCAAGTGTATTCTTGGCCTGCTTCACAGTCAGAGCGGCAAAGACATGTTCTGCATTCACAGGTGCAAGCTGTAAAAGGTCTCCAAATACAACAATGCTTTTTCCACCAAATGCATCTCCATAGTCAGTCCCCAAGATCTCCTGTAGACGTAGATGTATACAGGCAAGCATCAAATTAGAGACCATACTAATCTCATCAATGGTGAGTAACTTCATCTTATTAAACATTGAACGAAGCTGAGATGCAACCTCAAATGACAGTTTCTGATACTCTCTTGCTTTGCCATGCTCCACTGGCAACATGAACAGACGGTGTAAGGTCACGCCACCAATGTTGTATGCTGCCAGTCCAGTGGGAGCACTAACAGCAACAGACATCGCTGACCCTGTCAAGCTCTGTATTTCAGCCGTGATGGCCTCAATAAGGAAACTCTTTCCTGTACCAGCTGACTGACTAACAAACATCTGCAGTGGTTTGTAGTCAAGACAGTCACATTTCTTCTCTTCATGCAGTATCCCATGCCAGACAGCATCAGTTACCAGAGAGTGAACCACACACTGCTGCTCATTGAGCCTCTCTCTCAACTCAGCAGAATCAGCACCACAGTGCGTTCCATGTTCCATGGCACTCTCCACTTCCGACATGAGTACTTCTGGGGCATTCAGAGGCAGAGGTTTCCCAAGGATACCTTGTCCTTTGGGATCAAGATTGTCCTGTGAGCTAACAGGAGTATCCTCCTCAAGTAGCTGTTGTGCCTTTTTAAGCTGCTCTTTCTCAGTATCTAGTCTCTGTATGCATATCTCTGAGTATTGACTTTTGAATGTCTCGTAACTGTGATTAAACTCTTCCTCGAATGTATCACAGTCACCTTTCAATTCAGGCTCATTCCTCCAGGGTCTAAATAGGAATAGCAGAGCAAAATAGTAATGTTCTCTGTTCTCAGATGTGCCTAGATATAACTTACAGTGGTCAGTGAGCCAAGGCTTATGTCTCTTAACAAGACAGCCATCCACTCCTCTGACCTTGAAAATGTCATGTGTACAATCAGGTGAGACATCCATCTTGTAGTCATACCACTTAGCCACCTAAAATAGACACACATCATCCATATCTTAATATCTACGGGGGTAGTATGTGTCAATGAGGTTATTATTCAAGATATGTCTTGAAGAGGACCTATTAACAGCCAGTTCCTCAGTCTCAGCATGAGGAATAAGTACATATTTTCGCTTCTCTTTGTAGTTCACACTGAGAAAGCAGATAGCATTAGACTTGCCATACAGATGTGTACCAACCAAGTGATCACCAGCCTCATAAGCACCACATTTTCTGTATGAGAGGGTCTTCAAGCCCAGTGACCACAACTGAGATGTCAAACTCTTGCTTGAACTAGCAATATCTTCCCAAAGATCTTGCAAGCTAGTCTACTCATGTTTAGTTATGTACAAAGTGACGTACCGCACCACAGCCAACGAGTTGTCAGATACAAACTGAACATCTATGTTTGCTTGCCACATTAGGAGAAGAGTGGGGTTGTAGTCATTGATGTACACCTCTTTCTCATCTCTGGGTAACTCATATACCCTCTTGGTTGATTTTGCCTTCCAGTGGTGTCGCATTGCTAAAAATAGATCATTCATGAAACCATCCTGACAGACACATCTAGGAAATCCAAAATGACATCTTGTGTAGCAATCAGATTTGTTCTTTACTACCCAGCGGCAGTATTTCAGACAAATATTTCACTGGAACTTTTGCACCAACTTCCACAGTGTAGGACTGTTGTACTTGTCTGGAATGCGGCAAGCAATGTATTTCTTGATAAATGCTAGCACTTGTGCTGCTTCATGCTCACCTATACGTGGGGCATCCTTGATCCACAGCAGCATGTGAATATGAGGAGCACCTCACACCTGATACTCCGTCCTCCAAAAGTAATGTTCCACAATACCAAGAGGTGGATTGTTCTTTGACAAAATGAAAGTCAGAGTATCATGGAACCGCTTGGGGAAATGCCATGTGACAGAGACAGGGTCAAGTGAGCACAATTCTCTGAGAGTCATTGATGAAATACCCGCAACATCAGAATTCACCCACTTCAACAGTTCTATGACCTCATCCCAGACATACTCAGCACAACTCAGTGTGACAAACCATGTAGCTGCACCATGCTCTCACAGCATTGTCATCACCTCAGAGTGTTTGCGGTACCAATATTCTTTGATGCCATGTAGACTTGACAGAATAGAAGACAAATTTAATTGCACATTTTCATTTTTCTGCTTCAATTTCTGAAGAAACTGTGCAGCTGTAATTCCATCAAGTGGAATAGTCAGACAAATAGCATGCACAATAGACGCAGACAGTATGCTAAGTTCACTCTCCAACAGGAGATGGAAAAAGTACTGTATGTTGCATCTGAATTTGCCATCTTTACTGAGCACACAGCTTGTTCAGTACTCAGCACCCTGGACACGCACTTCTCTTCCATCCAGGTGACCACCTGACCCTTTTGGGAATAAGTCTGGGAAACAGTGTGCTTCCAGGTTTGCCTCCCAAATGCTGACAGGCTCACCTTCCACCTGTTTCATTTGATAGAGATCAGTGTTGTCTCCTACAGGATCTCTGCCATGTAGTGGATGAATTGTGTACTGTTCATACACATTGTCATTTGTTTCCACATTGACCTTGTCAATCATTGGCTTTGTACTTTCTGACTCATCATGACCAACAGGCACACTAGTGATGCGATCAATATTAAGGTCTGCATAAAAAGGATTGTTGTTCTTTAAGTGAGAAAGGACAAGATTCACCTTCTCAATATTAACAACATTCTGCCAAATCACCTTAGACTTTGTTGGCACACCATTTACAAGAATGACCAAAGTGTTTTCAATGGAGATAGCCTCCACATTTTCCTGCAGAGGAAGTGGAAGATACATGATGGAACCCTTAACAGATCTGATGAGTTCTTTTTGTGGAATATCATGTGTCTTTGTGTTCATGCATAGAATAGTTTGAAACGGTTTCATTGTCTGAGTAAGAATCCTTTCAAACAAATTCAATGTGGCAGTCTCAGTTGGTGTCACATGTGCCTCCATGTTGTTCAAGACTGACCTTGGTGGCAGAATGTTACACTTCACTTTGGAAAAGCAGTGCTTGCACATCACAATAATTGGTTCTAACCAGGGGCGTCACCAGGGATACAAAGTTGGGGGGGCTGATGCCCTTCAGTCAAAATCCTAAGAAAGCTAGAGGGGTCTGGGGGCATGCTCCCCCAGAAAATTGTGAAATTTTACCTTCAAATGGTGGTTTTTCCTGCATATTAGTGGTGAAAAATATGTTTGAGAAGCCTAATTATCAGCCATGTATTTAATATGGTACATGTGGAAAAATTTGGTTACTGGTCCACCGAGGACAGGTTGCAGGAGGACCTCAGAGCAAATTAGAGACCAGAACAGCCAGACACACCAACCATTATCCCAGCAGATCTGCTGGGAAGGATGCAGGAGGACCCCAGAGCAAATGAGAGACCAGAACAGCCAGATGCACCATTATCCCAGCAGATCTGCTGGGAAGGTTGCAGGAGGACCCCAGTGCAAATGAGAGACCAGAACAGCCAGACACATCATTATCCCAGCAGATCTGCTGGGAAGGTTGCAGGAGGACCCCAGAGCAAATGAGAGACCAGAACAGCCAGACACACCAACCATTATCCCAGCAGATCTGCTGGATATCAGTTTCATACAGGTTTTACTATTATCGTGCTGATTTTGGGAGAAGTAGCTCAACCTTTCTGTTTGTCATGAATGCAAATTCGTCAATCACATCATCAGTGTCAAGCTGTCTGCTTTCTTGGTCTGAATGTTGAGAATTCCAAGTGAACTCAATCTGTCATTTTCTGTCTTGTTTCTCAGATATGTCTAATCGACTCATGGAACTAAAGAGCTCCACACACATGTGGTAACTGGGATTGTTAGAGCAATCTGTAGTGATTTATGTAGCGTCGGATACATGATTTCTGGAAGTACATTATAAAGATTGGTCATATTGTGTGACGTTCATTTCTGGCAGCGAGAAATGAAGTTTCTTGCTACTACCAGTTCCTCTTCCAGAACTGGACAGTCATACATCTCTCAAGTGGCCTCAGTTTGTCCTGGTCCAAGAATGTGTTAGACTGTGGTCTGAGAGCATTGATACATAAACCATCAGTGTTTGGTTATGCTTAGAAAACATCTGTCAATCTCTCCAATCATTTTGTCAATCACAGGGTAAAAACAGTGATTCTCAAATGCACAGCAGTTCTTGTTTCATGCGATGCTGATGCACTTGTTCAGTTCCAGTTCATGAAGTTGGAACAAAGTGCTCCCAAGCACGAGGTAGCTTCCTTTGCCTCTGTGGACCTGGAGTATTTCGGGTGTCTGTGTTCATATTTTCTGCCATATTTTCAGCTTCCCTAGAGAACTAGAAATCTCTTCAGTACGCAAATTGTGCAATTGTATCTCTCAGCACAGATACAGCAGTCACTGCACATCCGAAGTCCAAAGCCTGAGTCTGAAGTAAGTTATTTGTTCCATCAGCCACCGACAGTAGTTTGTCAAACATTTTAAGGAGAAATATACTGTTGAATTCTAGAAGCTTGCTGTGGAGTCCTCTGGCCTTTGCAGTTTCTCCTTCTTCACATTCTGAAAGATATTTTAGAAGACCTGGATAAGTTTCTATTACTGCCTTTGTTGCTCGCTTTTGACAAGCCCACCTGGTAGAACTTAACTCCGGTATCTCAATTCTAGTCAACCAAGCTCCTTTTAACATTTAAGAACCCCTGGTGAGTCAGGACAGATTTGGAAAAGAACGTGTGTATCTCTAGAAGCATGTCAAAAATTTCCACAGGAAGAAGTGATGAACAGGCATCTACAAGGACCAAATTCAGAATATCGATAGCAATGAACATATATAGTATATGGATGCTTTATGACGAAATAGTTCCTGGACTCCATTTAATTTGCCGCTCATAACAGATGCAATCATTACAAGTCTGAGCTACACAAGTCACCGAATTCTCATGGAGGTCCCAGTTAGTCAGCTTTGAACACAGTTCATTTGTCAGACTCTGGGCATCTAATGCTGTTACTTGATGGAAGCTTAAAATTTCTCTACAGGGAACCATGAGTGAACATAACGAAGGCAAATACTCATTTGTTCTCTGCAAGCAACATCTCTAGATTCATCAGCAAGTATTGCAAAATACTTTGCTTCTTTACCTCATTTAAAATTTTCTCTCTTATTAATTTTGCACAACATTCTATCATCTGATTTTGACTGAGAGGAGAGATAGGTGGCATTTCCTGGCATGTGAATCTGCAAATTTTGCAATTCAGGATCAAACTTTTAGAAGATCAAAGTCTCAAAAGTTACCCCTGTTTGAGCTCCCTCACACTCCCTATGGCCTCGAAAGGCAGTTCCTGTCTGCCAAACAACAAAACAATCTCAACTATTCCTCTCAGGTACTCCTAGCGTTTTTAATATCTGCAATCATTGCTGAATCCATTAGCTGTATAATATTGCCTCTTTCTTTAGATTTCACATAAGTAGACCAGGCCTCCATTGCTCCTGTAGTGTTGTTGTTTGTTGGTGTTCTCTCATCTTGTCTATTGCCTTCTTCCAGTTGTTAAACCCTCTGGACGATGAAAGCAGTGTCTGCTCGACCAGTGCAACGAAAACATTCTGCATGCAAAGCAAAATATGACATCATTGCTTACACTATATTCAAGCCATTTAAATGATGCATACCAGCTGCTTGAAAATGAACGCTTCTGCTTTCCAAAATCCCTTTGTGGAAAACTAGACAGCTTTGGCTGCACAGACCAGCCTCTTTGGTTCCCAGATCATTAGGTACAACAGTAGCAGCAGACGAAATCTTGCAACTGATTCAAGTGCATCATGAAATGTTCTGGGAGATGATGATGTGTTTGCTATATCTTCTTGTACTGGTGGAACTTCCACTTCATTTCTTAATGGCTGCTCTGCTTCAGCTGTTAAGCATCACTGGGGTCTAGGAAGTTACTTTCTTTATTCTGATTTTTGATTTTGGACGGAAGAAGTCACGGATACTCATTTTAACAAGGCTGATGAGTGTGTGACAAGAACTAAATAAAAGTAAATTATAAGAAAAATGCCCTCTTATTGGGTCTAGCACACAGGGATGAAATGTTTATGTGACAGACTTAGTCTAACTACAGGGCTCACAGTATGCGAAGTAATGAGTATTATTAAACACCTACTGGAAACGGAAAACTGCTATTTAATACAGTAGACGGAGCCTAACACACACAGGGCTCACAGTATGCGAAGTAATGAGTATTAAACACCTACTGGAAATGGAACACTGCTATTTAATACAGTAGACGGAGCCTAACACACACAGGGCTCACAGTATGCGAAGTAATGAGTATTAAACACCTACTGGAAATGGAACACTGCTATTTAATACAGTAAGCGGAGCCCTAACACACACACAGGGCTCACAGTATGCAGTAATGATGTTATTAAACATACCTACTGGAAATGGGTTTTGCTATTTAATACAGTAGGACGACCTAACACACACAGGGCTCTGATACGTAAGTAATGAGTATTATTAAACACCTACTGAAATGGAACACTGCTATTTAATACAGTAGACGGAGCCTAACACACACAGGGCTCACAGTATGCAGTAATGAGTATTATTAAACACCTACTGGAAACGGAAAACTGCTATTTAATACAGTAGACGAGCCTAACACACATAGGGCTCATAGTATGCGAAGTAATGAGGCATTAAACACCCACTGAAATGGAACACTGCTATTTAATACAGTAGGCCAGACCTAACACACACAGGGCTCACAGTGTCTGCAGTAATGAGTATTATTAAACACCTACTGGAAACTGAAAACTGCTATTTAATACAGTAGACAGAGCCTAACACAACAGGGCTCACAGTATTGAAGTAATGAGTATTAAACACCTACTGAAATGGAACACTGCTATTTAATACAGTAGATGGAGCCTAACACACACAGGGATCTCATGCACGAAGTAATGAGTATTATTAAACACCTACTGAAATGGAACACTGCTATTTAATACAGTAGACAGAGCCTAACACACACACAGGACTCACAGTATGTGAATGACAATAAACTGCTACTGGAACTGTTTTTTTATAAAGCAGAAGGTTCCCTTGTTCATAAAAAAAAAGTGTCTGAAATTGAACTGGCTAACTCCTTGCTTGTGATGTTTAGCTTGCCACAATACAAACCCGAGGCATGGGTCAGGGTATAAGGCAATTTAGGAAACGAAAAGTTCTGCTATTTTTATTCTAAATTTGTGAGCCTAAAAACATAAACCACCAAAGTGATGTTCTTCAGTCTTTCTGAGCTGTCAGCTCTTCACTAGTAATCACTCAGTTTACTCAGTAAAATAGTAAATAAGTTGCAAGTAAGAAAAAAAAATAAACATATATGCAGTAGTTAGTAATGCTGCAATGTATGGCAGCACTAACAGCAGGTTGTCTGTGTCTGAGCTTTTCAATTTACCCAAGACACACACAAACACAACCACCCTTGTATTTCACTCAGAGAAAAAATGTAAAAAAAAAACGACACTTTTATTTAGCTCTCAAGCCTCTTAGCCCAACAAGTGAACTGAGTCTTCAATGTTTGATCATAACTTTCTAGATATATAGATGAATAGAATTCCAATTTGAATCTCCAATTCCCAAATAGTGCCTCTGCTCTGTTGCTCGCTCGAGCCTCTACCAACTACAACTGCGTCACAGTTTTCTTACTGCACACTATGAGACTACTAGTGTACCCACGTGTGTGTTGGAAGCACACCACGTGTTTGTCCACTGATTGGCTCACTGCAGGCAAGCTGCTGTGCAGTTGGTAGGCAGAGTATGAGGCGGTGCCAGTGGGGGATAGACAGACAGAACACAGGACGGAGGAGAGCAGGAGAGTTCATTAATGTATTCTGTCACAGCTGACATGACATCATCATTTCATTATCATTTATCGCCTTTCTTGCCCTCGCCTCTTTGTTCTCTGTCACTCGCCCATCGGATACTGCTAGCCACCGGGCGCTTGCCATTAGTCTTGTCAGCAGTGCACTGGTGTGGGCTCGCACCGGGGTGCCTTCAGCAACTTGCCCTCTGCGCGACACCGCCACCGTGGCTCGCGGGCCACTCCCTCATTAGCATATTCATGACCTCCTGGTTCGGAAGGAATCGATCGATTTATGGTGAGGCGCGTGAGCTAGGGTCCCCAGGTCAACCCCATCCGACACTCCCCGAGCTGTGCCGCTGCCCCGAGGTAGGAGGTTCCCAGTCTCCGCCGGCTGGGGATTTCTCTCTCGCTGGTCTTCTCACAGCCACGTTCGCTGCTGGATCATGCCTTCTCCTTCTCGTCTGCAGATGCTCCAGCAATTGCCAAGATAGCAACCAATTTGGAATTAAACACTATTAAAACAGCAACCTCCTATCCTTCCTGTTGTTTGCTTCCCTTTCTCTTCTGCACTGGTCTGATGCAGTTGTACTGGAGCTGTATTAATACCTCCTCTCTTTGTCTCTTTAAAGTGCCATCTGGACTGGAATTCACAGTGTGCCTCTAATCTCTCTTTGACAAGTTCTCAGAGCCAAGCTGTCAGCCTGCCTGCCACAGCACAGAGAGAGAGAGAGAAAGAGACAGTGAGGACCTCCTCCCCTACACTGCTGCTCAGCTTCTCCATGATCTGCTACCCCACACCAAATCAGGGGCTGGGAACATTTTGGGGGCTTATATTGCGTATATTCTTTAAGCTGTTACAGCATTTCCTTTTTGTCACTCTTTTCGTTCCTCTCTTCCCCGATCACTCGCAGGATCCCAAGAAGCTACGATTCGTCAAGTGGCCAAATCTGGACTCCAGGCTTGTCGCAAGCGCTGCCTCTGCGGTTTATCTCAACCCTGGGTCCTCTAGCAGATGCAGTTAAAAGTCGCATACGCTGTTCTCCAAAATGGTCCAGCTACTGTAGCATCCTCAAAGCACCAGCTTCCTTCTTATATCGTATCTGAACTGATTTGATTGGGACTCGGGAGATAATGAATAAAATTTATTCATTATCTCCCGAGTCCCAATCAATCGATCTAAAACATCTGCTAAACTCATACTGCTGCTCTGAGGCTGAGCTGGGGGGCGGCAATATCCACTTGTCAAGAGGACACCAAGCTGCTTTTCTGTGACATCAGACTGCAAGTGCTCTGAGTTCTGAACTTGTCTTACAACATCAAAATTGTTACCTAAAAAGCCGCGGACTTCCCTCGGTATGCTGCCAGTATTTCAATTTTAAACCCGACCACGACTCAGATAACTTGCCGCCACAGAATCCCTGCGATGCTCTGATTTTCCTCCCTTTGCAGCACAACAACCTGATGATATCCCACTATCTGGCAGGAAGCGCTACCCGCCGTTCTCCAACCACGCAGCTCATGTAGCTCATTATTTGGCAGCTCCACCTCAGCTCCACGCCACCAATCGTAAGAGAAAAGTTTAATCTCATCCTGATTCGTGACTATTGCAAGAAAAGCAAACTAACCATGCAGGACGGATGCAGCATGTAGTAATATGTGTTTGTTGTGTGTAGCACATCAGATGCAGAGAATTTTATTTGAAAGTTATAAACAATTAAGAAATGGAATATTGGAATTCATTTTTAGTGCATGATGGGGGGGGCTTTAACTTAGATTGGGGGGGGCTGTAGCCTCCCCAAAATCAACGTGATGATGCCACTGGTTCTAACTGAAAGTCACACTTCAACAGCAGATATGCTGAAAGTCAAAACCACATGTCATTGTATGGTGACAAGGTTTCCAGGTTCTCTGTGACCATTTGTTCCTCGTAACAAAGGCGATCACATGACACACATACAGAATCAAACTTCTGTCTCTTTGCCAACTCAAATTTGGCAATTGATTTCCCAAACTGCTTGAGAATATCACTTTCTAGGACAGAGACACAATTCCCATCAGCAATCGATGACTGAGTAACCACAGTATCTGTCACACTGCTGACATGTCGCAGCTGTTTCAAAGATTGAATGGCACCATGCATGTCACCAGACAACAGTAACTCATGCAGATGAGTACACTGAGTGACAACTCAACATACTTCATATACGCTGTACACAAAGTTCCTCATCCCTGATTGATGCACTCTCAGCATGCGCATATGGTAAAAGACACTGTCACAAACACCACTATCTAGGCATGCAAGGGAGTGACCCACAAGTCCAGTGTATGGACGGATCTCACAAAGGTCTATGCTCTCAGACAGTTTATGTCTGCCTTTATGGTCAGTAATGACAAGCAGGTTGATAAAGTGCTTAACTTTCTCAAACAATGATTGCCTAAGGTTGCAAGTGTCATCACATGTCCATGACAGACAGTAAGGTTTACGAACCTGAGTAGCTGCATCAGATTCATCATCTGACTCCATTGTAGTATCAGCACATACACTGAGCACATTACACACTTTGCCGGACTCATCAATGCATAACTTGCTGTCCTTTCTCTGAGAGTAATATGACTCCTCCCAGAAATATGCCTCTGAGTGCTGTGTGTGGAGCCACTGTCCTGTGAAAACATCACAGAAATTGTGCATGTTCAAGATAGGCTACCATTGTAGCTCATCTTTACATTATATACAATTTGCCTAAACTGCTCAAGTACATGAGACATCTTACGCCACAAACATTGAAGAGCAAACACTGCCCTATTAACAAATATTTGTACTTCCAGGTCATGATTCCAGGTTTGATTTTCTGTGCTCATGTCTCATCACAGCAGCAATAAGTCTTTCAATCTTGGCTTTAAAAACTAGAGATTGAAAATACTTCTGCTTCCTCAGATATGCATCAGCAGCTCTACATTTTCAGTGCTGCTTAGTACATGTGTTTATGCATGTCTTTGCAACAGTAGCTTCTCTGCTTACAGATCTGCACAACTGTTGCTTAGCTACACATTGTTTCCTTGCTGTTGAGCAAGCACATCCTTTCCCTACAGAGTGATAAAGCTCTGAATCCACTCCTTTACTGGGATGCTGAATCGTTTCACGTCTTGAACAGGCATCGCTGACTTTCACATCACCCTTATGCAACAGTGAATTACTGTGATACCTGTTTCATTTCTGCATAGACTTCTGTCTGTGTTTAGATGGCATCTTCCATGTTTTGCTATTCACAGTTCAGTACACCAGTCTTACAGAACAATCAGACACCTGTATGGGAAGTACAGAAAAAAAAATCAAAATCCATGTCTTTAGTGTGTTTCTAACATCACATACTATTGTGCACCATCTGTATGTCATATAAGAACAAAAATTGCTACTGCCTAGTAGACATTGTTGAGATAATTACTGTAGTAAGTGAAGGTCACTGAAGCAATAGAAAGTCTTTTCAAATGGTGATGAACATAACATCAATAATAATATGACAATAAATATAAAAAAATTTCAAAATCAAACAGTGCCGCAACGTTAAACATTCACACTGCTGTCCTAATAAAACAGTTTTTTTAAAAATCAGATAAGTAGTGTCTAACGTAAGTACACTTTCAGAAAATATAGTGTCGCACGAGACACTTTTGAAAAAGTAGTCGCAGCGCAGAAGTGAGGCGTTGTCAAATATAGTGTCAAAAGTAATGTCACATACACGCGACAGTGTCAAATATAGTGTCACACCACGACACTTTCATAAAATCAATTATTTTACACCTCCCTTCACAGTCAGCCAATCACAAGACTGGTGGCAATTTGACTGACAGAGCGCTGCAACCAATGTAGCCACACATATATCAAGGCCATATTGAACAGCCAACGCAACCACTGAAACAGTGAAGAAGAAGGACATAGCAGCTATCTTTGAGAAAACTGGAGACACCCTGCTTCTCACTTTGTAAGTACATCACATTTTGAAATCAACTTTTCTAGCATCATAAAAACCATTAGCAGTACAAAAATAGTATTAAACAAAACATTTTTTCATGCTGTATTTGACTATGACAATATTATTTACCTGCCATACTGTAAAAAAAAGTTATAACAGTTTAAAGTCAGAGTCTTAATCAATACTTACTAGCACAGGTAGCACTGCAAATGGAGGCAGAAGCAAGCAGCATATGTATCATAACAAGAGAGACAACCAATCACATTTCTCTGTTAAGCTGTAATTGTTTGAAGTAGCCAATAGCAATGTTGCATTTTCCCTCTAAGAAATATTTCTGCATTTGTGTTTGACAGTAAGAACCACCATTCACTGTAGCAATAGTCAGTGCATGTACTGCATTGGCCAACCATGGTAAATCATCAACCAATAACATGGCAAATCAGTGTGTTTAGTATTAGCCCATGAAAACAGTGTTGAAGCAGAAAGGGAAACATTAGTTTTACATTCACTTGTGGCTAGCCTCTGCAGGAGACACACTGATTTTTTGGTAGCTCTCTGTCCACTTCTCAGTTTATAAGCTAAGAATCGCAGAAAACAGCAGATGGAATGTGTGGGTAGTGGGCAGCAGCATAGTAAGGTGTGCTTCAAAGTATGCTCTGAGGAGTGATTTTGGGAGAGAACTGCAGCTTCCGAATTGCTCTATAAAGTGGTTTGACAGAGGTGGCATGAGGTGAGAGCATCTCATGCCAACAATGCACAGACTTTTGACTACTCAAGCTCAGCCAGACATACTGCTGATCCATCTTGGAGGCAATGATTTGGGTACCAAAAGATGGGTAGATTTAGTCTCAGAAGCAAAATTGGATCTTGCTTCTATCATGAATATGTTACCTGCCTATAAGATAATTTTTTCTGACATTTCAGAGCATAGAGTCTGGCAAGCAGAGCAGCACATGTACCTGCTTGACAGAGCTCTCAGAAAGGTAAACATTCAAATATCTGGATACCTTCACATGGCTGGGATGCACACCATATGTCATCCTCAAATTAAATATTGTAATGATTGGCTCTACCTACCAGATGGTGTGCACTTCTCACATGCTGGCAATTGCCTTTTCCTGGGTGACCTTCGAGATGGGATACTCACAGTCCTCTAAAAATATCAGGCTGTAACAGCAGACTGAATTGTAAACAAAAAGCTCTTTCAAGAGCCCATTAACTTGGTCAAAAAAATAGAAAAACTGCACTTATTACACACACATACAAAAGTATGCTATCTCCTTATTATACTGTTACATGGATTCAGATTCATGTGAATGTTCTGAGTTCCATAATACATACAGACATAGCTAATAGATGGCTCTATTTAAAAATCACTGTGTTGTATCACTATACGTCTAAGACAGACTGAAACTTTTAATTTAAAACATTAGGTTTTTTTAAATTTCATATTATGTAATGATCACTCAAACTATTAAACATTCTGACCAACATTAACTATTCCCCTACCCCTGATTGCCTATATGATTATGCTCCTGGCAGCAATAGTACTAGGAATCACCTCCCCCAAGTTCCTATACAATACTGTACCTGGCAGCTATAGTTTCAATGATGTCCCCCAACACCTGTACAATACTACAAACAGCAGCAGTGAATGGCATGGTGCTACCAGTAACAGTACACAGTGAACTGTGCAGCTCTCACTGCAGTGGCACAAAGCAACACTAGATATTGTATACACACAATCCATCACTTGTATTAATCATGAGCACCATATTACTCTAAATATACAATCACAAACATTTAAGTGTGTGATCATCTTCACTATGAGATGTATACACCTGAAAAAATGTATATCTCACAACACTGTGTTCTAACATACTGTTTATTCTCTATTTATTGCAGATTTCCACAGGAAAACTCACTAACAAACTATGCGTCTGTGGTCGCAGAGGGAGGTGTGTTGACTGGCTCAGTCAGCCCAGGCCAGGGGAAATGCACGAATAATAATGCATAGTACCAACATGAAACTGGAAAAAATGAGGAGGCACATCCATGAATATATGCATAGCGTTCATAAGGTACGCAACAAAAATCTGCAAATGTGTAAAAGGAAGTGGAAGTTGTTGTGCCAGTGCTTCTATATATTGAAACACAGAGAGGAGATACTAGACAGTGACGTGGCCTAGTACTACCTCATTTATGAGATGTGGGAGGCAGCAGGAAAGCCACAAGTGGGGGGAGCGTCTAACAGACTGTGAGTACAGAAGCTATCTGTCGCTAAACATGTTTTCTTTTGTAGAAAAAAAATAAATTACATTACTGTTGAGTTAAGTAAGCAATTATGAACTCTGCTAAGTTACATAGATGTACTACTTAATCACCACCTGTTGGTATAATGTATGCCACAAAGTTGGGTGGCATATTACCCTCAAGTAGTGATTTAATTGATCATTTAACATAACCCCAACCTCTTCTGAGTAGCCTGTAAAAGCACAGTAGTAAGAAGATCAACATAAGCCCTCATAACACTGTCAATGACTCAAATGTAAGCATTTTGAGACCCTTATAATAATAATTTCAAATAATCTAAAAAATGTGAGTTTTCAGATTGGCTCTTAACATTGTAGCAATCAAATGTTAATCTTCTATTAAAATGCATGGGCAGCTTAGCCATACAGCTGCCAAAGTTCAAAATTATCTATCGACATTGTAAATAGTAATATCAACAAGCAATGCCATACATTGTTTCAATGAGAAATCTATTATCAATTAGAATCACACAAATACCACACTCAATGCAATCTTTCTAATCTCTCATTTCATAGATCGCCGAAGGCGCTCCCCACCATGAAGCGAGGTAGTGCCAGCTGCAGAATAGGCTGTGGAGGTCGAACATTCTGATACAGACAATGTAATTATTGTCGAGTCAGAAGATAAGAAAATTGCACAAGAAATACTTAACCATAGTTACTATTACAGATGTACATCGATCACACTATAATAGGGCCATTTCTACAGCTCTCGATCTATTTGCTCCTGTTCATGTTTGCCCCCTTCTGCACTGCCCTGGGGCCCCTTGGTTTGATGGGACTCTAAGGGAGTTGCAGAAACAGGGGCATAGGTTGGAGCATCATTGGTGGAGGACAGCCTTAGATGCCAACCACCTTATTTTGTTAGAGCATTACAAACTCTATCAAACAGAAATTTCCCATAAGAAGGCAGAACTCCTGTCCAGAGAAATAGCTGTTGCATGGAACCAACCAGCTCAACTCTTCAGAACTGTTGACAGACTGTGCAACCCAGTCTGTCAGCAGTTCCATCGATTTTTTTCACAAAGTGATTGTGGTGAGATCGCGTGTTTCTTTGTGAATAAGGTGGCCAACATCAGGCAAGAACACCTCAAACCTCACTCTATGGGTGATGCTGTTGATCGGTGCCATGTCACAGTGCCTGGAGTTTCCTGGAGTACCTTTGTTCTGCCGGAGTTCGTGGATATTATGAGGATTGTCCAGGTGATGCATCCCACCTGCTGTAGTTTAGACCTGGGCCCTACTTTCCTGATTTTAGGTTGTATTGACATCATTGGCCCGGTCTTAGCTCAGATTGTTCGTTGCTCTCTGGACTCGGGTAAGTTTCCTAGCTCCCTGAAGGTAGGGGTGGTGATACCCCTCCTGAAGAAAGCTTCTTTAGACCCGGATAACCTAGCAAACTACAGGCCTATGTCTAACCTCCCTTTTGTGGGAAAGGTTATTGAGAAAGTTGTGGCAGCTCAATTGGATCCATCCATAATTTATACGAACCTCTCCAATCAGATTTTCATAAGAGGCATAGTACTGAGACTGCTCTGGTTCAGGTGCTCAATGATCTCCTGATGTCAAGAGATTGGAGACACCGTTCCATCTTGGTTCTCCTTGATTTATGATCAGCTTTTGATACTGTGGATCATGGGGTTTTACTTGAATGTCTGAAGTCCATCTGTGGGTTGTCTGGTACAGTTCTCAGATGGTTTAGATCTTTCCTCACTGGTGGAATGCAGAGAGTTGTCTCGGGTATATTTTCTTCTGGGGTTTTCTCTCTGCCTTTGCAGGGCACCCCAGGGTTCGATGCTGTCCCCCATGTTATTCGCAGTGTATATGCTTCCCCATGTAGACATTGTAAGATGGTATGGGCTGAGGTTTCACTGCTATGCTGATGATACCCAGCTCTACCTATCTTTTGCCCTGACCAGGATAGTGCTATCTCAGTAATGAACAGCTGTCTCACAGAAATCCAAGATTGGATGAGTACCGGCGGTTTAAAGTTGAACCCAGGAAAGACTGAGGTTTTGGTTGTGGACCTGGATCACAGGACAGAGGGGTTGAGAACCGGGCTCCCCTCTGGTTTAGTCTTGGGGGGCCCAGATTCTCACCTCTGAATGGGTGTGTAACCTAGGAGTGGTGCTTAACGATGGTCTGACCCTTCATCATCAGGTGTCGGCAGTCATCAAGCTGGCCTTTTACCATCTCAGGAACATTGCTAGGATTAGGCACCTTGTTTCACCTAGCGATCTTCCTGTTTTGGTCCATGCCTTTGTGACATTGTGCCTTGATTACTGCAACTCCCTTTACTTAGGGCTTCCTGGGGTTGATACCCACTGCTTGCAGCTAGTGCAGAATGCAGCAGCATGTTTGTTGACTGGGGTATCAAGAAGAACCCATATTAACCCTGTGCTGCATGGTCTGCACTGGCTGCCTATTCAGTGGCAGATCACCTTTAAGGTAGGTCTATTGACTTACAAAGCCCTACACGGGCAGGGTCCTGACTACTTGAAAGAGCTCCTGGTTCCCTACACCCCTCTGCAACAGCTCCACTTGGCTGTCAAGGGGTTGCTAGAGATTCTGAGGGTAAGTTTAAAGTCATCCTGTGCACGTGCTTTTGGGTTTGTGGCACCTACCCTTTGGAATTCTCTGCCATGTCAGCTTCGGGAGTGCAGGACAGTGGGGTGTTTCAAGCAGGCTCTCAAGACTTTTCTATGGGGGAAAGCTTATTCTGTATTTTCTTGATTTTATTTTATTTATTGTATCTCAATATCAATATCAATATTTTTATTTATCCAGGTGGGCACCATTGAGCAAGCTCATTTGCAAGGTGGACCTGTGGTCCTACATTAATAATACAGAAAGACAAGTTACAATAGTACAAACAGTAAAAATAGCTGCTATTATAGTAAAAATGCACATTTACAGGTAATATACATTGAACATAGAACTACAAGGAGTCGTGGATAATGAACTTGTGCTGGATCCAAGCCCAAAAACTGTGCATTTTGTAGTGGGAAATGTTAGGGAGATGGTAGGCATATCAGGTAGAAGATATCAAGTGCATAATGTAGGGAGAGGTGGGGAATAGGGGTGCAAGTGAAGAGGACCCAATTGTTAGAGTACAGTGAGGGATAGGGAGGGCGGAGGACCATACGAAAGGCGACAAAATGATTTTTGCCCCAAAAAGCGGTGACATATGGAGGAGAAAAACTGCAGTTGTACTAAGTGCAAGAGGAGGAATATAGTAGCAGAAGCATAACTGGGAGGGTCCTGGAGGTTGGGGCAGAGGGAGGTGTTGGATGGATGAGGGACTGAATATTTTGGGGGGCAAAAGATGATAATTATCCCCAAGTGCGGTAGCATGTGCTAGAATCAGGCTGCAGCTGTTCGGAGCATCAAAGAATAAGATATGGGAGTTCAGCAATAAATCCTGTGGATCTGTTGGTAGGCATGCTAGAGGCAGAGGCACACATTTCAGCTGGGGGGGCTACCGTTTGCAGGCCACCGTTTGAGGGAGAGAGGTTCGTTAGTGTCTAGTAAAGCAGTTGCAAATTTCCGTAATGCCATCATGGTAAAGCCTTTTGAACAAAAGGGTACTTACTGGGGTTTTCAGCTTAAGTATTTTTTTGGTTTTGTTCCATATTGATGGGAGTGCGAATCCAAAGGTGGCTCTCCCGACTCGTGTGAGTGCCCTGGGTATATTTAGCAGGAGTTGTGAGCAGCTTCTAGGGAATAATTCCTGGGCACAATTGGAGACAGACAGTTGATGATGTATTGAGGAGTTTCCACTGGGGGCTCTAAGTGTCAGTCTGCTACATTAAAGTTGCGCCTATAGTAAGTGAGGTCCAGCCTGCTTGGCAGCATGATGCGTAATGATGGGTAGAAGGGAGGTCAGTGATGAAGCATATAGCTCTATGGTAGAGCACTATCCAATTTTCCAAGATAGGAAGCCACACAGCTACTGTATATAAAGTCTGCATAGTCAATTAAGGACAGGAACGTGGCTTGGACTAGTCATTTCTTTGCGTCTGCTGTAAGAAGTCTTCTCATCCTGTAAAAAAGACCAAGTCTTTGCCTTAATTTTTTCAGAAAGTCTTCCAGGTGGTCAGTGAAGGAGAGTTTACAGTTGATCCAGACCCCAAGATATCTGAATTTTGGAACGTACTCTAAGCACTCTCCCAGCATCGTGGTTATTGCGGGGAGGGAGTCAGCAGTGCTTGTTTAGTTTGCAGGGGAAAATAACATGGCTTTAGTTTTATTAGTGTTTAATAGCAGTTTTTTATTGAGTAGTTGGAGCTGCAGGAGATTGAAATCTTTTTGTAGGTCAGTGCAAGCTTCTTTTGGTGTGGGATGACTCAGGTACAGCACTGTGTCATCTGCGAATAAGTGAATACTTGCATCCTTGATTCCCTCATCAATGTTGTTGATATACACTGCGAAGAGGAGGGGACCTAATATGGATCCCTGAGGGACACCTCTTTGTAGGAGTTTTAGTGCAGATAGTTCGCCATCCGCTTTCACCTGCTGGTATCTGTCTGTCAGATATTCAAAGAACCAGTTCAGAGAAGTAGCATCCAATCCTAGTATTTTTAGCGAGTCGAGGAGCAGGTCATGGTCGACTGTGTTGAATGCTTTCCTGAGGTCAAGAAACACAGCACATACTGAATTTTTATGTTCCAACTCCAATTCCAGTCATTGGTTACTTTAGCTAATGCCAAGACTATACTGTGGTTGGCTCTGAATCCGGATTGAAGGGGGTTTAGTAATTTTTCTCTGTTGATGAAGGATCTTAGTTGGCCATTTACTATTTTTTCCAGTAGCTTCGAGAGTGTGGGTAGGAGAGAAATTGGTCTATAGTTATTAAGGTTGCAAGGGTCTCCAGATTTAAATAGTGGGATAACGTGTGCGATCTTCCATATTTGAGGGAGGGTACCTTGTGTTAGGGACAGGTTGAATAAATGAGTAATAGGCACTGCCAATATGTGGCATGTTATCTTTAGGAAGTATGGTTCAAGTGCATCAGCGCCGGCACTTTTCCTAGTATCCAGGTGGAGAATCAAGTCTTCCACTTCCTTGCGGGAAACCGATGAGAATGAGAAATGTTGACTAACAGAGCCAACATTTGGTGGGGTCATGCCAAGTTGGGTGCACAGGCTACATGCAGGCGAGTTATCGAAGGCTAAGCCTGCTGTGGCGAAGTGCATGTTGAATGCCTGCAGTATCTCTTTTTTGTCATTGATTACTGTATTGTCAGAGGTAATTTTTGTAGGGAGCATATTTTGTGACGTGGCTTCTGCCAGTTCTTTGATTGTGGCCCAGAATTTGGAGGAAGAACTGGCTGCAGCATCTAATTCTGCTTGGTAATAGCAGGCTTTAGCTTCCCTAATCAGTTTGGTGCAGCGATTTCTGGCTGTTCTAAAGAGGTGCCAATCTTCCTCTTTTTTGGATTTGTGGTCAGTTTTCCAGAGTTTATCCCTGGACAGTAGTGCAGCCTTGAGATCTTGGGTGAACCAACGGCATTTCCTAGCCTTTATGCATATTTTTGACAGAGGCGCATGTAGATTCATGGCGTAGGTAATGATTTCATGTAGTATAGAATATGCAGTTTCCACTGTTTTAGCAAGGTAAAAACTCTGCCACAAGGGGGAGTTTTTTAGGTCAAGAAGGTATGCCTTTGGGTCAAATGACCTAGTTGACCTTTTGGTGCAGAATTTGGCCATAGTTGGCACTTTGTTGGCTGCCCAAACTCCAGCTATTAGGCAATGGTCACTAATATCCACATCAAAGGTTCCAATGTGGGAGAAGGAATGGGGTTTATTCACAAGAAGGACATCCAGAAGGGTACTTTTGGCTATATTCTTTTTGTTGATGTGGGTGGGCTCTTCGTTGAGTAGGGTGAAACTAAAGGAGTCGCAGAAAGATTTAAGAGGGTGACCAGCTTCTGACAGCCAATTGTAGTTTAGATCCCCAAGGATAACTGTTTCCAGGAGGCTAGTGTCCAAGATACTTGTCAGATAGGACAAGATCTGAGTACCAGCAGATGGTGGTCTATAGCATCCTATGACTCGGAGTGCTAACGATCGGGATAGGTCGATCTTTATGTCCAGGCACTCAAATCCTGCTACCAGTGAGTTAGAATTAAGTGTTGATGCCACAAATCTACCTTTGATGTAGATATCGACCCCACCTCCTCTGGATTGCCTATTGCATCTAAAGATCTTGTAGTTGGGTATATTAATCGCGCTATTTGGTGTAGAGAGCAGATGCCAGGATTCTGAGATAACAAGCACATCTGGCATTGTATGGGTGGTCCAAGCCTGGATAAGGGTGAATTTTTTCAGCAGGCTGCACATGTTACTGTGCATTAAACTAATACCTTTAAGAGACAGTGACTCAGAAGGGGAGGTAAGTTTATTTATGGGCCCTGGATTAAGCTCGACATTGCCAGAGCAGAGTAAGAGGAGGAGTATCAATTTTTTCAGGGATTCAAGTGAAAGGCAATGAGCTTGAGGCTTGTTCCAGCTCGGCATGGAGGAGGAACTGGGGTGCCAAGCTTTGATTTTTAATTATGCAAGCCTAAGGACACTGAGGGCTAATACTCAAACTATGGCATGCGTGGGAGTAACTTCAATTAATTAGAGAGAGGAAGGAGGTGAGACAAACCTGCAATAGTTGCTCTTTGAGGAAGGTAGTCCACCTGGATCAGCTGGCAAGGAGCCTTGGCATAACATGTGATGTGGAGTCAGATTGGGCGAGCAGTCTTCAGGATGAGGATGTGGTGTACCCCCAGTCTCAAATTTTTCAGATAATAAGCCAGTAAGGGGTATGATACACAGTGCAGTCAGGAGGAGGAATTGCCATGAGGCTGCCATAATTGCAGTTGTTGGGTAAATGAGGGAACTTTGATAACAAGGGTAGCTCACCGGCTGCTGGTTGCAGGATTCCCCTGGTGGAACCCTGGCAGTAAAAAATTGTTTTAGTAAGAAAGAGAAGCAGAAGATTCATCAGGGATGGGAGTGGGCGGTGCTAATGGGTCTATATAATAGCACACAGGAGGGGGGATGAGCGGGTGGGCAAAATATTGTGGCTTTGCTGTACCTCTCAAGTGGTGGAGTCCGATGAGGAGGTCTCGGGCAGTGGCTTCAGAAGCGCCGACCACCCAGTGTCTGCGGTCCACGCAGAGGATGTCTGAGCTGGGATCCCTAGCAGGTTCTCAGCTAGAGAAAGGAGAGAGGAGCTTGAATTAATAGTGGGGCAACACAAATGCTAGCAGTCTGAATGAAAACAGCTCAATTAGCAACTGAAAAGCCTGCAATTTCCTTGGTGCCTTGCAGTCTGGAGAGAGCTACAAAGTCACGAAGGGGCTGTAACACTTGGTTGCTGGGAACATTTTTAGACAATAAACACAGTTTTTTGGCAAATCAGTCACAGTTCAGTAATTTGTAGTACAATTTTCAAGTAAAACAGTGCCTTAGCAAGACAGGATATGCTAGTCAGCAATAAGCAAACCTAAAGTACCAAAATGGTATGCCTCAGTAAGACAGAATGAGATAAAGCTGCTAGAAGGCTTAGTTGCAAAAAGGGGATGGGAGGAATTGCAGTTGTTGACAGTAAGTAACCAATAAATTGAAACATCAGATAGGAGTAGGTGGAGACTGTGTGCATTTAAAGGAGGCTTGGAACGGGAGGGGGGGTGGTACAAAAAATCAAAGGGAAGTTTGCAGAGCTAGCACTGAATCAGTGCACATACAGTTGGAGAGAAACTGCAGCGGGGGTGAATGGTAAGTTACTTTACACAGGTCGAGCAGAACAGGCTAAATTAAAATATATAAATTAGAAGCCAAGTACAGGGATGCAGGCTTACATTAAGCCACACGTCTCGGTTGCTCCTGTCTCAGGTGAGTGGGACCAGCCAATCAGGGAGCTCTACACAGGTGTGGAGCCAATAGCGCTACCCTGAGAAGGCACTGAAATTGAAAACAGCAAATTGCAAGTGATGATCTGGTTCAGCGTTCACACAGGCCAGAGGAATTGTGGCAATTTTTCAAGCATCGTACCTTATCTATCTCTTTGGGGGGTAGGTGGATCAGGCTCCTTGCACCATAGAGGTGCTATGGCTGGATCATGACCACTGCCCAAGAGGGCAAGTGGCACCTGTAAGGAAGGAGACAGCAGATTAAATAGGAGCAGATGGGGGTGTGTGTGCCTAAACAGAGGCACACAGAGAGAGTTGAGCACCAACTTGAAAGACAAGTCAGAGGGCAGTCTCAGACAGAGGCAAGGTGCTGGCTAACTCAGGAATCCAAAACAAGCACAAAAGAACAGACTAATGGGGGAAGGGAGGGAAGGAAGGACAGAACAGAGACAGAGGAGGACAGGGGGACAAAGGAAGATGATTAAGAATAAAAGTCAAGGGCAGGAGCCTTAGGCTCAAGACAGAGGCTACACAGATTTTATAATTCACTGAATTTTCTAGCTAAGTCCATAGCAGTAAGCATGTAAACCCAGTACAGTCTTAAATAGGATTAAAAAAATATATATTAACAAAGCAAGTAAAACTTTTTTACAAACTCAGTTCAAGGCAGTGTACAGAGTGAAAGCTTAATTGGGGAAAAAATCAAGGGGAAGTTTGCAGAGCTAGCACTGAATCAGTGCACATACAGTTGGAGAGAAACTGCAGCGGGGGGGAATGGATAAGTTACTTTACACAGGCCGAGCAGAACAGGCTAAATTAAAATATATAAATTAGAAGCTGAGTACAGGGATGCAGGCTTACATTAAGCCACATGTCTCAGGTGCTCCTGTCTCAGGTGAGTGAGACCAGCCAATCAGGGAGCTCTACACAGGCGTGGAGCTAATAGCGCTACCCTGAGAAGGCGCTGAAATTGAAAACAGCAAATTGCAAGTGATGATCCAGTTCAGTGTTCTCACAGCCCAGAGAAATTATGGCAATTTTTCAAGCATCGTATCTTATCTATCTCTTTGGGGGGTAAGTGGATCAGGCTCCTTATGCCATAGAGGTGCTATGGCTGGATCGTGACCGCTGCCCGAGGGGGCAAGTGGCACCTGTAAGGAAGGAGACAGCAGATTAAATAGGAGCAGATGGGGGGGTATGTGTCTAAACAGAGACACACAAAGAGAGAGCTGAGCACCAACTTGAAAGACAAGTCAGGGGGCAGTCTCAGACAGAGGCAAGGTGCCGGCGAACTTGGAATCCAAAACAAGCACAAAAGAACAGACTGATGGGGGAAGGCTGGAGGGACAGAACAGACACAGAGGAGAACAGGGGGACAAAGGAAGAAGATTAAGAATGAAGGTCAAGGGCAGGAGCCTTAGGCTCAAGACAGAGGCTACACAGATTTTACAATTCACTGAATTTTCTAACTAAGTCCATAGCAGTAAGCATGTAAACCCAGTACAGTCTTAAATAGGATTAAAAAAATATATTAACAAAGCCAGTAACACTTTTTGACAAACTCAGTTCAAGGCAGTGTACAGAGTGAAAGCTTAATTGGGGAAAAAATCAAGGGGAAGTTTGCAGAGCTAGCACTGAATCACTGCACATACAGTTGGAGAGAAACTGCAGCAGGGGAGGAATGATAAGTTAATTTACACAGGCCGAGCAGAACAGGCTAAATAAAAATATATAAATTAGAAGCCAAGTACAGGGATGCAGGCTTATATTAAGCCACACGTCTTGGGTGCACCTGTCTCAGGTGAGTGAGACCAGCCAATCAGGTAGCTCTACACAGATGTGGAGCGAGTAGTGCTACCCTGAGAAGGTGCCGAAATTGAAAACAACAAATTGCAAGTGATGATCCGGTTCAGCGTTATGTATGCTGTTTTATTTTGATTGTACAGCACTTTGATATGTGAAAGGCGCTATAACAAATACATTTTATTATTATTATTATGCAGTGAACCCACCAAGCTGCTGTAACATTGATGTGTACTGTAAAATTTGTATCAGTCTGCAGAGTGCAAACCAGAAATAGTTTGTGTATCATCACAGAAAAAAACTTTGCTGAGCACATAGAATTACTAATTTCCCAAGTATATTGATCTCAATTATTAGCTAGCTGTTCCGTAATTGTTGCCAGTAGTAGTTCCCCCATGTGTTTCAACACTAAAGACAGATCATATCTTAACTGTATGGCTAAGAAGCAATACCTAACACAGTACTAATGACTCAGAAAGAATTACATAGAGAACAACTAAGTATTTTGTCACAAAACAGAGTTCTGCTTGAACAAGTCAACTCATAAGTATGTACCACAGCTATAGCCATAGTGATTTCCTAACCATTGCATACAAAATCATTTGTATGAATCTGTTACTATGAAATTGGTATACAATACCAGTCTGTGTGTGTTTGAACAGAGTATGGGGGGGTACAGGAACAGCAACAGTACCCAATAATTGTAACACTAGAGACAGTAGCTTTCTTGATGAGATATAACTTGTATTCATCAACTGAAATGAACACTGTGTACCCAATAACCGAACAGTTGCCATACATGTAACTGGGCAAAAACCCATGGAACACTAGTGCCCCCCTCCCACAGAGTCACACCATTTATCTCCATTGACTTTTTTTCACTAACACTGCAAAGGCACTATTCACAACTTCTATGAGTAGATGACATGACATTGCTTGTGTCATGTCATGCTACACCTAAGTGTTCCAAGTTGTCTGCCATTCATTTGGTTACCTGTCAGTCAGATGTTCATAACCTTATTAAACTTACAAAATACATTGGCACAGTGTGCAGTGGGAAGGTTACGCCTGCGGCAGTGAGATTTCCATGTGTAATGCCTTCTACTTCTTAACAGTTCACATAGTTCTCGAACTGTAACAAGACATGTACAGTATCACTGTATCTCTACTTTCTTTATGTGTTACTTTCCACTCAGGATGCAGTATCTCCCGTCACTTGTAGATGAGGACTCTTATTATTTAGCTGCTAATAAACAACTACTAACTGTTTCAATAACAACCTAATAAAATAATACAGCTGAACCGTATAGACGCATTCCTTTTGTTTAAAGTATTTGTCAACACTCAGAAAACAATAACAGTATCAGTTAGAAAGTAAAATACCTTCATGTAAGTATGTTAAAAATGATTTATCTGTCTTACAGTGGTTGGGGAGACCTCAGAAACACCAGTGAGACAGGTGAAGCAGGAGTGTGCTGCTAGCCCTGAACGTAAGTCTAGCAAAAAAAAAAAAAACTGACACAAATGTCATACAATACTGCAAAGAGTATCAGTTAATTAAGCAATAATGCCCTCCAGGCTGTGTGTCATGCTGGGATAACATCATGCCTCACGTGGTTGGGCACGAGGCCGCAGGCCAAGTGTGTCCAATAACTGAGGCGTGATGTTATCCCAAATGACACACACCCTGGAGAGCATTATTGCTATTATACAATGGCTTGTTGTTATACAGAATAAAAAAAATCATTTTAAAGATGTTTTTGAGTGGAAAAATATTTTTGTTTTTTAAGAGAAGATGAAAACATCAAGCATATGGAGCATATGGCCATCTACAGGTTCACAGTGCTGAGACTAGACCCGTGATGTTGTGCTCGGATAACAGCACAGGTCCAGTCCCAGACTGACCAATCAGAGTCCAGGATTTTTTCTTGCCATTGTATTATTTCATGTTAAAGTATTTGTTAATACAACAAGCACAGGTCCAAAGTACATCAGCTGCTCATATCTTGGATACTACCACCTGTCACTGCATAGCTACAACAAACAACTACTAACTATACCTTGTACTATATTACTGCAATAACACAATTGTGACACTTATGACATTGCCTTTTGTGTTATTTAACTCTCCACCAATGATCCACCGCCTGGCTTTTAGCCTGGTACTATTCACTGCACCATTACATACAGCAGTTAACTGTTCTGCCACCCTATTACTGTTACCATTCAGCTCTACTGTTAATACACATAACCTAGTTCTCTTACAAGTCTGCACAGGGAGGCCTCACCTCTCTGGTAACATGAAATTCACAACTATCCAAACTATTACAGTATTGAAACAATACAGTTGTAGTATCACTATACATAGGATTTGTTTATCTGTGACTCTTCAGTCATAACGTAGTATATCCACTACACACACAATGACGGGGCGGGGTGGCAGGGACATAATGTAGATGATCACAAACAATCACTAGATGCCATAACATTTCTTCACTTATAAACAGTCATGTATACCAGACAAGACATGCTATATAATCTGGTCTGTGTACCTACAAGGGGAGGACATGTCGTAGCTGATTTAATGTAATAATTTACTCTTCCAACTTGTGTGTTACTTTATGATGATGCACTAACATAAATATATATACTTGTTTTTACTGACAGTGTAAACTCACAATACAGTGCCTCATCTGCAATGTAGACACAGTACAGTTAAGCAACATACATGGCACAGACTGCGTATATTGTGGTAGCATCGCAACTTGTTATGATACACTACTGACACACCTACTGCTTCATAACAGCTATAATTACATAGATACAATAGCATAATAACTCCATCCCAGTAATAGATTTCTATACATAACAACATTGTTTTCATACACTATAATAAAATACCTCAGCTGCACTGCAGCAGAGACAGGTGGGGCACTAATAAAACCCACTGGCTGACTGATCAAATGCAGCTGATAACTGTTGTAAGTGTGCCCCAAAACTGAAATAGTGAAACAAATTTAATGAAAAAGCACAAAAGTATTTTTGAATTTCTCACATAGTAATAGCTTGTTTTTTCTCTTTGCAGACCAGCCACGTAAAAAACGGCACGCTGTGCACTGCCGTTGTGTTCGCAGGCTTGAGCACAAAGTTGACTGTCTATTAAATGAAGTAAAAGAAATGAAACACCACCAAAATGAATTAACAGCAATTCCGCAACAACAACAACAGATGTTACAGCTATTAACTGCTCAGCAAGCGGCAGTCAATCTTGTACTCAAGCCTGTGAGCACAGCAGCAGGTGCCAGTGCGGGCAGCAGCACTGCTTCACCTGTCACCACGAGCAGTCTCCCTGGCCACTGAGGGACTGCCTCCACAATAAGCGCCGGTATTTCCTCTCAAGCTGGCACAACAGCTTCCACTTCTGCTGCGCCTCCACTTTTTTTTCCAGTTTCTGGCCTGGGCTGGCTAAGCCAGGCAACACACCTCCTTCTGTATTTGATGAACAAATTCATTTTTGTATTCAATTAATTTTAACAAGCCGTTTATTTTTGTATAAAAAAAAAAGTTTCGAAAAAGATGTTCCTAAATATTTTTATTTTGCTGAAAAAAAGCTAAACTATTATTTCTATGACTTTTTATATAAATATATATTTTATTTTTTCTACAAAAAAATCTTTTCATAACTATACATTGTTTTCATTGAACAACTTGTAAAAAACAGTAGTTCTACTTAGGATGCAGCACCTGTTTGTGGGGGGCATAGCCTGGGTAAAGCCATGCAGTTTATAACTGTGCCAACTGAAGAGTACCTATTATCAGGGAGGTGTACCATTATATCCACTGCCTCACTTTCACTCTGTCCCTCAACTCAAGATGCAGTACCTAGTCTCTGTCATGGTAGGGGACATCGCCTAGCTGCAGCATGCAACTGCTGACTGTCCTATCTAGAGTGTACTTGCAATTAGGTCAGTATACCATTGATGTCCACAGCCTCAGTTTTGCTCCCTCTATCCACTCAGGATACACTACCTCTTCTGTAGTGTGGGAGGAGCATTCCCTGAATTAGGCCAGGCAAGTCGCAACTGTACACACTGTAGTGTGCCTGAAATAACAGAGGTGTACCATCCATCTCCATGCTCTTTCATTTCCTGTGGTTCTCCACTCTGTATGCAGTTCCTGCTCTGGCCTGGGAGTGGGGGATTCCTGGCTGAGACTGTCCAAGTCCTAACTGTGCAAACTTGTCTATAGCTGCAATCAGGGAGGTGCACCATTGATGTGCATGGGTTTATTTTTACTGTGGATCTACACTCAGTATCCTGTACCTGGTTTGAGTGGCAGGGGTGGGCATTGCCTGGCTGAGGCCATGCAAATCCTAACTGTACTAACTTGAGTGAACTTGTAATTAGCAATGTGCACTACAGATGTCCACAGCCTCAGTTTTGCTCTGTCTCTCCACTCAGGATACAGTACCTCTTCTGCAGTGTGGGAAGAGCGTTATGTGAATGAGGCCGGCAAGTCACAACTGTACAAACTAGTGTGCCTGAAATTATAGATCTGAATGTTTTCCTGTGGTTCTCCACTCTGGATGCACTACCTGCTCTGGTTTGAGAGGAGGGCATCCCTAGCTGAGACTGTGGAAGTCCTAACTGTGCAAACTTGTCTACATCTCCGATCAGGGAGGTGCACCATTGATGTTCATGGCCTTATTTGTTCTCTGTGATTCTACGCTCAGTATGGAGTACCTGGTCTGAGGGGCAGGGTAGCTGCATTGCCTGGCTGAGACTACGCAACTCCTAACTGTGCTAACTTGAGTGAACTTGCAATTAGGAAGATACACCATTTATATTCATAGCCTCAGTTTTGCTGTGTCTCTCTACTCAGGATACAGTACCAGGTCAAAAGTGTACAGGTAGCTTTGCGTGGCTGAGCCGTGCAAGCCATAACTCTGTCAACTGGAGTGTATCTGCAATCAGGGAGTTGTACCTTTGATATCCATGGCCTATTGTTTCCCTGTGGTCCTCCAGTCAGCATGCAGTACCTGCTCTGGTTGGGGGTGGGGAATTCCTGGCTGACACTGTGCAACTCCTAACTGTGCAAAGTTATGTTCAGCTCCAATCAGGGAGGTGCACCACTGATGGCCATGATCTTATTTTTGCTGTAGCTCTAAACTCATTATGCAGCACATGGTCTCTGGGGGTGTGGTGCAGGATTGTCTAGCTGAGGCATGCAACTCCTAACTGTGCTAACTGTAGTGTACTTGCAATGAGGTAGGTACACCATTGATGTCCACAACCTCAGTTTTGCTGTGTCTCTACACTCAAGATACAGTACCTCTTCTGCAGTATGAGACACAGCATTGTGTGGCTGAGGCCATGCAAGTCACAACTGTGCAAACTGGAGTGTGCCACGATCACAGGGGTATACTGTACATGTCCATGGTATTTGTTTTTCTGTGGTTCTCCACTCAGGATGCAGTACCACCTCTGGTCGGGGGAGGGGGCGGGAGGAATTCCTGCAGAGACTGTGCAAATCCCGACTGTGCAAAGTTGTGTACAGTTGCAATCAGGCAGGGCCACCATTCATTGTTGTTCTTGTACAACTTGTAAAAAAAACAGTAGTCCAACACTTATTGGAAAGCTTACTACTGCAGGTCAGTACTCATAACACAGAACCTAATCTGTATTGCAGGTAGTGTACACTGACATCACATGGCTAACAACATGAACTGCTAACTATCATAGCTTGTGTAGTCCTATAAACACAACCACAGGGTTTAACCTTAAAACTACCATGGCTCTCCAGTCAGGATGTAGCACCTGTTCATGGGGAGGGCATAGCCTGACTGAGGCCATGCAGTTCATAACTGTGCTAACTGAAGTGTGCCTGTGAGCAGGGAGAAGCACCATTGATGTCAATGATTTTATTTGTGCTGTGGCTCTACACTCATTATGCAATACCTGGTCTCTGAGGGGGGGTGGGGCATTGCCTAGCTGAGGCATGCAACTCCTAGCTATGCTAAGTGGAGTGTACTTGCAATTAGATAGGTACACCATTGATGTCCACAACCTCAGTTTTGCTGTGTCTCTCCACTCAGGATACAGTACCTCTTCTGCAGCGTGGGGCAGAGCATTGCCCTGTGTCTCTCCACTCAGAATACGGTACCTCTTTTGCAGTGTGGGGCACAGCATTGCATGACTGAGGCTGTGCAAGTCACAACTGTGCTAACTGGAGTGTACCTGCGATCACAGAGGTGTACCGTCCATGTCCATGCCCTTTCTTTTTCTATGGTTCTCCACTCAAAATGCAATACCACCTCTGGTTAGGTGTGGGGGGGGGTATAGCATTGATGTCCACAGCCTCACTTTTGCTGTATATCTCCACTCAAGATATAGCACCTGGTGTATAGTGTGTGGTGCACCACTGCATAACTGAGGCCATACAAGTCACAACTGTGCTAAATGAAGTTTACCTACTATCAGGGAGGTGTACCATCAATGTCCATCGCCTCTGTTTTCCTGTGGCTCTTCACTCAGGATGCAGAACCTGTTTTATGTGGGGAGAGCACTGTCTGGGTAAGGCTGTGCAACCCCTAACTGTGCCAAGTTGTATATAGTAATAGGCAGAGAAGTACACCAACAAGCAGGGAAGTGCACCATCGATATCCATGGCTTTATTTCTCCTGTGGTTCTCCACTAAGTATAAAGTTCCTGTTCTGTGTGTGTGTGTGTGTGGGGGGGGCACTGCATTGCATGGCAGAGCTCATCCAACTCCTGACTGAGCGAACTTGTGTGTAACGAAAACGCAAAGCATAACACTCACAGTCACGTTACTGCAATAAACAGATATGTAAATGCAAACACAAGCAAATATGCAAATGAGAACGCAAAACGTAACGCACACGGTGGTGTACATGGAAACACTAATGCAAATGGGTATGGAAACACAAGTGATAATGCTAAGTGTAACAGTAACGTAAGCACACACCCCTGTTTTTGCCCAACAGCTGCATAAAGAAGCACACTGTCTACAAAGAATGTATGCATAATCATTGCCCTCAGAACAGAAAATGAGCTGTTGGAAGACTAAATTGCTTATATCTTGCTCAATTGAGTTTTCCTGCAATAAACTTGAACTTGAACTTGAACTTGAATATCTCAGGAACCGTACGACGTAGAGAAATAAAAAATTCCCATGATTCACGATTTTTCTGCCTGTATTTTTCTGAATGCTTAGCCATAGGCTACACATTCAGCCATAGCCACAGGCTAAGCATTGTTGCGACGAAAATTCCGTATCTCGCACCCTTTCCGAGATATGAGCCATGAAAGGCGTGGTGGATGCCACCATGTTAGTCTATGGGGAAGAAATGTCAACTTCAGAGTACCATAACTTGCCAGCCATGCAATTTTTTTTCACCAAAGCACCAAAAGGCACATCTGTGAGATGTTGGCTGCCTTCCCTCCAAATTTCAGCCCACAAGACCAAACCGTTTGTTTGCAGCAGGGTGACAAAGAATTCCTCTCATTTTGGCCATAGCCTGAAAAGTAGTGTCACAATTTGCAACCCTTTTTGCAAAAATTTGTGAACGTGTCATGCGTGTGACACTACTGTTTCCAGAAATTTAAAAAACATATTTCTGGGGTGTTTAACTGCAAAATAAATACATGGCTAGCATCCTCAGGGTCCGACTAGGTGAACACAAAAAGAATTGTGTTGCTAGAGGGTCCCAAATTTAAATGGCAAGCATTTTTCTGATTGCTAACTGAAAACAAAATGATAGATTTGTGACACTACTAGGGCCATTTGCGACACTAAAAAATGCATTTGCGAAAGTGTCGAATACTTTGTTACCTTTTCCCATTGACTTATAATGGGAACTTGTCTTTTGAACAACTTTTGAACCGTTCAATATTTTTTCATGAAATCTTCAAAAGGCACATTGGGGACCCTGGGCATATGCTCCCTGAAGTTTTTGGACTGATAGCACAAGCCGTGCAACCTGTAGGCGAGAGCAAAGAAATCGCAAAAAAACATAATTGTGCAATTGGTAGTTGCTTAATAACTCCACACCCGTATATCTGACCAGTACAAAACTTAGCAGGTCCAAAGATCTGCCACACCAAATCAGGCATACCAAATTTCAGGCAAATCCGTTGCACAGTGGCAAAGTTCTTAAGGTGCAAAATGTGATCCTTTAACCTTAAAAGTGCTACTCAACCCTAACTATGGTAGCATTACCGTGCTACCATTTTATATATATATATGTAATAGATAACCCACTCTTAGGTGTGCAGTTGTGCTCTGATATACGTGATGCCTTGGTGTACAAGCAGGACGCATGAGGTCAAAAGAGGCTGAGTGTGTCAACAACCCAAGGTGTGTATATCAGAGCGCAACCACAATTATAGAGTGGTTATCTAGCTTATAAAATGGCAAAATTGTTTTTGGGGGATAAAAGTGAAGATGTGTGGTCGCGCTCTGATATACGCACGGTCATGTGATGTGATCCAACAAATCAGGAGAGAAAGTTTTTCCAACCCATTTTATAAATATATAGATATATATATCTATACACACACACACACAGTATGTATGTATTACAAAAAACTTTGTTAATAGCTGACCCGTCGGCACAGCGGTGGGATTTCTGCTTGCGACGCCGGCAACCCGGGTTCGGGAATGGACCCGGATCATCGGAGGGTCAGCTGGGGGGGAGTAGGATCGAGTGTCCGATGGCTCCTATTCCAGGGGAGGGTGCAGGCAGTGCTCAGAGTGCTGAGGACTCCTGGCGGAGGCCAGGAGTTCCAGCGCCACCGACGCTTGACGTGGGAGTGGGGAGGTGGGGCAGACGCTGGCGTCATTGCACGTCCCCGCCTCCTCTGGGAGGAAAAATTGGAAAATGGCAGGCGGGACTACCGTAGGATGAAGCCCTCCCCGGAGAGCCTCGCTTTGTCACTGCCGCTGCGGAACCCCAACCAGTCACAGTTCTGGGGTCATGAAGGTGGCCTGCGGCCCCACCCTCCAGGGGGTAAGGCGGGGGTGACCGGGGTCCTCAGCAGCTATAGGCAGTGGTGGAGGTCTCTGGGGGCCGTGACCAGGGTGGAGGGCAGACGGTGGTTCTGCCAGGAAAAAAGGGGAATTAAAAAAAAAAAAAAAAAAAAAACTTTGTTAATGCTCCAGTTAGGGTCAAAGTGATAAAAGTTAAGAAATGAGGTGTTAGGGTTTCCCTAACACTCCACCCTCCTCCAAGCAAGGCAGGAGAGCAGGTGTGGAGTGTGCCTTGTACTTCTCAAGCCTAACGTTTACCCCATTCCATCTGTAAATAAGGTCAGATGTGTAGACTTTATAAGAATGGGGTGAGCATTAGGCTTGAGAAGCCCAAGGCACACCCCACACCTTTTCTCCTGTCTGTCTTGGGAAAGTGGGGTGTTAGGGAAACCCTAACACCTCATTTACCAACTTTGTCACTTTGACCCTAACTGGAGCATTAACAAAGTTTTTTGCAACTTTTTATTTACTTTTTGAGGTAGAATAATAGTATCCTTACTCTCTCAGCCCTACACTTCCATTTTTAGGACAACAGTGACCAAATTGTCAGCATAGCCATGTTATTACCCCACCTCATGTACCCATTACAGAACATTTCTGAATCCCCACCAAAACGTAATTCTGTGCAATTACAACACCATTCTGTGCTACAGGTATGAAAATGCATTTTATGCATGAGTTGAAAAATGACAGCTGTGATATACAAAAGGTGGGTTAATAAGAAGGCTATGTTGAAAATCTGGGGTCAAAATATTTAAAATTTCAAAAGTTATGAGCAGGCGTAGTGAAATTGCAATGAATGTTCATAACTTTAGCACTTTTTCATATTTTGACCCAAAATGTTCAACATAGTCTTCTTATGACCCCACCTCATAAACCCCATAGGTGAAAATGATCAAATCCATTCCAAAATGACATTCCACACCACAGGTGTGAAAACACATTTCGGATAGGATATGAAAAATGACAGCTTTACTGTTCATGAGGTGGTATGGAAAAATGGGTATGTTGAAAATTTGGACTCAAAATATTGAAAATTACCAAAATGATGTGCATGTATAGAAACATTTCAATGAACTCTCATAATTCTGCTATTAATAGGAATTTTTTTACCAAATTTTCAACATGGCCTTTTTGGGACCCCACCTCATGAACACTGGTGGTCAAATTTCATTATTTGGTCCTAAAAGGTGATTTCATGCAGCAACCACAAAATCACCTTCTAGGCCTGATTAACAAAATGATTGTGCCAGTGTTCATGAAGTGGGGTCCCAAAAAGGCTGTGTTGAAAATTTGGTGAAAAATTCAAACAAATGACAAAGTTGTGAACATGATTTCAAAATGCCATCAAAATACATTATACAGCACTTACCTTGATTCCTCAATTCACAATTCGGCTTTGAAGAGTGCATACATGTCTCAGCCCACAAAAGATGATAGCCAACATCCTCTGGTGCTAAGCATAGGGTAAGGGGGGTGGGGTGGTGGGTGCTCAGTGGAGGGTCGGGATGGGAGATGGGGGTGGCAGGGATGACAAGGGACCATTTTCTTTTCTTCAGGTTCAAAACAAAAAACATGGGGGGACTGTTTTCTTTTTTTGTGAGATTAAAGAGGGACTAGGGCCCAAATTTCTGGCATTAATAAATTTAGAATTTGGATCAGCATATCCTCAATCAGCCTCATGTCAAAAATCAGATCTGTAAGTTACTTCATATAAGTTACAAGTCATTTTGTAACCTTTAATTCTCTGCTTGTTCAAAAAAGCCAGTTTCAGTGAAGAGCTACTGATAATGTCAACTCCTGAACTCATAACCTAGTCCTCCCTGCAAGCTGCGTTATATGAATTATTTCTCCTATGTTACTAAAAATTGCAAGTGTAGTAAACATCTGAAAAAGGAAAACTGACGCTGTGCGGATCAGCACATTCACTTCCATAATGTGTAGATGCAAGGTACAGTATTTATTTATTTGCTTTTGTTAACCGGGTGAGTGCACTAGGCATAGAGATGCCTATTTTTAGGCATGAACCGGGAGGATACAAGTCAAAATACAGAACAACAAACAGCAATGTGATGCAGCACATAGCATAGGTCATACAATGCAAAGGTAGTCAAAAAAAAAATACAAACAATTTGCAAGACTAAATAATACATGGTTGGACATAGTAAATAATATGACAAAAATACAGGGATCTTCAGAAAAATGAGACAAGTGCAACACAAGTACAGAAATAGGTACCAGTCAGTGTTATGGACAGTGTACAGTAAGTGCCATTAGCAAGGCAAATAAATATAGTAGAAGAATAAAGAGGAGGAGAGGGGAAGGGATAGAGGAAGGAGAGGTAGGTAAGAGTGTGTACAGGAAGGGTGGGAGTGGAGAAAGATAGAGCAGAGTGAGAGATGAGCTTAAGGTGGATGGAAGCAGGTACAAGGACTTGTTGAAAGTAGATGTTCATGGTGGAGCTTCTTAAAGCCAGCATGTGTAGGGGCAAGACGAATGGCTTGAGGGATAGTATTCCAATACTTAGGGGCAGCATAGGAGAAGGCTTATGCACCCATTGTGGTCTTGCACCTAGGGATGCAAAAAGGAGTCTGGTCAATTGAACGGAGCCTGTAGGAGGGGTTTTGAGAGTGTAATAATGAGGCTAGAATATAACAGGAGGAATGGAATGCAGTGGCAAACATGGCTTTAGAGTGTCAAAATTGTGTGCAATTTTTAAAATATTGCATGTGTTAGAAATTAGGAATGTGGAGGCAATGGCAAAGAGACCGGTATCTCTCATTAAGAGACATGTAAGATCTTTTTTTGTGCCTAGCTGGGTATTACCGATGTTTTATTCCCAATTTTGCCACACTAGCCAGCCCACTTACAGAACTTACAAAGAAGAGGTTACCGAATGAGGTGCACTGGACTCCTGAATGTGATGAGGCCTTCAGGAAAATAAAGCCATTCTGTGTTCAGCTCCAGTTTTAAAATGCTGCAATTTTAACCATCCATTCGAGGTACAGACGGATGCTTTATAAAAAGGTATAGGGGCTGTATTGTCCCAGACAATCAATGGTGAAAAGCATCCAGTCTTATACATCAGGAGGAAATTACATGAAAGAGAAACTAGGTATTCCACTATAGAGAAGGAATGTCTGGTCATCAAATGGGCCATTGAAGCCTTGAAGTTCTATCTGTGGGGTCAAACAGACGAGGCATACTGATGAGTCCTGGTAGGACGAAACACGTGTCTATGTCTTCTGTTAGCACCCTTTGCAAACTGTGTGAGAGGCATTTCGGCACCATGCAATTCTGCTTAAAGTTGGACCAGCATAACATTCTGTGGTGATTTGCATATGCAGCCCATGATGCTTTGCATTAGAAACATAGAAACATAGAATTTGACGGCAGATAAGGACCACTTGGCCCACCCAGTCTGCCCATTTCCCTACCTGATGGATAAGCTGCAGATCCTAGTTAACCAGCAGCCTACTTCTTCCTACCCCCAACCCCTAGAATTGCCTTATGACTGTCCCACGCATGCTTGAATTCCACCACTGTTTTGACTCCACAACCTTCTCTGGAAGGCTGTTCCATGCATCCACAACCCTCTCTGTGAAAAAATACTTCCTTAAATTACCTCTGAGCCCCCCCTTCTATCTTCAAATTGTGCCCCCTTGTTCTTGCACACCTCTTTTTTTGAAAGATGCTACCCTCTTGGACTTTGTTGATTCCCTTGAGGTACTTGAAAGTTTCTATCATGTCCCCCCTCTCCCTCCGTTCCTCGAGGCTATACATATTAAGCTCCTTAAGTCTCTCTTCATATGTCTTCCGGTGCAGACCCTGCACCATTTTAGTTGCCCTCCTCTGGACAGCTTCCATCCTGTCTACGTCTTTGTGGAGATTGGGTCTCCAGAACTGCACGCAGTACTCCAGATGTGGTCTCACCAGCTGTCTGTACAGAGGGATAATAACTTCTTGTTTTCTACTGGTGATGCCTCTCCCTATGCATCCCAGTATCCCCCCAGCCCTCCTTGCTGCCCTCTCACATTGCTTGCCCACCTTTAGGTCATCTGATATGACTACCCCCAGGTCCCTTTCCATTTTTGTTGTTGTTAGTATCTCACCCCCCATTGTGTACTCTTCCCCTGGGTTTTTGTTTCCCAGGTGCATTACCTTGCACTTCTTAGCATTGAAGCTAAGCTGCCATACATTTGACCATTCCTCTAACCTTGCCAAGTCCCTTCTCATCTGTGGGGGCATGTGTGATTTTGTATTTTCTTGAAACTTGGCTTCCCAGCCAAATGCCCTTTGGGGTAACCCTTGCCTCAGTGTTTGCGCACAGAGGTTCTTTGTCTTTTAAATAGTTTTTTATTTTAATGGGTTCACCACAATATATCCAAGGCACACTGCCTTAAGGGTAGCTGGTCCATTCCACTGGGGTGTCAAACAGACGAGGCATACTGATGAGTCCTGGTAGGACGAAACACGTGTCTATGTCTTCTGTTAGCAGCCTTTGCAAACTGTGTGAGAGGCCTTTCGGCACCATGCAATTCTGCTTAAAGTTGGACCAGCATAACATTCTGTGGTGATTTGCATATGCAGCCCATGATGCTTTGCATTGTGGGGGCATGTGTGATTTTGTGTTCAAACTAACCACTGATCATAATCCACTGTGTTGGATCCAACAAATGGAGGAGAAAAATCTTCAGATTGTACGGTGGTATTTGGCTATGCAGCCCTATAGATTTTCAGTGCAACACAGGGCTGGCTCTCAGCACAAAAATGCTGATTTGTTATCTAAGTATGGGGCAGACATTGATGTAGAGGGCTCAGAAACAGGAATTGTATTGAAGGTTGAGTCTCTGGCAGATTAAAAGAAAAAAAGTTCAGTATAGGTCAGAAAAGACTATGCTTATCAACCCCAGAGCATATGACATGTATATGTATGTGATTTAATGTGTACATACTGTATATGTATCATGCTTTACAGTATTTATGTTTTGTATTTAGGGAGTCCTGGGGTGGAGCTTCTGAAGAGGGTGGGTGGAAGCTCCACCCCTCCATTTGCATGGAAGGAGAAAAATAGTTTTATTGAATTATTTCCCTTTCAATTGGGGAGTATGTGATGGGACCTAGCCCTATCTAAGTTTTGGGAGGACTCTGTACTACTATCCTATACTATCCTTTATTCTCCTCTTAGTTCAGTCAGACTGGCTGCCTGCCAACCCACCCACCCCTCATCTCTCTAACTTGTCCGCTTTTATTTTCACCTTTCCTTTTCTAGTCCTACCTAAACAGCATCTCAGGTTAAAAAGAAAATGCACAAGATAAAGTGTAAGTGCTTGTATTAAGAATAAAATATTCTTGGAAATTAAAAACAACTGGAACCAGAAGGGTTAAAACTATGTATTGCAGCTATGCTGCTATCTGAACTGTTTATTTTAAGAGGTCCACACCTTATAAAGAACTGCATTAAAACCTGCATAAAATATCTGTTAAGTAAAAATATGAATTGAGAATGCTGGAGCAGCTTTTAATGAGATTTCTGCTACAGGCTCTACAAGTGAATGAATACACTGTAGTTATTGAAATGCATTCTAAGAGACAGTGAAAACTGTTAGGAGTAAAGTACAGGTGCTAAAAAAAGTTACGCACGTACTTGTCAAAGCTCCTGTGAGTCAAATGGAACAAGTGAAGCAACTACATTACAAATGTGCTGCCTTCAGCTGTTTTATTTTTCTTCTTAAAAGTAATGTTTTTGTACAATTCTTTTACTAAACACCACATAAAAGATTGTGTTTACCTTCAACACATTTTGTAACAGACACTGAAGGACAATATTGCTGGCAAGTTCCTAAACAAACAAAAAGTTAAAATGTAAAACGACACCCCAAACATTCCAGCCTCACTTCTCTTTTGTAACATTGTTTTTTTTCTTTCAAGCATGAAAACAATCACATTTGCTATGCCTGCTGTTAAAGATGCATTATATGTTGTTTTATTTTTATACAAGGCTCTATTGGTATTTAAAACAAAGCTGGAAATGTATTTGAACTGAGTTCAAGTTCAAGTTTATTGCAGGAAAGTTCCGTTGAGCAAGCTCATTCACAAGGAGGTCCTGGGTGCATGGTTACAACAAATATACAATGCAGGCAATAACATAGCAATACATAAATAGCGGACCAGGTCCTACAAGGTACATGGGCAGAGGCATAGCTACAAGGGTTCAGGGGGTGCAGTGGCAACCAGGCCCGTGAGGTTTGAGGAGCCCAAATCATAATTTTGATGTTTATTCAAAACTGAGGATGGGCCCTGTAACATCACCTTGCACCCAGGCCCTCTGGGTATTTCTTATGCTACTGTACATGGGTAAACAGTCCTGGGTGAAAAACAAAAACCAAAAAAAATATTTAGTACAAGTTGTTTAAGGAAGGCAATATAGTGAGAACAAACTAAGGAAGTAAGGAGAAAGCTAGGGAGAGAGTTTAGAAACAGTTAAAGGTGTCCTTTATTTTTGAAGCCACCAGTTTTTTGAAGAAATTTACTGAGACTACACTGGATAGTTTCAGAGTGGATTGCAGCTGGTTCCAAATAGTTGATAGGGCACTTGAGAAGGCTCGTCTGCCAAAGGAGGTGCAAGTCCTAGGTGCGTCGAGTAGGATAAAATCTGATTTCCTAAGGAAATAAGAGCTGTGGGCAGTACGGATAAGTGCTACTAAATAGCTTGGTAATTTATTCAGAAGAAGTTTTAGGGTCCAAATTCCAGCATGGAGTGTGCGTCTAATGGTAAGTGAAGTCCAACCAACCACTGCGTATAGTTCGCAATGGTGGGTTCGGTATGGGTAGTTTGTAATGAAGTGCAGGGTGCAGTGATAGAGAATGTTCAATTTGTTTAGGTTAGTAATTGCTGCAGAAGTGTATAATACGTCCCCATAGTCAAGTAAAGGGAGGAAGGTGGTCTGAAAAAGCCTGAGTCTGGTTTCCAAGAGAAAGAGGGACCTATTTCGGAAGAAGAAGCCTAGTCTAGCTTTTAGTCTTCTGGACAGGTCATCAGTGTGCTCATTGAAGGAGAGCTTGTTGTCTAACCAAAAGCTGAGGTATTTAAATTTAGAGACAACTTCCAGTGGTTCGACTAGGGATGTAACGATGAAGTCTTTAGATGGGACAGTGAGGGTGATGGAGGAAGTATTAGGGGGGAAAATAATGGCCTTAGTTTTTTAGCATTTAGGAGGAGTTTGGTATTGATGAGATTTGTTTCTAGCTGTGCGAAATTGACTTGAAGTATATCCCTGACTTCCGATGTTGTATGGCCGGATGTACTGTATACAAAACTGTATCGTCTGCAAAGAAATGCAAGGTTGACCTGGTTATTTGAGAATCGAGGTTGTTGATATATAGGGAGAAGAGTATAGGACCTAAGATGGAACCTTGTGGGACTCCCCTAGTAACTGGTAAGGAGGCAGAGAACAGCATCCTACCTGATAGGTAACTGGAGAACCATTTGGTAGTAACTAGGGTAGCGCCAATATTGTGAGGCTGTTCACAATTAGAGTATGGGCAATGGTGTCGAATGCTTTACTCAAATCTAAGAATACTGCACCTGTACTTTTTTTAGCATCCTTGGCTGAGATCCAGTCATCAGTGACTTGAGCTAGTGCAGTAATGGTGCTATGATTAGAGCGAAAGCCTGATTGGGCTGGATTGAGGAGAAAGTAGGTTTCCAGATGATTCTTCAATTGTATATAAATCAATTTTTCGAGGACTTTTGAAAGGATAGGCAAGATTGAGATTGAGGTACTTGTATCTGTTGTATGTTGTCTATGTGGTTCCTTTAGGGGAGGGCTGGCCACAATGCCAGTTCCTTTATACTGTTGCTTGGCTCCTGATGTCAATAGGTGGGAGGAGTTAGAGTAACTAGTCATCCAAACTTTTTCATTTCCCTTCAGAAATATCATTATTGTTAAGAGACATAGAACCTCTATATGTAAGCACTGAGGAAATGGTTACCCCAAAGGGCATTTGGCTGGGAAGTCAATTTCAAAGAAATACAAAATTACACATGCCCCCACAATGCAAAGCATCATGGGCTGCATATGCAAATCACCACAACATAAGAGGGAGGTAATAATCCCTCTTTACAAGACACTGGTTAGGCCCCATCTGGAGTACTGCGTGCAGTATTGGAGGCCACACCTTCACAAGGACATTAACCAAACTGAGGCAGTCCAGAGAAGGGCAACCAAAATGATGCAGGGACTGCATCAGAAGACATATGAGGACAGATTAACAGAGCTCAATATGTATAGCCTTGAGCAAAGGAGGGAGAGAGGTGATATGATCGAGGCATTCAAACACCTTAAGGGCATTAACAAGGTGAAAGAGTCTAACATGTTTAAATATAAGAAAAATAGCAGGACAAGAGGACACAGCATGAGATTAGGGGGGCTGATTAAGGGGGAAGGTGAGGAAATTCTTTTTCACAGAAAGGATGGTGGATGCATGGAATGGCCTACCTCAAGAAGTGGTGGCTATGAATACAGTGCAGGGCTTCAAACATGCATGGGATAGGCATAAGGGAGCAATACAAATGAGTATGAATAGATAGGCCACTGACAGAGCAGGTAGAAAAAGAAATGGGCAGACTGGATGGGCTTTGCGGTTCTTATCTGCCGTCAACTTCTATGTTTCTATATTAAGCTGGTTCAACTTATCATTATTGTTAGTTACAAATACTAGTTGTAACTTTATAATATATCTTTATCAAACCAAGTCTCAAATCCTAAAAAGTATGCTGTAATAAAAACTTGATTTTGTGAAAGCAGGAATAGTCACATGATCTCCAAGGGGTGGCTATAAAAACCTAGAACAGAGATGCTCTAGAAATGTTCAGGTCAGTATTGTGCTGTCCTAGAGAGGCTGTGCAAGTCTTCACACCTCGTGCAGAAAATCCTGAACTGATTTGGAAAGATTTGGAGATATGTGAACCTTCTTGCTTGCAGCACTGAATTGCAAGTTTTTGTTGTTGTTGTTTTTTTCAACCATACCTGTATTTTCAATTATTTTGGCTCCTTTATAAAAAACATCACACTATGGTGTGTTAACCTTATACATATGTGTGAGTGTCCATCTGTCTTCCCACACTGTTACACCACGACTTTCACAGTCAAGTTGACTCTCCATACTACAGCCTGAACAGATGGGTTTTTCCGGGTTTCCATGTTGCCTGTTCTTGGCACAATTTTGCTAGCCTGCTGAACATGTTTGCATCAGTCCCAATCAGTATAGGCATGTCATTCATCCTGTTGGACTCCAAACATATCAGGGCCATGGTTTCCAACTGGTGTGGCTCCTCTGGTTCTTTGAAGATGAAAGCGGTCGTCACTATACAATACCTATCATAGGGGCAATTTGCATTCCCTATCCCCCAAACAGAAAAGCCTGATAAAGGTAGGAGTGGCAAATGCTTCAGGTGCTGATCATAAAAGGCCTGGAGGATGAGAGTGGACTGGGATCCACTGTCAAGAAGATCAACAGACTGCAGACCCTCTATAAGGATCTCCACATTAGCCTGGGGCCCATTTAGTCCTTTTGGCACTCTATTCCCAGTAGGAATCTCTGGCTTGGTCCACTTGATGAAACTTCAACATTTTGGAGATCCGTTTCACTCCCTCACTGGGTCCAGATGGAATTTCACTGTTCCCTTTACCTTCTCTTCTCCTCAACTAGTTGGGGGTTCCTCACACTGATGCACCCTCACCTCAGATGGCCGTTCTGTCCACATCTGTAGCAAAATCCTCCATCGTGGGGCATTGAAGGCACACTAAGCCTGGCCCTGGCCACAGCATAGAAGGTGGACTGCCCCCAGTCTCAGGCAGGACACTACCCTGTAAAGACCGAACACCTTGTGCCAGTTGCAGAGCCTTCACACTGTCCTTGATTTCTTAAAGCTCGGCCACACTGGATTGTGACTGAGACTCTTGGGCTTGCTGCATGGTCCTCATACAGTCCCACAGCACCTTTCAGGACAGTCCCCAACTCCGAGGAAGTGGTGGTTTCTTCACCACTAGCTGCTTGGTGTCGCAGTGCGGCCACACCTACAAGAGACACCTGAAGGGAATCAGCAATATCTTCTTGGGCCTCCTCTTCTTTAACCTCATCCAATAACTGCTTGAAGGTTGGGGGTCAGTCCTACATTCTTGTGGCCTGAGGGAGACTAAGGTCAGCCGGGAATGAACTTGCACCTCATAGGATCTGATCGAGCCTCATCTGGGTGACTTGTTCCAGGGAGACCCCACCAGTCTCATGGGTTGGCTGTCGTGCAATGATTGGATAACATCTAATGCCATCCCCCTTAAGCTCTCTACTATCCACTTACTCTTTTCTTTGTTAATGCACCACCAACCGGGGCTTGGACCTCGCTGCCGTAGGAGAAGCTACAAGCCTGCCCTAGGAAGTGACCCACGGTCCTACTCCTGCTAATTGGTAGACTGTGCAGCTTCTTTCCCCTGCTGTAACTGCTGCCTGGGATCCTCCAAACTCTGGTTCATTGCAGGGTCCAGCAGTCTACAGAAACAGCTGAATTAGGACCCACTAGCCCAGCCTGTACTGAACCATGCTCTGGTGGCTAGCCTGGAGCTGCAGATCAGAAAGCCACATGTCCCCTCAGGTGTGCCGTGTCCAACTGGGGCTCAGACCTCACCACTGAAGGAGAAGCTCCAAGCCTGCCCTGGGAAGTGACCCATGGCCCTGCTCCTGCTACTTGCCAGACTGTGCGGCTTCTTTCCCCTGCCATAACTGCCACCTGGGATCCTCCGAACTCCGGTTCATTGCAGGTTTAAGCAATCTACAGAAACAGCCGAATTAGGACTCACTAACCCAGCCTGTACTGAACCATGCTCTGGTGGCTCGCCTGGAGCTGCGGGTCGGAAAGCCACATACCCCCTCAGGTACGTTGGTGTATGGTGCCTTTGGACATTTTGATTTTTCAGAACCAACATTCTGATTGGAGGATCTCAGTCTCACTGATTTCTATCTGGCTGGTCTCCATTTTACCTTGCTTCATTAGAGATGCTTATCAGTGCTACTCCCACTGAGACAATCTTTATTTTTTGTAAAGCAACAAAGGCCCCCCCCCAAACTGATTCTCTCCTTAACTCTCAATCCAGTTTAGGCCATATAGCATTACAGTGCCATTGTTTAAAGTGATTTACTTGCTCTGAATGAACAGTGATTACAGCCCTCTTTAGAATTAATTCTGTATGAAAAGCTGAATAGTTTTAAGTTTGACCTTTGACTACACTCCCTAATATTCTAAGCATAAAGCCTCATGCTTTTTAGAATTAATTCTGTTGTGAAAAACTGTAGATTTTTTAAGTTTTTCAGACTGTATACTGCACTGCCTGGTTTTCCAAGCTTACAGCTGAATCCTTTTCAGGAATAAATTCTGTGTGTAAAGCTGTAGAATTTTAAGTTTGAGAGACTTTTCTACTGCACTGCCTCATATTCAAAGCTTACAGACCAATCCTTGCCTCTCGCTTTCCCACCATTCTGCTCTCTCACCCACCTACATCTCCTCCCTGTTTCTTCTTCTCTGCCCACCCTATATTTTAGCCTCCTCCTTCTAAGTAATTTGTCCCACCCTGTTTCTTTGTTTGAGCTAACCACCTCTCTCTCTTGCCTGCCCCTACTTAATCCATCTCCTTTCCTCTCCCCCTCAGATGTGCTGTGCCCAACTGGGGCTCGGACCTCACCGCCGGAGAAGCTACAAGCCTGCCCTGGGGAGTGACCCCTCGGTCCTGCTCATGCTAATCGGCAGACTGTGCAGCTTCTTTCTCCTGGCATAACTGCAGCCTGGGATCCTCCAAACTCTGGTTCATTGCAGGGTCAAGCAATCTACAGAAACAGCCAAATTAGGACTCACTAGCCCAGCCTGTACTGAACCACGTTCTGGTGGCTCACCTGGAGCTGTGGGTCAGAAAGCCGCATACCCCCTCAGGTACATTGGTGTTTGGCGCCTTTGAACATTTTGAATTTTCAGTGCCAACACTCTGATTGGAGGATCTCAGTCTCACTGACTTCTCTCTGACTGGCCTCAATTTTACCTTGCTTCATTAGAGATGCTTCTCAGTGCTGCTCCCCCGAGACAATCTTTATTTTTTGTAAAGCAAGAAAGGCCGCCTCTCTCCTTTTTTATTTTTTTTGTGTCTACTTTCCCATTTGCAAATTATACTGCAAAGCCACTAGAGGGCAACAATAGCAGTCTGTCCTGTTAAAGGTGCAACACCTAATATTTTCTTCCTCCTCTTCTACTCCAGTGTACCCTGGACACCGCTCTTTCAGAGGACCATCCCCTGGGCATGAGACATGGTTCCCGCATGTTTCTCAGGCCAGATCGCACTCACCCTCTTAAAGTTGCAAGACTTGAACACCTGCCCCTGTGCCACATCCAGGCTGGTGGAGCAGGGCTAGAAAAATGAATGGAAACTGCAGACTGAGCCTCCCATACCAGATATCAGCCTTGAGCCACCCTGCTAGTCCATCTGAATGTTTTAACCCTCCGGCACTTCATGCCAGCTCCCCACCCACCCTAGGTGGACCCTGCCTTTTATAGACACTGTGTGGTCAGATGTCTAAGTGCCTATTTTTCCATTGGTCCCTCATATTGGGGCTGCTGAACTGCTGAATCCACGTCCCCTCCTGCGGACCAGGGGAACTGCCTTTGGGAACTTGATCACTGTGGACCACGCTTGATTTACAGGCTGGTCCTATGCTCTCCAAAGACAAGCAGCAAGAAAAGGAACCTGCCCACCCCCAAGTAAACAGCCATCGGACATGCCCTCTCTGCCACTGGAGCACAGCCTCGAGCCATTCCGCTGGTTCGGCTGACTGAAAGCCACTACTCCCAGGTACATCTTTGGCACCTAGCCACTGCTCAAGCCATCCAGAATTTAGAACTGGAAGCTTCTGACTGCTGATTTGTCAAAGCCCCCATCACTTCAACTGAGCTTCTTTCTTGTGACACTACATGCACTGCCAAGTACCTTCCTGGCTGAACACCCCTGCTGACTTACAACTAGGCTTCTTACATTGTGTGATGGGAACTAGTGCCATGGACCGGTCTAAGTACCTACTCTTTCTAGCCATCGTGCCACTCCTGATCCACTTGTCTTCTATCAAAATATTCAATACAGAAGGGAGACTGACCATAATTGTGCCACCTCTGAATGATTTTCACTTCTCCAGCCTCCTCTGACCTCCATGAACTACCACGAGACTCAACACCTCTTTTAATAATTAAAGACATGATCGACCACACTGTATTGGATACTAAGAAATGCTTCCTACGCCACCTGATTCTATCCCCTTTTTAGCCATCCGAAACTCTGGTATCTCCTGCTACTGGCTTTCTTGCTATTCGGTGACATTGAAACTAACCCTGGCCCTACTTGCTACCTATCCCACTCGGATGCTCTACTACACAATACAAAAGGCATCCTTATTGTCCACCACAACATTAGGAGCCTAGAGCACAACTTCCTTGAACTAGAGGCCTGGATCTCCCTATACAAGCCTGACATCCTGTGTTTGACCGAAACTTGGTTGAAGCCCACGGTCCCAGATTCTCAGTGCTCTATTCCCTCCTACAACCTACTACGGAAAAATAGAACATCCACTGGGGTGGCATTGCAATCTATTCAAAGAGTCACCTGCAACTCACTGTCTGGAACATAGACCCCCTGATGTAGTGAGAGTCTCTTCACTCCCTCCTTATATTTGGGGCAAAAAAGCTGCATATTATGTGTGCATACAACCCCTCAAACAGTGGCCACTGTGGCTTAGATGAGCTCCTCAACCAAACGGCCATGCTCTGTGGCAAAACTGAAGTACTCCTACCTGGGAATATAAATATAAACTGGTTAGGAAAGTGCCAGGCCACCTCACACTCCAAAATACAGAGCTACAACTTTCATCAAATGATCACCGAACCTACAAGGATTGCATCCAGCTCCAGCACTTTAATCAGCTGGGTGCTAGTAAACCATACTGAGCATATCCTCTCTGTCGACTCTCTTGCAGATGCCATCATGGACCATCATCCAGTATTTTGCTTCTGGGGGCCGGCTCCATCACCCCCACAAAAAACGTATTTCATCACCATCGAAACTATGCTAACCTGACTACTGAAAGCTTTCTTCATGATGTAGCCAGCATAGACTGGTCCAGACTCTATCTGACCTCTGACATGCAGTCCACTCTCAGCATCTTCACTGCAAATTTCTCAGTTGTTCAGGACACTCACATCCCTTGGATAACTCATAGAGTCAAAGGGAAGCCTACCCGATGGCTAAAAAAGGATCTACTAAACAAAATAAAACAGCGTGATAAAAGCTGGAGCCGTTTCAAGTCCTCTGGCCTATAGGAAGACCAAAACACCTACAGGTTGCTTAGAAATACATGCAGAAAGGAGATCAGGGCAGCTAAAAGTTCCTATTATAAAATCTTATTAACCAGTACATCAGGGGATCCTAAAAAATTCTGGTCCCACATAAAAACGTTCCTGGGATCTAACCTTTCCACTACCAGGAATGACATGGTACTAAATGGTGCCCACTGCAACAACCCTCAGACCATTGCTAATTTCTTTAATGACCAATTTACAGACTTGACCAAATACATATCCTCTTTCCCTGCCTCGAATCAACTGGGTCCTTCAACTCCCTCCTGCCAAGCATCAAAAATTCCCTCCTTTCGCTTTAAGGCTGTTACTCGTAGGGAGGTCACAAAACTCCTCAGAAAGATCTCGGGCAGCACAGCCACTGGATCAGATGGTTACAAGCTCAGGGTGCTAAAGATTGCCGCATTTATCATTGCCAAACCCCTGGCTAGAATTTTTACACTCTCCTTATGTCATAGCAGTCCTGGACATTTGGAAAACAGTGAGAGTCACCCCTGTCTTCAAAAAAGGTGATGCTAAAGACCCCTCTAATTACAGGCCCATAGCCAACCTGTCAGTTCTAAGAAAAATATCGGAAAATCTAGTTGCCACTCAAACCATTGAATTCCTCCAAGACAATGATCTCCTAACTGCTGCATAACACAGCTTTCGAAAAGGTCACAGCACCACAACCGCCCTACTCAAATTTACTACAGACACCCTCACTGCCATGGACTCAGAGCTTCTCACAGGAGTGGTTTTCATTGATATGTCAAAAGCCTTTGACTTGGTAGACCACCCACTTCTTCTTGACACGCTCCACCCTATGGGCTTTGCTCCTAGTGTTGTCAGTTGGTTTAACAGTTACCTGTCAAATAGGGCCCAAACTGTTAAATTCAATTCTACATGCTCTGACCTAAAGACAGTTAACACTGAAGTTCCCCAAGGCTCAATCCTTGGGCCACTTCTCTTCTCAATTTTTATCAACAGCATCACCACTAATCTCCTTGACACCTCATCTCTACTCTATGTGGACGACGTAGTCATGTATGCCAGTGCAAAAGATGTGTCCGATATCAACCTACGTCTCGCCTCCGATTTCCAATGCACACAAGCCTGGCTATGGGACCAAAAACTTGTTCTAAATGAGGCAAAAACATAGCCATGCTATTTGGGACCCCCCCAAACTCAAGACATTCCCAGATAAGTTCAGGGTCTCCTGCTTAAATGACTCACTCATAACTCCTGTAACATTGTTTAAATACCTTGGTCTCTAAATTTTGAACTCCACATCAACACGTGCAAATCAGTCAATTCCAGGTTAAGCATGTCATACCAAACCAGCCACATGCTAACCCCTACTGCTAGAGTGGCTGTAGCTCGGGGCATGCTCCTACCTACTCTGACCTATAGAGTGGCAGCTTATGCTCCTTTACCAAAATCAAATCTTCAAAGATGGGATGTCACCTATAACAACATCTGCAGGTTTGCCTCAGCCTCCTGCAGACTAAAACACCATTGTTTACTATACTCGGATCTAAACTGGTTGTCCCCCAACGATACTAGACTTTACTTCCTTGGCTCCACTGTCGACAGCATCATGAGATCTCGTACCCCAACAGCTCTAGCCAAGCTATTCACCTACCAGACCTCCAACTACGGCCTACGCTCAGCTGACAAATCCCTATTATGCATCCCCAAATGCAGTATCACCAAAGGCTCTAGAGCCGTTGCCCACCATGCACCTCAATTATGGAACTCACTCACTCTGGACATCCGGCTAGCTCTTACACATAATGCTTTTAAAAAAGCGCTCCACCAGCATCTCAGCTCCACCAACCAATGCTCCTGTTTCGAACCTCCTTAGTCTTCTGGATATCCTGCCTATCCCAAGCTCCTACCTTTTCTTCACAATACTCCCCTTGCGGTACAGCCTATCCAAGCTCTCTCTCCTGACACTAGTGCCCTGCAGCCATCCCTTTCACTCTTTGCCAGCTCCTATCCTATACCCTACCTTTCCTTATCCTGACCTGCTATTATCCCTACTGTTCACAATCTTGCCATTCCCCTGCCCATTATCCCCCTGCACTTGTTAGTATTTGACCACATTTTTATTTATCTATTTTTGTTGTACTTTCTAAATCATATTTTCAGGACTACGACTGCAATACTCTTGCTACTGTATGTTTTTCATCATGCTATGACTGTAAAAATCACTATGATCCTTCCAGGAGCACCCTGTATACTACCTGCAATGCTTAGCTTATTGTTAAATGTTTTTCAAAATACCCTGTATACTACCTGTGCTGCTTAGCCTATTGTTTAATGTTTTACAACACCTTGTTTATGTATCTCGATGTAATTTACTGTTTGTTATACCTGCAATGTCTGCCCTGTAACCTCCTAGGTCGTGCCTGAAAACAGTCATCTTTATGGCTAGCGCATCCACCCAGTAAACAAAAACTAAATGAATAAATAATATCAGTATCATTTGGGTCACAGTGGCTTGGCCGAGCCAACTGTCAAAGTCATCCTCCCCGGCAGGAGTGAGGAGGGCCCCCTGCAAAAGTCTGCAGCTTCTTATATTGCTTGTATGGGGCCACCACGTATGGACTCACCTCACTGGGGAGCATTATGTGGGCCATCCCTTTCTCAGAGAACAGTGCTTGGAGGTTCTGCATGGTCTTGCACTCATTAGCCAGAACAAGAAGCAAGTCTAGCTTAGTCTTGAAATTCTGTCCCATTCCATTGTGAGGGGAAGATGGGGATGGACTGCTGGGGCTCCCCTTGCTAATCACCACCCAGGTTTCTTGGGACCCTCCCGGGGACACGGTGGTAGGCAAAGTTACATCACTGAGTTCCTCAATCAATCAAAATACTTTATTGTAAGGCTGAATAGCCATCCACAAGTAAATCAAGATTAGCGCATGAAAACACATATACATGATTTAAAAAGAAAATTCTTTCTCAAATACAAATGCAGATAAATTATAGTTTTTCCGTTGGAGCAACAACTACATAAATAAATATGTTGCACAAATTCCATTGAGATCCTTCTTGACCTCTTCTACCAAGCTTCTAAATCAAGTACCCGACTCTTTAGTGGCCCTCAGTATTTTCAGACTCCCATAATCTTTCAAAGCCACTTCCAATACTTATGGTATGGATTCTTTATACTGCTTCTTGATCACCTTCATGATGAGGAGCACCTTTTGGGGTCCAGGGCCTCAAACTCACACCAGTCCTCTACTTCACTAAAAGCCATCCTCATTTCCATTTATGGAATTAGACTGGGGAAAAAAGGGTATCAGGAGTTCATCAAAGTTTCACTTTTGTGGGGAAACCACTAGGGGAGTGCTAATCCCAGTGGTGCCTCCAGTTGTAACAGCCCTTTGACTCAACTTTGGCTGTTCTGGAGCCCTTGAGGTCCTCACAGTATTAGCCTGTGAAGGGACTGGCCTGGGTTAGGATAGGTGGATGCAGAATTGTGCAGTGTTTCCTCCTGAGGAAGTGGCAGGGAACACCTGTGGACAAATCGCAAGGTATCACCCCCCAGGAAAATATATCAGCAGTCCCCCAAACAGTTCCTCACACACATTGACAATACCACCTTTCTTTGCAGAAACACTCTGTGACAACAATTGATATGAACAACATTTTATTGGAAGAGAAGGGAGAAAAGGGAAATAAAGCGACAACAACAATAACAACTGGCTAACAATTCTGCTCCAAACATCCCCACTTCCCACCTGCGGGTGCACCCGTCTTTCCCTTGGCAGCTGCCCAGAAAGTCTGTACAGTCTTTTCGGTGGGTACCTCACCGCATCACAGAAATCATTAGGGGGATCTTTTGTTGGGGCCCAAACTTTAAATTCACAAAGCTTAACTGTAATTTTCAGGCCTGGGCACAGTTTTCTGGCATAGTCCTGCCCAGGAATTAACCCCCTTTAATTTCCACCTAGCTAGCTAGCTAGCTAGCTAAATGAAGACTCCCCTAAAGCCACAGCTCAGGGTGCTTACAGTTCAGCAGTTCGGGGGGGGGGTCAAGGATCAGATTTTTTTTTTCTGTATCGTGAAGGTGTCAGGTAGTTGGTGCACCAATGCAGCAGCAGAACTGGCTGAAGGACTTGAAGGATGCTAGAGTCTTCACCTGCCTGGTCTTTCCAATCTTCGCTGCTGGGGCCTTTATAGGCAGTGTTCACCAGGCAGGTTTCTCAACATCTGTCCCGTCGGTCTTTGTCCTCTTCAAGTCAGGGGACTGAGCAGTGTGGTCTCTAGGCCCTTCTGTTGCACACCCAGAGGGAATCAGGTGAAGGCTAGGCTGTTCTCAGTCTCTGACCCCAACACACTCTCATAAGTTCTCTGGATTTCAGCAGCACAGTCTTCAAGTCTGCCCAGCCAAGGGGGTAGAACAGTCATTTACTTGCTCCTGCAGCCCTACCACTTGCTCTCACACTGGGCTGTTAGCTTGCTTTCTCCCTCTTTCTGTTGCTCTCTCAGTCCTCTCTCTCTCTCTCTCTCTCTCTCTCTTTCTCTCTCTCTCCAGGCTATTCTCTTGCTGTGGGCACTCTGCAGTTGCTTCACTCTGTAGCAGAGTCTGCAATGATGGTGAGTTGCTGGAGCCAGGCTGGCTGTGAAGTCCCAGGTGGTGGTCTTGGACTGAAGAGCCCTCCAGCAGTGACTCCTGCAATCTGATCACTCTGGGATCCTCTTTGACTCTCTCTCTGGTGGTCAGAACAGTCACTTTTATCCCTTTTTCCTGCCCTTTCCTGATTTGTTGCAGAAACTGTCCAGCAGAACAAATTATTATTCATTTCTCTCACCCAGTTCCTAGTTGGTCCTTAATTTGGGCATCAAGAATTGTCCTGGCTTTTACTCCCAGAAGTCCTTTTTTTAGTCTCACAAGTCCTTTTACTGAATCCTAGCTCTCTTATTGGCTGGAGCAGAGGTTAAGGGTAACAAGTATGGCTGTAGCACTTCCAGTCCACATGCAATTTCAGCCAAAGTCCCAACTCTTAGAGTCTTTTGTAGCCAAAATAACTGTTAACATTTATTTCTGCCAATGTTTAATAATAGCCCCACTGCCCTTTAATTTCACTGCAGAGCTATAAATTTAAACACTTTCCCCTGCCTGTCACTGCTGCCATTTTGCACTGTCTCCTGGGCAGCAGGCAGGCTAATTAATATTCAGTGCCCTCATTAATATTCATGAACCGGTTCCCCCAAGCGCTGATAGGCACTCTTAAAATAAACTCTTTTGGCACTTTGATGCCACCTCCCTCATGTCTCTGGATGCTGATTTACAGATTGAGGGGGCCAAGAGCATGGAGGGAGCCTTTGGTGCACTGCAGCAGTGGTAAGAAAACTGAAAAGCGCTATGGAGCATGCGCGTACCACTGCACGCACATTCATGCAGAGAGCTGTGCGGTGGTTCCGCAGCTTTGCTCCTTCAGCCCCATTCAACAAGGAAAACACATCAGGGCTGGACAGAGGATGAAAGGCTCACCCGAACCTGGGCATGGCAGCAGTGAGGACATGGGTGGGAACTGGGAGACACAACAGGTAAGCCCAAAAGGGGGGCTTACACTGTCTTGGGAGCAGAATGGAAAAAGTACCAATAACAGGAGAAGAATTACAGCCCTTTCTTTTGTGTTGCTGCAAAGATCATCACATGAATGTTCTTTCTATAAAGGGTGAGTCTTTTTCAAAATCAGATTGTTTTGGACTCCATCGACCCCAGCTGCAATGTGTTCTGGACCCACTTCTGCTTCCTGCCTATGCCGTAATCTACTTTATCATCTGCATTCATGTTATTGTTAACTCCCTGCAGCCCCCAACTGTGATAGTTCACAAACAGTGAAAAAAGAAGTGGGCCCAGAATCGAGCCCTGGAGAATCCTGTTTTGAACATGCCTCACTGCTGACCTTTCCCCTCATATCACAGCCAACTGATTCCACTCTGTCAATTAACTTTGGAGCATTTTTTGTTCCATCTTTCTGAAACAAGGCTGCCCAATTTTCTTAATAAATTATGGTTAATTGTGTCAAAGGCCCTGGAGAGGTTGATAAATACCTTTGGCCACATTCCACTCCTAGGGAAAAGCTCCAGTTTCCAAAGGTAAATTAAATAAATATGCCAGCAGTTACTATATGACAGGGGCTGTTATTTGTAGTAATCTGCTATCATACTCATCTAGACTACCAACCTTTTCCACATGTAACTTAAGCAACTCCTTCGCATATCACCATCCTCAGTTCCAATGAGAGAGGGAAATCAACAGATCAGTGTGTCTTGCTCCAGCTTCCTCATGGGGTTATGGGGACCCATGAGCAGAAAACGTTCTAGTGAAGGACAACAATCAACAGATCATTGTGTCTTGCTCTAGCTCCCTTATGAGGTTATGGGGACCCATGAGCAGAAAATGTTCTAGTGAAGGACAACAATCAACAGATCAGTGTGTCTTGCTCCAGCTCCCTCATGGGGTTATGGGGACCCATGAGCAGAAAAGCAAGGGTTCACATCAATAAAAAAGTCAATAAAAGCATTACTTACAACTATTGGGTCACTGACAGTACAATCATTCACCTCTAGTGAGTTACCTACCTTCAGGCTTGACTACTGTAATGCTCTGTACCTGGGGGTAAGTGGAGAGGTCCTATGATGCTTGCAGATTGTGCAAAATGCAGTGTCCAGGTTACTGATGGGCCTTCTGAGGTCATGCCACATGACCCTCATGGTCCTGCATGATCTGCACTAGTTGCTGTTGAAGTGGTGAATTTCCTTCATGGTCAGTTTGCTGACCTAAAAAACCCTACAAGGACTGGGCCTGGGTTATCTGAACAAGCTCCTGACTTTTTATTGTCCATCTCGTTCCCTTCACTCTTCCAATGGGAGCCTCATAGTGGTTCCCAGGGTCGTGTTGAAGGCATACGTGACCTCATGCTTGAGGTAGCTAGTCTGGCCCTGTGGAATGTGCTTCCCAGGTCTCTGGGGAGGCTCTTTCAATGGAGGCCTTTAAGAGGGGGCCTAAAGGCCCACCTGTTTCAACGTGCATTTTATTTAACACCACTAGTCTTTAATATTTAATTTATCCTGCCTGCTGAGTTTACACAATTATGTCTTATGTTGTCTGTATTTATTTTAAGTTACCATGTTATTTTGGTTATTTATTTTTGTTATGTTATGTGGCACTGGGATTTTGGGTCTGGGAGGTAGATAAATAAAATTACCACTACTGCATACTACTGTCTATCCCACTTTTCTGTTCAGACTTTACAAATTTTCCAAAGTCACCTGGGTTTAAATGAGCATTTGTATACAGTTTAACGCCATAATAAATGCTCTTGGCCTTCTTTATTTCCTTCAGCTATACATTGCAGGCTGCTCTATGCTTTCTCATATGCCCTTTTCCCATTTCTACCCTTAGTAATATTCCATAACTCATACCAGTTACTGTAGTCTAAAAAGGGCTAAGGTGTACCAGGCTGAATTATTGTATGTATTTTTCTTAATCATTATAGGGGCATGTCGATTACAGATTTGGTTAAATTCCTCCTTAAAGATGGTCCAGCTCTAATTTGTGGGGCTAGGCAAGAGAAGAAACATTGGCCTGAGTAACAAACTGTTTAGAGAAAAATGAACATGTTAGCAATGCACATGTACTGGTTAGAAAAAAAGTATAAGGTACTGCATTTTTATTGCAGCAACATTTTACTGGATAAGGCTATGTGGCGATGTGCTTTGTTCTAAAAATGGAGGACTACATGAGGACTACAGAAGGGTAAAAATCTCCCTGAATACATCTTGTGCTTTGTTTACATGGGCGAGTGTTGTGGCATCAGAAAATAATACATATTTCTATAATGTGTAGCAAAAAAATGCACTTTTATCATTCTATGTGTCTTGTTTTCAAAATCAAAGAGTAAGAGGTATAGTGTGTGCTTCCCTCAAGATCAAGTGAAAAAGAATGTCCTAAAGATATTGTTACATTTCTATGCATATAGAAAAACTGAATAACTAAGTTCCTTTTGTCCATCCGAGTAGTGGCTGAGCTTACTCAGAGCAGGATGTTTCCAGAACTGGCTGTACACTAGGTGCGTGTATGTGTGTGCCTCTCTGAGACACTCCTTCCTTCAAAGTATTGATTCCCCCACTGGCCAAGCTTCAGCACTGTTTTGCTGTAGTTCTAAATTCTGGCTACATCAGTACTGCCCCTGATGGCATGTTGGGTTGCCATGACTTGGAGCACTGAATACTAAAAATATGCAAACCATATTACACTGAATTCTAAACAGTACACCAAAAACATTATAAATAGGGCTGATGTGCTTTATTATAGCCAGTCTATCTCATATGCAGGGATGGTTTATTTAAGCAATAATGCATGACAGGGTGTGGGTTGTGTTGGGATAACCTCATGCCTGGGTGGTTGCGCATGAGGCCGCTGGCCGGGTGTGTCTAATGTCCCAGAAGGGAGGTTATCCCAGCACAACCCACACCCTAGAGTGCATTATTGCTATTATACAATGGCTTGTTGTTATACAAAATAAAAACAACATTTAAAAAATGTTTGTAGTAGATTTTTAGAGTGGCCATATATCTTTGTTTCTTAAGGGAAGATAATAATGGAGAATGGAATCCAATAAATCAGTACAGTGAGGTTGTGCTCAGATAACCTCACTGTTGCAAAGGGCAGATAGCCAATCAGGGTCCAGGATTTTTATTGCCATTGTATAATATCACATCATAGGCATAACTAGTATGTGGTTGGTACTGTACAAATGAATGGGAACTAATAGGAAGGCATATACAGCATATTGTTTATAGGGCAGAGTCAAGGGGATGCCCAGTGATCCAGAGTAAGGGACTGTGCTTCCATGCAGATAACCTGAGATTAGGAGCTGACTTGGAAGCTTTCAGAAAGGCCGCCTGGTTTGGGAAGAAACTCATCTATGGCACCACATCCCAGCCTGGGGGGGTTGAAATTATAACCCAGTAATGCAGCAGCCTCTCACAGAAGGCCAAGGAGCTGGCACCCTCATGTGAGGTAGGCATCCAACCATCCCTTCATGCATGCAAGTCCTCAGGAGACTTTGTGTAGCAATGCCTAGGTGGAGGGTGGGTCATGGAGGGGTCATGCCTGATGCAGTCAGCTGATGAGCCCAGAATGTAATTACAGAAGAAAATATCATAAAATGCCTTTAGCTTGATAGTCAGCAAACTTTTGACCTGTGACACAAGCCTACCTTCTGCACCACAAGATGCTATATTATAAAGGGGGGTTGGGGTGAGATGTTCAAGCCAACAGGGGTGAGCTGATGAAGGGGACAAGTGTGAGGAGTCAAACATAGATACATAGATACACAGAAGTTAATGGCAGATAAGGACCACTTGGCCCACCCAGTCTGCCTATTAATCTGTACCTAGTGTGAGGCCTGTTGCCCCAGTGCCCAAACTGAACTCTGGAGACCCCCCTTCCCTCCAGGATACCCTTGTGTCTATCCTACTCCTTCATAAATTCTGTGCCCATTTTAGCCCCAACCACCCCATCTGGTAGGCTATTCCAGGCATCCACCACCCTCTTCGTGAAAAAATATTTTCTCATGTTTCCCCTGAGTCACCCCCCCTTCTAACTTCATTTTGTGCCCCCTTGACCTGAAGCATCTCTTACGTTGGAAGATGCTTCCTTCCTGTACTCTGTTTATATTGGTGATGTATATGTATGTCTCAGACATGTCCCCCCCTCTCCCTCCTTTTCACCAGGGAATACATATTCAACTCCTTTAGTATTTCCTCATAGGTCATATCCTGTAGGCCCTGCACCATTTTAGTTGCCCTCCGCTGTACCACTTCCACCCTGTCTATGTTCTTCCATAGATGGGGCCTCCAGAACTGGACACAGTATTCCAGGTGTGGTCTCACCAGTGTCTTATACAGCAGCAAATGATCTCCCTCTTTCTACCCATGATACCCCTCCCTATGCATCCAAGCATCTGGCTAACCTTTCCCTCTGCCTTATCACACTGACTAGTTTCTCTTAGGTCCTCCATGATGATAACTCCCAGCTCCCTTTCTTGCATTGTGACTGTCAGTACCTCCCCACCTAGTTAGTACAGTGCCTTTGGGTTCTTGTGCCCTATGGGTATGATCCTGCACTTCTTTGCATTGAATCCCAGCTGCCATTCTTTAGACCATTTCTCCAGTTTTTTAAGGTCTTCCCTCATTCTTTCAATACCCCCTGGGGTGTCCACCCTATTGCATACCTTCGTATCATCTGCAAAGAGGCATACCTTTTCCTCCACTCCCTCTGCAATGTCCCCAATAAAGACATTGAAGAGGACCGGCCCCAACACTGACCCCTGCAGCCCCCGCTCATCACTTCTCCCTGTTTACCACAACCATCTGACTCCTGCCATTCAGCCAGTTCTCCACCTACAGTACTATTTTAGGATCCACCCCTAGGTTGTGCAGTTTGTTAATCAGCCTTCTGTGGGGGATGGTGTTGAAGACCTTTCTGAAGTCCAGATAGGCCACATCCAGTGCACAGCCCTGGTCCACTACCTTAGTTACTCAGTCAAAAAACTCTATTAAATTAGTCTGGCAGACCTCCTTCTGGTGAATCCATGTTGTACTGGGTCCAGCAGTCCAGTCGTATCCAGGTAGTCAACTATCAGTTCCTTCAGCTGTGATTCCAGTACCTTGCCCACTACTGAAATCAGGCAAGGTAGGAAGGGAAGGAATGGACTTAATATGGTATTTGGTAAATGTGCCATAATTTGACACTTTTACCTTCAATTCAGCCCAATTGAATGTTTGTGCCATTTTGGATCACAAGCTCTTTTCAAATGACCCATGCTAATATTATGGCCACCTCTTTCCTCACCCAGTCAGTTTCTACCCTCCTTCCCCATCCCCAGACTTTTTTTATTAAAAAAAAAAAATCTGACTTCTGGCACTCTTCTAGTTGCTAAGTTATTTTTTTAAATCTGACTGGAAGAATGTGGGAGTGTGGACTTTGTTGGGATTAACATCAGAGGGTGAGGAGTTATCCCTCTTACCCCATTTTCAGCCTGCTAGACCCCCATACCAAGGACCCAAAGTGTCTTTGGCTGAAGTGCGAAGCTGAATTGAAGACAGGGACTTTGAATGGAAGCTGAATCAAAGCAACCAGTTTTCACATTTGTTCATCCTTAGTATTGGTCACTGAGGGACAAAACAAAGGCTGCATTAAAGTGGCAGTGCCTGTTAAAATACATTTTGATATACTTGATTTTATTGGCATTTTCCTCTCCGGATGTGTTTTTGTAAATATGTGTTTATTAGAAACTTTTTAACAATTTTCACAGTGCTTTGATATGCAGGAATACATTCTTCACAGTGCATTGAGATAATGAATTCCATACACATAGACCCACTGATTGCAATAAAATGTTGTAGCTTCAGGGGCTCGCCTTCCCCAGTTCAGCACTGGGGTAGCAAAGTTCTTGGTATTATTGCTGTAGTATTATGTCCCTGTCTAGATACAGAATGCCCTTGCAGGGGGTACATGAGGTACAGGGTAGAAAAGACAGCTTCAGTGCCCTAAGCCCTCCTAGCTCCCCTATTGCCCATCTCAGCATTGCCAACTCCACTGCTGAATATACTTCCCGAATTAGAGTATGAAGGTGGGGACATGTGGCATTACATATAAAATCCATTTCATCTATCTAGATGTGAACTGCTCAGCCCTATCATTTAAATTAAAGGTAATTCTTTCCATGGTGCACTGTATATGTTATTCACCGTGTCTCACTAATGTTGGAGGGTAGGTGCTTGCAGTATGAGCCATCTCCTGGTAATACACTTCAGCACAGACACTATCATGATGCTCAGGAGGTATTTTATCTGGTGTCCCTCAAGTTGCCTAGGGTATTGGAACAATAGACAAAGTCTGGGACTCAGTTTGATACCTATCCACAAAATCTTTGAGATGGCTGCCTCCAGGTCTCTGTCAAAAACTGGCAGAAGTGGGCATGTTCAAAGCACATATTTTATTTTATTTATTTATGACTTTGTTGACCGGATAGGGTGCACTGGTCTAGGGGACCATTTACAGGCATGACCGAGGCCAGGTAGGCACAATACGAAAGACAGATTACCAGTAACAAAAGTATAACAACACTAGGTGAGAACACAATATACAGAGTATGCATAGTATAGGCATATTCAATCAGACAGTGGTAGACTGCATGCCAATTGGATACAGACCAGTAAATATGCAGTGCGGTTTTTTGAAATTCAGTACAGTGGCAGCAAATAATTGGTTAAAACTTAAGGCACAATGAGGTGATTCCTATCCCCCCCCAACACAAGGTGTCCTGAGCAGGCTATGGCATGACAGGAAGAAGAGGGGGAATAGGCATCCAGTCCAAGGGGAGTAGAAAAGTGGGTATTACCTGGGGGGACAGGTGCAGCTGTCCCTAGTGGGAAGCCAGAATTTAAATTTTAGCTTAAATACATGAGGCTTGCTGTATCTCTGAGTTGGGTGGGTAGCCCATTCTATATTATGGGGGCCATGACCAAAAGGGCCTTCCCACCCTTGTTTGTGGTGGTTAGCGGTGTTGCCAGGGGAGGGACTAAGGAGGAGCGAAGGTGCCTAGGTGAGGTACGGGGTGTGAAGAAGGCGGTTAGTGGGTGTGACAGTATTGAATAGGGCCCTGTCCCAGTTGTTATGGAGAAAGAGTTTAAATGCAAAGATCTGTTCATCCTCTCCATTTCTGTCTCTTCTCTGTCTGGTTGCTCAACCAAATTTTCTCGTGAGACCTAGGACTTGATTACCCCAATGCTCTTGCAATTTTCTGCCTATTGCTGTCTCTCTACCCTCACTTGTTGTTCTGTCTTTTCTTCCCCCCCCTTTCAGATCTGCAGGTATAAAAATATATATGAATCTTTTTGTGGAAATATAATTGATACTGGCATCCCTTTGTTTAATACTGTATAAAGGTATACTGTTGAAATGATTGCAAAGCTCTTTGGAACTCAAGGAGTTAACCTGTTTGCAAACTCTCTGAGAAGCTGTAAGCAAGATGTCAGTTCTCGGTCACAATGTTCTGTTTGCTGCACTTGTTGAAACTTACAAGAACACTGTGTGAGAAGCATGCTGTTTTCTTAACGAGCGGGGGGTTTCAAAGACTTATAAAAACAGAGCTGCAATTTCTTGAAAAAGAGAAACACAGGGACTGAGATTGGAAATTGAGAAGAAACCCAGATGGACTTTCTCTGTTTATACTGCCTTTCAAATAGTTATACAGAATATTTTTTTTTATTTTACTGTTAACTATAAATCACTTGTGAATTTTACAAATGTTCATGGTTCTCCCATGCTTCCTGACCTGTGTCTCGACGACAGATGGTGTCAGCCTAAGTGAGATTTACGCTGTACATACTCTAAGCAAGGAGTTTTGTGTGTGGGTACTAGACCTGGTACTAGAGAAGCATAGAAGAAACGTATGGATTCTGTAGCAGCAAGCCCAGTAGTGGTTACCAGGAGAATGGCAGCCAAACTAGCAGAGACAGAAGTCCAAGCTTGGACTGTACAGTTAGCACCAGTTACAGAAAAAGAACAGGCAGTGACAGAACCTGAAAGCCTGACTGCCTTTTTCAAATGGTGGGCTACACAACAAAAAGAGATTGAGAAACAGAGAAGACAGGAGGTGCAGCAGAGAGAACAAGAAATTCAATGTTTAGAAGCACAGAGAAAAGAAGAAATGCAACAACTAGAGCAACAGAGGAGAGAAGAGATGCCACGACAGGAGCAGCGGTGACTGGATGCCTTGCAGGCTATCAAAAGGAGAAAATAGAACAGACCCTTGCATTTGAACTCTTTCTCCATAACAACTGGGACGGGGCCCTATTCAACCTTGTCACAGTGGGGAGCCAGGAACACTTCTGATGCAAGTATCAATGAGACAGCCGAGGGTGAAGTCAAAGCGACCTTGCAGAGAGAGACAGTTTAGGGAGTGGTAAAGGTCGCAATGGTGAGTGGAGTAGGGGGCAGACAGGGCAAAGCGGAAAATGTTATTGTAGACAGTCATGAGTTGTGTCTGAAGGGCAGAGGAGTCATGAGAGCAGACTGGGAACAGTAGTCCAGAATAGGGAGGAGGTTTCCTCTTGCAATAGTAATGCTGGCCTCAGGAGTCAGGAGGGATAGGATTCAGTACACCACACTGAGTTTATGATTTATTCTATGAATTACAGAGTTGATATGATCAGAGAATGAGAGGGAGGGGTCCAGCGTGACCCATAGATATTTGAAGGAGTGGACGGTTTTGAGGGCAGGGCCACTAGGAGGATAGATAAGGAGACAAAAGTTAGATTTTTGAGCTCTGGTAAGGAAAGGTTTAGACTTGAACAGCATTGCCTTGGTCTTTTTGGTGTTAACTAGCATCAAATTGTCAGAGAACCAATTGTAGACAGCACAGTAGTTCTGGGAGAGGATGGAGGATAAGTGGGGGATGGATTTGTTGCTGTAGTAAATAACCAGATCGTCAGCATAAAGGAGGGATTTACAGGTAAGGCTGTCTGATATGAGGGTGTTGAGAAAAATTGTAAAGAGAAGAGGGCCCAGTATGGAGCTCTGAGGGATCCCGGTGAAGACAGATAAGGCTGGAGAGGTAGCTGAGCCTATGCAGACATACTGAGAGTGGCAAGTAAGGTGACTCTGAAACCACAATGTGGTTTCCTCAGAGGAACCAATTAAATTCAGTTTAGAGAGGAGGAGAGAGTGGTTTACCAAATCAAAAGCTTTTGACAGGTCCACAAATACGGCTACATACATGAGTATAAGTCACCCTGTTTTCCCCACAATATTGCCAGCAGGCTGCCGTGAGCCCTGACTGAATTTGGTTATGATCACCAGGGTCCTGAAATATCTCACTAAATGCTTCCATCCATATTCTCTCCAGACATGGGAGGCAGAAACTCTACCAGACTCTATGCAGCCACTGTCCCATTCTGTGAGATCCAATTCCCATCCAAATTCTGTGCCCCATTTAGCAGCTAGTGTGTAGAGTGTGTTTGTTCCCTGAATGGCCTGATAAATAGGAGAAATAAAGTTTGTTGTTGTTTGTTTATTTGTTTAATGGTTAGCACAACTGGAAATATAATCCTTTTACAGGTGCGACCCACAAGGTCAAACATAACAAATACAATAACATAACAAGATATGTTAGAAAAAAAAATGTCCACGTCAGAATTACAATTAATATGACATTCAATTAAAACATTTAAATTCTAAAAAAGACTTAAAGAGCAAATACAGTGTGTTTGAGAAGGATCCATTGGAAGACAAATTCCTGATAGTAAAGGGTATACCATTCCAAATACTTGGATCAACAAAGGAAAAAGCCCTCTGTCCACACTGAAAGGGAGCCTCAAGATTGCCATAACCCCCCTATCCCTAGAAGATATGCTCAAATAAAAATGCTATAAATATCCCCATAAACTGATAGGTGTACCAGTTTGAACTGTTCTATAAGTAAATGTAGCCATTGCATATTCATAGTTCTATTTAGCTGACAATCATCCCATTTTATCTAGACTATGCAATGATGAGTGCTGCAAGGAAGTGACAGGGCAAATTTACCTAACATTTGTACCAAAACTGACTTTTTAGATAAAAAAATTACAGGTATTTAAAGTGTCTGTTAAGCTGTGAGGTAGGTTAGGCCTCCAATAGTGAAATCAGGGGAGGGAGGTTGGAATGAATTGTAATCAGGGGGACTGGATTCCAAATAATGTCAGACTTGTAAATATTAGAAAAAATTCCCTTGTTCCAGTCCATACTGAGCCTGTAATTCCTGAAAAGACTTTGTGAGTCATCACAGAACTATATAAAATATATCAGGTTCTTTCTCTGCCACCAACAAAAAATTGTATTGTACAGCACAGGGGCAAAACCCTCCAGGAGAGCAATCAGACAAATCCATATTAGTGCTGGAAAGAGCCTCAGTGTGGAGATTATTTCCCTCTACACCTTCTTCACTTCCATCAGCCATGAATTACGGGGTTGTATTTTGGAGTCTGTTAGGTATTTTCCATAAATGTACTTTTTCTTTTATGAGGCAAGTGGAACCAAGATGGCGACCAGGCTGGGTCTGCCTCTGCAATAGTTTTAGACTGCATGCATTTTTAGTGTTTTTAATTGTTTTTAGTGGTTATTTAAGCACAGTGAGGAATATAAAGTGACTTAGATTAGTTGAGTCTGTTTTACACGTTTTATTTAGTTCAAAATGTACTGCTCAGGCTTGTTTGTTTTCCGTTGCCCATTGTCTTGTGCATTCTGTTGTGTACTGGACTTTACTGTCAGTAAATATCTAGTATTGATGGTTTTATTTGTGTAACATTTGTGCCATATTTCTTTGCCCGTGGGAGTGTAACACTGCTGCTGGTGTCAAGAAGTAGATGGCAAGGTTTGAACTTTGATTTTCGGTACCTGCCCTGCTTGGCGTTGTGCCAGTCCTCCAGTGGTCTTCCTGAAGAAAGAAAGAGCATTGTGCCTAGGATCGAAATTGTGGACTAGAGCGGTATGATGCTTGTTTAGTGGCGTGGAGGACTGTGGCTTGCAACTTAGAGTGTGACCAAGAGAGGACTTCAGTATTCTGGCAGGAAGACTTAGCTGCTTGTTTTTCTCAGAGGAACTAGTGGACCTTGATCATGAGTACTGCTAAATGCTGGGTGGCCTGCCTGGGAATGGGGGTTCTGATCTAAGTTTTCCCTCAGGAGAGTGGTTGGAAGCTATTCCCTGGAGGGTGGACAGGGTCTTGATGACCTGAGGGTTCCTGGGAGCGTCCATCAGTGGATGGGTGCTTGCCGTGGGCCCTAGACTGGGGGGCACTTAATCGAGGTTTCTGCCTATGGGTTTTGGGTGAGCCAGAAGCCTGTCTCATGGAGCGTATCTCTGATTATAGAAGAACAGGTCTTCTTATTTGATGGAAGTTGCCTACTGAGTCCTTTATGAAAGAGGTTGGAAAACTGCATTTGTTGGACTAGTGCTGGTATTTTATTACTGATTTGAATAGGGAGGAAGTGAAAGGGTCTCACAGACTTTCTACTGAACTCTTACTACAATAACTGAGCTACAATAGTGGGAGTATAGCAGCTTTATGGACATTATTCTGGTAGTGGAGTGTAGGGGGTGAGAGCCCTACCCTCACTACACTGACTTTAAAGTTGTGTTGGTCATTTAAATTTAAGTCGGAAAAGTTCCTCATTTAAGTGGCATTCAATTTTTTCCCTCAATCTGTGATATGTGCTTTTGTTTATTTGTTGTGATCTGATTTATTTGTGATTTATCTTTTGTTTTGTTTGTTGTTTGGTTTTCTTTTTGTTGGGGGGAAGGTCATAGTTTGTGCTTTGATTTGAGCATTTTTAATATATTGCTGTGGCGGTTTTCAGTTTAGTGCAGCGAACTATGTGCTGGCATAGTTCTCGGGTGTCAGACACTACACCCCCATCATCTTAGGGGACTCCACCCTTTTGATTGCCCCCCACTTCCTACAGAGGTGTATATGTGGTGTCAGGCCTTGGGGATAGAGCGGGGGAGATGGAGGGACAGGGGGCTAGGCCTGGTGGGGGTGTGGAGTGGGGTGAGCAGATTGGGGTTGTGGGGTCAAGGAGATGCTGGGGTTAAATGAGTCCATGAGAGGGGTTCCCCCTGCCTGGTTCCCATACCCAAGGGCTCCACATGTGGTGGGCAAATAGCATGGTCTCCCTTGGTTCTTCATCCTGCTTGAGCAGTGTTGTGCAATGCAAGGTCCATTAAGAACAAGACAGCATTGATTGCTGATCTTGTTGGAACATTGAACCTAGCTTGCATTACTGAGACCTGGCTAGACGAGAATGCTGGTTTTGTGTTGAAGGCAGCAGTTCCAGCTGGGTACTCGGTGGTACACCACCCGAGGCTGGATCATAGGGGTGGGGGTGTAGCCATCTGTTGCAAGTTGGAACTGGGCCTTATAGATGTTCCAGTGGGAGTCACTAGATCCTTTGAGCGTATCATGGGTGCAGGTGTAGGTTGCAGGATACTTCTCATACACTGTCCACCCAGGGTGAGAAGGATTTCCTACAGGAAGTCATGGACATCATCATCGACACGGTGTTGGAGTCCCCCAGATGGTTGATTCTGGGGGACTTTAACGCATGCGTCGATGACGAACTCTCATAATTTGGCTGATACTTCCTCCAACTGATGTCTTCGTTCGGCTTCACATAGGCAGTTGCCTCTGCGACCCATAATAGTGGTCACTCACTAGATCTGGTGTTCCTACTGGGGATGAAGATCTCCAACTTGGTGGTGGAACCGGTCGAGTGATCTGACTATCACACTATAGGGTTCAGTTTCATGGCTCCTCACAATAGACCTGCCATTACGGAGATGGTCCGCTGCTGCTCTTTAAGGGGTTTGGTGACCCTGGATGGTCTTACAGCAGTGCTGGACCTATCGAGGATGCCAAGTGATAGCTCAGAACCAGGAGACCTAGTACTGTCCTGTAATAGGGCAATGTTGGGGGCCCTGGATTCCATAGCTCCTGTCTGGGTTCACCCACTCACCCTTCGTCCTTCGTCCCCCTGGTTTGATGGGACCTTGAAGGAGTTGAGGTGAGCTGGGTGAAGGTTGGAACGATGCTAGTGGAAATCTGGCTCAGTTGAAGACCACTTTAGATTGATGGCCCATTATAAGGACTATCAATCGTCAATCTCCCATAAGAAGGCAGAGTTCCTGTCCAGGTAGATTGCCGCAGTGAGTAATCGATTGGCTCAGCGATTCCGAACTGTGGACAGGTTGTGTAATCCAGCCTGTCTTCATAATGGGAGGGTGTTTTCACAGAATAAGTTCATGAGTTTGCCCGATTTTTCACAGATAAGGTGGTCACCATCAGGTCAGAGATCCACCCAGGTTGCTCCAATGAGCAGGGTGGTGAGAGGTTACTAGTGCCCAGTTTGGCTGGTCTGACTTTCACCAGTTGGCAATCACAGACATCATGAAGATTATCCAGGGTATGTGACCAACTAACTGTAGTTTGGATCCTGGTCCAATCTGCCTCCTTGTGGGGTGTGTGGAGGTTATCGGACCGATCCTAGCTGAGATAGTCTGGTGCTCATTGGAGACAGGGATGTTTCCGGAGCCTCTGAAGGAGGTGGTGGTGACACTGCTGCTAAAGAAAGCTTCCCTTGACCTGGACTGTCTCGCAAACTACTGGCCAGTCTCTAACCTGCCTTTTGTGGGCAAGGTTATGGAGAAGGTTGTTGTGTTGCAACTGGAGGATAATCTTACCACTAGTGGTGGGCAAAGTGGGCTCAATCCGTGCCACGAAGCATTTCGCAGAGCACAGGTGGATTCGCAAAGTGCCCCGTAATCACGAAGTGGAGTACTTCACATTATAATGAGGAGCAAGTGCATTGGAAAGCAGCGACTTCAGGTTACTCCGCCTCCACTGGTCACTACTCTTTCAATTTTTAAGGCGAAGTGCATTGGTGGCAGTTCACTTCACCTTACTTCGCCTTGTTTTTGAGCTCCGAAAGCTGATTTTGAAGTGATTCATGGGAGTTCAGGTCACATGGGCTCTATATTGATTTGCACAGTCTCAGTTCTGGGTAGTATGAGTAGGAAGGAGTAGGAGACAGTGTGCTTTGATTGCTGTCTGTAGGAATCTTTTAAAAAGCTGTTCAAAAAGCATTTTTGCTTTTTTTGGGGGATCCAACTGTAGTTTATCGATTGTAGGAAACCCTCCTGTGCTCACATCATCGAGCGTTTTTATTTGTGTGTGGATTTTGAATGTTAATTTACAACATTGAGTGTCTGTGGTGAAAGACAGTGAAGTGTGCTTTGTGGGGGAAGGGCGTATCTGTGTGTAGGTAGGTAGATTTAAGTTGGAGAACTAGTGATTTCTTTGTGTTTTGGTTATATTTTTGTTATATAACTGACTGTGTTACTGTACACATAGTAAAATTGTCAGTAATAGTACACTTTTTTTGCTGTTTGTTGTGTGAATGTGGTGCAGCATTTCATAAGGTCAGGTTGTTTAAATTACAGATTTACATTACGTGGCAGTAAATTGAACTTTTGCATTTGCATCGCATTCCTCGTTCAGCAATGTACACAAAGTGTTCTGTGTTGTGTGTGCAGTGTTGCGTGCATCAAATATAGTACACCTTTTAAAATTTGTGACACAGACAAGTGTAAGAGCAACTAAGCGCAGCAGTGTGAACCTGCTATCCACTGCAGCTGTCTGATTTTGCACTGCGATCGTGTTCTCTGTTCTTAGTTTTGCTGCTTGTAGTGCCGTAAAAATCAGCACTGTCTATATTCAGTGCCCCCCCCCACCCCCATGTTGAAAAGGTAATTTTTACCAGACTGGATTGTTTTTGTGACTCCATCAGCACCACTGGTTACTGAAGTTGTTTTAATTCCGTGACAGTGTCACAACACAGTAGTCTCTTATCTGTTGCTGAAGCCACAGTTGTTTATTTTGCTTCACATCCAGCCTGTGTCCCTCCAGTCAGAAAGTGAATGTATCAAAATCTGAATTTGGTATTAATATTTGTGGTTGATCCCCCAAAATACCTGCAAAGAGACATGCAAGTAAAGCTGTTTCTGGCCATGGCAATGTTGCAAGTAAGAGGGTCTGTGGTCGTGGTAGTAGTACTGATGGAGAAGTGCATTGCTGATGTGAGGAAAGGCATTTCTCCTGCAATGTTTTTTACAGCCCAATCAGTAGCTTCACTGATAGTTGGAGGAGATGATGGAGGAGATTATGTTTTCCCAGGCGGTGGTGTTAGTGTTACTGGTGTTAGTGGTGGTGGAGGTAGTATTAGCATTGTTGCGTCAAGTTCTAATTCCGACCAGTGTACCGTATCCAAACATATTGAGTGTGAAGCAGTGCAAGTGAGTGACAGCATAGATGATGTCATACTTCCCAGTAACATCCCATTAACTGAACCTGATTCTGATGATCATGTCAACGATAGCATACAATGTGGTATTCCATCCACCGTGGCACTTAACGTCACGCATTTTCCATGCAGTGATTCACAGTGTGGTGAAAAAATATCAGGTGATGGTGGTGTAGATGCTGATGATGAATGTGATGATGCTGATGATGATGATGTTGCTGTTGTTGTAACATGCAGTCCACATGTTAGCATCCAAGCAGAAGATGTGGATGTGTGTGACAGTGACGTTGGTGAATATGATGATGATGTAATTGACCCCAGTTGGGAACCGGAGAAAAATAAATTAAAAGTGGCTGTGTCTGAGTCTGTTTGCAGGAATCCCCCTCCCCCCCATAAAAACTTGTGATTTACCGGTTTTAGTTGATGATGATGATGACGACGACCCAGTAATCAATATGATAGGTAGTCGTGGTGGTCAGTTGTAGTCCAGGTGTGCAGTGCCAGAAACATCACGTGCCCCCCCACTTCAGTGCTGAAAATAACAGACTTAAATAAGCCACATCATCATGGACATGTTAAAAGCAGAGCATCACATTCCCTTGTTTGGGATTTTTTTGTTCAAGATGCAAATGATGATTCAGTTGCAATCTGCCAGGTTTGTCATGTGCGTGTGAGTCGAGGTAAAAGGGGGCCATCTTGGGACAGGAGGACAGCATACTGATCTTAAGAATAGGCACTTGGCTCTGTGGACCAGCACAAGCTGGCAGCTATACTAGACATGCTCAACCATATCACCGGCGGCAACCATAGCCAGCATGCTATCCCTTCCATGACTGTTAAGCCCAGTAGGAAATTAAACGTGCAGTAGTGCGGTAATAAGAGCAGAGGATTACTACAGGCATGATGAGGTGGAGGACCATAATGACTTTGAAATGTTGTCCAGTGCTGGTGAGAGTAGCAGTTTTTGTGGTGGTGGTGGTGAATGCAGTATGTCTAGTGCAAGTGGTACATCAACCCTGGTTGGCAAATCTGGAAAAATAACATAATTTCAGGGTTTGTCATCATCACCTGTGCAACTGTCTTCATCAACTGTCCACACTCCACCCCCTGCCAATGGCATTCATCACAGAGCACAACCATTTGTGACCAACAACACACCCCATGTAAAATGTTTAAGTCAGCCCACGTTACAGAGCGTTTTTGCGCATAAGCTGAAGTACCCCCCAATCATACAGTGTCACGTGAACTTAATGCTGCTGTAGCGGAAATGCTGGCAATCGATCTTTTGCCCTTCTCCTTTGTGGAGAATTCTGGGTTCCAGCGGTTTGCTGCCTGTGCCTGTCCAAAATGGAAAGTCCCATCCAGGACATACTTTTCACCCGTGTTGTTCCCGAGTTGTTCCACACTGTCTCAGACTCAGTAAGACATGCCCTTCAACATTCCTCCTCTCCATTCATCCATTTAAGTATGGATATGTGGACAAATGGCAAAACAGCAGGGAGTTCATATCTGCGTATAACTGCACACTGGGCGCAGGTGCCGGGGGTTGTTTGTGATGCTGGTAGTGTGAATAATCAGTGCAGGAAGGTGGATTGTCATGGTAGCAATCTTCCAGAATTTGCCAGCATGCAACAATTGCTATGTGCAGTGTGACCTGCTCACACACTGGTGAGAACATGTTGGACATGGTATTGACTGAAATTGACAGATGGCTACACCCTCTGTCCCTGAGAGCTGGGTTCATAGCAACTGACAATGGGTCAAATGTGGTGAAATGCATCACGAATGGTGTTTTTTTTCGTGTTCCATGCATGGCCCACTGTTTAAATCTTGTGATTCAGGAGTTTCTGTAGCACCTTGACATAAAGAAAATGCTGACCATTGCACGACATATCTGCTCTCACTTTTCAAGATCTGGAAAGGCCCGTGACCAACTGTGGCAGTTGCAGATACAAAACAGCTTGCCTCAGCACCGCTTGAAGTTGGAAGTTGTCACCCAATGGAACTCCACATTATACATGGCAGAGTGGTTGTATGAACAATACAAAGCCATCTCCGAATATCTTGTTATGCACAGTAGCTGTGACAGTTCTGGGGCCTCCATGTCTATGACGACTGAACAGTGGCGCCTCATGGACTCTGTAATAACAATTTTGCAGCCTTTTGAACATGCCACACAGGTAGTGAGTGACGAGTCTGCCTCCATTAGTTAATCAATTCTACTGCTGTGGGTGCTGAGGCAGATATTGGTGAATGTACAGCATAGCCTTGATGTTGCCAGAGATGATGGTAGCAGTATGTTGCTGCAACACATGCTGACAGCATTCAACCAGAATTGCCACATTGTGAGCATTCAGTGCAGTGACAACTTTGTCATGGCAACAATGCTGGACCCACGATACAAACGTGGAATTGCATCAGTACTGGAGGGAGGGCCTGAACAGGTAAAAAATATCAGTGGTCAACTGGTTCGCTTGGTTCATGGGGCACAGAAGTCACGTGCCAAGGTTTGCAAACCTCAGTAGCATAATCCAGCTGAAGGTGTAGTTGGAGGACCAGCAAGCATATCACGCAAGGGTAAGGGGACTGTAGTTCCAGGTGGTCTGTCATCCAAAGTGGTTGGTGTCAACCCACTTTGGGAGGCTTTGTCCCAAGTGGGTACTTGTGAAATCAATTATTCTGGGGAACAGGCTGATGCATCAACAATTGGACTTAGTGCAGCACAGAGAATGGTTGAGTCATATTTGTCTGAAAACAGGCATCTGACAATAAGTGAAGATCGAACTTTTGTACTGGAGTGTAAAGGTCAATGAATGGCCAGAGCTGACTGCATTGGCACTGAAGTACCTCACATGCCCACCCTCCAGTGTAAGTGTTGAGAGGGTATTCAGCTTAGCAGGTGCAATAGTCAGAGATCATCGGAAAAACCTGTCTCCTGCAAATGTTAGTTTGCTAACATTCATTAAAATGAATGAGAGGCACATACTGCAACCTCGGTATTTGTACCCCAGCCTAGTCATGGTGGTCTTGCTGATGTGGAAATGGAGCATCCTGGTGGCACTGGCAGTGGCTGCCCGAAACAGCCCACCACTGACGTAGAGGATGACTCAATGGAGAAAGAATTTCCCAGTGGTCAGACTTCAGACATTGATGACTGTGAGGGCAGTTTTCTTTATGAGGATGATGATGTGGTTAATGTTGGCAGGTTTTAACTGTAGTATTTGACAGGCGGTGTGCCCCCCCCACCTCAGACCACCACCACCACCACCAAGACTGATGTTATGCAAGTCTGCCACCATGAGTCTGTCTGTCCCCCCCATGGACCACCACCACCACCACCACCGGGACTGATGTTATGCAGGTTTGCCACCATGAGTCTGTCTGCCCCCCACGGACCACCACCACCACCACCACCGGGACTGATGTTATGCAAGTCTGCCACCATGAGTCTGTCTGCCCCCCCACAGACCACCAGCACTACCACCACCACCGGGACTGATGTTATGCAAGTCTGCCACCGTGAGTCTGTCTGCCCCCCCCAAACCACCACCACCACTGGGACTGATGTTATGCAAGTCTGCCACCATGAGTCTGTCTGCCCCCTCCCGGACCACCAGTCCACCAGTGCACCACCACCACCAGCTTCTTAATGTTTAAACCATAAAGTGAGTATGTGCCTCTCATGTTTGTTATGCTGCCTCACTACCTTAAGTTGTATGTTTTGTTTTCTGTAGCTTTTCAGAGCCGCAGTGGCAAAACACATACAGTACACTTCTTTTGTTTCTTTTACAGAAGAACATAAACAGGCTTCATCACTAATACTCATTGGGAAAGATGCTGTAGCTATACCATACAGAGAGGAACTGATGTAATGTCCATGTGAAATCCATTCTGATAAGAATGAAGATTTCATTTTATCCATTTCTTTGCTTTGCAAAGACTGCTGCAAATATTGCACACAACAGGTTGTCTTAGTAGTTGACAAGATGTGTCTCTGAAATGTAACTTGACAATAGGGATTGAGATTTGAGAACCAGGGAGGGACACATAACAATGAAGTTGTAACTTGTAAGAAGTCATTCATTTCTTTTTTTAGGAAATGTCGCAATGCTTTGTTGTTCTGTCAAAGTGGTCTTATCCAAAAAAGTTCTTCAACATCAGGCACACCCCTTCCCCGAGCTTGGGCATACATGCAACATGCAGAAGTCATTTCATTAGATGACCATGACCATCACTAACAACCGGACTTCCGAAGGATGCTGATGAAATCTGTGAAGAAGTAAAAATATAAGAAACCATTACAGACAAAACTGAAAATATGATCCCCCCCCCCAAAAAAAAAGAAATACTTACCTTCATGTGCTTGAGAGTTATCCGTTTCCATTTAAGTGCAGCAAATTCTCATTGAGCACTGGAATGTGCACAGCAACAGTTTATGAGTCACCTGTGTGATGCAGAACAATAGCATGAGTACATGTCCATGTCAAGTTCAACCCCCCTCATCATCACCTACAAAATACACAACCATATATCTATATATATATATATATATATATCTACTCACCAAGGCTACTATTACTGAACATCCAAAGGGCACCTTTCAATCCAGTTAAGATGATCACATTTCATTTGGTGGAATCATCTCGCACAACACATTGGACCAGCAACATGAACCTCACAGTCATCATTTTATACTGGGGTATGTGCTGAAACAATCTCTTTTCACTTCGTTACCACTTGTCAATTTTCTGCACACAAGGAGGACGCATAGTGGACCTGCAGAAAAAATCTGGGGACTCTGTGCCACTTTTGTGCGCATGACTGAGTGTGCCATTAATTCTGGGGGACTTTGTGTGTGCTGATACAGTCTCATTTCACTCTGTCACCACTTGTCAATTTTCTGGACACATGGAAGATGCATTGTGGGCCTGCAGAAAAAATCTGGGGACTCTGTGCCACCACTGCGCGCATGACTAAGTGCGCCATTAATTCTGGGGGACTTTGTATGTGCTGAAACAGTCACTTTTCACTTCATTACCACTTGTCAATTTTCTGCACACAAGTAGGCCTGCAGAAAAAATCTGGGGACTCTGAGCCACCACTGCGCGCATGACTGAGTGCGCCATTGATTCTGGGGGACTTTGTATGTGCTGAAACAGTCTCATTTCACTCTATTACCACTTGTCAATTTTCTGGACACATGGAGGATGCATTCTGGGCCTGCAGAAAAAATCTGGGGACTCTGTGCCACCACTGCGAGCATGACTGAGTGCGCCATTAATTCTGGGGGACTTTGTATGTGCTGAAACAGTCTCATTTCACTGTGTTACCACTTGTCAATTTTCTGGACACATGGAGGATGCATTCTGGGCCTGCAGAAACAATCTGGGACTCTGTGCCACTTTTGTGCGCATGACTGAGTGTGCCATTAATTCTAGGGGAGTTTGTATGTGCTGAAACACTCTCATTTCACTGTGTTACCACTTGTCAGTTTTCTGGACACAAGACAGATGCCTTTTGCAGATGCAGAAAAATGAGGCACCAAAACAGCACACACACTCAAAACACACAGACACTTAACAGAAGGAAGGGGCCCCAGAATACAAAGTGTAACGCATACGGAAGACAACAAAAAAAGGGCATAATTACGTATAAGGATCAGGGATGGTGGAGGAATACATTTTATGACACAGCAAGGAAGGTGTGGGGGGGAACATAGTGTGAGGAAACAAAACTAATGTGGGATCCCATGGTGATCCAGCAGTAGTTCCAGCATGGACATAATTTGAAGATGATGTCCCTCTATGTCATCCAGCCGCTGCTCCACAGCACTCATCCTCTTGCTGTTCTCCTCAACAGCACTCCAGAGAACTGCCAAGTCAGACAGTGTTATATGCACTTCTCTGGTGTCCACTCGTTCAACAGGCTGACCTGCTGGTGGTGGTGGTGGTGGGGGGGGGTGCTGGTGGAGCAACAGGTGCTGCTGTGGCCCACCTCTTCTTAGGGATGCCGCTATGCACAGCGGCACCCTCAGCCACGGAATGGCCAGCAGATGCAGACATGGTCCGTTCAGTGGCAGCCTGCCACTCCAACTGGTGGTGATTAAGCATATTGGTGCGCTGGCCCCCAGTCCCCAGGTGACTCCCCGGGGACCATGGCACATAGGTGACACTTCACCACACTGCTGTCCCCCCAACACAGTCAAAAAACTGCCAAACAATGGAGGTGCGGGGAGAACCAGGCACAGGCAGGGGAAGGCCAGATGAACTGGCAGTAGGCTGCTCACACTGCTCAACACTGATGGGATCCACACCTGGGCCTGGGGGAACAGGCGCATCCTGCTCCAAAGGACCTTGTGCTGGACTTGGTGGTGGTGGTGGTTGAACTGCTTCAGAGTCAGGAGGTGGTGCTGGTCCTGCTTCCGGGGGTTGGACACTCACAAGTTTAGAGCGGTCCAACACAAATGGGCACCCATGCCCCCATGCATGCGCATGGTATGACGTGTACTACCACGCTCTCCCAGAGTTGCCCCCGCCCCAGACATTCCCTCACCCTGCTCCATCTCTCCTACTGTGCTCCCTCAGTCCGAGCAATCACTACTAGGTCACACGACACAAGCACAACACACACACACAGTCACACACACACAGACAAACAACTAAGTAAGTATAGAGGTAAGAAAAATAACATTTAGAGAAAGAACAAATTAAGTAAAAAACGGTACAGAAAAGACAAAAAAAATGTAGCTTTTAAAAAAGCTGTTGGGTTATTACTATCAAACTTTAACTCTCCTCCTCACTCTGATCTTAAACTATCAGCAATCAAAACACTCCTCTCTCTAGTACACACTCCTCTCTCTCAGTCTGCACAGGAGAAAGTGAAACTGTCTGTGTGACTCACTTCCTTCCTGCCTGGCTGAGAGCATGTGACTTACAGTACTGTAAGCCATGTGATGTGTGGGGGCTGCCAAGTCTGAAACACCAAGTGGATCACTTAGAATCATAATGAGGAATGCGAAGTCCATTGAAATCAATGACTTCGCCTTACTTCGCGTTGTCATTCAGGCTCAACCCGAAGTGGTAAAGACAAGGCGGAGTGAGCACTTAGCATTGCCTACTCCACGTAGCGGAGTGGCAATGTGAAGTGCCCACTTTGCGTGCACTTCGCCAGTGGATTTTAAATTCACTGCATCTCTACTTACCACCCATGATGTCTATGATCCTCCCCAGTAAGGATTTCAGAAGAGACATAGTACCAAGTCAGCACTGATTCAGGTACTAAATGATATCCTGATAGAGAGAAATCAGAGGTGCCCTTCAATCTTGGTCTTCCTTGATCTCTCTGCAGCGTTTGACACCGTGGACCATGGTGTGTTATTGGAGTGCTTGTGGCTGATCTGTGGACTGTCAGATACAGTCCTCAGGTGGTTTCATCCTTTCCTCACAGGCAGGACCCAGAGAGTGATGTCTGGATTTTTTTCCTCCTTCCCTCTCACCCTGTCTTGTGGGGTGCTGCAGGGCTCCCTTTTATCACCCATGTTATATGTTGCCATTGGGAGACATTATAAGGCAGTATGGGCAGAGTTTTCATTGCTATGCTGATGATACTCAGCTATACATGTCCTTTGTACTTGAACAGGGTGAAGCTGTCTCAGTTTTTAACAACTGTCTCACTGAGATTCAAGACTGGATGAGTGCTAACTGGTTGAGGTTGAACCCTGATAAAACTGAGATGTTGGTTGTGGACCCAGGATATCAGGTAGAGGGGTCATCTTCTGGCCAACCATCTGGATTATTTCTGGGTGGCAGCCAGTTGATGACCTCTGAATGGGTGTGGAATCTGGGCATTATGCTTGATGGTGGGCTGACACTTAAATCTCAGGTGTCTGCAGTCCTCAAGACCTTATTTTACCATCTGAGGAATATCGGCCAGATAAAACACCTTGTTCCGCATGATGATCTTCCAGCGTTGGTGCACACCTTTGTGACCTCTCCCCTGGATTACTACAACACTCTTTACCTAGGGCTGCTGGGGCTGGACATCCGCCACCTGCAGCTGGTGCAGAACGAGGCAGCCAGGTTATCTAGAGCTTGCCATATCACTCCTGTGCTCTGTGAACTGCATTGGCTGCTGGTGCAGTGGAGGATCACCTTCAAGGTCAGTTTTCTGACCTATAAGGCCCTACACAGACAGGGGCCGTAATACTTACAAGATCTCCTATGCCCCTATCGCCCCACTCAGTCCACTCCGCTCCACCGATGAGGGATTGCTAGAGGTTCCTAAGGTCTGTTTGAAGACTTCAGGGGCTAGATCCTTTTCCTTTGCAGCCCCAACCTTGTAGAACTCTCTACCTCATCAGGTTAGGGAGTGTTTGACCACTGAGTCTTTCAAATCTGCCCTAAAGACATACTTATTCAGCTTAGCACTTGCTGAGGATTGTTAGTTTGCTGCTTCTTTTATAACATATTTTAATAGGATAACTTTATTATTCTTTTTTTGTAAGTATGTACAAGCACTTTGGTTTTTGAAAAGTGCTTTTTATAAATAAAATCAAACTGAATTGTGTAACCCCTACCCGATCTGCCGTTGCCATCTGACAGCAATACCAGGTGGGCTGGGTTCAGGGAGGAATAGGTCACTTGACACAAAGGCTAGGTTTGGCTACTCTGCATAGGGGCACCCAAGTAACTTCGAACACCGGAAGCAATAACTGTAATGTCCAATACCAGAAGTGGGATTCTAAAGTGTGGCTTTTATTCACATCCAAACAGAATAAACAAAGCATAGATGGACCCCCATGGGGCTACACTCCTGGTAATGCAGATTAAAAGAGACCAGAACACATCCTCATCACTTTAGCCCTCAGGCTGTGAACCCACTGGGCACACAGCCCGGACTTGTACACTGCTTTGGGTTACACAGCCCGAACTTGTACACTGCTCTTGGTTTTCCCTGGCTTGGCTCTCTTGCCAGCCACTTAGGCACCTTCCCTATTTCATGGAAACATTTTCTGGTGGCTCCCTAAACCACCTAAGAGCACCTCGGCTCCATCAGGGAATCTTCCTCTTAATCCCACATCTGGGTACTTTCCTCAGGCACTGGCCAAGAACCTGAGAGAAAGCAACAGGTGTCTCAGAGCAAATCTGTAGGGGTGAATTTGGTTACTACTGATGGGGGGTCTCCCACCTCTCACTCCCACAATTCATACCCGGCCATTTCTTTGGACTGTAACACCTCATCCTTTAACACTTTGCTGTGTAGATTCCTGCTAAATGTATTTCACATTCAGTCTACTTGTCTTGCTTCCCATTTGTGCTGGACTTGAACATGCTTAAATTAAGTGGCATTGTCCATTACTCTAGACCCCCCACAGGTTAAGCAGTCCAATCCCCACATTCTTTCTTTCCATTTGTGCTGGACTTGAACATACTTATTAGTGGCTTTGTCCATTACTCTAGACCCCCTACTGAGTTAAGCAGTCCAATCCCCACATCTTCCAACTGTACTTGTCTGTCTTTTCCTGACCCCACAGTAACAGTCCCTTTAGTTTCCTTCTGTTCAGGTGAAAACACTTGGCCATTTTTCAGAGCGAGCTCACCCTTTGGTTGCAGGTGCCCCTTAGGCGTTTCCTCCTCAAGGAATCTTCCTTTCAGAGCTTCTGGTGACTCAGCACAATTCAGACAGCCAGCTTCTTTCCCTTAGCCGGACCCAGGGGGTTTGCCCCTGGAAAACAGGCAGACACCTTCCCCCATCCCCTCAGGGATGGGGCTCTGAACCATTGAGAGCAGTCTCCACCACTTCAATTATCAGTTCCTGTGTTCCTCTTAAGGTGGAAACACACACCTACTACAAAATGTAGCTCTGAAACAGAGCTTAAAGCTCTGAGAGCCTGCACACACTCTGCTGCACTACAGTCTCACTCAGACTGCACCAGACTGGCTTCAAAAATCCCCAGCGTTCTATTCTCACCTCCAACTGCAACATTCCAGTGTGGCTTATGCAGCTGCAGCAGTTCTAAAATGATGTCATCCCTCAGTCTCAGCTGAGACTGAGAACAGAGTGAGACAGTGTGAAATCCATTTAACTGGAGTTTAACAAGTTGCCTTCCCTGCCTACCACTAGGTCTTACTGGGATTCTAGTAACCCTGGGTAACAGGGGGGTTACAATTGAATAAAGGAATCTAGACCTGTCCCACAGGGGTAAGACCTTCAGCTCCAGGTCCAGCCACTATGAGCCCAGCCCATCATATGCCACTGGAAGAGAACACAGAGCTGGGCTGCTGCATGCTACATTCATAGGTCAGGCAATGCTAACCCCCCCTCATCTTTGGAAACATCAAACATTTTGAAAAATGTAAAGACCATAGGGGAATGTCGCCATCCTCGTTATGTTAATTCAGCAGATTAGGCTTCAAGAAAGGTTATGACATTCTTGGAGATCTGCCACAAGTTGTGTGGAGAGGTTCCATATATTCACGTCATACAATTTATCAGAAGGGATGGAATTTTGATACTAAAATATTAATTTCCTGCAAATCCCATTTAAATTGATATTCCCATATCTAGAAAGCATTTAGGAACCAATAAAGAGAGAGGACTTCGGTTTTGGTCATGCTAAGCCAGTAATTGTACATCTTGCCAAAGGCCTCTAAGATGCAGAATAGCTCAGGGAGGATTTGATTTGGGTATGTTATATACAGCAGAACATCATCTTCATACAATGCAAACTGATGGTCCTTGTCCCCTCAATGTCACCCCCTTCACTATTTCAGTTTCTCAAACCACCTGTGCTAAGGGTTTTATGTATAAAGCAAAAAGAAGTGGTGACAGGGGAGATCCCCTATGAGTGCTCCTGCATTACCAAAACAATTGTGAAAGGTGGCTACTGACCTTGACAAAACCCTGTGGCATGGCATATACCCCTTCCAGGAGACAGACAAAGTCAGTGGAGAAGTCATATTTCTGAAGGGTGACAAAAAGATAGGGCCAAGACATCCTATCAAATGCCTTTTCAGCATATAAACTGCCCAATAGAACAGAGGTAGATGTAGTACGTACCTGGTGGAGGACATGGAGTGTATGTCTTGTGTTGTCTCTGGTTTGGCGGGCCCAGATGAACCCTATTTGATCTGGATGTATTAATGATGACAGGAGGGGGTCCTACCTTTGGGCCATCACTGCCACGAATAATTTATAATCTACATTCAGGACCAAAATCAGTCAATAATGGGGGCATTGCATGGGCTGTCTCCCAGGTTTGGGTGACAGAGATGGTGGTATATTGCCAAGTAGCCAAGATGTCTCCCCTTGCCATCACCTCGTTGCAAACTCTCATCAGCTGGGGAAGAACAATGTCTTTCAGTGTCTTATAAAATTCTACAGTATAGCCATCTGGTCCAGGAGCTTTCTGAGTGTGGGCCCTGCACAGAGCTCTATCCAGTTCTGATGTCTGTAGGGGTAGTCATGCACTCCATTTGTTCTCGGTTGAGCTGTGGGAGGGTCAATAGTGTCAAAATGCATCTGTGGCCTCCACATCATGCAGTGCCTCAGGGGAATATATATGGGTGTGGTAATGGCAAAAGGCATCTGCCATTACCCTAGTTTTCTGGCCTGGTGATAGGATGCTGCAACTAAGCTACTGTGGCAGTGACCTACAGGTGCCTAACTTGATGTGCCAGCAGACAAGTGACCCTTGGTCCCACCTCATAATATTTGTAGTACAGAAAGAGAAGTGCTATTTCTATTTTACCTAGGATAAATTTATCGATATTCTGCAAGGTTTTATCTAGCTTTAGTTTTACAGACCTATCTCCCTGCATATGAGCTTTCTGGAGAAAGTGAAGGGTATTCTGCAATTCCAGAAGATGTTGGTTCTGTTCTCTAGTCTTCAGGGTATAATATTCGATGATGTGGCCCCACAACACTGTTTTAAGAGTATCCCATGTTACCACCTCCATAGGTCTTCCCTCCTGATTCTATGCCAGGATCTCAGGTATCTTGTCATGCAGGAATTTATGAAATTCCAATGATCATGGATGAAAGGCCCTTAAGTCCCACTGCATTTGTATGAATTCCTTGTCTAGGTTAAGATATATCATGACAGGTGCATAATCAGAAAGCAAAATATCCCCAGTTTGGCAGTCTGTTACATATTTAAGAAATCCCTGCTGGTTGTAACTATAATTTAAGTTGCTCCATATGCCCACCTACTTATGGGATTTCAAGAGTGCATGTGTGAAAATGCTCGAATGTCTGGGAAATAAAATCCCGGACCTAGTGGCCATTATGGCAGAGGCTGACCTGGACATTGTCACCATTACTGAGTCATGGTGCAAGGAGAACCATGACTGGGACATAGCCATACCAGGCTACACTTTGTTCAGGAATGACAGGGTGGGTAAGAAAGGGGGAGGAGTGGCTCTTTATATTAGGGATAGCAGAAAAGCCACAGAGGTACAAGGAACACAGGGACAGGCAGAGGTACTGTGGGTCATGCTAGAGATGGGGAATGGAGACGCTATTTCCACTGGTGTGATCTACAGACCTCCAGCACGGAGGGGGGGATGGATAAGGTGCTGATGGAAGCCATCCAAAAGATGGCAAATAAGGGGGAGGTGCTGCTGGTGGGGGACTTCAATCTGCCAGATGTGGATTGGAGCATCCCAGCTGCAGCTTCAGCTAGGAGCAGGGACATACTGGACTCCCTGCAGGTGCATTCCTCAGACAACTAGTAAAGGAGCCCACTTGCAAGGAAGCGATAATGGACCTTGTACTCACAAACGGGGACAGTGTTGCAGATGTCATGGTGGGTGGTCACCTGGGTATCAGTGATCACCATATGATGTGATTCAAGAAAAAAACTGTGGCAGGGCAGTTCCATGACGCCAAGCAAAGGTGTTCACTCAGCATGCTGATGACCTGGGTTCAAGTCCTGAGCCCAGGTGTCAGGAGCAGAGTCCAGTGGGGAGAGAGCTCAGAGTGACCTTTAGTCGCTTCCCTCCAGGGGGTGGGAGGGCCTTCGACCGCTGTCTGTTGGCCCCTGGGGGTGGCTTGGAGTGGCATTCTTGTTGGCATGAGGCCTTGACATGCCACCGAATGCTCCTGTCTCGGTCGCTGCCACAGCCAGCCCATTATGGTGGGGGGTGGGCAGGGAGAAAATTGAAATTCCTGACCAGCCAAGATGATGGCTGCGAGTCCCTTTCATCACTGTAGCCTGGAAGTGTCCATGCCGACCCTGCCATGCCTGGGATGCATATTTAGACACTTTTAGGCATTTCTCCTTCCCTGGTAGGGCCCATGGAGGAGGGGTCCACCCAATGATGGGGTTACATCGGACTACCCGGGTCACGGCACTGGTGGGGCAACATATGGTGATGGGGCATGTGTGGTGGTGGTGGGGCCTTGGTGGTCCAAAGGAGTGTCCAACCAGGGGTAGGGAGGAGCAAAATAAAAACTGTGGCAGAAGCAAGCCACACAAAAGCGAGGGTCCTGGACTTCAGGCGGGGCAATTTTACAAAGATGGAGAAATTCCTCAAGGATGCCCTGGCAGGGGGAGAGGACTTGGGTGGAGTGGAGGAACAGTTGGCAAAACTAGAAGGGGATAGTGAGGGCAACAAATCTCTGCATCAGTTAAGTAAGCAAAAGCAAGAGGAAAGAGAGACTGCTATGGTTCTCAAAAGAGGTGGCTGAGAAGGTAAGGGCAAAAAAGTTAGCATTCAGGAGGTATAAGGAGATACAGAGGGAAGAGGATACAGAAGTGTATCAAGAGAAGCAGAGGGAGGCAGTGAAAGCAGTCAGGAGCACAAAGGTGCAAACAGATCAGAAAATAGCTCAGGAAGTAAAGAAAGGGGACAAGACATTTTTTTAGATGTATACAGTAAGTGAAAGGAGAAAGACCAGTGGAGGGATTGTAGGACTAAGGATGGATGCGGGGGAGTGTGTGGAAGGGGACAAGGAAAAAGTAGACATCCTGAGTGAATACTTTTGTTTAGTGTTTATGATGGAAAGAGGAGAAGAAGAGGGGCCACAGATAAGTGTCAGGGGCATTGAAGGAAGGGAGGTTGACACTAGTCCATTTACAGAAGAGAGAGAGAGTCCTGAGGGGACTCACAGATTTGAAAGTGGACAAGGCAGTGGGGCCTGATGGGATACACCCAAGGATATTGAGGTAGCTCAGAGAGGTGCAGGTTGCACTTCTGGCAGTTGTAATTCAGCCACTCTCTGGAGATGGAAGTGGTCCCAGAGGATTGGAAGAGGGCAGGTGTAGTCCTGCTTCACAAAATTGGGAGTAGGGAGAAGGCTGGGAATTACAGACCAGTCAGCCTGGCTTTGGTGGTGGGGAAATTAATGGAATCACTACTGAGGGAAAGGATTGTGGAATATCTTGAATCCAGTGATTTACGAGATCCGAGGCAGCATGGATTTACAGCAGGGAGGTCAAGTCAAAGAAATCTGATCAATTTCTTTGATTGGGTGACCAAGGAATTAGATCAGAGAGGAGCAGTGGATGTGGCCTACCTAGATTTCAGTAAGGTCTTCGACACCATCTCATAGAAGACTCCTGAAGAAGCTGGGCAACCTGGGAGTGGGTCTAAATGTAGAAAACTGGGTAAGAAATTGGTTGGGTGATAGGCGACAGAGGGTGATGCTAAATGGCATTCACTCCAAGGAAGGAAGGGTGACGAGTGGGGTGCCACAAGGATCAGTACTAGGAACGGTCCTCTTTAATGTCTTTATTAGAGACATTACAGAGGGGCTAGAAGGGAAGGTATGCCTTTTTGCAGGTGACACTAAGATCTGCAACAGGGTAGATACTCTGTGGGGAAATAATGAACAGGAATCTAAGAAAGCTTGAGGAGTGGTCAAGAGTGTAGCAATTAAGTTTTGGTGTGAAGAAATGCAAGATCATGTACTTGGGGTGCAGAAACCGGGGGGGGTACTGGAGACCACCAATCAGGAAAGAGACCTGGGAGTAATCATATCTGATGACCTAAAGGTGGCCAAATAGTGTGGCAAGGCAGTGGGGAGAACCAGTGGAATGCTGGAGTGCAGAGGGAAGGATATCACCGGAAGGAAGAGGGAAATGGTGATACAGCTGTACAAATTGCTGGTGAGACCACACCTAGAGTACTGTGTCCAGTTTTGAAGACCACATTTCTGGAAGGACATAGAGTAGAAGCAATCCATAGGAGGGCAACTAAAATGGTGCAGGGTCTGCATCAAAAGCCCTATGAAGAGAGGCTGAAGGGCCTCAATATGTACACCCTGGAGGAAAGAAGGGAGAGGGGAGATATTATAGAGACTTTCAGATACCTCATGGGTATAAACAAGGTTCAAGAGAGATGTCTTTTTCAGAGAAAAAGATGCTCAAGAACAAGGGGTCATGCTATGAGGTTGGAGGGGGGTAGGCTCAGGAGAGACATAAGGAAGCGAGTCTTCACAGAAAGAGTGGTGGATGCCTGGAACAACCTCCTAGTGGAGGTATTGGGGGCAAAAACTGTAGTGGGATTCAAGAAGGCATGGGATAGGCATAAGGAAACCTTAGTGGTAAGGAAAGGGGGGCAAGAGATCAAGTAGGGCCTGAGGTGTTACAGTAGATAAGGAAAATGAGCAGACTAGGTGGGCCAAGCGGTCCTTATCTGCTGTCAATTTCAACTGAAAATTTGCCCTTTGATCTACAAGTGTGGCTTGATAACTAGTAAAATTCTTTAGAGAATCTACATCTTTGGAGCAAGCCCCTTATTGGTGTTGTTTGAATATCATATGGTTGGCAGGGGCAACCACAAGACCAAGAATTTGTCTTCTAGATCAGGATGAGGGCATCCTGGAATGAATAGTATCTCAGGATTTTCAACTGATTTCACTCGGTTTGCTACCTCTCTCTAGATAGGCTCCAGCTGAGACACACTTTCTACGGGAATTGCCCTCAAGTGGAATCAATGTGGTGGTGTGGAGAAGCACCCTGCTTGTGGAAAGTCTCTTGGGCAAACCTGTCTAGCTTCAAGCAATTTCTCCTTTCTCCTTAGCTGTTCCAGACCAGAACTGCTACCTTCAATGGATCCGAATGTATACACTCTGCCTGGTCTATCAGCTCCTTGCAGGACACTGGTGGCACATTTGGTTCCCCTCAGACTTAGGCAGGAACAGACGAATGTTCCTGCTCCACATACTTGTACAGGCTGGAAATGCTGGTTCCTGATTGGCTGTAACCTTGTGGGCAAAATTTCCTTGCTACTGAACTCAGTATAGCACAGTGGGTTAAGGCTCTGAGCTGCAGATCTGGAGACCTGGGTTTGAATCCCACAGCTGCCTAGGTGCTTACTGTGCAATCCTGAGCAAGTCACTTAACTTCCTTGTGATCCCAGGTCGCATCTGGAAACAAGCTTTGGCTTAGTGTGCTACTCCTGGTTAAACAATGTTCCCTTCCCTTCCATCCCTTCCCTTATTGGTTGTCTTCTGAACTCTGTACCCTTTTTCCAGAAATCCTGGGGGTCAGTGGTTAAACAACATGGGCACCACCATGTTTGTTTATTTTTTTCCATTTTATTCTATCTCTTGCTGGCAGTTCCTAGCCACTTGCACAAGGTGCTCAAATGCACTGTTATTTCATCTCCTGGCCTCACTGCCTTTCCTGAGGCTGGGAACACATATCTTAATGGCAATAGCACATTATGAACATGTTCCACTCCTGCTGCCCAGTCCTTCCTGCTGTACAACCTTGGGAAGGGTACCAGGTAAAGGCAACAGGTGGAGTCTTGTTGATGGTGTGATAAGGACCTCGAAGAGCACTAAAGTTAAGCCATCAACTTGAACAGGTTGCATAATAAACATGTTTATTACAGAAAATAAGTCTAGCAATATTTTGTGGATATGGGCAACAAACAAATGAAGAAACCAGGAAGGGTTCAGTTTTTGACTCCATTGACAAATATGTGTGATATGATAAAAGACTTAGACATAGAGGAGATCCACATGGAGGAGATTTAGGCAATAGTGATCATAATCTACAGAGCTGGCAAATGGAACTCTCTCTGGTGCCAAACAATGATGCCCTGCAGGAACTATTAGATTGTGGCTTAGTGCCATTATCAATATTGTTCAGATAGTAGGCTAATGCCGCGGTAGTCAAGAACATTCCTACAGGGTTGGGCACATGATGCAGGCAACCTAGTGGCAGCATGGTTACAGGACACCTAACCCCAACCTCACATCATCGGCTTTTACATCTAGATTTCTACTGGAATCTCATCAATAATACAAATTACAAAGAGAGGGCATCTCCAGCATCAGATATCACTGCAACTTTCGTCGCTATTGGGAGAATTTCTTCCGCGATGGATGCAGATTAAACATATGCCTCCTCCCTCACCTGAAAAGCTGCCTAAAAAAGCCAGTCCTCAAGGGGGACCCTCCAACTCCAAAAGCCTAGCATCTATACAACCAGTTCCACTTACTGAAGATCGGTTTCTACAGGAACTGTTGCCTTTCAGAGAAAGATTGCTTGAAATTTCTACAGAGATTAAGTCTATTAGACATGATATGGCAGATTTAAATAAAAGAGTGGGAGATACAGAAGCCAGATCCTCCTCACTGGAATGCTGGAGAGATAAAGTAGACCCAGAAGTAACCCAGCTTCGGCAGCAAATACACAAACTGCAGTTAAAACCCGAGGATTTAGAAGGTAGGAATAGGAGGAATAATATTCTGATAATGGGTCTCCCTGAGACCAAAGAGAACCCCAACATCATAGCCTTTGTTCAGAAGCTTTTGCTGAAAATAGTGGGACCTTCTCCACTTGGGAGCAACTACCAAATCGAAAGAGCTCACTGATCATTACGGCCTTGTCCCCCGCCTGGATCTCCCCCAAGACCCCTCGTTTTAAAATTCCTGAGCTATTTGGAGTGACAACACATGCTAAATAAAGTAAAAGAACTTCAAGCAATATTGTGGGAAGGCACCAAGCTCCGTATCACACAGGATCTACCATATGAAACGCGCCAGAAGCGAGCAGCTTTCCATGCCATTGTTACCAAAATCATTTCTGCAAGCATTCCTTTTAAAATGCTATATTCTGCCAAACTACAGGTCTCAGTATCTGGATCCTGGATATCCTGTGACTCACCCTCACAAGCGATGGCTGATCTAAAGATCAAGCTCCCAGAACTGTTCAAGAATGACTGAAGTCTCTGACTGCAATTAGTTCTATATGATAATTTACGCTCTATGCACAAGATTTAATGAGAGATGAGGATTCACCTACTCACTTCCAAACTTTTCAGATATCAAGGTCTGGGATTAATTTGTGGATGGGCCTGATCTCACCAGTTGCAGTGCTAGATTTCCAACACAGAGCTGCACAGTTTCATTCTCTGGGGAAGGAACTGATTAATCTCGGTGAGGGTAGGTGGGGATTGTTTTTCTCCTGGGACCGAAATCGGTCCAGCTACCCTTATTTTTTCTCCTCTAATTTCCTCACCCCATCAACATCGACAGGACAGGACTTCAACACTGAAGTACTGTACCAGTTTTAATTTCTTTGTTGTTTTCTAGCAATCAGTTGTAGCTGGTCAAGAGGTTTTTCTTCCTTAGTTGTTTTCTGAAGTTTCTGAAATTGGAAGGTGGGGGATCTTATCTCATCTTATGTAAACTTATAATGTGGGAGATGAAGCCTGAATCAAGGGTTATTGATTCACTAGGCCTTCAGATACTCCCAGGAGGGATGAACTCTTGTGTATTGGGTGGAAACTTATATTTGGGTTAAGATGAGCAGGTTCTAATCTGCCTAGGAGCATTATGAACCTCCAGAATGTTTACTTTGTTCTGAATATGTTAGTGCCTAAACATATCAAACTAATATGGTGTTAACAAGATTTATAATCCGGATGATGATGTGGGGGTAGAGGGTGGGGTGCCCTGACTCAAGCAAGCTCAAGGCTAACTGCATAATGAACTAGTTTATGGAGGGTTTAGCTCCTACACATTCCCTACAAAGAGACATTGGTGGTCCTGGTATCTTTGGCTGCAGTTTTTTTGCTTAGTACAGTACCACCAGACCATACCAATTGTCTGTCTCCTATTTCTCTGGGATTTGTGGCTAGGAGCTGTATGGGATAGTCTCCCTTACTGGGACCTGTTTGTCAAGAACTTTAACAGTTTCTTTTTTTCCAAGGAAGACAAATATATAGTTGCTGGGGTTATGAAGGGAGGGACAGAGGGTCTACTGCTTTATACTTATTATGGTTTCCTTTTGTTGAATTAGTCCCATACTTCGAAAATATCATCATTTTGGAGAGTGGAAACTATAACTCCTCAGCAATTGGGGGGTGGGGGATGGGGCAAGCTTATCGATTTGATTGCTGTACTTTGGAATGGTTTCTCCTTCACTTAAATCATCCCTGTTATTACAAATTTTCAAGCTTAATATTGTTGAAGGGCTGAGAGAAGAGGGGAGGGTGGTGATTGGAGTGTGGCTTATGATTATTTCTGGTTTCATAATGATTTGTCCTCTAGAAACATGATGTGGTTTATTATTTGGTATGGCTATTAACACATGTAAAATAGTGACCTGGAATGTCAAAGGAGTCAGGGAACCTACAAAGACATATCAAGTATTAAAACATTGTGCCCTACTTAATGCAGACATAATCCTGCTACAGGAAAAGCATCTGTTGACTAGAAAGGCTATTTGGTTACGCAGATGGGATTTCTCAAGTCTTTGCCACTGGGGTTTCCTCATCAAGTAAAAGGGTAGTCATTTTAATCAAAAATACAATTCCATTCCAGGCTGACTCCACAGTAACTTATCCCCATGGCAGATATATTCTCATTAAAGGTACCCTCTTGGGCCCCACAGTAGTTTTAGGCTCTGTATATGGGCCACTGGGTGGTGATCCATCATTTTTTATGTAACTTGCCAGCAAAATTGCACCATTTCTTCCAATCTCCTTAATTCTAGGAGGTGATTTAAATGTCCCCCCACACAGGATATAGATAGGACCCATCGACCCTTAAGACCCCCTACTCCATCACAAAGAGCCCTACAGGACTTGATGGATACACTAGGACTTTGTGATCCATGGCGTCTACTTAACCCATCACATCAAATATTCTCCTTTTACTCTAATGTGCACCAGTCCTGGTCCAGATTGTATTATATCTTAATCAGTATCCCTTTGTTAACCGGTTTACATCAAACAGGCATCAAGCCTATAGTAATCTCTGATCATACGCTGGTATGAGTGGCCCTATCTCCTTCCCCCCGACAGTCCCAAAGATAGATCATGGAGGCTGAATACTCAACTTTTAAAAGACAAAACTATCATCTCGAAAATTCGGACCTCCATTCAAACCTTCATAGATACTAATATAGGTATGATTCAAAGAAATGATTTATTATGGTGTACTCTCAAATGCTATATTCATGGGCAATTCATTAAATTAGCTACCAGAAGAAAGAAAATGAGAGAAAAAGAAACCTTATCCTTACTAACTCAAATTAGAGTGGCCGAGCTTTCTCTGTCATCCTCAACAAACCTCGACTCCACAACCAAGCTCTTAGATCTCAGGAACAAATATGCAGACCTCTTAAGAGAAAAAACAGAGTATGCACTCTTAACAACTAAATCCACTTACTACATAGATCAGGGAGAAAAAGCGGGCAAACTCCTAGCTCTTAAACTCCACAAATTGGAAAGCTCAAGACTTATACCTTCCCTTCAGGCTCCGGATGGGACTATTAAAACCAATCCCAGAGACATTGCTCTAAGAACTTTTATCATCCCCTCTATGGGGAAAGATCCACGCCCACTCCTACCCAAAAGATAGACTCTTATCTGGATGCCTTAACTCTCCCCTCCTTACCCGAACACCTCCAACTTTCCTTGATCTCTCCTATCAGCCTTGAAGAAGTGATAGAAACAATTAAAGACTTAACCCTTGATAAAGCTCCAGGCCCAGACAGCTTCCCCACTAATTTTTACAAATCCTTTGCAAAGGAGCTGGCTCCACATCTGCTCAAACTATACCAATATATGCTCTCAGCTAAACTTTTGGATCCTACTTTATTAGAAGCGACCATATCTCTTCTATTAAAACCCAACAAGTCTCACCTGCTCCTGGAGAGTTATTGTCCGATCTCCCTCTTAAATTGTGATATCAAGATCATAACTAAAATCGTAGCTTTACGCATTCAAAAAGTATGGTCTCATCTTTTAAGTCCAGAACAGGTAGGATTTGTCCCTGGCAGATCCTCCGTAGATCTCCTTCGAAAGCTTTCCCATATTTTCAATGCAGCAAGATTATCTCAAATCCCGATGGCCCTAATCTCATTGGATGCCAAGAAGACCTTTGACAGAGTGGACTGGGACTTCCTCTGGCTGACTTTAAGTAAGATGGGCTTCCCTCCCCTCTTCATCCAGTGGATTCAGGCCATATATTCCTCCCTTTGGCAAAGATCCATTGCAATGGAGTATTCTCTTCTCGATTTCCCCTTTACTCAGGTACAAGGCAGGGTTCCCCCTCTCACCTTTCCTATTTAATCTTTATTTAGAACCCTTGATTCATCATATCAAACAGTCTTCCCAAATACAGGGAATTCCAATACTCAATCACAACCTCATCTTCTCTGCATATGCGGATGATATCCTCCTCCATTTAGAGAATCCTGCTAAATCCCTGAGACAAGTAGTGGAGGTAATATCACAGTTTAGCTCACTACCCAATTATAAACTTAATGTGAACAAATCAGAACTCTTTCCCCTAAATCATTTCACTCACAAAGCAGATTTGAATGGTTTTGACCTAAAATGGACTCCTCATTTACTTAAGTATCTGGGCATTCACCTAACCACGGATCCTCTTCAGACCAAGAAACTCAATCTTGATGACCTAGTGACAATCCTTCAACTTGATCTTCAAAGATGGGAATCTCTTCCATTATCTCTTTGGGGATGCATAAACATAATTAAAATGAATGTCCTGCCTAGACTTTATTATCCATTACATATGCTGAACATATGGCTCCCACTATCTTTCTTCCAGAAGGTACATTCTCTCATCTCTGACTTTATATGGCTATGTAAACAACCCAGAAGATCCTTTATTAAACTGAGTCTCCCCCAAAGCATCAAGGGGTCTCCACCTCCCTAATTTTCTTCTTTATTATTGGGTGAGCCACTTCTCTAGGATTGGGAAATGGCTTACAGATCCCATAGATGAAGCCTCTCCTATTTGGCTGCAAATAGAAACCCAGATCTTACAACAACACCACTTGTTTTCCCCTGCCATTTACTATATTCCCCTGAAGAAGTTGCCGGACCCAATCAGCCACTCAGTAATTGGGACCTCCCTGTAAGTTTTTTCTCAGTTTTGCTCCTCTTACAAATTTTCGCCTCATCAAGACTTCACACAACCTTTCATCTTCAATCCCAACATTAAGGTAGATGGCACTGTCCTCACATACACTTTACCTCCTCTACGATTTAATCCTAATTGGACCCAGTATTTGGTCTAGGGGGACCTCTTCACTGTGGAGATTTGTATCCTAGGGATTTACACCACTATCCGGATTAAAGAAAGGAACTATCACATGGCACTAATTTCCATGGTGGTAAAGAAACTAGTGCTTAAACACTGGTTGGATCAATTACCTACTGCATCTCCTATAATGAATGGCTAAATGACCTCTCAGCCTACTTCAGGATAGAGCACTTGATTGCTGGCTCCCATAATAATCTGGCATCATTTGATAAAAAATGGGGCAAATTGTACACCTTATATCTGCACTGTGGTTATTAACATTTAATTTTTCCAGGTCTGTCTTAAGATGTTTCTGTGTACCAAATATTTCTTTCAAGTATTGTACTATATGTATTGGCACACTCCGGGGGGGGATCGGGAGGGAGGGAGAATGGGATGGGGGAAGGGTTTCCTTTTTCTTTTTCGTCGGCTTTCCATAATATACACTAAGTGGATGGTTGCATCTATGTATCATACCTGTTATGAATACTACCATGTTTATAATTTAAAATCAATAAAGAAGTTGAATTGAAAAAAAAGAACATTCCTACAGCACCATGTTGATGTATCTGAAGGGGCTGCAAATTAGAACTGTAGAATGGATAGGATACTGGTTAGGACTGACCTGTGATGCACAAGGGGATAAAAAGGATCTTTAACTTGAGGAAGGCAAATTTTGAAAGAACTAAAAATATACTGGGAGAAATCAGAAAAGATAGAATATTAAGGGAGTGGCTACAGAGAGAAAATGAAAAGTGTTTAAGGAAAAGTTGCTATATGCACAGGGACCAGTTGTGCTAACAGGCAATAAGTACTATATAACTGGAGCAAAATACCGACCTTTGTATACAAACAATTAGATTATAAAAGCAAGCAAAGAAAAACAACATTGTAAGGCACAAAAATTTCAGAATAGAGAAGGACTGGTAACATCATAGAAAAACGTAAGGGAGTATAAAACATTATAAGAAGAATCAAACTAGATACATACTGTCGATGGTCTTGGACAGATAAGGACTATCATCAATTCAGTTGGGCTTGATTTCTTATCTCCCCAGTTTATTAATACCCAATACCCTATGTATTTCCTTTTGTCACTAACAACTCCTATGTATCTATCCCATTTGATCTTGAAGTCAGAAATAGGGGCAGCATTTATCACCTTCTTGGAAACTCCCAAAATGCAGGTGACCACAGGATAGATAGGCCAAGCCCCTGACATAACTGTGATTCACAGAACAAAGAGAGTCCCTTCTCTAATAGCTGCAGTTCTATGGCTGTGGGGCTGTAACTTGAGATGTTCAACAGAAGAGATTGCTTTACCTCCTGCTTCTCTGTGGACTTCTGTTGTGATTCCCGCCCCTGTTGGCTCTGGATCCCATTTGTTCCTCTGGTAACCATCTCATAATATGGGTTTTCTCTTCTTGCCCTGGTACCCCTTTGTGTTTTTCTTCTGCAAATATTGCCTCTCTTGGACTCCTCCACAGTACCCACTGTGGTAATTGTAACCATAGCACCTTCTGCTGATCTCCTTCTTCTTGTATTAAATGTGCTGCCTGCTGATTCAGGGTATCTCCTCTTCCTGGCTGTTCTCTAAAAAAACAGGTCCCCATTATTCATACTAATGGAGGCTCCTTTCATTTCCGATCCACTAATACTGTATAAATATCTCTTTCTGGTGTGGAAGCATTTTTCAGAATGGATTTACAATTGGTTTAAACTTTTTCCTTGACCAATCAAAAATTTGCCCTTCTGCATAGTCCAATCTGTCCCATTCAAACTTCATTTCCTTTACTCTTCTAATCCATATATCTGCTGTTTTATAGCCTTTTCCAGTTGCTGTCTATATCTCTCATATTCAGCATGTTGAAAATTCTCATATTGCCTTCTCTTTTTCTAATAATTGTTTTTTTAACTCCCTCTTCAACCTCCTCGGCATCTTTTCATTTATATCTAATTAATCCTGCAGATGCTTCCAGGAGGCACAATTGCCACTCTGTTGAAAACCATTCCTGTTCCGTACCCAACTGTTTAACCAGCCTCAGTCCCCATGGAACACAACTGACATTTAAATAGGTAAAGTTAATCTCTGTCAGTGAAATCTTCAAGCTTTTAGAAACATAGAAACATAGAATTTGATGGCAGATAAGGACTGCTTGGCCCACATAGTCTGCCTATTTCCCTACCTGATGGCTAAGCTGCAGATCTTAGTTAACTAACAGACCATTTCTTCCTACCCCTCACTAGAATTGCCTTGTGTCTGTCCCATGCATTCTTGAACTCCCCCACTGTTTTTGACTCCACTACTTCCTCGGGAAGGCTGTTCCATGTATCCACAACCCTCTCCTAGAAAAAATACTTCCTCACATTATCTCTGAGCCATCCCCCCTCTATCTTCAAATTGTGCCCCCTTGTTCTTGCACATCTCTTTTTCTGAAAGAGCTACCCTCTTGGACTTTGTTGATTCCCTTGAGATACTTGAACATTTCTATCATGCCCCTCCTCTCCCTCCTCTCCTTAAGGGTATACATATTAAGTTTATTTAATCTCTCTTCATATGTCTTCTGGTGTAGACCCTGCACCATTTTAGTTGCCCTCCTCTAGACAGCCTCCATCCTGTCTATGTCCTTGTGGAGATGTGGTCTCCAGAACTGCACAGTACTCCAGATGGGGTCTCACCAACTGTCTGTACAGAGGGGTAACAATTTCCTGTTTTCTACTGGTGATGCCTTTCCCTATGCATCCCAGTATCCCGCCAGCCCTCCTTACTGCCTTCTCACATTGTTTGCCCACCTTAAGATCATCTGATATGACTACCCCCAGGTTCCTTTTCATTTTTGTTGTTGTTAGTATCTCACCCTCCATTGTGTACTCTTCCCCTGGGTTTTTGTTTCCCAGGTACATTACTTTGCACTTCTTTGAACTGAATCTAAGCTACCATACATTTGACCATTCCTCCAACCTTGCTAAGTCCCTTCACATCCTTTCCACCCCACCTTCTGTAGCGACCCTGTTGTTGATCTTTGTGTTGTCTACAAAGAGACATACTTTTCCTTCCAGTCCATCTGCAATGTCACTTATAAAGACATTAAAGAGGACCGGTCCCAGTACTGAACCCTGCGGTACCCTGCTAGTACCCCCCTTTTTTCAGAGTAGACTCCGTATACTGTTATCCTCTGTGTCCTGTTTTCCAGCCAATTATTTACCCAGGCTCCCACCTTGGGGCCCACTCCAAGGCTGGCTAACTTGTACATTAATCTTTTGTGTGGGACTGTGTCAAATGCCTTGCTAAAGTCTAGGTAGGCCATGTCCACAACCCCTCCTTGGTCTACTACTTTGGTCACCCAGTCAAAGAAATCTATTAGATTCATCTGACACAACCTTCCTGCTGTGACTCCATGCTACCTTGGGTCCTGTGCCCCACTGGCCTCTAGGAACTCAACAATTCTTTCCTTCAGAAGTGATTCCATCATTTTCCCTACCACTGAGATCAAACTAACAGGTCTGTAGTTTCCTGCCTCTTTCTTGCTCCCACTTTTGTGAAGGGGACTCACATCCACCCTTCTCCAGTCCTCAGGTACCACACCATCCTCCCATGATTTGTTAAAAAGGGTAGTCAGTGGTGTCATGAGTTCTACCCTTAGTTCTTTTAGAATTCTTGGGTGAATCCCATCAGGTCCCATTGCTTTGTTCACATTCAGTTTTAAGAGTTCTTTCAGAACCCTTTCTTCTGTGCATGGACAGGTATCAACCCCCCTATCCAGAGTGCTTCTATTCTTTGATTTAGGTACCTCCCCCTCCTCTTCTTTTGTGAATACTGAGCAGAAGTATTCATTCAGTATCCCTACTTTTTCACTGTCACCCTCTGCCCACCCTTCCTTCCCTTTATTAAACCTCACTATCCCTCCCTTGGTCTTTCTTTGCTCCTTAATGTATCCATAAAAGGTTTTATCCCTCTTCTCTAATTGTATAAAAGGCCCCTTAATATCAAAAGCTTGGGCTTCTGCTCTCCTTCAATCAGATGTGGGATTAAAACTATGCTGTGACAAAGTAAGATTCAACAAGGAATTAAGTTCTCCCTCCTTAAAAAGTAGTGATTCCACAAAACCCACAGTGCTTGTATCTGAATGACTTACGTGGGGAATGCTGCTTCCCATATTCTGCTCAGATGTCATTCCTAAAGGGAATATGATGCATTTCCATCCACGCCAACTGCAAAGAACCAGTAAAACTCCTAAAATGCAGGTGGCCAACAGATGGAGAAGCCAAGCACTAGATGTAATTGTGATTCACAGAACAAAAAACAAAAGACCATGCTAAGGTTCGGCATATAAATTAGTTCAAATGATAATTTCTTTTATTCCTATTAGCACCCCCAAAGTTTCACCTTGTTTGTTTTTTTTTGGGTGAGGAACTGTAATCAAGGTATAAATATATATTTGTAATCATAGAATATATAACATTTCATGTTTCATACATTTTCTTAATTTGATGACTTAAATAATAGTGTTAAACATCAGTTTTCAAGGCATCTTCATTTTACTTGAGTCACATCTTATAGTTGATAACTATTGCTCATAGTTTTTTAATTTAATAAGCCTTTCACATTCAAAATATTCTGATTGATGGTATTCAAGTGTGCATAAAAGCTACCTACTTTTTCACTGGGCTACTTGGCCTCCTAAAAGAGTTTGCAAACAACAAACCAGGAAGTACTACAGCTGTGTTTTTTTTAAAGAAAGTGACATAAATTGTAAGGAAATTAGGACATTTAAACTTGTATGCCATATGAAATATTAGAGAATTCACCTTAGGAGAAACTGTAACATTAGAAATAAGCATGTGCAGAAATAAATAAAAAATGTGTTAAATGCTGAAGTTTACAGAGCTGAAAAGTAGGATTTAAGTTAGCAATAACCTATGACAGGGTATGGGGTTATAGACATTTAATCCATGCCTCAGAAGCATTGTGAGGCACAAGGCATGAGGCCCTATGGGAGGTGGACAGTAATTATACATATAGACTACAGGGACTAGAGGTGTGATATTTAATAGGCAGTGATTCTAGTGTGCTGTGTGAGCAGAGAAAAGAGACTATCCAACTATGCTATGGCAAACCCCTTTTTTGCCAGAGCATAAGGGTGTTAAATTCAAATAACCACTGCACTGGCCATTGTGATTCATTAACCATTTTCCTAAATCTGTTTTGGGGCATTTGTTCGCATACACTGCTTGTATCATCCCTGGCTTACATGTGGCTGTGAACTGGCATTACTACAAGCCCTGTATATATTTGTATGTACCCCAGGACTCACATAGAATATGAGTCCATTAATCACAACGGGTCACCAATACATCCCAAAATTTTCCAAAACCCACTTTCTTCATCTCCCTCCACATACCTTTCCATTTTTGTACCACAATCCCTTCCAATGGCTTCTTGTTTGTTGTCATTTCCCATGGTAGTCCAGTTGATTGTGTGAAAATGTTGGTCACTTGCATGACCACGAGGGCAGAGCTGGAAGCTGCAAGAGCTGAAATATGTTGCTTGAGACCTGCAGCCATGGGGCCCCATAGGGCACTACTGCCATAAGCACCTCCTTCAAGGTCAACACAGGCCAGAGAAGGAGGCTGGACTGTAGTGGGGGGGTGGAGAATGGAAAAAAATTGGGATGGAATTTAAAGCCTGAGAAACTGGGGGCTGTGCACCAGCAATAGCTTTGTGCTATTGTAACAAAGAGGTACCCCAAACCCCAATCTCACCCCACAAGGAAGAGGGAACCAGCATGCTTAGCAGGCACTGATGAAGAGCTTGTCAAGGGGTGGGCAGAGTCCCAAAGATGCAGGAGAAAGGTACATACAGTGGGAGAGTCTGTTGTTAGGGGCACTGGGAGGGATTTGGGTCTTATGCCCAGTGGTAAAGAGATGGTCTGCTGTTTCCCTGGGGTGACGACAGACAGACTTATAGCCAGGGTGGTGGAACTCACAGGAGAGGGGAAGGGAAAGTTAGCTATAATTGTGCACATGGGAATGAATGATCGGAGTAGGCAGAACATGCAACAGGTGAAGTCAGACAACTGTGCTCTGGGGAAGGAAGTGAAGGAGAGCAAGGGCTGTAATCTTCTCCAAGGTGCTACCATGGCCATGCCTGATTCAGAGGGAACAGTTCCATATTTTCCAATTCATTGCATGGCTAAAGGTTTGGTGCAAGGGAGAGTGATGTCAGCTCCTCGGGGACTGGGGCTCAACCAGGAGGGATTGGAGACTGTTCAAAAGGGATGGTTTGCATCCCAATGCAGAGAGCAAGAGGGTGCAGAGAAAAAGGTAGGCACAACACATAGCTAGTTTAAACTAGAAGGGGGGAGTCAAGTGGCAAGATACATATCCAATGTCATGAAAAAGGGGGGCTTGCAGGCCTCCTCCATCAAAAAATATAATGGAGTCAACCATACCCAGAGTAAAGGGAGAAAGAGGGGGCAAGGGCAGTTTTTGGAAAATGATGTGCACCAACACAAGGAGTCTAAGCAAAAAAATGACAGAACTGCAGATGATGGTCATGAAAGGGAATCTAAACCTGGTGGCTGTCAAAGAGATGTGAGCAACCTTGAACCAGGAATGGGACATGACTACACCAGGTTACTCCTTGTTCAGAAAGGACAGGGGAACGTTCAGAGGAGGGGGAGTAGCACTGTATGTAAAAGAAGGAATGGAGGCAACTGAGATAGGCATCCTAGGAGATTCAGGAAAACTAGAAACATTGTGGATGCTAGCAGTGACAGTGAATATAAAGCAAATTAGGACTGGGGTGGTCTACAGAGTGCATCCTCCTTTTTTGGCTGGTCTTTGTTTGGATGACCCAAGATTATCAACATTATTCGCATGATTTAGGTTACTGACAGCCTGGACCTACATTGCAAAAGTGGTCTACAGACTGCCAGATCAGTACCAAGGGGTAGACAAGGAAAGAATAGTTACTCACTATAACAGTAGATCTTTGAGAGAATCTCCTCCATAGGGCTATGCCACTGGAATTGTAATCTGTTGGCATCAGGACCACTTGGAAACTTTTGATAACTTGGTGATGCACCCTATGATATACAATGTAATCACCTATAAAATGTGGGCAGCCCCCTTGCTCCCCTGTTCCTCACCAGAAACAAGCCCAGAGGGCCTCTTACTATGATGAACTAGGAGATCAAACCAATACCTGGCACACACAAGGAGAAACATGGGACTAGAAGCACAATATACACAAGGCACTTGTGAACATCTCCAGATAAGGTAGTGGACAAACTTGCTAGTTTACACCTCAGAAAGGAGGAAGAAGGGTGGGTGTACAGTGGCCCATTATTGGAGACTCCCCTGAAGATCTACTGTTAAGATGACATCTCTTCCATTGGGCCATGCTTCTAGAACACTTTTCATGTAGCACAACATATCCAGGGAGGATGACAAAGTCTGATATGACATCAGGACAGAAGACCCTATAGAATAGCAAGACCAAAGCAGGCATGTCTGTGTGAGACAATGTCTAGACCATAGTGCTTTGTGAGAGTATGTACAGTGCTCCATTTGGTAGCAGCAGAAATGTCAGCTGCAGAAACTTTCTGAAAACAGGCAACATAAGGTGCCATACCACATGTAGAGTGGCCACACATATCACCAGGAAGTTCCTTACCATACTTCTTATAACAAAATTAAATGCAGTGAGCCAGTCATTTAGATGGGGATTATTTAATGACAGGTTCACCCTCTCTTCTAGGGGTGAATGAGACAAAAAGCAGAGAGGACATTTTGCAGTGCTTTGTGCAACCTAAATAGAAACATAGTGTTCTATGTACAGCAAGCAGATTGAGCAATGCCTCACCTTTGTTAGTATGCTCAGGATAATACATTGGTAGGTTTATGGTCTGATTCAGTGTGAAATAAGAAACCTCTATGGGCAGAAAGTGTGGATTATTATGCAAAGCCACCTTGTCCTTGTGAAAATTAGGTAAGGGGGCTGATGCATGAGTGCCTAAAGTTCAAAAATCTCTCAGGCAGAAGTTATAGGAACCAGATAAACAGCCTTTCAAGAAAGGAAGCACATCTCACAAGCTGCAGCAATCTCAAATGGAGCTGAAGTCAATTTCTCAAGAATGAAATTAAAGTCTCAAGGCAAAACTAGTTTATGAATCAGGGGATGCACGTGCATAATACCCTTAAGGAAAATACAGGGCACTTCCAGTTGTGTCAGTGTGTGTCCATCAATAGGGGAATGAAAAGTTGAAATGGCAGCCAAGTGCACATTAATGGATAAGTACTGTAGACCACAGTATGATAAAGACAGGAGGTAGGCTGGTACAGAACTGACAGGACATGTAAACAGGTCCTCTGAAAATGAACACACCATATGGAAAATGTTTCCATTGTAGTGAACAGGTGTTTATTGTGGAATGTTTTTTAGCCACAGCCACCTGGGTAGAAACCACAAAATGCACAATGGCTAGGTCTTGGGAGTCATGCATGCAGATGTAGGGACCACAGGTCTAGATGGACCAGAAACACCCTGTCCTGTGACAGTAGACCCTGACAGAGGGGTAACTGAACATGAAGTTCCACTGCCAGATGTTGTAGCAGGGGAACCATATCTGGTGAGGCCAGAAGGGGACTTGAGTATTTGAGTGCCTATTCTGCCCACAGCTTCTGTAGAACCTTGTGAATGAGAGGCTTAGGAGGGAATGCATGATGGAGCCTCCTTTTCCAGGAGAGGGACAATGCATCTCATCAGAGTACTTCAGGCCTGGAGTGAGTGAGCAGAATGCAGTCATTTTGCATTGTGTTGGGATGCAAAAAAGTCAAATTCTGGACAAACCCACCTTACTAAGAGATTTAGTACCATGGAGGTCAGCAATTTCCACTTATGAACTCAGGACTGTGTCTGACTTAACTGGTCTGCTAAGATGTTTTGGACTCCTGGGAGAAATACGTCTCTCAGTTGAAGGCATGAGACAGTGCCCAGTGCAATACTCTCATTGCCTTCCTGCATAAGGGGTAAGGAGTGCCCTCTTGCTTGTTGATATAATGCATCACACTGACATTGTCTGTTCTTATCAATGGGGAGCCTGGACTGAGGCATTCTGTAAAGGTCTGGAGACTATAAGAAGAACAGCCCTTATCTCAAAAACACTGATGTGGAGATCTGAATCTTGTGACTGGGTTGAATAAGGCCCTGTCCCATTTGTTATGCAGAAAGAGTTAAAAGTAAGTACTGTATCTGTTCTATCCTGTCTTTCTGTCTCTTGTCTGCCTGACTGAGCAATCAGCTTTTCTTTTGAGACCTAGGGCCTGATCACTCTGACAGTCTCATCATTCTCCCCCTCCTGCTATCTCCCTTCTTTCACTTGCTGTTTCTTGCTGTTTCTATCTTTTCTTCACCCTTGCTTATTTGTTTGCAAGGTTGTCAGCAGGAGATTAATTCTAGGACACAATGTTCTATTTTGTTGCACCTGCAAGGAAAGAAACTGACAAAGTTCTGATGCATTTTGTGAGAAACAGGATGTCTCTTAATGAGCTGAAGATGCAGAAGTTAATTGCCAGTATAATACATTATATATAAAGAAAGCGCTAGAGAGAGCAAGAGAGAGAGAGAGAAATTTAGAATTAGAGCTACACCCAGATAAAGGACTTTGTTTTGTAAAATGCAGTGAAAGGAGCAGCAGAGAAGAGATGCAGTGACAGAAGCAGCGATGGCTGGATGCCTTACAAGCTATCAAAGCCGGAGGATCTGGTACAGTCCAGCAGAACAACAAAACACTAACAACTTAAAATACATTAAACTTATAAAGTTGTGTTCCTAGGATGATATTGAAGCATACCTAACAACTTTTGAAAGGGTTGCTGCAGCCTGCCAGTAGCCAAAGCAGCAATGGTCAATCAGGCTGGTACCTTACCTGACAGGTAAAGCCCAACTTGCCTACAGCAATACAGACACTGCACAGTCAGAAACCTGTGACCCTGTGAAAAGAGACATCCTGAAAAGATATGACATCTCAGAAGAGACCTACAGGCAAAGATTCTGGTCCCTGAAGTACCACTAAGTTGGCAAGCATCGAGAAGCATTCACCCAACTCAGATAATGCCTCATTAAATGGCTCCAACCAGAGGGTAAATCAGTCCCACCGATCATTGACGTATTTGCAAATCATGAACATCTTATCTATAGATGTGCAGCTTTGGGTAAAAGAACACCAATCAGAAAGTGGGGAAAATACTCTTTCTTTGGCTGAGGACTATCAGATGGCCAGCTAGACACCGCAGAAGTGAAGTAACAGCCAAGGACTGGCTAGACCCTCTTTTTTCTCAGTTTAACTCCAGATCAGATAAGAACTCTGGTGGGGGCAACAAATCTGCATCCAAAGGCTTTTTTTTTGCTATAACTGTAATAAGCTAGGCCTTATTGCATGAAACTGCCATAAAAATAAGGAGGGTAATGCTGGATCAAATTTAGCCTTAACAAATTGTGGCAAGTATTTAACATTTATATGTAAAGTTGGCATATAAGAATGTGATGGCACTTACAGATTCGGGAAGGAGATAGGCCCTAGATCACGTTGAAGTGCTGGTAAAACACTGTGCAAAAGGACCAGGTATTGGGGTCATCTGTATCCATGGGGACACGCGACACTATCCCACCACACAAGTGACTCTGAACATCAATGGTGTGTCACACTAAATAAAAGCGGGGGTAGTACTAAAGTTACCTGTACCTGTGATTATTGGAAAATGACTTTCCAGGATTTGCGAAGTTAATCACAGGAGGAGTAAATCCTGCTGTGTCAGCAGCTGTGATAACAAGAGCACAGGCAAAGAAAATCTCAGATGAAGTGGACACTTTTCCTTTTGGTGACTTTGATGCAGACTTGGCTGAGCCCAGATCCAAGATTAAGAAATCCAGAAAAGAAAGAAGACGCCTGAAAAAACAGTGGCAACAAAAGACTGATGGACATAATGGGTTAATATATGAAAATGCTGAAACTAAACTGATAATTGATTCCGATTTTGTTTCAGAGCAAACTAATAAGACTTCTCTCCAAGGTTATTTTAAGCAGCTGGGGGTGAAACAAAAACAGAGTGAACCAATGTTTAAAAAATGTAATGGGTTTGCTGTACAAAGTTTGGGCTAATCCTCAGATGCAGGAACAGATACAATTGGTCATACCAAAGAAGTACAGAACTGAGTTGTTACAAATAGCACATGATAATCCTATGGCTGGTCACTTGGAGAGGGATTGCACCCTTGCCAGATTGCTGTACAGATTTTACTGGCCTGGAATTCACAAAGATGTTGCTACCTATTGCAGTTCTTGTGCTGAATGTCAGAAAGTAGCCCCAGTGACTGAAAAAGGCAAGGTGCCCCTGGTGCCCCTACCCTTGATAGATGTGCCTTTTGAGAGAATGCAATGGATGCGGTAGGCCCCTTAGACAAAAGTAAAAAGGGTAATCAATTAATTTTGGTAGTATGTGACTAGGTCACTCAATACCCAGAGACAATTTCAGTGCGTACTGTCACAGCACCAAAAGTGGCAGCAGAGCTTGCCAACATTTTAAGCAGGGTAGACATAACTAAAGAGATTATTACTGATTAGGGCAGTAACTTTGGTGCTGCATACTAGGTATCACTGCCATAAGAACCCCCCATATCAGTCTCAGACAGATGGTCTTGTTGAACATTTTTATCAAACCCTAAAATGCAGATTAAAAAGGATTGTGAAAGGGGAAGGGAAAGACTGGGAATAATACTTGCCTTTCCTGTTTTATGCGAACAGAGAAGTGCTACAAGTCTCAACCTGTTTTTTCACAATTTGAAATGCTGTATGGTAGACAACCTGGAGGGCCACTAGATGTAATAAAAGAAATATGGGAAGATCACCCCACTCATAAAAAAAAAATTACATCTTATATGCGTTGCCTGAGAAAGAAATTGGCAAAATATGTTGAAATGTCCCATAGTAATCAGGAAGAGGCACAAAACCAGCAGAAGATGTATTATGACCATGGGGTCAAAGAAAACGTTTTTTGAACCAGGTGAAAAGGACTCGTTACTGTTGCCCCCTACAGAAAGTAAACTGTTAATGAAGTGGCAAGGCCTTATAAAGTGCTTAGATGTACTGGCACAGTTAACTATGAGATTGAGACCCCTGATAGGAAAAATCCCACCAAGATATACAGTGCTAACCTTCTGAAAAAATGGGTTGAAAAAACACCAAAGGCTGCTTTGTTAGTATTACCAGAAATGGATAAAGAAGATATTGATATAGCTTATGACAGATTGGAACAAACTGCTGATGCTATAAAGGTGAATGTTTCCTTAACCTCTGAACAAACGGCAGAAATTCATAACTTGGTAAAGACCTTTAACAGTGCTTTTGCCACAGTGCCAGGCCAAGCAAAAGGGGTCAAGCATGTAATAGTGAAAGGGGACGCTAACCTATCAGACAAAAGCCATACAGCTCACCAGAGTGGTTACGGGCAGAATTGGTTAAGGAAATACAAAAGATTTAACAGCTGGGTATCATAGAAGAGTGGAGAAGTGCTTGGCCATCACCAGTGGTGATTGTAAATAAAAAAGAAACAGGTGTAAGAATTTGCCTTGATTTTAGGAAACTTAATCAAGTGTCTGAATTTGACAGTTATCCTATGCCCAGGATAGATGATTTGGTGGACAGATTGGAAAGTGCTAAGTAAATCAGTACCCTTCATCTCACTGGCAAATTCCCCTAGCTAAAGAATCCAGAGACAAAACTACATTTGCCACGCCTATTAGATTATATCAGTTCACTACCATGCTATTTGGTTTACATGGCACACCTGCTACATTTTAGCAGTACATGGTTGTAGTTCTAGTCCCTCACTGGTCACTGTGCTGTTTATCTGGATGATGTTGTGGTGTACAGTCCAGACTGGAAAGCCATCTGGAACACCTATGAGCAGTTACCCAATCTATCAAAAAGGCAGGTCTGACCATTAATGGAGATGCAGTGAATTTAAATTCCGACGACGAAGTGAACACGAAGTGGGCACTTCGCGTTGCTACTCTGCTACATGGAGTGGGCAATGCAAAGTGCTCACTCCGCCTTGTCATTACCACTTCACGTTAAGGCGGAATGGCAATGCGAAGTAAGGTGAAGTCACTGTTTTTAATGGATTTCACATTCCTCATTATGATTCTAAGTGATCCACTTGGTGTTTCAGATTTGGCAGTGCCCCCACACATCACATGGCTTACAGTACTGTAAGTCACATGCTCTTTAGCTAGGTAGGAAGAAACTGAGTCATACAAGCAGACACTTTTACTTTCTCCTGTGCAGACGGAGACAGAGTAGTGTGTTTTGTGACTACTGATACGTTTAGATCAGAGCGAGGAGGAGATTTAAACTTTGATTTAGACCCAACAGCTTTTTTAAAAGCTACATTTTTTTGTCATTTCTGTACTCTTTTTTACTTAATTTGTTCTTTCTGTAAATTTTGTTTTTCTTACCTTTATAAGTAGTTAGTTGTTTGTCTGTGTCTGTGTGACTGCGTGTGTGTGTGTGTGTGTGTTGTGTGACAGTGTGAGTAGTGATTGCTCGTACTGAGGGAGCTCAGTAGGAGAGATGGACCAGGGTGAGGGAATGACTGGGGAGGGGCAGCTCTGGGAAAGCGTGGTAATGGTAAGCGTCGTACCATGCGCAGGTGTGGAGGACATGGGTGCCCATTCCTGTTGGACCACTCAAAACTTATGAATGCCCCCCAGTAGCAGGACCAGCACCACCTCCTGTCCTGACTCTGAAGCAGTTGAACCACCACCACCACCAAGTCCAGCACCAGGTCCTCTGGAGCAGGATGTGCCTGTTCCCCTGGGCCGAGGTGTGGATCCCATCCCTGTTCCGCACTGTGACCAGCCAGCTGCCAGTTCATCTGGCCATCCCCTGCCTGTGCCTGGTTCTCCTCGCACCTCCATTGTTCGGCAGTTTTTTGACTATGTCGGGGGGACAGCAGTCTGGTCAAGTGCTGCCTATGTGAGATGGAGGTGCACTGTGGCCCCCAAGGGACTCACCTGGGGACTGGGGGCCAGCACACCCATATGCTCAATCACCAGCATTTGGAGTGGCAGGCTGCCACAGAACAGACCATGCCTGCACCTGCTGGCCATTCTGTGACAGAGGGCACAGCTGTGCATTGTGGCATCCCTAAAAAGAGAAGGGCTACAGCAGCACCTGCTGCTTCACCAGCACCCCCCCACCACAACCACCAGCAGATCAACCTGTAGAATGTGTGGACCCAAGAGAACTGCATGTAACACAGGCTAACTTGGCAGTTCTCTGGAGTGCTGTTGAGGAGAACAATGAGAGGGTGAGTGCTGTGTAGCAGCGGCTGGATCACATAGAGGGACATCAGTTGCAAATTATGTCCATGCTGGAACTGCTGCTGGATCACCATGGGATCCAACATTATTTTTTTTTTCCTCACACCATGTGCCCCCCCACACCTTCCTTGCTGTGTTATAAAATGTATTCCTCCACCATCCCCGACCCTTGTATCTAATTATGCCCTTTTTTGTTGTCTTCCATATGCATGACATTTTGTATTCTGAGCAGTGCAAGTATACTGTGCTAAACTGCATGTGTGCAGTGAGTCTTCTTTCCAGTCTGTGTATGTGCTGCAGACACTGTCCAACTCCCTGACTTAAAAACAAACATTAATGAGTACAATGGTGGGGTGGTGAAACATGGAGAGATACTACAAAATGGGCTTACAATACATCCAAGTAACTATTAAAAAAAATTAATGTTGTGATTCGTGACGTGATCATAAATCATGATTTGTGACTGCATTTGTGATCTTGATGATGAAGAAACATGAATGCCTATGGCTGTACTTCCCTGGGCCCTGATGAACTGTAGCTTAAAACTCCCAGACTTAAAAACACGTATCAATGAGTACAATGGTGGGGTGGTGAAGCCTGGAGAGATACTACAAAACAGACTTACAATACATCCAAGTAACTAGAAAAAAAATTAATGTTGTGATTCGTAACGTGAATGATTGTGAATCGTGATTTGTGACTGCATTTGTGACCGTGATGATGAAGAACGTGATTTGTATTACAAGTGACTCGCGATGATGGTCCTGACTTAAAAAAGCATATTAATGAGTACAATGTTCATGCAGAATTAAGCACCACACCTGTCCAGTACTCTGAAGGGAAGCCAAAGAAACAACTGTGACTTAAGTTACAGATGTAGATTGGGCCCTAAAGAGATGCAAATGCACAGACAGATTAAGATTGCTCTGTGCACTGAACAGATGCAGACACAAAGGTACAACACCTTACCAGTGCTCACCATCAGAAATTCAAATCTGGAAAAGAATACCTTTGCCGGTTGGGGCAGGCCGTGGGCGGGGGGCAGTGTACTGCACTGCTGCAATAACAGTCACTAGTACTAGTACCAGTAAAGATACTACAAAGAAGTACAAAAATCACACAGCTGCAGTGGATAGCAGCTTCACATTGCTGAAATTATTATGTGGCACAATAAAAGGTGTTTGATTTGATGACACACATCACACACATACTCACACACACACTAAGTAATGCATAGCAAATTGAAAACTTCAGTAATATAACCACATATTTTAAACAAACTAAAATTATGCACTGCTGCACCACAACAATCAGCAAAAAATGGCAAGAAATATTGAAAATATTACTGTGTGTACATTAACACAGTTATACAAGAAAAATATCATCAAAACAGAAAGCACTGTCTTTTTCTCCAAGTTAATCTACCTACATCACAGATACGCCCTCCCCCAAAGCACACTTCCACTGTCTCTCAGTACACAGACTAAATGCTGTACATTAACATTCAAAATCCATACACAAACAATAAATGCTTGATGATATGAGCACAGGAGGGTTTCCTATAATCGATGAACTAAAGTTTCAGCAAAAAAATAATGACTCAAAAAGGCTATTTAACAGCTTTTAGAAGGTTTGAATCACAGAGAGCTCTCAGAGCAGATTGTCTCCTACAGCTTCCTACACACACTACCCCAAACTGAGGCTGTGCAGAACAATCTAGAGCCCATGTGACCTGAAATCCCATGAATCACTGCAAAATTTGCCTTTGGAGCTTAGAAACAAGGCGAAGTGAAGCAAAGTGGAAAGCAGAGTAACGCGAAGTCATTGTTTTCAATGGACTTTGCGTTACCCATTATAATGCAAAGTACTCCACTTAGCATTGCGGAGCACTCTGCAAATTCGCCTTCACTCTGTGAATCACTTCGCGGAGCGAATTGGGGGCCACTTCGACCATCACTAACCATTAATCCTGCCAAATGTGCATTGGGCCTGCAGGAAACCAGATATTTGAGTTATGTTTTGGGAAATGGAGAAGTAAAGCCAAGGATTTCTAAGATAGAAGCTGTAGCTTACAGCCCTGTCCCTAAAGCAGAGAAACATGTCAGGTAATTTTTAGGGCTGGTTGATTACTATTGGAGATTTTTTCCAGTCTTTGCCCAGTTAGCTACCCCCCTGACTGAACTCATGAAGAAATGATGCCTGAATAATATGAAATGGACCCCAGAGTATGATGAGGCTTTTCGGGACATCAAGGCTACATTATGTTCAGCCCCTGTTTTAAGATGCCCAGACTTTGAGAAACAATTTTTGTTACAGACAGATGCATCAGAGGTAGGCCTAGGTGCAGTCTTAAGTTTGACTATAGATGGGAAGGAACATCCCATTCTATATATCAGTAGGAAGTTGCACGACAGAGAGAAATGGTACTCCACAATTGAAATGGGATGCCTTGCGGCAAAGTGGGCCATGAAGTCCCTTCAGTTTTAATTGATAGGAGCTGAAATTGTACGTACAACAGATCATAATCCTCTCTTCTGGCTTAATCAAATGAAGGATAAAAATTCCAGAATCACAAAGTGGTGCCTGGCAGTACAGCAATTTAATTTCAAAGTGATACACAATCTGGAAGAGAAAATGTCAATACTGATTTTCTGTCAAGATATGGAATCGAGAATTCTGAAAACTGAAAAAATGTGTGGGTTTAAACTTAATTGTTTGCTGTACTGGTTTTTATGGAAAAAGGGATACTGCATATGTGCAGAACTGTAAAAGTTATAAGCTAATGTTAGACAAGAATTAAAATAAAGTTTTGGAAACCTGTTTTTTAAAAACAGGTTCCCTCTTAAAGAGAGGGGTATGTGACAGGGTTGGATAAGACCCTGTTCCATTTCTTAAGCAGAAAGTATTAAAACCGATGATCTGTTCTATCCTGTCCTTTTCCATCTGTCTGTCTGATTGTGCATTCAAATTTTCTTGTGAGACCTAGGAACTGATCACTCTGACAGTCTCACAATTCTCTCCCTACCGCTATCTCCTTGCCTTCACTTGCTGTTTCTACCTTTTCTTCCCCCTTGTTTATCTGTTTGTGTGAAATTGGGATCCCTTGGTTTGAAAATGTATATAGTTATCTTGTTGAAATGATTACAAAAATCTATTTGAAGCTTAAGGGGTTAACCTTGAGATGCAGTTTGCCCTCCACAAACTCATTTGTAGAGTAGTCAACAAGAGATTAGTTCTGGGACACAATGTTCTATTTTGTTGCACCTGCAAGGAAAGAAACTGAAAAAGTTCTGATACATTTTGTGAGAAATGGGATTGCTCTTAACAAGCTGTGGATGCAGACATTAATTGCCAGGAAAAAAACATTATATTTAACTAGAGCAATCTTTCAAGAGACAGAGAGAGAGAGAGATTGAAATTTAAAATTAGAGCTACACTCAGATGACAAACTGTTTTGTTTGAACCGCCTGTAAAAGGCACTATTTTTTATTTTATTGTTGTTGATAATAATAAAATGCTACTTGTGAATTCTATAACTTCTCCTGGTTTGCTTATGCTTCCTGACTTGCACCTCAATGACAAATCTTGGTTGACCCACAACACCTGGGTCTGGAACAGGCCCAGGTGGGCACCCCATCCTAACCCGATGTCCGTTGTGAGGACATGCATTGATGTTGGGGAGAAAAATGGGACATCCTCCAACAAGTGAAGAGGGTCCTTCCTCCACAGCAGTGACTTTTGAAGAGCAGATGTGATGAGAACCATCTGTTTCAATTTGTTTGTCAGTTGATCCAACTGTACCCAAAGTATCCATTATGGGATTCTCAAATGGAGGCAGGCCAATGGGCCTGTCACAGTGACTGCTTCCACAAGTCCAAGAAGATGAAGCATTGCCCTTGGGGACACATAATGACTCCTGTGTACCAGACAGGCTTGGGCCACCATGACCTCAGTCCTGTATGCAGTCAGAAAAGCACTGCCTACTGCCATGTCCAGTACTGCATCAATGTTCTGCAGATGCTAGCAGGGCAAAAGAATGGATTTTGGTACATTCACAGTAACACTCTGATACTCAAAAATAGGTTGAGTTCTGGACACTGTGTACTGAACTAATTTGCTGGGATTGACTCTGCAGGAGCCAGTAATTCAGATACAGGAAGACAAAAAGCCCTTCCTTCTGGAGGGCTGCTGCCACAGCTGCAAATCATTTGGTAAATGCCTTCGGTGCCAAGGATAAGTCAAAGGGCAACACTCCGAACTGATAATGGCTGTCTTCCAGCATAAAGCAAACTGCCTGTGGCAATGACTGTTTTTGATATGAAGGTAAGCATCCTTCATGTCAAGAGACGTAAGTCAATTCACCTTTTTGTAGTAGCAGGATAAGATCCTGAAGAAATACTATTGGAAACTTTTTGTATTCAATGACCTTGTTTAAGTCTCTGAGGTCCAATACAGGATGCAGGTCATCTGTGGATTTGGGGACCAGGAAGTATCTGGAATAGAACCCACATTCCTTGAGTGGGATGTATGTGATTGCTTCCTTTAGAATTAGGGACTGCACTTCTTCTCTCAGCAGGGACAAGTGACCTGATGGATAATGAGAAGGAGGTGGAAAGTGCACTGGAGATTTGGACAGCAACTCCAGGGCATGACTTTAGTCTATTATTTCCAGAACTCACTCGTCCATGGTGATCTCCCTCCATTTTGGCAGGTGAAGTGAGATGCTTCCCACCACTTGCACCCCTGGAGGCAACAGTGGAGGGGGAGGAAGTGGAGAGTCAGAAGGTGGCGGGGCAGCAAGGCCACCTAAACCAGAACTAGGACAAACAGGTAGACCAGCAGTCCCAAGTCCAAATCAGAAGAGTGCACTAAAAGAAAGCAAATAATGAAGCCATGATCAGGTCACGATGCTTGCATAGTTTATTGTGACATTACCATCACCAACTGCAAATACAAGTAGAGCACATTTCACAAGAACAACTCAACTGGAGACTGTTACCTACTCTTCTGATTTTTACTTGGGAATGCTAGTATACCTGTTTGTCTTAATTGTAGTTTGAAGTTCATAGTCCCAGATCAGCATGTTGCCCCACACCAGTGAACACTGCACTTCCTGGTTTTGGTGGTTCCACCTAAACCAGAACCTTTGGTTGTCTTGGCATGACCACCAAAGGTGGAGAGACCAGGAGGGAGACCACCCTCTCAGCCATGGTACTGTGGATAGTAGCCAAGGTTGCCACAGTGTACAGGCCTATAAAATGCACCCCTACCATGTCCTCTTGTATTTTGCAGGAGTCAAGGACTTCACAGACCTCAGTCATTTTGGATGATTGAACATCTTTTAGTGCATTACCCACATCTGTCCCAAATAACTTGGAGCCCCTAAAAGGAGCATTCAGCATGGTTTGCTGTACATCGGCAACAAAACCAGCCACTCTGAGCCAAGAATATCTCCATAGGCAAATGCCAGAGGCGTCACCCATGCAGAGGCATCAGACACATCATACGCTGATGGTAATATAGATACTTACCAGTATCGATACCAGCTGATGCAGCTATGTTAAGTTCTGCCTTTGCAGGGCTATCAGGGAGAGTCAGGCAGGTTTCTACAGGCTATTCTGTTACATAATCATGTAAGTCGAGTAATTCACAGATCTTAGCCCCAACATGGCAGAGGCATAAATACATTTGTCCATTACATCCAGTCTCCTGGATTACTTGTCAGGAGGTAGAGTACTCATCGCTCTAGAGACCCTAGAGCAATCATGATCAGCCATGACTATTTTGGAATCAGACTGTGGCCATGCAGCATAGACTGGCTTAACTGATGGAGCAGGGTACTGTTTGTCAGTTTTCCTTGGGACTGCATGCAGACAAAGTGCTCGACCTGTGCCAGGCAGCAAAGGTAGCATCTCCTAATGTAGGGTATATAGAAGGCATGACAATAGTAGATGCAGCTATAACTTCCAAAAACTCCATTAAATTTTTTACTGGTGTCTTCCTCTTCACCCTCAAAGTCCTTGACATCCTGAATTTGCCTGAACAAAGCCTGAAATGAGGGGTCCTCAGGAGGAGTCCTGGGGTTATAAACCACATAATCCTCACTGTAAGAGGAGAGGGTAGAACTGGAATGAAACCTCACTTTATAGGGGTCTTCTTCCCTCCCTCATCCTACAAATCCTCCTCCATGTCCAGGAGGTCAGGATTGAATTCTGACTCATCCTTGTCTTAAATAACAATGGGAGCAATTGACAGAGCTGGCGATGGGTAGCAGCTGTACTGAAGAAACTACAGGCGTGCTTTTAAGTCCCAATGATGATGACAATGCCGACGGGGAGGCACTGTCAATCAGACTACTAGCACTATGCTGTGAGTGGCAGGAATAGGTGAGTTAACATTTCTGAAAACGATGCCAGCATAGCCTGGGAGTCAATGATGCTTGTTTGTGGGGTTCATGAATGCTGTTGTCACTAGAAAAGAGCAGAATGATGGAGGTTGCTTACTAACCATAGTAGGTATGGCAGTGCCAGAGCCAGGTCCTAACCTTCATTTCTCAGGAATGGTCAAGTGGGGGCTGTAATTGTTGCTGCCAGAGCAGATGAGCAAGCGGACTTAACCTTTAATGCAGACCTTGGTCTCACCGATGAGGCATGTTTAACTTTATACTTATGGTGGCTAGAGCAGGAGGGTTTCAATTATGATTTTTATTTCTCTTTGGATTTCTCCATTATCTAAGCCAACTTTGGTGGCAACAGTGTTGCTAACCACTTAGGTGTTTCTTTACCTGTAGTGTCTGGGAGTGATGGAGAAGCCGGCTGGAAGCCTGTGGCCTTAGCTTCAGATTCCATGGCCTTGATAGTGATTAAGGTTTCCAGTGATTTATTTAGGTGTCTCCTAGTGGCCTGGTTAAATCCTTGGTAGATCATACAGGCACTTATGTTGTGGAGTAAGCCCAAACAGCAGACACCTATGGTGTGAGCATTGTCCTTGTAAATGTTGTATCTGCAGGTACAAAACCTAAATAAAGGTTCTTTCAACAGTGGCATACAGGGACAATGTTGATAAGGTTAAAGTTAGAAAATAAAAAATACAAAAGAAAATAATAGCATTGTTTCTCTGTAGGTCAGACATGTGGCCAATGGGGGAACTCCCACACTTTATAGGTGCTGACATTGTAAATCATTGTGAGCAGGCCAGAGCTACCAAAAGTTTCCAAGTGGTCCTGAAGCCGGTGGCTTAGAGTTCCAAATGTGTGGCCCAGTGGAGGAGATGTTTTGATGAAGATCTGTGGGAGACACTAAGGAAGGCAACCAATTTAGGGGAGGTGCTGGTAGTAGGGGACTTCAATATGCCAAATGTGAACTAGAAAGTACCAATAATGGCAAGTACTAGGAATCAGCTCCTAGTGCATAGATGCCAGAAGGGGTTCCTAGTTGAGATGGTTCAGAGCCCAGCAAGGGAAGGGCCTCTGTTGGATCTGGTACTCACCAACAGTGAGAGGATCCAAAATGTGGTAGTCTAGGAACCACTTGGTTCCAGTGACCACAGAACAGTGGCTTTGAAGGTCCAGATAGGGATGGCCAAAAGGGTAAAGCTAGTAAGGGGTTGGACATTAAAAAGGCAGATTTTACAGGATGAGGGGGCTGTTAGAAAGAAGCACAAGGAGAATAGAACAGGAAGAAAGGGTAGAGGAAAAACAGGAGTAATTTGGAAAAGTAATACTAGAGGTGTCAGAAACCTGAAGTGGGAGGTAAGGGAGGGAAAAGTGCAAGAGGCCAATGTGTCTCACTGCCAGAGTAAAGACCATGGTAAGAGGCAAAAGTAGAGAATTTTTGAAGTATAAAGGAAACCAAAGGGGAGAAGATAGGGAAAGTACCTGGAGGCAATAAAGGTACAGTAGCAAGAAAGAAGGTAAGAGAGGCCAAGGCAGAGATTGAACTCTGGCTCGCACAGGGAGTGAAGCAAAGGGATAAGGCATTGTTCTGGTATGTCTAGGAGATGGGTAAGGTTAAAGGGGTGTAGTAAGGCTGAAGAGAGAGAGGATGAATGAGAGGAGAAGGATAAAGAAAAAGCAGAGATACTGCATAAATGATTTTGCTCAGTATTTACTAGGGATAAGGATGGACCACTACCAAAATGTGAGGTAAACTGAGGAAGAGAGGGGGGCAAGTGCTCAAACAGCATGGGCAAAATAACATGGAGAAGACTGATGGAAAAGCTTAAAGAACATGGAGAAGTCTGCTGAAAAAGCTTAGTGTTTAAAGTAAATAAAACTGTGTGACCTGATAGTTTACACCTGAGGATGCATAAGGAGACAACAGAGTTGATAGCAAGGCTACTTACAGACATGTTCAGTTGCCTGCTGGACACAGAGGTTGTCCCTATGGACTATAGGACAGCAGAGGTGGTCTCTATATACAAGAGTGGAAGGAAGGATGAGCCAAGGACCTATAGACCAGTCAGTTTGACATCTGTAGTGGGAAAGATTATGGAGTCTATACTAATGAAGGAACTAGATGACTTACTGAAGGAAAAAGGGCTTCAGGATCCCAGACAGCATGGGTTCATGAGAAGGTCTTGACAGACGAATCTGATTGACTTCTTTGACTGGGTGACCAGTGCAGCCAATCAGGGACAGGCAGTTGATATAGTATACTTGGATTTCAGCAAAGGCTTTAACCCAGCCACCACAGGAGATTGATAAAGAAGCTGAGGGACTTAAGAGAGGAGAAAAAATTGGTGACTTGGGTTGAAAGCTAGCAAAGGAGAAGAACACAAAGGGTAGTGATTCAAGAGAAGTTTTCAAAAATAAGTGATGTAAAAAGTGGAGTACCACAAGGCTCAGTGTTGGGCCTTTTTAATGCGTTCATCTGAGACATAGGAGAAGGCATCACGGGAAAGGTCTGCCTTTTCACAGATAACACAAAGATGTGCATATGGGTAGACTCACAGAAAGGGATAAGGGAACTCAAAGAATATCTGGGCAGGTTGGAGAGCTGGTCAAAGATCTGTCAGTTGGGCTTCAACACTAAAAACTGTAAGGGGATACACTTTGGGAACAGGAATCCAAGAGTGCAGTGTGAAATGAGGGAGGCTGGAAAGCACCATGCAGGGAAAAAGACCTAGGAGTCTTGATACTGAAGAGTAAAAAAACAATAGTACATTGTAACAGAGCTGCAGATAAGGCAAATGGGATGCCAAGATGCATAGGGAGGGGGATTAGGAGTAGAAGCTGGGAAAGTATCCTCCCATTGTACATATCACTGGTGCAACCATAACTGAAATACTGTGAAAAGTATTGGAGTCCACACTCGAAGAGAGACTGGGACAAAGAGGATGCAGTACAAAACAGGGCAATCAGAATGATCCAGGGACTAGGAGACAAGACATACAAGGAGAGACTGCAGGACTTGACCATGCACTCCTTCAAAAAAAGGAAGGAAAGGGGTGACATCTGTAACATCATGCCCATAGGGCATGAGGACATGTGCCCCCTTTAAATTTCTCAGAAGGCAGCAGTTTTTCCTGAGTTAAAAAAATCATGGCACTGCAGTAGCTTAAAGAACTCTAGCACAGCTAGAAGAAAGAAGATGGAGTGGAGGGGGACCAGAGCTGTCAAGGAGAGCTACTGGTTATGTTGTCCACCTCTGGTCCCTATCGTGAGTTTTTTTCTTTATGTCTCCTCCTCTTACCTCAACTTGTTATGCGGCCATGGCTCCCTTTCTTCTGGTGTTCTGCCTATTTCTGTTTCCTGGAAGTCAGTTCATGTCAGACAGAGCCAAAGGAATCTCTCTCTGGCCACCTACCAGGATCTGGTTAGTGTGTCCTAGTGCATGGCAGTGTCGATCACAGACCAGGATAAGAAATAGCCCAAATAAGGCTTTACATTGTTTTGCCTGTGGGGTTGCAAAATCCAAGTCATGTTTGCCTAGCCTTTGGTCTGGCCACCTATGGCAGGAGCACTAGTACCTACTACTAGTTAATTTTACTAGTGCATTCATATTACTGTGTGAAGCTCGATTAGCAAAGTTGGAACATAAAACTAGCAGGATTACATAGTAGGCAACGGTTTTGTGACAGCATATTATCTAAGTGAAAGCCAGCGAGGAAGAATCTCTCTGCACTGTATATTGATATCCCTATGGTATGATCAGGTTATCTCCCTCACCACTTGTCCTCCTGTGTGGCATACAACCACTCATAAGCAATCCATGTATTTATTTTTCCATATGGATTGTGCTCATTAAACACTTTTATCTCCCTGACGAGGAGGCTGGTTTGCCTCCAGGTGGCGGGTTGTTTGTTCCAGGTTCAGTGCTGTGATTTTAAATGCTAAATGTGCTTACTGAACTTAGACCATATGGTCCATGTTTGCTTTAAGCACCAGGATTTACTGTACCACCTAGTGCAGCCTCTCCTTTGCTGTTTATGCCCTCATCATTCTGCTGCCCTTCTAGCAGTCTGTGATGCAGCTTGACTGACTGACACAAGTTTTAGAAGGCAGCTGCTTCACAGCCAGTTAAAAGCCACCAGAATGCACCATTTTGATTGCATTTTTCTAAATTGTCATTGGGAGCCAAAGGTGTGCAACACCTTATTCATACTTATTGTTGTTGTACAACACAGACACTGCTGCATGTGTACAATGGAATTCTGCTCCTTTTTCGCAGCCTGCTGAGTTGCTTCACAGCCTGCTGAAAGCCACCAGAATGCACCATCTGACTTCAGTTTTTCAGAATTCTCCTGGGGGGGAGGGGCATGCCTCTGGACCCCCATACATAGGTTGAGATTTGTGCTTGTATGATGCCTCTGGATGACACGATCAAAACCTACAAATATCTGCACAGGATAAATAAGGTGGATGCCAAGGAACTTTTCTCCTTGAGTTCAAATACAGAGGCAAGGGGGAAAAAACTTAAACACATGGTGGGGGGGATTGAAAAAGGACATCTGCAAGCACTGTTTAGCAGAAAGTGTAGTGGATAAGAAGAACAAGATGCTGGAGGCAGTGGTATGGCATAACTGGTGAGCAGCTTCAAGCAGGGATGAGACAGGCATATGGGATTAATTAGAAAGGGTGGCAGAAACAAAGGGGCAGGATGGCCACTAGGGCTAATACAGACCAGTTAAATAGGGTGGGCAAACTGGGTCATAGAATCATAGAAATTTGATGGCAGAAAAGGACCCTTCTGGCCCATCTGGTCTGCCCAACCCTCCCCTTTCACACACACCCCCACCTGCCCCCCACCCTCCTACTCAGTCCCATATGCCTGTCCCATGCCCTCGTAAATTCCTCCACCAACTCAGCCCCAATTACTCCATCCATCAGTCTGTTTCAGGGTTCCACCACCCTCTCTATGAAGAAGTGCCCCCTCACATTGCCCCTGAACCAATTTCCTTGCAGTCTGAGGCTGTGCCCTCTAGTTCTGGTTCCTTCCTTCCTCCTCCTCAGCTGATCCCCTTTACCTACTTTATTGAGCCCCTTTACATATTTAAAGGTTTCAATCATGTCCCCCCTTTCCATCGTTGTTTCCAGCATGTACAGATTCAGCTCCTAACACCTCTGCTTGTATGTCTTCCCCTGCATACACTGCACCATCTTTGTGGCCCTTCTCTGAACCCTCTCCAATGTATCAATATCTTTACGGAGGTGTGGTCTCCAGAACTGAACCCCATACTCTAACTCGCCATGGCTTTGTAGAGGGGCATTATAATCTCCGTCCTTCTCTTAGTAATGCCCCAGCTTATGCATGTCAGCATCCCATTGGCTCTTCCTGCCACTCTACTGCATTGGAAGCCTACCTTAAGGTTTGAGGAGACTATGATACCCAGATCCCTTTCCTGCTCTGATTTTTTGCCGCCCCCACTCAGCGTGTACCCTGCTTTCGTGTTGGATGGGTCAATGGATCTTTTTCTGCCATTATTGGGTAGTCTATGTGTCTATCTCACCAGGTCTTCACAAGTTTGTGTCACCATTTTCACTTTTAAAATGGCCTGCTGGTGAAGGACACTCCTGTCTGCTCTCCTTCTGGTGCCCACAACTCAAGTTGCTCAAGCCTGAAGAGTTGGATGCAAGCAAAAGTACTACACTCATGCAAAACAGGCTTGCACTGTTTCAGAACCAGGCCCTAGGTTTGTATAATTTGGAAGACAGAAGACTGGGGTACCTCACAAAAGTATATAAAATCTAAAAGGGGGGAAGTGAAAATAAATAGCAACTTGTGCTGATATGAAATTCAAAACAAGGGAGATTACATAGTTAAAGAAAGACCTATATAATTTTTATATACAATTGGTGATAACTATATGTAACAAACTGTTTATGGTAGCAGTCGAAACCAGTACTATAAATTCTTAGAAATTCATGGTAGCAGTCAAAGCCAGTAGTATAAATTCTTATAAATTCATGGTTAACAGTCAAAATCGATAGTATGAATTTTTATAAAATGTGTTAGAAATGTATTGCCATCTGATTGGCTAAATGACTCCAATAACTATATGTTAATCGCCCAGAGATGTAGAGTCTGGAACAAGTTCAGTTAGTGGGATTTAAAATTTGATCAAATCACACTCAGAATTCATAACCCACTTCACTCATTCCTGATTACAATTACAATCACAATCATTGGCTGCCACTTCAACCAGGCCCTAAAAAGTAACACTCCCTTAAATTCTAAAAATAACTAAACATTAAATTGCCCTCCTATCCTACCAGCTTGCCTGGACAATCTCTGCTACTTACCCTACCGTAGATAAAATGAATACCTTGGCTCCATATCAGGCCTCTGTTGTGTGTAATGGGTGAACATTCTGTCTGAGAAACTCTGCATAAGTTTTAATTCCAGTATTCCATGATATACAAATATTCCATTTATTGAATATGTGGAAAGACAAATGATTGGCAGATGAAGAGGACTTACTTTTTACTAGTTACTTTTAGCGAGATAAAATATCTATTTTTAAATAACAAATTGGCCATTTTGTTTTATAAATTGCTTTTCAGTTGATCCATTTCAGAAGTGCTTTAAGACACTCCAGATCATTGGTTGCCTGTGTTTATGCACTTCCAGGTGTTGAAGGCACTCTTGTCTCACTATACACCTGGGTACGTGTTCGCTGACAGACAAACAATGCCTATTGAGTGTTGCTGCTTACTTATCAAAACAGCCTGATAGGTTTTTAGAGGCAGAAGGTTAGGAGGAACCAGTTGTTAGATATTTTCCTTACTTGTCTGGGAAAATTAGACCAAGAGGTTTATATAATGGAAATGGACATGCCTCACTGAACAGTGCTGTTGTCTTCTGACAGTGCTTCTGTAAAGCTTACCTCTCTCTTGGGACATCTGTAATTCATATTAATTCATAATGTATGTTATCTGGTAGTAATACTTTTTTGTTTTATTTTAGTCATAAAGATATAAGGTAATTTCATACAAATTATAACTTTGGCTGAAATTGGATATGGAAGACAGTGGGCCTTTTGCTCTATCTGGCCCAGTACATACCAGAAAAGGTGCATACTGAGCCATGTACCCAAACCTAGACAAACATACAGGGCAGGATGAACTATCCCTAGCAGGCCTGATGCGTGGGTGCATAGCTTCAAATTAAGGCAGGGGCCAGCCAAGGACAGGACATTGGGAATTCAACAGAAACATAGAAGAATAACGACAGATAAAAATTACTAGTCCATCAAGTCTGCCCTGATGCCCTACAATGTATTGCTCTGAGTTATCTTTCCTCTCAGAGTCTTCCTGGTCACCTACCACACTTTTATTCCTAATAACCCCCTTAAAGATGTCTTACTGTGTTTTGAACCTAGATATAGTCTCAGTATTTCCACACAGCTGGGCAAACTATTCCACCCATCTGCCACCCACTCCGCAAAAAAATAGTTCCTAATGTTCTTCATTTTCTGCCCTCCCAGCTTGAGATTGTGCTGTCTCTGTAGAGTTCACCCTATTGTACCCCTGTATGTACTTGAATGTTTCTATTTTGCCCCCCTCTCCCTCTGGTACTTCAGAAACTACATATTGAGACTTTCCAGTCTCTCCTCATAGGACCTGCTGTGGTGGCTCTGGATCATTTTGGTTGCCCTTCACTGTATAATTTCCAACCAGCCCCTCTTCTTTTTCAGAACTGTTTTCCAAAACTGCAAACAGTATTCCAGTTCTGGTAAAACTAGTGACCTGTACAGTGGCACTATCACCTCCCTCCTGTGACTGCTGAAACCTCACTTGATGTACCTCAACTTCCTGTTTGCTTTCCCATATGCTTTATTACATCAAGACAAGGTTATTAGGTTATTGGTAATTATCCCCACAAGATCCCTGTCTTTCTTTGAGTGCTTCACCGCTACTCCATTTCAACAATAATCCAATAATCAGTTTGTTAGTTTCTGCTAGCAATGTGCATTGACTTTCAAGTGTCAAATCCCGGACCACTTTCTCCAGCTTCTCTACTTTTGTATCATGTTGCTAATTCCCTCCCATCTATCCACTTTTCAACAGAGTTTTGTATTATCTGCAAATAGACCCACTTACCCCCAATATTGCTTATGTACATGATAAAGAGTAGCAGTCCCAAGACAGACCCATGAGGCATCCCACTAGTTACCTGTCTGACATCAGAAAACATTCCATTCAGAACCACTCTCTGAGTCCTTTCTATCTAGCAGTTTCAAATCCATCTAATTAGCCCACCCCAAGTCTTAAGTCACCAGTCTTCTTCACTAGCCTCCTGTGTGGCAGTGTTTAATGGCCTTACTGAAAACCAGATATAGAATGTAATAAAATATCTGGCGTCTATCAATTATTGTGTCACTAAATTTAAAAAAACAATTACATTAATTTAACATGATCTGCTTCTCATGAACCCATGTTGATTCCTATCCAAAATCTCAATTTCCTATGTTTCTTCCAGGAATTGAGCTATGTGTTTCTGTATAATGGTCTATAATAGCTTGCCTACTATACACCTCATGCTAACTGGTATGGAATTGCCTCAGCTCTTCCTGTCTCCACTCTTACGCATGGGGATTACATTCGCCACCCTCTAGTTCATCAGCATTTTGCCTGTTTCTAATGACTCATCATATAGGTCTGCTAAGGGTATTGCCAAGGACTGCCTTGCCTCCGTCAGCACCCTTGACTGCATCACTTTTGGCCTTGGGGACTTGTTAAGCTTTAGGTCCTGCAGATCTTTCAGTACTCGTTCCTTAGATATATGTCCTGTCTTTAATTTGTGACTATCTGCAACCTCAAATGTTATCTGTCTGGTACTGATCCTGAATCTTAGGATGCATAGAATGTAGAGACAGGAGGGAGCAAAAGCCCAGCTAGCCTGTCCAATGCTTGCCCAGTGAAGAATACCATTAGAACCTGTTCTATCAAGATAACTGTCTAGTCTGTTCTTGAATATAGTTAAATTACCACTCTCTACCACAAACTCCAGTAGTGCATTCCATGACTGTACCACCTGTACAACTTTCTGTGTAAGATACTGCTTCCTTTCAGTTGTTTTAAAATGTTTACCAGATAGCTTGGCAGAAGACACCAGGAGAAAGGACTGCTGTGTGACTGGACTTCTCTACTGGGACTATATTGCTCTCCTTCCCTTCCCTCCACCCTCCCACCCAAAGCTAGTTCTACTTTTATAGGCACAGGATTTGACTGACAACAGGAACTTCCTGTTTGGGAGCAGGAATCACAGAGCCACCAAAGACCCACCATCCTAGAAGGGCAAGAGTAGCTCTCCAGCCCCCTCTAGCTGCTAGAGGTCTGCCTCTGAGCAAGTAAGGGGTCTACTGAGAAATATAGGATATTCTTGTCTCAGAACAGGACAATCAGGAGCTTAAAGGGCACACAGGCAGAAAGTAAGGAGAGAGAGAAAAAAATAGAGGAAAGAGTAAGGATTGCAAACAGTTAAGGGGCCAGAAATAAGACATGATTGGAGTGGTGCAGTGCAGTGGCTGTGGAGCAGCAGTCTTCGGGAGACGTTCTGGAGGATGTGTGTTGTCCCATCTGCAGGCACCTCTCTGGGCTGAGGAGGAGGTCGCTCATCTCCAGGCTCAGTTGGCCAGGATTTGTGGGACCTCCTCTTCCATCCAGGGACCACCAGTGCCACTGCCGTTGCCTCAGAGGTTGCCAAGAAAGAGGAGCGGTTGGACCACAGTGGGCTCAGGGAGGGTGAGGGTGGTGGAACAGAGGTGCATCCCTCCAGTTGTACCTCTCCACAATTCCTATGCCATTCTGGCAAAGTGTGGTTCCTCTATGGAGGCACCCACAGTGGCGGCCAAGGAGGATGCTGGGAACCTCCACAAAGGAGACCCACAGGAGGGTGGCAGGGGACCCTGCGGGGGAAGGAAACAATTCCTGGTGGGGGACTCCATTGTTAGGAAGGTAGAACTGAGGGAGGAAGGGGAGAGGGAGGTAAGGTGCCTGCCTGGCGCCATGGCTTGGAGGGACAGGGAGCGAATCCTCAGGATTGCTGGAGCAGCTGCACAGAGGAGGGAGCTGGATGTCATTGTCCACCTAGGGACAAATGATCTGGCTAAGAAAGGGATTAGAGAAGTGCAGGAAGAGTTTGTGGAATTGGGGAGGGGCCTTAGTCAAGTAGCATACACGGTAACCTTCTCGGAGGTGCTGCCCATCTATGGCATAGGGGAGGCTAGGGTGTTCCGCACCATGGGATTCAATCAGTGGTTGAAAAACTGGTGTGGAGCTCAGGGATTTGGTTTCACTGGGGACTGGGGGTCCACCTGGAGTGATGCAAGCCTATACTGGCATGATGGGCTGTATCTGTCCGGGAGGGGAACCAGGATCCTAGGTGATAGGTTTAAATGCTTCATTGGCAAGCATTTAAACTAGCCAAGGGAGGCACTGGAAGGAGCAGGGAAATCCTAGCCCCACCAAAAAATCACGGTAGTGGGTGCGCAAACACCAACATAGAGGGTGTCATAGAGAGAAGGGCAGGGGTAAATGGAGAAAGGACAAAGGCAAGAAGGACAGGGATGGGGCAAAAGGAGTAAGGCCATCAGGAAATGGGGTAATGAGTACCAATGCGGTAGTCTGGGCAACAAGCTCCCTGAGCTGGTGGCCTTGATAGAAGAGGATGCCTGGATATTGTAGCAGTCACAGAAACATGGTACACAGAGAACCATGACTGGATGTTAACATACCGGGTACATAACCTACAGGAGAGACAGGCAGGGAGAAGAGGGGAGGAGTAGCTCTCATGTAAAGGAAGGATAAAAGCAACTGAACAAAAGAGTAAACAGGGAGGAGAGGAGGCACTGTGGGTCACCTTGGAGACTGGAAAGGGCACCACAATCTGCACAGGGGTTGTGTACAGACCCCCATGTCAGGGGGAGGGAATGGACAAGGATATGATAGAAGGCATTCTTAGAATGGCAGAGAAAGGGTAGATACTGTTGATGGGAGACCTGAATATGCCAGATGTTAACTGGAGCACATTTGCTGCAGCCACATTTAAGAGCAGGGCCATTCTTGATGCCCTACAGGTGGCAGGCCTCAGACAGCTAGTTTCAGAACCCACTCGTGAGGGAGCAATCTTAGACCTTGTACTCTCAAACGGGGGCAGTGAGAGGATCTCAGATCTAGAAGTGGGTTGCCATCTGGGAACAAGTGACCATCAAACAGTGTGGTTCACGTTAAACTCAGCTACAGAATCAAGCCATACAAAAGTGAGGGTACTGGACTTTAGGAGGGCTGACTTTGCAAGATGGGAGAGTGCTCAGAAAAGCACTAGCAAACAGGCTAGAAGGAGGTGTGGAGCAACAATGGGGAATCATCAAAACTGCCATCACAGAGGCAACAAGCCTTGTGTGAAGCAAATAAACAAATCAAAATGAAAGAAAAAGCCACTATGGTTCTCAAAAGAGGTGGCTGTGAAAGTCAGGAAGAAAAGATAGCATTCGGAAGTATAAGGAAACACAGAAGGAGCAGGACAGAGAGCTGTACCAGTTAAGGCAGAAGGAAGCAGGAGGGAAGTCAGAATAGCAAAGGCCCAAACTGAGGAAAAGATAGCCAACTCAGTTAAGAAGGGGATAAAACCTTTATAGGTACATCAGCGGCGAGAAAGACAAAGGAGGGATAGTGAGGCTGAATAGAATGAACGGTGGGTGGGCAGAGGGGACAGTGAAAAGCAGGATACTGAATGAATATTTCTGCTCAGTATTCACAAAAGAGGAGGAGAAGTGCCTAATCCAATTAACAGAAGCACTCTTGATAGGGGGTCGATCCCAGTCCTTTCACAGAAGAAAGGGTTCTGCAAGAACTCCTAAAACTGAAGGTGGACAAAGCAATGGGTCCTGATGGAATTCACCCCAGAATTCTAAAAGAATTAAGGGAGGAACTAGTGAAACCACTGGCTACTCTTTTAATAAATCATGGGAGGATGGTGTGTGTACCTGAGGACTGGAGGAAGCGGATGTGATTCCCTTCACAAAAGTGGGACCAAGACAGAGGCAGGAAATTGCAGACCTGTCAGTCTGACCCTGTGGTAGGGAAAGTGATGGAGTCACTTCTGAAGGAAAGAATAGTTGAGTACCTAGAGGCCAGTGGGGCACAGGACCCAAGGCAGCATGGGTTCACAGCGGGAAGGTCATGTTAGACAAATCTAATAGATTTCTTTGACTGGGTGACCAAAGTAGTAGACCAGGGATGGGCTGTGGACATGGCCTACCTAGACTTTAGCAAGGCATTTGACACAGTCCCACACAAAGATTAATAGTCAAATTAACCAGCCTGGGAGGGGTCCCAGGGTGGTAGCCTGGGTAAAACATTGGCTGCACAACAGGACACAGAAGGTAATTGTAAATGGAGTCCACTCTGAAGAAAGAGGGGTTACTAGTGGGGTACCGCAGGGTTCAGTATTGGGTCCAGTCCTTTTAATGTCTTCATCAGTGACATTGCAGAGGGACTGGAAGGAAAAGTATGCCTTTTTGCAGATGACACAAAGATCTGCAACAGGATTGATACACAAGGAGGCGTGGAAAGGATGAAAAGGGACTTGGCAAGGTTGGAGGAATGGTCAGAAGTATGGCAGCTAGGATTCAATGCAAAGAAGTGTAAAGTAATGCACCTGGGAAACAAGAACCCAGGGGAAGAATACACAATGGGTTGGGAGGTAGTAACAAAAACAAAAAAGGAAAGGGGCCTGGGGGTAATCATATCAGATGACCTTAAGGTTAGCAAGCAATGTGAGAAGGCAGTAGGGAGGGCTGGGGGTATACTGGGATGTATAGGGAGAGGCATCAGCAGCAGAAAACAGGAAGTTGTTATCCCTCTGTACAGACAGTTGGTGAGACCCCATCTGGAGTGTTGCGTCCAGTTCTGGAGACCCCATCTCCACAAGGACATAGACAGGATAGAGGCAGTCCAGAGGAGGGCAACTAAAATGGTGCAGGGTCTGCAAGAGAAGCCGTATGAGGAGAGACTAAAGGAGCTTAATATGTATACCCTAGAGGAAAGAAGGGAGAGGGGAGACATGATAGAAACTTTTAAGTACCTCAGTGGAATCAACAAAGTCCAAGAGGGTAGCATCTTTCAGAAAAAGAGACGTACAAGAACAAGGGGACACAATTTAAAGATAGAAGGGGGGTGGTTCAGGCAATGGAGGAAGTATTATTTCACAGAGAGTAGTGGATGCATGGAACAGCCTTCCTGAGGAGGTTGTGGGGTCTAAAACTGTGGGAGAATTCAAGAATGCATGGGATAGACATAAGGTAATTCTTGTGGGGGGTTGGAAGAAATAGGCTGTTGGTTAACTAGGATCTGCGGCCTATCCTGTAGGTAGGGAAATGGGCAGACTAGATGGGCCAAGCCGTCCTTATCTGCCGTCAAAGTCTATGTTTCTATGTTTCTATATGTTTACCACTTAGTTGTAACTAAAGTCCTCTTACATCTCATACATTTGATTTGAATTTAAAACTTAAACATGCTCTCAGATCATGGTTTGATAATGACGTATAGACTGTTATTAAGTCCTCTCTCAACCTTCTCATCTCCAGAAAAAAAGGCCTAGATTTTCAAGCTGGTCTTCATAGCTTTTATCCTGTAAACCTCTTATTATTTTGGTTGATCTGCTCTGGATTCTTTCTAGTCTGTCTATGTCTTCTGCATTATGCAGCGACCAGAATTGTACACAATACTCCATGTGCAGTCTCACTAGAGCTCTGAATATAGGTAGTATACAGCCGCTACTTCTGCTAGTTATAACTCATATTTAACACTTTTAACACATATTACACTTTTTAATTGCCTCATCACACTGACTTGCTGATTTCAGGTCATTTGATATGAAGACTCCAAGATCGCTTTTGTTTCCTGATCTTCTGAGAACATGATTCCCCAGTTTATAAACTGCTTTAATGTTTTTAGACCTGAAGTGCATTACAAATGCACTTATCCCTCTTGAATTTCATTTTGGTTTGCTGGACCACTCATTCAGCTCATCAGATTCTTCCTGTAATTTGCATTCATGTTCGTTGGTTTCTACTGTGCGACTTATCTTCATGCCATCTGCAAACTTGCTGATCCACCCATCCTTGGTAACGTTCATGCTAGATACATAGATGTTAAATACTATAGGGCCCAACACTGATCCCTGGGGTACCCTGCTGGTCATCCCCATCTTTTCTAAATCAAAACTATTTAGTCTTACTTTCTGAGATCTGTGTGGCAACCATTTTTGAATCCAAATTATGATCTGTTTATTTTATGTTGCTCTAGACATTTGATTAATACAGCATGAGGCATGGTGTCAAATGCCTTGCTGGAGTTGAGGTACAACACATCCACCAGTTTCCCCTCATCAAGAGCTTTGCTGACCTTTTTAAAAAAGTTAATTAAATTAGTCTGGCATGATCTTCAGTTCCTAAAGCTGTGTTGGGTTATATCCCACAGCTGCTTACTACACAGTTGTTCTTCCATCATTTTCCTTAAAATGGTCTCCATTTTCATCCTACCACTGATGTAAGACTAACTGGTCTATAGTTTTCTTTCTGTGCCCTGTTGCCTTTTTTATACATTGGCACCACAATCGCGGTCCTCAAGTCATTGGGTACCTCTCTTTCTCTCAGTGACTTTTTTAAAAATATTTCCTTTACTGGTTCAGCCAGTTCTGATACCATTTCCTTTAATGCTATTGGGTGCAGTTCATCTGGTTCATGAGATTTTCTGTTGTCTAGTGATGTTAATGCCTCATAAACCTCCTCTCTTGGGATTTCTAGTGAATTATCAGTGTTGTTTACTTCTATTGCCTCCAACCGAAAAACTGGGAACACTGAACCAAAACAATTACTGAGGATGGCAGTTGCATCTTTATCATTGGTTATGGTAGTAGTTCCCTCTTTGTGGGGGGGAAGGGCTCCTGCTTCTCTACTTTCACCCTTTTTACTCCTCACAGAAGCCCAGAACAGTTTTTGGTTTGTGCGGGATTTATTGGTGATATCTTCCTCTTTTTCCCTTTTAACCCTTCTAATTAGCAATTTGCACTCCTTAGCTTTCATATTATATTTATCCCAGAGATTGTTGGTTCCCTCATTGTTAGCCCTACTAGTATATAGTTTCCTTTTGACTCATATTACATCTAGGACCTTCTTGTTTAGTCAAGTTGGTTTGACCCCATTTCAAGAATTCTTGTTCCTGTCAGGAACATACTTGTTTTCGAGATTCTTGATTTTACCAGCTAGGATGCCACATATCATTAACTTCTCTGTTTTCAAAACCTTTTTCCCACCTCCAGAGTTTTTACTCATCCGTCATTTTCTCAAAGTTGACTGCATGATAGCGTTTGATTTTAGTGATGCCACTATTTTTATTAATGTGCCTTTTTATATTGAAAGTGACCATCAAGTGATCAATATTATGTCGTGGCACTCTGGTGTCACAATTTAGGATTAACCCAGCTGTATCCCTCAGGATGATATTAAGTATATTGGTACCTCTTGTAGTAGTTTTGATAAACTGTTCTACATTTAGGTTTTTAAGATTGCTGGCTAGTCTGTTGTCTTGCACACTTCCACCTTCATCCATCTCCCAGTTTACTCCTTGCAGATTTTTGGCTTCTGGCTGTATACTACTGTATATGGAAATAAGCACCTGGACTGCCTAATTGGGATAATTGGAATGACAAAAGGTCTCCTGTATAGAAATTAGGGTAGCCTTGACTCTGAAACTATTAAGAAAATTGTCCAAGTCCAGCTACTTCCATTATTCAGTTTTGCTGACTTCTTTTATGAGTATGCAATGGCAGCTAGACTTCATAAATTGGAAGTATTGTATAACCATTTGGCCAGATTGACACTGTGCTGTCCTAGAGAGAATCATCACCACCTCCTATACCAGAGGCTGGGCTAGATCTCTCTGGCAGACAGAAGAAAGCTTCACAGATTATAGTAAAACTAGTAAGTGCCACGAAAACTTATTTAGTGGATCACCATATTCAGCCACTTGCACGCAAATTAATTTTAGTGGGTGGCTTAGCAGGTAGTTTCATAAGTAGTTTCAAGTTGAGGGACTTATGTTCATAATGCTTGCCAATTCTGTATTATCAAAATACAGTAGTTTTGTCATAACTAAAGATATCAAGTCTAGTCTTAAACATGTCCATACTTGTACTTTCAACCACAGTAGCTGGTAGACTATTCCAGACAGTAACCACCCTGATCATAAACCAGTAGTTAGGACTATTAGCGTGCCTGGCATAAGTAATTACAAGTAGTTAGCTGCTCATTAGAATAGTTACTTAAGGCATTGTCAGTGAGGTCCTTTAGAAGTGTTGCCTGCTGAGCAGGCCCATTGGCATTGAGGGCTAAGGTGCAGTTACAGCTGCTTACCTCACGCCATACTGGTGACCCAGGTTCAAATTAGCCTGGGTTACTGGGGGCTGGCCGGGAGGGCAGAGTGGGACCAGGATGGAGCATGCTATATGGCAGCTCTCCTCTCCCGTCTTAGTGGACTCCTAGTGGAGGCTAGATGTCTGAAAATGGATGGCCGGAGGCTGACATTACATCACAAGGGAGGAAGAGGAAATAAGCCAGACTGCATGGGTACCTCCACATGCATGCACCTTATATAGCCTCAACCTCAGACTAGGGAGAAAAAGCAGACAGAAAATAGCGACACAGCAGGGGCATATGATGCCCGCTCACCTCACCTCCATCTGCCCCATCACCAGAACCTGCAGCAAATGCTGGATTGTGTTTAGAGGGGAGGAGGAGGAGGAGGGATGATCCTTGGGGGTATACTGCCATTAGGTAAGCCAGGGAGATGGTGGATGATGGAGGTAGTGGTGGAGCTGACTGAAGGGAGACCACTCTGCCATGGCCCAGGAGCATAAACACATTGATTAAAAAAAAAGAAGTGCTCTCTACTGTGAAGCACCACACCTCATACCTCACCTGCTCCTCCCAAAAATGTCCATTTCCAAACCGCTCAGCCAAAGTCAAGGCAAGCAAAACTAAAACTTTGCTTTTTTAAGTGAAGTAAGCCATGCTGATTATCAGAGCATGGTGGCATCAACATTGCCGTAGCAGAGAATGTTGTTTCAAAGTTGCAGTTAGTGACTCCCCAACCATTTAAGAAGAGACAGAGTGAATACACTACATACTCACCCCATGCATGCTATGAGTTGGTGTGGTATGCAGCAGACAATGGGGCAAGGAAATGTGTCCATTACTATTAGGCCAAGTAACAAAATGATGTAAACAAAAGCACTGTTTATAATTTTAAAAAAGATTACTTTCAGCACCTGAAACTTATTCCTGATCCCAGTGAGCAGATTCCCAAACTGGAAACAAAACTGAGGGGTAGACCTCCATTGCTGATGCAGGATGTTGGGAAACAGTTAAAAAAATGACCTAAAGTCTGAGACTGGAGGGACAGTAATAAATGCCAGGGTGGAGGTGGCCATAGCAATCAGCATAGTGAAAACCAACAATGTACAGCTGCTAAGTGAGAATGGGGGCAATTTAAGTTTTTCTCATTAGTGGGCATGGTTGCTGTTAAACCCCATGGGCTTTTCAAAGGGAAAAGGGACTAAAACTGCTTGACAGATACAAACCAACTTTGATGAACTAAAAGCAAAGTTTCTTGAATGTGTACAAAATGCAGTTGTTCAGAGTTGATACTACCTGAATTAATCATCAATTTATATGAAACTGGAATCAGTTTAGTCCCAGTGTCAGCCTGAACTATGAAGGAGACAGGATCCAAGCAGGTTGATGTGTCAGGGTTAGGAGATACACAGCAGGTATCCATGGTGCTCTCATGTACTGCAGCCATTGATTTATTAGCCCCTCAGGTGATATACAGGGGCCAGACAAGTGCCTGTCACCCTGCTTGTACTTTCCCTTCAGATTGGGACATTACTCAATCTGATAATCACTGGGCCATTGTGGACACGATGGTAAGATATACAGAGAAAGTTTTGGTTCCCTATATGAAATTTGTCATTCAGAAAAATGGACTGCCTAAAGAACAACAGGCTTTGCTCTTTCTTGATTTGTTTCATGCCCACACAACAGATGTAGTAATAAAACACTTTGAAGAACATAATATTATACTGGTATTTATACCACCAGCATGCACAGATTTATTACAGCCCCTTGATGTCAGCATTAATAAACTGATGAAAGACGAAATGAAAATCAAATTCACTAACTGGTATGCTGAGCTGATAGCAAAGCAACTGGCTGAAGGAGTTTGCCCAACCAAAATGAATGTGGACTTAAGAATGACCAGCATTAAAGTAAAACATGCCCAATGTCTCGTGGCAAGCTTTGAGAGATTACGGCAGAAGCGCGAGAGGACTGCCTAAGGGGATTCGAGCAAGCTGGGTTACTGACAGCTGTAATACAGAACATCCAGCTTTATAGTAAGCCTGTCACATGCTGCCACATACAGCCGCAAAATACTGCATTTCTCTGTATTGATATAATGCTGACAGGTACTGACACAGCACAAACAACACAATTCAGAACAGCAGTTTTTTTAATTAAATGGATCATGTATTCAACTAGAAGCTGTTTTTTTTTATTACTGTTTTACTGTTTTTAATTACAGTAGTATCTGGCCACATATGCATACAGTAAATAAAGATTCTACAGTCTGTGTTTGGTGGACGTGTTTATTAATGGGAGATATGAACGTTTATAAATAATTTTATGCTGTAAACCTATTTCTGCAGGTCACACCTAACCCATGAATATAGTGAGCATTTATTTAAAAGCAAAGAACTTGAGTTTTTCAGTAATTTTTTCCTACAAATGTGTTTTGAGGAAGCCTTCCGATTCCCTGACATAACATGCTATACCCCATAATATTAATCCTGTGCATGAGCACCTTCTTGAATTTGAAATACTGTACTGTCTGCTCACTTTTTTAGAAATGTTGTGCCTGTTGTGTGGAACTCTCTTCCACTCCTTTTTCTAGGTGTGGACAAAAAGTTTCCTTCAATTCCAAGGCTGAAAAAAAAGGTATTTTACCTCTCTGCCTAATTGTGCTTGTTTTTGAGCTTTATATTAAGTATGTAATTGTAACACCAGAGCTGTGAGTTTATTAATTGTAAAGATATTCTATTTTTATTTTATTTTTTTACAATGACCAGTTATATGCTGTATGATGGTTTATATGTGCAGCTTGAATTGTGACTTGAACTGGGTCCCCATTGCAGATGAGCTTTGTTCAATGGGAATTAACCCTAAAATAAAAATAAAAATGAAATGAAAATCATGATGTTCTATTTCTTTGATGAGGTCAATGTCCATGTATTCTGGCTGATTTGGTGGCCTACAGTTTAATTCCAGAAATAGATAGTTTTTATTTTTTTTACGGTTAATACTTTTTTTATTGATTTGACTTTAACAAGCATTACATGGAATAGAAATAGATAGTTGAGTTTGCTGACAACCAGCTTAATCCATATGGTTTTGTTTTCAGGAATACTGTTTGGTGCATACTTCCTCTGATGACTGAAAATTACTATTGTAGAGTTCCACCCCTTCACCATTTTTTCCATCTCTATCCTTCCTAAACAAAGGTATATCCTTCCAGATTCTTCCCCCATGAGTCTTCTGGAGTTCACCAGGTTTCTGTTATTCCTATAACTGCTGGGTTATCTAATTTGGCTATTGCCTCAAGCTCCCCAAATTTATTATTCAGTGTGGAGAGGCTTCTGGATGTGGTGTGGCTTCTGACACCAAATGTAGCCAATCCAGATACCTCTGACACTAACTGTAATGAAGGCATAGGTCGGGAAGCATGGGCAGTCCAGAAGAAATTATAAAAATCCACAAGTAGTGGTTTATTATTCTAAATAACATGAAAATACAAAAAAAGAAAATGTACAGACTGGTTTTCAGCATAGGCAGTCCAAAAAGAAAGACCAATTTCTGAGTTCAGAGCTGAAATCTACAGTCCACTAGCTCTCTGTAACATCTGATCCAAAGAAAAGTAAGTGTGTACAGCAGTGGAACTCGATGCTCAGGAGTGGGGGTGGCTACCCCTAAAAAGTCAAACAAAGTCCAAAGACACCTGGTACTCAGAGCTGCTCTCCAGAAAAAGCCACAAACAGCTGCTGTTTTTCAAAAGGTATTTACCTTTATTATTTCATTCAAAAACTCAGTGAGCCTCATACACCCCTCTCAGATGGGCTTTGTCCCCGGTCAACATAGCTCTGACCATCTTAGAGTCCTGATTAATCTCCTGCTTATCTCACGCCCTTTGCTGACTTCAACAGCTGCTATTGCAGTCGATTTTGAGAAAGCATTTGATTCCATCAAATGGGACTACTTGTATCTAATCCTGGCACATCTCAGAATAGGCAAGAGATACTGTATCAATCTAGACTAGAGTACAGGCCATCTACATATTACCTACAGCTCAAGTCACCACAAACTCCATACTCTCCCCCGAGTTTCCACTAGAATGTGGGACCCAACAGGGCTGCTCTCTCTCCCCCCCCTCCTTTTTGTTTTGGCTGTTGGACCACTCGCGAGGGCTATAAGATTACATCCAGACATCACTGGCATCAAAGTGGGGAATACAGAATATACAACCCTTATGTATGCAGACAACCTTCTCCTCTCACTGGCGGATGCTCATCTATCAGTTGCCTCCCTACTACAACTTCTTGACTCCTTTACTGTTTACTCTGGTTTGAAATTAAACCAATACAAAACCGAAATGCTCCACTGAATGAACACTGTACCTAACAGATGGCTGTCACAGCTGGACTTCTGTGGGCTCCCAAAGGGATCACTTACCTGGGGATCATCCTCATTCCTGCCCTAGAGACAATCTGGCAAGCCAATATACACCCCCCCTTCCATAAAGACAGAATTTGACCGATGGAAAATGCTCAAACTCACCCTAGCAGGGAAGATTGCAGCTATTAAAATGGTATCTACCCCTAAATTCTTCTATGTCCTGGCACATATTCCCATCCCACTCCCCAAAACATGGCATGTGGCCATAGACAGACTAATTGGGGACTTCCTCTGGAAGGTTCCAAACTAAGAATCAGTTGCTCTAAACTTCGAGCACACTGGTCTCAAGGTGGCTGGAACCTCCCCTGGCTGGAGGGATACAGGAGAGCCTTCCTTCTGGCCCAAATGGTAAAGTGGTTGCACCTTCCCATCCCATCATCACCACAATAGGTACAACTTGAGCTGGACATCACTGGGACAATACACCCTTCATCCCTCCTTCTCTCGCTGAAAGAAACCAGAACCCAACCGAATAATAGGGAAAACAGAGAATATAAGACCCAAACCTCTCCCAACGGTGGAGGTATCTAAATTCAACTAGTTCTCCACACATGTAAGACTGAAAATGGAACCCTCCCCCTCTCCTCTACCCACCTCTGGCAAAACCCCTCCATCACCATAGGAGGTGAATGGTTGGCCTGGAAGCACTGGCTAGACCTGGGTATCTACAAACTGGGGGATCTCATGGACCAGAGCCTTAATGTTCTTCATATGTTTCAATTTCTGTGGCAGAAATGGGATCTCCCTCAGAAGGAATTCTGGAGGTACCTACAAATCAGAGCAGCACTTCGCTCTCTTCTGGGTCATCCCACCTCCTATCTCACCACATCAGACCTTCATATCTGGCTTCAACACCCCAAGGGTCTCGCAGGGCGAATCTATGCCAAAGTAAGAGACACCCTCCCATCCCAATCTGAGGTTGCAAAGACCAAATGGGAAAAAATGCTCCACCACAACATTCCCATCACCCAATGGGACCAGGCATGGAAGGATACACATAACTGGTTTCGGGACGCCAGATCACGCCTGATGCAAAACAAAATGTCCCATTCATGGTATAACACCCCTGTTGTTCTCACTAAAGCCAAGCTCCTAGACTCCGATAACTGCTGGAGATGCCAAAATGCGGGTGGGGACTTACTACACATACTCTGGTCCTGCCCGCAGCTACAGCCCCTATTGACAGGGAATAGAGGCCTTAGCATCCCAGGTACTCCATAAGCTGATACCCCACAACCTCCTCTTCTTTTTTCTGGGAATTCGAGCCAATCTCCCAAGACTGAACCCCCTTGAATACAGATGGCTAGCCCTTCTGGCTCTCCAGACCAAGAGAGCCCTGCTCTGAAAATGGAGAACATCACCGACTCCTACACTGGAAGAGGTCCTGGCATCTTTTTCTGCCATAGCCAAAATGGATAGGATCTCCCATCTTCAAACATATCAAATGTCTAAATTCCAAATCTGCTGGGCCCCTTACTTGGAATATGTCAACCCCCAGGAGGGTATAGGCTGAATACCCATTACCCCTACAGAAAGCAGTCTGGTTATCAATAGTAGACACTCTGATAGTGAATATAGGTCTTACTAACCTACCCTGACACACCCTGAATAAGGGAGGGATGGAAGTAAGACAAGAGTTGGACTTTTAATGATCCTGCTATCCCTGCTATCTCTCCCTACAAGTAAGGTAATAATGCTCCCTTTCCATATTACAGTACCATGCCTGCCCTTCATATATCTGGTGCTGACCCAAATATACTGCTCAACTTAACATAAGCTTAAGAACAGATTCTTTGGGTATGTTTTTGTTTTATCCTAGACTGAATGCATGATTTTGCAGTACTTACTCACACTATCTGATATCTATCCAATTGCCTTGAAGAGACCTGATACTTACATAGGATCTGTGTGCCTAAGTCCAGCAATTTACATACAAGAAAGAGAAACTCCCCAGGTGAGTAATAATAATGTTAACATCTAGTATATCATACTGCACTGTATTACTTTAACACGTGAGGTATATGTCCCCTGCTAGATTTCTCCTCCCCCCCTTATTCCTTCCCGCATACCCTTCCACCTTTCTATCCCCTACCCTCTTACCCCTCGTCCTCTTAAGTCATAGAGAAATCCTTAACCTTTACAGTACAGTGTGCTACTATCGACATATACTGATCATTCCCTGCACACTGCAACCAAGTGCAAAATGATGTTTGTTTTATGTTTCCTATCCTTGGTTTTCCTCCCCCACCCTCCCTTTACTTTCCCTTCCTGCAAGCCACGTACTTGAACATTTATCTTCTGATGGGGACCTTGGTCCCAATGGTGTATGTTTGTCTTTCTAACTTGAAAATTACAAAGTTTACAACAGCAAAAGCTGAGTGAGTTAGGCATCCATGCAGCATGCACTCATTACCCCAGTACTTACCCTGGAGTTTTCGACGGGGGGAATAAAGACTCTGGTGCAAGCGCTGGGGTTATCAGAGTATGCTGCTCGGATGCCTAACTCACTGAGTTTTTTTATGAAATAATAAAGGTAAATACCTTTTGAAAAACACCAGCTGTTTGTGACTTTTTCTGGAGACCAGTTCTGAATGCTAGGTGCCTTTGGACTTTCTCTGTAACATCTAGTCAGTAAAACACACTGAAGAAACTTGCTTTTATACACTTCAGAAACTTGCCAGACTCTGACTTCCACTAGAGCATTGTGACTCAGAATTTCAGAACCTTGTCAACTTCTAATTTTCACCAGAGAATTGTGACCCAGAGCTTCCAAATCTTGTCAGTTTCTGGTTCCAGACCATTGTGACCCAGATACAAGCTGGCCTCTTTGCTAATAATCTCAAAGAACTGTTCCTGTAATCATCTCAACAGTCACAACTACCTGTATAACTACAGTAGTTTACAAATCAGGGTTCCCAGTTTCATGCATATTTTTTATAACTATATATAAGCAAGGCAGAGACATTAAAAAGGGAAAGAGAAAGAACAGAAAGTAAAGGCATGTAAAGGCAAGAGTTGACTGTGCAGTCCAATAGAAAACACAGAGATAGTAGGCAGAATCCTTGCTTCAATCTCTCTCTCTCTCTCTCTCTCTCTCTCTCTCTCAGAAATGGGACAGGGCCCAGCCTTGTCACATTCAGACTATGCGTTCATTGGTATACATTTCCATTTAATGTTTTAACACTCCTACTGGTTTTAACCTTTATAGTTTAGGTATTCTGGTTATCCTTATTTCTTTCTTTACTGTTTTCAGTTACCACATGTATTAATACCCCATCCCCTTTCCCCGGGTTATTAGTTTAAATGCCTATCCACAAATTTGTCTATCCTGTCATCCAATCTTCTTGCCCCCAGCTTATTCAGGTGGCATCCATCTCTCCTAAAGAGGTCTTTTTGATAGTTAAAAACCTCCAAGTCTGGAATAAATTCATGGTCCTCCTGCTACGCCCAATTTTCCAACCAATGTTATCCTCTTTATTGCCCTTATTTTGACTGCCCCTATTCTGGGCACCGGGAGAATTTCAGACACTAGTACCTTACAGCTATTGTTTGCAAGATATTTCCCCACACCAGCAAAACCGGCTTTATTGCATTCTTCTAATCTGTTGCCAGTATCATTTGTCCCCAGATGTAGGACCACCGCTGGACTGTCTCTAGATCCTTGCAACAAACCATTAATCATATTTTTGATCTCTCCTGTTTTCACACCAGGCAGAAAAGAGACAGTTGGCTTGTCTTTTTCCCTCTGCATATTACACTGGCTGTGTTTCTAATAATTTAGTCTTCAATAACCATAGCATTTTGGTATTTTACCCTTCCTACCACAACTGCTGCATTACCCTCCTCCATTTCTGGGCTCCCACCCCATCCTAGTTCATTGTCATTTGAGGTGGATCGATGGCTTATTATACTGTTCAGCTGTCCCATTGTCCTCCTGACTTGTTAGCAGTTGGAAAGTATTTGATAGAGGTACCTGGAATACCTCCTCAACACTCCCCCTTTTGGATCTTCTTCTGTCAGCTAGTGTCCATTCTGGCCCATCATTCATTTCATCACTGTTATTCCTCTTGCACCTCAGGCTCCCCTTCCATTCCCCTTTTTTACCATACTGAGTTTCATTCTGGTTGCTGATATGTAAGTCACCATAATCCCCTCTGCCACTGTCTTGCACCTTATCAGTGATTGGATTTGGATTTGGATTGAGTACTGCATCATAAATGTAGTCCATATATGTCTCAAGTTGTTCTGTACTTATATTGTCATTTCTGGTCTCCTATAATATATTCAATTCCTCCTCCAGGATATATATATATATATATATATATATATTTATATATAGCACACATATATATATATATATATATATATATATATATATATATATATACATATATACATACTGTACATACACACAGTTGTCACATATGAAATCAGTACCAAGATCTGATTTTGTCCCCCAGATAAACATTTTACATTTGCCACAGAATATTTCTTTTTTACTAATCACCATTTGGTGTGAATGCTTAGTGCAACTTTCTTTCATAGAGACAGAGTGCTTGATGCAATTTGATTTCAACATGTAAAACACAGAGTTTGCAGAGAATTAAGAGAGTTAATCCTGACTACTGCCAATGAGACTTCATGTTATTAACTCAGCCACCACTGATTAGCCCCTTAACACTATTTGTAAGTTATTAAATTCTGCCAGTAAATGCTTTTGCATGCTAATCGTGTAGAGAGACACTGCCTAACTGCCAGACCCAGCTGACATGGTAGATATTTGCCTCTGCAGTGTCTGCCTCCACCTGTGCTTGCCGATGGGTCACACTGCTTCAGAATTAACACAGCGTGACCTGGAAGTACTGTTACCAGGGTTGTGAGGGCCATGTCCAAAAAAGAACAAACTGTCTAAAATAGTGAAAAAGCTTACTTTATAAGCTTTTCTGAGTCCTGCCCAGCCCCTGTTCACATTAAAAATGAAAATAGCACTTACAAGTGCTAGTGTTCGTTTGCCTCAGAGATTTGTAGTCTACAGCCACACACTATGGACTACTACCCCAGCAGCCTTAGCACAGCCCCAATAGAACGAGAGTAGGTAGTTTTTTTTTTTTTTGTCTATTTCTTTTTCTTTTTTTAAGTAGATAGATAGGGTATGGATATAATGTGGTATAGTATTGCCATCCTCAATTTCCCAAACCACAGACTGGCCTCTGCCATGTCTGCCTCTGCCTGTGCTCAATCTTCTACAGCAAAAACACAAAACTTGAGGCAAGCAGGCTCTTTATTTAGTTATTTATTTATTGAACATCAATTTACAACCTTTGAGCCAGAGGCTCATTTACAAAGGTACCTCGTCACAGAGAGGACAAAACAGTACAGACAAGCTTATTCCAATATAGCAGGGTACAAAATTTGGAGAAACATGAGGACATAGAAATGGTTACAATTTTATGGATACAGGATTGAACAGAGCATAAGTAGGTTCAGAATAATTTGTACATCAGGCAAACAGTGGTGGACTATACAGTAATACGCATTGTAGAGACATACAGAGAGGAGAAAAGACCATAGATAGTGATAGGAATAGGTAGGGTGCAGCCACTCAGGGAGTTTTGTCAGAGCAATTGAGCAGGATTAAACTTAGAAACAGCCACAGCCACACGAAGTGAGTAGGTGATTACGAAGGGAGGTTTTAAAACGAGAGATTGTGTGAGCATTAGCGATACTGGTGGGGAGGGTGTTATACCAGGATGGGGCTCTGTAACAGAAAGCCCTTTGTCCTCGTGAGGTTCTTGCCCTCGGTACTGACAGTGTGGTTTTGCAGGAGGTTCGAGTTAGTAATAGTGAGTTTGCTTGGTGGATAGAGGCAGTCAACCCAGGTGGGGACAGACCAAGGAGAGTTTTTTTCAGTTAGGAGGCAGGTTTGGTATCTGAGACATTCATCTAGGTTGAGTAGATGAGCCTGGGCATCTAAATGGCAAGTATGTGTTAGTCTGGGAGCCCCGGTGATTAACCTACAAGCTTTATTTAAAGTGAGGTGGATTTTGTTTAGGGAAGTCTGGTCAGCAGCCCCATAAACTGGCAAACCATAGTCTACTAAGGATAGTATGGAGGACATGACCGTGAGTCAAAGGGCGTCAGGGGGAGACAGTTTTTGTGGCGGTAAAGCATACCCAGCTGAATATTGGAGGCTGAGGCTAGGGCAGAAATATGGGCATGGAATGTGAGGGCAGGGTCGAAGGATATCCCAAGGTACTTGTACGAGTAGTCTTGCTCGAGTGGGAACTTGGAACTAGCGAGGACCTGAAGTGGAAAATTACTAGCTTCATTTTGGGGGTGGGCAAAGAGCATGGTTTTAGTTTTTTTAAGATTTATTACAAGTCTGTGCTCTTTAAACCAGGCTTCAGTGGCATTATAAGAAGATTGCAAGGAGTCCTGGAGGGTGATAGGGTTACTGTCGGAGGCAAAGATAACGGCATTGTCTGCATAACGTAAGAGTTTACCAGCACATGCACCTGGCAGGGAATTGAAATATAGGGAAAAGAGCAAGGGCCCAAGAATGGAGCCCTGGGGAACACCAGAGCAGATAGGGCAGGAGCTGGAGAGTGTCCCATTGATTTTAACACACTGGGAGCGAGCAGACAGGTAGCTGGAGCATCAGGAGACTGGCCCAGTGGCAAAGCTAGTGTGACTGAGGGCATCCAGCAGGAGGGGATGGGAAACAGTATCGAAGGTTTTTAATAAGTCAACGAACACTACACCAGCTAGAGAGCCAAAGTCCAGAGAGGAGTGAAGAAAGTTAGAAAACTCAAGGAGGGCGGTATTAGTACTGTGACCAGCACGGAAGCCATGCTGTTCCAGACAGAGGATGCTGTATTTGGTTGGATACTCTGAGATTTGGGTGGACACTATTTTTTCTAAGGATTTTGAGAGAGGTGAGAGGATAGAGATTGGCCGATAATTACCAGATGGGGACCTATCACCACCCTTGTGTATGGGGGTGACTGTGGCAATTTTCCAAGCTGAGGGAAACTGCCCCAAGCAGAGAGATTTATTGAAGAGGCTGGTGATTGGGGCGATTACCAGATCCAGAACCTGACGAAGGAGACTGGGGTCCAGGGAGTCACTGCCAGTAGTATTGCTTTTTAAGGCCTTGATCAGGTACAGTCTGACTTCATGGGCACTAACCCGGTATAAGTGGAACCAAGGGTGTGTGAGGATAGGGCAGGTGGGGGGGGCATCAAAAAAGTTGTTCGGGAGGACAGGGCTAAGGTCAGTGAAGGATTTATTGAGGTAGTTGGCAATGTGGGCTGGGTCTGTAGAGATAGAGCCTTCAATGTTGATTTGGGAGGGTGGGGGAGGATGTGTGCCCCCATTCAGCTGTTTTATATTGTCCCAGAAGGTTCTGACATTCCAGGGTAGGTGTAAGTATTATATCAAATCCTACAGGTATCCCGTGTGGCCCGCCTTCTGTGAAAAGAAACAACGGGGAGGAGTCTGCTCCAGATAAAGCCTGCCTATATCCAAACCACGTCTGGAGATAATGACTCATTCCCCAAATAATGTTATCAGCTTTTACCACATTTTATTATGCCCCAATTGGTGTCAGTACTGCTAAAATTTGCCTTACTAACGTTTAGAAGGAAAAACCTTCCTGAGGGCAAACAGTTACTACAAAATCAATTATGTACAGATGATAATATTTTAGCACTACTATTATAGAGTCTTGCAAGAAATAGCTATGGAAAACAATACCGTAGAGAAATACAGGATTATGGTTTTAAATGAATGGAATAAAACAACACCCGAATGTATTCCTATTCACTAACACAGCCCTCCCTTTATCTTGCTTAAATACATGTTAATTTTTACATTTAATTTTTGTTCTACTGCACTGGCTCTCTCTCTCTGCTCCCTGAAGGCTGCCCTTTGTGAACAGTGAGCCAGAATCACAGAAGTATCCCCAACCCTCTGAGTAGTGGAGCCCCTTCTTTTAATAGCAACCGTTTAGTGTGGCACTGGAAGACCCTCCAAGGAGGCTGCTCTATCTGTAAATGTCCTATGCTTACTACCCAATTCCCTGAATCCCTTTTTTCACTTTTATAGTATTATCCCTTCACTCCCAAGGCACTGCAATTACATTTCATTTTTGAGACAAAAATAATGTGACCCACCCGAGAACTGAACACAGGCCTGGATTTCTGGATTCCTGTCCAGAAGGTTTTTTGTCAGCTGAGCTGTTTGGCCGGCTGCTTAACTTGAGCTCCTGTTGACCATTTCTTTCTTTTTGTCTCACCTTGCCGCAGCCTGTTTGTGATGGTAGAGGTGATTGTCTATGACTTTCAGATTTATCATTGCATAGAGGAATGCAGGGCTTTTAAAAAATGCGAGATTCGTTCCAGTCACCATATTCTGCTGCAGAAACTACTAACTGCTAATTAAAACTTGAGAGCATGTTATTTTGTACCTTTTTTTCTGGGAATCAGAATACTTAAATGATTAGTGTCAGTGCCAGAAATAGCAGGGGGAAAAGCATGCAGTGTGAGTTGTGGTCTTAGATTTCGGTCATGTGCAGTAAATTTGGCTAAAGAGGTTACAAGACACTGCTTATTCTCTCAATTACAGTGCATGACTGGGCCCTGATATGTAGGACTAAGTCTTTCAAAGCTACTGTTTGACATGAATGAAAATACAAGCAAGCAATGTCCCCTTTGACCTCTTTCTAAAATGTAGGCTTGAAGCAGCTAATAAGCCACTCTTTCAGGCTGTTGAGTTTTATAATTCTGTCATCTTCTGTTTCTAAGATGTCACACAGACATTAAGGAAATTAGTTAAGTATGGAATCAGCTTCAGCATTTGAGCTCAGCCCTCCTAATGTGGTGGTGGGGATTGATAATGTTTGCTCATATGCCAAATTCCAGTGTGCAGTCTGCTGTCATAAGCTGTTCTGTCTGAGACTTAAAACACAATAGATTATTACATTATAGATCTTCACCTTTGACATCATGGTCATATATGCTTTATCCAAGTGGTACTGGTTAGGATTACATGCAAGTGTAGTAATCTTCATTTATCTGTCATAATTCACTTAAGCAATAATGCACGACAGGGTGTGTGTTGTGCTGGGATAATATCACACCTCAGGTGGTTGGACACGAGGCTGCAGCCCGAGTGTGTCCAGCCCCTGAGAAGTGATGTTATCCCAGCATGACACACATACCTGGAGTGCATTATTTCTATTATACAATGGCTCATTATTATAAAAATATTAAAAATATTTAAAAAAACTCAAAACAGTTTTAGAGTATTTTTTGGGGTCATGGCAGCATAGTACTTGTTTAAAAAAATCCTGTTTTTCCTTTGTCCACTAGGTACTGCTGTTCTATAGCAGTGGGTTAACTCTTTAGCCCATGTTTCTCATTTAGTCTCTGCTCCTCCCCCCCCCCAGCTCTGTGCCTCCCTATGTCCTGAATGCTTGTCATAGAAATCCTCCTGGTCCCGCTGCCTACTCTGGGACAAAGGAAAAACAACAACAACAAAAAAAAGCTGTTTTGCAATCTTAATCATGAATATTGCTGCCAGTGGAGGAATACCAGAGAGGGGAGGTTTAGCGTGTGCCAAATAGGTACAAGATGTGGGCACAGGTCACAGTGGAGGATATTAAATTACATTTTTATTTTGATTGTCATAGTAGCGGGAAACTGAGGGAAGGGAGGACCACTCATTTGCATTAAACAATCCCTTGTAGTCGTGGGAGGAAGCAGATCAATGACAAGCCACAGCTGCTCATAGCAAACCATGAACTGCAAGTGCATGCTTCAACTGATAGCAGGTAAAGCTGCTTGGAGTGGCAGTTTTGAAAAAAAAAATGCTCTGGTTTACTGGTAATGCCAGTATGTTTACATGTACATTACTCTTTTGGGGGTGGTGGTGAGTAGTGTGTGAGATGATGTGAGGGAGCTTGTGCCTTGTGTGAACTGATATGATATTAATGTTAAATGGTCATGTGTGTGCCAGGACAAGATACAGTGATGTTGTGCTGGGATAACATCGCTGTCTCTAGGGCTCACTGACCAATCAGGAGACAAAATTATTTTCTTGCCATTGCAAAATTGTGAATACTGTCAGGCAAAAAATAACCTGTAATTGAAGACCTTTGACTAAGTCACAAGTAGCACTGTGTTCTCAGATTGCAAGCTTTTATCATGTGTATTTCATGTTACCACAGATACTGGACATAACAAATTTGTATCATGTCTTTACTCTTGCCCTATGCATCTCCATCTCTGTTCTGTTGTAGAACACATGACTACCATGGAGCCCGCCAATATGCAACACAGTGTCACAGGTTATATACATGACAAAAGGGATTAAGTGCCATTGAAATTACCTTGTTCCCTGCAGTAATTCTGTTGCTAAATACAGCAGTATTCTCTGCATCCAGGCAGGCTCCAATATATATATATCCGGTACAGTCCGGTTCCAGGAAACACTACTCCACCATCACCTCCCTTCTACGCATAACTGACTCTATCCTCTCTGCCACGGACAACAGCCTAACCACAGCCACCATTTTCATAGACCAGGCTAAAGCCTTTGACTCTGTCTCCCACCCACTGCTATTCTGCAAACTTACTTCTTTTGGCTTAGCCCCACCTACCATCGCCTGGTTCCACTCGTACCTCCATGACCAACAACAATCTGTTCAAACAGGTGAAAATCTCTCTACCCCCTCCCTATCTTATCTGGTGTTCCCCAAGGCTCTATACTTGGTCCCATCCTCTTCTCACTCTTCATAAACGACCTTCCCTCCACCTGCCTCTACTCCAATATGCATCTTTATGCAGATGACACTATCATCTTTGTCTTGGGCCCCTCCTATGACAGTATCCTCCCCAACCTCCAAATCGACTTCAACAGAGTCCAATCCTGGTTCCTTGAGAACCTGATTACCCTCAATGCTAAAAAAATGGTCACCATGGTCTTTGGTTCCAGGCAGAAGCTTGCTAACCTCCCAGCACCCCCCAGCAATTACCACCCTGGCTGGCTCTTCACTAGAGCTAGTCCCTGCTTTCAAGTACCTGGGAGTATGGCTGGACAGCCACCTAAACTACTCCTCACATGGTGAGGCCATCTGCATTAAACCCTGGCCCAAACTCGTCATCCTCTACCGACACAAGGCCAGCCTACCCATCCCCACCCATTGTGAGCTTGTATGTAAAACTATCTTGCCTGTCATAGACTATGCTGACATAATCTATGGTATGGCCCCAGCCTCCTCTCTCTCCAGACTTGACACCCTTCTCAACTCTTTCTGCTGCTTTGCCACTGCCTCCCCCAACTCACTCACCACTGCCTACTCTATGCTACACTCTCCATTACCTCGCTGTCCCACAGAAGAACCATCCATAGTACCTCTTTCATAACAAAATACTGGCTTGACTCCCCTACCCCCCTACCTCACCTCCAACCTTTCCACTGCCAACCCCCTAAACTACCCTGTTCACCACAGGGACTCACCCACTTTCCATCTACCCCACCCTCACACTCTCACCAGCCAAGCTGCCTTCTTGTGCCATTTCTCCCTTCTCTTGAACAACCTTCCCACCAACCTTCGCCTGTCCCCTTCTCGTTCTGCATTTATGCAACTCCTCAGGCACCTTCCCACCCCAGTCTGCCCTAAATGCTCCAGTGGTCATGGCAGGCAGCAGAGGGCCCCTCACAGTCTCTACCTATCTACCCTAGTCTATAAGTGTACTCTTGCCTCACTCCATTATTTCCTATGCATGTCAACACATTATAGTTTGTTGGAAATATATTACATTCTTTGTAAAATGTGTGTATATACTGTATGTTCCCCCTCCCCTTTTGTCACTCTTTTTCCTCACTGTACACTCTGTACCCGGGTCACATCTGGAAACAAGCCTCAGCTCAATGTGCCTTTCCCAGTCATCAATTTTAAATAAATAAATAAATGTGTACAAAATACAAAATCACACATGCCCCTAAGATGGTCTATCTGGGTTATGTTGTGATGAACCCAATTAAAACAAAAAACAATTTAAAAGACAAAGAACCTCTGTGCACAAGCACTGAAGCAATGATTACCCCAAAGGGCATTTGGCCATGAAGCCAAGTTTCATGGAAATACAAAATCACACATGCCTCCACAATGCAAGCATCATGGGCTACATATGCAAATCACCACAGAATATTATGCTGGTTCAACTTTAAGCAGAAATGCATGGTGCCGAAAGGCCTCTTGCACAGTTTGCAAAGGGTGCCAACAGAAGACATAGACACGTGTTTCGTCCTACCAGGACTCATCAGTATGCCTCGTCTGTTTGACACCCCAGTGAAATGAACCAGCTACCCTAAGATGGTCTATTTGGGGTTATGTTGTGGTGAACCCAATTAAAACAAAAAACAATTTAAAAGACAAAGAACCTCTGTGCACAAGCACTGAGTATATATATTCATTGCAAAAAACTGTTAATGCATCATTAGGGTTGCAACATCAAAAGTAGGGAAATTCGACCTTAGAGTTCCCAAGCATAAGACTCTACCCCCACTGTGCATGCAGGGACAGGTATGATGGATGTGTTTTAGCATTTTGAACCCCAGTGCTCACCCCATTGTCCTATACTATGCCTATCTTACCTTACTCATGGAATGGGGTGAGCATTAAGGTTCAAAATGCCAAAACACATTCGTCATGTCTGTCCCTGCATGCACAGTGGTGCTGCAGTGTTACACTTGGGAATGCTAAGGCTGACTCTCCCTACTATTGATGTTGCAACCCTAATGATGCATTAATGCAGTTTTTTTGCAATGAATTTCCCTTCTTTTTGATAAAGTGCAATGTAAGTGGTGTGTTGTGCTCCCTTCACATTGCTATGAATACTTAAGGTTCTCCATTTCTTGGAGTGCAAGGCCCTTTGGGCCCTGTGCTACCATATATCCATAAGTGTAGAGACATTGTAATGAACTCTCATCTCCCTGTGGGAGCGCAAGGCCCTTTGGGCCCTACGCTCTCAGCACTGCATAATAGTATGGCCCCCACTCCCATTTTATGCATAATGGTATGCATATGTGGGAGCATGGCCCCTCACTTACACATAACTACAGAGACATACTGCAGGCCTACAGACTTGAAAAGAAATCCTCATAATGCAAATTTGGCAATATCTCTGTAACTATAGTAACTGTGAAAAAGAGTCCACTGCAGTCGTAATCATGAATTGGGAACTTCCACATGTGCTTAGTCCTAAAGGTGGACTAACTGACAAGTAGTGAAAAATCACCAAAAGGCACATTAATTGGCCACGTGCTTGCCACCCTGCAAATTTCAGCCCAAAAGCCCTATTCATTCTTTTGCTATGAAGTGGCAAAGAAATATGGGCAGCACAATTTTATCCTATGGGAAAGTGTGCAACTTCAGGCACTGCATAATAGCATGGCCCCTGCTCCCACTTTATGCAAAATTGTATACATATATGAGAGTGCGGGCCCTCTGAGCCCTGTGCTCCCATTTACACATAAGTACGGACATATACCGCAGGCCTAGAGACATGAAAAGAAACTCTTGCAACACAAGTTTGCCAATATCTCAGTTACTGTAGCAACTATGAACAAAATTCCATTGCTTAGTCTGATGGACTAAGATGCGGGTAGCGAAAAATCTGTATCTTGAACCATTTTCGAGGTAAAGGTGCCAAAAGGCACCATGGCTGTCACAATGTTATCCTATGGGAAATTGTGCAACTTTGGAGTGCTGTAACTATGAAACCAGTATAAACATTTTCACCAAGCCACCAAAAAGCATATCGGTAGGGCAAGGGATTGCCACCCTGCAAATTTCAGCCCAAAATCCATATCCGTTCTTTTGCTATGAAGTGGCAAAGAAACTGATTGTTTGGGGCTGTTTCCAATGTTATCCTATGGGACATTTTCTCAACTTGCTGCACCCACACCGTTAGGAATTTTGGCTTGAAATATTCAGGGTAGAAAGAGGTTACTCTAAGGAACAATTCATTGTTGGTTTGGTGAATAAATCATAATGATTTCAAAAGTTATTATATTTTGAAATTTCAGGTTCTGAGCATGCTCAGTTCATGGTGCACATATATTTTTCCCATAGGCTATAATGGGAAACTATAAACTTTAATAACTTTTGAACAGATTAATATTTTTTCACCAAACCTTCAAAAGGTACTTCTCTGACTCCGGTCCACATATACCCTGAAAAATCTGGACCAGACGGACAAACCGTTCGGGCTGTGGAGATGAGCAAAGAATTTCAAAAAGTTGAGGATTTGTCACACTTTTTCAGAATCTGCAGCTCCGCAACTGCAAATCCGACCAGAATGAAACTTTTGCGATCCAGAGATATATGGTACCACACTTCGCATGCAAAAGTTCAGGCAAATCAGAATAATGGTTACAAAGTTACTAAAGTGCAAAAGTTTGAGTTTAACATAGAAGTGGCTGTGCAACTGAATATATTAATTTTTTTATTTATTTTATTTATTTATTTCGGTCTAGGATTACAAATACCTTTGAGCCAGGGCTCTTTTACAAAGGTTCCACGTCATATGGTACAACAAGACAACAAGGATGACATTATGACAAATAATCACTTATCTATACATATACAAAGCTAGAACTAGGGTTGACAAAGGTAGAGAGGGAAGGGCAGGAGATGAGAGAGTGAGGGAGGGGAAGGGTGAGGGCGGGGCACAGAGGTGTAGTTAGGGGACAGAGCTGCAGTTAGGGGAGGGCTGAGGTGGGGGGGTGCCGCCCGGAAGGCATTATCAAAGAAACAGAGATTAGCAGAGGGTGCCCAGATGTTAGCAAGAGTGAAGGATAGTGACCATCACCCAGATGGTAGAGGTTTGCATAAGGTCAGGCTGGCATAGGTGACAGATGATTCCCCAAATTACCACAGTTCTAGGTGAAAAACTAGAATTTGTTACAAAATTCAAGTATCTGGGAGTTTGGATAGACCAAAGACTCTCCTTCATTGAACATATCGAGGACTTGCTAAAACGACTTCGGCAAAGGCTTGGACTGTTTTTTAGAATCAGCCAATTTCTCACCAGAGATGCCAAGAAACAACTGATCCAATCCATTTTCCTATCATTGGTTGATTACGCTGACTTCCTCTACAGCCAATGCCCCAACTCTTACATGGCTAAACTGGACACACTCTACCATCGAGCATTGAGGTTTATAACGGGACTCCCCTTCGACACACATCACTGCACCCTATATGCGGCAGTGGGATGGACATCACTAAAGTTCAGGCACCACAGAAATGTCGCTCTCTGGACCTATAGAGCCATCTCTAATAAGCTGCCTTACTATATCTCCTGCTGTCTTCCCCTGAGTATAATTGGGAAATACGCGTTAAGAAGTTACTTAGCTATTACACTTAAAGTACCCAAAGCAAAATCCCGCTTCGGCAGGGCAGCCATAAGCTTCGTGCTACCTACCTTATGGAACGATCTACAAAAAACCCTCAAATTAAGCACTCTAATCGGTATAAATGCTTTCAAGATGCTTTATTTCCATACAATCAGAGAAGTATGTAACTGCTTCACCCACTCGGACCCAGTACCGGTGTCTGCACTGGTATATAGCCACGCCTAGACCCAATTTTAAGTACTGACCCCCCCAGCTTGCTCCTCACCAGCCTAATTGTTCTCTCTCTTATCCCCCTGTCTTATCAACACTAGGCCCATCCATCCCCTTATTCTTCCTTTCCCAACCTCGGATAGGAGCTCACTACCCTGGGTTGTGACATCCTACCATGCCCCGTACTTTATAGCATTCAATCCCGGGGCTGACACATACTCCTTTTCTCCATCCACCTTCTCTACATCCAGCTTTACCAACTCCTTTCTGTGCACCGTGCCCTTCTAGCCTTTCTCCCCCTACTTCCCTCCCTCTCTTCCCCCCTACCTTCACCTCTACCTGATGTATATTTTTATTTTTATTTTTTTCTTCCGTTACTTCCTCCTGCAACCTTAGATAACCTTCTTTATCTTCCTATAGACACTTCTATGTATGTAAATACCTTGTAATCTGTACAATATCTGTATAATTCTATGTACATATGAACTTCTTTTTCTTCCTCTCTGTAAAGAGTATTATCTGTATTGCCTTGTAAATACCTGTGTTGACCTGTATATACAATTGTTCATGCTCCACCCAGGTCCATCTTGCAAATGAGCTTCTGCTCAACGATGAATGCCTGGTTAAATAAAGACTTGATTGATTGATTGATTGATTGATTCAGTTATGATCAATGGCAGTCACAGGCACTCAAGGCAGTGAGAGACTTGCGGAGGCTGGATTTGAAGGAGCTAAGCGTGGTGGCGGTGGTAATATCACTAAAGAGTCCATTCATCCAGCTCGAAGCTCTAAAGGCAAAGGATCTTTGACCTTGTGTAGTACAGCAGCGGGGAATTTGGAGAAGCTGTGGCTTAGCCCCCCTGGTGTTGTGGCTGCTGTTTCTGGGTTGTAGGAGGGAACAGACTCCAGGAGGTGCAAGGCCCATCAAAATTTTCTTTACCACCATGCAGGTTTGATATTTTATTCGATTTTCTAAGTACAGCCAGCCAGTTTGGGTATAAAGGTCACAGGTGTGAGTAAGGCATTGAGCACCTGTGATGAGCCGACAAGCCTTGTTGAGAGAGAGGTAGTTACACGTTTGAGTGTAGTAGCAGTGGCAGAGCCATAGATTATAAGGCCGTAGTCAATGGTGGTAATGATGGAGCTCTGGACGGCTGCACCCAGTGCTTCAGGGTAAGGTGTCGTCTGTGTCGGAAAAACATGCCTAGTCTGGAGTTTGCAGCTTTGGCAACATAATTTATGTGATCAACATAGGAGAGGTGTAAGTCAAGGGTGATCCCAAGGTATTAAATGATTGGACCTGTTCCAGAGGGTCACCATGTGTGGTGTTTATGGCGAGGTGGCGATCCTTATACTTATTGTGGGTGCTGCTGAAAATCATGGTTTTGGTTTTTTCTGGTTAAGGATCAGTTTATGCCTTATGAACCAATTCCCAACCATATTGAAACCCTGCTGGAGACTTTTTTGCAACTGATTTGTGTCCTGATGGGATGCAAGAATTACTGCATCGTCAGCGTAGAGTATCATTTGTTCAGTGCAGGAGTCTGAGAGGGTGTTAATGAACAGACTGAAGAGGAGTGGGCCAAGGATAGAGCCCTGTGGGATGCCAGAGTTGACAGGTTTGGTATCAGAGAGCATAATATGCAATCTTTACACGTTTGGAATCGATTTTCAAGGTAGCTTTTGAAACAAGTGACTGAATCAGTGGAGAGACCAGTAGGACTGAAGTTGGCCAAGTAGAAGGCGGTGGTGTACAGTATCAAAGGCCTTTGTGAGGTCAATATAGATAGCTCCAGTAGGTTTACCATTGTCCAGGGAGCTGTGGATAGCACCTGTGAATTCCAGGAGGGCGGATGCGGTATTGGCCTTTTCTGAAGCCATGTTGCTGCCGGCAGAGAATATTATATTTGTCCAGGTAGTCAGTGAGTTGGTCAGCTGCTATATGTTCCAATGCCTTTGAGAGAGGAGGTAGAATAGAGATTGGGCGATAATTGCCATGTATAGTCTTGTCACCCCTTTTATGGATTGGGGTGACAGTGGCTGATTTCCATTTGTCCGGGAACTGGCTGAGGGAGAGGGATAGAGATTAAAGATCCTGGTGAGAGGCCCTAAAACTTCTTCTAGTGTGAGGGATAGAAGCTTGAGATCGAGTGAGTCGCTGCTAGTTCTGGATTTGCATACAGCTTTGGTGATGTACTTGCGAACATCATACCTTTATTGCCTTAAAGAAGAATGGAGGGTGTTTGGCACGGAGGGTGTGGCTGTGGGATGTGGGGGGGTCCTCATCTTTGAAGAAATCAGGGGGAAGCACACTGGTAAGGTCAGTGAATGCCTCGTTGAAGGTGTCAGCAATGCTATTTGGGTCAAGTAATGTGCTTCCGTTTACCTTGATCATGGCCGGTGATGTTTTGGGTTGCATCCCTGTGACTTCTTTTATGTTGTTCCAGAACTCTCTCCCATTTCCCCAGGTGTCGGTGAGGGCTTTCTTGTAGTAGTCGGACTTCTGTTGCCGGATGGATTTAGTGCAGTCGTTACATGCACGTTTATAGTTCTGGATGTTAACTTGTCTACTGGTAGATCTAGCCAGTTCCCACCAGTTGTCACTAGATTTCAGCTTCATAAGGATGTCCGCTGATAGCCAAGGGTTGCAGAGAGATTTAACTTTGCACTTCTTTAGGGGAGCAAATTGGTTGCAGGCTTCATTAAATGTGTGTATGAAGTGGTCCAGTGCGGAGTTGGTGTCAGTTGCCCTGAGAACAGGTGGCCAGTCCTGATGGAGAAGGTGGGATTTGAGGAGTGGTAACTGACCACGATGTAGAGCTCTGCTGTAGAGGGTTTTTGGAGGGTTTACAAAATTTGTTGGACCAGGTACAGCAAACTGGGGAATGGTCACTTAGTGAGTCAGGAAGGACAGTGTGATTCGTGATTCTGGTGGGGTGAGTGGTCAGGATACAATCCAGGAGGGTGCTGGTCCCTGTTTTATAGTTCTTTCTGGTAGGGGAGTCTAGCATCTGTGTAAGATTGGCCGATATGACAGAGTCTCTGATAACCCCGGCCTCGGCTGCAAGCCAGTTGATGTTAAAGTCTCCAAGCAGGATGGCTTCAGAGTCAGGTGGTTGTGACCTGATGAGGACCAGAACCGCGGGCAGTCCTGGTCCTTGCTCTCTAGGAGGAATATACACAGTAACTATTGAGAGAGCCTTATTGTGAGCCCCTAGAAGGATTCTAATGGGAAGAGTCTGTGCCCGGGTGGCCAGGAGGGCAGTATCTTTGGGGTGCCCCAGGAGTGTGTCTGTCAGGTATAGTGCACAACCTCCACCTCTTCTTGATGTCCGATCCAGTTGAAAAACATTGTAGCCTGGTAGGGTGATTGTGTGGTCTGCTACCAAGGGGGTGAGCCAGGTTTCAACGACTGCCAGGATATCAGGGTCGTGTAAGGTTGCAAAGGCTTGGGGTGAGTCAGACTTGGGGAGGAGACTGCAGATGTTTAGGCATATGATTGAGAGAGCACCAGAAGGTCTATTCTGGGTGGACACCTTGGTTTTGCTTTGGCTAGGGTTAGGGTGGATATTTTCTGATAGCAGTAGAATGAGGAGCAGGAGCTTCAGGGTGCCCAGATGTACTTCCTTGAGGGAAAGCTTATATATTTATATATATATATATATATATATATATATATATATATATATATATATATATATGTATATGTAATAGATTACCCACTCCAGGGTGTGCGGTCATGCTCTGATATACACACACGCCTTGGTGTGTGTTCAAGCACCCAAGGCATGCGTATATCAGAGTGTGATCGCACACCCTGGAATGGGTTATCTATCTTATAAAATGGCCACAAATATGGGGGGTGGAGTAGTCCCTGTCTGTATAAACAAATATTTGATTTACTTTTGGTGGTCAAATATTTTTTTTGGGGGGGAGAAAAAGTAGTCCCTGTCTACATAAGTAAATATTTCATTTACTGTTGGTGATCTGGTTGATGCTGTGTCAATTGTGATAGGTTTTATGTTATATGTGATATTTATCTGGTTGATCCTGGCTTGATTTGTAAAGAGAAAGTGGTTTCAAACAATATCTGGTTGATCCTGTAATTTTCACCTTTATGTTTTAATGCTAAGCACTTTCAGTTTCATACTTTTACCATGGCATGACTGAACAATCTTAATTCTGGTGATGGATGTGTTGCCAGATGTTTAAAATAAGGTATTTTGTCTTAAAAAAGTATGTAATTCCCTTTTGTACTTCAGGTTAGTGAGATTTTTGTAAGCGAAGCCACCGACTGTACGGAGAGGAGAGTGAGCAAGTCAGCGGCTTCAGAAGGAAGAGCGATAAAATAGGAAGGCAGCGTTGCTATAGGAACGCTCCCTCCCACTTGTGTCTTCCCTTCTGAAGTCACTGACTCACTCGCTCTCCTCTCTGCTCTCTGTGCAGTCAGTGGCTTTGCTTACAAAAATCTCACTAATTTAAAGTGCAAAAGGGAATTATATACTTTTTTTTATGTATTATTTCTTCCAGAGCTCCCAGCTTGCAAGCCTGCCTTCAGTTGTCCCCCAGCGCTGCCCCGAAGGTTAGACCCCTCCCTTGTGCACCCTATGACTTACCCTTCATGGCAGGGTGGTGGGGAGTGACTCAACCCACCCCAAACGGATCCATGCCAGGGAGGTGCCTTCTCGGAGTTGGCGCTGCGGGGACCACTTCATTCTGCTGGAGCTATTTTTCCACTTTTCTCCCATTGTGTGGGCGGGGGCATGCAATAGCCTGCGGTGAGGCGCTCTCCTGGCGTCTGCCCCATCTCCCTCCCCTTCAGCTGTAGTGTCAAGCACGCTGCCCCCCAGCAGCCGCTAGGGGTCAGTGGAGCGCTAACAGCTAATGTCCCCCCAACCCGGAGAAGGAGAGCAGTTCAACGGATGCTCGATCCTTCTCCTTCCTGCCAACCCCCGATGACCCGTGCTCGTTCCTGAACATGGGTCACCGGCATGGCTTGAGTTAAGGCATCCAGCGCCTCAGCCCTCAACACCACTGGGCCGGTGGAATTATATACTTTTAAAAGACAAAATACCTTATTTTAAACATCTGACAGCACATCCATCACCAGAATTAAGACCGCTCGGACACGCCACACTAAAAGTATGAACATGAAAGTGCTTAGCATTAAACCACAAAGGTGAAAATAGCAGGATCAACCAGAATTAAGACCGCTCGGACACGCCACACTAAAAGTATGAACGTGAAAGTGCTTAGCATTAAACCACAAAGGTGAAAATAGCAGGATCAACCAGATACATTTTTTTTAAAATATAACTTTTTGTTGAAAAACTAAACAAAATTATGGCAGGATGTATACAGTGTGGGAGAGGTATATATATTTGCTTATGGCTGTGGGTGCTCCTCTTTGGCAGCCTGTCTGTGCCAGGTATGTGTGTGGCACCCTGTGCCAGGTGTGGAGTGATCTCACTACTTGTGAGAAGGATGTGAGGGCTGGAAGGAGCTGGAAAGTAGTTCAGGAGTGCGGTCATACTGGCAAGTGTGCGGTTGTTGTGAGATAATGCACAGTCATGTGACCTGTTTTATCCAATCAGGGAACTCAATTTTGAGTGATTTCCCTTTTTTTTTATCATACTTTGATTTTTGCATCTCTGCAGCACTCCAGCCAGGGCATCCAGCTGCTGGCCCCCACCGACCCAAAGGGCAGCAGGCTCACTCGATATACGAGGGTCCTAGCATGGCCGTCACTGGACCCCCGGCGCAATTCCACAACAGGCCTCCAGGTCAGCAGGTGTGTGGCCATCAAGCTGCTCGGTCGTGCCCAGCCCTTTTTCCACCTTGTTTTTTTGTCCCCCAGAGCCGGCAGTGCAATGACACACGCACTTACACAAGCGTCTTGCCAAACTCCTCCCCATGCTGGCGCCACATCTTGTGCTTCTGCAGGTCTTCACCAGGGGCCGCCCAAGCGCAACGCAACCCCACGAGCCCACCCCAGAGGAAAGAGAGCAGTCCTAGGATGCTCAATCCAACCTCTCCCCTACCAGGCCCTGGTGGCCCGAGTCCGTTCCCGAACCCAGGTCCCCGGTGTGGTGTGAGGTGTGGCGTCCAGCGCCTCAACCCTCAGTGCCAGCGGGCTGGCATGGTGATTTCCTTACCCATTTATATATATATATATATATATATATATATATATATATATATATATATATATATATATATATACTTTCGAGACAAGTATTACATTATTTTCTCTCTTAGCACCTGCTCCAGCAGCTCAGGGAACTCGCCAGCACCTGATTCACTGTGAACCGAATTCACAGGTATGGGAGTCTCAGCGCTCATCCACAGGAATTCGAATCCGGCGCTTGATTTTTTTAACTGACTCCTTTTTATTTATTTATTTATTAAAGTTTAGGACTTACAACCCTTTGAGTCAGAGTCTCATTTGCAAAGCCTTTGCATCAAAAATAGGAGCTACAGACAAGGAGGCAGTAATACAAGCAAGGTATACAAGACTTAGTAATTACACCAATGAGTTACTTACAGGGTTAAAGGAAAAAACGGAACAAAAACACTCATTTGCATTACCCAGTTGGGTAACCAGTCATCAGCTGAGGGGAAACAGTGTCAGTGGCTCAGTAGGTAGCACACTCGCCTCTGAGGCCAGGAGATCAGAGGGTAGTGGGTTCAGTTCCCACATCTGGCACTTGGGTTAATATCCCAGAACTGACATTGTAGTGCAGCATGAGAGGGGTGCTGCACTTCTGAGGTGCCATCTTTTGGATGAGATGTTAAACCGAGATCCCATCTGCCTGGATTGGTGGTAGTTCAGGTGGATGTTAAAGATCCCGTGGCACTTATCGAAAAGAGTAGGGGAATTTTTTTTTATTGGAGAACAAAAACAAATACATTAAGAGTAAATAACAGACTGAACATAATACAGGGGGAAAAACAAAAATAAAAACAAAACAATATATGTAACAATAAATCAGGAAAAAAGGAAAAAACGATAAATTCATCCTACCCAGTCAACATTATGCCAAAGAAAAGTACCTATGGCTTCCCCCAAGGTATGGAATTCGTAGTCATAGAGAGTGTCCAATTCTTCCTGTATATGAAAAAAACCTCCTGCAACTGTAAAATTTTATTTTGAAGCACTCTCAAACACCTAGCCTGCCCAATACGCCATTTAAGACAGGCCAACAAAACAATTACTGTACTCTTGTGCCATTTGTGCCATTCTGCTGGAATCTGTCCTAAAACCAAAATATCATAGGTAATTAAACCAAAAAGTGGTTCTCCCCACCAGTGTGCCAGAGCATACCAAAAATTTTGAGTAAGGGAACAGTCAAAGAATAAATACTGCATCGTCTCAAGCTGCCCCTGGCAAAAGTGCTCCTGACAAATCCTGTCACTTAGCTGCTTGTGCTTATGATTAGCCCTCACGTTAAGCTTTTGATGAGCACACAGCCAAACTACATCCTGCATTTTCTGTGGAATTCTAGGTTCTATCACACTCGTTAATAATGAAACCGTGTTTATACAAGTGGGAACAGAAAAAAGGGGATCCCCAAAATAACAAGAAGAAACAACATAAATGTAAAAGGATTTCCGCTCATGAGAAACAAACCAGCTGAGCTCCACTTTCCACAATCTAATATATTTCAAAGTTTGCTGAACATATAAGGGAAGTTGTTTACCCGTAGGATGCCACTTTCCCCGTCCCCAGGCCATTAAAAAAGGGCGACCCCACAGGGACATACACATGCGACTAATTTCATCTTGCTCTAACAACATAGGCCTGATCGAACTATAAAAAAAAGTACCAAAAAATTGAACGACAGGATGTATCATACCCAGTTCACCTTCACTCCTGGGTCTGTATGTGTGTGCCCTCTTCACAGGGTTCAAACAACTGCCCCACAGCAGCTGAAAAAAAAGACTCAAAATTTTGGAATGCATACTAAACGGTAATGGAAAAATACGAAAAATAAACAGAAAAAGAGGAGCAATATAGAACTTTAACAAAACACTCGTTTTTTTCTGTGTCATTTTCCAAGACTGCCATTTTTTAATCTTGTGAAATGCTTTATCATAAACCATGTGTCAATTACCCTGTACTGACTCTGGAGAACCAAAATATATACCAAGAAGTTTCAATTTAGTGACAACAACCAGAATATCAAAAATACTGATACTAGGGGCCATACCTAGAGGCAGTAATGAATACTTAGAGGTATTAATTTTAATTCCATTGCTAGTTTGTAAAGAGTTTAAAAAAACAAGGACTCACTTTCCAGAATCAATATCAGTAATAGAGCAAATACAATTATCCGCATAAGCCAAAATTTTAGAAAAGGAATAGCCATCTGAAGAAACAATAGCCAAAATATCATCATCCATTTCAATGGAACGCAACAAAGGATCTAAACCAAAAACAAACAACAACGGTCTCAGAGGGCAGCTCTGGCGAACTCCAACCTGATAAGAAACAGGGACACCCAAATGTCCATTAACCAAAGGCATTACCCTTGCTGAGCTATAGAGAGTCTGAATTAAATCTAAAAAATGACTAGGGATAGCATAATATGCCAGAACAGCCCAAAGATAATCATGGCGTATGGCATCAAAGGCTTTCTCCTGATCTAGGGCTAACAAATAGCCAGGTAGTCTATTTTGAAGACCTTGATCTATCAATTCCCTAACATAGACTAAATTCTGGGAGATGTTTCTGCCAGGAACAGCACAAGATTGTGTGGAAATTAACAATTTGTTGGCAATCTTAGAGAGACAGTGATTTAAAATATTAGCCAGAATTTTATAGTCTGAGGTTAACAAACTCAATGGTCTCCAGTTTTGTAAGAGAGTGGGATTTCCTTTTTTATATAAAAAATCATTACACCATTTGTCATACTAGAAGACAGTCTTTTTTCTGCTCAAACAGCTTGAAAAACAACAAGCAACCATGGTGCGAGAATATCTAGATATGTTTTATAGAATTCATTCGGCAGGCCATCTACCCCTGGTTTAGTACATGTAGACAAATGGCCTATGGCCTGGCAAATTTCATCTAAAGAAATAGGGGACTCAAGTACTTCAATTTCAAGAGTAGAAAGTGACAGAATTTCAAGATGGTGATAAAAAGGATGAGAAAAATCAGAACTGGGCTTTTTAAAAGTCTGTGTAACATAGAACTGAACTATAGTCCGTAAACCTCTGGTATCATGGACTAATGACCCCTCCAGAGACTGTAAAGCAGACATACACAAGTGTGGCAATTCCTGATCAGAAAGATCTAATGGGTTGACTTGCTCACGAGTACCAGTAACAACATATTTTTGTTGATATCTATACCTTCATTCTCGTGATTTAAGAAAGTCAAGCATTTTTGCTTTAATAGCTAAAAACTGTTGGCGCTGAGTACCTGGTGAGGAGCATGCCTGCGACAACAACTTAAAATACTGTGCTCTATAACCCAGATATGTAAGATAGCAATTCCGGGATTTAGTCCGAGAGATCTGAAAAAAAAGTATCTTTAGATCATTTTTTGTGTCTTCCCACCATTCCAGTGGACTATCATACAAAAAGGCAATATCTGACCTGATCGAAAAAAAGAATGTATCTGCGAGGAAAGATCCCCATCTTGTAATAAGGACGTATTCAATCTCCTATAAGCACGTCCCATCAGAAGTTCTTGAAATAAGCCAATGGTCAATTTGAGAATTAAATGATCAGAACTTTCTAATGGTAACGTCGTAATGGTAAAACAAGTAAGTCTCCCGGACAAAAACCAAAAATCTATCTGTGAAGAAAGAGTCCCTTTATAAAAAGTATGCTCTGGCATCTGTTGCAATAAATCATAAGCATCCATTAGAGTATCACTTTTTAAGACTTGCAATAAGGCATAAGTATCACAAAACATCTTTTGAGTCTTACAGCCCCAATCTCGAGCAGGTAATCCACAATTAAAATCACCACCCTACAGGACCAACTTTGAAGTATGCAAATATGGAGAGATACAATGAAACAAAGCTAACCTGTCAGCCTTAGATTGAGGGCCATAGATATTAATAAGGCTGTATGCACAATGATAAACAATAATGTCCATAAGCATAACCCTACCAGGTAGAATGTTCAAGACTTGTATTAGTATAGTACTATTGCAATATTAGAAAAAAATAATACATCCAAACCATCGCACACATCTTCTCCCAGTGACCAAAAGGAAGCACCCCATCGCCAATCTTGTTCCGCTTCCTTTATGCCTTTCAGGGAGCCCAATCTGGTATCCTGTAAGAGGATGATAGAACCAGAATGCTCACTTAGGCTGGCAAAAGTAAGACATCGTCTTGATTGGGATTTAATACTGTTTACATTAACAGTAATAAAAGAAATGACCTTTGCCAGAGGAAAAAAAGGAGAAAATCAAAGACTAGAAATGTCATTTCCTTTTTTTCCTCTTTTTCAGTTTGGGTTTTTCCTTAACCTCTGAATCAGGGGAAGGGTCCGGAAGTGAGGAGGTAACCGAGGAGAAATCAGAGTCCACCCCATCATCATCTCCCTCATGATCCAGTAAGGGAGCAAAAGGATTAGAAGCTATAACTAGGTCAGTCTCTGGACAAGAGGAAGGGGCTGCAGGACCAGTTTTGACAGACCTAGATCGAGTAACCCTTTGAAAGGGGAAGTCACTCTGCACTCCCGGGGGGAGGCATACAAGGAGACTCCTGCTTTCCCATAGGCACACTAGCCCAGAGAACATCAGAAGAAGAGACTTTCCTATCAACCAAGGGAAGAGCCCCTTGTGCGGCGTTCATAGGAGAAGAAGGGGGAACAAAATTAGGGTCAGCACTCACACCAGTATTAGAAGGGGAAAGTGGGACCAGGGCAGTAGTATCCATGTGTTCTAAAACTGGGACCTGAATTGTCTCATCTTCAGCAGGAGCTGAAGAAGGGGCAGAGGACAGGTGGGAAACATGAGCAGGTAAATCAGGGCGCAGAAGTAAATCCTGTATCTTCTGATGCTCCTTTTGAGCGTTAGCAACATAGACATCTTGTTCAGCTCTAAGAGCAGGATCAGTCTGATTATAAGAAGCCCAAGAGCAAGAGCGTAAAGTGTGGCCCTGCTCATCACAGAGGTTACACCTCATTGGACACCTGCAATGATGAGCCCCTATGTGACCTAAATCACCACAAAGCCCACACTTTTGTTGGTCACACACATTGCTTAAATGCCCCAAAGCCCCACACTTATAACAGGCCCTTGGTTGTCCCGGATAAAAAAAGAACACCCCTGTCCCGTCCTAAAAAAAAAAAACAGTTAGGTAGGTGTTTAGTTAACCCATTCTCCAAATGCAGATCAATTAAATAATGCCAACCCCCTGTCCAAAGATGTTCATCGTCAAGAATGGGTTCAGGGGGGCCTTTAACAGTACAGTGGTGCTGTAACCAGTAGGTTATACAGTATTGTCAACATTAACCCCTTCATTTTGAAACAGAATTATAATTTTCTTAGTAACCGGTTTAGTCAAAGGAATAGCTAAACAAGGTTTCCATAAAGGAGTGCTTTTTAAAGCCTAATATTGTTTCCAAAACATGTCCAATCCTGCTGTATGCTTGAAACTGATGTCAAAAATGGTGTCCCCAGGCATATGAATTAATGTATAAATTTCATATGCGTAAAACCTCAGACTTGTTTTCAACAATTCCCATCCAATGAAAAGTCTATTAGGAATGTCATCCATCGATCCCCGAAACTTCAATCGCACTGCATTAAGTCTGGTGGCAGGCTCATTCAACAAACCAAAAGTGGCAGGAAATAATTTCTCATTTTCCTTGTCATGCCATACAGATGAGGTGTTGTTGTTCTTCTAAGGTACAGGCAACAAAGGAGTTGCAGGAGTAGATAGTTGGGATGCTAGGCTTTCAGGTAGGGCCTCAGAATGGGGGAAGGGGTCAGAGAGAAGTGGCAGGCCATCATCTTCCAACTGCCTAATATTCTCCATTACGTCTTGACTGGAAACAAGAGAAACAGGATCAGATTTGTCGTTAGGCAACTGACCTGGAGGAAGTCCTGAATCTGCAGCTGGGGATAAGAGAGCTATACCCCCGCCATTTGCCATATTTGCATCCCATGTCTTCCCATTAGGGGATTTTACCCACCCCACAGCTTCTAAGGCTGCAGCTACCCACGTAGCAGGGGCTTCTGAGTCCCTATTGAGTAACAACTTAGGTGGTGTAAAAGCAGGCTCATTCGCCGTTAAGGAAGGGGACACACCTCCTTCAGGTACCGCTTTGCTGACCCCCCCCCCTCGGGAGCGGTTGGTCTTTGGAGAGAGGCCCATTCAAAAAATCTCCACATTGGAACCATCAGCAACAACAGTTGAGCTACTTTAAGCAGCAATCCCCACAAGGTCAGTAAAAAGAGACTGTGAAACAGCAGTAGAAGGTACCGCAGACTCACCCTGTTCTGATCGCAGCGTAATAGTAGTGCACGAAGGATTGTCAGGCAACTGCCCTGTGGAGACCATGGCTGGATTCTCCGAAGAAGATGCTGGTGCAACAAGGGAATGCAACCCTTCCTGTTCTGGTAAGCCGAGCATCCATCAGAGTCTGCTTCAATTCCGCAAGCAAGAAGTTCCGTTGGCGGTCTAGCTCCGCAAGCCTTAAACGAATGTCAGCAACAGGAACAGCCGATAAGGACTCTCCCTCTTCCAAGTGAACCCCACAGGAGTCATCTGCAGCAGGTAACTGTACATCAGCCATAGTATCAACCTGGTCCATATCCACATCCAAAACCGTCCCGATCACGGCGTCCATCGGGGGCTGAGGAGGTGATAGGCTCCTCAGCCTCCCACACATCTGGCTCTTCCAAAATCTCCCACACACTGAGGAGAAAACACAAAGACACAGCACCCTCTGTCACACAGAGTAGTGGAATTTTCCTGGTATCCTGGCCAAATTTCCCCTCATTCAATAAAAATATCACCAACAGCTTAATCTGGTTCAATTTCGGTCACTTAACATCTGTATCCCCCCCCCCCAGTCACCCCTGAAAAAGGAACTTCTAGGCCCAGTGGGCTTACTGGGTCAACAAAATTCAACAAACAAACAAACAAACAGGATGGCAATCCCAGAGATTTTGTCAGATACTAGGTGGGGGGAGTTATACATGACATACATGGGGCAAGTTTGAGTACTGAGGCTACTGGGTTAGTCATGGTTGGTGGGGACAAGAAGGCAGTCATAACTACAGGAGGCAAGCAACAGCTGTCGTAGTTGAGTCCCAGCCTGGGAGTGTCCAGCAGAGTGGAAGGGAGGGCATTCATCCATAGTGGGGGCTCTATAATTAAAGGATCTTTGCCCAGTGGAAGTTCTAAAAAGGGGGATCAGGTAGGCAGCATTGCTGGAGTATCTAGTGAATCTCATTCTATGGGATGGTATTAGTATAGTAATGTTGACACTTGAGCTGAGACAAGTCCAAAGGCTTTCTTTTTGGCAAGAAGGCTGGTGTGGTAGCGGAGATGCCCCTCAAGATTTTACCAGGAGGTTCACTGGTAGAGATCACAGGTATGGGTATATCTGTCACAACCCACTACTAGGTGACAAGCTTTGTTTAGGGCAGTCTGGATTTTATTTAGGGCAGTACTGGAAGCAAACCCATATATGACTAGGCCACAGTCGACCAGAGGGAAAACAGAGCTAGATACAGCCAGCTTAAGAGCTGTCTCCTGGAGACAGGAGCAAAGCCGATAAAGTAAACCAATTCTGATGTTTACAGCTCTGCAGGTGACAGAGATAGGCTCATGAAAGGAGAAAGCTGAGTCTAGGGTGATCCCCAAATATTTAAAACTGGGGACCATTACGAGGGGCATAGAGTTAGAACTGAGAATGAGGAGGGGGAGGACCTGTTTTTGTTCTGAGGGTGTGTAAATGGCATTACATTGGCTTTCTTATAATTGAGAACCAGTTTATGATTGATGAACCAAGACTCAATTTCAGCGAAGTTCTTCTGAAGGTTATCCTGCAAGGAAGAGGGGGTCCTGGTGCCAGCAAAAAAATGACCACATCATCTGCATATAGGAGGAGTTGTCTGGTGGAGAGAGTTCAGAAACATGCTAAACAGTAGTGGCCCAATGATTGAGCCCTGGGGTACCTCAGACCTGACTGGGGGGAGGAGACAGTGCGAGGTTTAGTTTCACTTGTTGAGATTGGCCGGAGAGGTAGTTGGAGAACCAGGCGGTGGCTTCCTTGGATAATCCAAGTGACAGTAGGGAGTCAATCAGCAGGGGGTGGTGAACAGTATCAAAGGCCTTAATCAGGTCAACATAGACAAACCCAACTAAGAGCCCCTGATCAAGGGCATCATGGATAAAGGTGATATATTCCAGGAGGGCAGTAGTGGTGCTATGGCCCTTCCTGAAACAGTGCTGTTTGGGACATAATAGGCTATGTGTGTCAAGGAATTGCGATATTTGGTCAGTAACAGTCTTCTCCAAAGTTTTAGATAGGGATGGCAATATGGGAGATCGGTCTGTAGTTACTAGCTAAGGTTCTGTCTCTAGTCTTAAAAATTGGGGTCACCATGGCTTGTTTCCACTGGGATGGGAATTGGCCTAGGCATAGTGACAAATTAAGAATCATGGTAAGAGGGGTTAGGACAGATTCCAGGGACAGGTTGAGGAGGTAGAGATCTAAGGTGTCAGCGCGATGTCTGGATTTTCCTAGGACCTTGGATAGGTATTTTCTGGCTGTACTCCATGAAATAGACTTAAAGTGAAAGGGGGCATTCCAGAAGGGGGGGAGGCCGGAGAGGGGGACGAGGGTGTGGAGAAGAAGTCGGATGGGAGGATGCTGTCAAGGTCAGTGAACGCAGGGTTTAAGGTGCTGGCTATTAGCTCCGGATTCTGTGTGGCAGTTCCATGGACTTGAAGGAGGAGGATAGGAGGGGGAGAGAAGGATTTACCATTCAGTCTATTAATGGTCTCCTAAAATTTGTGTCCACGACCCCAAGAGGAGGAGAGACTAACCTGATAGTAGGCAGCTTTGGCCTGCCATATTGCACGGGTACAGACATTTCTAGCTGCATGATGATTTTGTCTGTCAGCTGCTAAACCTGAGTCAAGAGCTTTATGCCAAAGGTTGTCTCGGTGCCACGTGCGATTTAGTAGGGACTGAGTGATCCAAGGAGAGACAAGGTTTTTGATAAGTTTTTTGACTGGGGGGCAAAGATGTCACAGGCAGCATTGAAGGAGGAAATGAAGAAAGCTAAGGCTTTGTCCACTGTGGTTGCATAGTAGAGGGGAGACCAATCGAGATTAGATGGGTAATTTTTGCAGTTAATCTTTTTATTGAGGAAACAACATAACTGTTACAGTAGGTAAAAATACGTCAGAAAGACAATCAATACTGCATTTAACTTCGTATATAGCTATACATTTTGCAGTATGTGAATACGATTAGTTTTCATAGAGAAGACGCTTAGCTGGTAATTTTCCTTTTACAAGTTGCATTGCTAGGAACATTACAATGAGGATACAAGGGCTGACAGGCATACTTATCCAGGCTCTACAATATATCACTCCTTAAACATGCAGCTGTTAAATTCAGGGGGGCTTTAACAACTCTTTTGCATTAGATACCAAAGGTATAGAATGAGAATGGGAGTCCTGACCTAGATATGGTGCCCATATTTCCAGAAAAGCTGCACTCATTTTTTTAGCAAAATGGATATGACACATACGAGAGACTAAAGAATCCAATGCTACTAACCACACTTGGAATGGTGGAAGGCATGAGGTCCTCCAATTCATAAGAATGAACCGAAGGAACTCAACAGATGCCTGGGTGAGCCATAACACCTGTAACTGTGACAATGACCATTCATCAGATGTTATACCAAGTAACCAAAAGGAAGTGGAGTAAGGCAGGTTACAGGCTAGGGTAGTTGAACAAAACTGCTGTACTTTACTCCATAAGAGTTGCAGGGGTTGACAGCTCTACATGATGTGAAGGAGGTTTGCTGCCGGCGTTTGGCATCTCCGACATAGGTCCTGATTGGACAGTCCCATTTTATGAAGCTGTAAGGGGGTTTTATACCACAGGTGAATACTTTTATTTTTAATTAGGAGGCTCTTTTGATCTACACATGCTTTGTGGGCTACTTTCCAACAATTGAACCATTCCTGAGGGGTAAAGGAAGTTCCCAACATCCTTTCCCACCTTGCCTTGGCTGTTAAAGAGGGATCCGGAGCAATATCCCTGAGCCAGCCTTGAATCCTGCCCGCTAACCCTTTGTTTTGTTGGGACCACAATGATAGAGGGAGCTTATCTTTGAGGGGCCCGGGCCGTGTCCCGAACATCATGCAGTTGCATTTAGCTCTGGCCCAGGTATTATATAGATTGTGAAGTTGTAAGTATTGCCAAAAGCATTCAAGGGGCAGGAAGTGAGAATCCCTCAAATGCTGGAAGGAGACAAAAGTGTTCCCATCCTCCTGAAGTAGGTCCTGAAATGTGAATATCTGGCAGACTGTCCAAACTGGCCAGTCAAAGGGTTTCTGGTCAGTTTTCAAAAATGGGTTATTCCACAGTGGTGTGCATATACCAATACTCAAACACCTGTGGCTACTTTTACCCAAGGAGTGCCAAGCCTGGTGGCTAGATCGGATGGTTAACCACTCGTGTACGAATCTGTGGAAGGGGTGGCCCAAAAAACAAAGGGGAGAGATATTACCCAGAGCAGCTCTTTCTATTTCTACCCATGCTGGGCTAGAGGAATGCTTATTTAGGCATTTACACAATTTAGCTACCTGAAATGCCTGAGAATATCTATTAAAATCAGGAAGATTCCATCCCCCCCAGTCCAGGGAGCTCTTAACTTCTCTCTACTGTATTGAGTTTTTTTTGTGCCCCACAGAAACCTACTCATGAGCATGTGAAGTTTTGCACCCAAAGCCTGGGGATGCTTATGGGAAAGTGGGAGAGCAGATAATACACTTTAGGGGTGAACATCATTTTTAAGGCAGCTATCTTCCCTGCCATAGATAAGTGCTGTATGTGTATGTGCCTCAGGACCTCCTTGTGAATAAGCTTGCTCAACGGAGTTTTTCATGCAATAAACTTGAACGTGAAAAACTTATACTTGAAGTGCAGCTGCTTCCAACATATGACGCTATGGGACAGTTAGGTCCATAGTGGCATAAAGTTTTTATATGCCATTGAGGAGGTCTACAGATATTATGATCCCTAAATACTTAATGTCTTGGCCAACCCACTTTAAACCCAAATTCTTAATCGTCGATGAGGATGTGTGGGGGTTAAGAGGTAAGATCTCCGATTTTGTTTTGTTAATCCTAAAATCAGATATATTCCCAAACTCAGTAAGGGTATCAATAATGGATGGTAGGCTCTCTTGAACATCCCCAGTTAGGCTCAGACAATCGTCCGCATATACTTTTGTATAATATTCCTGATTGCCCATCTTTATACCATGTATTTTTGGGTGAGTGCATATAGCGGCTGACAGGGATTCCATAGCCAGAACGAACAATAAGGGCGACAGGAGGAAACCTTGTCTAGTGCCCCTGTGAAGCTGGAGGGGGGGGCATCATAGAATTAGTTAGTATTTTGCCTACTGGAGACTGATATAAAGTACCTATCCAGGAAGAAAAGTACGGTCCTATATTAAACCAATTCAAGACCGCGTGCAAAAAATTCCACTCTACCGAGTAGAAAGCTTTTTCAAAATCAATTGTAATTAGTGCTGCAGGAGTGGGAAGTTTCGCCGCTGCCTGAATCGGAGTAACCAGGGCTCTGACATGATCTGAGCTGTGCCGGCCTCTAATGAACCTCACTTGCAAATGATGTACAATATCCAGTAATACCTTTTCCAATCTCGCAGCTAGAGCTTTGGTTAATATCTTAGCATCCACATTAATTAAAGAGATTGGCCGATAGTTGCTAGGAAATGTCTGGTCCTTCCCCTCTTTTGGAAGGACTGTAATCACCCCATCTCTCATGGAGTGAGGGAGTTCGCCCTTACCTTGAGCTTCACTTAGCATTTCCATGAGAGGAGCTATTATTTCGGAGTATACCAGTTTAAAGAAGTTGGCTGGAAATCCATCACTTCCGGAGGCCTTGTGTGGGGCCATGCTCCAAATTGCCCTACCCAATTCCTCCTTTGAGAGCGGTGCATCCAAATCTAGTTTTTGGGATTCTGTCAGGGCTGGCTGTGGCAGGTGATCCATGAATTTATGAAACCGTACCTCGTCCCGTCTCACATCAGAGGTATATAAGTCTTGATAGAATTTAACCATGGAGTCATTAATATCTTTCTGAGAGTATACTAATGTCCCCCCCCCCCGAGTTATGAAGATTTGCTATGTGTCTATCTGCTTGCCTTCTTTTAAGCCTATAGCCGAGAAGCTTGCTTGTTTTCCCCCCCTCCGCCTGATACCGATGTTGGGTACACTTGGTATTCAATTCTGCCCTCCTGGTCATAATCATATTAAGTTGGAGTCAATTCTGTTCATAAGCAATTATTCCGAAGCCTCCCCGGGTTGTGCTTATATTCAACCTTGAGCTGCTTCAGTCTACTCTCGAGCTGAAGCATTTCACCCTCCCTCTGTTTTCTGTGATGAGTGGCAAAACTGATACTTTGGCCCTTCATGGTGGCTTTATAAGCTTCCCAGATCATTGCGGCAGACGAAGATCCAGATGGATTCAATTGAAAACATTTTCTTGTTTCTGCTTTTACAAGGGACTGGAAATCTGCATCTTCCAGCAGGAGGGGATCCAGCCACCAGGAAGCTGATTTGCCTGTGGTGGGTGGGGTCATATTTACTGTTGGGAACAATGGAGCGTGGTCAGATAGGTATAGTGGTGCTATATATGCATCTTTGGTTCTCGCCGTCAGGGGTTCAGAAGTGAACCAGTAGTCCAATCTGCTTGCCATGGCTTTGGCTGCAGAAAAATATGTAAAGTCCCTATCTGTCAGATGCTGTAGCCTCTAGATATCAGCTAGATTATGTAGTGAGAGCATGTCTTGAAGGGCTCTGAGGGATCTGGTATGGGGTTCTTGTTTATGATTTGAGCAATTCAGGAGATAATCTATCGTAAGGTTAAAATCACCCCCAATTATTATCCCTGGATTATCGGTGGTCAATTCTAGAATTTGTTGAGAAATCTCATTGAAAAATTCTGGTACATCTTCATTTGGGGCGTAAATGTTACCTATTAACATGGGACCCACAGGGGTAGCCATCTTAACCAGGATCCATCGCCTCTTTGTCCACTCTTTGGAGTGTGATTTCCATCTATTTTTTTGTGAAATAGAATAGAGACACCCTCTTAGCCTTCCTGAGATGCTGTGAGCTCCCTACCCACCCACTCTCTAGCAAGTTTCTTGGAATCCGCATGACTTAATTTGGTCTCTTGTAAAAACACAATAAGTTTACGTAGCCTTGTCAAAATTTTACTCCTTTTAATTGGAGAATTTAGTCCCCTAACATTCCAAGAGGACAGAGTTACAGAGTTACATCTGCTAAGCTATCAATTTTCCCTATATTTGTTTGCAATATAGATTTCACATAACACTATACCCCTCAGCGCCCATTCTATCAGCACAATCACCCATTCACTTCTGTGTGAAGCCATCCCTATAATGAATGCCTGTATAAGTTTAAGTCCCCACTGCAGTTGGTTGTTATATTCTTTTTGTTCCCCCTTATCTCCCGAGAGGCCCCCCACCTACTCTGCCTCTCTGCAATCCCCAGTCTAACTTGTGATGATTTGTGGAACCCTTGTATAAGTCATTATGGGGTATTTTCCATGGCACCTCTGTGCCTCCTTGAACCGGTAAAGGAGGTAGAGCTCTGTTATGGGAGCAGGATGATACCAGATCTCCCAAGCTCCCAGAACCTCCCTCTGGGGATGGTAACAGATGCAGTTCCATTCAGGTCTAAACCCAGTCAGGAAGTTATCTCCTTCCATCTCATCCTGGGGGGGGGGGGTATTTATCCCCAATTACCAAAAATCAGACTAGACACCTGATACATTGGATGAACAAGAGATCACAAATAACATCTGCACCCTAATACAAAAATAAAAAAGAGACAGATAACAAAATTGGCACTATGTGGTTCTGGCAACTGATACGCAATTTGCAAGACTATGGATTATGAGGTTTAACTACACCTTAAAACATTAGTAAGAGACTATAACAGGAGATCTGTAACCAACAAACTTAAGCTTATAACCATTAACTTTAACATTAATTGTTATGCAATTCTGGATATTAGCTGCCCACTAACCCCAGGCTTGGAGAATTCCATAGCCTATAGGTTAAGCTGAGTTGGGCACCTACTAAGTTTCACTTGCACTTAGTTGCCTGTACTGGCATCATTAGACACCCTTTGTACATTGCTGAGATAGAGGAAATGAATAGCCCCTCCCTAATAGCCCGTGAGAGCCTTATAATACCCCTATTACCAGCAATACAGATCCAAAAGTATCATTACCAGTTTAGGAGCCTAGGAGGGAGTTTCGGTAGCAATGAGTTCATCCAAGGCAGTAATTAGGGCTTCCAGGTTCTCGACAGAGTTCTCAGCCTCCTCCGTCTCCCCAATAGGAGTGAAGTCAGTCCAGTCTCCTGGTAGAGGGGACCAATCTTCTGACTCATCACGTGTCTCTCTAGACTGCTGAAGGGCCAGGGAGGGGTCCAATTCAGCAGGAAGGAGGTCAGATAAAGGTTCATACCTGTTACCCATCTTCACTGGTGTATCTCCAGGAGAGCAACTGCTAGTGTCAGATTGTAGATAACACCTCCGCTGGCTCCTAGAATGGTCCCTTTTCATAGTATGCTTCCCTCCTGCTATGGGCTTTTTCTTCGACCAACCTCTCAACACCAGATTCCAAGTCTGAGTGGTGTCTTTGATAGGTAGACTTGGCGAGGAGTCCTGTTTAGAATCTGCTTGGCTAATTTCCATCTTGGAAGACAGATCACCTTCCGAGTGATGATTGCGCGGAATAGAAGGCACCTGATTGGGCTGCTCCTCTCACAGAAACTGCTCCGCATCTGCAGGACTTTCAAATGTAATGTACTCATCCTGGTAGCGAATCCATAATGTTGCGGGATATCACAGGGAGGTCAGAATATTTAGCTTGTAAAACTGCTGTTTCACCTCACCATAAGCCCGCCTTCGGTTAGAAAGCTCTTGAGAGAAGTTCTGACACAGTTGTATGTGCATGCCGTGCCGCTCAAAGGAACCTTGTTCCTGTGCCCTTCTAAGGTTGTCTTTTTCTGGATATCTTAGGAATTTACACAAGATTGATCTGGGGCACTCACCTTGTTTGGGGCGGGGGGCCAGATATGTGCATGTTTGATCTCCAGTGGACCACAGTTATTGTCTTGTATAAGCTCAGGGAGAAACACTCTAAGGAAGGCATTCATGTCCCTGCCTTCAGCTCCCTCTGGGACCCCCATAATATGCAAGTTCTTCCTCCTGGCCCTGTTTTCTAGATCATCCACTTTGTTTAAAAGATATTCCGTTTTTTTGTGATGATCTAACAGGGCTTTCTCCTGATGCTGCACTGTGATATTCAGTTGCTGGTTCTGACGTTCTGTATGAGCTACTCGAGAGGCTAAAGCATGGAGATCTTGGCTGGTTTTATTTGCTGTTTGCTTTAAGGTTGCAGTGTCCAGTAAAATTTGGTCGAGTTTTGCCATTACTACTGCTAAATTAGGGTCTGCTGTGCTCGACATTGTAACACCTGAGGTGGGCTACTTAGGCTTGCCAGCTGGCAGGTCATCATTACCCTTTCCCCAGTATTTTCCCACTACCAGCCCAGGCTTAGTTAGGCCTGATCCTCCCGGGGTTCACAGTCCCAGTTTGACTCCATGTAACCTCCATATAGCACTTGCACCTTTATTTGGTCAGGCCCCCAGTTATCTGTTAATCACAGCAGTACTGATATTCTGCATTGCTTATTCTGGTTACCATAGTGGGCACCGCCTCTTCGTGTCGCAATCCCCGGAGAGAAAAATGACAACTGACAGCCTCAGGCATTCAGGGCCTGCTCTGTGAAAGACACTGCGACTCTTCTTGGCTCGGCGTCATGCCCAAGCGTGCTCTATTTGAAGAGATGGCACCACCACTTGAAAAGCAAAGCCCACTCTAAATGAAGTAGCTTGTTTGCGATCTCTTTTTGCAAACTTGATTAGTAGGATTCGGGAAAATATGTACCCCCTGAGAGAGCGCTGATAGATTACACTGCTGCCATCTTGATGGTAGGCTCTGCCCCAGACAGGTCATTTTTGAATGTTCCAGGGATCCTTTTTTCAGGCGACTTTGGTAGAAGACTCTGGGGGGGGGCGTTATTTCAGATGGTTTGACCAACAGCAAATGATGGGGGAATGGTCGCTAAGAGAGTCAGGGAGTACCTGGACATCGAAGAGGTGATCAGGATGGCTATCCAGGATGAGATCAATGAGTGTCTGATTTCCATTAGAAGGGTTTAGACGTGTGGGCATAGGGACCATTCACCTGAGATTCAGGGCCGCAGCATCATCTCTGTACTGTGTTGCTTTAGGGGCAAGCCAGTTAGTATTAAAATCCCCAAGAGCAGTAACTTCGGAGTTTGGTGGAAGCTGTGAGGTGATATCCAGGATGGAAGAGAAGGCGGGGTTTTTTGCCTGGGGGGGATGTAGACAGACAGTAGGCACAGAGGTTTACCAGGCTTCCCTATTGTCAATTTTATCGTTAGGGATTGAGCCCCACGGGAAGGCTCAGGAGTGTTTACTACACTACCTAGTAGGTTGTTCCTAAGGTAGAAAGCACACCCACCACCCCTTTTACTAGATCCATCGATCCGGTGTAGGGTGTAACTGTCCAGGTATACTGTGGAGTCAGGGCTGTCGTGGGTCAGCGAGGTCTCTACCATGACCAGGACATCTGGGTTGTGTTGAACTGCCCACGCTTGTAAGAGGGTGTGTTTCTTTAGTAAACTACAGATATTGATGGATGCTAGCCTCAGACCATGGGTATGAGTCTGACTTGCTGCAAGAGGGGGGGCAGGACCTGGGTTGGGATGGATGCTGCCTGAAAGGAGCAGCAGTAGGCACACCATTTTGTAGAGGGTAGCTTAGGTAGCTTCCTTTTGATGGGCAGATGGTAGTTTAGAGGTGGGCCGCTAGGTGAGTTAACTGGGGTAGCTCAGATAAAAGAAAGTGAGTCAGCCACCCAGGGGAGGGAGGGAATGGGTGTCATAAGTAGGTCCAGAGAGGTAGTGGAGTTATTGTTTGGGGGGACACAGGAGGCAGTGCTAGAGCAGGAGCTCATAAACTACACAAGTGGTGATAGGCTTTAGCAGGGAGAGTAGTGTGGGGAATTGGCAGGGAGGCGGAGCAGGGCAAGGAGGAGTATAATTAGGGGATACATATCTCAGTATTAGAGGAAGGACTTTTTGAGAGGGGGGGCCGGGGCATACCTCCAGAGAGGGTTGAGCTATAGATTGCTTGTGTAAGTGAAATGGTTTACTTTGAGAGCAGCCACTAGTGGTGATACATGATAAGCTGCAAAGGGGAATGCAGGCTGATTGGTTTTGAACAACACATGGCACCAAGCTATAAAACTGAGAGCTGCAAGTTCACCAAGGGTGGTGGTAAGAGCAGTGGGGTAGCCAACGCTAAGCATTGGCGGGGGGGACCAGCTCCAACCAAACAACAGCTCCGGGCTGTGGTGTGCTCACGTCCATATCTGCTTTGCTTGCGAGGGGTGGGCTTGCTTGTGGGAGGGCAACCATCCTTCTCAGCCCTCATGACCACCAAGGAAGGCTGCAGACAGAAAGGAGAAAACAGTAGATTAAGTATACAGCTAAGGGGGGAGGAGGAGGAGCTGAGGGGTGGGTGTTTGAGAGGAAGGAATATCCCGCTATGGCTGGGGAAGCCCTCAAATTGCACTTGCTGGGCTGTAATTTACTTTAAATAGTCTAAAAGATTTGGCATTGAACATAGAAACATAGAAGTTGACGGCAGATAAGGACTGCAAGGCCCATCCAGTCTGCCCATTTCTTTTTCCACCTTATGAATGTGCCATTGGCCTTTGCTCTGTCAATGGCCTATCTATTCATACTCATCTGTATTGCTCCCTTATGCCTATCCATGCCTGTTTGAAGCCCTGCACTGTATTCATATCCACCACTTCCTGAGGTGTAGGCTGTTCCATGCATCCACCACCCTTTCTGTGAAAAAGAACTTCCTCACATTACCCCTTGATCAGCCTCCCTCTAATCTCATGCTATGTCCTCTTGTCCTACTATTTTTCTTATATTGTAACATGTTAGACTCTTTCACCTTGTTAATGCCCTTAAGGTGTTTGAATATTTCGATCATATCTGCTCTCTCCCTCCTTTGCTCTAGGGTATACATATTGAGCTCCGTTAATCTGTCCTCATATGTTTTCTGATGCAGTCCCTGCACTATTTTGATTGCCCTTCTCTGGACTGCCTCAGTTTGGTTAATGTCCTTGTGAAGGTGTCGCCTTCAGTACTGCACGCAGTACTGCAGATGGGACCTAACTAGTGTCTTGTAAAGAGGGATTATTACCTCCCTCTTCCAACTTGTGATATTTCTACTAATACACCACAACATCCCCCTAGCCTTACCTACTGCTTTATTGGTCTGCTTGGATGATTTCAGATCACCGGTGGTGGTGATGCCCAACTCTCTTCTACCTTGAGACTGCCAGCAACTCCCCTCCCAGCCTATAGGTGGCTTCAGGGTTTCTCTTCCGACCATTATGCTAATTAATCCAGATCTCTTCTCATTCTGCCCACTCCATCTGGATCATCTACTCTGTTGCAGATCTTGGTGTCATCTGCAAACAGACAAACCTTACCCTCCAGTCCATCTGCAATGTCACTGATGAAGATATTGAAGAGGACTGGCCCCAAGACTGATCCCTGAGGTACCCCACTTGTGACTTGCATCTCTTCTGACTGTATACCATTTACCACCATTCTCTGTTTTCTGCCCGTCAACCAGTTTGCCACCCAGTTGACCAACTTCTGACCCACCACAAGCCTACCCAGTTTATTAATCAATCTTCTATGTGGAACAGTATTGAAAGCTTTGCTGAAATCAAGGTAGGCAACATCAACTGCTCCCCCTTGGTTCACCACTCTGGTTACCCAATCAAAGAAATCTATGAGATTAGTTTGACAGGACCTTCTTTTTGTAAACCCATGCTGTCTTGGATCCTGTGCTCCTATGGATTTCAGGTGTTGCACTATCCTTTCCTTAAGGAGTGCCTCTATAATCTTGCCCACTACTGAGGTAAGACTGACCAGTCTGTAGTACCCTGCCTCCTCCCTGCTACCACTCATGTGGAGCGGGATCACATGAGCCCTTCCCCAGTCTTCTGGGACTTCTCCTGTGCTCAGAGGCTCACTACGCAGTTCTGATAACGGCTCTGCTAGTTCCACGCTTAGCTCCTTTAGTACCCCGGGATGTATACTATCAGGTCCTATTGCCTTGTCCACCCTGAGCTTATCGAGCTCTTGTAGGACCCTTTCTTTTGCGAAGGGACTAGTGCACACCTCCCTGCCCCCTGTGTCCATGGTACTGAGCTGTGGGCCCTGCCCTACCTTCTCTTCAGTAAATACTGAGCAGATGTATCTATTTAGGATAGATGCTTTTACATGGTCCTCCTCCTCTCGTGCCCCCTTATCCCCCTTGATCTTAGCAATACCCCCTCTGGACTTTCTTCTTTCACTAATGTATCTATAGAAAGTCTTGTCACCTTATTTTACTGTTTGTGCTAGGGTTTCCTCTTTGCCTGCCTTACTGCCTTCCCTGCTTCCCTTAGGGACGTTTGGTATGCCTCCCTATCTTCATCCTGCTGCATTCCCTTATATTTCCTGAAGGCCAGCCTTTTGGCTCTGACCTTACTGCTACTGTTTTTGTGAACCAAAGTGGTTTCCTTCTTCTTTTGCACTTCCTTTTCTCTCTAACACAATGGGATGTTGCTTCAAGTATTGCATCCTTAATGCTTGCCCACTTTGCCTGTACCCCCTCAATTGTATTTCTTTTTGCCAGGGCTAGCTTAACTCTGTTGGCCATCTTATCAAAGTCAGCTTCTCTGAAGTCCCATATTTTTGCCTTGGAATGGAATGATTTAGTTCTAGTGGCCAAATAGAACCATACCATGTGATGGTCACTGGCCCCCAAGTGACCTTCTACCTGGAGATCTGTGATCCTTTCCCTGTTAGTCAGTACTAGATCTAGGATAGCTCTGTTTCTTGTGGGTTGTTGTACCAGTTGTCTGAGGCCCTCTTCCTACAGGAAATCCACCATGTGTCTAGTTCTGGCAGATGTTCCTGCTGGTATTGACCAATCTGTATCTGGCATGTTGAAGACTCCCATTATCAGAACCACCCCTTTAGCTGTCATGTTTTGTATATCTTCTAACAGTAATGTATCTATGTCCTCCCCCTGGTCTGGAGGCCTGTACACAACCCCAGTTCATATGGCTGTCCCATTTCCTGTTTCCAGGGTGACCCAGAGTTCTTCTGGCTCCTTATGTGTATTCTGAATTTCTGTAGCTTTGATATTTTCATTGACATAAAGGGCCACTCTGCCCCCCTCATTTTGGCACCTCGGTCTCTTCTGAACAGTATATAGCCAGGTACTGAAGTCTCCCAAGTGTGGTTACTGGTAAACCATGTCTCACTAATGGCTACTATGTCCAGTTTAGCCGTTGTCATTATTGTCTGCAGGTCTGGGATCTTGTGTCCCAGACTGTGAGCATTTGTGTACATGATTTTCCATTGGCCAGATTTCAGTGTGTTAGTTGTTGGGCGAGGTCTGGCATTTCCCCCGTGGAGCCAGACTTTTTTCTTACCTGATGATGCAAATGAACTACAAACATGCTGAACTCCTGTTTGACCACTAGCTGAGGGGGTAGCGATGTTCTTCCCATTCGACGTATGGGGTGCTGCATCCGTAGTAGTGCTAAACATTTCGGTAATATAAGGGTGCATAGGGTATCAGGTCAACATAAAATTAAAGTTCTCAGTGCACTGAGGCTAATTCCTTAATACTCAGCTGAAAATTAATTAAGGTGCTAAATTAATTCCATTCAAATCAGAGCACACAAAGAATAAAAGAAAACAAATACACTATCAGCAGAGCTCTGCCGATGAGAAATCAGTAGCAAGTCCTTAGGATGTAGGTTTAAAAGTTGTCACCAAAATTTCTTAACCAACTCTGACCAAACAATGGCTTGGGGCTGTGGCATGCTCGCATGTTGTCCGTACCTGCTTTGCTTGTGGGGGGTGGGCTTGCTTGTGGGACGGCTACCATCCTTCTCAGCCCTCAGGACCACCAAGGAAGGCTGCTTTGCTTGCAGGGGATGAGCTTGCTCGTGGGAGGGTTGCCATCCTTCTCGGCCCTCATGACCACCAAGGAAGGCTGTGATTGGCTCCTGCTCTCTTTCAATAACTTTTCCTGCCTATCCCTGCACTGCACCAACTTTTCTGATTTTTTTTAATAAAAACTGTTTAGCTGATTTATTGTTTAAACAGAGATTGCATTACTTGAACTGTGTTTTAAATTTTAATAGAAAGTGCAGCTCATTGATCTAACCTCCCATCTAATTACTTCTCCTGCCCCCCGCTGAGACCCTGTCTCAGTTGCAGCCACCCTTCCCCCTCTTTTCCAGCCCTATTGAAATTGTAATTGCCCTGCCTGGCTTTTAAACTAATCTGAGTCTTTTCTCTCTCCAGGCAGAACGGTGAAGCCCTAAATCCAGCCCTGCCCCATCTCTGCTAGCAGCCACTCTGGTGGCTCAGGGAACTCACCAGCACCCGATTCACTACAGACCGAATTTGCAAGTATGGTCCCGACTGACGCTGCACACCAGCTCCCCACCCACTCTATTTGAGTGCTTTAATTTATACCTCCTTAGCCACTCCTTCTTCCTGTAGTGTCAAATACTAAGTGTCTAATTTCTCATCTACCCATTATAATTCTCGGCCACTAGAGCGATACCACTGAATAAAACATTCCACCTCTCTCAATCACTGCAGAATTCTTTTCTTCTGCTGCTAACGGAATGGCTACAACTTTCCTTGTGACATCTCTGGCTGCCCATTTCCTGGCAATCGCTCCCACAGGCACGTCTGGTGAATGTGTCTCCTACCCTTCTCCTACTTGCCTTAATAATTATCACCTGAACCTTCATAGGTCTGGGACTGCTAGTATAATTTTTAACAATTCTCTATGCTATTACCAAAGGGTAACACTAGCATGGTTACCGCACCAGCCCCTGCTAAGTTTACCCACTCTGTACCGCTCACCACAACTAATAGCAAGTATTTGGTCACCCCAGAGGAATGTCAGGAGAAAACAAACAGTAAGAAATGAACGTTGCTATGTGGCAGGTACTTTAAGGTATTAATTAAAAGACTAGTGCTCCTCCTCCTCCTCATTTCAGACAACATACACCCCTAACCCGGGCCCATTACAACAAGCCTCTATTATTAATGCTAGGACTGGGTCATGCTTGCTGGCTAGCATGAATATCAGCAGTCTCTTGGACAAATTCAATGTGCTTACTGCATGGGTCGCCCAGCATAACCCAGATGTCCTATCAGTTCTGGAGACATGGCTATCGCCTAAAATCCCTGACACTGCTATTGCAATACCTAAGTACTCAGTTTTCAGGCATGACAGATTGTCAAAAAAAGGTGGAGGCTGAGCTCTCTGCATCAGAGACTCACTGATGGCACATGCTGTGGCACTGACCTGCACTGGGTCTGATATACAGGTCCTTGCCACCAAGGTACTTCTTGGGGCACACAACAAGGCATTTACTATTGTATTGGACTACATACCACCCAGGCAAGCAATACCCGGCCTAAACTACCTCCTGGATAGTATTTGCAGTTTAGGGCTCGGTTCAGAAATCTTAATGCTTGGTGATTTTAATGTCAATTGGCTCTCACCCAATGCTAACAACTACAAGGATGCATTTTTCTGCTGTAAATTTCTTGCTGCTGGTAAAATTGCCAACCAGGACCAACTACAAAACAGGGATTAGTTCACTTCTGGACTGGATACTTACTAACCGACCTGATCACATCATTAATACAGAACTCCTTCCAGACTCTATTAGTGATCAATCCCCTGTCCTGTGCCATTGGTCCAACAAGTGTATCAAACCCCCAGCCAAAATAGTTAACAGCAGAGTGCTAAAATGGGGGCAACCTGAGCCACTAAAAGCATTTCTGAGGCAGCAAGACTGATCACAAATTGAGACAGCTGCTGACATTGATACTGCCTTGGACTATTTTGTATCCAAATTCAACGTGGCCTGTGATATCTATGTCCCTTTCAAAAAGAGGAAAGTTAGCGGAATCAACAATCCCTGGATTACCCACAGCCTCCTAGAACAAATAAAATCCCTGGACCATTTATGGTCTTGTGCTAGGACCTCTGGCAAACTAGTTGATATTCAGGCTGATAAGACTGCTAGAAATGCCTGTATAAAAGCCATCCACTCTGAAAAAGCCAGCTACTATAGAAGTGCACTAACTGACTCATGGAGTGATGGTAGAAAATTCTGGGTGAACCTCACTGAACTAACTGAGAAAGGCTCTAAACAAGCCCCTCCATGCTCAACATAGATGGTGCCATTAACTTAGACCCCCAAACCATAGTTGTTAACTTAAATGCCGTGTTTACAGACCTAAGCAATGTATTACCTTTGAACTTCTTTGATGACACTGCTAATACTGAACATCGAGATGAATCAGGAAAGAAGGAAGCACATCCACCTTTCTGTTTTAAAGCCATTTCTGAAAGAGATGCTAAAAAATATTTACTCAAGGTTCTTGGAAAAAACAGATCAAGTGGTGACTCACTTGATCTCAAGCTCATTGCCCTCACCCTTGATGAAGTTCTGTCCCCCTAACCAAGATTTTCAATTGCTCCCTTATGCTCTCCCAATTCCCGTCTAAGTGAAAGTCAGCCCTGGTTATCCCTGAGCACAAAAGTGGTGACAGAGCACTTCACAGCAACTACTTCACAGACCCATCTCCATTCTCCCTCCTCTCTCCGAAGCACTCAAAATAATTGTTGCCGACCAGTTGGCGGAATGCATGAAGAAATACTACCTGCAATGTCCCCAGCAGCATGGCTCAGGGTTTTATTTAACTCCAAAAATTGATTAGTGTTTTGCTCATAAAAGTGCTAAAACATTGTGAAAATGCATAGCACTTGCCTCACTGTGTTTAACAAGCATGACACTTCTAGAAAACTTATATAAATACTTTCTCTACAGTTAGCATTGTCCCAAGAAAAAAACTGCTAATCAATTATTTAAAACCCTGTGGTTTTAGGAAAGGTCATAGTACCACCACTGCCCTGTTAGAATTTACAAGTTATATTCATCATGCCCTGGATCATGGATTAGTGGTAGGTGCTACCTTCATTGACCTGACCAAGGTGTTTGATACCATCAACCATTCCATGCTTGTTGAACAACTGACAGACCTTGGCCTATCAAATGACACTGCAAGATGATTTCACAGCTACCTCAATACCTGATCACAACAGGTGAGGATCAAAGAAGTATACTCAGCAAAGCTACCGGTCAGATCAGGTGTCTCCCCAAGGGTCAATCCAGGGGTCCCTACTCTTCAGTATCTTCTTAAACAATCTTCCCACAAAATGTTCATACCAGATTCTCCATTATGTGGACAATGCAGTCCTTTTTTCCAGCAATCCTGATCTGTCCACTTTAGAGAATCAACTCCAGAACAGCTTTACCAGTATCGAGGCATGGTTCCATTCCCATAAACTTATTCTTAATTACAAAAAAACTAAAACAATGTTGTTCCATGGCACTCATAGTAATCATAGGTCAAGACAACGTATCATCAAGAACAATGCAAGTGTCCCTCTGGAACAGACTCAACTGTTCAAGTACTTGGGGGTGACAATTGACAGCACCCTATTTTTCACTAATCATATCGATAATGTGACTAAGGCTGTCAACACCCATCTTGGATTGCTCTACAAGCATAAGCACTGCCTGCCTACAGAAGCCCTTAATCTTGTGATACAGAGTTTGATAGTCTCTCTCTATCATTGATTATGGGTTTGTGGACTACAGATCTGCCACTAACACTGCCCTATGGCAAGTTGCAGTGGCTCTCAATAAGGCCTGCCATCTGCTTACTGGGGCATCCTGCCTCACTCACACGCATGACATCTATGGGCAGGCAAGCTGGCTCCAGCTACAGAGCAGAGTCTTTTACCATACCTGCCTGCTAGCTAAGATGGCCTCCCTCAGCCTCTTGCCACCTGGGTTGCTGAGGCTCCTCTGCCCACCCTCCAATATCCATCACACAAGAAGCTCTAACAACACCGTTTACCAAGTTCCACACTATCGCACTGCTCAGGGTCAGAGGTCATTGGCTACTAGAGCCCCGTTGTGGTACAACTCACTCTGCTCTGATATTTCCAATACTCCCACCCTAGGCCCATATAAGCGTAAACTATGGCAGTTTCTCGTTGCTCATACCTCCTGTGACTGTCTCATAAAGTTAATACTTGACCAGTCTACTGTACTTACACCCTACTACATACTCCCTTTACCAACTTCTTCCCAACCCCACTTCACCACCCTACCCCCCTCTCTCTCTAAACTCCTCTCCTACTCATAACATCCCCCTCAAACCATCCTCCTATTACTCCCCCTTCTTTTTCCCATACCCCTTTCCTATCCTGTCAGAGACCTTGGGCTGCTTCACCCAATCCAGGTAATTCATCAAATTGCACTGATCTATTTTCTATTACATTCCCTGCACATCTTGGTGCAATTGTCCGAATTAACTTTGTATAATCAGGCATACATTGTACAATGCCGTATAACAGTTTTATTAACAATGTTAACTTTGTTCTAAGCTGACAAGACCATCTTGGCTGCTCTTCCTTTTGCCATGCACTATTGTTCTTGGTTGCTATATTCTCATATGCTATACATCATTTGAACTGCTTTATTCCTATGTTTGTCTGTAAAAGAGCTTTCGCTCAGAGGCGCTAATCCAAAATCTAAATAAATAAATAAAATATTTCTGAAGTATTGCCTGACATTCAGAAGAAAGTTTGTGATTGCAGATATTGATCTGTATATCAAATTAAATTAATTCATAAGTAATGTTAATTTCCTTTGGATGCCAAAGTACATTCATATTAACAAGGGGAGCTATTCCTAAAATGTTTTAGGACACCATCCGGAACAATAGCAGGGAATAAGTCCCTATGCAGTACATATACAACCTTTCAAGGCAGTGTGATCTATTAGTTAGAGCACAGGGCTGAAGAACCTTGGGGTCTGATTTCCAAACTGTCCCAGATGCAGGTGCATCCATGCTCTTAAAATGTAGTGGTACATCTTAGCAATAAAATGCATCTTTATCCAGTTCTCAGACAATCATCAATTTTGTAGCAGGTCGCAGTGCTTTGCAGAAGCTTTGCAAGTGGCTGCAGAAAAGGTGCATGGAAGACCACATTAAAAGTGATTGTCACTTCATTGGCATAGCATGCAGTTCCAGAAGAAAACTGTAAAGGCATCATAATTCATATGCATCCATTTTACATCTACATATACCCTCTTCTAGGCAATCAAAGCTCTATTGAGGAACTAATTAATACGGGGAGAGAGAGAGAGAGAGAGAGAGAGAGAGAGAGAGAGACAGAGGAGAAGCAAGAGAGAGAGAGTTAGTTTTTTACAGGAACGACACAACTAAGGCTACCTGGGCAAACATGGCACAGCTGTAATGTTGGTCTGTTTAGACTCTACTGGACACTTTGCAGAAAATAGTTGAGCAAAAAAAGGCACTACAACACACACTGGCTACTTGAAGCTAGACTACAGGATGAGTTGGGCATTACAGCTAATGCTGGGACCTAGGTAATTGACAACATGCCAGATTTGGCTCAATAGCTAATGCTGAGCACTTTGTAGGCAATAGCAGAATAAAGACTGCACACTAAATTCCCACCAAGTCTCTCTCCTGAGCACTACCACCACAGGGAATGCAGGCTAATCATTCAGAATGCAGCTTTACAGTGTCCTTTGTTCATTGCACACGTAATCCTTACTGAGTACATGCTTCTTAATATCATACCTGGTGAAGCCCACACCACTGGAAACAGCAGATATATTTCTTAATTCTTTCATTTACTAGGATTTATTCATCAGGGAAATCCACATTAAGGTGATTCATTGTTTTCTTCAAGTGGGTCCCAAAGGGACTGCTATAGCAGCAGTGTAAAGTCTAACATTTCAGAACTCATAAAGTGAGCAGGGCATATGCATATCTATAGAATGTAGGTAGGCATTGCATTGTTTAAGTCAATCTATTAATTATGATATTCACCCAGTGGGTAAATAACACAGTTCATTTTCACTTGCCTACATCATCCCATGATTGAAAATGTCAGTCAACTTGATTGACACCCCATTCTGACCAATTCCACAACTAATCCTTCACACAACTGCAGCCAATAGTGCTCCTTCTGTCACATTGAAAACCCCGTTCCCATTGCCATCTTGTTTCCCTGGTTCACCACAGTGCAGACTAATTCACTGATTTGCTTGCTTTATTAAATTTTAAAAACACTTTGCCTATGATGCCATGGAATTTCTGCCCTGTTTTAACACCATTTCTGACTCCAGTTTGCAGTCGCTTACCTACTTCAGGAACACTCACTTCCACAGTGCACGGTTGCTCACTTGAATCAGGACTGCTCGCTCACTTTAAAATAGCACCTGAAGAAAACCATTGCACTTCATGCTCATCTGCTGTATTTGGGACCAAACAGTGAGGGGAAAAAACATCACAAAGTGCAAGAAACTATTTCTAAAGAGGGGCACAGTACTATTAAAACAGCTAGATCGCAAAGCACTTTTTGGTAGGGGTGGGTGGCATGACTTTTACACAGACTGTTAAACCTGCACAGCACTGGCAATGGGTAAGAGGCTGTCACACAATGACACAAACCACAAAAAACGTATTTTAAGCATTTTTTGAACACTGAAAATTGTGTACACCAAACATACAGTGGCCTGTGTTCAAATATGCTATTTATTTCCATTCTTGAGGGTGCAGGACTTTCATAACTCACTCATGGCTTTGCCACTCATGAATTATGGTCCTGCCACTTCCTCGCTCATTGCAATATATAGCTCATCTGAACACAGGCCATAGTATATCCCATATATACACTTACACAGTTATGCAATAAAGCACAAATGATAACTTACACAGTCTTTTGTTCTGCTCATAGACAACAGGGAAACTTCAAATACATACAACATACATTTTACCCTAGCAAGGAATATATCTGAAGGAACAGCCACCATCACTTCACTTCTGGTATCTGGCACATCACACCTCAGAGAGAAAGGAGGCAGTATAGCGCAGTGGTCTAAGGCTCTGAGCTGCAAATCTGGTGACATCCAGCAGACCAGACCTGGGTTTGAATCCCACAGCTTCCACTTGCATACTGTGTGACCCTGAGCAAGTCACTTAACCTCCTTGTGCTCCCAGGTCGCTCCTGTAAAAAAAAAAAGCTTTCAGCTTAGTGTGCTATACCTGGTTAAACAACTAAATAAATAAAATGGTGTTCAGGACAAAGAGAGATGAAGGCAATGCACCTTCTGTGGGCTCTCCTTCTCCTCTTACTTCTTCAGACTGAGTAACTCAGCACTGCAGACTTGCTTATAAATGCTGCTGCCTCAGGCCCCTTCCACCTGATATCAAAGCCCATGTTAGATGACATGAGTGGCAGAGGGAGTCAAACAATTCACCCTATGCTGTGGGGACAGCATATCACATACATATTGGGAATCGCAGGGGATCACAGTGCTTACGTGCTTCCTCTTAACACCCTTGCTCTCCACAGAAAGGCTTAGGGCAACACTGCTAAGTTCTTACAGGAGAGGGCATATGGACTTGCAGTCCAGATAAGAGAAGGGATTGCCAAACCAAGTAAGGAAATGGGCAGACTAGGTGGGCTGTATGGTCCTTATCTGCCGACAGATTCTATGTTTTTATGTTTCCTACCTGCACAAACACAGGCAGGAACACCAAGAGGCATACATGTGGACTTTATGGGCATGCCTACAGGGCTAGGCTAGAACACTATAGGGGATTCCTACACATAAGCAGTTGCACAAGGGGGTATTGGCAACAATGTAGTAAGATCATCAACAGACTGCAATGGACTTCAGCCATATGTCTCTCTCCCGAGGCCTACTGGACATATGTAAACCATTATGGAGACTATCACCTCTCACCCATACTAGCATGGCAAACATTAACTTATAAACCATGTGTCAGCCATTACACTTTAGCCCAGGCGCCATATGCCAGTGGGCTACCACCCCTGCCTGCTGTCCAAGGTACAGGTTAAGGGGCCTGTATCCTGCTACGGTGACAATTGGGGGTTTGTTTTCAAAGATATAAATAATAGCGCGGTGCCTTCACCTGGAGTCAATTATAAGTGGGTCAGGTATTTGCTTGGTACAGCCCCCGGGATACTGTACCTATCCAGCTTTTTAACCCACTACTCTGCACACTTAATCACCAATAACATTTATTTACCACAAACATAAATCTTAGCAATAGGCAAATGCAATGAATCCCACTGACACAGCAGTTTTAACAAACAAACTTAAAGCTTTATTGGGGGAAAGGGCTAGGGAAGGGATTCTGGGACAAGGATGGCTGTGAAAGAAAAAGATGATTAGTGAAATAGTTAACAACAGTAATCATTTGGGCCTGCAGGCCAAACCCACCCCCACTGGTACCAGTGTTTTTAGATTGTCCTTAGAGGTACTCGTTAGGTACAGGCCTGGTCGGTGCTATGGTTTGGCCGGCTGTTGGGACCCTGAAATTATTTGCAAAGTGCCTTGGTTATAAAAATTACATTTTTCTTTACCCTTTCTAGGAGCCAGATCCCGGGTACTCATGGTTTGTAGATCTCAAATGCCTGTAGAATGGAGCTCTTTGGTCAGTGCAGCATGGGGCAAGAGATGGCCAGCCTTGTTTCCCCTGACAGGATGGAACTTGCTCAAGGATCTTGCAGCTGGTCTCCTTGATAGTAGTGCTGGTCACTTGTCACTTTCAGCCACTTCTGGCTCATTGCAGAGCTCTGTGGCAGGACCACCCACCCCAGAAAGTCCAGACCCAGGAGTGGCTCCACAGTCCAGCTTCCCACAATGTATCCCAGGTGCACTAGCACCCCAGGAAGCACCAGTGACATCCTGAGACAGTGAGTCCCACATGGAAGGGGTTAGTGTATTTTCTCCCTGGCTTTGGGTGAGATCTCCCAAATGGTGGTGTTCCTCCAGCAGTCCTTGCACTGAGTTTGAAACCAGTAAAACTCACATGCAATTGGTCAAGGCAAGGTAAAGTCCAATGCCAGTTGAAGTGGGTGTTAGTCCTAGATCAATGAAGCACAAGTGCAATCAACAGGGGGATTCAAACGCAACAGGCCCCTGCACATCAATCTGCACTTTTTAGTTAGAAAATGTCCACAACCTTTTTTTTAGCTACAGCTGGGACACAGCTGTCAGCCGCTTTAGCCAGTTCACTTAGGAAAATTATAGCACCCCGACATCCAGAGACGCTTTGCCTCTTTAGAATTATAATTGCAGTCTCACACAAGTAAAACGAACTCTCAGTAGCAACTGTAGCACTTAAACAGAACAGCTCAGTCCTCTCAGCTCTATTTAGTCCACCAGTGCAGGGTTTCTGTAGCACATAGCTTTTCCAGTATATTTAAACAGCTCACAGTACCTGAGGAATCAAAGTACCAGTTTAGTTTCTCGATTATTTTATTAAATTTTTTCTGAACACAACAATTCTCCTCCGGAAACCTGGGCAAGGCCTCTTTAGTCCAGATCCACTCTCACAGGAGTCTTCTGACTTGTACAGAACCCAGGAACAGACTCAAGAAATCTCAACAAGTCCTCAGAGATTCAGCCGAGAATCAACGGTTCTGATTGGCTGATGAAGCCTATCACTAATCTATAACCATAGTGATTAATATTTTCCACTGGCTTATTGGGACATGGTTTCTTAGGAGTCCCTCGGTTAAAGTTTTAGGTGCCTAAAGAGTTGATTGGCTGCTGTTTTGGGGCCCATAGTGTCATCAACATGTCCGCCGCATACAGGTTTAGGCAGTTTCACACAGTTTCCTGCTCTTTTTTTTGGTCAATAAGTTTTATTGATTTGACTTATTAAGACGATACAAAATTTAAAACAGTCGGATACATTGCAAGGATCTTACAGACTGTTAAATATGTCTGTAGAAGCAGAGAACAGAACATGCTGGCCAAATACTAACGAACTGTATACACTAGCCAGGTAAGCAGTAGGATAATACTCTGTGCCTGGATGTACAACACCTATCCAGCTGGAGATTAACTTTGAAAGTATTAGCAGTTGGTGCATTGCATTATGGCTAACTCATACAAACATATCTTACCTGGCCCCATCCTGCTAGTATCTGCAGTATTTGACAAAACATCAGAAATTATGGGAGGTCCAGGTCCGCTGTCCACTACTTTAAGCCAACAAAATACAAGCGATCACACACAAAGCAAACGTGTCTTCATCGTCAGCGGAGATACTATCACTTACTGATATTATACCGTGTCATCCGTAGGGCAGGGTCCCTTATAGCTCAGTAACAATCTCTCCAATTCTTGCCCCTAAATGCACCATGAGAGGAGACCATTATAGTAGTGTGGTTGTGCCTATTCAGCCGATTCCCTCCCTAGGTTTCAAAAACAGAAGGAAGGGAGTCCAGAGGGCAGTATATTTAAAGAGGGTATTGGTCACAGTATGCGATATTCTGGCCCAGTTGGCAACTTGAGCCATGGAGGTAAGTACCTCCCCCAGGGAGGGGATTGTCTGGGACCGCCATTTACATAGGAGTCTTTTAACCTGCATACTGAGTGTCAGAAGTAGTTTCAACTCGGAGAGACAAAGGTGAGGGGTCGGGTTCCAGAGTCCTAATAACAGCAAGCCAGGGGACTGAGGCACAGGCTTCCTATGTATTTTGGACCCCGTAGTTTCCTGCTTTTTAATATCTGGTGCAGCCAAGTCCAGTACTCTTATTGTATATGGCCCCACCATAGGGTAGCCCCAACTGTCCCTGTTAAATGTGCCCACTCTTGAATATTTGCACCCAGTGAATTCCCCATTGCTACTGCTGAAACTCAGTGCCCCTAGAAGACAGACGGCATATCATTAATATTCATAAGCCTGCCACTGAATTATTTATGAGCCCCGCTACAGCACTTCCCTGCGCTTACTTATTTTACATTTAAGAGGCCTTTCTATGGCCTTGCTTGGGTCCCCGTTCCCCATTTAGAACACCAAGGGCACTGGGACCCATGGAAACTCCTCTTGTTGACTGCAGTGGCACTTTCTAGCACTTACACGAGTGCCCAGCCAGCTTCCAGAAATGCTGGTGGCTTGCAATCAGCTCCAAGAGCCCAGTGGGGCTCCAAACGAACAAGGAGGCTGTCCGGGGAAGCACTGGGGCACCAGGAGGACATGGGGAAACAGGCAGACAACGGAGGGGGATGCCAGTAGCAGTGGAAGATTGGGACAAAACGAGGGCCATTTAGGTAAGCCCCCAAATGGGGTTACACTCCCCCTCTTAGAAATACTTGGCTTCCATGCCAAGCATAAGGGAAAGATACTAAATTTTAACATTAACACTTAATAATATTACTAACTATACACCTGATTTTTATCTACTACATTATAATTATTTTTAGAACAGGAAACATGTAAACAAAACACTATATACGTTTTAATTAACTTTGTTTATTATGAGCCCCGAGCTATATAAAAGTGGCTCCCATTGGTTTACCCTATTTAGCCCTAGGGTGTTGAAACCTTACCTAATACACATGTCCCTTTAGTTTTGCTAGGTACCCTTTTTACTTTCCTTTTTTTGGTCACCTTTTTTTAGGACTAGGGGGCTTAGCATCAGTGGGGTACATAGCTACTTTTTGTAGGGACCTAGGGGTAATGTACACTTCTTTATGTACTCAAACAAGGGTAAGTTAACAGGAATCCCAGGAGCATCATACGTCAGTTTAAGGATAGGCCATTTTTTTTTTATCCTTTTGGGGGTCTTTTGAACACTTGGACCACTAACCAGCCTTTGGTTGGACATGGATGCCTCTTTGTCTTTACACTTTTTTCATTTTTTAGCTATAGTGGCAAATGATTTTAACACCTTTTTAGCATCACCTACAGCTCCAGGAGGACTAACCTGGGCCCCTTCAGAGGACACAGTCAGATCAGTGTTTACTTTTGATGTGGGCCCTCCAAAAGACCTTCAAAACCACCCTGTGGCCATTTAACAGGCACACCCACCGTAGAGCTGCTCTGGTACCACTTAAGCGGCTTAGCCAGACCAGTATTTAAGTCCGGGGTGGTCCCCCCAAGGGGCATAGCTGGAATAGCCATTTTGTCTTTCCTTTGTCTTTTAGGTGTAACCTTTAACAGGGCAGTCCCTGAAATAACCTGGCAAGCTCTGGGATAGGATAACAACTACACGGGGTACCACTGCTTTTTTTTTAGACTTATTATTTATTTGAGACCCCCTTACCTTGAGCAGGCCCAGCCCCCATGGCATCACTTTTTTTTTGCCTTTGTCTTTTGTGTGCAGCAACTTAAGTGGTGGGGGGGGGGTGATGAAGGAATTTTACAACATTTTTAGGATTTACTACCTTGTCACCAATAGGCAGCAGATGGTTACAATGAATAACCTTGTGACCTTGAGTCTCTTTTTTAGGCGAAATCTTGTATACAGGTAGGCCTTTAAATTTTTTTTAAATAATATATGGGGTGTCTCCCCATTTGTTGGCTATTTTATGCTTTCCAGGTGTGCCCAGCAATCATATTAGTACTTTTTCACCTGTTATTAAGTCTTGAGCCTGCACTTTTTTATTATAGCACTTTTTATTAACCTGTTTTTTTGAGTGGCCATTTTTGAAGCAAGACGATATGCATAATTTAATTGTTGTTTTAGCTTTTTTACATACTGCAAATAGTCTGCTGCTCCCAGACCATCCGAGGAGACTCCATAGCACAGATCCACTGGCAGACAGGCTTCTCTCCTGAACATAAGCTGGTAGGGAGAGAACCCCGTAGCGTCATTTTGTGTGCAGTTGTAGGCGTGAACCAGGGTGCTCGCCTGCTGACTCTATGTGCACTTGTCCTGGAAATCCAAGTTGCACAGCATATTTAATAGAGTCTTGTTGAATCTGTTTGGCTGAGTGTCACCTTGGGGATGGTAAGGTATGATCTGGGACTTTTTGATGCCCCGCAGTGACAAAGGTTTTTTAGTGAGCCGACTCTCAAAATCATGGCCCTGGTTTGAATGCATTCTCTGGGGGGTACCATAGTGCACGAAAAACTTTTTTACCAATATTTTGACCACAGTGGAAGCCCACTGATCCTTGGTGGGGTAAGCTTGGGCATATTGGGTGAAATGGTCAGTGACAACCAGTATGTCTGAAATGTTGCATGAGTTGGGCTCCAACATGAGAAAGTCTATGCATACCAATTTTATAGGGCCACAAGTTTTGATGTTGACTAAGAGAGCAGCCCTTTGGGGAAGCACCCTTTGCTGTATACATCTTATGTAGCTTTTGCAATATGTTTTTACATTTGCTCCCATCTTTGACCGATAAAATCGACTTTTAGCCAGGTCCGAAGTGCGTTTTATGCCCAGATGCCTCATATCATTATGTAGGGCCTTTAACACAGTTTTAATATGCTGCTCCAGTAGTACCAACTGCTCCCGAGGGGCCCTCTGCTGATTTTGTGTCTTTCTGTACAACAACCCCTTTTATAGCCATAGTTTAGGCCATTTGTGTAGCAGGAGCCATGCTGGGGGGGGGGGGGAGTAGATGGTGTCCACTTGATCCTGGCTCCCCTGTTGTTGGAGCACTCGTATGCCAGGAGTAGCTGTGAATGCTAGACCTAATTACTTTGAGTCCTTTTCCCTCCTACCTCTACCTGCTCATACTACTTACTGATCTTCTCTATTCCCTTACTACCCTTACCTTTCCCCTACCCCCAGATTATCCTTACATTGACTACACATCAGCTACTTGACACCATCTCCCTTCCCCACTAACCCTGGCATAGTTGCCTCTCTCTTATCTAGCTGACATTTGCCCCCCTAGCTTTTCCATTGCCTTACCTCCACCCCCCCAGCATTAACACATCACACCCCCTTCCTAGTCAACCCCCCTTTTTTTGCACATCTTCTGTGTTCTACTCCTATTTCTTTTTTCATCCCCCATCCTTGCTCTTAAGTAACAAAGTAACAATGTCCAAGAGTTAGCGCTCCAAAAGACCACAAGAACAGTGATATTCAATGAATGTTGATTTATTTCCACCAATGTGAAAGACCCTAGCGCCTCGGCTACTTGCCTTCAAGGGGGCATTAACTATTACTGAGTCAGTGTTGCAATTTAAACAAAAAAAGGTTCTGACAGGAAGGAGGAGGATCGAGCATCCCAACGGATGCTATCCTCCTCCTGGGGTTGGATCCTGGGGTGCTTTTAGGCATCCGATGCTCCTGTGCCTGTGGAAGCATGGGCATCAGGGCACAGGCGGCTCTTCGGGGTCAGGGAGGGGAGGACGTTGTGGGCACTTGACGATGGAGTGCATCTGCATGTCGTCTGTCTGGGCATCAGTCCTGCATGCCAACATCCTCAGGGGAAGAGGGGTTGCAGGAGGGACAGGGAAAAAAACAGAAAAAAAATCCTCTCGATCCTAAATGAGGACTGATCTGCACCTCCGATCACCCTTCCACGGGCAGACCCCGCTGTGTGCAGGCACTCCTAAGAGAGGAGTCAGAAAGGGGAGAGATGTAGATAGCCTTACACTCTAGGGACAGACTCCGTGGGGGTGCTCTCGGGGAATTGATCAGGGGTCTGAAGGAGTGGAATGAGAGGGTAGTCAGGCAGGGAAAAAAAAAGGTTCTGACATCATTTGTCATGTGACAGCAATTATCATATGACTTTTTCTAAAACAACCATCATTAAAGAAAACTCAAACAGTAATACATGTTCCAAATTATTCAACACCAAAATACAAATATGTCATTGCCTTTTCAATTAATGAATTCATAAAAATGGCTTCAAATACAAAATTTACTAGAAAAAGCAGCTGAAGGCAAATAAATGAATGTACAGCCTTAATCATAGGTAAAGCAAACAATCATTTTTATGACTAATTAGTGGGATCTCCTAGAAATAGGGATACACCAACACCAACAAGTCTATTACTACTTAATATATCTTGGATAGATACAAGCTCATAAACATTCATTTTAAGAGGAAGAACAACAGTGGTATTAATTCCAGATGATGAAAAATACTTCAGGCCACTTGTACCGGAAATGAGGGAAAACTTTCTGTGAGATAATCTGAAAAGGAAAACAAACACTAAACAAGTTATTGTAAACAAGTAGAATCATCTTATAACACAGTCTAATACCAAATAGTGAGAAATGGGGGTGGGGTTATTGGGAAGGAGAAAGATAGAAAGTAGAGTGGGGGGAGTGGGAATTGGGTAGAAAGGAAAGAAAGGGGGACTGGGGGCAGGATAGATAGTGAGAAAACAGAGAAAGGTATAGCATACCAGGAGCTAGTCAGTTCATTACTTATACTTTAAAAATGGTTTCAAATCACGTCTTTCATTAAGGCTTTAAGGCCTAAAAGTGTCTGCCTTAAAAATCCAATAGAATTCTCTTTGCATCAAAAGGTTTTGTCTGTCACCACCTCTTTTTGGAGTCTGGACCCATTCTAGGCCCATAAAGTTAAAACAGCTTGGATCTGAGTTATGGACCTGCACATAATGCCTACCCACTGGTTTGTCATTTTTTTTGTGCTATTGAATATATATGTTCTTGTATACGTTCTTAAAGGGTTCTTACAGTTTTACCAGTATAATACAAATTACAACTACACCATAAAATATAAACGACAAATGTGGTGGTGCAAGCTATGAACTCATTGATAGTTATTTTTACCTCATTTGGTAAAGTGATTTAATTTCCAGTTTGCATATATTTACAAATATTGCACCGTTTACACTTATGAACCCCTTTTGGTCTCATAGGTAACTACAACCCAGTTCCAATGTCCAACCTTGACAACTGACTATGTACTAATTTATCCTGCAAGATTGCTGTTTTTCTAAAGGTGATACTTGGATTTTCAGACACCAGCTCCCTCCATTTTTCATCTCCCTTCAAAATGTCCCAGTTATTCCAAATAATATTTCCCACTTGTCCTGAAACAGCATTATGTTCTGTTGAAAATGTTATTAGACTGTTATTAACCACTTCAGTTTCTAATTTTTTTATGGTAAAGAAGTTCCTTTTGTGTTTTGATTTGTACTTTAGCCAAAGCTTCATTCAGTACTAACTCTTTATACCCTCTTTCTTTAAACCTACACAAGAGTTCTTCTGCCTGAATCATGAAATCAGTGTCACTTGTGCAGTTGCACCTGATTCTTATCTATTGGCTATATGCGATTGAATTCTTGAGCTTTGTGGGATGAGAACTAACATTTCTTAGCAGCAAGTTTGTTGATGTGGCCTTCCTGTATCCCTTTGTGCTCACTACTCCTGTGGTATTGTTACTCATAAAAGTTATGTCTAAAAAATAAGTCTCAGCATGATGCATATGTGGGGTAAACCTCAAGTTTAAATCATTAGTATTTAACCATGCAATGAATTCCAAAGCCCTCTCAGAACTTCCTTTCCACATGCAAAGGCAGTCGTCAATGAAGCGTCCCCATTTTACTATACATGGCAAGAAAGGGTTAACCATAGGATTCTGTAAGGTTTGCATTCCCATAACCCTGGGAATAAATTTGCATGTGCAGGGGCCATGGATGCCCCCATCGCAGTTCCACACTGTTGGGCATAAAAATTCCCATCAAACTCAAAATAACCATGCTGAAGTACAAAGCTCAATGCTTCAACTAAGAATTCCACAGGGGCTTGAGTTAAGTAGTCAGCATGGACGACAGCACCCCACTCTATACAACTCCTACCTGCTCTCTACCTTATTCTGGATGTGTCCTATGACTATCCTACTCTCATACTCCTTGAATTCTCAACCTCTGAGGTTCACTGACAAGGTAAATCCCTCTGACTGCTCGTACTAAGTGTAAAAAAACTGTAACCATGTAACTCGTACCCAAGCAGTGCTTACTATGCAGTTACTCTGTATTATATATAATTTGAATGTATTATGTATTATTTATAATCTGTATACTCGTTTTGCCCTTGTACCGTGTAAACTGTCCCTTTGTTCCTTCTTTCCTTGACGTGGAGCCTTTGTAAAAGAGTCTCTGGCTCAAAGGTGTTGTAATTCCAAGACTTCAATAAATAAAAATAAATAAATAAATGATCTCCCCGGTGACTGGGCTAGCCCTTTGCTCCCGTCTTAGATCTTGAGTGTTTAAATGTGGAAGGGATTTGACATCTAGGGTGGCCAGCCAGCAATAGGCAGCTGGAAGGCAGCTCCCCGAGGCTCCCAGACATTTTACCAGGCAGTGGGTGTTCTCGGGGAAAAAAGTATTTTTGCCATGGTTATGTTTTTACACAAGGCCTTTACCACTTGTTTTGAAATGTTGGCCCAACTGGAACTTTTATTGGTGTAGGCTTGGGGCCGCCTTGAAAGGGCATCAGCATTTACCTGGTTTAAGCCTGGACGGTACTCCATGCAGTGATCATAGGCAGACAAAGCCGACAGCCACCTATGACCAGCTGTGTCCAGCTTAGCAGTGGTCTGCACATAGATGAGGGGATTGTTATTTGTCTTTATCGTGATTTTGGCTCCATACAGGTAGTCATGGAACTGGTCCACAATGGCCCATTTCAATGCCAGGAACTTTAACTTGTGAACAGGATATCTTTGTCCAGAATGATTTAAACTCTGACTGGCAAATGCAATGGGATGCAAACCTTTTGGGTGTTTGTGGTATAATACAGCCCCAAGCCCACTAAAACTAGGGTCAGTATGAAGTACATAGGGTTTCTGTGGGTCCACATAAGCCAGCACCAGGGCATAGGTCAGGCAATAGATGATGTCCTCGAAAGCTTTATCACATTTTTTATTTTATCATTTACCAAAATGTTTAGATGGCCAGAAATAGCTGACTGGTCTAGCAGAGCCCCCGGACAAAGTAGCTTTTTTGCTTTTGTTAGTGGGTGGATACCCCTGTAACAGGTTTAAGAGGGGCTGACATACTCAGGTATAATCTTTTACAAATAATCTATAGTAGCCACAGAAACCAAATGGTCACTGTAATTTTTTTAGAGTTCATGGCTTAGGCCAAGTGGTAAGGGTTTCAACCTTGCTGGGGTCAGTCTGTATGGCTTTTTTAGAAACGATGTGCCCAACATACTTGACCGAGGTCTGGAAGAACTGGCATTTATTAAATGACAGCTTTAGTCTAAATTTTTCCAGGTGGTCCAACACTTTCATTAACCAGGCCTCATATTTTTTTAGTCTTCCAGAACATGATATCGTCAAGGTAGACTAAACACTCCAGCAAATTTGTATCCCCTATGGCTTTTTTCATCAGGCACTGGAAGGTGGCAGGTGCTCCCGAGATCCCCTGGGGCATTTTTAGAAACTTATAAAACCAAAGGGGACATATAAACACTGTCTTTTTCTGATCCTGGGGGGCCATTGCGATCTGACAGTAGTCGCTTTTTAAATCCAGGACTGAGAACAACTGACTTCCATTTAAGCAATCCAGTGCATTTTATACTCTGGGCATGGTGTACTGATCTGGCACTGTCTGTTTATTTATTGTGCAACAGTCCACACACATTTGTATGGCCCAGCTCTTTTTTTTTACCACCACAATAGGAGACGCGTATGGGCTCCATGATTTCTGAATTATCCCAGTGGCCATCATTTTTTGCAAGTGCCACCGGATGTTGTTTATATCAATGGAGGCAAACCGCCTTGATCTCTCTCAAAAAGACTTGTCTTTTGTGAGATGTATTTGATGCTGTTTTCCACTCACACACCCCACATCCCATTTGCAGAGAGAAAACATCCATCTGAGCAGCCAGCTTTTTCTTTACTCTCTCTTTTTATTCCTCTGGGATGGGACAGTCACTCAGGTCAAACAATCCTGGGTTAATTTCCGATGGGGTATCTCTGCTCTCAGCAGCAGGATGCACTGCCATTTTGGCGCAATATACTTGAGCCAGGGTCCGCCCTTTTCTCACCACTACTTTTTTATCCATTACATTTTTTATTTGTACAATCACCCTCCGGACATACGCATATGCTTTGGTTGGCAAAACGCTGGGTCTGACTAACAGTCCCACTGACAACCCATGCTCATCTTAAGCATCCAACATTAGTATTTGACTTTTGGCATTTTTTCTAACCTCACCACACCAGTAATGTTGCATTCCGTGTTTGGCGGGAGCACAATTTTATTTTTATCTCATCTCCATACTATCCCCACGGGCTCATCAGGCTCCTTAACAAGGGATTGCCCCTTTCTTTTGTAGGCCTCCTAAATCAGGGGGTGTAACGGGCACTTTTCACCATGGCTGTTGGCCACTCAGGCATTACACAGCTGGGTCTGACATCCAAATATATGTGCAATTGTGCTCACTAGCACAGGCTCCCCGTCGTAGATTTTAGCTTTTGGGCAAATTAAAACTAGGGGTTTTACAGCTTCACTTAGTCCAGCTACACTGGCAGGGAAAGCCATTCACACTTAGAAATAGCCAGGATAAGGATATGATTTTTTGCTGAGGAACCACACGTGCAGTCCTTTAAGTGGCTGCATTTTTACACCTGGTAAATGCTGCTCATACCAGGACTTAAAAATAACGGTAACCTGGGAACTGCTATTCATAACAGCCCAAGTGGGGACTCTGTTGATGGTGATGGTGGTCTTAGTTGTTGGTCCCACTAGTTTATGCATGTCTACTGGTACTAATGTGGTGGCTCTGGCAGATGAAACCCTTGTATAAGCCATGGAGCTGGACCTGCAAGGGGCCCCAGTGCACTCCTTTACTGGGCCCCTCCATAGTTTTTCTAATTGTGGGCTGTTGGCGAGTGCCCTATCTTTGTTAGATGAGAGGTCTAAAGGCACCCTATACCCCTTTTTATATGGCCCTCACCCCATGCCTACAGCAAATGATGACTTTCGGGGCCTGTGGCTGGTCTGACACCACAGGATGAGTCCCAGGCATTTCCACTAGGGCACTCTGAGCCACATGACTCTACTCTACAACCAGCTCATTTTCCTGGGTGGCAACCAGCACCCACACTTTCTAACTCAGTTACTCTCTGGACTAATTCCTCTACTTGAGCCTTGAGCCCCACATCAGAGAGGAGCATACCTTAATCTGTTTGGAGCATTTGTCTCCTCAGGCAAAAGGAGACAAACACTCCAAACAGACTAAGGGATGCCACTAAGCTAAGTAACTTGGGGGGGGGGGTGTCAGGCTTTTAAATAAGCAGCAGTTAAAACATACCAGCAGTTCCTTTTACCTCAATGAGGGATAGATATAAGGCATGAAAAATGTTTTTCATCTTTACAGGCATTTGAAATACCGTAAGTGATATGATATAATAGAAGCACTACCTTATACACAGGGAAAGCAAAGCTGTATAAAGGTCAAAAATATGCAATTCTGATGGTGAGGCATTACTTTGAATTTAAAATAAATATAAAAATGTTTATGTAAGATAAAAAGGAAGATGTACATTGCTTGTTTGTTTGTTTGTTTTTTAATTTTCACCAGAAAAATGACTGGGCACAGCCCTTTTTCAGTCATGCCTGACATTTATTTATTTTATTTAGTTTTTGTTTACCGGGTAAGTGCACTAGCCATAGCAATGACTATTTTCAGGCACAACCCGGGAGGATACAGTACAAAACAGGGCATGTACACATAGAAATACAATGATTAGACATAATAGAAGCAATTTGAATACATAGAAATTATAATCACAATAGGAAGCTTGATAAGAGGTCAAAAGTAGCTAAAATTTAACAGTGTTAAAATATACAAGAACAGAGAAACACAAGACCATTCTTGTTTATAGTGGCTAAATAACATATTAACTGAATTGAGGAGAAAAAAACATTTTAAGGTAGTAGAACTTTGTTGTTCATACAGAGTTTGTATAGGGAAGTAAGAGAGGAAAAGGAGATAGAAGCGAAACAGCCAGGAGAGATACTTAGAAAGAGGTAGACGAGAGGGAAGGGAAGGAAAGGGGGAAAAAATGGGGAAAGTGCTTATGTTGAGAGGAACAGCAGAGGTGACAGAAAAGGAGTGGTTTGGAAGGAAGAAACGGGCAAAGAGGGTTTGAAGCAGGCGCATCTGTAAGAAGTGACAAGGTGGCTATGTAAACCTTTCTTAAAAGAAGCATGGGGGGAAGATTGGCACAGACCAAGCGGGAGGGAGTTCCAGAACAGGGGGGCAGGTTTAAGGAAGAGATCAGCTAAGCATTTTGGTATTTGTAAATGGACAGTGTTGTCAATGACAGAGCTGTAAGCATAAAGCCTGAGTTCAGTAGGAGGAAGCCACCCCAGGTCAGAGTAAAGGAGGACGTGGTGTTTCAGCCGATGAGAGGAGGAAGCATAGCGGCAGATATTGTTATATGTGATGTCTCATTTTAGGAGGCTTGACTTGGACACTGAGGTATAGGTGGCAACCCCATAAGTGATAGAGGGAAGGAGTATGCTACAGGCAAGGGCAAGCCTAGCAGAGGGGGGTTAGCATATAGCTGGTACGGTATGCCATCCCAAGTTTAGTGTTGACCAGTTTGCAGGTCTGCTGAATATGTAGATCAAGGTTTAGCGATGGGTCTAGGGTGACCCCCAGATATTTAAATGAGTCTACCATACCTAGAGATAAACCATTGGAGAAGGAGACATTAAATTTAGGCTGGGAGAGTTTAAGCTTGGCCTTTGACCCAAATAGCATAGCTTGGGTTTTGGACTCATTCAGGACAAGCCTATGATTAGTTAGCCATTGACAGATTTGTAAAATCAAGGGAGAGTTTCTGATTGATGACATCAATGCTTTTGTCACTAGTGTAAAGGACAATGTCATTAGCATATAGTAGTGACTCTGTGCATAAAGGTACATGGCGATAACATTAAGTACAAAACAAGACATACTTTTACAGAATAAATAATGCAATAAAAAACACAGTAAAAAGTGCACAGTTCAAGTATTATCACAAAAAAGTGAGTTATTTGATTAAAGTGAGATATGAGTATAACCCCTCACCCCTGCCTTTTTACTAAAACGACAGGTGGCATGCTGTTGGTGTTGGCAGCAATACCTGGTGGGGACCTTGGTTCGGGGAGGATGAGGTTACCTGGCACAAGGGACCTAGGTTTGGCTACTCTGCACAGGGGCACCAAGTAAATCCAACTACAGGAAGCAATAACTGTAATATCCAAAACCAGGATTGGGATTTTTCAGTGTGGCTTTATTCAAAACTAGCTGACACATGACAAAGCATTGAATGGTCCCCCAAGGGGCTACGTTCACTGTATATGCAGATAGAGACTAAAGGTGGTCCATTTGAAGAATGAACACATTTTTACTATTGTCTGGCTCTGGACCCACCAGGCACTCAGCCCGGACTTGCATGCGCTTTGGATACACAGCCCGACTGGCCCAGCTCCCCTGCCGGCAACTTGACTGACAGTCCATTTGAGAATGAACCCAAACTTTACTTGGAGAGACTCCCATCACACAAGGAGTATATTTTCCCAAGCTGTGGCTCCCCACACCACATAGAGTCTGCGACTCCTAGAGAGATTTGATTTCTTACTTCCATCGAACTCCCATCAAACAAGGAGAATATTTCCCATCCTGTGGCTCCCCACACCACATAGAGTCTGCGACTCCTAGAGAGATTTTCAAGTTGCGACCCACGTCTGGGTACCCACCTCATCACTGGCCAGGCGCATGAGGCAAGTAGCAAATCACAGAAGAAATCCGTAGAGGTGGACCTGGTTACTAAAGATGGGGGTGTTCCCACCTCCAGCTCCCACAGCCCATACCCGGCTATTTCTCTGGACAAACATAAACTTAAAACTTTGAAAATGTAGATTAAACGGTGGATGACCTGAAGCACCCCCTCTACAGCATTACTTGAAATCCATTAAACTTTAGACTTTTTGACTGCTCTATTTGTTTGTCCTAGTTGAAATAGTCCTCCCAAATAGCAGTCCACATTCCAACTTCCTTTATATTTCCAAACTGATGAAACAATTGATTTGCCCCTTCAAATGGGGCAAAACACTACCCATTCGTTGTAGGTTCTCCACAGGCGAAGTACCACTTCTTTTACTGTTATACAAGAACAGAACTGAAAACAGGCAGCTTTCTTCCATAGTGGAAATAGGGGATTGCCCCTGGAATCCACAGAGGGACTTTTCTTCCACCCCCCCCTCCGGAGGGAGGGGGCACTGAGACCTGGACAGTGGTCTCCACCACTTTCAAAAGGTAAACAGGATCACACCTCCTTCTCCAAAAAAAGGTAAACAGAAACTGCCTCCTTCCTGCTTGAAGGTAAACAGACAACTGCCTTGAAAACTCCCAAAGTACTAAACTCACTCCCTGAGCTGCAGATTCCAATGTGGCTCATGCAGCTGCGACAGTTCTATGGTGATGTCATCTCTCAAGTCTCAGCTGTGACTGAGAACAGAGTGAGACAGTGTGAAACCCATTTAACTGGAGTTTCACAAGCTGCCTTCCCTGCCTACCACTAGGTCTTACTGGGATTCTAGTAACCCCGGGTAACAAGGGGGTTACACAAGCATTTTTTTAAAGTGCTTTATGCGTTTTGTGTTTTTGGTAATTTGTGATAGCTTATTTAGCCATAACATGTGAATGATCATTCAGTCTGAGACAATCTATGTAAATTTGGATAAAATAAAGAAGCCTCAGGATGCCTGGTTAGATAGGCACAGTGTGTTTTAAGAGCCTATCATTAAGGATATGAGGAAACCCCCCCCATGATATACTGAAAAGGCAAGAATTGCTGTATTATACTCAGGTCTATGCTCTGGAGAGTAAACATTCATTCTGTTATACAGTAGACAATGGTGTCTTCTAACTGGGACCCTTAAACAAAATCTACATATACTGTTCAGTATAAGTTGGTATTTCATCAAAACAGAACTACCCTGTCTAAAAAATAGAGGGGCCCCATAATATAAGATTGGTAACAGTATTTGCCTTGCAATAAGTAACTTTGCCTCATCTGACAAAGCATTAATATTCCTGTACAAGAAACCAAACTGTAAATAGGCAGCTATGCTGTCTAGTGTACCTACCTGGTTAACAAAAACTATATAAATAAATAAATAAAACTTTTGATTGATTTTTTTTTACCTATAATGTCCAGATGTCCCAGTAAGTTTAGTGTGGGGTTCAAATGGACACCCAAATATTTAAATGTAACTACTCGGGATATCAGTACGTTGTTTCCACCTTTGATGTACAGTTCCACTCCAGTTCTGGCCAACCTCTGTGAAGTTCCAAACACCATAACCTTTGTTTTAGTCTCATTTAGTTTTAATTTACTTATAGAGAGCCAATTTGTTAGTTTGGAATCATCTTCCTCAGAACTGTTTGAATTTCAGTCACAGAGGTGCCAGAAGAGAAGAGTACTGTGTCTTCTGCATATAAAATGCATTTAGTACTATTCAACACATTGAGTAAGTCATTAAAAAAATTTGAAAACAACAATGGCCCAAGTATTGAATCCTGGGAAACTCCAGTCTTTACCTGCCTTGATTCTGATGTGGTGCTCCCAATCCTAACCATTTGCTTACCAAAGTCCAAGTAACTACTGAACCATCTCAGACTAGACTCAGATATGCCACAGGACTTCAATCTCAACAACAGTATTTTATAACTAACTAAGTCAAATGCCTTGGTTAGGTCGATGAACACCACACCCGTCACCAACCCCCTGTCACTGGTGTCCAGCACGGTGCTCGCCAACCCAACCAAGGCCATCGCAGTACTGAAGCCTCTTCAAAAGCCATGTTGTTGTTGTTCAGTCAACATGCCACACCTTTCCAAATGATACATCAGCTGTCCAAATACACATCTTTCCAGTAGTTTACCCATGATTGGTAGCAGAGATACTGGCCTGTAGTTAACAACTTTTTTTCTATCCCCTGCTTTAAAAATGGGGACTACTGCTGATTCCTTCCAGATTTGGGGGACAACCCCCTTATCTAGAGATAAATTAAATAAATATGTCAGTGGTCACACAATATCATCTGCCACCGATCGTAACAGCCCCGGGCATATTAAGTCAGGTCCACAACCCTTCCTATCATCCAGTTGCTGTAATAGCCTCAAAATTTCCTGCTCAGGGATGAACCCAAATTTAAACTCCTGACCATTCCCATAGTACACAACTGCTCCACTAATTGTTCCCTTGTTATCTCATTTATACCTTCAATGACCTGGCGTATTAGATATTCATTTACAATAATCTGCAATTTCCTTATCCTTTGTTATAGTTCCCCCTTCCCCAGTAGACTAGCAAGTGAGTCGAGAACTATTTTTAGGAGCCCAGATATTACTAAATTAAGCCCAAAACGTTCTAGGGTTCTTTAGGCTCTTTAACTGTTTAAAAAACTGTGACTTAGCCTGAATGATCTCCTTCTTAACCTTATTTCTTATTTGTTTATATTCAATTAAATCAATCAAATCCCTAGATTTCAAGTATTTCTTCCTTACTCTATCCCTTAATTTCACTTGTTGCCTCAGATCTTTCTTTAACCAAGAGGAATATTGGCCTTTATTTCTTTGTTTAGTGATGGGAGTGTGGGCCTCATGGGCTTCTAGGAGCTTCTGCATTAGCCAATTAACTACTTCTTCAGGATCTATTAATTGCTTGATTTGGCTCAAATCAATTGAGGCAAATTCCTCTTTGAGGCCTTTAATATCCGTTCTTGCAATATTTCTGGTCTCAATTATTTTGTAAGGGAATACCATAAAAATAATTGTCAAATATTTATGTATCAACAGAAAACAACTTTTAAACCCTATGAACAAGCTCCATTGGAGAGCAAAACATAGGGGAAAGAAAAATAAACAGGACTGAAATCTACTTGTTGCACTGAGATGTGTATTTCTTTAAAGGGCCCCTTAAAACAGTGGGGTTTTTAGCAGATTTCCTCCCTGGCTATGGGTAAGAACTCCCAAATGGTGGGTGTCCTCCAGCAATCCTTGCACTGAGTTCAAAACCAGTAGAAGTCAAAGGCAATTGCTCAAGGTAAAGTCCAGTGCCAGTTGGAGTAGGTGCTAGCCATAGATCAATGAAGCACAGGTGCAATCAACAGGGGGAGTCAAACACAACAGGCCCCTGCACACCAGTCCACACTTTCTAGTTAGAAAATGTCCTCAACCTTTTCTTTAGCTGCAACTGGGACCCAGCTCTCAGCCACTTTAACCAGTTCACTCAGGAAACGTACTGCTCCCAGCAAGCACCCTGGTGTCCAGAGTTGCTTTGCCTCTTTAGAATTACAATTGCAGTTCCACACAAGTAAAACAAACTCTCAGCAGCAACTGTAACACTCAAACAGAACAGCTCAATCCTCTCAGCTCTATTCAGTCCAGCAGTGCAGAGTTTCTGCAGCACTTAACTTCTTTAATATAATTAAACAGCTCACAGTACATGAGGAATCAAAGTACCAGTTTAGTCTCTCAGTCTCTCTTTTTTTAATTTTAATCTTTCCTGAACACATGGTTTAGGTGCCTGAGTTAGTTCCCTCCTTTTCTCAGAAGTCCCTCTGTCAAAGTCTTAGGTGCCTAAAGAGTTGATTGGCTGACATTTTGGGGTCATAGTGTCATCAACATGTCTGCCCCCATACAGTTCTAGGTAGTCTCACACAGTTCCCAGCTTTTTATGTTTGCTTGTATGCGCAGCACACAAGAAACATATTGGGATAGTACCATTTCAGAGGTGTGTCAGTGTTGTGGCCAATGAAGCGGACACTTTATTGGACATGTTCCTCAGCCACCAATCAATGGGGAAGCTGCAGATGACAGCAGTTTCAGAGAGAGGGCCACACTTGAAAGAACTCTGCTGCTGCAATGAGGGACAGTTTCATCATTGCAGCGGGACCCCCACCTTCAGAACCAAGCACACAGACATACCTTCTCTCTGTTGGCAGCAGCTGACAAGACTCCAGCTATGTGCATTACAGTGCACAGTAATCTGTATGGCCAGAGTTATGGTTCTTGTCAGCTCCTGCCACCAAGCACTCTGTCCCCCTTGCTCCATGAGCAACTTGTTTGTTCAGTATGCCCTTCCTGGTGAACCATGTCAATAAATAAATAAATGAGCCACAGCATGGCTTTCCACATTGGCGGCTCCTGCCACCTGCCACACACTCGGGAAAGCCAACATCAGGGTACCCAGTCCCTGTGTCGGCATGTATCCCCCTCTCCCCCAATAATGTGGCACACTGGGAGCCCACCCCAGTGTGCCAAAATCATTTTTTATGTTTCTGACACCGGGATGCCCATTTCCTGTGTCAGATACACCCTCCCCCCAAACCCATCTATATTGTTTTCCAACATCAGAGGTGCCCAATCCCCATGTCGGCATGAATCCCCCCCTCCACATAACTGTGGCATACTGGGAGCCCACCCCAGTATGCCGGAAAAATTGTAATTAATTTATGTTTTTCTGATGCCCACTCCTGGTGTTGGATGATGCCTCCACCCACCCGAATATTTCAAGTGTCGACATTGGGGTGCCTAATCCCCATGTTGGCATGCCTCCCCACACACACACACTGTTGTGGCCCACTGGGAGCCCATCCCAGTGTGCCTAAATGTATTTAATTTTTGTTAACCTGTAAAATAAAGAAAACCACCCCAAAGTCTTTTTTTTCCCCTGTAAAAAAGGAAATGGTCCCTCATCGTTTCCCCATTACCCCTCCCCCATCCCCACCCTCCGTCTGTGGATCCATCTCCCCGCACCCCTCCTTACCCCATACTTATCTCCGGAGGTCGGGAGCAGTGATCTTCTGTGAACTGGGACATGTGTGCACTCTTCAAAGCTGACTGACAAACTGAAGAAATGACAGTAAGCTGTATAATGGGAGTCAATGGGGAGTCTCAATTTAGGTTGATATCTGTGCTGACCATGTGGTCTAGTGGTTAGAGCACTGTACTACGATATAAATTGCCTTTCAATCGTGGGTTTGAATCCTGTCTCCGCCATTTCACATTTACCTTTGAGGTGAGCACTACTCCCTTCACAAAAGAAAGGGTCCTACAAGAGCTTGCTAAGCTCAGGGTGGATAAGGCAATGGGACCTGATGGCATACATCCCCGGGTATTTAAGGAGCTAAAGGTGGAACTAGCAGAGCCATTAGCAGAACTGTTTAGTGAGTCTCTGAGCACAGGAGAGGTCTCAGAAGACTGGAGAAGGGCTCATGTGATCCCACTCCACAAGAGTGGTAGCAGGGAGGAGGCGGGGAACTACAGACCAGTCAGTCTTACCTCTGTAGTGGCAAGATTATGGAGGCACTCCTTAAGGAAAGGATAGTGCAACACCTGGAATCCATAGGGCACAGGATCCAAGACAGCACAGGTTTACAAAGGAAGGTCCTGTCAAACTAATCTCATAGATTTCTTTGATTGGGTAACAGAGTGGTGGACCAAGGGGAGCAGTTGATGTTGCCTACCTTGACTTCAGCAAAGCTTTTGACACTGTTCCACATAGAAGATTGATAAATAAGCTGGGTAGGCTCGGGGTGGGTCAGAGGTTGGTCAACTGGGTGGCAAACTGGTTGATGGGCAGAAAACAGAGAGTGGTGGTAAATGGTATACAGTCAGAAGAGATGCAAGTCACAAGTGGGGTACCTCAGGGATCAGTCCTGGGGCCAGTCCTCTTCAACATCTTCATTAGTGACCTTGCAGATGGACTAGAGGGTAAGGCTTGTCTGTTTGCAGATGACACCAAGATCTGCAACAGAGTAGATGATCCAGATGGGGTGGGCAGAATGAGAAGAGATCTGGATAAACTAGCAAAATGGTCAGAAGAGTGGCAACTGAGATTTAATGCAAAAAGTGCAAAATCATGCACACAGGGAAGAGAAACCTGAATCCACCTATAGGCTGGGAGGAGGTTGCTAGCAGTCACAAAGGAAGAAAGAGACTTGGGCATCATCATCACTGATGACCTGAAATCATCAAAGCAGACCTCTAAAGCAGTAGGTAAGGCTAGGGGTGTTAGGGTGTATTAGTGGGGTATCACAAGTCGTAAGAGGAAGGTAATAATCCCTCTTTACAAGACACTGGTTAGGCCCCACCTGGAGTACTCCGTGCAGTATTGGAAGCCACACCTTCACAAGGACAGTAACAAATTGAGACAGTCGAAGAAGCGCACTAAAATGGTGCAGGGACTGCATCAGAAGACATATGAGGACAGATTAACAGAGCTCAATATGTATACCCTTGAGCAAAGGAGGGAGAGAGGTGATATGATTGAGGCATTCAAACACCTTAAGGGCATTAACAAGGTGAAAAGAGTCTAACATGCTTAAATATAAGAAAATAGCAGGACAAAAGGACACAGCATGAGATTAGAGAGGCCAATTAAGGGAAAGTAGAGAAATTCTTTTCACAGAAAGAGTGGTGGATGCATGGAATGGCTTACCACAAGAAGTGGTGGCTATGAATACAGTGCAGGGCTTCAAACAGGCATGGGATAGGCATAAGGGAGCAATACAAATGACTATGTATAGATAGGCCACTGACAGAGCAAAGGCCGATGGCACATTTATAAGATAGAAAAAGAAATGGGCAGACTGGATGGGCCTTGCGGTCCTTATCTGCCATCAACTTCTATGTTTCTATGTTTCTATCTCAGCCATATTTAGGAATTTTGGGCACAAATTTTCAACATGGGGTTCTTGGGACCCCACCTTGTGAACACTGTCACTGTCATTCGGTTACTTGGTCCCAAAAGGTGATTTCCAGGTCGCTGCACAGAATCACCTTTTGAGACCGAGTAATGAAATGACAGTGCCACTGTTCATGAGGTGGGGTCCCAAAAAATCCATGTTGCAAATTTGATGAAATAAATTCCAAAAAATGACTGCATTACGAGTGTGCATTGCGCAGTTTCTATGCAGGCTTGTAACTTCGCCAATTTTTAATATTTTCACTCCAGATTTTCAGCATTGAAATTTTTTCACACCTCCTTATGAACAGTACAGCTGTCATGTTTCACATCCTGCCCAAAATGTGTTTTCATACCCGTGGCACAGAATGGCATGGTCACTGTGAGAAATCAACTTTTGGGACAAATTAACAAAATCAGAGTGGCACTGTTCGTGAGGAGAGGTCCCAAAATGCCCATGTTGAATATCTGGTGAAAAAATCCCCAAAAATATTGTGTTATGGCTGTGTGTTGCGCAGTTTCTACGCATGCTCAGAACTTCGCCAATATTTCATATTTTCACTCCAGATTTTCAACACTGCCATTTTTTAACACCTCCTCATGAACAGTGCAGCTGCCATTTTTCGCATCCTGCATGAAACATCCAGATGCTATAAACATATAAGAACCCTATTTTGGCACATCTGAGGAAAATAGTATGTAAACACATTTCTTAACTTTGGAAAACCATATGTTCTGTTCCACACTTCTGGATCTGCAAGGGAAATAGGCACAAATGCATAATACTACTTAACACTAAATTTATAGTTTTAACAACGAAAACTTGGAAGAAAGGACCAAATTGTCCATCTAAGGAGTATAAATTGTCTTGGAACAACACCTTATGGGTGTGTGTAGAAAGTTTCAAAAACTTTGTTAATGTCCTGTAAGGGAGCAAAGGAAGCCCGGGCACATGCAGAATCACCTTACAATTGGTCATCTTAAAAGTAAAACAAAGGATACAGTGCACTGAGAGAAGGACAGCTGGTGTAGGGGGAAAGGTATCTTTAGTACATATAAGTACTTGATTTGGCACTTTGGTGAGATAAAATGAAAGGGCAGACATCAGCTATGTCAGTCATTATGATAGCGAGAAGAATTAAGTAGATGCACCTTTAAATACTAAATGGTTGCAGCTGATCTTCATAGTGACAGCCTGCCTATAAAGTTGAGCTCCCCAAAAACATAGCATACCTCTTGAGAATGCTCATGAAGAGCAAAGTGTCAAGGGTATGCTGGCAGTTTGGCAGTTGACCATAGGAAATTAGTGTACTGTATACAATTTTTGCACTGAGGTGCACTGTTATGCACTTCTGTGCACTTTAACTCGCAGTTATAAACATATAAGTGCAGATTTTTCATTGCAGCTGGAATATATGTCCCAAGATGAGCTTTGAAAATAAATGGATCATTAAGAAATTAATTTTTGTCTGTGCCAGTTAATGATTTATAACCAGCCCAGTGGGGCAGAGGGTTGAGGCACCTAAAGTGCCTTACATCTTACCACAACAGCGACCCAGGATTGGGAGCAAACTTGAACCATCAGATGTTGGCTGGGGAGGAGAGGATTCAGCATCTGAAGGACTGCTCTCCTCTCCTGGGGTGGATTGGCAGTAACTCCTGGCCTCTAGCTACTCTCTGTGGAGACAGGGGGTATACTAGCCAGTATCACATCAGGGAAGGAGGAGGTGATGGCGGACGTCCTTTGGGAGGCTTCGGGAGTGTGCTCACCTCTCACTGGACATCACTGCACATCCCTCTGGGAGGGGAACCAAGGAAACAGAGAAATCCCTGCTAGCTGGGAGGAAGATGCATACCACTCCAGCCAACCATGTCTGTCGCTGGATCCCGCTCTCCGGCCCTGATTGCCTCCCTCCTTCATCTCCACCTGTGCTGGCCTCTGATGTGAGGTATGTTTGCCATGGCACAGAAGGCAACTCCACCCCATGCGATTATGAATGGGGGGTGCCACACAGGTAAGACACGGGTGGGTTGGAGGAACAGGACACCAGCAGAGATGATCACAAGCAAGATGGGATAATGGTGGAGCTGGTTGATGGGGCCCCAGCAAGTGGTGACCAGAGTGAAATAAAAGTGAAAAAAAAGTTAAGAATTCATGCTACATGCTACCATTCCCTAAGTGCATGTGGCTCTTTGCATTTATGTTTTCTAGGGGTTTAGCCAACCCTGTTAATGTGCACCATCCCAGTTTTGTTAGTGCTCATGCTACAGTACTGCAGATTTTTGTTGTCCAACAAAGGGTCTGTCCCCAGCAAAGCTACCCATGATAACAGGGCCCAATAATATGCATCAAACATTTCAAACAAATGATGAACAACATCCCTGCAGCAGTCCCTCACCTTGAATTTTGTGTGTAACTCTTGCAGCATTTAAAGTCAGACTCTGGAAGGCCAAAGAGTGGTGGCAGTCTAGAGGACAGCAACTAAAATGGTGCAGGGTTTGCATCAAAAGCCCTATGAGGAGAGACTAAAGGACCTGAATATGTACACCCTGGAACAGAGGAGGGAAAGGGTGGATGTGACAGATACCTATAATTACTTCGCAAGGGTAAATAAGGTACAGGAGAGGAATATTTTTCAGAAGAGAAGGTGCTCAAGAACAAGGGGACATGCTATGAAGCTGGGGGGGTAGATTCAGAAGAGATGTGAGGACATATTTCTTCACAGGAAAAGTGGTGGATTCCTGGAACAGCCTTCCACAGGAGGTGGTGGGGGCAAAAACAGTGGTGGGGTCAAGAATGCATGAGATAAGCACAAGGAAATCATAGTGGAAAGGAAGGAGAGAAGTTACACATGGGTGATGCAGAAGGGCAAACTTTACTAAAATATTGTAGAGTACAGAGATAAGTGAATTAAACACCTGAGATACAACTCAAGGAACAGCCCCATAACACATTTGGAATGATAGAACAACAAAATACACTTTTATATTGAACAGTAAGTTACAAGCAATGAAAACTCATAATATAGTTCTGTCAACATTACAAAAGACCTGTAAGTCAGCAATTACATCTAGCTAGGTCAAGGTGGTGCTCCTTGAGTGCAAGGCTGAACATGCTGTGATGGGGAGAGAGAATTCCATAATGTGGGGGCTAAGTAGGCAAAAGGTCTCTGGCCCATAGTCATTTTTATATAGAAAATGGTTAGTAGGGCAAAAGATGTGAACCTCAAGCTTTGAGGGAAATGCTGCCTTGCCATAATTGGGCCCACACTAGTAGAGTGGTTGAGCTTAAGCACTTTATTTATTTATTTATGGGATTTTAGTAACTGGGTAAGCCTACTGAGACCATGGGTCCCTTATTCAGGGGTGACCCAGAGTTAGTTACAAGCAAATATAACAACAGGACATTGTCAAAAGTACAATTGCGAACAAGGGCAATGAGATATAGTTTCATACAGTAAATTGAACAGTAGTTAATAGAAGACCATTACTTATAAATAGGACAATACATGTGAGATACAATCTGTGGTCATGCCATACAAAATAATTGGGAGAAACATCAATTGGCCAGTAGACAATACACCATACACTGTGCACAAGATTGAAGAGGTAGCTGGGAAAGTTAATCAGAGGCAAAGGAGGATCAATGATAACAGCACAACACTCTAAAAGGTAGGGTTTAAGCCCTTTTTGTAAAGCCTCCAAGAGAGGTGGAATTAAGTAGCATTTCAGGAAGGGAGTTCCAGTAATATGGAGCAGAGTGGGTAAGGACCATTTGCCCAAGTTGGTTCACACTCTGGGGATTTCTAAGTAGGTTGCAGTTCAGGAACACAGTGATCATCTCAAAGGCTTAGGGGTTAGTAGACCATTAAGGCTGGGTGGGGGTATAGATGTTGGTCAGTCTGAAGGCGAGGTAAAGGGGGGGATAAGTCAACTTGTCTTCCAGGGCAGGCCAATTCAACATGGAGTGAACCTCACAGTGGTGCCTCCTAGGGGGAGACCCAGAAACAAAACGACTAATCTAGTTATACAAGGCAGTCAATTTGTTGGTCTTTGAGTTCCTGAGGAACTGGAGTACAGCGGCACCATACATCTGCATAGGGAGTAAGGTGCCATTTGCTGTGGTAAGCCTGGACTCAGCTGTCAGAGATTTGCCCAAACAGTACAGTAGGACAGGTTTCTGGTGGAGGGTTTTTGTGATGTGGTCCACATTAGATTTAAATGTGAGTTCTTGGCCAATGTAGACACCAAGATATTTTACCTTGCCAACCACCGCAATCAGTGCTCCAGAGGAGGTAGAGAGTGTGAGAAGGTGTTATCTAGTTGTGCCTAGGAGTTTAGGTCCAAATAAGACTGCCTTGACTTTTCTTTTGTTCATCACCAACATGTTGGTAGCAAAAAATTTTTTGAAGTGCAGTTAAATTAGCAGAGAGCCTGGAAGCACTTGTTCTGAGATCAGCAGCACTCCAATATAGCACTGCATCATCTGCGTATAACAGAAGTTTCCCATCACCACAGCTTTTGCCAATATCATTATGAATATTCAAAAGAATAGCAGGCCTTGTATGGAGCCCTGGGGAACTCCATCAGTGATGGTAAGGCGACTTGAGTGAGCCCCTTTCTATTTAACCTCCTGTGACTTATTGGTAGTTAGTGAACCAAGTGAGGGAGTGGCTGTCTAATTGAAAAAGTGCTAATTTATTATGAAGCATACCATGGTTGACCAAATCAAATGCTTTGGTAAGGTCAATGAAGATGTCTTCTGTCAGTAACCCTTTGTCCAAGGCCCTCAGAGTATCAGCTGTAAATTTTACAAGTGCTATATCCGTACCATGGGATTTTATAAAGCCATGTTGTTTGCCAGAGAGCAAATGGTGCTGTTCAAAGTATTCCTGGAGCTGGTTATATACCAGCCTCTCTTGTGCCTTCACCAATGGGCAGAGGCTAGAATCAGGGTGATAATTCTCCACATGCCCATGGGGTCCTCCCTTATGTACAGGCACCACCACAGCCACGTTCCATTCGTTAGGGATAATTTCCTCCTGAAATTACCTATTTAGTAGTATGGTAACTGGAAGGGCAGTCGCTGGGGCAGCTGCTTTAAGTAGATTAGGTTTCAGCTTATCAGAACCAGGTGAGCCATCTGCTTTTATCCATTTCAACAGGGCTAGTACCTCATGCTTTTTGACCTGTCAAAGGTGAAACTGAGGAAGGTGGTTTTCAGTTTTACCTGAGTATTGGGGGATGGGGGAGCAGGAAGACTTGGGTCTGTACTTAGTTAGATCCATAAAGCAGCTGTTGAAGACACTGGCAATTGCGAGGGGGTCATTAACAACCTGGTCGTTAGCCTCAGTTGTACCACTTGGAGTGGTGGAACTTCCCTTTAGCAAGGAGTTTATTTGGAACCAGAACCTTTAAGGATCAGATAGATGATTTTCTTGCAGACCTCTTAAATAGTGGCTGCTTTAGCACCTTTTTTACACTGGTTTCTCAGATCCCTATACTTCTCCCAGCCAGCCTTCAGGGCAGTTTTCTTAAAAGAGCCCCTTGGCCAAGCCTTGTCTCTTTGTGCCATTAATTCTTTTAGCTCAGGGTTGAGCCATTTGTGGCATTTGTCCTTC